>OY294067.1:70035025-71366322 GCA_958510875.1 Endomychus coccineus | reverse complement strand
TCGATTTTCCGATTTACATGAATTGAAGTTTTTCGACTTGACGAATAGAAGATTTTTCGAATCTTTTTCAAAGGAGTTTCCCAATACACTTTTAGATAACTTAGTCATAAAATATTTTTTTGATAAAATAGCACTGCACAATGAATTATGGGTTATATACCTACTCGGATAAAGATATTTTAGGCCAGTACGACATTCACGCCGATATCATAAAATATATGATAGACAATGATTTGCAACAAGTTTTACCTCAGTTTTATAAACTACTTTGTTTGACAGTCACCATTCCTGTCACGTCGGCATCGGTTGAGAGATCATTTTCTACTCTCAAACGAATTAAAACTTACATGCGAAATACAATGAGCCAAAATCGTTTATACAATGTTAGTTTGATATCTATTGAAAAAGATTTAGTAAAACACTTAAAACAAAATGGTACATTTTATGATAATATTATTGATAAAGACCGTAGAATTCCGTTAATATATAAAAAAAGTTAATAAAAATAATACAAAAAAACAAAAAATGAAAAATTTCAAAAAAAAATAAAAAATATCAAAAATCCAAAGAAAAAAAAAACGAACAAAAAAATTGTTTGCCAAGAGAAACTTTACACCTCCACGTTGGTTCTTGCTTGGCAACAATTAATTTTGTCACTGAAGTAGCTGGTACGGTCGCTGTGCAAAGGTTAAATTTATTGGCTGAATAGAGTATATTTTTACAAGAACGTTTTATGTCCAGCCTCCTCTCTTAAAAAGTTCACGAGCCGCCACTGAATGTCAAATGCGGGTTTCTCTACATTTCACAGATCAGATTTGAACAGTGCATTCATCATACGTGGTAGACTTTTCTTATCAGTGGAGATCCCTGTTGGTAAAAGTGAAGGATTCAGGAGTGAGCAATTAATTGACCGGTATGTCAATTACTGTCTAGTCCAGTCAAGATATGTGAAGATTAAGAAAATGGAACAAAATTAACTTTCCCCCTTTCCCCTGGGGGTGGATGCCACTTCTTGAAGTTGAACATTTTTTAATTTGAATTGAACCAGGAATGAATAGAGTAATGAATTCTAAGCAAAAAGGGTCTCCTAAGCTTTTTTCGTGAAGTTATTTACGGTTTGAGCTGTAATTCTTCGGTGAAAAAATGATTTCAACAGCAATAGTAAAGTGCATCATTTCCTTCTACGTCGGGCATCAAAATGCAAAGGAGAAAACGACCTGCTACTACGTTTTACATCAATTCCATTATTATTTTCTTATGTAAATATGTCAAGATGTCATAATATAAATATCGTTATCAAAGTAGATGAAGTAAATGGGGCGTTAATACTGTTGTTTTTCGTTTATAATAAACAAACTCTCAAAAAGTCTCAGGAAAGTTTGTAATCAAAAAGTTCGTAAGTGAAGATGAAGTTCCCCAACATATTCTGGAGGAAGCAAATACGGTTTCCTTAAATCTGCTATCTCGTGAAAAATATTAAAAGGAGTACCAGTTATTTAAATGGTGGCAGGTGTTCATCATTCAGGAGACAATGCATTAACTGTATCTATAAGAGAACAAAACAAGATAGCGGCTTCAAGATGACGAACGAGTTTTGTGATTATGGTCCGATTCCATTCAAAATTAGTATATGGAGGCCAATATTGAAAATTCAAAATGGGGGACGAGTTTTGGGGTTGGAAATCATGATTTTCTAGTCGAAATCCAAAAATTCAAGATGGCTCAGGAAGTATGTTTTTTAGTTAAAACTTCAAAAATTCAAGATGGCGGACGTGTTTTATGATTATGGTCGAATTCATTTAAAATTCAAAAATTCACGATGGCAGACGAATTGTGTGATTATGGTCCAATTGAATGCAAAATTGGTATACGAGGGTTTCGAGGTCGGAGAACATGATTTCCAAGTCAAAATTCAGAAATTCAAGATGGCGGACGACTTAGATGATTATGGCCGGATTCTATTCAACATTGGTATATGTTTTTTTTTGCGTCAGAGATCATGATTTTTATTTCTTATTAGTACACTTTAGAATGAAAGCTAGTCTTTAAAAAAAAGGTTTACTTTTAATTTTATTCTCCGATTAATTTTGTTCCTACAATCATTTACATTTGATCCGCAGGAGTGTCCGAAAGCTAGTTTGCTAACAACAGTGAGAGAAGTTACGTGATCAAGCGATCACAGTAAATTTATCTTGATCAACAATTACAAACATATATTTGCCAGTGGATAATAGCCAGGTAAGCTCAATTTAAGATAATGATTAAGGAAAAATGTATGAAATCAATTACACCAGAAAAAAATTATATCATCAAATTTGAATTATTTGAATTGTGTTTGTTATTTGAGATATGTGAAGGAAAAACCAAGGAATAAAACCATTATCAGCATATAAACCTGTTGAGTGTTCAAATCTTCAAGTATAAGTAAACATATTAATTACAATGTATTTCATATGTGCTATCTTACAATGAGATGAAAATACATATGTGAGACAATTAAATTACTACCAATTTGATAATAAGTATTAGGACATGAATCGCATGTTATCTCGTCGAGATAAAATATTCGTGTTTGCTTTCGTTATGCATAAGACATAGTGGCAAGTCTTTGTCCGGCTCCGCTTTGATCTGCATCGCTGAAGTTATGTAAATTACTTAGATATTTCAAGAATATGTCAACTTTATTAGGAAACAGCAGGCAGAAGGTTATATATAGACCTAAGAAATACATAATTTTGAAGAAGTAAGCTACCGATGACGAGTAACTGCTTATGAAGGTAAATACTTGTTTTTTTGTGATTCGATGTTCAGTATTTTGTGCATTGCAGGTTGTACCGATAATAGGGATAGTAGGAAGATGTCGACGGGAAGAACTGAAAAATATTACTCCAAACGACATATAAAACACTATTGATAAGAAATAATCACCCTTATCCACTAAAAATGTACTATTAAAGTACTGTGGACCTTTCGGCTACCAAGTAACCATCATCAGAGTGAACTAAATTATAAATCAAAATGTTCCTGTTTAAATACTATTTGGGGATAATAATGTAAACAAAGGGTTATCCTCAGATCCTCAAATGAAAATTTGTTATTCGTCCTTTCTTTGTAAAACGCTGTAGAAAAAAGACAGCTTATTTTATTTTTGTCTTCAACGACGTTTTCTAATTTAAGGTTCCTCTTTTTCGAATTTTAACCCGATTTTCATGGTGGTGGTAATTAAATCACAAAAATTAAATTTGCCGTGAAATGTTGCCAGATACACAGAAATATTAAGTGATATTATTTGTTTCGGTTTAAATTATGCAAAATGTAGCCTTTACAGGGTGATAACACTTTTCGGGTCGATTTATTGTTACCTGCTAAATACCTACGCCACTGGACGTAATACTGGTCTGAACTTATGTGAGATGTGGTAAACTATCTACGCATCCACGGTACAAAATTTCATTGAGACATCCCTATTATCTTCGGAAACAAACAAAATTAAGAATTTTTTTATAAAATCTGTCATAAATTTAGCGTCTGTGCATATATGTTAATAGGAACTTCTTTTCTCAAAATCAAATTTTCTATCGACTATTAACGTTCTAATACTAAAACCTGGAACACCCTGTATATCTATTATTAAAGCAAATTTTGCTTCATCGTTATGCGCAAACATTACAAACAAGGCGGTTAAAAAATATACAGTTTTAAATTCACGACAATAGATAGGTAGAAACAGGTAAATACAGATCAACAATAGGCGTATTCGGAAGGAATATCAGTCAAATATGGGAAAGGGCAGATGTATCTGACGCCCCAGGGTTGAACCACCTGAACTGAAATCTCTATGTGGAGTAGTTATTATTCTAAAACGAACCTATACATCTATGACAGGTTTGAATAAATCCAACTAGTGGCAAGCCGAACAGAAAGATAATTCTGAACGAAGGGAATTCACATTTTAGTTATATGAAGATGTTTTCAAATCAATGTAGTGTTTTCTTAATTCAAGAATGCAAATTGTCTTGCAAAAGCATTATTCAGAAAACTAGTTAATTTTATACTAATGATATGATAAAGGGACCAAAAGGAAACTTTCGTCATGCCGAGAGTAACTTTGTCACGATCGTTTCTCAAACAAATAGTTATTCCGGAGAGCATGACTGTTGTGGCCATTCCGAGAAATCAGCTTTGTTTTACTTCACTTTATGAATTCTTGCAACTGACAATTTCTGTTAAAAGTATGATACCGTGAATTCCTGATGAAAAACAACCAACTCAATTAATTTTCCGTCGAAACCATATGTAACACGAACCACAAATAATGAGATGATTTCCATTGAAACGGGGATTGTTAATGTTACTACTAATAGTGCTCAACGGATACGATCGTTTAATTTTTTATTGATATCCTGATTATCATCGATTGCATTAAACTAGACAACTCTTTAATAATATTATAAATTATGATCACGGTTTCTCTTGTCTATTCGAGAGAAGGATGCACCTATGTTTGAAAATTATTTTCTAGTGTAAGGCCCAAAAATAAAATATTGTACCATTCATACACATCTGCATCTTGAGTAAGAAATAAGATTATTTGATTGGAAGCGCTGATTTCAGGGAAATTTCCAGGGAACTGGTCAATTTGACGCCAATACTTTCTTTTACATTTCCCACTGTCCAAACTATCGCAGTTATGTTTCGGGGTTAGTATGTACGAATCCATGTCAAAATCGTTTATAGCGACATCGCCTAGAACGGAGTAGCGAGTATAACGGCGAAATTTAGAGGTCCCGTCCTAGTTCTATATAAACATATTAACCAGCCAATCGTTTAGTACGACATTGCTTATACCGACATCTACCGAGTTGTGCAACAGTTACCGATTTTCGGCTGACAGCGTACGTTACCACTGGGCTACATCGACCACTGTTTTGGAGCAGTCGCCATTTTTTCGAACAGAAACAAGTGCGCTCACTTAGAGCAGTTCTCGCTACATCATAGAGGAATTACAAAAAATTTTAGCCTTTTCTCTAACTAAATATTATCTAAGAATTTCTTATTTATAAAAGCGATTAGGTTTATAAAATGCTTGTCATCTGATTCAGATTATTATAATGATGTTTATGTGAGACGATCGGAAACATAATTATTATTAGTGCAGTCAAATGGGTAAAAAAATAGTCCAAATCTCGAAATCCTTGGGTAATGGACCGATTTTGATAAGACAAAGTGCATTCTCTTCGGAGTTTTATCAGGAACAAAGTCTACCTCGTCTAAAGTTGTGAAACAATTTTGCATTGTTTACAAACAGTAAATTAACAATTTAATTAGCGTATTTATGAGATTACATGAAAATTCATAAAAAATGATCGGGTAAAGACTATTTTTGGTCAGTGAACATATGAAATAGTTAAACAAGTAGTTGAATCAACTTCATTTGTTATAAACAATTTATGTATTAACAAATAGACGAGTTCGACCAAAACTACGAGTTTAGGATCGTTTTAGAATAATTTTGGCCTTCTCAGTTCGATTTAGTCGTCAATATGGCCGAACAAATACCCGCTAATTTGTTATACACAAATTATATTTATTAAAAAATATACGAATTTGACCAGAATGTCGAGTTTACAGTCGTTTTCAGCTAATGTTGGCCTTCTGAGTACGATTTTATTGTTATTATAGTCTTTAAATGCATACATTAATTTGTGAATTGTTATAAATAAATTATTTATCAATAATTGTACGAATTTGACCAAAACGTCGAGTTTATAGTCGTTTTCAGCTAGTCTCTTGAATACGATTTTATTGTTATTATAGTCCTTAAATGCATAGATAAATTTTTGAATTGCTATAAATAAATTATTTATTAATAAATATTCGAATTGCGCCAACATTCCAAGTGTAAAGTGTTTTTAAATTAATTTATTAATAGTCAAATAAAGTATATAAAAAAAATCTCTATTTTGAAACGATCAAATGAAAAATATTTCATTCTCGTTCATCTTAGAGTATAATACGGTGCTCATTTAAAATTCCCTGATGTTCGAATTTAAAAAAATAATATTCTTTTCGTGGCATTATAGCGGGAATTTTGAAGAATTATTGAATGATGCGTTTGAATTCACTATTTTTTTTCTTGAACATGGCATTTTGTTATTAATTAATTTGTTATTTTATTAAGACTTGATTCTTTCTTTTTTTTTTGATATAATTTATTTGACTATTAATACATTAATTTTAAAAACACTTTAAACTTGAAATTTTGGCGTAATTCGTATATTTATCAATAAATAGATTACTTATAACAATTCTTAAGGACAATAATTACAATAAAATCGTACTCAAGAGGCCAAAATGAGCTGAAAACGACTATAAACCCGACATTTTGGTCAAATTCGTATAATTATTGATAAATAATTTATTTATAACAATTCAAAAATGTATGTATGCATTCAAAGACAGTAATAACAATAAAATCGTACTCAGAAGAACAAAATTAACTGAAAAGGACCATAAACTTAACATTTTGGTCAAACTAGTATATTTATTAATATAAATATAATTTGTTTATAACAAATTAACAAATTAGCGGGTATACATTCGACGATATTAACGACAAAATCGAAGTCAAATTAACAGTCAACTCAAGTTTAGATTATTTAGCAAGATGATCAGGCACCAAGGACGATCAAAGGATATTAAACCAATTTTAGGAGAGGGTTTGAACTATGAGAATTTGGCAAATATGTGCTTCTTGGTGGTAATGCTTATACAGTACAACCGTACCTTATAATGAAATTTACAAGAGAGCCATACGGGGTGACAATAGTAGGAGTATGGAAGCGTAATTTCCATAGTTTGCACCTAGGTATGAGAATCCACAATAATACTATCCAGGGTAAAGTAGTGGCAAAAGGTATTTTACATAATATTGCAATCAATAGTGACAATCAACTTCCTGAAGCTTGACTAGGTGATGATTTACATGAAGAATTATCACCACTTTTGGATATTGCCATAGGTCACTACAAGGAAAAGATTAATAAATTAACATTTTGTCATGTTGTGGGGCAACATGAATAAACTACGTTTACTGCTCATAACTACAATAATTGTTTATCATAGGTTCAATAAATAATCATTATTAATATTGTTTAAATCATGGCAATTCAACTAAAGTTCTAATGACAATGGAGGGTGAAGTATATTTGAATAATTCCAAAATGTATACTAAAAAAACTAAATAAATGGGTACTAGGACATATGGTAAAATTTAACTAAACAAGAGCCTACGTTATGTCTGATCACGGAGCCGAAAAATGCTTAGATAAGTTACAATTTAAGTTGAAAAAGGTGAGATAGTGTAAATTGATTCATATTATATTACACAGTCCTATCTCATAATAATTATAGTATTAAATAGCATGTCAGAATCGGCAAACTACATTTAAAATTACAAAGGTATCCTTCAGCAAAATTTTAAGCATGATATCTTCGTGTTAGACATTTACCGCATTTAAAATGTAAAGATTCATGATTCAAGTAAGGCAATTAATATTCTAGTTGATTTTAATATTGTGATGTTTAATTCTCACAATCCAGTTTTCTTGTAGATCTGTAATACCAGGTTTCGAGGTCAATTATTACACCTCATCCTCAGGTATATATAAAGAATGGATTCAATATATACAATTATTTATACATCATATGGCTTCATTTCCAGATAATTAAAGTTTATAGTGAAATTTCATTTTTTGATTTATATAATGCATGAACAGTTGCAATTCAGAAAGCTACCTCGAAACCTGGTAGTACGAATCTACAAAAAAAATGGATTGTGAGAATTGAACATTACAATATTAATATCAATATGAACTCACACTTGGGTGAAACCCAACAGAGTAGTTCAATTCAAGCGAAGAGTAAGACTATTCATGATAATGTAGTTCTAAGTCATAGATCCCTTGATACATTTGACAGCATTGACACGCCAAAGAGCTAAGCTATGAGCCGAAGTGCGTGAGTGTTGAGATGGTAACAGTTGAATCAAAAGCGGTTACCGCTCTTTCTGTAGAATGCACTCATTGTCTATTATAACGACGCTTTTTACTACCCTCACTATACGTAGTACCGGGATATCAAAAATTATCTTGGTCAAGGGTGGTTGTGTCTTACTTTACGTTTGAAATAATTATGTCACTGTCACACTGACATCATCAATAACCTACAAATTTCATACCTTTTTATTTCAGTTATAAAACAATAATGAACTACAAATTATGAAATAACGGTTTTAGTAACAAGAAAAACTAAATTACAGTAATTGTTGGAAATGTCCCCCGTTTTGTTCGATGCACAAGTTGACGCGCATCCTGATGCTGTGAAAACCGTTTTGCAGCATTTCTGGCGTTATGGTTGCACATTGCTGAACTATTCTTTGTTGAAGTTCAAAGGTTTTGCAGGCTCCTCTTCCATACGTTGACGAACGTCATTGACAACTTCTTCTGTGCGAAGCACCTTTTTTATGAGCCACACAACCAGTTTCGTGAAACACTTCAACACAATTTGTAAGGCACGCATAAAAATTGTCCGGTAATATTGCCACGTTTTGGGAAGTGCTCTCGAAAATTGTCCAAACACAAACGTTGACTGTATTGTCAATTTCCATTAACTAGCGCACCCGTTCGAAAATAGGATTCAATCATGAAAATTTTGTGCTGTGTGGTAAGAGGCATGATTCAAAAACTGGATTAGAAAATTTCAGCACAATGACTTAACAGATTCTGACACAACAAAACATATTCAAAAATTTAAAGTAAGACACACGTTTTGCATTCCACAACCACCCTTGACCTGGATAATTTTTAATTTGTAGTTCATTATTGTTTTACAACTGAAATAAATAGGTATGAAATTTGTAGGTTATTGATGATGTCAGTGTGACAGTGACATAATTATTTCAAACGTAAAGTAAGACACACGTTTTAGATTCCACAACCACCCTTGACCAAGATAATTTTTGATATCCCGGTATAAAATGTAGGGGAAGTATTGTAATTTCTCGAATTTCCGCGGATATATCCTTTTTGAGCATTTCTGAATCGCTCTAGACTATTTTTGACATTGTGTGTGTTCGTGTGCGCTACACGTACATCAGCTCCGCCCGCTAAGTTTAAGTTTTATCGCCTCTACGCTAGACGTATACGACCGCTTGACCGCGTGTTTGCGACGATGTCTTACGACCTGTTGTATTGTTGGATTGACGAATATCAAATCGGTACGTCTAAAGTCAAGCCACGAAAAACATCGGTTATTATTAGATTACGCTATTACTATGTCACAAAGAAAAGAAAACTTTGTAAAAAATGAACCAATGGATTGTGAGAATTAAACTCCAATTCTTCCAAAATTTCAAAAACTAACTCACATTTTGTTAACACGAATTTATTGACCAGAGCTGGTTTGACAGAGATGTTACCTATCTTTATAAATACGGATTGTGAGAATCTAACTTCTATTTAAAAAATGAACTCATATTTGGGTACCACCAAATTATAAATGTTTAGCGTTGGAAAATATCACATAATATAGAGATTAGAAAACGGGAAAACAAAGAAAAGCATAGCAAAGAAATTTCTACCATTCGGCAAGACAAAGTAAAAATAACATCTTTCCCAAAAAAACCTGAATATCAAGTGGGTCAATTCATCTGAGCATAAAGATATTGATGTAGCTTTACTTAGATGTTTTTTTCAAGCATCAAGTGGGCCTACGTATTATGCATCTAATTGGTTATAGCGACTATCGGCTAAAACGACCATATCATGACAGTCCCTTCAAAGTCGTTATAACCGGTTTTGATTGTAGGTATATTGTTATTACGTATGAAGCGAAACAACAATTTATACGGATTTTAATTTTAATATGATATGATAACCATGATCCGTTATATTAAGTTTTCTGTTTTCACCACCAATTTCGTACATAATTTAATTAATATTTCTTTTACAGGTTGAATATTAAGAAATTATGATTGCACATGTGCAAATACTCATCCTTCCAAATCAACATTCAAGCAATTTTCCGCATATTGACCCGTTCCATCCTGTAACCAAGAGATACACAAACGACTATTGTTAAATTCATCAAAATGAACTGAAAATTATATTAATCGGTTGGTAGACGGGAAATGAAAAACAAATGTTCATGAGAGCTATTTTATCAGAAATTTGACAATCACAATTTTATTTCGTTCTTTAGACTGGAATTGTGTAATAATATGTGTCTTTCGAAACGAAATAACACTTTTACTGTCCTTGCTATAATTTAAATTTAAGTTGACTTACTACCCATAACACTATTTTTGGGTAAACAAATCAATAAGGGTTGATTGAAAAACTCGAAACTTCAATGTGCTTTGTTCACTCGAAACACGTAGAAAACGTTCTTTGATGCTTTTGCATTTGAACTTTCAAATCGGCTAATATATTGCAATATTCTATATTGCAATGATATTTTTCTTACGCCTTTGTTGGTCGATTATTCAGATTGTAAAACAATGAATTCGAAAATTACGATCTATTCTGGTCCACCTTAATGTAATGTATAGTTATGTATATATCTCCTAAATTACTTTTAAATGCTATTGTTTTTCTGTATCTTGTTTATAATATTTCACTATCTTATATTACGTTGTTTCTTTTTCTTAATTAAGCTTATTGTAATCGTGTTTTAATGCATGTACTATTTGGAATTAGTTTTCTTTAATCTACTGAGAATAAATAGTGTAGATAAAAACAGTTTAAAAGTGAATTCATGTATTTTATTAACTATTCAAATAACTTTTCAAATAGTTGTCATTTTAGTAGTGGATTAACATATCAGTTTGTCAAATTATTTCTTTGTTTGCAAAATTTGTCACAATTTTCAGAGATATCCACGATCTTAAAAGTATTAATACTTTTACGGATATTTAAAACATCATCGGCAATAGCCGATTAGTATCGATTTATCAATTACATTATTTTTCTTATTGCGGGAACCTCGGAATTAGAATGCTTAAATGATAATGTACTCTACTAGAGTGCAAGAAAGTATTGTTTGACTAAAATAGATTTATTTTACTAGTTTCGAATAAATATTTAATATAGATTTAATTGATTACTATCGGTCTCAAATATGTAATTATTGAAATCAAAAGTAATTTTTTTTTCTATTTTCAAATATTCAGTGCTTATTGGAAAATTTTCCGATACTGCCTACAACAGCAACATCTGAACGTTCATTCCAAGGGTCAACAGTGATTAAATGGTCTCAGCATACTAAATAGCAATAATGATGTTGAAATAATTGTATTATTGATTAAAATTCAACTCTAATGTATTACCCTCCACCGAAAATTATTTTTGCTGTGCCACTGCTACGTCGAGCTGTTTTCGAACCGAATTAAGAGTCAATTTCAGGCACTTCTGTTTCGGTAATAAAATTGACACAAAACAAAACCCTTCTACTAGGCTAGTCAATAAATGTTCCAAACTAGGTTTTTTGAAGCTAACGCGATTTTATGCAAAAAGTGGCGCTAAAAACGATGGTGAATTTAAAAATTGTCGAAATTATGTGCTATTATATGTGCGTTTTAGTTGCAAAATTATCGAAAAATGTATCAAAACAAAAACTATCTGAGACAATCGAATGAAATTTTGCATGGCGATAGATATTAACAAAACACCTCGTTTAATACTCATTTGCTTCGTTAAATAAATTGTTAATAACAAATTATGGTGTTAATAAACAATTTTTTTTCCTCCGAATCAATCTTTTCTTAAAACACGCCAGGAACTACATTTTGGCCATAGATTATGTCATATTTTTTAGGCGTCATACTGGTTTACATTTTCGAGTAAATAAACAAATTAGGTCAATTGTTTATTAGCATATAGAGACTTCCGGTATCAATAAAAGATAATCTAAATGGGCTCAAATAGTTGGTATTGAGTTCAGCTTTGGCATAAAGTGTAGGGTATAATAATTTTGTCGACTTTTGACCCTATCTATATTGACTGGCCTATGCCGGGACTTTTAGGATCAAGTGCAGAGCATGAACCCTACTGAAAAAATATATACCGTGTGAGTGTTAAGTAGTGAAACAACACTTTAACTTGTGCATTACGGATTGTTTGAAAAACATGTTGAAGGTAAGTTTTTATTTTTAATTACGCAACTTTTGCTGCAACTTAAATATTTGGATGTGCATAGCTACACCGCCACCTAACCTACCCTTTGTCATATCTTAAATACCACAATCCATAGGATCGTTTTTAAAATAAATTAATATTTTGACCAAATAAGTATCTGTTTACCTTCAGCAGCTTGGCAATGTTTAAAATTTATTAAGCAACTAATATCAAAAATATTGGGATATTACATCAATCTTTATGTGAACTCTATATAAAATCTCAGAGTTATTTGGTATTTTATTGAAAACTTTTCATCTCTAATAACTGCAAAAAAATGTCGCGAGAGGATTCAGGTCCGGAGATGTAGCTGGGCACTTCCTTACTCCTCTTCTGCCGATTCATCGACCATGAAATACTTCATTCAGATGATCATGTTGCTGAGATCATAGTCTGTCGGCAATCGTGTTCACCAGAGAAAATTTTAGCGTGTAGGGGAACCATATGATTTTATAACATTCTCTATAAAAAAATAGAGCAATAATATGATGTCCAATTATTACCATTCGGAAGATTCTTATGTTTTTTGTGGTTGTTGTGTATTCGGTTTGTATCCATTCTAATTCACTCCCCAAGAAAGCAGAATATTGTAAGCAAATGTCATTATTGCATCTTTCCTGCATATTTTCAAAAACTTTTTGTACTCTCGACTACGACCAACAGTAACAGTACATCTGCTAATGGGATTTAGCTCATTAAACATTGAAAGTTTGATGTTTTCTTTCCTCTTAAAGAATTCATCTAACAAAACTTCAAATTAATAGTAATCTTTTCAATTGAAACAAATTTTAATACACCTTCCTTATCATTGACTGGTGTTTGAAGCTTACCACATTCAAGGCAATCTTAATATTTTGTTATCAGTTATAAAAAATATGAAATAAAATCTACAACTTTCAACGACTAGTTTATTCGTACATGTGTATGGATCATATTTTGAACGTTTTATTTGCTCAGTATTACATCGTTCAAGGTATCGCCATGGGTAGTTTGCCAATTGAAAAAAAATTGGGTTATGCGGGGGGTGTAGTAATGCACATCTAAGCATTTCAGGTTACACCGAAAGTAGCTATTAAAAATAAAAATCGACGTGTCAAATATGTTTTTCTATACAATCCACATGTTCCCAGTTTTGCCCTTTTTCATTATTTTTTACTCATGTTGTATAATAAATAATCTGTGTGATGTTTAGCGATGAAAACTATTTGGTCAGATTTCTCGACATTTTGATCGAACAATTGTTTCGTTTTGTGCATACAAGATATTTATTTGAAACTTTTTTTTGTTTTCGTCTCCGAGTTCAAAGAACTCGGAACATCCAAAAAAGATTCGCCAGATGCTTGCGATATTTATCTTTTGAAACCTATAAGATTGAAAACTACGAAACTTTATTGCGGATTGTAACCTTGGAGGCTTTCACATTTATCATTCTGCAATTCTAGACTTTGGGAAAACCCTGGTCATTATAACATGACGTATCATTAAGTCAATACTGTTCTAACATAATAAATAACAAAAGAGTCCCGCACTATGGATACACTATAACACTAAGAATAAGAAACAATCACCCCTATCCATTAAAAATACCGTTAAAGTACCTACTGAGAACCTTTCAGTTACCATCAAGTGGCCATCATCAGAGTAAACTAAATTAGAAATGACAATGTATGTGTTTAAATTATATTTGGAATTAATAGGTTATACACAGGGCCGGATTTAGAGGCCTGGAGGCCTCGGGGCAACAAAGGAGTGGAGACCCCTGGCCCCAATGATTTCTGTTGATATTTAAGAACAATATAATCATGTTTGTACAAAAGTAAAGGTAAAGGTAAAACAGCGAAAAAAAAATATCAAAGGAAAAGTTGTTTACTAGCGTTTACTAGTCGGAATTTAAAAGATTTTTTTTTCCGAAGTCTGTTGTGGGGGCCCCTCTTTTGTGGAGGCCCCGGGGCTGTAGGCCCGGTTGCCCTCCCCTAAATCCGGCGTTGTATACAAGATATTACCCTCAGATGGAGATAAATCTGAATTCATTAAATAGCGTTTACGCTTATACATTCCCATCCCTTCTAAATTACCTAGATATTTGTCATTACTGTGTTTCAAGAGATAAACTTTCTTTGGAAATGTAATCTGTATCTCAAATAATTTCGGCTGACACTGATTTTTCACCATTATTTTTCTTTTTATGGGCAAAATTTATACCGGGTTAGAATGTTGCTTTTTAGTTTGCCCACATAGCATTTTGAACACGACTCACAATCGATTTCGTAAATCCCGAAAGCTTTTGAATTTTATTGAACTAATTTGGTTAATTGTTTTCGTCACATTTTTATGTTTTGTTTTCAAGAAATTTTACTAAATGAAAAATTACAACACTCTAAAAGGAAGAAGGGATATATTAATCAAGTTTTTTTCAGCCATTCAATGTGAGAGTATGTAGGACGTATTTAAACGGTATATTTATTTATTTATTTATTTAATTACAAACCCAACAGGAAATTATCCGATTGAAGGGCAGTATACACAGATATAATCATGTTACAATTCAAGTAATAATAATTAATAATTTAAGTCATAACTATAGTTAAAGAGAACTAATTAAAACATTTTTAAATTTGTATATAGAGAAAGAGAAATCTAAGTTTGATTGCACTGAATTAAAATATCTACAGATTCTATTGATTAAAGAGTTATATGTATTTGCTCGAACTAAATAAATGTAATCACTTCTCTTATTTGAAATTCTTGGAACCAAGAAATTTAGTTTTGCTGTCAAGTAGGGACACTGAACATTATTGTTAATTATGTTATATAAAAAGAGGCAGCATAACATAATTCGCCTTACTTTAAGACTAGGTAGGTACCTCAAATCTAATCTGCAAAACTGAATTGTCGATTCCCCTAATTGGATACACACCATTCGCCTTAAATGCCAGATACTTCAAAAATACGCGCTGAACACGTTCCAAGACAATTTCGTATTTCACGTAGTATGGGTCCCAAATGACACATGCATATTCTAACTTAGAGCGCACCAGTGCAAAATAATGCGTCTAAATCTATATAATGTTTTTGCAATTCCGTATGATAAGCCCTTGAATTCGCATTGATTGGGAGACAACAATATTCAATATGGTTATAAAATGACCATTTTGAATCCAATGTTACTCCTAAGTCTTTCATTGAATACATTCTCTTTGGTGCTATGTTTTTTATATTATAATTGCAAATAGTAGATGTCGGCTTTCGGGTAATCGACATAATCTTACGTTTGGAGATATTTAATGGTAGTATTATTTAATACACACCAGTTGTTTATTCTTGTTAGATTCTCTTGTAGTAAGTCGCAATCTGTTTTGGAATTTATAGAACGAAAATTTTTTATATATACAGGGTGTCCAGGTTTTAATTGGAGAACTTCAACAGTAGATAGAAAATTTGATTTTGAGAAAAAATTCCTAATAACATATATGCACAGACGCTTAGTTTTTGAGATACAGGGTTGAAATTCATAAAGAAATTTCGTTTTTTGCGAATATCTCCGGAACCGTTTATCGTACAGAAAACAGCTTTTGCAAGCAAGCACTTTCTACTCAGAGTAAGCTATGTTCTGTGTGATAACTATGATAATTTGAGACAACCATTTGAACCGCCAATGTTTTCTACACAAAAATGGTATTCTTGGTCATAAGCTCTAAAGTTGACCGTTTTCGAAAAAATCAACTTTTATGTTGAAAAACATGGTCAATTATTACTAATTGAACAAAATTTATTAAAACATTAGAACAAGTAAGAAAACCAAAAAATTGACCATGTTTTTCAACATAAAAGTTGATTTTTCTCGAAAACGGTCAACTTTAGAGCTTATGACCAAGAGTACCTTTTTTGTGTAGAAAACATTGGCGGCTCAAATGGTTGTCTCAAAACCGTACTTTTTCCTGTGGCGTAGAAGTTGAGGAGAAAAACACCAACTACCCCTTCAAAATCTTCACCAATTATGACTAAAAAAAAAAATTTATCACACAGAACATAGCTTACTATGAGTAGAAAATGCTTGCAAAAGCTGTTTTCTGTACGATAAACGGTTTCGGAGATATTCGAAGAAAACGAAATTTTTTGATCAACTTCAACTTATTTCAAAAACTAAGCGTCTGTGCATATATGTTATTAGGAATTTTTTTCTCAAAATCTAATTTTCTATCGACTGTTGAAGTTCTCCGAGTAAAACCTGGGACACCCTGTATAACTACATATAATTCCAAAACTCATCAAGCCTATCTATCTTCGGGATTGAATTGTTTTGGAAATAGCTTGTACAAAAAATAGTAACGCAACAGCTCCAGTTCGGATTTATGTGGAGTTTGATTCGTTAGATCAAACACAATTTTCCTTTCATGCATTTTTACATTCGTTACTTAGCATTCGTGTGCTCACGGGAATAGCTTTTATGAAGTAGAATTTGCACACTTTCCTCAATTCATGTGAGCTATTTTGGGCGCATTCCTGTGTAGGTAAGGTATTTACTAGGTGGAATGATGTCTTTGCAGGCGTCCAATAATTTTCTACGTACTACTTAGAATCAATTAACTGCTCATCATATTAATATTTCTTCTCCTTAAATGAAATGGACTCAAAGTACAAAAGCATACGTGCATGATAAAAACAAATTCATTTTGACTTTCCTTGTTTGAGATATGATTACTGCCTAATCGAATCTATTATCTTTCGCTTTCTGATATTCGCTATTCGATTGGTTCATTCTGTTTAAGCGCATCGTGTTTTGGATCAGAAGAACTTAAGTTTATTTTGTTTTTCGATCATAGAATATTTTACACTTTCAATGTTCGAGTAATACTGAGTATGTAGCAGATTAAACATAATTAGCTAATAGCTATGGGACTTCAGTCAATGATGGTAAAAATGGGGTATTACCTTCGAATATTGAGAACAGTTGTAAATTTTTATGAATATTTGGAAACAGGCTCTTTCTACCCTCTATAACGTTTTTGACCCTGTCCAGATGTGAGTTTTTATTTTTTTTGGAATGAAAAGATGAAAATTATGAAAAGAATATGTGTGAGTCAGATGAAATGTCTACAATAAAAATAAAATCGTATTGTTGTATCCAGAATAGGTGCTACCAGATCATACCGAGATATCAAAAATTATCTTGGTCAAGGGTGGTTGTGAAATCTAAAACGTGTGTCTTACTTCACGTTTGAAATAATTATGTCATAATTAATTTGAAGTTTCTAAAAGTGCGAAATTTCGCAATTTTATACGAATATTGTAACACTCAGAAGTCTTTAGCGCTTTGGACTCCGGGATTTTCACGTGGCTTATCGAAATTAGAAGGTTCGAATTATCTAAAAACATAATTGCATGAGCGCCAGACGTCCTATGTAATTAGCTACGAACGAAATCATTTTGACATATGCCTCGAGGAGCTCGCTGCGCGTAAGTTGGAGTTTATACATTTTACTTCGGTCTTGTTAATTTGGGGCCGTTTCTTGCCCCGTGCGACCGGCGCCAGTTATAATAAAGTGTTTTGGGCTATGGGCCGCTAGCTTTTACCCGCTTCGTGTATATATAAGTGGCGAGAAAATTTCCTGTGGTACGTCGCACGTTAGACGCGCGTAGCTGAGATCTGAGAATAGCTCAAACTGTTTTAATTAAATTTTCCTATTTAATGGACCTTTATCGAAAAAAGAAGGGCCGTCGGGCACGGTCCAATACTAAATCTAACTACATGGAGCGAAAACGGCACGCGAAAAGTCGTCGTAAAGCCGTATTAGGTACAACCAGTTTGCACTTTTCTAACTCGCGTGCTACGGGCTTCTCACATGAACGTCATTCGATTTACGGAAAATTAACTATTTCAAAACAGTTTTTGACCCGGATTGTGGCTATCACGACCTCTGGAAAGGTTCAAAGTTCACATAATTATTTCATAATTTGTAGTTCATTATTGTTTTACAACTGAAATAAATAGGTATGAAATTTGTAGGTTATTGATGATGTCAGTGTGACAGTGACATAATTATTTCAAACGTAAAGTAAGAGATTCCACAACCACCCTTGACCAAGATAATTTTTGATATCCCGGTAGATAGGAAATTAAATAAAGGGAAAGAATTTAGTTTATTTATATATCCGTTCTTGCATCACTATCCCATTTTTACTTCCTTTACTATACGTTGTATATATGTAAGGGAAGTAAACCACCGAAATTTATTTTTTCGGATATACAGTGTGTCCATGTTAAGGACTTACCACCGTTGTAACTTTTGTATGTTTCGACTGACTTTGATAAAACTTTTTTTTGTTAGGTTGGTATGCAAAACGTGCATTACACTAGTGGATAACTTTAGTTTTGGGCTGTAATCATGGCTAGCTACGACCACTTTTATGGGCTTAAATTTCAGAAAGTATTATTAGTGATTTTTTTTAGAGAAAAACAGATAACTGATTCTTATTTAGAATAACGTAAAACTTTCCTGAACCGATTTTCAGTGTTCTAAAATACAGGATAAGGTGTGTAAATAAAGAAAATGTAGGTATTATTCAGATTTTAGAAATTCCTACTAGCATCTCTACAGCTTGAATATGAATTATCATCAAAATAATCAAGAAACATTAATTTGGTTTTTATTACACTTATTATGATTTAAAGCATTATTAAAACAAATAAAACGTTGACCAATCGAACGATTTCCACTGTACCTTGCATTATATCATTTGATTCCAGTTCGATGAAAAAACTCAGTGGTGATGTGAAAACAAAAAATGTTATCTTAGTTGAAAGCCGTCAGTCAATAATAATTAAGTAGTTTGTAGTATTTTTGTTACCGGTCCAAATAAGCAAAAGACATAAAGAATGTCTTATTCTTTACAAGAAAAAGTGGAAATAATAAGATTAGTTGGTAATGGAACACAATCTTTTCGTGAAGCAGCTATTGAGTTTAACCAACGACATCCAGAACGTAGTATCAACCATTTGACCGTTGCAAATATTAACAAATATATACAGTATGTCCACGTTAAGGACTTACCACCCTTGTAATGTTTTGACTTTGATAATGTGTATTAAACTAGTGGGAAACTTCAGTTTTGGGCTGTAATCATGGCCAGCTACGAACATTTGTATTGGCTTAACTTTCAGAAAGTATTATTGGGAATTTTTGTAGAGAAAAACGGATGTTCTTATTTAGGATAATGTAAAACCTACCTGTACCGATTTTCAGTGTTCTAAAATACAGGGTGTCCAAGAAAAGAAAATTTACTTTTATTAACAATAATTCAAATTATAAATAATTTTATCGTAAAATTAACAAAAGAGAAATTTGAAAATTGGAAATCGTTCGATCTGTTTCAATGATGCAGATAAGTGTAATGAAAAAATCAAATTAAGGTTTCTTGATTATTTTAGTGATAATTCATATTCAAGCTTTAGAGATGCTAGTAGAAATTTACATTACGTATTTCTAAAATCCAAATAATACCTATGTACATTTTCTTTTATCTGAAAAAATCCCTATTAATACTTTTTGAAATTTAAGCCAATAGAAGTGGTTGACCATGATTACAGTCCAAAACTAAAGTTTACCAAAATCCGTAAAAACAGTCCTAAACGTTGGCACACTGTATATTCATTTTGAACATTTCAGAATGAATCTAGACTATTTTTGACACGATATCTCTCTCTCTCTCTCTCTCTCTCTCTCTCTCTCTCTCTCTCTCTCTCTCTCTCTCTCTCTCTTTCACAACGTTCAATTGCTATCGTACCATCTTTTTCCAGCTCGCACAGTCTTATTGTGGGGACAGTGCCTCAACGGGTGCCTTCTCTCTCTGTTCAGTCATTGTAGATTGTACCGTAGTCACAATGACGTATGCATATATTCTTGGAAACAAATTTCACCGAATATGATTGGTCGTTTGGTTGTAGTTTGAGGCATATAGTCGATCAGCCCAAAGTGACCTATTGACCTCGATGTCATAACTTTGGCTGGTTGGTTGCAGATTCTATGCGTGTGGAGTGACATAATTTACATACCTTTGAATAGATGATGCATATTCAAACCAATACTTATTTCGCAATGTTCGGAATATTTGAATAATAATTAAATTAAATAAAATAATAATACTTATTTTTCTATTCATGGGTTTGGTTTGTATGGTAGGCACTGCCTAACCTACCCGATGAAACAGCTGCGGAATGTCGAGATTTGAAGAGCCAATTTGGATGTCGTTTCAAATAATGTTTCAATCTATCATCATCTATAGGATTCAACAATATTGAAACGTCTATTATGGATTTATGAATATTGAATTATAAACATATGTCTCTAGTTTCGCGTTCTACTTTAAACATTCGATGTGAGAATTTCCGATTCGAGGTTATCCAATTAATTTTGTTCAAATTACATTTCATTCATGGTGTTAATCACGGCTATTCACAAGCCTTTTCACTGGAACTATTATAATTGGTACAATAGAATTATATTTGCAGAACGGACGTGTACTAAACCTATTTTCAGCTAACTAGCTGAATTAGGCTATAGTGTACATGAATATTGCTGTAACGTAGCCCCTCATTAAAGAATATCGTTAACATATTCGGAATTTGAAACGTAACTGCCAAAACACGAGGAATTTTTTGTTGCGTTTCCAAATTATGGGCTCCAGTCAATTTTTTTAATCTAACCTGATGCTTCTGAGATATTTTAATAAATAAGTCAACCAGAAAGAACACGGCTTTCGGCAAAATAGATTCATGTTTTCTATGAAATATCCCTTTTAAAAAACCTGATGACTATTTTTATGGCATGTTCAGATAATGTTCTCGTATTGAAGTAGTTTTAGTACATTTTTGTCTCAATTCAACGCTTCTGAGATATTTAATTAGTAATTCGTAAGTGGAACGAAAGTTCTTGGGTATGTGCAAAAAAATATTTGATGGGTACACATGTTCAAGATTCGAAATAAGAATGTCTGTCATGGGGACATCGGAAACGTTAATAGATACAGTTTTGGTTTAATGAGGAAAAAGTTGCGTAAACTGAAGGCCATTCATATGGAAGTATTAAATTGTCTATATTAAGATTTTCCAAGTAATTTTGGTAAATCGAATTTCTTGATTTCCATTTTATTTTTTATTGTTACCGTCGAAAATGGAACAACAAAATTCTTTAAAGCAACTTTTGATAAGCTTTATTATGGTAATGTTTGTTTTCGATCAAATGTCATCAATTTTTTTTTAATACGGCTGTTTTTTATTACAAATTTTAGAGGCGTTTTTCATTCTACATTCATTGATGTATCATATGATGGTTCCATCACGTTTCAGATGAGTTTCAGCACTTATCATCAAGATTACTCCATTACACGAAAATTGGTGAGATTGGGCAACCTAATGTTTAAGGAGAATCAAAAGTTGGAGTTGACATTTTTCAATAATTGTTGAAACAAAAACAAACATCAATTAACAAACGATAAATTATCTGGAATAGTAGGTAACTTCAGCGGACAGAATCCTGAAAATTCTTGGCTGGAGATGAATTCCGCGTCCCATTAGCACGAGTCAAAGCTGATGTTTCGACAACCATTTCAGGTGGCATCTTCAGGACAAACTTGAGGCTTGACAATTGTGCGCTGGTTGGTGCTCCGGAACTTAACCCCACCGTTGTTTCATCATGTGCGAAGTTGAATTTTCAAGGAAGGTTTCCAAGCGTCGGTTTATATTATATTCACTTTGCGCAAGAGAAAATCATGCACTTTGCTCCCTTTTTATACAAATAGGTATTTTTCCCGATGAAGAAAAACCTTTATTCACGGTGAAAAAAAGAATAGAGTCACGATAGTGAAGACAAAATTTACCCTTTTTTTGTCACTACAAAAATAACTATCACGTTACCTACGTTAAGGACGGAAAATGACTCTTTGAAATTCTAAACGACTATTTTAATTATTTTAGGGTCATTTATTTCATACTGTTTCACTAAAATAACGCAATTTTAAATTTGGATATGTAGTGTCCAAGTAACAGTTCCATTAAGTAGCTCTTGAATAATAGCTAATAGTAGTAGCTACACATCTATCTGTCAAAAAAATTGACACTGTATCTTATGCGGGCGACGCAAACAAGGAAGAAATTGAATCTAAAAGCACCAAAGCAATGAGAATATTGATTCCAAGGAGATCCATGAAAAGGTACGACAAAAAATAATGTGGTACAATTATGAAAATTTGTGAGATTTCTTGTAAAAGATGACAGTTCCGAGCGCAAATTTATGAGTTAAAGTTGAATTTTCCAGACAGTAAACTATGAAAATTCGTGGGATTTCTTTTAAAAGATGACAGTTTCCGAACGAAAATTTATGTGTTGAATTTTCCAGACAGTATGAAATAAAATATTTCCAACCAAATTAAAAAGATAAAACATAAGCAAATAGTCTCATTCTATCAGGACACAAAATTAATATTATAATCTATGTATGATAATCCAAAGATATGGAATTGAAAGTGTACTGCATCACGCAAGATTCAAAGTCAATAGCCTTTTCGTTTTCCTGTTCCAGTTTGCATGAAATTGGTAGGTTGGAATTCGGTTTTGGAGGTACGGGTATTAACACTCAGTCTAATTATACCAAACATATCACAGTTGTCAATATCTGAGGAAACCAGGTTACAGGAATACTCTGTGGTGGGAATGCAACATATTTACCGGTAAACCACAATCAAGGTTATGAAAGTAGAAATACCAACCTTATTTGTCGTGACATTATACTATATGCACCTACTCGCACATCTACTTACAAATAAAAAATTCCATGAAAACGGCAGCGTACGAAAGATGAAATTAATATCTGGGCCCAACAGAAATACAATTACGCTGTATCTTTTGGAGGAATAATTGTTTTCTGTGTGAATTATCATGATTTCTTTTCAACTTCTACCCGTGGAAACATTCGAAAAGATTATTGAAACCCTGAGGGCATAGTTTTTGTACGTTCCAAGGCAGTACGAAAAATAAGCTAGTATTTGTTGCTGTTCAATGGAATTAAATCAATGAATTCTCCCCATCTTATTAATATAAAATAATCATTGCATAAAAACCTACCAAAACACACCCCACAATCTCAATTGAATAAAATAACAGAAGAAAAATATATATTCTAATTGCATTGCAAAAATAAAACGCCTAGCACAAGAATACATTTAGAGTCTGAAACATGCTACAACTTTCATGAAAAACTGTTCTGTCGAAGTCTCTGTCAAAGTGGAGGTATTAGAAAATGAGCTTATAGCCTTATACCATATTGGAGGAAATAGAGCCTATGTTAAGATTGTGACTAAATGCTCTTGTACGGAATTTCATAGAATTAAAAAATCAGTGGAATATGAATAAATTAAAACAGACCATGGATTAACACACTTATAGATCATCAAAATTTGATGAGAATGCTGAACGAGAGTAACATACATTTAGAAGAACTATATATTAAATTATTAGTGAATAGATAAAATTATGTCATGGCTGAGATATTCGACAATGAGAATTCCTGGTACCATACATGATTGTTTTTCTGAATGAGCTAGTGATAACATGCCGAATAGTTACTCTGAGTAAATAGAGATTATTTGAAGTACCAACGAATGGATCAAGCGTTGAACTAGGCTTAAAATCACGTCGTCAAGGGCTTGAGAACCTTGAAGGAGAAATACAAAAAAAAACTCTCCGTTTAATTCCGTAGCCTCTCACCATAGGTCTAAAGCTGCAGTGAAAATGTTGAATAATGATGTCAATTAATCAATTGTTCCGAAACAAGTACTCTATTTTCTTCAACCATGATTTTTAACATTACCGTTTAGATAACCCGATCAATCAATGTTCGGAATCAGTTTAAAACTTTCACATACTATATTCCTCTTTAGCTTTGCGCAGTGCTAAAATCATCTGCAACAAAAAATTGGAAGCCCTGTGAATATACCGAAACAAGCATTATCTTCCTAACTTACGAGTATCGTTCAATATTCTAATGATCTAATGGTTCAAGAATCTTGCATCAATAAAAGAATTGGAACATGTATTACATTTATCTCCGTAGTCACTAGTTCATAACTTGGAATAAATATATTAGTCAAGAAGGATTCATAGTGAATGTCACCTCCAACTCCGTCAAACTTGCTAAATCGCAAATCTTTTCAAAAACTGTCGATTAGTTTTAGAGAAATTTATTGTTTCTTGAATATTTAAATTAAGTAAATTTTTCTTTCAAATTTAGGAATGTATTGTTGAACATTTGACAAAAAGCTTCTCATCAAGTTCCATATGATAATAGCACCTTTTTTCTCTTCCTATTTACACATTCGTGAAATAAATTTTCATACCACTATCTATTGAAAGTTGCAGAAAAGTTTAAATTAATTTAATTTAAATGACCGTGGATGTTATTGAGAAGCGAATTAATTTTTAGTAAAAGTAATTATTATTTTTCAAAATCATAAGAGTGAAAAACGAAGATTTGGTAGATTTATATTATGTCTCTATGAACGGAAGCATTAGTATGGCTTTGTAACCTTCTATTTCTTATTTTCTTTCCCATTTAACATAGAAATTGGGTTAATATTCCATTGTTTCTATTCGCAAAACTGAATTAAATCCGATCAAGATTTTCTTGTTTATTATAGAATAAACTGATGATTTTGTAAGAGAAAAAATTATGTTCAATGATCACTAGTGGATGATACATCAGAGATTGAGATGTTTTTATGATAGATAGAATATTGTGCAACAGTCTCATTTTGGAATAAACAAATCGTTTGTAGGACAAAAGGATCGTTTGAAACCAATAAGTAAGTATACTGATAGTTTCACAAATTGAGAATTTAATTTATTTCAGACAGATTTATAGATTATTAAAACCTCATATTGTAGCTCTAGCGAGAACATTATTCCCATGATGAATTGGAACTGTTTAAATTATATCTTTCTAGAACTATTTCTAAAGCACATCTACAAGTTCCATAACAACAAAGTGTTACGTTTTTCTCTGAGAAGTGAAATATCATAATGAATTCAAAATTAGTTATCATTTGGGAGTCTGACTGAATGATGAAGACATTCAGATGGAAAACACTATCAATACGTTGTGACACTGTCGAACTATATCAAGGCTAGCTGGGCTACCACCTTCGAATATAAAACACTTTTATATTCTATGTCTAACACAGACTGAATTTTAAAATTTGCAGTCTTCAAAACTATTTAGGAACAAAATTACCAACATTTTGATTATCAGAAGCTGAGAAGGTAAAACATGAAAATTGGAAGCATGAGTCTGAATTAGAAGCTATTTGCACATTAAAAAGGATTCAATTCTTTAGGGCCACCATAGTTACAAAATTTGACAATTTTCGTTTGAACATGGTAATAATTTAATAACAGTAAAAACAGTTAAAATTTTCTTTTAATGTGTCAATTAATCAATGAAATATGTGGTTACCCACAAATTTGCAAGGTATCAGCAAAATATGGTACCCAATATTAATTAATTTGAAATTATGCTATGAACTAAAATGTCATGTGTAAGAAGTGAACTGGGAGCAATTATGGAATGCCTGAAGGCATTACCGGTCCAGTATGCTAATCACATACAAACTATTCACACTCGAATAACTAGCCGTGTTGTGACAAACGTTGTACAAATCTGAACAATTCAATGATTGGTGCTAGATAAGGTATTATAAAACCACAGTCTCATTATAGTTATACTTCCAAGTTTAATTTGAGTTCTTGGATGCAGCAGTGCAATGTAATAACCTATAAAAGAGTTCACACTGTGGATACACACTATAAATATGAAATGATAATTTACTTTTAACAATATTTTTAGTGGATAAGGGTGATCATTTCTTATTCACAGTGCAATATAGTTGATATTCCAAAGTACCACTTAATGATACAAATTTATACAAGAGAGGTACAAGTTCTTGATAATGTAATGATGAACCATTTGATTAATTCATCAATAATTATAACTTGCATTTGAATGAACACTACTCATGATAACCTCCAATTTTTGGAAACTTAACGATAATCTTATTTTCATTTATTCAACACTGAACTGCTTAATCAATTAGTATATGTAATTATACAATCAATTTAATATACAAACAACTACAATTAATTGTGGAATTATAGTTTCAGCAGACGAATCAAGTAACCAATAAGTACTACTTAATTGATGTTGTAAGATAATACACTATGGACTTTAAGAATTTTTCTCCATCTCCTAATTCACTATGGCATTAAATCTGCGTTTAATAAGCAATATACCTAATACTCAAAAAAGAAATTTATGTAATCTCTAATATGAACTTTCCAATAGTTAGTATGTTCATAATAGACTAGCACTTTCAAATACCCAATTTTCAAGGATTTGAAAAACGTAATGTACACTAAATCGTTTTATAAATAATTGCATCATTTCCCAACCTAAAAAAAAAGGAAGAATATGAAATTTCTTTTCAAAATGTTCGAAAAATCACTCAATATGTTGACGTGGCGAGTACTTAAAACGAATATTTTTTGTGTATATGTAATTCTTCTAATACGATTAAATAGTATTGTGTATTTTAAATACATATTGAGAGTCGTATGAGGAAAATATAACTTAAATTTATATTGCAATAGGTTAATAAGACTGATGAATATGGCGACTTATCTAATGTGACGGGTAACAGATTGGTACAATAGTAAAATAAAATCACCCGTGACAAGTAATTCGCTTACCTTATTTCTCAAATATTCATCTATTGCACGTAAGGCTGAATCCGTTAACTTCACAAAAATTAAGTCTTTATTTTCACCAAAACTTTCTTGTGATGATAAGCCATACTGAACACCTGGACAGAGCGCCGCCATTTCTGTCCAGTGTGTGTAGTTCATTTCATATTCTACCGCACTCACTCGCACTGCATCATTCAGCAATATCAGCTGACATTAGACAGGCAAGTCAACTACGAGTACATGCCTTGATCGTTCAATATCACAATTCATCATTCTTTCAGAAATTATTAATAAAATGTTCAACAACTCCCTTGCTGTACATTGACAATCTAAGTATTATATTCATTTACCAACACATAATTGATGTATCATTTTGCTATTTGACTATATTTATTAGACAATCTATTATTTTCAGTTTGAATGTTGAACATAAATCGTTACCGATAGATGACACCAGTTGATAGTCGGCTAAGGTAGGATTGTTGGAAACCTTCAATTCACGATTTCACGAAGAACAAGAAACGCAGTGCCGTAGCTTAGGTTACAGGCAAAGGCATTATATTATTCATCTTGGTAACTGAAAACTATTTCCATTATTTATTACTTACTTATATTGTTCTATTTGCAATTCCTATATTGATGCTGTGTTTAAACATGTTGAATCAGATAAATTGAATTAGAAAATGTAAAAATATTTCAGGGTGGCCAGATTCCTTAAAACGAACTTTTTTGAAAATCGTTAACTTATGCAACACATTTCAGAAGCAGTAGATCAAAATACACACATTTATATAATTGTATGCCTTAGGTTATAGAATAGATTATGTATTGTCTTGACTACAGCAGTACCTCTGATTTATTATATTGTCATATAACATATCCAATGATTTTAGATGGAGAATATCCAAATCTATTCGTTTGATAAGACATTATTCAACGCTTCCACAGAAGTATACGAATGTCGTGGTCGTCGAAGCCTATTCTGTAATGTAAATTATACGGTCTTCAGATTCTTCGATGAAAATTGTTTACTCCGACAGTGATGTCATCACAACCCCGTCATAACAATTTCAGTTAAATTTGAAGCTCATTTTTTGTCTTCATAAGTTTTATTTCTCTCTTAAAACAAATATTTAAGAACTTCCAATGCGAAGTGGTATACTTGGGAATGTGATGAGATCTTTGCTTTATAATTTTTTTTTCAAATTGAGATTAAATATAAAGTATAAGTGGAACAATTTTCAAGTCAAAATAAGAGTTACGTACGAATCAAAGTACCTACATTTCACAGTATTATATTATGATCCTCACGCAGATAAAAATGAAGAAAAATTTGATAAAGGCTTAAAACCCGAATTTGAATCTACGACGGTGAATGGTGGGGTTGTGACGTCACACTACACGCAGTGTGTAACCTGATGTCAAAAACAGTCAAAACATATGAAAACCGCTAGACCAGACTCCAATCTGCCACCCATACAGTTAATATATGCTCCCAGCAACTGAATTAACTGTTGACATACCGAATTCATTGTACAACCTGCATCGGTGGTTGAGATCCCGGCAATGCATTTTGTGCCTCGATTTCTAAACTCCAAGCGGCAAGTTTAATCTTTTTAATATATTTTTGGTTTTTCCTTGCCTTAAAGTGCATGTAATACATTGTTGTTCCTTCCTTTGAAAACATATATTATTAAAGTGTAAAGTGGATTGGAGCCTGGCCTAGGTCGCCTCGTCAAAAAATCACTTAAGTGTGCGTTATGAAGAGATTCTATCAACGCGCTTGCAGTCTACCAATCTACCATTGATCGCTTTATGTTCATTCTCATATTTACTTTTCAGTTGTGATGAAGGTAGACGAAGATAGAATTCATATGAATGATTAATCTCCGCATATAAAGTATAAACTATTACACATAAAACGAAATCTTAATTTGCAAAATTAAATATGTGCACAATACTGTTGAAAATAATAATCTTATAAGCAAGCTGAATTACAATGAACATAAAATAAACATTAACACGAATATAATAATTAAACCTTACAGATCAATTACATATTTTGGTAGAATTTCAAATAAAATTTCTAATATTTTCAAACCTTGTTTTACAATTTCTTTCAAATCCATCTAATTCTTTAAAGAACATTTTAGTTAAAAACAACGTTAAAATTGATAAAATGTAAAGATCTGGTATTTTCTAATTATCTAGTAATACTTGTTCAGCTGAATACATTGGTAGATTCAATACTAGATAAAATAACATTTATGCGTTGCCTAGATCCTACAAAAACTGGTTTTTCACACTTTGATATTCATATTAAGGAAAACAACCATGATCAGGAATTCTATAATAACTTGAAAATATTATTTTCCCCAAGGAACCATTTACTTAAATAACTCATAGAAATCGACAAATCTTTTAAGAATGCTTATACTGTCCTTTTAAATTCAAAGATTACTCTAAACTATGTTCCTATTTTTGATTTATATCTTGTTAATTTCACAATAATTACATAATACAGCACCATCTATATTATGTTACTGATATTATGTTATGACTCGAATCTTTACAGTTTCCTTCTCTTCGCTTTTCAAACTTATTTCTATGATACAACAACTAACAGACTGCTAATTTATTAGTTACTTTGAACTTTACAGTTTGTCTATACTTTTTATCCATAGTTTTTATATTTTTATCATTTCTGACGCAGTTGTTTCTGTCTTCAATTTGAAATTCAATCTAGTGTTGTTTTTTCCATTGTCTGCAGTTAAATGTTTGCTAATTTAATGTAAATGTTATACATATTTTAGACATCTGCATTTTTCATATTGCCTTATAAATTTGTAATGTAAATATTTTTATATTTTTATTTTGATATCTGCACAACTAATTTCAATTCTATAATCCGCAATCCTTCGAAAAAATTTTCCATTAGCAATTTTTTCTAAATTCATAATTATTTCACTTCAATCTATTATTCAATCAATTTTATTAACAAATTAATGAATAATTGATTAACTGTAAAGAATAACTTGCACTTTAACTTTCGATTATACTTTAGATACGAGTTGACTTTTTACATACCTACCCAAATCAAGAACTAATTATTACTCAAGTCGTTGCAATGAGCAAACTATAGACACAACCAATTCTTTGCCAATCTCGACATATATTATGAATCACTTGGCCAAATCAAGAATCAGGAACTTTTACAAACAAGCAAAAATATATGAGCATAGTCTGAAGGTTACTTTTCTATGTAAGCTTATTCAATATATCAAGATTCAGTTGAATTATGTATTTTTGTCTTTTTTATTTATGTTACAATAATATTGTTATTGATATATGTATATCTCGTTTTTGTGATTGATTCCTGTTTAGACATAAATCACTTTTTCAATTATATTTATGACTTAGGCAGTATATAGCCGCCTACCTCGGTTGTTTAGTCTCAGGTTTTCCAGGGACAGGTCCGGATTGCACAGACCTCTGCCTGAAAAATGGTTTCATGAGCACCTAGGGGAACTGAAAGCTCCCTTCTGGGTGTGTACGAGTAGACTCCGGCTCCGCTAGACTCGCCAGTCTTGGACCCGTCCGTGAACCAGACGAGGTCTGGAGTCCTTGTCCGTCCTCTGGGTTATGAGGACGTTGGTGTTTGGAATCTGACAGCAGGCGCTATCGCTTTCAGCAGCCCAATCCCATATTTTGCCATGACCGCACTGTTTTAATGTGGAGCTGTAGGAGGACGATCCTCACCAGAATCTCCAGAGCCCTAGTGAAGCCATAGTTACGCAGGAGAGTCGCTTAGGCTTGCCCAGCGCCAGACGGGAGAGAACCGTTTCCTTCGCCAGCCACCATATAACGGTTGCGTAGAAGACTCTCCTGTATGCCCATAAGGATGCAACAGCCTTCTGCACCCGGGTTTCCTGGTGCATTTTTCAGCTCAGTTCAGCATCGAGGATAACTCTCCAAAAGTACTCCACTGAGCCTTTCAGGTACAAGGTCTTCCCTAACAGATGAATCTCTGGTGAGGGGCCTAGCTTCCGTTTCTTCGTGAAAAGAACGACCTGATATAAGTGAACTACGATGGCAAGTGCAGTATTTTGCAGTATTTTGAGTATTATATAGTCTAATATTTTGCAGCTCACGCAAGAAGGTCGCGTGTCTGCCGAAAGTCACCAGCTACTACAGGTACTACTAACTATTTAATTAAGCGGTGTCAAAACTAGAAATAAAATGAGCGTTTACAAGAATTATAGCATGTTCTTCATGTCCATAAGTCCTTACTTTCTTTTCCTTCCGAATTTTAAAATACGTAACCTGATTATTGTTGAATCTTCATCCAGTGATATCGTGGATCGATTCTGGCAATATCGATACTGTTCATTGCAATATTTGTTAGATCGATACTTTTGTTACGATCCGTATTGATACAACATATCGATACTTCTCACAGTATCGAACATCCCTACACTGTGTCATTATCAAAGCGTAGTAGTTGCCAACTGTAATACAAGTAAACAGTGTTTATTGTTTATAGTAGATAATGGTGATTGTTTCTTTTCATAGTTTTATACTTATTGTATCAGTTCATCCATAGTTGTTGTTGTTGGTGAATTTTTCGAAATGCTTCTCCTATTGCGACACTTAAACATTCATAGTTTACTCTGCTGGCATATTATTTTTACCACTATATATGTTACATTTCACTAATATTTGTGTCTATTTCTTTTACTCGTTTTGGTTCTAGGATAAGCGGCAGCGTGTTATAAGTTATGGAAACTATTCTCTATTCTACTTATTTTAGATAATACAATGAGCGTATTACCTACCAAAACTTGTGTGTGCTACGTCTGTTGCAAGATTATACTTACGTTGCAAATCGTTATTTCTGGTTTTTGAACTTTCCAAATTCTCATTTTATTCACTACACCAGTACTCGGATCACAATAGATAGATAGGTAAGATATATATAAAAATCAGGATCAGCGCCTCAGAAATCGAATTCCGCGCTTATTCCACCGTCAGTATCAGATTGACTGCGTGCCATCTTTCCAGCCAACTCCCAAACAGTCTGATTTGACTCGTGGATAAATATTCTCTTTTAACATATTTGCTATCTGTCCTTGTACTAGTGGATATACGTTATTGCCATCTGGCGGCAGAATCAAATACTGTTTACCTAGTACTCTTACCAACCACAGATTACACTTAGATTTTGAACCCAAGGTAATTTTAACGTCAATAGATGACTCTTATGTCGAATTCCAGGGAAAAATATTGGAGAAATCTGTTTCAGAATTAGTTCATTAATATTCCCAAAGATGCAGCTGAAATAGTTTATCCAAACATTGAATTGAGTTGTATGCGTTACTTTCTGATATTTCATTACAATAAATATTATTAAAACTAAAATTTAAATCGTTAACTATCTCTGAATTTATTTAGCAGACGATGAATGTAATTTCAAAGGTAATAAGTTCATTATGCAGTGTATGTTTTGCAAATGAACTTATTAAAGTTGCAATTCCAATCAACGTTTATTGAATAAATAATAAATACAGTTATAGTTAACGACATAAACTTCCATTTTATTGTTATAATGAAATATCACAAAGTAACGGACAACTCAATCCATTATTTGAATAAACTAAAGTGTATATCTCTGAATTTATTTAATAAACGATGATTGGAATCACAAACTTAACTTGTAAATTCAGTAATTGTTAACGAAGAAAACTTTGGTTTTATTGTTATACAATTTCTATTTCAAAATTAATACAAATATGTCACATAAATATCCCATTTCATAATTAATACAAATATTTCAGAAAAATGAAAGGTACCATTTGATTCAATAAATATACCGTTACAGACAAAATTAGGAAATAATACAAATTAATCTTAAATGTAATTCACAACTTATGTAGTGTTTATCAGATGTTAAGATTCAGCTGTATTGACATTACTTAACGACTTCGGGTTATTAGTTTTATTATGTAAAAGGTACGAAAGAATCCTCCAAAAAATGTTTCATTTCAAATTTTGAATACCTGGCTAACGACGGCATACTGAAGGTAATTTCTAGTGGATTTCCATCTAAGTTTTAATATTACTTACTTGTCTACATTTCTAGGAAAATTACATTTTTCCTGCTTCTTCATCTTCCAAAACCGTTTGATGTTTGTTCCAAGGCACATTTATAATAATTTCATGTTTGTTTTATTTGTTCTAAGTTAAGTAAGTGAACAAATTCATTTCGTATGAGAGAATAAGGTTATTCCGTCATTAACATTAGAATTAATAAAAATCCTGGAAAACCCATTCGGTCGGAGTTTTCATAGCGTTCACCTTGATAGCCCGTTTTCATAAGAAATATATGATACCATTGAATAAGATACATTTTCAATCAATTAGTTGCTGTATACAAGATAGATTTGTTCCGTTTTTCCATTAAATTCAAATCCTACATTCACTGGTGGCTCGTGAATGCAAGTACAGGTGACGCAATCTCACTGAATAAAATTTAATTTTAGATGTATTTTTTGGGCTTTTTCTCGTTTATACGTACCAACTTACCGTAGGATGTGAAGTGAAATTATTTCATGAATACACACTGGCGCGATAGATAGATCTTCATTTAATTAGGAAATTAGGTATCCTAATATACATATAAAATATACTCATAATAATAAAAACATAATACTGCATAACTATAAAAAAATGAAACGTGTGGCACTCGGGGACTGCCGCGGTAAAGCTATTGCATAGCACTACGCCACTGGAAAAAGTTGGGCAGAAGAACCTCCACTACCCCGTCAAAATATTCACGAATTATGAGTAAAAAAGAGTATCATCTTGATCTCTATGAAGAGTATTCTGTGACAAGTGCATAGATAACTCTACTACCGGTAGTAGAGTTATCCATGGTGACAATTTATACGAAAGTTTTAACGTTCAGATCTCGATAGCGCTTCCGGCTCCGGGATTTTCACGTGGCCTATCGAAATTAGAAGGTTCGAATTGTATAAAAACACAATTGCATGAACGCCAGACGACTTATGTAATTAGCTACGAACTTAATCATTTTGACATATCCTCGAGGAGCTCGCTGCGCGTAAGTTATATTTTATACATTTTACCTCTATTTTGTTAATTTGGGGCCGTTTCGAACCCCGTGCGGCCGGCGCCAGTTGTAATAAAGTATTTTGGGCTATGGGCCGCTAGCTTTTACCCGCTTTCGGTATATTTAGGTAGCTAGAAAATTCCCTTTCGTACGTCGCACGTCAGATGCTAGTAGGTGACAGCTGAGAATACCTCAAACTGTTTTAATTAAATTTTCCTATTCAATCGACATTTTGGGGCCCGAGACTATGCTATTTAGTTGGCCCCGTTCATAAACTAACGACATGGAGCGAAAACCGCATGCGAAAAGTCCTCGCTCTATGTACCGTAAATTTGCACTTTTCTAACTCGCGAGCTACGCGCTTCTCACGTGAACGTCATTCGATTTATCGAAAATTAACCAGTTCAAAACAGTTTTCGACCCAGTTTGGGGCTATCACGACCTTTTAAAAGGTTACATGGTAGGCGGAGTGGTGGGTGTCAGGATATTTCGTTACGGTATTTGTTTTTTGGTTTCTTTAGATTTTCGTTACGGTATTTGTCTTTTGTTTTTATTTCTTGATTCGGTCGCCGTGCTCAAAGCCCGCGATAAAAGCTATATGCAGTAGCTTAAGAAGTAAATAAGTATGAACACGTACAGTACATAGATCCAAAATTACATCCATGAAAAAAACAAACCATCAATTTAAATAAAACTAAGAAAGAAAATACTAATCAACATAATATGAACAAATATATAACAATGAATAGTTGATTATAAATTGATAAGACAAACATTGTTAACTTCCTTGGTTTTTAATGAGAGATTTGATATTTTTTTTGAAAGCAGATAGAGTGGAATTGTTTTTTATTGCCAAAGGTAATTGATTAAACTCCTGGAAACCCTTGAAAAACAGAGAACTCATGGTGCTCTTGCGTTTTGTTCTAGAGATATGAAAATCATCACAATTTCTAGTTAGGTACGGATGGACATCTCGTCGAAAAACCAAAAACATTTGGAAATAAGATGGAGCTAGATTGTTCAGAATTTTGAAGATGAAAACCGTAGTGAGGAAGTAAATTCTCTGCGAGACAGTGAACCATTGTAACGTATTAGACATACAAACAATAGATGTAGATCGATTCACTTTTAAAATGATTCTCATACCACGATTTTGCAGTTTCTGTAGCTGATTTATTTTATTTAGGTCCCCCAAAATGAGCTTGTATTATTGTGTTGTACACCGTTATTTTAGTTTATAATGTTCTTGGATTTCAATGCGACTTATAGCTACAAAATTATCCAAAAGTTTTTTAAGATTCCCGTGATTATTGAAAACAGACCTTCACGAGGTCCACGAAAGTATTATGCATGTTTTCACAAGTAAAGTGTCGTACGTATAGGTAACTGCATGAAACGACTGTTAAGCTATACATCGTAAGTGCTCTGTAGAAGATTCATGTTTATGTAAAGATCGACACACAAAAATTCCACACTCCCGATTTTGTAACAATAAATATACATGGCAAACAAACACAAAGTGATACAATAATAGGTAAATACCGCGCGGTTTCATTCATCCTCGTCAATCTCACTCTCAGTCGCATTGAATCGTCCCTTATTGTTGGTTTATCTCGATGAGTCAGCTGTTGTGGCAGGCATTATAAGTACCGGAATATCACAAATTATCTTGGTCAAGGGTGGTTGTGGAATCTAAAACGTGTGTCTTACTTTACGTTTGAAATAATTATGTCGTAATTAATTTGAAGTTTCTAAAAGTGCGAAATTTCGCAATTTTATACGAATATTGTAACACTCAGAAGTCTTTAGCGTTTTGGACTCCGGGATTTTCACGTGGCCTATCGAAATTAGAAGGTTCGAATTATCTAAAAACAGAATTGCATGAACGCCAGACGTCCTATGTAATTAGCTACGAACGAACTCATTTTGACATATGCCCCGAGGAGCTCGCTTCGCGTAAGTTAGAGTTTATACATTTTACCTCGGTCTTGTTAATTTGGGGCCGTTTCTTGCCCCGTGCGACCGGCGCCAGTTGTAGTAAAATGTTTTTGGCTATGGGCCGCCAGCTTTTACCCGCTTCGTGTATATTTTGGTCGTGAGAAAATTCCATTTGGTACGTCGCACGTTAGACGCGCGTAGCTGAGATCTGAGAATAGCTCAAACTGTTCTAATTAAATTTTCCTATTTAATGGACATTTATCGAAAACAGAAGGGCCGTCGGACACGGTCCGATACTAAATCTAACTACATGGAGCGGAAACGGCACGCGAAAAGTCGTCGTAAAGCCGTATTAGGTACAACCAGTTTGCACTTTTCTAACTCGCGTGCCACGGGCTTCTCACGTGAACGTCATTCCGTTTACGGAAAATGAACTATTTCAGAACAGTTTTTGACCCGGATTGTGGCTATCTTGACCTCTGAAAAGGTTCAAAGTTCACATAATTATTTTATAATTTGTAGTTCATTATTGTTTTACAACTGAAATAAATAGGTATGAAATTGGTAGGTTATTGATGATGTCAGTGTGACAGTGACATAATTATTTCAAACGTAAAGTAAGACACACCTTTTAGATTACACAACCACCCTTGATCAAGATAATTTTTGATTTTGATGACTGGATATTGATTCTCTCTCTATCTATCTTTGCGTTTGCGATGGGAGAAGATTAATTAATTTAAAATTTACTACACAACAAATTTGAAGTTTTGAGTCCAACTATTTTTGCGCGAATAATATGAGAAGAGACAAATGTAATCTCAGTAGTTGAACACAAATAAAGGTGAATAAGTGCTTCAGTTGCTCCACCTGGTTGGCCGCCCATGCCTATATTTCAATTTTGTTCACCGTTTACCGTGGAAGGATTCATGTAAACTTGACTGGACAAGATGTTGATTATCAAGCTTCAATTAGGTACTTTATACCGTAAACTTAACGGTATAATGTACCTGATTCAAGCTGGATAAACCTCATCTTGTCCAGTCAAGTTTACATGAATCCTTCCAAAAGGTCGAGTATGTAGTAGAAAAACGTGTTTGCAGAAACGAAAGCAGTTATATTGAAGAAACGTTGATATTTCGGACGATTTTCAATTTTGCTCAATATCTCTGTTCATTCGACAGCTGACGTGTGAGTCACCACTGCAGCTACACTAGTTTTAATCTTATATATTAATAGCGTAGAGTACCAGTTCGATAGAGAAAAGTACAGAGGGTAGGGGTGGTGGTTGAGGTATCGTTCGAAAGGGGTTAGATTGTAGATGTGCCAAAAACTATAACAATTAAAACAAATTATGTCGTTTTGAGCCACTGAAAATTAGGAAAAAGTAGGGCACAGTAAAGGTAAACGTAAACGGCAACTAAGTATCACGGGGATGGTTAATAGGCCGTTGTCGGCCAGGGTATGTCTAGAACATAGACCTATTATTCTAAGGAGACGAAACATCTCATTCATAAACTCCATTTGACTTGTCGCAATGATTACATGAAGTATGACAAAGAAAACCAACGGACCTCTTTGTCGTCGAGTCATAATTACTCCTTATTGGCAACGCTGCAACTATGATTTAAAATTTGGTACCACTTGTAAGACAACACCGCTTCGAAATAGCTACGAGAAATACGGAAGCTGTCAAATTGCGTAGTACAGAACCACGGTCGTATATACAGGTCTGGGAACTCTATGTTTGACTTGAGTCTCTTACATGTCGCTAAACTCGTAGTCCCTCGCTCAGCTACCAGCTGGCGCATGGCGAAGTATGTTGTCAGGATGTCAGGATTAGGCGTCATATCGTTCAAACACGGTCGTATAACATTCCTCGACTCATGCACCACCATTTTGGTACTACGCCACAGATGACGCTTAGCGGACTCACTTCTCACATAGGAAACAGCCTCGAGTTCCCAGACCTGTATATACGACCGTGTACAGAACAAAGTCCCCATTCATAAAAGGTGCGCGGGGTTGTCGCCTTCTGAATAAATGATGCAATAGAATGGAATAGTTCTATATTTAAAAATTTAAGTATTCTATAATTCGATTGTATATTCCAGATTACCATAAATTATGGAATATTTTTCAGAGAAAACGACATTTCAACAGTATTACTTCTAATATAATCAATAAATAATGCTATGGATGTTTTTATAATAGTAACAAATCTCAATCCGGCACACAGAACAACTAATCCGACAACAGCACATTCCATACGGTCATACTTGTAATATACAGCGGTCTAAGTGGCCCGAAATTTTGGCAATGTCTGATCGTGTTTGAATGTAAACAATTCTGTCTTCTTAGGATAATAGGTCTATGGTCTAGATAATAATTGTTTTATTAATTGAAAGTAGTGATGAGAAAAGCAAGACCAAGATCAAGACTTGTATGGTCTTGGTCTTGGTCTTGCAAGCTAATGTGCTTGGTTTTGGTCTTTGTAAATATGGTTATGTCTCTCTGTGAAACTTTAGAACTTTACTCAAGGAATTCATATTATTCCTATTCACCAATATTTATTTATCTACAGTGTGGTCATTTAATTTAGAGAACCAAGTCACGTTCGAGTGACTGAATCATTGATTGAATCGAACAAATGTGAAAAATATCCCTGACACTTACCCTTATCATTTCACTAGACACTTATGGATTTAAACACTGGAAGGTAAGTGGAGGGATAAACACTAGTATTAATGAGAGAAACTCGTATACTCAACAACCATAAAATTAAAAGATAATGATAATAATAAATGAATCACTTTACGAAATCAGGTAATGACTCTTAGTGTCATTTTGACCCGTGACATGATATTTAAGATGATAAAAAATAATATTATAATTAACTTTATTACTAATATTATAAAATTACTAATAAGAATGATCTAAGAATGAAATCTAAAGTTAAATAAAATTATCTAGATAATCGAAATTAACTAAACTAAAGAAGTGAAACTAAGATTATTAAAATGATTTTCCAACCTGGATGAACCTAGGAAATCGAAAAGCAATGCACTGATTGAATGTATTATTGACTTGAATTTGAATAAAAACTGATTTGAATAAAAACTGATTTGAATGAAACTGAAACACTGATTTTATGGAAAACAACCTCTTCAAATTAAGAATTGAATTGAAATTTAATATGTTTATTAAACGTCAGAAAGCCAACATTTACAGTAATTTAGCTTTTCAATATTTACGTCTTTACTTTACAGGTTCGAATATTTTTGGTGATCGTAAGATTGTATACCCTCAAACTTTTTTGTGCGCCGTTCCTGCTTTCCAGTATCCGAAACTTAGGATGTTATGTTCAATTTTGAAACTTTTTATTTTGTGTGATTTTCCAATAAATGCACCGATTTCGAGATAAATGCGAAAAACCATTTGAGTGTATGCGAATTTTACGTAAGTTAATCTAAGATTTTACAATAAAGAAAAACAAGGAAAATTTGATGCAAATCAGCATCCATTCACATGTTTCTCGCATTCATCTCAAAAACAATGAACACGTCACGAAAGTTAAAAAAGAAACTGGTTAAACAGTAAATATTTTTTCACTGTTCCAACACATATCATGTGACTCACGATATATGAAATAACAATACCTGTGAATGCTGACAGTGCAAAGAAGAAAGAACTTTGAATCACACGTGCCGCCAAAGCTAAGCGAGCAATATTCGGCTTCCGACAAAGGAACTGCAAGCCGCTTTCGGCAGCGTCCCCAAATAAATAATTTTCTATTTCGTAATTCTTTTAGCAAAGACTACTAAATATTATATTTTCAGATCCTTCTATGGTGATACAGAAATATTATACATATTATCAGAAACAATCCATTGATTTTATCTTAGTAGCAGGATTTTCAAGAGTGTCGCAAGGCAGAAGTCTCGGTCTTGCAGGATATGGTCTTGATATTGGTCTTGTGTTTCCATATAGTCTTGGTCTTAGTCTTGCTGTTAAAATATGGTATTGGTCTTGGTCTCGGTCTTGCTTTTTATGCAAGACCAAGACCAGTCTCGCTCATCATTAAGTGAAAGGAACATACATCAGAAAAATAATAAATAATAATCATGCCCTTAACAACCTATCTGAAGTTGATATCATAGAAACGAGATATACAGTTGGCGGAACGGGATTGTCCGCCACAGGGCCGCGCCGCCCCTGTGTGCGAAGTGTGCGGCGCACACAGGCGCCAAGACAATAGAGACGCCGCCTTACACAACAACATATTCTTTGTAGTGGAGTATCGATGAATAAATTAGTATTATAATAAGATATGTTAACACAGAAAATAGAAAGTTGGAAATAAGGGAGCATTTCCTAGCTTTCTGTCCAATTATCCATACAACTGGCGCTGGATTAACGTCAATTATAGTAGAAAAACTAGCCGAAATTAATTTGCACATAAACAACCTAAGGGGACAGGGCTATGATAATGGATCAAATATGCGCGGTGAGAATAATGGTCTTCAAAAAAGATTGCTGGATCTAAATCCCCGCGCTTTCTATGTACCGCTAGCCATAGTTTAAATTTAATAGTAAACGACGCTGCCAATCTCAATCATCATACGACTGGATTTTTTAGTACTGTGCAAGAATTATATAAATATTTTTCGTCCTCTACCAAAAGATGGGATATATTAAAAAAAAATGCCATAAATCTGACCTCAAAACCATTGTCTGAAACAAGATGGTCAAGCAGAATAGATGCTATCAAACCGCTGTTTACAAATTTACCAGGAAATTCATGATGCCTTATATGAAATATCAAATGGTATATCATATGATCAGAAGGTAAAATATGACGCTAAATGTCTAGCAGAAAAAATATGCTCCTTTTCATTCATTTGTTCACTAAATATATGGCATACGATTTTGAGAAAAGTAAATTTTGTGAGCAAAATTCTGCAGTCCATCGATATGAATATGCAAGTTGCTTTAGATGCTTTAACGGAATTAAACAAGTTTATGATAAAAATTAGAACCGACGCAAATTTTGAGGAAATTGTAAATGATGCCATGAAAATTGCCGAAAAATTAGATGTCGAGGCTGAATTTGAAACTTCCAGATCCAGACCCTTAAGACGTCGTTAGACTCCAAAGAGTTTTGATTATGAACACGAAGACCATACTACAAATGATCTGAAGACAACCTTTTAAAATTAATGTATTTTTTTATATATTGGATCAAGATTTATCCTCCGTAGACGAAAGATTTAATTTATTGAATAATCAAAATGACGTGTTTAATTTTTTATTCAAACTAAGTGATGACCAAGATCAAAGTCGATTGAGAAGTAGCTGTCATCATTTACAGAAAAAACTTTCTACAAATGATTCATTGGAAACTAACGCCGATGATTTGTGTGAAGAAATTCTGTCGTGTCAGTCTCTTTTCAAAAAATTAAATAATGATGTGGTGAAAATTCTTGAATTTATATATTTAAGCAATTTGACAGCTGTTTGCCCTAACATCACCATAGCATTACTTTGCTAAATATGCCAGTTACCGTAGCAAGCGCGGAAAAGTCCTTTCTAAATTAAAACATAAAAAATTACCTGCGCCTAAACAATGACCCAGGAAAGATTAACAAATTTAGCAACAATATCTATAGAGGAGGCCATATTAGACCATATAGACATACAAGAGATTATTAAGGATTTCGCAAACAGAAAAGCGAGAAGAGTGGAAATAATATAATTTAAGTATGTTTATATTCTTACATATTTTAGACTCTTGTTTTTTTTTAAACATAGCATACGTGATAGTTAAATCAGTATTATTAGGAAAGTCAGCTATTTTGTTATTAATATCCAAGTATACAATTAGATATAACATCATAAATGAAGTATGTAAAAATTAAATTCGTGTTTTATTTTTCGCAGTAATTGGCAAGCGGAAGCGAACCGGTTTTACCTATTTAGGAAAATATTATCTAAGTATATAAAACTGGAAACATTTATTTCTGTCAAAATTAACAAATAATAAAAAAACATAAGTTGAAACATGAAGATTCGTGAAAAAAAGAGGCGCTTCATAGGTTTCGCACACAGGCGCTGTGGGGGGTCGGCGCGGCCCTGGTCCGCCATCAAGGTTTTACACTTTCTGGAAGACAACTTCATCGATGAAGATGAGGCTCTAGATATTCTTGAGCAAATTGAGGAGGTTGCTACCAATCTCCTGCACACTACATTTAAAGTCAACATAACGAGTGACGCAGAACATCTTTCATTATGTTATTTGACATAGTTGGGATAAGTTTAATGAGATTTGCCAGACTCTATCGAGGGATCAATGAAAAGTGTCAAGTGTAGACAGGCCTGATTGTACTCTAAGGATAATAGAGAGATGCGGGTTGAGGTTTTAGATGGATATATTTTGACAATTAAAACAATATAATGAGCACATTGCTCCATAATAAAATAATACACTAAATACCACCAAAATGAATTACTTGTAGGGTATATTCATTTCAATAGATTTACAGTTGAAAATAAACATGGTCCATTTTGTCGTAATAATTATGATTAGAACGTTTTAATTAAATGATTTAATAATTTACAGCAATATATATTTACAACAGTGGTAACAGTTCAATCGAGATTGAATGTGTAATCAACAAGAATACATCATATTCATGGGTTCCCAATAAATGGGACAATTTAGATTTATAATTTACAATTACGTATTAACATTATGCCTTTTTACAGAGAGAACGTTTACTTTATGATTATATTATAATCTCACACTTTTGGTCATTTTCGTGAAAAAAAAACATATAAAATTAAAAAAGACATGTTGCCTAGTTACATACATTATATATAAATTACAGATAGAATATAATCTAAAAATTCTAGCCATTTACAGACCTCATAATAATGATTTGTACGATTTGAAACAACAGACTTTACCAGCAAATCTCCCATATAAATTTATACAACTTTAACGCCATTCTAAATTTCAAACGATGCCTTGTAGGATATTTTCATGATAGTACAATAATTCTTTAGTACAGGCAATGAAAAAAATCAGTAGTATTATGACAATGAGTTGATTTTTGTCTCTATATTAATAAGTAAATGCTGAAATATTTAATATATACAAAAGCTCAAGATAATGTGAATGAATAACATGAGGAGTAACAGTAGACATATTTAAAAATGTCAATAGTAGAAAACGATCATTCGAACTACATATCCTGGTAGAAATAATATTTATCTACCTACAGGAATCGAGTAATTGGAGAGGGAGAAAATCGACATATTTACTGAAAAAACATTCACAAAAGATCTTATTTTCTCAGAATCTGCTACATACATTGATTGAAGACCGTTGTCATGGTCAACTGATTGATATAATTGGAGATATCTTGGATAGTAGACTTCCGCGGACAGCTAATCTTGAAAAATCTTGTCTTCCGGATGGATTCCGCGTCACAATAGCTCGACTTGATGCCGACGTTTCGCGAACCATTACAGGTGGCATCTTCAGGGCAGGCTTGAGGCTTGAACTGAAACTGGTTCTAATGGTTTCTGTAGCCGTACGTAAATATAAACTCTGTTCTCTGTTCATGCTAAGGGTTTCTTCTTGACTTGATGTCAATGTTCTTTCCAGGAATATGTGAAAAATCAATTATTCCATATTTTCCAAGACAATCAATTGAAAAGCAGCCACCATTTTGGTGTAAACCCAGTTTTTTAGTATATTGCTGGATACTACTAGAGCTATGCATATGCAGATCTATAAGAATTAATTAAAACGGCAACTATTTTATTTTACGGGTGATGATTTAAGAAATGATTTTTCAATTTATCATAAGGAATCTTCATCCCTTTGCAAATACCACCAAATTGCAGGCAGAATCCAAGTTTGTTGTAGTGATTAGCGTACTTCCTGTCATGCCAACTTAATTTCATCTCAACATAATTCAATTTAATTTATTAAGTCATTGATTATTATTAGTAGCTACCGAAAAGAGCAATCAAGAGGTCCTCCTTCCAACAATCCTCTTGATAGTGGATATTTTACTTTCATTTTCGATGATCAAATGATTTCAGAACTGCCATTTATTTTAAGTGATAATTTGAGAAAATAAACAGTCATCTAAATTATTTTTGGAATGACAAATTTCATTTCTTTGTCCTCCAAGACATTCCATCAGCTGTTGGAGGATATTCACGGAAAAAATAATGAATCGAACAGGATTGTTCTCATGTACTAAATACTACACATTCATCTGCTTTAATCAGTCTGAAAATCATGGCTGCTCTTGTCTCTACTCTTTCAGGACCTGATGTTTTCGTTTTGTATTATACAGAATAGATAACTTGGGGACAATAGCTATAGCAGAAGATAGTAGAAGATGATAGTTATATTCAGAACAGTCCTAATGGAACTTTGATGAACAATGCCAAATAATGAAACGACCTGAAAGTACCAATAATTCGACAGAACGTGGTACTAGCAACATCAAATTCTAGCCATTACCTAATATAGTAGTTGCAATAATCAATTCATTGCCATTTCGAGATTATGACAGAAGTGGTTAATAATATTGACTGTACTAAAGTTAATAATATAATAATTACAGCAACATCAAGAGTTATTGTATGGTCAGTCTAACAATACGATTCATGGACTGAGAGCACCCAATATGGATATGATTAAATGCCGCATTGATACTTGTACTATGTCAGTAGGTATATCTTTAAGGAACTTTTTTGGCATAATAAGTACTCTGATAACGTTATAGTAATTTTAATGACATATTACAGTATCGTGTTGAGGATGATATTTGACTAGTTCATGGAATGGAAGATCATGATTGGTTCAAGTGAATAAAGTTTCCGTAGAATTTTCTAAGTAATCAGTTCTCGACTTGCCAATCATTCTACACCTACGACATGCCTACATCTATAGTGATGAGTGTTTCAGAACTAAAATTTTCAATGTACAAGAATAAACAGGGCAGTACGATTGTTTCATGCAAGTATAACGATGCTGCTCTCGAATTGAATAAGCAATATAAATTATAAATATTTCCATAATATAATGCAAGATATTGTAGATAATAGACTGTAAATCTGTTTTACAAGACAAACAATAAATTTGGATCACCCTTCTCACCTCAGCTTAGTCATAATAAATACTGTGGATACTTATTCAGCCTTACTCCTAGATATATTTTTGTGTCAAGCAGGTTTAGAAATCTGCATATTGAGTAGATTCTTTATTCCTTATTCAATGATCTCCACAAATTGGTGGAATCAAGAACCAAAGATCTATGAATATCGGATGAGAGCATTATTTCCAAATGAAACGAGACCTGGTCCTGGTGCCCACGTTGTTTTGAAGAGCAGCCTGGTCAGCTTCAGCAAAGGATAACAACAAACTAGGTCGGCATGTAAATATGTTCTTCACGCAAACCAAGCCGAGAGTCAACGCTATTCGATGACTAGAGACCAGACTTTGTTCTACGGCATCGAGACACAAAGACCAAAGCCATGAGTTCCAGGAATAGGCGTCTAGAGTTATTACTAGAACTTCAGAAGAAGATCATTGAGCTCTGATCGTATGGCACATCCTAATTTATCTTGAAAAACAACGAGAAAATGTTTATATGATTCATATTAGAAGAAAGTTATGAAATGAAACGAATTTACTCGAAAGTTGATAACCTCAAATGCGGAGCAACAACATTCTTTCGTTCTTCCGTTCGACATTTATGGCAACGATAATTATTGATTCAAATAGTGTGACGTCACAACCCACCTGTCAGTGTCGTAGATTCAAACTCGTATTTACTTCAAATTGGTCTTTATCTCCATGTAGTACAAAAGGATCATAATGTAATATCGTAAAATATAGGTACATTGATTCATGCGTAACTGTAAGTAGATATATTGATTGAGAAATTTGATGATTGTAATCTTAGAGCTGAATAATTTGATCTTATTATTACATAGAAATTGTCATAGGCAAACCTATCAAAATTTTCAGATCTTCTAAGTATACCACCTTCGAATTATCAGTTCCTGAATATTTGTTATAAGAGAGAAATTAAAAAAAAATCAACTTATTCTAACGCTTATTTTCTAGTGCAATAAAGGTTGATATTATAGCTTTCAAATTCAACGAAATTCTTGACAGTGGGTAGTGGGAGTGTGGCGACATCACTATCCGGGTCATAGAAGAATGTCACAACAACGTACCTAATCACTTTTTACTGGTGAGTTAAATCTATCCCGTTCATTTGAGCAATTGAGCGTGACTTTGGTACATTTGTTAGTTTGTTCTTATCGGTGATAATAAAACTCAGTAGACCTAATATCTCCTGCAGTTTCCGATTCATTGACCATCATTTCCAAAACTATGCAAAATCTTCTAATTTTGCACCAAAATACATAAACAAGTGAATATAATTGTTCGTACGTTCCAGATTTATAGAGCAATATTCTCAACATTAGGCTTGAAATTATGCGACTAAAGGACATAAATTGGAATAAAACTTGACTGTAGTTTTGGGAACATCCTCGGCAGATAAAAATGAAATTCCACGATCAACAGATTATTATCAATGTAATGAGTAATTAATGCAAAAAAAATAGCAAAGTAATAGAACAAAGTTAGTTTGTATAAATGAACTATTCGTTTTGCAATATCAAGGAAAATATTGTTTCATTTGTTTGTCAGTGGATGATGGAGAGAGAAAGAGAGAAAGTGAGAATACATATTTAAATATATTTGATGGATCATGTGTATTCGACGCACACATCACTTTGTGTCAACCATTGAGATAATTTATTGAAAAATATTTAATCGAATCCAGATATTCGGTATTATTATTGAAATTCTTATGATCGTAATTCATTGTCAAAGAAAGAAAGTTGTCAAGCTAATATACAAGAGAATTAGAAACAAATGAATATACTCATTCATCTCATGTTGGTTTTATTAGATAACAATGATGAAGTCTTTCTAGTCCAGACCGATCAGTAACGTCACAAACTTATATTATTATTATATTGTTCATAGATGGCGTGAGATACTTTTGGTCTTTTTACCATGTTGTTGGTCGGCCATGACTATCTTCAACAGACATCATTCGATACATTTCAACCTTCCTCGTTCTACTGACGAGCTCTATGAGAAGGGAGAAACAGCTGTCTGGAGCTATATCTGCCAGAAAGGCGTAAGCTTTGACCTTCTTTGGTTGGCGAGTAGCTGACTACGGTAGAATCTTTGGAGTGAGGCGACTCCACGTACATGAGCTGGTCTAGTAGTACCGAGTTGGGGCTTTCAACTCAACTCTAGCAGAATTTATTGTGCGAGAGATGAGACCAGTGACCTTGCATTGACTGGTCCCACGGGGGTCGGATGCCCCGGAGTGTTAAAACTCTGTACGAGCGCTTGGTGTGGTTTTCGTGGGGGTTGTGAATAAAGGCCGCATGCTGGCTAGCGGGTGTTGGAGAGTAACATTGTTACAATCCGTCACATTTGACGGGTGAGATCTTAGACTATTTATTCTGTGAGATCTTATTCTTTGTTAAATAGTCTAAGGGTGAGATGCATAGTCAGTAGGAACTTGGATAGGGTCTCGCTCTTACCAGTGGCGTTCGAGGAATTGCTCCCCCCGGACATACTGGCAGGTAGGATTCGTCCTATCGCGCTGATTGGGCGTGATCCCAATCCCTCGCCCATGGGAGTCGTGCGGTAGAGTCCTTCACGTAAAACTAATACTTGGGCATCTGTTTGGAACTATAAGTTTGTTACGTTACTGATCGATTTGAACTAAAAAGACCTTATCATCAATCTAATAATAAATTTCATCAGTAAAAATATGTGTTCGCTGAGCATTATACATCTCAAATATTTATTTATTGGAATTTTTTTTTGAGTTTTGTGCTAGTTGGAGTTATAAGTGAAGAAAAATATGTGAATTACCTCAAATTTCTCATAATTCCCAATAATTTGAGCTCAATATACTTACATCTAATTTATATTATTCTGAGCAAATTCACAGGAAAAAATCTTGAATTAAATTGATTTTGTAATCCTTCTAAATAATCGCACTGCCCCAAATAAATATCATATTTTCAAATCAGATTATACAATAGTTTCATATTGTCAATTTTTAATATAGATAATAGATGATGAAAGCGTTAGACAAAACATGATTGATGATGATTCCTCTTAATGAAACGTCGGTACCTAAATATTCGGCACATGTAGTACAACACAGACGACACAAATACACACTGTACTTGAATATCACAGTGAAGAATGCAATGCAAAACGTCCACATTTATTAGAAGCAAGAAGATTAGAGTAACACTTGAAGAAAATATGTAAGGCTCAATTTTAGAAATTCTTATCAGACACCAGCACAGCACTGTGAGTTCATTTCTGTTAGTAAACACAAATAATATTGGAAATTTCTTTTTCTCAGGTTTTCGGGAAACCTTAAACTATGTCATGATTACCAAAATGTCGTGAAATATGGATTGGAAAATACATGTGTTATCACACTTGAGGGGATTAAAAGTATATTAGTCGACCTATTTAATTATGGAAAACTTTTTCAACGGTATGTCGAAGTGAATTTAGGCAATTGCTGTATGGTTTATTGCTGATTCATTGAATAATTGAATGGAAACAATAGACTCAAACAACATTCATGGGAACTAACAAAATTTATATTAGCTTACGAGATAATTTTGATAGAAACGCTTCATCTACACATCAAGTCCATCGACATATTAAATGGGCTGCGCGTGGCAATGCTAAGCGTGGATACTGTAGCCGAGAGAGAGGGAAAACTAAGAGGCCTACTCTGTCTTTATATATCGCGTTTCTATTGGTCGCTTCGTTGCCATGGAAATGCAGCACGATTGTAGCTAGTTTTGCCAACACGGGGGCTCATAGCATAACAAACAGCTCTGGGCGCAACAAAGCTAGAATTAGGCCTCTTCGTTTCCCCTCTCTCTCGCCTGCAGTATCCGCGCTTAGCAATACCAGGCGCAGTCCATTCTATATGTCTATGATCAAGTCCTGCATCCTCGACAGTTAAAATTTAGAATCAGTCGAGAAAACAACTCTTAGCATATATTTAGAAAACTGAAACGATGTTATATTTTAGATCCCAATTCTGAACTAAGTCGTGACTATGTATGGAACGTAATTTTCCTCAAACATTGAATTTTCATGCTAATGGTATCTATTATTGATAAACACTTAGGGAGCAGGACTGCTTGCAATTTCAGCTCCACTAAAATATTTTATAAATTCGTTCCAAATGAGAATACTTTTGCAGAGCAATGCGCCCGTTTTTGATACCGACTGATTTTATTTGATTCCGCGTAATTGATTACTCAAGGATTTTTTTTAAATCACTTTCTAGGTTCATCGTCAGATAGTTCTTCGTGATGCTTTACTTGTTAGTTCTCAAATTGATTACTAGGGTTCCTCATTCAATAGACAACTTTGGTTTAGGGAAAAACTGAAAACCTGATCAGTGGTTGTGGATGTATTGATTATTGTATTGTCGGAGTTGCTTTGAATTAGCACCAATCTGTCATATACACATGCTGCTAAATTATAAAGGAATTTCGTGGAAGTTCTCTGCTGACAGGTTGTTTTTCAAGTATATGGAATTCTTTTTCTCAACGAATTTCATTTCAGAAGTCGGTAGTTTTGATCCCTCAATTTGTATCACATTCATATTGATTTCTGGTATTTAAGGACATAATATTAGCTTTAGATTCAGCTGATAACTGCTAGCTTTGAGAATGCCACAGTGCGGCGAAACAATTTGTCAGCCTTAATTCTAAATTTAATGTTTCAAGTCTTGTGTAAATTTGAGTTTAATTCTCAACTATCGAAAGACAATGTTAAGTGAGTGTTCATGAAGTTCTCGTTCATATTTCATTACATTTTGGTAATCAATCGTGTTATTGTGCATACAGAGAAGAGCTCAAATGACGAAAACATGTTACCATGATTCGCAATTAAAAGGTTCTCATGCATAAAAAAATATCTATGATATTTATTACTTAATTTCCTTATTCTACTTGAATCACATTTTAATTACAATTATATGAAAGGAATGTAAGTATGGTATGCATTTTATTGCGAACTTTTTACAGTTGAATATTTTGTGTGAAGAGACAGATTATGTGGTGAATGTCATAATAAATTTATTGTTTATGTTTAAGTGAGGAGGCACATTAAATATTATTTAAATGTTACGATGATATCAACTTTAAGTAATTTTACGTCTTCAGTCAATAAGGACGGTCCATTCAACAATATTTTCACTGCTTGTAATAATAATGAACACAGCTTTAGTGTCACATAGTAAAGAGGTTTTATATAGATATTGGACATGAATGAAGTGAAGTTTCACTGATTTGGAAGTGGATTTTCTTGCCTGATGTCCGATTTAAGTTTAACAAATTCCTTCGCTACTTCATCGTTTGTGCGTTGGGAAAGAATCCGGAGTATGGTCCAGCCTGTTTCATCCATTTGGATTCGTTTTCCTAATGATAGCCAACAAGCCCGAGAACCCTACAATGAAATAAATTCTCACATACAATATAGAATGTTTTTTATTATAGTTTTCTGATCCAATATTAGTAAAATATAAAAAGGATGCAATTTGGAAATACCAATATTGTTCTTCATAATGAATATTCCAATTCTTATGAAGCCCAATTCAACTCAATAGACCAAATATACTGTTAGCATAATTAGGCAATTGAGAACAATTCAGATTATATGAGTGTTTTGCAAGCAATGAAGACACAGGTCATTTTTGAATGAAAATCCTACAGAAATAACCTTAGGTTTTCATTTGAGGGCAGACCACATCCACCAATTTGGAATACAGTACTCGAGACTTATGAGGTGCCTAATCATGTGAAATTTTGTAATTTTCAGCACATGTTCCTGCTAGATTCATAAACAATAATTTCCATAAAATTAAGGACTTATGGTTACACTAAATAGAATGATGAAGATCCAAGCGTAATAACTTATAGGACTTCTGTGATAAATGTTTGTCATGGGAATATAATATGAATAATATTATATTTCCATGATAATGTAATATATAAAAGTCCAATAAAATCAGAAAGAGCTCCTATTAATGAAATTTTACATGAATTCTTGAAACTCGCAGTTTGAATTGAGATATCTTTCATCATACAGATCATATGTAATTGACATTGTACAGGTTGATCCAGATTAAATGCGCACCATTCTTAAATTATTCATTTATTGTAGCTATGACGTCGATCAAATCAGCAAACTGGTAGGATTTTTTCCGCTGATTACAGATGATGATCGGAAAAATTGTACATAGCATTTTTGAGTTCTTGAACAAAATAACAATTTTTTAAATCTAATATCCTGTGCTATTCATAGTAGTATAGTATATTTTTTTGATATTGGAATTTAATATAAAATTGATTATTGTAAACTTTTCGTAAGAATGAGCAATACCGGAGCTATAAGGTCCTTAAACTAATTCCAAAGTTGAGAGGCTATGGAAATAAATGGCAATAATTTATAATGAAGTTAGAGCTCTGTTATTTTACATTTACGTGAAGGTTTATAATAACTAATCCAATTCTAAATTCCAGTATCTTTCATAAAAATATACTTTCCATTAAAGAAATTGTAATTTTGTTCAAACTCAAATATCTACGCTCGGGGTTCAATTGTTTTTCTGATTTCACTATTTTTTAATCTGGATCTTTCTGTATATATTAGCAGAATTGAATAGATAGAGCCATTACGTAAAAAAAAATCATTACAAATTTAGATAAAATAACTATTTAGTTTTCACCAATTTAATACATTAAATGCTACTAGTTTCGTTGACTAACTTATATCATTGATTAATATATTAATCAATGCTTATACTAACTACAATAGTCCAGTCAATAAGCTGGGGAATTTTCTAAAAATTTACTAGACGGTCGTTTCGGAATTTATGTAAAATAATATGTACCCTAACCCCTGAATAATATTCAGTACATATGAAACAAACATGAAATATTAATAAAGTCGTAACAGAGTTCTAATATTTTGCATAAATTACCAGTTCCACTAGTAATTCAGAATCTACGAAGTAGCATAGTGCGTTTATTCGGAAATTGATATTTTTGAAATTTTCAGTTATCAAATTTGTAATAGTGATGTGAAAAGAAGTTTTTTTCAGGTTTTCCACAGTTTCGCAAGTTTTCCTGGTTTTTTCCACTTCGGATCGACATACGCGACTGTCAACCTCTATTACGTATAAAACGATAATCACGAAAAATCTTTATGAAAATTATCAAATTTCACCGATTTTCCGTCAATAGAATGAATTTTTCGGGAAAATGGTTCTTGTTCAGTGACCCAAAAAATCTCCTAGAACCCATTTTGGAGGCTTAATTTACATTTTTAAATAAATTAAAAATCTTAAAAAGAGAGTTGAAAATAGGGTTAATTTGGCGTATAGGGCATTGAAGTATTGGTCAGTAGTCACGAATGACCTTCATGGTTCATAGAACATCATACAAAAAAAATTTCCGATACGACCGTCTATTAAATTTTTAGAAAGTCGGCATATTTGCCCAGCTAATTGAATGGACTAGAAGTTAGTATTTCGTAATATACACTACCGTGTTAGCGAAACTAATAGCATTCAATGTGTTGAACTAGTGAAAATTAAAATCAAACTTTTATTGAATATATTAGCGACTATATAATAGAACTTCACCATCAACATTCACGCGATTGGTGTAATTCAACAGCTGACAGAAAGTCAAATGTTTATTGTGATTCGGATTTTGTCATTCTTTGTACTAATTTCTAATTTGATGGAAAATTCTAATTCCATTATTAGGATGATAACGAATTAATAACATGTTAAATTTGACTCCGTGAGAGTTATGGAGACTTGTCAGTAACAAAAATATAAAATTGATATAAAATCCAATACACCTAGTGCCTTAACAGTAGACTATGCTACTTCGTAGATTCTAAATTATTAGTGAAACCGGTAATTCATGCTGAATATTAGAACTCTATTACGACGTCACTAATATTTCATGTTTGTTTCATATGTACTGAATATTATTCTGGGGTTAGAGTATACATTATTTCACATATTGTTCAAATAGAATAATATTATTTCTATTTAATAATTGCGAAATAAGATACAGTAGTCGAATCACGAACTTCAATCATGTATACATCACAGAGTATTCTCCATTTTAATTGAAAAATATCAAGTTGTACATAATGAATGATAGATTTATTGAATTTGACAGAAAATTATATTTAATGTAATATATTTATATATTGAAATACTTTACCTTATCCACGATATCTTTCAATTGCATCACTGCTACTCCTACAAGTCGATCTTCTCTCGCAAAACAATAATCTTTGACACAAATATGCAATTCGAAGAAATCTAATTGCTCTTCATTCCCGATCATGCTAAAACAATATTCCAAATTAATATTGTATAATACCCTCATATATCTTCTTCATGTTATATCAGAACAAAAGAAATTTAGTTTCAAGTTTAAACGATTGCTCAAGCTATGATAACAATAGTGGGGCTTTTCTAGATCAAACGGCAAGAATACAACTAATAGTTCCGGACAGCTATTTCGCTCGCTCGTGCTTCTCAGCGGAACGTGTAAGTTGCAATTCTACCCTAATTGAAACTCAATCTAGGCAATTCATTGAGTAATAGATTTCTTGCACTTTGTACGAGTTACAGGAAATGTTAGAGTACTTGAGCGCTGAAGACAGCAGCCGACCAATGTAATAATTGAGGAATAAATTAATATATAAAAATTCCCGGGAAATAGGTCACATTAACACTCAGTTTTAAATATTTTCGTCTTTACGTACGTTTCGGTCTCGCGACCATCATCAGAAGTCTTATTTCTTCAATAACCCGATTACTTAGAACTAATTGTATTAACACAAAGCGTCCTTATCGCACAACTTTCGTTTAAATGCCAACATCGCCGAAACGAACAGAAACATGAAATCGGAATTATAACACAGGAATGATACAGCGTAATATTAAAAATCCAGTATTTAGTAGAATTATCAACAAATACGACCACATTTCATAAATGTCTACGAGAGACTAAACAGACGAGACCATCTCAAGTGTTCATTTACGAACCAGATGTCATGATTTATTAGGTAATAAAAGAAGGTCTCTGGCCTCTGAGAAATACTTTAGACAATTCTACCTAAAATAAACTTTCAAAATTATAAGAACGCAAGTAGGAATTTGCAAGAATATTAATGAATTAAATCAGTATAAATATGACTTAGTGTTTGAACGTCAGTCCCCAGATTTACAGAATTGGAGTCACGTTTTATGTGAATCATCTCCAGGATTGATCTTTTATAATAATTGGTTTCCTTAGTTAAAATATTAACATTTTTGTAATCAAATTGATGGTTATAATCAAAGCAGTGCTTGGCAAGGGCGGTGGAATTTTCTAAGTTATTATTTCTTGTGCTATACTTATGGCCATACAAGAATCTTTATTATTATTGGAATAAATTGATATTTCTCATTAGCTTCCGCCAGATTACCATTGTTATGTATCTGAAGCTAATGAGAGATATCAGTTTAGTTCTTAATTCAAGTTAAGATAGTTTGAATAAGAAGAAACATTTAGAGAGTACGAAAATTGAAAATGGAATAAGATCAATATTACAGAATTGATTAAAACTTTTTTATCGAGTAAGATTCATTAAGAAATATGTCTAAATAGATTTAATATCTCATAAATGAATATAGTATGCTGAAGCACATCTTTTGATTATTTGGCCTCTAATAAAAATATTTATGATTTAGGTCACTAGTTCAATCGACGAAACAACTGAATTGGGACGATCCATAGAATTTAAATTATTGTAGTCTTTTGAGTTATAAAATAAGTCAAAATAGCACAGTGTATCCCGTAGGAATCAAAGATACAAGCGTTTCTATATCTAGAGAACTAGGAATTAAAGTCAAACCTCTTTCATGATATACCAAACTAACTTCTCTGATTTTGTTTAATGTTTTAATATTGAGATGATGATAAATCCTCAGTTACTTACAAATGGAATGTTTCATTATATTTTGGCGACCAATTGTTGGACTTCGATTTCGTGGCATGTTTTCTCTTCTTATCAGATAGATGCGGTCCGATTAAATTCACTTCCACGAATGGTTTGAACATCCCAGATACTGAGGTCCATTTCAGATCATTCGCAGCTACAACTACAAAAACAAAAAGTATTAGTACCTATTCCTACTTGTTCGAAGGTAGAACGCTTGTCACAAAATAACAAGTAATGCAAATGAATTCCTACAATCATTATTTTCTCGAAGGAATTATAATTGGAATAGTATGGTTCACAATGTGCCTTAGTTACATTTTGAGTTTGTTCAACTTCTGTTTGACAGATACCACCACTTTTCCTGTATCACCCGTAAGAACCGATAGCAGCGTTGACTTTGCAGCCACTTAAACTAATATATTGCTAATAGATTGGACACAGCCACGGTCGTTTTACGACCGAGGACACAGCTATAGGAGTGGACATACTTGAAATTATACTCTATGTCGGGACATCGAAAGTTTAATTGAACTGACAGCGACGATCGAAGGAAAGGTTAACATAAATATTATGTTATACAACTCCTCCTGCTATAAGGTGAAGTGAAAATTGGATTACAATTCTTTTATCCTTCCTCAACAGGTGCCTGAGTCGAATGAGGAACCTACCAGCCGAATTTGCCTATTGTGATCAATATACAGGTTGGTCCAGTTTATATCTTCATAATCTCACCAGCCATTCCAGGGGATGAAAATCGCAGAATGAGATTTTGTCAATGGCTTTTGAACGCTGATCAAAATGATGAGAACTTCATTAACAATGTCTTATGGACAATTGAGTCATTTTCGATGAGCTATTGTCTGGTGAAATCCTGATGATATAAACTGGACCATTCTGTATAATCCCAATCAGTATGCATCTGTTATCAAAGCCGTTAAATTGACAAATGATATTACTCAATAACATAACAATAATATTAGATGCTTTCAAATCCACTTCATGAGATAGGTAGGAGTTTCAGTTTTATGAGAACGAATGTTTAATTATTGTTTTCATTCTGTTGCATATTTTTTGTAGCTTTCGGAAAGTTTTATGAAAAAACATTACGTTACCATATGCGGCATTGTACTATTATTATATTGTTCTGAAACCGATCACTTATCACATTCCAAATACAATTTTGAGGAGACGACAACTTATAAACGATATATACATGGTTCATTCCAAAGACAATCTCGAATTGTGTAGGTGATACCAAAGAATATCTGGTATTCTCCACATTGATAGGATATTTGGAAAAATTCGATTTTTATGCATCATCGAGAAGACATTCGGGTTATTTTGAACTATTAGTACTATCTATATGAACACGCTTCGTTCACAGTGGCAGATAAATTAGGCAAGTCTAGTGAGTTCAATTATGGAGTATAAAATAATTCTCGAGATTGTCATTGTTAGTGATAGTAATAATAATAACCATAACGCAAAACTCAATTGTGATTGATAAATGAACATAGAATCGTTGTTTGTGCTTCCAAATTGTCTACTATCAGGAATGTGGGTGGTATTGATACTGTTGATATTATGCTACATTACCTTGGGTGTTATGCCTCCTCAAACAAAAGTGTTTCATACCTAATCGTGTAATTTTTAGTTGATAAAAACGTTCATAATATGCGATCTGTATCTGAATATCAGTTCTGTTCCGTACTGATGTTTTGATGTTTCTTGGGAGAGAACTACCAGGTCGGAGAGAAACTGGCAGTAGATTCAGCAAGCAACACCTCTTCGCGTTTCTCGAGACAAGTAGACACTTCGGGGCGAAACTAACGTTGCCACTGCAAAAGATCCGGTGAACTGGGCACCACATACGTTTCACCTCTAAAACCACGACCCCGTGCCTTCTTATCCCAGGGATGCTGGTCGGAACGGATTCACGGACGTGTTAGACACATGTGGAAGGCCAAACTTGAACGAGGCCGGCGATGGTTCGTAAACGCAGCTTAGGCTAACACGAGTAGGCGAGAGGGGTTATTCCTCGGTAGTTAGGGGGAATAGTCAGCAAGTACCATGCCTGTTGCACCATAGGTAATGCAGATTTCTCGCTTAAATTAGCCTCTGCCAGCACGAGCGAGGTGAAAAAAGGTACCGCTGCAAAACGTCAGGTAAACGATGCACCACATAACGTTTACCCATAAAAACATGGCGCAGTGCCTTACTATCCCAGACGACCGGTCGAAATGGATTCACAGCCGTGGTGGACATATGCGGTAGGCTATTTGAACGAAGCCGAACGATTACTCGTAACGCTCCTGGTGAAACAGGTAAATACGAGGAGGTGGAATTGACTATAGCCCAGAAAAGGCAATATATAAGTCTAGCAAACAAGCTCCATTTTGGGCATGCCTAAAGGATTTTAGGTATGTCTGAAATGGGACCACCTAAAATAGTCCCGCCGGGGGCGAAAAAGCTGCCTCTGCGTGGCTTTACTTCTAAAATCCGGTGTCTGTGTTTCTTATCCCAGGTTTCTGGGCAATTGATTCGCGGCCAGGGCGATGATATATGGTAGGCCGATGATAGGAGGCCGACGGCGACTCGTCAAACGGAAGTTGTTATAAAATAACACGAACACGAGTAGACCTCGGGAGAGCGGTCCAGATGGTTCAAAAGACCATTTCCTCTCCAATATAGACGTTGGTCTCTGTCGGGCAGTGGTGTGCTGTCGATAATAGGGGAGGGCAAGTACGACGGGTCTAGAGTCCACTGGACGGGCAGGCCGGGGGAGACTGAGGTCCTATCCCTAAAGTTATCAACGTGATGTTTTGATAAGATATTTCGTGTGATGTAGGATATTTCTAATATTTTCGATACATACAGGGACGTAGATTGAATTGAAAATTATAAGTCTTCCTGATAATACCATTTTTCTATGATTTAAATGTGATGTAAAAGAAAAAATCTTACTACTGTATAATTCTGAAATAGATAATATACCTTTTGTAGTGACTTTGTTCTCGCCCGTACCAGGATGAGTGAATATATCAACCTGTATAGAAACTTCTCCAACACTTCCTTCTTGTCCTTCTAGTGTATCTGTAAAGTAATTCATATGACTTAATGGATTGAAGAATTTAAAAACGTTGATTCTACTGAGCTAAATGGAGTTTAACTAGAAATACCGTGAACATTATTAGTTCACGAACAAGTGTAAAAAATTATTTAAGTACTGTATTGGGAACTATTAAGCAGAGGAATACCCGAAAATCCAGTGTAGCATAAAACAACCGCGAAAACTGAAAAATCAACATATCTCGAATGATGTTGAATTAAGTATTAGGCGAAAGGGCGTCTGTCATCTTATAATGATACTATGGGAGACAAATCAATTATCAATAGTGTAGTATCTTGTGATATCTGGAATCTTTTTAACTGAACTCAATTGATTGTACCTGGATGAGCTGAGAAAATATTTCAATTCAAGGTTTTCTTGCAACAAATTTCAAACAGTTTCTCTCGGTGTATGCTAAATACAATAATTTTTATAACATTATCGATATCAAGAATTGAATAATTTAGTTTATATTACCTAAATTTTTCCACTTAAGATTTCAAACGCGATGCAGTCGTTATCAAAGATGAACTGAATCTAAACTAAAATTATGGAAGAAAGCGAAATACTTAACGATTGAATTCCGGAAACGGTTAAATACAACTTGTATTAAAGCGGCAGTTATGCTAATTCTAATGAATGACAATATAACATGTACTTCTTGACTGAAATAAACATCAAATATTCGAGCTAGTTATTAATCCTATTATTAAACAAATACTCACTTATACATTTTTGTTTCTGGAGTGAGCCTAACGTTTATCGAAGTACTTGTAATGATATATTGTTTTCGAGAGGAAATAAATCAAAATTCAATAAACGATCTCTAAGTTTATACATTTCTATAGCTTTTAATGTACCTGTAAATACTCCCCCATTATGTTTTAAAAGATAAATACTTGATTTTGTAATTGTATGATCGGTTTTTAAGACATGGTTTGCTACGGCGAACTTATCAATATGTTCTTATTACGAACATGATAAAAATGCATCTGTATCTTTACTGACCGTGTTACCGAGTGTTTTGATTTAGAGTTGAATTTAAATGCAAGCTTAATCTTAACTCTCTCAAATGTATTAGCTATTTCATCAGCGGAGATAGGATTATGAGTGAATGACTTTAACTTCTTGGGGCATTAGATGCGGGTGTATGTTTTCTGTATTTGTTTGTTTATAAAAGTATCGTAATGATGGTGATTAGTAATAGCTAATACCAATTTTGTTGTTGTTATAGTTTGCTTCGCTAAGAGGAATATTCAATAATCTATGTATAAGACTGTTAAAAAAACCTCAATATAATTTATGGTATTGCCAGTACTCACAATACGATAAAACTTTAATAAACAAATTGATAATCAAACAAAAACGACGAATTAAACTGGAAATATATACCAAATATACACCCGCATCAAGTAACCCAAAGAAGTTCAAGTCATTCACTTATAATGCTACCTTCGCTAATGAACTAACTAATACATTTTTGGGAGTTAATTTTAAACCTGCGTTTGAATGCAAATCTAAATTAAAACACGCTCCCATCCAGTTCGATGGTTTTGAGGTTAGGATCCATTTTCCTTGTCAAGGCAATTAAGGTGGTTTTGGTGGGGTTGACGTTAAGTCCCACGGATTGGCACAATTCTTTAGTATCTCGTTCAGTAAAATTTCAGATCTTGATAAAATTCAGTGCAATTACTGTGATAAATGCTAGTTCGCTTAACTAAAAGGAATGTACCTACCAGGACCAGGTTCAAAGAGCAAGTACATCACAATCGTACTTATAACATTGATAAGTCCACCGTAGCAAACCATGTTTTACAAACCAGTCATACAATTACAAAATTGACGACGAGCCCTTTTTAGGTACAATAGAAACTATAGAAATGTGTAAACATGAGACCATTTAATAAATTCTGATTAATCTCCTATAGAAAACAATCCATCATTACAAGTACTTCGATACACCTTAGGTGAACTTCAGGAAGTATTTATAAGTAATTATTTGTTCACTAATAGCGTTATTGACTACCTGGAGTATTTGTTCACTTCAGCCAAAAAGTACATGTAACACCTTTCATTAGAATTAGTATAATTGTCGCTTCATTACGGGTTGTAATTACCCATTTCCCAAATTTGACTGTTAAGTATTTTACTTTTTTTCGTAATCTTAGTTTAGATTCAGCTTACATACGTCTTTGATAATGGCTGCATCGCAATGGAAAAGTGCTTTAGATGAGTTATAATTTTAAGTGGACAAAGGATAATTATATTATATTACATCACCTCAAGATAACAGTTTCTAAAATTAATTTCTACATGCATTCAGTTATAATATTTTCAAACTAATAATGTCTATCTATCATAGATGAAAAACCTCTTCTCTAAAGCTTCCAAAATTCTGATCCAATTGTGTATATAGACAATTTAGTCAAAATTGAACAAGAATTGAATCAAAATTCCTTAACATTTTAATATTAACTGCCTCACCTACCAATCTATTAATAACAACCTCTGGTTGCTTGATTTTATATATATATATATATATATATATATATATATATATATATATATATATATATATATATATATATATATATATATATATATATATATATATATGGAACTCTGAGTGAAAGCTAATTTGATCTAATACATCATGCATTCAAAACGCTCAAAATTGGAAATTGGTGTAGGTGATGTGCAAGAAGTGTTATCTGTGTTGATGGAATGATGTTTGTTTTACCAATATACATTTATTTCCAGTTTAATTGCGTAGTAACAGAACGTTATGAAGTAGAGAAATGCAAGACTGTTGTAGTGAACAAAATTCTCTATCAGCGAACTATTTCTCACTATTTATCTAAAGTGAAGTAAAATTATCTAGACTACTGCTTTTATTATCAACGCTGCTGATTGTAATTCAAAATGCATATCAGTTCTCTGTATTGATTCATTTCAATCCTACTACATTTTCGAAACATAAAATGAATATGATTCGCTCTTTTTTTAGCATATTTACATTACTTTTCACTATTCAACAGTATATATAAAATCGAATTTCATAGAACGATTCACAAAATAAATAAATTTCGTGTTTTAGAGGGTATTTTGAAATTATATTGTGGAGAAAGACTAGATTGATAAAAATATAGAATCTTAAGCATTGAACTTTTCAAGCACACAACAGAAGTACTCACTTATGTTGACTACTTCTCTTTACAGTTAATTGAAAAGATCGTCTACTAAATTTGGACATTGACGATGCTTCAAACATATACAAACATCGACGTGTTCAAGTATATTTTTATACAATTCTTATTCAATTGGCTATGACCTGTTTTTTAAACAGCTCATTCCATTTGAAAAATATTATTTCTTTTTAAATTTATCTCCAGAAACATTAGAAAATGATGAAAATTTGAATTTATTGAGGACGCGTCGTCACGATTCTACTTTCAACTTTGGCAGTATACTCAATAGGTCGTATATACAGGTCTGGGAACTCGAGGCTGTTTCCTATGTGAGAAGTGGGTCCGCTTCTGTTGCATAGGTGGCGCGTCAGTTGAAGAATGATCTCTGACACGTACACGACCGTGTTCTCTGGCAACTGTCATTGTTGCCTTGTAAACACAAGGAATACCGGTGTTTTTAGAACAAAATTACGAAACCGTGCATTGTGCCGAAATGCAAAACGAGGTACAAAATTGTAAAGCAAGAAACTTCTGTTTTTAAAGTGTCGAAAGATGCGGAAATGAGAAAAAAGTGAATGCTTGCGATTCCGGATAGAAATCGTTTTAACGAGGTCTTTTATGTGTGCGAGCATGTATAACGAAAAAGGGGAAGTTATTTTTAAGGTGAGTAATACATTTTGACAAGAGTAACAGTTCTATTCCTCTCTCAAATCAGAATAGTAAATATTGCGTTACGAGAAAAATTATTTCACTTAATAACGTGATTGTTGCCATACTTCGATCTAAGCGCTAGCTGGTGGCTGAGCGAGGGACTACGAGTTTGGCGACATGTAAGAGATTCATGTCAAACATACGAGTTCCCAGACCTGTATGTACGACCGTGGTCGTTCCTAATCCCTATAACCTTAAACTTTTTGAGAAACATTTCAAAGCCTACCTCTTCTCCTAACACTCCATCGCTGGCTCACACGATGTTCTACGAACGTTATACATTTTCCTTTTTTGCGTGAATGGGTAGTTACAAAAGTGGTTTTAGACCTCTAGGCAAAAAGAATGTAGGAAAATTGTTGGAAAACAATTTTTCGATGGAATATTGTTCGAATTCAATAGAAATTGTTCGAAAGGATATTTATTCGAAATGAAAAATCACAGATACAGTAAGTAAATAGATTTTCCGTAGAAAAGCAACACAAACTTAAATTGAACAATTTTATTTTACACATACAGTGTCACCATTGAAGTCCGCTCCATAAAGGAATTTTTTAAAAATTACTTTGCTTAAAATTTGATGTCGGGAACAGTTTTAGGTTCAAATTAAACCTAAAATGATATTAACAGTTGTGGTCAAGCGATATTCGTTAGCTGTCAAATTTGACATTTGTTGCGGAAAATGGCATCTCTGAAACGAATTTGGAAAAGATGTTTCTACTGCAAGTCTAGGATGAAGTTGCGAGTTTTGATATTTTCGTAAAATAAAATATTTTTTACAAATCCAAAGTTTACTTAAGTGGTAAAATTAATTTATTTGTGAAATACTACAGTCACATATCAGTTCCATAATATTTTACTTACTTTCCATATTTTCAAAAACTAAAATTGAAACCATAAAAAATGTTGGCACGAGCGGTGCAAAGTTCCAATAATTTTATCGTTCTTTTGGAAAGACACGAGTATTTGATCCTATAAAATATCAAATGCATGTAAGATATAGGAAAACTGTCCAAAGGAGGCATTGTTTTAATTAGACTTTAGTTTTCGCACCTTTTCTAAAAACATAATATCTTGTAATTAGTAAATTGTTAAAACACCAAGTTGGCCATGGCAAATAAATCGTGAGTTAGCTGTCACATTGTTAATCACTATACTACTAAAATCTCCTTAAAAGTAGGAATATTATTTAATTCAATCAAATTTTGAAACTAAACACTACAGATTATTATGAACAATTGAATAATAGTAAACAAAAACTACGCAATTTAAATTACATTTCAGTATGATGCCCTTCACACTCAATACAAGTGAAAGCCCATCTATCAACTTTTTTCACTGCGTTTTTTTTAAATTCAGATTTAATTTTCCCTACAGCACTCCCGAATGGTATATTGCAATTGTTGAATATTAATCAAAGGCCTCTTCTTATAAAATTTTTGCTTAAGATAACCTCACTGAGCGATATTCATGGGAGTTAATGTTAGTAATTTATTTACCATTGCCAATTTGCTGTTTTAACAATTAACTAATTACAAGATATTATGTTTTCAGAAAAGGTGCGAAAACTAGTTTCTAATTGAAACAATGCCTTCTTCAGACAGTTTCCCTATATCTTACATGCATTTGATATTTTATAAGGTTAAATAAATGTCTTTTCAAAAGAACGATAAAATTATTGTAACTTTGCACCGTTCGTGCCAACATTTGTAATGGTTGCAATTTTAGTTTTAAAAAATATGGAAAGTGAGTAAAATATTTATTATGGAACTGACAACTGACATGGGACTGTCGTATTACACGAATAAATTAATTTTACCACTTAAGTAAACTTTGGATTTGTAAAAAATATTTTATTTGATAAAAATATCAAAAATCGTAATTTCATCCTAGACTTTCGAAAATTTGCCAACGTACATAAAATTACAGTAGAAACATCTATTTCAATCATTTTTTTTAAAATTAGATTCAGAAATGCCATTTTCCACCACTTTCTGCAACAAATGTCAAATTTGACAGCTAACGAATATCGCTTGGCCACAACTGTTATTGTCATTTCTGCTCTAATTTGAACCCAAAACTGTTCCAAACATCAATGACCAAAGCTATTAAAAAAAAATGTGCGAACTTTAATGGTAACACAGAACATATGCTAAACCTAATCTAACCTAACAGAATACGGAATACAAGCAGGCATAATGAAAGAAGGTGAAGATGTAATAAATTCCCATCCTTAAATTGGACATTCGAAAAATCTGAATTTCAAATAAATATCCTAATCAATAAATATCCTAATTTCGAATAGATATCCCAATTTCGAATAAACATTCTTTAGGACAATTTTCATTTCGAAGAATTGAATTCGGACAATTTCCATTCAAAAAATAGCTTTCGAATAACTTACCTGTTTCCAGGCAAATATATATATACAAAAATAAGCCCAACAAAACTTTTGTATACAAAAGAATTTATTAGCCGGAAAAAGTGGTTTGAATTGGGTCGACGCAAAAATATGAATTCAAATTCGACATATTTTAGTTGCAATCATTCCTCGTTCGTTGTGAACCCAAATTATTCCCAGTTACTAGAGGAATCATGTTTTTACAAATGTAAGATCAACAAAATAAATATTAGGTAAACTGGGTATTTTAATAAGCTTTGTAAAATTATGTTGAAACACAGTGTAGACAAGGTAAATTTTCGCGATTCGTCTTCGATTCTGAAAATATGCAATTGGGTTTAACCGAGCAGAGAAGAAGACTGCAGAGAAAAATGTTTTATACGAAATTCTGCTCAATTTGTAGACAAGCTAGTGACAAATGGCCCAGGTAAATACAGCTTTTTATCATGTAATAATTATACCCGTAAAATTAATTTTCTCTTCAGATATTCTTTGCGAGGTCCAAACGATATTGATTGGTTCAATAAAGGAATATGATATCAATATGCTAGAGTTGTTGTTAGCCTTTTTGAGTTGAATTGTTTTGTTTGTGAAAGTCTGTGCGGTTTTATTAGTTATTGACAATACCACTGATATTTCGTATCAGATCATTTCAATGAGCATTAATCTAGATTTAATGCGTTCATATAATGTGAAAGAATTAACCGTACAATTCATAAATTGTTGTTAAATGAGGACCTAGGAAATTATAATAGATTTTCTTCAATCGGATAACATATTACGAAGACACATAGGTACGAAGATTTTTCACTTGCCAACCAGACCTGCAACTGCTGCTATAATAATCAATTCAAGGAGCGCTGTTGAGAAGCTAAGTCGGAAGTGGCACATTGCAGAAGTTCTGTCAAATGAAATGGATACTCAGCTTTTATGAATCTTTTATTCCTTGTCACTTTCGATTTATATCAGCTTTTTAAAATAAATTTTCTGTTAAGATCGAATTCTTATTTACTTTAGTCTACAAAGAGTAGAATGGTGACGTCACGTGAATTTCAGATAATCGCAGCCGTTTTGTGAGAGACGGAAATATTTTAAAATGTTATCATTTCCAATAAATTATTTTACAACGCGAGAACGTAACATACAAATGAGCTAAGATGATTTAATTTACATTAATATCAGTATTATCAGTGGTTAACGTGATGTGTTAAACAAAGATATTCTCGTTAATTTATAATTGAGATGAGATGCATTTTGAATTTAATATAGGCTATATTCGAAAGAATAACTCATTATTCAACTGAAAAATAGCCTCTGAAAATGGTTCAACGTGCTGTGAACTAGCAGAAATGTTCGTAATTGTTATTCCTATACCTTGACGACTTTCTCTTCGTTTTTTAGCTTTAAGCGGCTCTTCTAATGCTTCTAATCCAATCTCGGTATCTTCTCGATCGAACGACAATTGTCTTTGAAGCATTGTTTCTTTATTGTTTAGCGGCACTTTGGTAACAGATGCAATAAATTATAATGAAAGTATGAAATGCGTGTTGTTATTGGTGTAGATGTGGATTTAGTGTTTTGATTAGAAAATATATTACGCTTACCTTCATTTATTTGAGTTGTGACAAAAGTCTTTATTAACGTGTCCGTAGTTTGCGTATAAAGTGATAAGGCGTAACGCAAACTTTGAAGTTCGGAGCTTTTGTCCAAGAAAGCTTTTTTGAGACCATTTCCACCGGCGTGGAAATATTGTTTGATTGTATCTAGGGCAACATCCAGTACTGCGCATTGTTTCGGTGATAAATTCTTTTCTACTTCTTTCGATATGTCCATTACACCACTGAGAGCGTTCTTCACGTCTTGTTTTCCGGACATGCGACTCTTAAACAATCTTGACATGTCTTCTATCTTCGTGTTTGCGGCCAAATTTTTGGCATTGTCCGTTAGACTCTTGAACATCATCTGCAACATATTAATGGTACTGAGCTCTAATCCAAATTCAGTTTGTAATATGAAAAAATTTAATACAGTTAGTGGAGAATGACTTTATCAACCATTACACGAAGCTTATAGTTGTTATTTGTAGAGTATTATTGTGTACAATACAAACGCCAACTTATTTATACACAAAACAAACACATTCGTTGATTCACTATTTTGGTGTATCTTCGAATCAGCCGCGCATAGAATAGCCGGGCGAAGTGTGAACAGTGATGGTTTATATTGATAATAACCGCTTTGATGTTTCATTGAGGCTTGATATACAAGAAGGTTGGCTCTTGATAAAAAAAGCAATACACACTATTAGTTGAAGAATTTATTTGAAAATTCCCCGTGGTTGATTATGGTTCCATTCACTCGGTGAAGGACACTGACTGGATGCAAATTACCACAAAGGAAAACTAAAGGTTACCCACTTCCTAAGTGTATTGCATCCAAAATCATCACTCCTAGTTTAAGAGCGGTATGGCGTTCAACTGTTAGTTCTAAATGCGTATGTTCCCCACGGAAACATGTGACTCTTGTTCGTTCATCACAAACATGCCATCCATATGGCCTGTACCCTGTACCTTTGTTCATTTATCATTCTAGCCTGCAGGCGCAATGAATTGGAGTAAGCCAGTGGACATGACACGGGTAATAACGAAGTCCATAGGATCTTATTCATCGATAAACGAACGCCATGGATACTCTCCGCTTTAGAGTGTCCCTCCAATCGTTTCTTACATCTCGTTTTGTACAATATCTGTCTCGTACCGATAACATTCGGTGACGCCCATGAACATCTTCTTCAGACCACCTGACTCATCATCTTAAGAAGAAATTCGACCTCCCTTACTCAAACAATCCGGCCACGTTCACTAGAGGAATGTAGAAGAAGGATTTACAAGAACTTATACTGGGTGTTGCGGTTTTTATTATATCTGTGTATATGCTGCTAATCTTTATTTTGAGCCATGAAAAATGTGGAACCCCGAAGAAAATACCAAAAGATGAGTCCTTCAAAAAAATAAATCATTATCTGAAATAAGAACTCTTGGCACATTTAGTGGCGTTTTCGGGTTTGTCATCCATGTTTTCGAGTATGTCATCAACATAATTGATTTGGTTATGAAATTATTAGTTGTTTTCTATTGTTCTGCATAAAGTTTATGTTGTCTCATCAACTGATAATCGAATAATTTTTATTTCTATCATAACTATAGATCTTTTTAACCCAAATACATCTTGTTGACAAAAAATTTCCTTCGCTTCAATTTTTTATCGATCTTCGGGACATTAGAGAACGTCTAGCAAAAGAGTGTGAGTCAAGTTTATGGTATCTTCTTTTAAAAACTATCTTTGCTGAAATACTGTTTCAATAACCGCTGCGAATATTTCCTGATATTCGATGTTACCGCTTCCTTGGCGAACTTTTGATTCTGTCATTATTTCTGTTTGGCTGCTATAAAAACGGCACATGCAAGATCGTAGCCGGCTCGTTTATGGGCACCATTTGAACCATTCTTCCTGTGCCCACAACGCACCTGGCGCGCTCCATATCTTCTTTGAAGTGTAGGAAATTAACTCCTTTCAGATTAAATACTTGTCTACTTATTTGTGCGTACATAAAAACAAATGCGGGTCACGTAGTCTGTAATACTGTTTTCAGAGAGGCCGTGAATGTGAATTAAGGGAGCTTCAAATGATCTGTCTCTACATAGAAACTGATAGAAACTGTGAATAATTCTCGATCAAAAGTTTTCTCGATTAATACCTTGAATTCCAAAAGGATAATTGATAAACGCAGGAGAGCACTATCATGAATATTTATCATCGAGTAAAACTTACCGTTTTGTCAGTCATTGGCGGTAACACTACAGTTTTTTCTAAAATTCGCATGACTATTTTCCATAATTCTTTAAGCAACCTCTTCAATACAGTCTTCTCGCAAGATTGAGCATAAAGTGATAATGAACCATCCAAAAGATCCATCAACGGCCTGAGAACTTCATCCGCTTCTACCGCAACGGCATTCCTCGCAGCTGGTTGATTTAAAGTTCCCGGCTGCCCTCCACCTTTAATGGACACCAGAAGGTCACCCAATTCTTTAACGCTTAGCGTTATTCTTGGCTCGAGGCTGGAAACATGTACACATGGAGTAAACATTTCAAATAGCTCAATGGAAATGAATTAAACATTAGATAAGTAGTAATTATTAGCCCAGGGGTCATGGGAACGATAATAATGATGTAGGTACTTGGCAGACACTTCCCTGGTGATACAGGTCGTTTAATTAGTACAAATGATAGCTTTCTAATAGTCTTCAAATTATTCTTACCTAGACGCAAATTGTGTGGCTAATTCATCCAAACTACCATTTAGTGTTTGTTGCAGTTCCTTCAAAATGTTAGCAGCATCTTGTTCTAGTTTCTCACCGCCCATCGATTCGAACATTTTCTCTAACTGCACCCTCAACTGTTGTATGTTATTCATCAATATGCATGCCTGAAATTCGTAAATATGTTAGCATTATAATTCTAGAGTCTCATCACATGGTGAGATCAGAATGGGTTATTAACTGTTAGTATTAACAAATATTACACAGTACAAGTTCTTTGTACTTGGTTTGAAGAAGCTACGGTATTATAGAAGCTATAGTTACAATTATTAATAAAGATTCTTGACCCAGTATGAATTATATATAAAAATTCTTGGGAAATAGGTCACAATAACACTCTGTTTTAAGATTTTTTGTCTTTACGTACGTTTCGGTCTCACGACCATCATCAGAAAACTCACTATGTAAAAATGGGTTTATTAAAACTAATTATATCACAAGCGTCCAAATGGCACAAATTTGATTTCAATCAAAAGAGCCCACGCCGTCGAAACGAACCGAGCCACGAATAATCGAAATTGTATCGTCAATATTAAAGTATACAAATTCTTTTGTAGTAAGAATCCGCTATTCAGTAATATTCTCAAAATGTATAAGTTCATGTTGGTATTCTCACATCAACTGAAGACGAACTTATTTGTCGAGTACCTACCCTCGACCCAGATGTGTAATTTATGAGATACTTAGAAGATTCAGACCTGTACTGGAATATTACTACAACGCATTCTTCTTAAAAACATTTTCAACAATTATAAAGACGTATGTAGGAATTTGCAAGAGATTATTTAATCAAATTAGTATAAATATGACTTAGATTTTGTGTATCAGCCCTATGGTTTACAGACTTGGAATCCCGTTTTATGTGAATCATCTCCAGGATAGATCTTTTATAATAATTGGTTTCCTTAGTTAAGATATTAACATTTTTGTAATCAAATTGATGGTTATAATCAAAGCAGTGCTTAGCAAGGGCGGTGGAATTTACTAAGTTATTATTTCTTGTGCTATATTTATGGCCATACATTCTTTTTTGTAAATATTGTTTAGAGATCCCAGTATAGGTTCCATCACAATCTAAACAATTCAATTTATATACTGTGTGGGTTTGTTTATCTTTAGGTATTACAGGTTTTAGATTTGAGAAATATTTCCCAACACAGTTAGTAGGTTTATGCGCAACATTTATATCATACTTTTTCAAAGACTTCTTGACTCCGGAATGTATGGTAAAGTTATAAAATTGTCTGTAATACCTTTTATGTTATTCTTATATGACGAACCATTATAGATTTTGTTTATTCTCTCTTTAATGATAGGATTGAAAAAGGTTTTTGGGTAGTCATTCATTTCTAGTGTATTACGAACAATATTCAAATTTTTGGGGCGGTCATCTGCGTGGGACAATTTTATCGCGCGGTCCGTAAGGCTGTTTATGACACTTTTTTTATAACAAGCTGGTGCAACGGAATTGAAGTGAAGATAACGTTGAGACCAAACTTCTTTAGTAAACCAAGAGGTTTTTATTTTTCCATCTTCATCTAATGTTCATATCTAGGAAATTTATGTTTTTGTTTAATTCTATTTCACAAGTGAATTGAAGTTTAAGTGGAAATTGTTAAATTTATCAATTACATATTGAATTTTATCGTTGGGAACACACATAAGGCAATCGTCTACATATCGTTTAAAGTATACAGGCCGAAAATCTAATGAACTCATAACAGATTCCTCTAGGCACTCCATAACGAGATTAGCAATGGTAGCTGAAATAGGAGATCCCATTGCTGTGCCGAATATTTGTCCAAAATATTGCTCACCATACTGAAAGTATGTGCATTCTAAACAAAATTTTACAGCATTAATAAATTGCGATTGATCTAGAGGTGTGTGGTTTTCAATCTCTGCCCAACGTTTTTTGATGCTACTCAATGCCAAAACGACAGGTATATTTGTAAATAAAGAAACAACATCCAAGGAAATCAGTTGATGGTTTACGGGTACAGATTGATTTTTTATAAATTCATTAAAATGCCATGAGTCTTTCAGATAGAATTCATTTTTTCCTAATATATTATTGATAGATTTTGATAGAAATTTTGATAAATTGTAAGTAGGCGCTCCAATATTACTAACAATGTGCATTAGAGGTATATCATTTTTATGTAGTTTTGGAATCCCATAGATATAAGGTGCTAGCCCATTATGGCAAATTAATTTATTTTTTAATTCAATAGGGATTATCTTATTTTTATGCCATTTATTTATCAATTTATTCTTGTTATTTTGTACTGATAAAGAAGGATGAGATTTTAATTTTTTATAAGTTGTTTCATCATTTAAAAGGTTTCCTATTTTGTTTTCATAGTCATTTCTATGCATTATGACGGTCTTATTACATTTATCCGCGTTCAAAACTAATATTTGGTTAGCATCTATGAAATCTTTTGTAATTTTTGTATTATAGTTAAAACGATTCTTTGCAATACCTATTTCAGCTTTCTGTTTGTTCTTTTTGTTTTTTAAGATGTTAACTTTGTTTCTAATTTCATTTTTTTCTTCTAAACTTTTATTCCCAATTCCGCATTCTAAATTTGCAATATTATTGTCAATAGGCAATTTTTTATTATTATTAGGCAATGCAAACTTCGGACCTAAGCTTAACGTATGCTGCACTTCATCCGGAATTTTTGTGTCTGTTAGATTTTTCAACCATTGTTCGTTGATATTTTGTTTTTCATAAGCTACATCTTTCATTGAATTATTTATCTTTCTAGATTGAATGGCTTTGATTTTGTTGAAATTTTTTTCGAAATTGTTTTGCTGATTTTGAAAAAATTGCGATATAAAATTGCTATCAAAATTTGTATAACAGGTTTGTTTTACGAGTTTGATTTTATTTTCAACCTCTGCTACATTTGCACATGCTTCTTTAATGCACAAGTTCAAACAATTTTTATGAAGAGAATTTAATAATTTTGCGTACGCCTTCTTATTTTGCACCTTGCTAAACATGTTCTCCTTTGATTTAGATATAACGAAATTTGGAAAAACTTGCAAACTCCTACATCTTACCAAAAAATTCTCCGATTCTTCTCTCTTGCTAATATCTTCATTAACTTTCCGTATTCCTTCAAAACTCTAGGATAGGTGGTTGTTCCTTCCATATTAAGGCTTATATCCCAGCCGAAATAATAATAAAGATTCTTGACCCAGTATGAATTATATATAAAAATTCTTGGGAAATAGATCACAATAACACTCTGTTTTAAATTTTGTTTGTCTTTACGTACGTTTCGGTCTCACGACCATCATCAGAAGACTCACTATGTAAAAATAAAAAAAGGGGTTTATTAAAACTAATTATATCACAAGCGTCCAAATCGCACAAATTTAATTTCAATCAAAAGAGCCCACGCCGTCGAAACGAACCGAGCCACGAATAATATTCTCACACCAACATGAACTTATACATTTTGAGAGTATTACTGAATAGCGGATTCTTACGACAAAAGAATTTTTATACTTTAATATTGACGATACAATTTCGATTATTCGTGGCTCCGTTCGTTTCGACGGCGTGGGCTCTTTTGATTGAAATTGAATTTGTGCGATTTGGACGCTTGTGATATAATTAGTTTTAATAAACCCCTTTTTTTATTTTTACATAGTGAGTCTTCTGATGATGGTCGTGAGACCGAAACGTACGTAAAGACAAAAAAGTGTTATTGTGACCTGTTACAATTATTTATTGATTTACTGAAAGTCGAAATTTGATAAATTTGTCAATTATGAAGTAATAAGGGTATCGCTTAGTAGGCTAGGAATTCATACAAGATTAGTCAATTCAAAACAGGTTCAGCGCCAAGGAAATTTCAGATAAATTTTCACCTTGCACCATGTAGATATTTTGTAACGATTATGTATATTCGCTAATGCTAAATATATTTTATAGGTTTTCTAAGCATTTTTGACATTCGACATGACAAAAAAATTACAGTGGACACCGGTGTCCGCCGTGGCCCTGCAAATCGTACGGAGGATACCGGTGTCCGTTGCGCGTCTTGACAACCGAACGGACGTAATAGTTCTCGAGGTGTTCGCTGATGCGAGTTTCGACATGATAGTGCAAAAAATCAGCATTCTGGTAAATTTTCTAAATAAGTTATTATTCATGAGGTATTTCACTGACAATTTTCAACAGACGATGACTCACTGAGTGAGCCAAATTCACCGTGCTAGACGCAGATCCAGGCTATGTTCCTTCAGAGCGAGCTCAAACTCGGACAATAACTCTACTGATGAGAGTGATTATGGAATCCCAATAAAAAAGATGATCGCGATCACTGGAAAATAAAAACATGCCGGGTCTTTCCCATCTATATCATCTCACTAGCGATAGGAAACGAATGAGAAGAAATAAGGAGTGAACATGGGGGAGAGGTTGAAATTAATGATACTTACATGTCAAAATGAAAATGCGGATGACTGAATGGAAAGCGAGCATGAAGAACAAATTGAAATAGCAGGACAATCTACAAACATTCTATGATCTAACTCAAACTGTCTGGGGGCCTCCTGTGGGAAATCATTGATAAGAACCTTGAAAGAGTAATACAACAAGAATGGGACGCCGCATTAGATGGACAAAATTCGATTGATTGCTATTTTGCTTTTTTTGCATTTTGAAATCAGAAGTTGCTCGCAGCGTTATGAGTTGCAATAGATTTGAAGTAACGCTAAAGATGCTCCATTTCTCAGATAACGAACAGTGCCCTGAAAGCGACCGTTTAATAAAATTCAACCACTTTTAGAAATGCTTGTCAAAAATGATCAAACAATATTCACACCTAGCAAAACATTTTGAATCGACGAAACTATGATGCCTTTCCAGGCAAGAACAGTTTTCAAATAGTACAATCCACAATAAACACATAATTCGGTATAAAAATATTCAAACTTTATTGCAAAAATGATTATACTTGGAATACATTCATGCAGGAAAAGAAAAAGCACCAGATAATTTCATGTCCGTTTCTACTCAGATTGTTCTAAAGTTGTCGGAAGAAATTAGTGAAAAAGAAACTAAAAAAAAGGAGAGATTTTTGCTCAAGAGAATGAAAGAGGAATTTGTGTAGTCAAATGGCGCGACAAAAGCGATGTGCTAGTGTTATGTACATGCCATATAGACCAAACGGTGGAAATTCTGCGACAAGGCATTACCATTTAAAAACAAAGAGCTATTTTACATTATAATTCAGGCAAAAGTTCAGTTGATCTTTTAGACCAAATATCCAGTTACAGTTCAGCTTTACGAAAATCCATACGTTGGTACAAAAAACTGACCGTCGAAGTCCTACTAGGTATGTATTTCTTTGATTTCTTCTGGATTTTGCAGAAAACTATATTTGTAGGCAATTCTGTCGTAAATGCTCACCTCATTCACAAACTTGTGGAACAAAGTAACATCCCCATAAACGACTTTCGTCTATCATTGATTGAAGTGTTGTTGAAGTACGAAGATCAGCGTAACGTGACTCGACTTCGCCTGTCAGAAACTCAAAGTTTCAAAACACATCGATTCGCTAAATTAGACTGTAAGGCCCGTGAAAACCGTAAATATTGCAAAGGTTGTTATAAGAAAAAAGTAGACGGTATCATCGAGAAGAACAAAGTAGAGAAGTAATTACTTACTGCCAACAATGTGAATTCACTTCACAACAAATTGTTATTTTAAATGTTATAATTCGTTATATGGCATATTCTCATAGGTATTATGCAATAATATTTCTGTTATAAATAACCATAATTCTTTCTGTATTTATCATTATCAATGTTATAAGATTTCTGAAGAAAAAAATAAAAAAAACTACTAATTTGAGAGAACCTGGCAGTATCGTGCTCTTGTACAGGGCCACAGGGGACACGTTGCTACGTTGAAAGTCCTAAAACTGTGTCCTCTCGGCCAGGCAGGCTGAACCTATTGATCCTGGCCTCAAATTATCCAGAGTATCACTCCATCTTCAGACGGTATTTGAATACCGTGAGAAAGTTATTTTGGGTCAATTAGAATACTTCCCATATACTGGGTATAGCGAAGGAAGTAATAGTCTAGTTGAATTCAAAAAGAATCAAAACTGACATTTTTAGGCCAATTAAAGTTTTTTCCTTATATTACATTATAGTTGAGGGAAGTAGAAATTTTAACCTAGTGTTTTCGTCCCAGAAATATACTTTTCCTCATTACTTCAAAAATATAACTCCCGAACAAGTCTTAAAATCCCACAAATTGGGTTATTCATATTCAATTAAGACGAAAAGAACATTTGACTTATCATATGTCTTGAAATTATTTTTTCCATGCAGGCTGATCACCATTCTCTTTATGATTAGGAATATTGCTTATTTTGGGAGGATAAATGAAACGTAGGTATATCATTCATCAAAGGTAGCTTTCTTGGTTCTAATGCATAATTTGAACTTCTATACTTACTATTCTCTCTTCTTTCAGATGTTCCGGAAACTCCTTCTTAACAATATCTGCATATGCTATGAGCACTTTGACAATAGTTTTGGCGAACCGCTTCATGTATCGTTTCCATATTTCGGGATCGGGGCATTCTAGTTTCGAAACTACATCGAAACATTGTGTTAATTGTGTGAAGACGTCTACTACAGAATTAGAAAACAGAGCATGTTCACTGCTTTTTGTAAACTGCAAAATAAAATAATGGTGTTATTAATGTAGAAAATTATCTCAATCTTCAATATACTTACGCCATCTTTTTTATCTCTGTTGAAGGCACCATGTAGATATTCTAAGGAAACGTCGTCGTTTTCATTTAACCATTGCATCACAAACGGTTCAAACCAAGCAGGATATTCAGGCACTGCTCCTTTGTAAGGAGGCACATCTTTCACGTAATTCGAGTACAACCATTTTACTTTGAAGTGTAAATTCATATATTCTGATGACTTGCACAACCTATGTTGTTCGTGCTCTTCGAGCGCGTACTTCATATCTACAGCGAATAAACTCCACATCGTGGCAGCGGATAACTGCAAGCGTAAGGAATTGTTGAATATTTTAATCGTCAATACATTGAATTGAAATCAAAACGTTATTGCAAATAACTGGTCTTGCAGTTTTTACTAGGAAAAATCATATTATACAGTTACGCTAGAAGTTCGCATGCATGCTAACGAAGTTTGGTCCTAATGTGAAAGATTATCTAATTTTATAGATTTTGATGACGAGTTAGCAATCTTATTTAGCATTGTATCAAAGAATTAGTAAGCTATAATGTCAGCAGTCACCACCCGCTTGCAGGAACAACTCGAGACCTGGTGAGCGCTTGCATGTACTTTGTGTTCTTGTCTCGTCCAGCGCCCTCACGCCTCGCTCTCGGATCGCTGCATCAAGAAGTGATCACCCAGAACGAGTCGAAGGGAGCGGGAACGATTTTTGGGGAAGTCGCGGGAGGATACAAGGTGCATTTGGGAGACTATCGCATTCCTAGTAAACTTTCTGTCTTGCATGTCAATGGTCTCTGGTCCTGTTCCGTGATGGATTATTTATTCGTCATGAAGTAGGAAATCCTGGGCGTGGGACTCTTCACATCATGATCACAGAAGAAACGGAAAAGTTCACCAAACACCTTGTTTTTCCAAAAACTTCTCGATTTTTGAAGCCGAAATAGCAGGCAAATCATCATAGTAACAATAAGCAGCTAGTCTCAAATTACTAGATACTTGATCCCTAACTGCTCGGAGTCGTTTCGCCTAAGTCTACACGGACAGAACGATAAAGCCGATACCAGGTTTTCTTTGCGAGAGTGTACTATATATGGTGCGCTCGGGTCTGGGGGCTTCTCGCCTCGGTAGGGTTTCGAACTCGGGTGCCTCGGCGACCGTGTACTACACGAAAACTTCGAGCGGCTTCTTTGATCTTTCGCCACTAATTTCGGAGGCCTTCAAGCGCTTCATACTTTGAACTGGACGTGCAAATCAATTAAGTCTGGCGAATCAGCAGACAGCTAGAACTACCCATACATAACTAACCTACCCTAATGGCTCTCGTTCAATATGATAGCTTAGTAAGACCGTAGCCACCCAAAGTAACCAAGTTTCGATGTTGCATCTTTAAACTGGATGTGATACTTTATCTCGAAATTTCGTTTCCTGTTTCAAGTTTCGCTTCTTATACTTCACATATTCTCTGATTATACGCTATAAATTCAACAAAGATGCCAACGCATGTATCTCTGTCGGCCTATTATTTGTCACTAAAGCGCTCCAAGTATAGACATCATAATAATTGAATAAAAAAAAGAAATATCTTAGAATTCCCTTCATGTTTTGAGGTTCTAATATTTACCTGGCCAATGTTGAGCTCCTGCGGAAACTGATTCAATACAGGACCATAGCTGTTCCGATCCTCTTCTATAACTGAAACTATCAAGGCTATAAGTTTATGCCAAAAATCTACACTATCTAATCGTGGTCCGTGATCTTCTGGACCTCTCTTAGGTTCATTCGGGTCCACTTGGAACTCTCTATTGAATAATTCATACGTATTTTCAAACAAAAATTGATATGTGGCTCTAAGACACGCCTTAACACAGTCTTTCACGACTGTGCTAGCCCTTGGTGGACATGATAATTCTTGTACTTTCATCCGGAAGAACGTTATACTAGTGAGAAGATCTACTGTTGACTTCAAATCCATGAGTTTGTCAGGACTTGAAGCGGGAAAATTGTTTCTGTACATAGACAAATCGATTCGAAGAGAGTTGTGCAGCTGGTCCAGTAGTTTAACAAATTTCTCTTTCTGGAAGTGAAAAATCATTTTAATATTAATGTTTTTAGGACATCATGTACAATTTACCCCAAAATTTGATGCTGCAAAGCGATCACTAGCTGATACTGCCGAAGAAGCTGTTGTATGCGCGTAATAAGCATTTATATTAGCTAATAGCATACTCATAACAGCTGGAACACCGGGACATAGATATTTTGTTGATAAACAATGAAAATGCCTGAAATGAGAAAATGCAGTGTTTAAAAAGTTGCATTATGAGATAAAGTTCACAAGGTATTGACATTATCAAACTTAATGTGTTTATTCAACAGCAACAGTAACTGAATTTGGATTAATTAATTTCTTCAACTATTATCAGGCCCTCAACTATAGAAAGTCACCGACATTGAGATATCTGTGATTGTCCAAATTTCATATTCACTTTTTAAAAATCTGAACTTGTGAAATTCCAATATCTGTGTCAGGAAAGGTTAATCGACGGAATTCTCCTTACATTCAACAGTTTCCCTCATTGAATACCAAATTGAGGATGGGGGATATGCGATAGGAGTCTTCCCAGACATAGCAATACCACCACCGAAAATATCTGTGAAGTGCTTAACAATATAGGAGTTTCTAGTCTAATAGGCAACTCAATTCAGGTCGTGAAAAACAGGAACCTACAAGTTTCTCGAGGTAACACCACGATTAGAGGCTCTGTGGAAAACGGACGCTCACAGTGTCGGGGACTCTCACCCACCATTGAAAGATATTGTTCCCTGGTGGACTGTGGAACGCAGAGCACCTAGGATGTCACGTGATTGGGTATTCCGATGACATACTCATAATCGTTACCCGAACATTTTTGAACCCTCTGATGGACATAATACAATCAGCACCATCCAAATGGTGGAGTGACAAAGGGCTGAAGAGTAACCCTAAGAAAACAGAAATTGCAGTTTTCACTAGGGAGTACAAGACAGTACTTATCAGACAGCTGACTCTAGCAGGTCAGGTGATTTACATCAAGTCAAATACCTAAGAGTCATCTTAGACAAGAAACTTCTATGAAATCCACAAAAAGAACAACAGTGCCGCAAATTCATTGCATCCTTCTGCTTGTGCCGGAGGGCCATTGGCTACAATTGAGGCCTTAGCCCAAATACCGTAATGTGGATTTCCGAAGTCATAATTAGAGTCAGATTGACATATGGTTCGGTGGTGTCATGGAAAATTACTACCAATTTGTGGAGAAACTCATTCCATTCATTCAATGAGAACATATGGGATGTCAGCACGATACATCTTTGATAAAAGGAATTGTATACCCTATAACAACAACAATCAATCAGCCCTACCAGTCAATGGTGAAATCTGGTTCGTTGATAGAGTCATGAACTGCAGGGACCAATGATATACTGCAAACGTCCAGGTAAAGGTATTAGTATACCTCTGGCCGAACACGTCACTGTAATTCAAGCGGAAATACTGGTAATCACGTGCTGTGCACAAACTATAAAGCAGTTCTTGTTGCGCTGGGTAGATTGAAATATAATGGTTGTGTGGGAGTGCATTAAAACGATAAGCAACCTTAGCAGAGTCGAAAACAGACTGGTTCTGGTTCCCCCACTTTGGAATAAGGGGAAACGGAATAGCCGATGAGTTTGCAAAACTGTGGACCAAAGGACCCCTGATAGGCTCCGAAGCAGCAGTGGCCACCTCGAAGATTAACGTCAAAGAGACTACTGAGTCAGATGAAGTAAACAGTCACAAATACTGATTTCACACATTAGGGAAGACTGGTGAGGAATGTGGTTAAAACCTATGCCAGCAGTTTGGCGAAGATAATAACGGGACCATCTAATTACACCTCTACAGAATAAATCTGATCAATTAACACTGGTGCAGGTGGTGCAAAAAAACGGAACGGCAATGCACATTCTGTGCACCCAGTCTTGAAACATCGAGAGTTTGATGAACAGTCTTGAGTGGGAACCGCTACACTGGGTTATACCGGTGCAAAGGGCTTCGGCCTAGGCATACAGGTACCTCACCGATTCCCCCACACATTAATAATAATCACAAAAGTATATATTGAACTATTCTCATTATTAAATTAATTCTAACGGAATATGAATACTTTTGAATTTACAACATCATCAACTAATCGGCACACTTTTTTTAATTATGACACTCAATTTGTACTGGCCCTTCTCTTTGCCTCGTACGGATTCAATGCATTACATAATATCAATCAAACCGAGCTCTTTGGAAAACATAATATTCTGAGATTTATTTTTAAATAAATAAAATATTTTGTTCTATTTGAAGATATAGATGGTGTTGAATGGATAATTGTGTCTCCAATTCAGCATCGTCGTAATATTATAATCTAGAGACAGTGTTGAAGGCTCATGAAACAAATATCATCTTTTCTGATAGATCATACAATTCTTTTTCATTTCAATCAAATATAAATAGCAGCACATTGACAATCTCCTTGGAAATCCGAATTGATATTATATCATATTGCCATTTCCTATCAGAATCTTCCGGAAATGGCGCTTCGTAAGTAATATTGATTCTCGGATAGATTATACATCAAAGGAGCATGACTATAAGTCTATGTTTTGCCAATCAGTTCAGGTGTCTTCTTCATTTTAGACTGGAATTGGTTCTGAGACCAAAATAGTGTTATTATTGATGTTTTGAGTGGTTCCGTTAGGTGAAAATCTAAAGCACTACGACTTGGAAGGCATTTCGTGCTGGTCCATGGTTATCAGTACCGTCTTTTCGAAGAAATCAGTATCTGTTTAACTTTAAAACCGCTGACTTTCATTGGTGTCATTTTAATATCACCAAAGTGTTTTCTTGTACTGTAATCCAGCGTGAGACATATGCACGGTCTGCTTGATGTAAATTATTATGCTACACCTGTTTGTAGTAGGCGTTCAGTGTCCTGTGAACAGTCTTACTTCTCACCAGAGTTGGTTTCTTGTGAGCTCCAGTAATTAACGAGTTTGCATGGTCCCCTAACAATGATTGTCTTATACCTTTGATATCTGCCCCCCAATATTTGGTCATTGCCTGGCGAGTTGCTTGTTCGAATTGTTTTGAGTTCCAGTCCAAAATATGATTGTTGGCTTCATTGTCTTGCCATATGGTCTGTAATTTCGTCACCTTTTATGCCCTTCTATCTTGGGGCCCATTATGATTGTTGTTGGATGGAAAGGCCAATTTATGTCGGCTCTCTGAGATACTCTTAGAGGTAATCACATATGATGTTAATGTACTTATGTCCGGTTGACTGTTCGTTTTGATCAAGATTATCTCATTGTTGCAGGATCTCTCCAACATGATTTGGACGCAGTTTGTTGTACCGTTGCTAGGTACCTTTTTTAATTTCTTGTATTTAGATGAATTATTTATTGTGTGAACTGAATCACAAACTTCTCTCTTGTCATTGGATATCTTTTTTAGCGACAAACTAACTAGGAAACATTGTATATTGAAATCCAACCACACCGACCTCTCTCATCATCATTCTGTGGAAAATCAATCTGTTATAATTCGTTGGTATCAATTTATCTCCATAGCAAACTAAACACTGGGATAAACAACTCTTCATTACTGATAAATTTCAAATGATTATTCATTGAAATGTTCTGAAACACATAAACACATTCCCTGCATTTGATGTTCAAAATATAATGGTGTCACAACCTTCCTCATTCATCATATTGATAATTCTGGCATTACCGAAATTTACAATAATTCCAATTTTACAGAAAGATCAAAAATTCTTTTTTCATTCAGATAATGGTTAAAGCGTTCAAAATTTTGCGGTGAAGGTTACGTTGGTGAAACGGGTTGTACATTGTGAGAGAAAATGAGTTCTGAATAACTTCGGTAGATCGGGCAACATAAACTTGAAACTAATCATCAAATCTCTCCGATAATATGAAAACCCATGCTCCTATTTTCAGCAACTGAAAACGCAGAAGCACTAGTATTTTATCTGAGCTATTTGAACACTGGTTAATGTCTAATATTGGGAAATGCTCATTTACTGGTCTCGAATCGACACAATCAGTCATTGGAACAAAATAAGAGAACCATGAATCAACTGTAAATATCGTCAGTCTCCGAAACAATCATATCATGCATTGAGGATATCCCATGGCTGGTTGGTTGATGGACGTGCTGTCTTGAGGACTTTATTCAAGATCCAAGATTGTTCCTTATTTCGCTGAACTGTAGTTGTGAATGGATCAAAATAACTCATGACATGACTCATTCATGGATGATAGAATAATTATTATTGAAAGTCAACATGCTGGCGAATATTTCGTTCAGTATATAGCCCAAAGTCATCAATTGGAATATTTGTATAATCCCAACTGGAGTTATTGTTGGCATGTATGTTGAGAACTTATTTGAAGTGATAATATATTTACACACTACATCTTGTACAAATACTGACAAGAAGTTGAAATAAGTGAATCAGAAATATCTTTGCATATAGATTCATTCCAAAATTTACTTTACGAACCACGAAACAACCAACAGTGTCGATTTTATTCAATCAATTGTGGTTATTTTGCACATATTCACAAATCGCGAAACTAATCGATACCATTTATTAGTCATTTTATTATAAGTTTGAGTTGTACCCTGTGTAACAACTGGAATTGTCTGTATTAGTAATATTTGCGTCAAAATGCAATATTCATGTTCAAATCAGGAGACCATGAATTAATTCTGTAGTTCTCTATAACATTTGATCCATCTATTGTTCCGTTTTTCTCTCACTTTACCATTCTTAGTTCTTGATTTATTGATGAGTGATATTATCAATTATTTATAGACTGGAAAGCAGCCTGCTTATTTCTTTTTAATACGTTAACTGCGTTACGCAGTCGATATTTCCTGGTATGAACGTTTCCACTCGTGACCTCATTTTACTCTCCTACCGTGCGTATGTGGTACATTCTGCATTATTTCAAATATAGGTATCAAAATAAACTATAATTGAGACAATCTTCCAATTTTTCTCCATACTTGAAGTAATATCTAATAGTCAACCTAATGAAAGTTTGGAAGAGTGGCTGGTAATTTCAACACAAATTCTAAAAAAAATGAAATCTACACATTGAGGAAATGTGTTTCAAAATTAATATTTACACTTTTGTGAAAGATTACTCATGAAAGACGCTTCTTTGATAAAAAACATTAATGAACGTCATCAAAAAATACGAATAGTAGATATTGAGATTAATGTAAATCATTTAGTAGGTGAATAATAATAAAGCAAATAATATTGAAGCCGTTGAACCTAACCCCTGGACCATTAGAAAAATTGATTTCCCATTTACCATGATACCATCCAATATCTACCTGCCGTTAGACAGTAAATTTATTTTTTATATTTTAATAATATATGAGGTACCACTGTGGAATGTAATATAATATAATTAGTTTATAATATCACATTTTTTATACTTAATTATAAGTTATCAAAGACGTATGTGGACTGAATCTAGATTAAGATTATGGAAGAAAGTGAAATAATTTACGCTCAAATTTGAGAAAGGAATAATTATAACTAGTATGATAGCGACCATAATGATAATGCTGATGGATGAAAATGTTATATGTACTTCTTGGCTGAAATAAATATCAAATATTCCAGGTAGGCATCAATCCTATTAGTAAATAAATAATTACTTATGAACTTGTTCCTGGAGTTGACCTGATGTTTATAGAAGTACTTATAACGATGGATTGTTCCCTATAGGAGATGAATCAAAATTTATTGAATGATCTCTATGTTTATACATCTATAGGTTCTAATGTACCTAAAAACGGCTCATCGCTTTTTTTAACAAAGAAACACTTGATTTTGTAATTGTATGACCGGTTTGTAAGTCATGGTTTGCTACTTATCAATGTTATAAGTACGAATGTGATTAAAATGGTATTTGAACCTGGTCCTGGTAGACACATAATGACTTGTTTTGGATTGGAGATGAATCAAAATTCAATAAATGATCTCCATGTTTGAACATTTCTATAGATTCTAATAAACCTAAAAACGATTCATCCCTATGTTTTAAAAGAAAAAGACTCAAATTTGTGATTGTATGATCGGTTTGCTACGGCGGACTTATCAATGTTATAAGTACGAACATCATAAAAATGCTCTATGAACAGGGTGGAAGTCACTGACTTTTATATATGCCTGTTTTATCAAGATCTGAAATTGTACGACCTTGTTATGTAGTAAGTGTTTTAATTCATTATTTTTTGTCATAGTATTTTTGTTAACTGAAGTGATAAGAAACGTGGTTAACATTTACTGCAGTTCTATTGAGAATATTCAGTCGACATTCCGGCAACCAAACTATTAAATAGTAACAATAATACTCGTATACAAAAACACATTTACTCTAACAATGATATGAATTTAAGAAACGAGTTTTGGAGGTTCAGTGAAAATAAGTAACATTTTGATACCATAAGATTTTTAGAATTATGGGGAACTTGGAATGTTTCTAGCTTGGTACAAAATTAAACATCACAAGTAATACTTACGTCATTGCTTGATATATAGATTCTATCCCGTATCTCATTGCGAATTCGTCAACAATTTCTTCGGCAGCCTCTTCAAAATAGACTTTCCACGCATCATCTCCTTTAGCCTGCGGCAAACTAACAACTCCTGTGTTTTGCTCACACAAATAATGAAACAAATTTTCGTGTAAACAAGTATACTGTACATGATAGGGTGCAACTTTCTCTTCCCCTTTTATTTCTACGGAAATGTGTAACCGAATAGCACCAGAAACAGCCGATTTGTCAGTTCGTTTTTCTAAATTGTACCAGACATCCATTTCTCCAGATAATGTGCGAACCTGAAAGGAAAAATAGATCACAGTTAAATGGAAATATATACTAACCGTAGACAAGAATGGAAATTCAACGAACGATATTTCTTGCACTATAAGTCTTCATTATATTGTGATGAAAATACACAAGTAACAGTTTCAAATTTTCGTAGAACCGTTCTAGTTGTTATTATTCAATTTCTAATTATGCTGATATAATGACATGGTATTTTTCAAAATGGATTGAAACAATCTGCAATTATGGGTGTTACCTTAATATTCAGGGATTTATAAATCACAACTGAAACCACGTATCCGGTCTTGACTATGATTTAAACGGGAGGTTTAGTGAAGAATGGAAAATGGGAATAGTTTCCTTGTACAAAAGTCAACTCACCTCAGTACAATTTCTCTTCCTAGATAAGTTACAGACCCGTACATTCTTTTTATACATTTCCACCGATATTTTCCTTATTATAAGGTAATTGTGTTAAAATTTTTGGAAATAATACCTGCATGTCCCCTGCGTTGAGCGTACAGGGTGTTCTGAGCGCCTGTGCCCCTGCATTATTCCCTTAAGATTTTTAAAAGTATAGTGATTTTTCAAAAATGTTTTGTTATTTGAGCCTACAATCAATTTGTTTGAAAAGAGGTATGATTGATGAATGTCGCAATATGCAACATTTTAGAGAAATGGTATCAGCTAATGCCAAACTGCTGATACAGATATTAACCGGACATGGACCCTTCAACTACCACCGCCACAAAATGAATTTGAGAGTTTCATCACTGAACAGATGGTGTAAACGAAAAGAAAAACGAAACGGTATTGCACATTTTTTGCAGATGCGTGACACTGACTGATTTCCCTAAAACGTAGAGCACATTGCGTAGAGCTATGCAATACTGTGGAGATCCAGAACTAGAAACGAGGGCGCTAGAAGACACAGGGCACTAACCACGTATCCGGACCCCCAGTCTCGACTGAGTATTGGATACTTGGCTATTCGCCCACCTCGGAAACTTGGTCAAAACTCTTGAGCCACTCCAGTTATTGGTATGAGGTGCAAAGGTGTTCGACCTAGGCATAACAGAACCTTACCGGTTCAACTCTATATTGTTAATGATAATAAATCTGAAAACAAAATCATCGTTCCAAATTTGATTTTCGAAATGTTCCCCATTTGCTTCAATTCGTTTTCGACATCTCTTCAGGAGAATCCTACTAACAGAGAAGAATGTCGAATGGTTATGTTTTATATTATTTGACGCTGCCACTATTTTCTGCAACAAATCATTCCAGGAATCAGCAATAATGGCAGGAATAATATAATTATTCCAATGATTTCGTACTGCTACGCTCTGATATTAAAACGAACATCATCCAACAAATCGAATAAATTATTATGCAGAAATTTCAATTATTCCTGCTCATTCAGTTTTGGTACTGTAAATGATGGATCTTCAGGGAATAGAATTTCACAAACAAGAAGTAGTTTAAGTCAATTTTTATTGAAGATAAAAAACTTCACACCCGACAGTAAGTCTTGGACTGAAGTGGAATGGTATCGGTGTAATTATTGATGATGTAAATTGTCAAGCACAGTACCCTAATTAAGTTCAAAATTGGCAGACGTACTTAAAAAAATTGAATAACTACTGAAAAGGTTATCCATAACGTCTCTTTGGGCGAAAACTTCAAATTTCCCTTGATCTGCTGAGCCGGTTCGAGACAAAATTTTGATTGGGGCTGTTTCCAATCAGTATAAATGAATTGCCGTAGCACGAAGGCAAGAAATGAGTGTCTCCAAAGTGTTCGGACATTACTTCAGTAAGTTCCAAGGGCTAAAACCGTTTTAATGTTCATGCCATTATATATAATTAATACACTAGTCGCCGAGTACGCGCCTTGAGCATACGCTTGCTAAATTCGCTAGTTGAATCACTTGTACTTAATCGCGACAATTGATGACACCTGGTGGTTACACGCGTAAATAGGTAATGGTAGTACCCTTTATCGTTAACAGATAGCGTTAGTAGTGCTTTCGGAAGCACAGTAACAATTAAACAATTTCTGGTATATTCCACTCATTTCTAGATGGCAGTAATTGGAGTATATAAAAGGCGTGACGTGTTTCTGGGAACAACTTCACAACAGTATTTTGATTACACTTGTTGTTTCTGTGTATGATTTACTGGTATGGGAAAAAAGCGGAAAGTAGACAGTGAATGCAGAACATTCAAAGATCAATGGAACTTTCACTATTTCGTAATTGAGTCCACTAAGAAGACACTATGTTTGATTTGCAATGATACCATAGTCGTTCTCAAAGAATATAACATTAAACGTCATTATGAAACGAAACATTTTCAAAATTACTCAAAATATACAGGAAGTTTGCACATACAGAAAAATTTGAAGCTTTGAAGCGCGGATTGAAATCGCAGCAATGTTTGTTTACTAGAGTCAATACTGTATAAGAGGCCAGCTTTCGTGTGGTTCTTGAAATTGCGAAACGTGAGAAACCATTCCGATGGAGAAATGTTCAAAGGATGCGTAAGTGCCCCGAAAAGGTAAATTTATTTAAGACTATCAGTTAGTCAGCAAACACCGTGGCTCGGAGGGTAGAAGACATCGCAGAAAATATATCAACTCAACTGTCTGACAAAAATGGACATCTTGAGTGGTTTTATATGGCCTTGGATGAGTCAACAGATGCTCAGGTGTTGATTTTTATTCGAAAAGTAGACGAAATGTATGAAGTGTATGAAGAACTTCTTGATATTGATAGCATTCACGGCACGAAGACATTTTTAAGGGGGTCGAAAATGCCATTAATAAGAAAACCTTCGATGGAAGAACTTGAAATCTATTACTACTGATGAAAGCAAAAACATGTGTGGTAAAAATAATCGAGTTTGTAGAAAATGACGGTGGTTCAAAATCAATAGTCTTACATTGTATCATCTATATAAACAGTCCTTGTGCGGGAAATGTTTGAATATGTCTGTTCTAAAACTATATCAGTAGTTAATTTAATCGGATCTACTGGGCTGAATCACCGACAATTCCGCGAGTTTATTGAAAAGATTGGAGGAAATGACTTACTATATCATACTGCCGTAAGCTGGCTTAGTTGCGGAAAAGTCTTTTGGCGCTTTTTTAACTTCGAGCAGTGATCGAACATTTTTTGAATGAAAAACATCTCCCCCTTATAGTCCAGTAAAATTAAACATTTAGGGTCACAAAAACAGATAAATGGATCAACTTCGGGATTTGAGTAAGTAAAAGCCTGTAGAATTGAATGATCCATTCTTTACATTTCCAAGTTTTCGGAAAATTATGGAAAATTAGGGAAAACTTTTTTTTTCTTTTTTTTTGCTCTAGCGGCTAAAGTAATTGAGATGGAGAAAAAAGTTTCTCAAAAAGTTTTAGCTTTTTTTCTACTAAAAAGGTCTCCACAATTATTTGTCTAACGCAAGCCGTTCAATAGATAAATCGTGTTTTCCATTTGTAGTTTTGAGCTACTCCGAAATGCGCGGCAAATGAGAATTCTCCGGAAATATCGTGTGACTGGGCGCATCGATTGATAATCATTAGTACTAACAGGCGCTAAAAAAAATTAAAACAATGTAAAATGTAGAGAAAAGTCTAAGCTTCAATGTTGGAAGATGACTTAGTAAACTTTGTACACGTGACCCACAGATTTATTTATATCTTCGCCGAGAGACGTTAGAATGATAATTCCCTTTGCTAATATATCCTTAAGTAATGGTATATTAATCCAATTACATTCTAATGTAATTTCTTCCACTGGAAAAATATGCCTTGGAGTCAAAGTTGAAGGTATATTCTACCTCGATCAGTAACCACCAAATTTTGGAGCACAATTCGTTATATCTTAATTAATAATAATACAGTCTTAATTTTTGGAATGTAAGTACACAAAATCATATTCTTTTAAATTGTATTGGAGTTTTTCAAATGATTGGTACACTTTTTGAATATTTCTACATTATTCATACACGTTCATAAAATGCACCATTTTACATAACTTATTTGTTTCTTGATATTTTTCAATGAAATTTTCACAAAATATGCATTATATTACACGGAATTAATCCCATGCAGTGAACAAGCGCCTACAGGTGAGGGAGAAATAAGGGAGGTGCGTAAACGTCAGGTAAAAAATCAAAGTGCGTGTCGCGTCAGCCTTGCGCAGTCGAACGTACGTACTTTTCTAAAAGAATCGAGTGGATAAGCACATGCTTATTTCTATTTGTAACGTTTCGGAGCATCATTTCAGAGCTTTTTTCAAACATCCATAATAAAAGCCGGCTGAAGATGATGCTGATTTGATGATCGTTAAAACGGCCCTCGAAGTTTCTTGCCAACAAGCAATTATAGTATCAGAAGACACTTGGTTTTAATGATAGATCTTACACCAAAAACCAAGAAAACATAGTTCCTTAAACTAGGTAAATTAAATAAGGAGAATAAGATCTAAACTTCTGAGAGCATGGATAAATATCCATTCTGTAAAAAAAATATTCTTTTTTTACATGCAATGACTGGGTGCGATACCACCTCGTGCTTCTTCAGTAAAGGCAAGAAGAGTATTTTCAACCACTTTGAAAAAAATAATGATGAAGAGTTGCAAAATGCAATTCAAGCCTTTTATGTAGACGATGCAGAAAAGAAAGATACTTTTAACAACGGGATCAAACTTATGTTACACATATACAAAGCTCCGAGAGGAGTAACTTGCATGAATGAACTTAGGTTTGTTATGTTTTCTAAAGCTGTAAGAAAACAAAAAGCTGTAAATTTATCATCCCTTCCCCCAACTGCGAACGCTTCTCAACAGCATTTTTAAAGGGTGTACCATCAAGTACAGAGTTGGTTATCTAGAGAAACGAATTCACTAGAATGGGGTTGGAAAAAAGAGAACATCCTTTTACCAATTACTATGACAAAAGCCGCTGCCCCGCAAGAAATAATTGATATGATTTTTTGCAACTGCAAAACCGGCTGTAAAGAAGCTTGCGGTTGTAGAAAATCTAGAATATCTTGCACTTCTGCATGCGGATCTTGCCAAGAGGGAAAGTGCACTAATTTTAAGCATGATGATATAGTACTCTCGGATGACGAAGATGGAGACCAGATTAGTCCAGACGACATCGAAGAGAATGTTTTCTCTGTTGAAATGATTGACAATTCAAATGATTCAGAATGAAAATTAATTAATAAACATATATTTTTTGTATCTTTCCCAATTAAAATTCTTATATTTTATTTGTAACCTTTCCTGAAACTGTAACACGTAAGCAAAACGATTACCACACATAACTTTCATATTTTTTTTTCAATTTTTTCTTTCAGTTTTACACGATACTGAACTCAGGTTTCATTCCACTAGGGTAATCGAGTATTTTTTAATATTATTACGTTAAATTAGATAGAAATCAAGCTTTACATTCTTGAAAATAAGAAATTTTCACACTGTCTAAAAGTTACAAAAGGTTTATGTTAAATAACCTCGAAATGGTGTGAAATATCAAAAAATTTATTCAGACATTTTTTGTAGAGAAAAAGACGATCTATCTTTCGTTGGAAACTTTTTTCCCTATCTCAATTACTTTAGCCGCTAGAGCAAAAAAAATGATAATGAAAAAGTTTTCCCTAATTTTCCATAATTTTCCGAGAACTTTGAAATGTAAAGAATGGATAATTTCATTCTACAACCTTTAACCTACTTTAATCCCGAAGTTGATCCATTTTTTTTGCAAGGTTTTTCCAATATTTTGTCTTCATTGACTGGACTGTTACTGAATTACAAAGTAGCAAATGGCTGTGGAAATTAGCATTTTATGTCGATTTGACAAAACATATGAACGAACTGAATTTGAAATTGCAAGGAGAGAACCAGCTTCTCCCTGATTTATATACTAACATCAAATCGTTTCAGCAGAAAATAATACTGTTTCAATCACAATGACGTAAGAAATGTTTCACCCATTTTAAAATATGTGGAATAATCACCCACACTACTGAGTCGATATTGCAATCGAAACTTTGAGTGATATGAAGATATATTTTGATACTCGTTTCTCAGTCATTACGAAATTAAGATTTTTAAAAAGAGTCTTCCACTGGTACAATTTGATAATTTGCATAAATTTGCTCGTGGGCTGTTTTCTGTTTTTCGTACTACTTACTTGTGTGAGGAAACTCCCTCCAAATTGGGGTACACAAAGAATGAGAATCTTAAATCTCTTTTAATAATTGGTACAAGTAAAATTGGTCCACAACTACAAGCTATTGTCAGTGGAAAATCATAATTACATAAATCTCATGAGTATTTTATATGTTATAATGTTTATATGTTATGTGTTTATGTGTTTATATGTTATAATGTTTATAATGTTAGTGGGATTTATTTCAATTATTTGTTAATAATTATTATTCGTAAGTTAAATTTTTAGCGTATTATACTTGCCATTAAGCTTTACCTAGCAAGTACATAAAACCGAGTTATTACTATTCTGAGTCTTTTTATCCAACTTATTTCAACAACAATTACAACAATAAGCCATTAGCTGTCGCGGAACGGATTGATAATACTGGCGCTCCGTAGTTTGGAGACCCCTGTTCCATACTAACATTTTCACGGATTGTCTATAAAAAGTATATAGTGCATTTTTATATATACACCTAGGATAAGACTTCCACACATATATCATTCGATGATCCGATCAATTCAATGACAACATTGCATATCAATCTCACTCAGATGTTGAAACTGATATATGCATCTACAGTTTGATATTGTTGAGCCGATGTACGCGTTACAGTTTGGTGGATGCGCTGTGGAATAAAAGAAATGAATTCTCCACTCTCGGGGAATATCAGTTCAATATTCCGCAATAGGGATCGACATTCATATTTTATATCAATTTTAAGTTACCTGTGATTGGTGGTAAGACAGATAGTTCGATAACTAAGCCGTTATTAAGAAAGTAATTTCTGGAAATGATTGTTATTAAATCTTCTCAAAAATCACAGATTCTGTAGTGATTTCACATTCACTGAACATTACCTTGAAGAGTGTCGAAGACTATCAAACATTAACACCTTTGCTGGAGAAACGTTTTGGGATTTAGACTACTCTGAATTCAATGCTGCACGTAGATTAGATTCGATGTTTCCATTTCGTATTGTTGTGTCTGACAAGTATACCCATCCCCTGATTTCCTACTAATTGAAATTGATCACTCCTCCAAATAATTGATATTACTCAACTTTTCATATGAATTATCTGCTACATTTGAATCTCTAGGACATTGATAGAACTGAGTTTTTATTTCTCTTTTACCTAGATGAAATGTTCGAAACATTCTGACGAGCAGTTTGTTAAGTTGGTACCTTGGTTTTTCATGAGACGAGGTTTTCCCTGAGACGAGGTTGAGACACTTTTTTTTCGACGTTTTAGAGTCTATACCGAGAGAATGGTGAGCGGTAAAGAGTAACAGTTTCTAGTTCGAGACTTATCAGAAATTAATTTCAGATTTAGCTCAAACAAATATAGTAGGACAAGTAGTACGTCGACGAATCCTACAACCAGAATCAGTTCAAAGTTTTTATAACGTTTCACATTTCAAAACTTCCGGAGACTGATTCGACAAAGAGTATGATCGATCTGAAAATTTCCATCAAACCACCACATCGATTGTGGTTTCAATCCAGAGACCATCTATTCTATTCTATTCTGTTCTATATACAATTGAATGTGAACGTTTTCCTCCAATTTCTTAGCCCAAAAAATATTCAGTCTCAGGATCTAATTTTAGGTTCCTGATTTTGTGGATGTGGTAAATCGAGTTGCAAATGATGATCTGACCCACTCGAAGTACCAACTATCAATTGGTTCCTCGGAAGAAGAACCAGAATATAACTCGTTATCTGACTCGACAATAGATCTATTATCGGAAGAGAAGTTTGATATAATCATTCGAAATGAAAGATGATTGCAATTTATCGTCTGATGGAAGTATCCTCAAGCTATGCATGGTTTGAGTGTGGTGTTTGTACACATGAATGAACCTTCTGAATACTCGAGCTTGATTTCTTAGAGCGAATGGCAAACTAGCGAATGAAAAGAAGTGATGTTAATTACATAACATATATGAAATTACGTTTAATTAAACATTTATAATGATCCGGACCAGTAAATGATTGACAGTTCAAAGTTTATGGATTATTGAGATAATTCTGAGTTTTTCAAGGATGTGAAAACGATATATATGTATCAAGACCTTTGCCTTTTACAAAATAAACATTTCCATCTTCATCTTTATCACTGATCATGAATTATGATGACCAGGTTTTTCTTTGTTTTGGTGTAAATCATGTTATTTGAATGTAACCATTCTAATAATTCATTGCTTATGATTGACCATATCCCGTGAAATTTGTTCTTTCCTACCATGTGGAAATGTTAGTTTCATTGATATTATAGATAAATATTGTTATAGTCACTCACTTATCAAATACATATTATGATCTTGATTGTAAGTATCCCGCATCGAATTTCCAAGTCAATCTACATGCTTAGATTAAGTATTTATCGTGACGTTGACGTTAATGATGAAAACAATTTCATCAGTGAATCTATACTGAATGTTCCCTATTTGTTGAGTCCTTATTCAAGAAAAAAATCAATCCTTATGATAAGAGTTCATACCCACAGATACGTATCTAGGGTTGGATCTGCTGCGGTTAGAGTTTCTGAAATAATCTTGGTTTCTGGATGAATGCGTAGTCTCTAGTGGCTTTATTTGAGTTAATATTCACAATCCTTCAAGAAGATGGAATCGGAGGAGACATTGAAAATGATGAAGTAGTAGTAATCTTGTGAAATTTCGGATGTGATAAAAATTAAACTATTAAATGGTTTACTTGAATAAAATAACTATTGGGTGTTCGATTTTCACTAGTTTAAGTAATAAATGTGACTATAGTTTCGCTAACGTAGTAGATTCTTCAAACAAATGTTACAAAATTCTAACTTACTACAAAAGAGCTTTATTCAGAAGTACCTAATAGTGAAAAGGTTGTTCATTAACAAAAACAATTTCAATATTGAAATTAGAACAGTATTGAACATCTGTATGTGTGAGCATAATAAATAATGATAAAGGTCTCTCTAGTCTAGATCAGTTTTCTATCGAAAATATACGTAACCGACTAATAGAATGATAAAGACACGAAATTATTTAACGTCATCATGATTACATGTCCCATTACGGAATCAAACAATGTACCACGTTGACTTATAGATTTCTCGAACTTTAAAAGTTACGAGGAAAGTTGAACTACTAAAATGCACAGATGGCGAGAACAAAATGTCACGATCGTATTTATAAAAATATATGAATAAATTCATTTATTTCTAGTTGGCTTATTTGCTAGATAACTTTCCAGTCTAGATCGATCAGTAGCTTTACAAATTTATAGTTCTAGGCAGCTGTTTCGCTCTTCTCAAAGAGCTCATAAGAGGAACGAGAACGTTTGTAACATTACTGAACGATCTCCTATCAAAGGTATACATAACCGACTAATATAATGGGGAAGACACCAAATTAATTAACGCCATCTATGACTAGATATACCACTGAGGAATCAAACAATGTATCATATTGACTGATAGATTTCCCGAACTTCAAAAGTTACAAGGTAAATTGAACTACTTGAGTGCGCACCAGATGGCGACACAAACATCAATCAATGTAACAATCGCAATATAACTGAACATAAGTCTGGCTTTTACCAGATAACAATGATAAGGTCTCTCTTGTCTGGCTTGTTCAGTTGATTCGCTCTTCTCATAGAGCTCTTGAGTGCAACTGTCGAGGGTATAGGTAACTGGCTAATACAATGGTAGAGAGAAAAACTTATTCAACGCCATTTATGAGTAGATGCCTCACGGTTGTCTGAAACTATCAGTTTGTAATGTGACTGACCAATCTAGACGGCTGTTGCCTCGAGCGTTATTTTCACTCCGCGTGCCCTTAGAACCCCCATTACACCGTTCTATATTAATAACTATAATGTACACAGTGGCATGGTGAATCAAATCAACAGAACAATCCGCATTTAAAAAATTGTTATAAGCCACCGAACTCTAGATTCATGCTGGCACACCTGCAGATCTACATGAATTGGAATATAATAACAACTCTCGGCATTAGTCGTAACGCTCGATCTTTCACTTATCTACGTCATGTGGCAAATTGAACAGTGAATTTCTCCGAATTCCGGGCCTATAATTTCAATGTTAAAATTCGGAAATCAACTTTCTGCTAGCATGATTAGGTGTTGATTACGGTTCCGCATGTGTAAAGTAAATGTTATTTATGTATTGAATCTCAATCATTGTGGCTCGCTGTTTCGATTCGAATTACCAATTATTTTTTTGCAATTTTCGAGTAAACGTATTTTATGCCAATACAACATTCTCTAGTAAAAACATGATCTTGTCATGAATGTATTTCGTTCTTCAAATATCCACTCCCTCAATTTTGCAGTTTGATGTCTTGTTAGTCATAAAACTTCAAGAGTTAAAAGTTATTGCGCAATTTAACTTGTTAAGGGAGAAGCGTAAATCTTCAGAGTTAAATTGAGATTTAGATTCGATTCTGAATCGGTTTCCTTTCATACATTCTATAAAATAACTTTATATTCCTAAATTTCCCAATTGAGTGGAAAAAATACACTATACATTATCATCGAATGAAATGGCATCAAGATAACATCGGAATATTTAAATAGAACGATTATTGAAATTATGATGAGGGAGGTATGAGAAACTATAATTATTTTGTCGCTTGAAACTGATTTTAAAATTAAGGCGTCATAAAATGTTGCAATATTTCCGCTACGGAACCAAAATAGTCAGAGAAATGAATTTTTCTGGTGAAGTGTTTTATATACTTAAATAAGGTAATAAGTTTTGTTATTTGATCTACCGAAAAACCATTATTGATAGCTATTCGTTTTATTGTTTCTAATTCAATAGTGAGGTATTTTTTTGATAATATTGGGGGTGCTCTATGAATCATTGATTGATATGCTGCTAATTTATGGCTACGGGAACTTAACGATAATAATAATAGTGGTGTCTGTAAACTTGGGTTTTCTGTAAATGTTTAAGTTTATTCTATTATAGTCATGCATTAGTGTTGAATATAAGTTGATGTTCTCTTTCTGTTTCCAACGTTAATTCAATTTTTGGATGAAGCTGGTTAATAAATGGGAGAAAGGAATTTAATTGTCTGGATGTGCCTTTGAAGAAGGCAAGTACATAATCTACGTATCTAACCAAAATTGAATGTGATTTTTTGTTAATGTAGGGTTCATAATTTTGTTCTATAGATCAGACATGAAAATGTCTGGCAATGATGATCTCAATGCGTTACCCATAGCTAGACCTTAAAATGACAATAGTTTTGACTTAAGCATAGCTCAAACATAAGTTCTATTTCATTATGAATTGAAGGGCTATATGTGATTTATCTAAAATGATTTAGAATAGAGACTTACATTCTGTAGTTGGAATAGTTGAAAACATGTTGGAAATATCAAAAGAAACCAAAAACCCATTAGTTGGTACATGTTGTTTTCTGACTAGTCCAGACATATTGTATGGAAACTATCTCAAAAACCTTTGAATAAGTAATCCAAGTTTTGGTGATCCAATTAAGTCAAATTTCTATTTTTAGTTTCATTTTATATGTGTTTCTAGTTCGGAATTCAAGACGCTACAAATGTGAAATTATCACGGTATATCATAGCTTAGGATTGATTGAAAACCGAGATAAGAGTGGAAAAGGTTTATGGAAACATTTTCATAAAAACTTTATGTTAATGATAGATATATGAATTAAATTTCAAAAAGAGGGTAAGGGACGCTCTCTTTTGATTTATTCAAGTTTTATACAAAATTGGTTAATGGAACGGTAATATGACAAGTAGAAATCTATGAAACTTGACAGTTGGATAATATATTATAATAAATGTTTGAAAATAAGTATCGTTATATGATTTCAGTAAAAATTGGATTATTATTTAACGAAATTTGTGTATTGGGGGTGATTACATCTGTATTTTTAGGAGCTTTTTGGATCTCAAGCAACGCTAGATTATTTAGGTATAAGCCTATATTTGAGTGATGTAGTATTTTGAATTTATCTATTATGTCAAAGTTATGATTGGGTTCAATAAGATGATTTGCAAATTCTTTTGCTGTTTAAATAAGTACATTTTTTGAATTTCTGATTATATTTAACTGCAAGGTCTCGTGATAGACTATTAATGTAAGATATTACAGGTCGTATAGGGGCATTATCTTTATGGTTTTTAATAAGGAGAGCATGAATTACTTTTCAGTAATCAGCAGTTTATACTTTTCGAAACCACTGTCAAATAGACCTTCACTATTTTGCGAGAATTGTTTTGCGTTTAATTGGAAAAGGTTAGTTTGATCTTTATGTCTTTCGCTCAATTCAGATTGAATAAATACTGATATTGTATCCTCATAATCTTGCTTAGGGTTGATATTATTGCATTCGATTTTATATAATATACCATTTTGTCTCTTTCAACTACGAGTAAATATAGATTTTATTTTACTTTCTCAACAGTCGCCTTGCAGTTGCTTGCAAATTTTTGGTTCGGTCGATAAAGTTAAAGTTTTCAGCCTTGATACAAATACCTATTACTTTAACTCAGATTGTACATCTGTATCAATTGGAACTAGGCAACCATTGCATAAGGTTAAGTTTTGATGTAACTAGCTTGTTAAAGGCATTTAAACATGTATTCATGTTCTATGTGGCAACTGAATACCCCATGCACGTTACCTCATGTTTAATTTATAAGGTAACACGTGGTCGGCTCAAACATTCTTTTCCTAGTGATATGTTACGGAACTTAATGAAATTCCTATCCATTGAATCTCGAATAAAACGCTATTCCGGAAAGTTTCAAATACGGTGAGAATCATTGCCAGTTAAATACATCTACGGAATTATATTCTTTCATTCTTCCATTCAAAGCTCCATATATTTGTGTTTAATAACTCGCAGGTTGTTCGAGGATTTCCATATTTTTCATTCATTGTTGAGTGAATTTCGTAATTGTATTGCATTTTGTAAACGAAATGCAATAAAACAATATCCCCTCAGAGCTAGCTCCAACTTGGTTCATTAGGAATCCAATCCGCATCATATGAGGTTGACAGACCTCATTAGAAATATTGCAATTTGAGTATTCTCCCTAAAATATACTTTTAACATTATAAAGACGCATGTAGGAATTTGCAAGGGCTTTAGTTTGAATCTGACTTGATGACTGGATGTCTGTTCTATGATTTGCAGACTTGGAGTCACCTTTTATGTGAATCATTTTCAGAATAAATCTTTTATAATAATTGGTTTTCTTAGTTAAGATCTTAACATTTTTGTAATCGAATTCATGCTTATAATCAAAGCAATGTTTAGCAAGGGCGGTGGAATTCTCAAGTTTTTGTTTCTTGTGCTATACTTATGGCCATAGATTCTGAATACACTGCCCTTTTGAGAGAATATCAAGTAATCTCTTGATTATGATGGAATCATGGTTATAAATATAATAGCTGTTGTTCGCAGGAATAGCTATTAGTCGTAGAACAAGACGGCGGTGTAGCATATCCGTGTTTAAAATTATAGTCGAGGAGATAAAGCAGAAAAAAGGCCGAAGTGAAAAAAAATCAGCAGAACCGATTCTGATAATTTTCGTTTTAACCGATTCTAGAAGTCATTAAAAAAAAACGTTACCAGTTTATTTTTTCATGATATGCATTTTGGCTTTTCTACAGAGGAAAATTCATCTTTTCAAATGCATTTTTGGAAGATAATATTATGAAAAAATGGTTTTTGGGGTTGCGGTGTCAGATTCAAACTACCTGAGGCTCAAGACATCCTGGTACTATCGTCGTCTCCAGGGAATTCGGGAAAATATCCTTTGGGATGGGATGGAACTTGTGAGGGAGGTTCTTCTGAGGTTGCCGGTTGTGACCATGATCATCAATAGTCACCTGGTGGTCAGGATACCCTGATGACCTAGGTCATCTCCATGGATCGTTTTTTAATATGCTCTAGAATGCAACCAAATTCGTCTCTCGGTTTTTTTTTGGGGCTCTGATCACGATTCTGGAGTCGGAATCATTCGACGATGCATCTTATAAACAGATCTGTGATGTCGGCAACAAAGAATTAAAAAAATACCTTTTGCACAGTAATCAATCTTGATTGAGTTTTTCAAGTGCCAATGGTGGAATATTTTTGATTTTATATGTTGCAAATTTCAATAATTGAGTTTGTTTTTTAAGAATCAATCTAATAAAGATGAATTTACGAGAAAAAACAAAAACACAATATCGTAAAACACGAATTATACTTCAACTTTTTGATTCATTCATTAGAAATATCACATAAGTAAAAATCACCTAGTTTATATTATTATCATTATTATTTTCGATTCCGACTCCAAAATCGTGATCAGCGCCCCAAAAAATCCCCGAGAGACAAATTTGCATTTTAGAGCATATTGAAAACAATCCATGAAGATGACCTAGGTTATCAGGGTATCCTGACCATCAGATTACTATTGAGAGTCATGGCCACAGCCGGCAACCTCGAAAGAACCTCTCTCACAAGTTTCATCCCATTCCAAAAAATATTTTCCCGAATTCCCCGGAGACGACAATTGTACTAGGATGTCCTGAGCCTCAGGTGCTTTGTAGTTCGAATATGGCACCGGAATGGTGATCAGCAACCCCAAAAACTCCAGAATAAGAGATTATGGCCTATTTTGACTATATTTGGCCATTTCATCATCATTTGGCGTTCAAAAAGATGAATTTTCCTCTATAGAAATGCTAAAATTCATATCATGGAAAATAAACTGGTAACATTTTTTTTGAATGACTTCTAAAATCGATTGAAGAAAATTCTCAAAATCGGTTCTGCTAATGTTTTTTCGACCTTTTCTGATTTATACCCTCGATTATAATCGATAATAATTTTAGTAGTAAAAGTTTAAAGCTTAAAAAGGCGTGGAATTATTCTCTATTCCATGGGAAATTTTATTGAAAATGATATTTATGTTATGGAATGGTCTGACAAGGACATTATGTGATGGTCAATATATCAGATGTCTGTCATTTAAACGTGTTGTCTGAACTGAATGATGATGGAAAGTACTTCAAGTTTGGTAACTTTGTGATGATAATGGAAGACAATCCATACTGAATCATGGTGTATTGACCAATTCCAGAAATAGGAACAAACATAACTTGACTTGAATGAAAGAATGATAGGGTCCCCTCAATATTCTACAAAAGAAAATGGTGAAGCGGATAACAGAAGTGAGTTGAAACTTTGAAATGAAGAAAAATTAACGCGAAATATCGGAATGACTATAATTTGCAAATGTATTATTTAAATTTTAGTATGTGAATCCAAGTAAGCCGATAAATTCTATTGCAAAATCAGTAAGAATGAAGGTATCATTCGAGTGTATATTGAATTTGAATAGCCTCCATTAGCATGGTATCCACATAAAATCACTTTCAACAATAGGCGGTGGCCTAAGTACACATTTCACTCACCTCAATAATAGTTTGACCCAAGAAGTCATCAGATTCTCTTGTTAATTTCTGGCGAAGTTTGCTCTTCAGGTCATTGTCTTCATCCCATACCCTGACTTTGATTCTGTCCGAGGAGTTGTGGCATTCACTACAATTAATCGATAATTCAATGAGAACATAATTGCTTTAGAGGAACAAACTTACAAATAAAACTTCTCATCCCACACTGGATTCAATTCTTGAGGCATCGTCCTTGTGCGCTTTTTCACTTTTCCAACTTGTACCGTGACATAAGGATCAGAAGTTCCGCTTTTATCCTTCGCAATGAGTCCTTGCGCGGATTTCACTGTAAGTTCAACACATAGTTAAATCAAGTTAAATGTTCAATCATCTAGAATAGTAATTGTGTTATTAGTTTTGTATAAAAAGCAGAAGCTATGTTTTCTTAAACAATAAATCATGGATTTATTACTTACTAGCACCCAATAACTCATGAGAACATTATTCATATAGAAGAAATTAGAATATCATGCGCATGAAAGAAAACATTTAAAACACATGCATGTGAAAAATTGTGGAAATATGCATGGATAGATGAGTGCTTGATTTTTATTTGTCATGTATAATGTGTTACCAGAATTAGATGTACCATCCTTCTCTCGAACAAATGATCGTGTCATTCAAATCGCCGGGTAGAATCTAATTTGATTCGGTCTTACTTGGATATAGTCTAGGAGATACATATTTTGGGCCTGAGATATAATAACATGTTGGCATATGTGTTATGTTTTAGCAATTATCAATCTGAGTATTTTATCCTATGTGAGTGGGACCTCCCACCGCGCCTCATTTTGAGTTAGCCCCCCCAAAATATTCAATTTTGGGACGTGTTATAACACTTTGGTGTTTGGTGCTAATCGAAGAGGGTCACTTGGCGATCAATATTCAATAAATGCCATGCAGTTGGCAGCAGTGGTATAAGACTTTCTGACCAGGCGGAACATGTTTGTTATTAATGGTCATTACTCGAAAACCATACGCCAACATTTTCTATACGTCCATTTTCAAGAATTTGGTCTTTTTGAAACTTGGCCAAATCGTCTAAAATTGGAAAAAAAATGTTGGCACCTCCACCAACTTGTAGTTTTTATGTGAAAGAAAAGCTTGTGTGAGTGCCAACATTTTCTTCCATGTTGAACCCCCTCCCAAACTACCTCAAACCTCCCCGATACATTAAACTCGCAGTTATTCTCCAAAAATTTGGTATTTTCAGTCCAGAATAGACCAAAACATAATTTGGGTCACACATTTGAATGATCAAAATATTTATCATATTATCTCCCCTCCCCAGGGGTTAAGCATGAAAGAAAATGTTGGCACTCACACAAGCTTTCCTTTTACATAAAAACTACAAGTTGATGGGGAGATGGAGTCAAAAAGACCATAACATGGCCAAAATTCTTGAAAATAGCTGCATAGAAAATGTTAGCGTATGGTTTTCGAGTAATGAGCATTGGGAACAAAAATTTTCCGCCTGGTCAGAAAGTGTTATACCACGTTCCAATTTTGGTCATAACTAAAGCTGCCGGTGCTGCCAACTGCATGAAGAGAAGATGGTGGCGTTTATTGAATATTGATCGCCAAGGGACACTCTTCGACTAGCACCAAACACCAAAGTGTTATAATACGTTCTAAAATTGAATATTTTCTTGGGCGACTAACTCAAAATGGGGCGGGGTGGGAGGTCCAACTCACATAGGATAGAATACTCAGATTAATAATTGTTAAAACATAACACATATATCAACATGTTATATCTCAGGCCCAAAATATGTATCTATCTCCTAGACTAATAGATAAATATAACACACACTCAGGCCTCTTCTGTTATGGATGTTCTTGTATCAACTCTTGTCCAGATTGACATCTTCCATTGATACAAACATTTGCAAAGTAAACTGTTGTTATGAAGTATAGACGAATTTTGAGTAATCTTCATATTCTTCGCAAAGTTGTGTGCTTATGACCAATTTTAGAAATTTCAATACGTTGGAGAGGTTGACTCTCATGCTTAAGCTATAATGTCTTGGATCTATTTCGTTGATTCAAAACATAATTCCCAAGTATGGCACACTTTATTTACGGAATAAATAAGAACTCAACAAATGAAGTAAGACAAATTCCTAATCGATATTATTCACAAAGGTTATTAAGTTTTCTAGATCGACCAGTAACACTGCAGATAATAGTTCCCAATCTTGGTTAGATTACGTTAGATGCTATGGTGTCTGTAGAATGTTTGTCAAGGGAGTATTTATACTTTGGCTTCGTCTACCCGCTGATGAGATCGAGACAGCGAACTATCAGCTGATGTGTTACTGGTTGATATCGAGAAACCTAACTACATTTATTAATAAAAACGCGACATCGCATGAAGTTATCTATTTAATTTACTTATAAGAAGTAGTACAGCATCTCTAAAGTACCTTGATTCTTAATATAATTGTAAGAAATGCACTCCTTACTAAGGAGGTGGAAGTTTAACCAACATAATTATTCATCATGTGCAATACATGATATATACGACAAGCTACCGACGAACTAATTTCCGAAGAATGAAAAATATTAATTAAAATCTTTATTTGTTGATATAAAACGGTCCTAAAACACGGCCTTCGTGAATACCTTGAATCTCTTCTCTTTACGACATAACGGTATTTAATAAGAGCAAAGATAGAAACATTTTGCAATAAATCATTGATTAAACAATGGAGATCATGGATTTCGATACAAAATTTGAAAGATTCTTAATCAGCGCATAATCGCTGCGACTGTGTGAACAGTCGAATTGAAGAGGCGAATGATACCTGGTATACCGTATGTATGAATCTCTGAGGGCCCAGGAATGTAGGGGTCTCATTTAGGCTTCATATTGACCCTAGCATGCGGTCTATTAATCTGAATCCACACCAATAGAATACTACTGAAATATTATTTTGCTCTGAAGTTCACTTTCTATATAAAAAAATTGCCATATGATCCCAACCAGACTGAAGAGACGTTGTGAAGACAAATCGCAACCTGGGGCCAGTTTATTGATATGCGCCCCCTCAGTTCAGTAAATACTTGATGACCACAAACAAAGTAGTTAAACGTAAAAGCTCGGAGTGTCCACCCACTGCCCCCTTCGCTATGCCTCTGTCATAGTATCTATATGGTGAAACAATTGAATTATCTATTCAAACGATGTGACTCATTGTACCCGGATAATGTGGTTATTGGGACGTTACGCTGCGGCTGATTCAATTGTTCTTTGAAGTGATTGTAAATGAATGTGTCAACAAATGAGAACAATAGTAGATAATTGAAATCTGACACGATACATAAGTATGCTCTAAATCATTTGATCGAAGCATAGAGAAAGAAAATCGGTAAAGTCTCACAATTTCCAAGGGTAATATGTCATAATTAGTCGACTATTTTGATTACATCTAAATTTTGACTGCATTTCATAATGATTTAACTAAACATAATTTTGACATTAATAATCTGATGAAATCCAAAGAGCGAAGCTCGAAGACTTTCATCTCTGATTATTAATCCAAAAATTATGCTGAGTCAAATTAATGAATACACGAGAAATTTAGCAGCAATCAAATTAGTGGCTAATTAATCAAGATCGTGTTATATTTATGACAATTATTTCTCGAATCCAGTTAATTCAATCCAGTTGATTCATTATATCATATATATTCAAAAATTAGCTGAATAGTCGGTGAATATTGAGCACAATACAAATACTAATATTGCGTGTTGATTGGTCTTGTGAAACAGTAAACAAAAGTATGAGTGGTTGACAGGTGAAAGTAATAATCAATAATAGATATACATCAGATCCCTTTGGCATATTTATGTTCCGGTCGATCTACATAGTTACACGAGTTGGTATTGAATGTTTTGGATCGTGTGCTTTGAATGATGTTACCTGCATGCTCGGCCCGTTTTATCGTCTGTTATAGTTCTTTATTGGTTTCCGAGCTTATTGGAACAATGACGATTCTTTTTTTAGCGGCATTATTTTTTAATCAATGATATATAGGTGATGCATTTATCGCGCCTTCCAAGTCAGGCGTTGTGAATGTTGCAAAGTATATAAAATCTATTATCAATTAGTAGCCAGAACTGCCTCTAGTGGCTTACCATGTGCTCAATCTACACGTGCAAGCTATTGATTTAGCGGTGTAAATTAACTCCGATAGTGTTATCGCCACACGCCCACCACTCGCTGTCATTTCAGTAAATTTGAATGCTCTAATATTGACCTTTATCGCACTGGGATATAAGGGGTTCTTTTCACCAATTTTATTCATTTTCTTCCTTATAACAAAATTACAGTTTTTATTTCAAAATTAGCACAAAGTATACAGCTCTAAGCTTGCATTAGTCAAAACTCTTAAATCAATAACTACATAGAGTAACGTAAGGATCAATGTACCTATATTTTATGGTATTAAATTATAACCTTTATGTACAGAGAAATAAAGACCAATTTCATAACGGTTTGAAATACAAATTTGAATCTACGATAATAAAAGGTGAAGTTGTTTCGTCACACTATCGGTGCCAATTATTTGTACAAGAGGTTCGCTATGAAATACGTCACACATTTTGGATGGGTCAGGGATTTGTGATGTGGTATTTGCGGCGGGAGATTTAGTTGTGCGTACCGTCCCACCAATAACTTTTCATATTTCCAGAATGTATTTATTTATTTTAATATGGCGGAATCTTTCCAAACATAACATCTGATTATTATTATTATTTGGAATTTGCTGGTCGGAATGCTTCAACTTTTCACCAACACTTTATATAAAAAGAGACGCTGGGCAAAGTGCGATTAAATTACCGTGTATTATGAATGAGTAATACCCAGATATCGAAGATATTTTGTGGTTGAAAATCGAGAAAATGGATTTAGATTGTATTCGACTTTAAAACTACTTTGTTGAAGAGACTCCTGTTATTGAGGACGTTCAAAAATGGTGTGAGTCACCGTGGAGGAAAATTCAGAAATAATTCGTCTTAATATTTCTAACATCTGATCTAATTTTTGTTCCATGAATTTCTGAATAACGATATCATTCCCTCCGTTAACTAATTTTGTGTTGAATGTTGTAATTCAACGTTAGGGATACTTCATCATGATAAAAGATATCCATATATTCATAACAAAGATGTCGAATCTGTTCCCGTTCTTCTTTATTAGCATGATCTAGTAGGAGATTTTGGTAATTCGATTCAAAATTGTTGTCTTTAAATGATAATATATTGATTCCTTGATATACTTGCATTTTACCTTAAAATTTAAGTTCAACATATTTCAAGGTTCTATTTACAATGGTTGACAGGTTCTGCGTTCGAAGCTATTATGGTGGTAATTGCAAGATTATTTTTTATGTTAACCAGTGATTTAGTAGTTTCAACAAAACGGGCTTTTGTTTCGGCGATGACCTCATCGTTGGAGTCAAATCGCTTTCCGCCCAGCCATTTCTTCAAGTTTGAAAATAGGTAAAAATCGCAGGGGGCCAGGGAGAATATGGTGAATGACGAACCAAATCGTAGCGAAATTCATGCAATTTTTTCTTTGCCAAATGCGGCCGCTTTTGCTTCAAATCGGTGTCGATCCGATTCAACAGCTCTGCATAATATACGCCCCTGATTGCTTTACCCACGGTTACGAAACGGCACAAAAGTCCTTTTTATCGCGTTTGAATATTGCCAAATACTCCTTTGAAGTTGTCACACGGTCGCGCTTGTTATCAACAGGAAGTAAATGCGGTACTCATCTGGCAGACAGCTTTCTCATATTTAAAAATGTATGCAAAATGTTCCGTACCCGTTCGGTTGAGATGCCCATAGCATCAGCAATCTCGTGCACTTTAACTCACAGATCGTCCGATATTAGAGCATGGATTTCATCGAAGATTTCTGGCGTTGTAACCTCAACTGGACGACCAGAACGTTGGGCGTCCGTTGTGGTCATACTACGATAACAAAATTCAGTAAGCCATCGATGGTGAAGAGTTCCCATAATGTTCAACAAGCGATGCTTTGGTTTGCCTAATGTCTTTTCCACGCAAGAAGTAATGTTTAATCAAGAAGCAACATTCACTTATTTCCATGTTTACAAAAATCTTCAAGCTTGTTTGCTTTTGATGGGTGTCATAACAGAACTCAATGACATATCAGTCTGAAAATCTTAAAGTATTCTATTTAAAGATGGTACATCACAAATGCCACATGGGATTTTCGATTGCGGCGTCATCTGCTTCAATTTGTAGGGACTGTTCACCTTGCCCTCGTATTATAGAATGCCGATTTAGTTGTTACCTATATGTTACCCGGATTAACTACTTGATCACTTCGTGGGCTTATAGTTATCTGGTAATTTTGGATATGGACTCTATGACCATTCTGGTTATTTGGCCATATTCAATCGGAATGATGATATTAGCAATAATGAGAGTTTTATTTTTTACTTCTCTTGAATTGTTCAAAAATGTCCAACAACTCCTTTTGAACCAGTAATAATCATACCACCTGACACGCAGATATTAGATGTTTGGAATCTTTCAGATTTAGGTGACGACCAAATCAAAGAGGAAAATGTAAGAATGTGAGTCGAGTTCATGATATCCAGTATTTTCAGAGGATAAAGGTTTTGATTTACAGTGTTCATAATAACGGTCGAGTGATGAACATTCTTAAAACAACTACGTTTTCTGAAATCGTGTTTCAACACAACCGCTACAATATATCCTGATAATCGATGTTAACTCTCCCTTGCTACACTGGCGAACTCTGGAGTTCGGGACTATACGTAGCAACTAATTTAATCCCGAAACTGATGAAGATCTGATAGAAGTTATTCTATAAATAAAAATGTTATAAAAGAGAAAGCAATGACTTCTGAAAGTGAGGAATACGAAAACAGTCCAGAAAGCTTTTCTGAATGAGGGAGAAAAAGAATTGTAGCAATGTCATACATGAAATTATTCTTTTATAAAACAATATGGTGAGATAAACATCTATGTTATTTAGCCATCCAGAATTACCATCAGGCCAAATAACTTTTATATAAAAATATTCCATTCATATACAATAGTGATCATAAAGCCCACAATAAAAGTACAGAATTTTCTTTTTTGACTCTAAAGGTTTGTTATTGAAGCTTAGCTGGTTCTCTTTTCTCCTGAAATTACTATCGAATACGGATATGTTCAATTACATTGGAAACCGAACTAAGGTAATGTACAGTCACAAAATAATATATTTGCAAGTATACGTTACTATTGTGCTGTGGGAAATTGTACGATTCGAATCCGTTGTATATTGATACGCTGTTAGCCAATACAGTTCTATTGTGGTGGATTCATTTCCTGTCGTTATTAACAAACTTTTGTTGCCTAGGGAATGCAATAATTAATCGAATTCAATGAAAATGTGAATACAAGCAGAGTGCATACAGATTTGTATGATTTGTTTAGAAGGTTATTAGTAAAAAATAAACATAATAGAAATAAGAAATAACAGTCGGTCACTATTCCGATTGTATAGATTATTACGTCTAATAAATGAAATACAAGTAATGCATTACATCGGCGCTGGCTGTTATAGTCTAAGAGCTAGAATGATATGGTAGGCCTGAATGAATACACCTTCTCACTAGTGTATATTGGTGGAGACAGGTTCAATGTATCATAGCTTTCACAGGCCGAATCGTGTATTGTCAGGCGTTTGCAAGCTACAGCCACCTCAAATTTTGAACTTTTTTCGTTCAACAAAAAAAGTTCAAAATTGTACATTAACCTTTCTCTACTAATATACAGTAGTGCCAAGGTGTATTTATTTAGGCGCACCATATCGCTCTAGATGGAGCCTCCACGGTAGAAAGACAGGTCTCCAAAAAGGTCCAGAATCCTTCTGTGGTATAGCGAAAGCACTGCGCAAATCATATAACAGTACTTGGTTGAAAAATCAATCTGGAGAATGATGAGACAGGGCATTGTAGACTCAACAAACACATGAACAACATCGGACTGGCAGATACAACCCTATACAAGTTCTGCCAAGAAGACGAAGAGACACAGACTGTGCTACTGTGAAGGCCTCACAAGGTTCTCAACGACAGGAGAGGAAAAACCACAACCCGCTCATTATATGAAGGACCTAAGGTCTGACCTATGGAGTCTAGTAATAAAGACGGATCTAGACAGGGAACTCTAACATAACAAGAGGGCACAAACAATAGATCTGCAAAGGTCGCTGAGTTGAGGCTGCTAGCCCATAAGCACCCTACAAATCAGATCTAATCTAATCTACCATTTGGCTGATATACGAGAATATATATTTCCGAAAGAAAATTCTTTTCGTTGTCATTGATTTTTTAAATCTAGATCTTACAGTGACATATATCAGAAGGTAGACTATACTATATACTTTTTTCATAAAATTATATTTGGTACCTCTCCTCTTTAAAACAATGACATGGGACATATAAACATTAATTACAGGAATGTAGACCATTGCTGTCATAATTCGGTATATTATATAAAATTCTTTTCAATTTTCAAATAAAACTTGCGAATTCAAACATCTTTGTGAATGTATTACATTCCAATTTACAGCTGATGATAATTATAGGTACAAATTATTAATTATTAATCACTTCAATATTTTTGAATTTTCTCATATTTTTCAACTATTTCGTTAGAAATAGTAAGTTGTTTCATGTTGTGAAATAGGTACTTTCATCATGGAAAGCAAGTGACTTCAAAAGCTCTAAAAAACCTATAGCAATATCAATACGGCATTTATCCAATTATACTACTGGCAGAGTTTTGACTAATATTAAGGGTCAGTTTCGCATTGGAGTATATATACAAAGTATAGAAGGAGCAATTACAGTCGTTTTCATTCACAAACCTGGGAAACCGGGATAGGACGGAGCTAAGACACTGACACCTATGTTATATTATTCATGATCAAGACGTAAGAAAATAGCTGAACTGGCAAATTATGGACACAATACTGAGAAATCAACCTTCACATAGAGACCTAAATGCTCACGCAGCAGACAACTCCACTGAAACTGGGCTAGACCAATTCGTGGAGAATGTGGAAAACTCACTGGAAAACAGAGAGTTTCTGCTGGGTGCATTCCTAGGCATTGAGGGACTCTATGTCAAGAGCATCGAGAAGGGAAGATATTGATGAAACTTGCTGCAGATGATTAGACTGTATGCTGGAAGGAAGAATTTTTAACCATTCTATAATGGGAAATTTCACAACGATTAGGAAGATAATGCAAATGGCCCTTAACTTGATATTAGCCCCACAAATCTGCCATATTCGTTTTACGAAGGAGGGAGCAAGAGGGAATAGGTCCTCTAACACTACAAAAGACTGACATCCAGCTATTATGGAAGTTAAATACCTCGAAGTAATCTTATACTCTAAACTTAAAGAAATCTTATACTCTAAACTCACGTGAAACAGACAGCTGGTAAAGGTCAAGAACAAGGTCGTAGTAAAATTGAAGTTAGCCAGACCCAGGAAATAGCTACGACTGAAGTACAAAGACTTACCTACCTCAACATAACGGGATCTATGGAAACAATTCCAATTGCAGACCTGGAAGTACTATTGAACCTACTCCCAATTGACATACGATCATGGAAAAGCCAAGAATGGAACTTCTGAGACTACAAAATAAGTGTGGAAGATCGGATCACAATAGAATGAAGGGAATTGTGGGTGGTAACATTCTTGAAATAAAACCAACAGATCACATTACTCTCAAGTCTTTAACACTAACTTCGAATCAGGTTTACACGAACGCAGAGAATGGATAGCTGACAACATCAAAGGCAAATCTGTCGAGAGAACCTGGTATATAGACGGGTTCAAAACCTGGGAAGCCACTAGTTCTGAAATATACAGTGAGAGGTGAAACTCCCAATTGAGTCACTGGGAATTTGGAACTAATCTACCTTACATCTGATCTAAAAGAGCAAAAAATATCCTCTATAAATAAGTTGTTCCTAGACAGTTTACAGTGGGATCCTTTTCATGACATTTTTAATGGAACTAATAATAATCCAGTATGATTGTTGAGCAGTGTATATTATAGTGTATTCAGGTGTTTTGGATAAATATTTTGCCTACTCTATAGATTATTTGATGTTTATATTTGAATAAACATGTTCTCGGATGTTATTCATTTGTAGTGGCAAATAGTGATTGCAAAAACATGTTTTACGAGCAGAAAGGAAAATTTACTGAAAAATAATTCGCTGCGTGATAGAAATAGAGTGAATTGTAATTTACCAGTCATGCATAATCATCTAACCATTTCATTTCAAATTTTATAGTTTCGGCTTTAACTACGTGTTGATACTTCTGAAATATATAGTGAAATGTGACTGAAATACAAATTTACACTTTCAAAACTATATTCCAACGATTATTTTACCAGACAGTAGATAATTCATCGACAGTGATTCTTTCGGAATGAATTATTAATTCATTATGAAAGAATCACTGTCGATACCAATGAGAATTATGCAGAAGTATGAGTAAAACGTTAGAATAGTAGACTTCCGCGGACAGCTAATCTTGAAAATTCTTGTCTTCCGGATTAATTCCGCGTTACAATAGCTCGACTTGATGCCGACGTTTCGCCAACCATTACAGGTGGCATCTTCAGGGCAGCCTCAAGCCTCAAGATCAGAAGTTCGTAAAACAACTTATCAATTACATCAATATTCATGAAAGCGACTATGTTCCATTCTAGTCGAGGAAATAAAGCATTCCACATTCCAAACCCGGCGCAGTTGGATGGATTGAGATGCGGTTTTCTGCATTCGATTCAGAAAGTAATTTGGAAAATTTGTCCGGTATTATTTTTTTGCGGAAAAAATTTATTGCATTTCTACAGCCAAAAAATGGATTTTTCTGAGTGCACTTTTTGAGGTGAATAAAAAAACGTACTCGAATTGGTCTCTCGGGAGTTTTTGGGGTCGGTGAACACGAATATGCTATCAAAAAAATTCCCTGAGGTCCCCTTAGACCTCCCCCGGGGTATCCGGGCGTCTTGACGCTCTAGATATCGATGAAATCAATTAAAAAATTATTTTTGATGTTTGTTAAATGTTCGAAAGGTGATATAAAGGGAGCTAGTGATGATAACGACGTGCAAGAATACCCGGTGTACCCTGAGTCCGCGTAACCATGTTATCTTCTAGGAATTTGTTAATTTTTCTTAATTAAATGTAACAAATTCTAGCTCTCGGAAGTTTTCAAAGTCGCCGATCACGATTAAGACACTCGCAATGTTCTGCAAATTACGTGGGAGTGTTTCTGGGTCATTGGAGCCCTCTGTATCTACGTCATCTTCTAGGGATTTGCACAAAATCGTGAGTATCTGGTAACCCAGATCGAAGGAGCTATTAACCTCGGACAGTGCGCCGTTGGCGTTTTCCTGGATATAGAAGGGGCGTTTGACAATACCTCCTTCGAGTCCATGTGTCATGCTGCGGAGAGACATGGAATCGATCACACCTTGGTCAGGTGGATCAAGTCCATGCTCTCGCAGAGACTGATAACGGCGCACCACAATGGCAGCGTCGCATGTACATACGTCACCCATGGGTGCCCTCAGGGAGGAGTACTGTCTCCGCTCCTGTGGTGCCTGGTGGTGGACAGTTTGTTGGTCGAGCTGAATGAGGCTGGGTTTTACGCCCAAGCTTACGCAGACGACTTGGCAGCTGTGACCCTCGGAAGACACCCGGCCACCTTGTGCGAGCTGCAAAATACCGCACTTGCCATCGTTGCACGCTGGTGCCAGGTCGAGGGACTCAGGGTGAATCCTGAAAAGACCGAAGCGGTTCTTTTCACGAGGAAACCGAAACTGGGACCGCTACCAGACATTCGTCTGTTTGGAAGGTCCCTGCACATGAAAGGCTCAGTGAACTACCTTGGAGTTATCCTTGATGCTAAAGTGAGCTGGAAAATGCACCTGGAAACCCGGGTAAGGAAGGCCGTTGCTTCCTTATGGGCATGCAGGAGAGCATTCGCGAACACATGGGGTCTACGGCCACAGGTCCTGCACTGGATCTACACGGCCATGATCCGCCCAATCATAACCTACGCAGCCGTTGTGTGGTGACCGGCGACAGAAACGGCTTTGTCCCGTCTGGCGCTGGACAAGGCTCAACGACTTGTCTGCGTGGGGATAACGGGGGCTATGAGGACCGCGCCCACCAAGGCTCTGGAGGTTCTGGTGGGTATCGTTCCTCTACAACTCCATATCAAAACGGTGGCTGCGGGTACGGCGTATCGGTTGGCTGGTCTGGGCCAGTGGGTCGGTGCGTCTACGCCTCGCGGTCATGGCAAAATCTGGGATTGGGCAGCCGAGAACTGCCCGATCCTCCGACAGACGCAGGATGCGATAGCGTCGGCGGTCAGGTTTCAAACACCAGACATTCTCATAACTCAGAGGACGGACTGGGAGAACAAGGACTCTGGGCCGCTTCCGCCAGGGGGACTCGTGTGGTTCACGGACGGGTCTAAGACTGGCGGGTTCAGCGGAGCCGGAGTCTACTCGCGCACACCCAGAAGGAAGATTTCAGTTTCCCTAGGTGGCCACGCAACCGTTTTTCAGGCTGAGGTCTGTGCAATACGGACATGTGCCCTGGAAAACCTTAGACTAAACTACCGAGGTAGACGGATTTACATCTGCACTGACAGCCGAGCGGCCCTGGGCGCACTTCGCGCCCACAGAATGACTTCTAGGCTTGTCTTGGAGTGCAGGGAAACTCTGGTTGAATTAGCCAGAAGAAACAAACTTCAGCTAGTGTGGGTACCTGCCCATTCTGGTGTGAAGGGAAACGAAGTGGCCGATGAATTGGCCAAACGGGGCTCCTGGAGCGCCCCTGCCCCGACTCCACGATCGGAATTTCATCGACCACCGGGCTCCACGCCCTCAAGGAGCTGCTGGACAGACAGTGGCTCTCGATCTGGCGTGGTTCCCCAGGCATGAGGCAGGCGAAGCTCCACATCAGGGAATTCTCGCCTAAACTCTCTAAAACCCTACTCTCTATGAGCAGGAGAGGCCTAAAACTGGTGACAGGACTCCTTACAGGACACTGTCATCTGAATAAACATCTACACACAATGGGCATTGTCGAAGACTCAATTTGTAGTAGATGTGGGGAGGCGGATGAAACTGCCTCTCATATCCTAGCAGAATGTCCAGCACTGGCTTTTCTCAGGCTACAACACCTCGGCAGTACATATATGCTGCCTGAAGCAATAAGAGATATCAGTCCAGGCAAAATCTTAGCTTTTGGCACGGCCTTGGGCCTGCTGGATTGATTCTCGTATCAAGGGGCGCACAATGGACCCAATCAAGCGGTCTAAGTGCTCCGGACTCGTTCGCCCCCGTTCTGATTGATTGATTGATTGAGTATCATAATCCTGATCGGCGACAATAAAAACCCCCGAAAGCCAGAATTTGCTAGATTCTATGAAGAAAAAATTACCAAAATCCTAGAAGATGGATAAACAGGGCTCCGTAGACTCGGAAACAGCCCCAGGTAATTTGCAGAACATTGCGAGTGTCATAGTCGTGATTGGCGACTTTGAAAATCCCCGTGAGCCAGAATTCGCTACCTTAAATCAAGAAAAATTAACAAATTCCTAGAAGATGACGTTGATACAAAGGGCTCCAGGAACCCGAGAACACGCTAAGGTAATTTGCAGAACATTGTGAGTGTCATAGTCGTGATCGGCAACTTTGTAAATAAACCCCGAGAGCCAGAATTTGTTACCTTTTATGAAGAAAAATTAACAAATTCCTAGAAGATGACGAAGATACAGAAGGTTCCAGAAACCCGGAAACACCCTTAGGTAATTTGCAGAGCATTGCGAGTGTCATAGTCGTGATCGGCGACTTTGAAAACCCCCGAGAGCTACAATTTGTTACATTTCATTGAGAAAAATTAACAAATTCCCAGAAGATGTCGTGGTTACCCGGACTCAGGGTACACCAGGTATTGCAGGAGAGTTTTTTCACGTCGTAATCATCACTAGCAACCTTTATATCACCTCTCGAACAGTATCCATACATAAAAAATGATTTTTTAATTTGGAACGCCCGGATACCCCGGGGGAGGTCCAGGGGGACCTCGGGGAACTTTTTTGACCCCAAAAACCCCCGACAAACCAATTCGAGTCTATTTGACGCATTATTCACCAAGTAATTAATGTTTTCCATAAAGTGTATTCAGAAAAAAGCATTTTTTGGCTGTAGAAATGCAATAAATTTTTTCCGCAAAAAAAAATACCGGACAAATTTTTTAAGTCACTTTCTGAATCGAATGCAGAAAACCGCATCTCAATCCATCCAACTGCGCCAAGTTTGGAAGGTTTGGTCTATTTTAGTGCTTTATTTTCTCGACTATTCGTTTATTACAGGTTATTTAAATGAATTATTTCATTTGCAAGAGCATTTCTTTGCTATATCAGACGCAAACCTATTCTAGGTTGCGTACTTCTCTTCAGACTTTGTTCTCATTATGTAAGTGGTGGGATAACGTTCTAATCAGATGTATTAGACTGATTTCAATATTTTATGTGTAATTCCTTGATATGCAAACTATGATGCGAAAATAGGAAATCGAAATTCTAATTAACTTCTCTGGATATCATTGAATTATACAAAATCTATCCTGCGCGTTCTAAATGTTCCTAAAATTAAATGTGGTGCCATACTCTTGGAAAATATGTAGTAAAATATTAATATTTGAATAATTCTAGTACATCTAATGAGGTATGTAACTAACCTCGAATCGTCATTATCACACTTTTATATCTGTTTGAGATGAAATTAAATGAAACAAGTTTGATGATAATCGCAAAACTATTTAAAAGGATAATTAATTACACAGAACAACGATCTTTGTGAGAACTTCGTGCCAGGATGTAACTAAGTTACAGAGTTCGAACTACTTTTGGCACACGCCCATTCGTTGTTGCAGAGTTCTTTTCACATCTAGGATTTGAATCATTGGACTTGAAAATACATAGAATATCAAACAGTCTTACCTGGAAATAGAGAGAATAATGGGTTAGTACCGGATTGTAGTCTCTTCTACAATTTCCATTTGAGGAAGGATGGTCATTCTAATATAATCTAAGCTGCAAACAACTGTTATAAGATACAACATCAAGCAAACTTTCACAATAAATATAAATGAAAGTAACAGAATAGTATAAATAATATAGAATAATTTTAGTTTCAATGTGGATACTTCCAAATGTGAACAAGAAGCGTAAGTCAATTTGAAGAGTATAAGAGGGAATCAGGAAGGATGTGTAATAACGGAAACCGCTTTTTCAATGAGTTAAATACAATGATAAGGTTATTTGTGGAGGTCAAATAATTTGTTTTGAATCGTTTGAAGAGTTTTTTTTATTGAATCACATTCATTCATTACTACCTTCAAACGCAATAATAGCTACGAAAATACAGAATCAAAAATTAGCATTTAAAAGTTCAAATATATGCTGCTTTCAATGCTGGTTCCCTGAATTTTACTGTACATGTCAAACATATTTGACTGAGCAATTGAATGGAGCAAAATACTACTCACAAAATCGATAGTGGAAGCAATTACTTGGTAATAATCAACCATCATCATTAAGTAAGATACTCATTACTTGGTTCTTATCACGTAGGTATGAAATAACAAAGGCGTGAGTAGTTTCCGAAGAGTTAAGATATTAATAATTAAAACTTGATATTGAAAATAGTGCACAAAACGATCAGGGTTCCACCTGTTGCCTAAACTCACATTATAGGGTAATAGAAATCTGATTAAAGTGTAATAATATTGCAATTATGAACATAGTAATATTTTAATATTTTCAAAATGTGGGAAAGTTTGTCTTGAATCTAGGAATTCAGAAGTAAAAGTTGAGTCTGTTCTATTTAATTTAAATGAGCAAAAATGTTTATATATGACCTACATTGAAAATCATCACAATTTGGACATGCTTAGTTAGAACATTTCAGGTTTCCTGTATTTTTCGCATTGAACAAAAGATATGAAACCTCATAGTGTGGTTAAAAATTAACTAATATTATGATAAGATAAACTATTCGCAATTTTTAGGATGAAATAATATGGTAAAGAAAATATAAATTGACATATTACAGCATCTATCCATTAATACATAATTGATATTATCATATATTAATGGATAGACAGTAATATGTCAATTTATAGGGCTTATGAGTTATCGATTTGCAATTGTATCCATGTCAAAACCGTCACTGACAGCTATTGTTTCAATAGTGTGTGATTTCTTTTTATATTTTCTCTTGAAACAGAGAATGAGAAACCTCGATGTAACATTGAATCATATGCAGCTAGGTTATGACTATAAGGGCGTTGAGAAGAATTTGTTGTCCGTACAATTTGGTTTCCTATAGACCTTGGAAGCAATTTATCCATGTGGTGCCTTGAAGTTAAATCTAAAAAGTTTATACTATTATACTTTTCGGTTTCCAATATGAATTTGATAATTGGATTGATGTTATTGATATAGTTCAAAAAGGATATAAGTTTTTGATATGTTCATTCAAATATCCATAGCAAAAATTAAAAATTTTCTTAGCCAATGTAGAATTAATGACAGTTTCCTCAGAATTAGACTACAACATGAGAGGGCTCAAGGGAAAACACATTTTTGAACCATTTATTATCAAATTGAGAATTAGTATCGCTCACTAAATTACAAACTTTGGGGATACATGGAATTCCACTTAATTGAATAAGATCTTATTTATACAAAAAACATCATCATGCTTAAGTAAAAAATTCCGAATCAACTATATTAAAATATGCATAAAAGGTTGCCACAAGGTTGCGTTCTGGGTCCATTGCTGTATCTCATTTACGCCTTGGATTTTGATATTAATAGCTTTTAATATTTGTTCATGACACAACGGTTGAAGTTCACGAACCGATTGAACAAGCTTTAATCGAATATGAGGATAGTTGCATGACGTTAACAAATAAATACTATAATAACAATAAATTACATCTAAATTCTAACAAAACTGTAGTTTTGAAATTCAATGCTTTTCATAACAATGATAGAAGTTGTCTAACCAAATGCGATGAGAGATGCATGAGGAGTTTCCTCGGATTTACAAAAAGTCTATTTTGCAAAAAAAAGCTATTCAAAGGAGATTACACCTAAGCTCTCAGACTACTTGTAAACCTATTTTTATAGAACATAAGATACTGACGGTGACGTCAATCATTATTATTATTATTTTTTAAATCAGTTTGACATTGACCAGGTCATTTGCCACGTAATTTTGAAAAGAACGTTCGGGCCGTCAATTATCATCAACTGCTATTATATGCTCATAGAAACATCCATGAATTAGAAAAACTCAACGAACATAGAAACTACAAAACAAGAAATAGTGGCATTTTTCAAATTTCTCTACATAAAACTGAGTTATTTGGAATGAACTGACTATATCTATCAATACAACTTTATAATAAGTAAAATTTATCAGTAATGTTTTAGAGAAGAAAATTCATTATAATGAAATAGTGACACATTTCCATCCATTTATTAAATATAATAACATGTTTATTGTGTAATATTGCATTGTAAATGTTTTTTTAAATGTAATTGATTGAGATTTAATAATGTTATTATGATGCTCAATGTACTTATGTATCTGATGAATAGATAATTGCTATTCTATTATATTCTATTGTGTGATACGGTAGTTAGTAAGATTTTGAAATGGTACGATGGTACCGAATCTAGTAACGTCTTTATTATCATATAGGTAGTAGATACGTGATAAAAACCAACTAACGAGTGCATTATTTGAGAATACTACTTACTTTGAATCTGTTAGCTCTTGAAGAAAGCTTTTCCTTTTTCTTCAGAACGTAACTTGAACAGCATTGAATTTAGCCGTGAGAAGAAATATATGTTGCAAACACAATTTTTCGAGATATAAAATATCTCGCATAAATTTTTATTACGTACAAGAAGCTAATGAATAGTTATATTTGATCCAATTAGTTGAATCAATACAAAATAATAGAGCTACATTTCATTTAATTTAATGTAGTTATTTATTGGGCTGTAGTCGTAATTCATATCAATCAGTAAAATTTTCGTTATCCAATTAAATTTTATTCTAATCGTAGGCTACTTTGAAATATGTGAAATTTGAATGTAATAATCACACTGCATATTTGAATTCTATTAATATTTAGTTTCTCGGGCTTTTGATTAATTTTGGTTTCAGGAATGTGATTTTGTAATACAGGAAGATAGAAAGAATCAGTGTTATCTCATAGTAATGAATTCATGATAGATAAATAAGACCAGTTTAACGAGCAGGGAAATTATTAGAATTGGAATTTTGTAACGGAATAATTAGTTTTCTATTTTCGGTTTATATTTATTGATCAAGCCGATGCTCGATCGCTTCTGAATCTTCAACCGACGTCTAATTTACTATCGGAAATTTTCGGGATTACTTCCTCAAATAGATCCGGGCAATTTTAAATGTGATTGAGTTTCGATATAAATGAATTTCCCAATAACTGAACATTGTTCGATATTATTCGAAAATATGTTAGTGCAGTTAGTGGGTTAGGAATCTGTACGAAATGAAGATCTTATATAAGTGAGTAAGCCCAATTGATATAAATCATATAATATTCACGAAGAATATTATAACCACGGATTTGCGCTAGAAGAATTCATGAATTTATGTTTCGAAAGGTCTGCGCTGTTACGGTAATTTTTTTCTGTTATGAACAGATAACAGTCCGAGAGCTGACGGACCAAAAATGTAACAGTCTTATAAAGGCTGATGTTTGAACATAAGTTTATTTTTGACATACAACATATCTGTTGTATGTCAACATCCTATTAGCCAGTTTCGCTAACAGCTGATGTGGGGATGGTTCCGAATTTGTAAAAAAAGATGATGCAACAGTTTTATAAGATGTGACAATTAGTTTGTATATAGTAAGACAACTAACAAACTATGTGGGTATGCTCAGTCTGCGAAATATTGCAGTGAAAGTGTATGCTTAAATCTAAAATTATGCGTACATGTAGTTGAAGTATTTAAAACAAGAAAAACATAGTCAGTTCGAATTTTTATGTAACCAACGCCGTCAGCAGTCAATAGATGACCGCGTCGCGAGCTTCATTTATATAACGCGCTCCATGGCGCTGGTTGATTATATCAAATAATGAAATAAATGGTGAAAAGTCATAAAAAATATGGTTTGTGGAAATGAAAACATTATAAAGCAAGTGCTTTATGAGATTTAAAATGAGAGAAGATAATCGGGCAAAATTTTTATTTAAAAAACGCCGCAACCTCTTCAAAAAAATATTTTATTATAATTTTGTACTTAAACTATTATTAAAAAAATCAGAAGCTAATTGTCGTCGATGTCAGTTAGCTCAGACTCATTATCTGCAAATTAGTGAACGTAAAAGGGCAAGGTGAAAAGTCCCTGAAAAATGAAACAAGAAATGATTTATTTTGTCAAAGCTTATTTTATTTCTCAACATAATCTCCTTGTAACCAAGCCATTTCTTCAAGTTTGGAAAGAAATAAGAATCGCAGGGGGCCACATCTGGAGAAAATGGTGGATGATGAACCAATTCGTAGCGCAATACATGCAATATTGCCATTACGACTGCGGACCTGTGTGCCAGTGCGTTGTCCTGGTGGATAAACACTTATTTCTTTGCCAAATGCGGCCGCTTTCGCTTCAAATCGGCGTCGAGTCGATCCAACAGCTCTGCATAATATACGCCGGTGATCGTTTTGTCATTTCCAAGGTAATCGATATGGACAAAAAACTGGCGCCAAGACTTTGTTGGGCGTTAAACCCACTTTGTTCATTTTCGGCATTGATTCGCCAGAACAAGTTGACTGTTCCGACGGTTCTTTGATCTCTGGTGTATTGTGATGGATCCATGTTTCGTCCATGATTACAAAATTGCATCTGAACATTGCCACACTCCTTTGAAGTTGTCACACGATCGCGCTTGTTGTCAACAGAGAGCAAATACCGCAGATAGCTTCCTCATATTCAAAAATTTATGCAAAATGTTCTTTGCCCATTTGGTTAAAATGCCCATAGCCTCAGAAATCTCGTGCAATTCAACTCGCCGATGGTCTAATATCATATCATGGATTTCATCGACTTCAATTGGCCGACCAGAACGTTCAGCGTCCTTCGTGGTCATACTATCACAACGAAAATCAGTGAATAATTTTAATCGATGGTGTAGAGTCACCATAATGTTTAACAAACGATGCTTCGGTTTAGGTAATGGTTTTTCCATGCAAGAAATAATGTCTAATCAAGACGCGAAATTCACTTTTTCCCATGTTTCATGCAAAAATCTTCAATGTTGCTTGCTTCTGATGTATGTCAAAACGGAACTAAATGACGTATCAGTCTGAAAATTTTAATGTGTTGTAGTTAAAGATGGTATATCACAAATGTCATATGGGTTTTTCGATTGTGGTGCCATCTGTTTCATTTTTCAGTGACTTTTCAATTTGCCCTCGTATAATGCGTTTGATGAGTTTATTAATGAAAAAAAGCTGTGCTTTGACCTATCGTAAACAGTTGTCAATGCCAAGTTACATCCAGATATTTACATCTTACATCACTCTTTGAATTACTCATATTACCCAGCATTATTATGAGTAAATCGGTCTCCGAGCACTTGATGGAGACATCACTATCATAATTGAGATTATAAATATGTTGAATAATTTTTGTATCTGCTTGTTCATGCGTCTCCAATGCTCATGATAACTAGTCTGTTACAACATTATATTTATAGCAATAGTCAGAATTCAGATGAACTGTTTTATCACAGAAATGAGTGTTATACTTCTGTCACAGAATTTAATATCATACGAAACAAAGCAGACTGTTTAATATTTCGAATAAACTATTTTGAATTACAAATATATATTCTAAATTCAAAAATAGCATTTTGCGGTCGAGCGAGGACATAAATATTAATTAAGCGAGGCGCTTTTTCCTATAGACTGTTGACGGCGTTTGTTTCATACAAATTCGGACTGACTACGTTTTTATTGTTTTAAATGATATTAACTACCTGTACGCAAAATGTTAGATTTAAGAATACACTTTCACTGACACGAACCGTTGCAATATTTAGCAAACTTACCATGCCCACATAGTTTGTTAGATGTCTTACTATACACTTATACACAATACAAGCTAATTCACAGATTTAATAAAATAGTTGCGACTTTCGGAGCCACCCCCGCACCAGCTGTTGGCGATACTGTTTGACTGAGGTTAGGCTGTTGATATACAACCGATACATACTTATAGTCGAGGAATTATAGCCAAATACCTTCAATTTGCAGTATAAAGCGGAAATTCTCAAATTTTATCAATTATTCTGTATTTTGGGATTTTTAAGCACACACTAATTGATGTTCGTTAACTCAAGTGCAAGTGGCGAAGTGGGGCAATGTGGGGCACTTTGCCTTGGGCACTTGAGTTAAAGAACATCACTTAGTTTGTGCTTAAAACTCCCAAAATACAGAATAATTGAGAAAATTTGAGGATTTCCGTTTTATACTGCAAATCCCCCCCAAGCCCCTGAAATTTGCCCCAGAATGCAGCGTGGCGTTTTGTAATCATAAAATTCGTAATCAGCGACCCCAAATACCCCCAGGGAACAAGGTATTTAGGTTTGATGGTAGAAATTCGCTAATAGTCCCAAGTGCCCCACATTGTCCCACTTTGCCCTGGGCACCTGAGTTAACGAACATCACTTAGTTTGTGCTTAAAAATCTCAAAATTGCCATATAATACAGAATAATTGAGAAAATTTGAGAATTTTTCTGCTTTATACTGCAAATCCCCCCTAAGCCCCTAAAATCTGCCCCAGAATGCAGCGTGACGTTTTGTAAACATCGAATTCGAAATCAGCGACCCCGAAAACTCCCGGGTAACAAATTTTGGCCAATTTTGGTTAATATTTGGTGAGCAACAATACAGTTCCGCAAATCGCATTATTTAGATGCATATTTTGCATGCACAAGTGCAACCAAGCTTTTCGAGGTAAAACAAATATAGCACATTTTTTTCTTTTGTGTTTCTGAAGCAAATGGCGAAAACCGCATCTCGATACAGGTTGCCAGTAAAAGATTGAAGGTTTTGGCCTTTTTACGGCTATATTTCCTCGACTATTACGTTAAAATATCAGATTTTATAAAACTGTTGCATTGATATCTCAGTATGACTATAAGAAGATAGATTCTTAGAAAAAGTGGCATCGAATTTTGTGAATCGCTTTACTATAGTTTCTTCTCGTTCAAGCGCAACATTGAACAATGGTTGTTTTGTATCTTCCACTACTCTAGAAAAAGGCTGGAATCTATCAGAAAGAAATTAAACTTTTGCGTGGAGAGAAAACTTCTGAATTGATAGCTCACCTAAATCTGATGGATATTAATATATAGTAAACTGGACAGGTATGTTATTCATATCTTTCGATATCTGCAAATAAGTTTGGATTGATTAATAGCTACAAATTTTATCTATATACAGGAGCGATGTTCTTGTCATGTTACTATCGAAATATGGTGCGATATTTCTCGGAGTGAATCATTAATTTTGAATTTAGACACAATTTATTGAAAATTGTTTCCTCAATGGAAGCATTCTGGAGATTTCTCAAAGTTTTACGATTACAATTGGATTCAGAAACTCTCCCTTCAAATGATCGAAATATAAATATAGTTAATTATATGAAGTTTCCTATCATTCGGAATATAAATTGAATTGTTTAGATTGCGATGGGACTTATACTGGAATCTCTGAATAATATTCACAAGAAACAAAATCTTAGAAAATTCCACCGCCTTTGCTAAACACTGTTTTGATTATAACCATCAATTCGATTAGAAAAATGCTAATATTTTAACTGAGGAAACCAATTATTATAAAAGATTTATTCTGGAGATGATTCACATAAAACGTGACTCCAAATCTGTAAATCATAGAACAGATATTCACATATTAAGTCAGATTTATACTAATTTAATTAATTAAAACTCTTGAAAATTCCTACATGGGTCTTTATAATATTGAAAGTATACGAATATTTTAGGTACATTGCTCAAATAGTAATATTTCTAATAAGGTCTGACAAACCTTCATCCTCATAAATCTTCAACATCTGGTTCGAGAGTAGATACTTGAACGTAATGTTTTTCGTTTCAGTCGTTTACTGACTTTCTTGACATGTATTCGTATATTATAAGAATAATACTAACCAGTGGATGCTTGATATATTTCATATACTTAAACATTGATATGTTACAATTTCGATTATTCGTGTTTCTGTTCGTTTTGGCGACGTGGGCATTTTTAATTGAAATTAGTGCGATGAGGACGCCTTCTGATGATACAATTAGTCTCAAGAAATCACATTTTAGACATTGAAACGTCTTCTGATGATGGTCGTCGTGAGACCGAAACTTACGTAAGCGAAAATAATAAACATGTGTTAGTGTGACCTATTTCCCTTGAATTTATATATAATTCCCTGTATATTTAATTGCTCAATTTGATATCAGAAGAAAAACAATGGACTAAATTAATTCTTACCATAAATAGATGAATAAGGACTTCGCCGCATTAATTTCAATTGCACCAATATATTTGTGCACTCTAGATGGATAGAAATAGACCATATTGAACAAATAATTGTTACAAGGTCAGTTATGCGGAAAACTCGACCGGAGACCGGAAAATCGGGAAAATTTGGCTATTTTAAACTTATTTTTCAAACTTTTTATTTTCGACTCCAAGAATGACTTCTAGTTTTTTTTTTTACTATTGAAGCTGTGAATGAAGAATTAAAAACTAAAATTGTTTGAATTTAAAAAAAAACAACGAGTTTTTAATTTTTCCGGCCTCTTGATGAATTTTCCGTACAACCTAGGATTCGTGATCAGCAACCCAAGAAATCTCCTAGAACACATTCTTTAAGGCAAAAAGTACAAAGTTTGGAGAAAAAACTGGAAAGCAGACATTTTTTTTCGATTTTCTGGCCTCCGGTTGAGTTTTCCGCGTAACCGACCTTGGATTCGTGATCAGCGAACCATAAAATCTCCTAGATGCCATTTTTGAAGTCGAAAATAAAAAGTTAAGAGACAAGTGGAAAATGGCCAAATTTTCATGATTTTCTGGTATCCCGTTGAATTTTACGGGTAACCGACCTCGGATTCATGATCAGCGACTCAAAAAACTACATCGATACCATTTTTGGGGCTTATTTTTCATTTTTTGAATAAATCGTCTAACGTCTAATGTTGGAGGGGTAGAAATGGGCCAATTTCCACATTCTGGGGGTGAAGGGGGCGAGGACATATCGTTATCAAATCACGAATTACCTTTGGGGTTCATAAAACATCATGAGAAAAATGTTTTTCAGAGTCCACCTTCTGAACGAAAGTTTTTTATTTTCCCAGCTTATAGCTCAGACCACGGTCGTACATACAGGTCTGGAAACTCTATGGTTGACTTGAGTCGCTTACGCGTCGTAAAACTCGTAGTCCCTCGCTCAGCCACCAGCTGGCGCTTGGATCAAGAGGGGGTAGAACGATTTCTTTCCGGAATCGCAAGCAGTGTTACTAATGCCCTTTTGCACCGTTTAAGCATAGCTTAAAATTGTCGAAATGTTAACTTTGAACCTTTTAAAAGGTCGTGATAGCCCCAAACTGGGTCGAAAACTGTTTTGAATCGGTTAATTTTCTATAAATCGATTGACGTTCACGTGAGGAGCGCTTAGCTCGCGAGTTCGAAAAGTGCAAATTTATGAACGGGGCCACCTAAATAGCATAGTTTCGGGGCCCAAAATGTCGATTAAATAGAAAAATTCAACTAAAACAGTTTGAGGTATTCTCAGCTGTCAGCTACTAGCGTCTGACGTGCGATGTACCAAAGGGAATTTTATAGCTATATACTCAAAGTGGTTAAAAGCTAGCGGCCTATAGCCGAAAACACTTTATTACAACTGGCTTCGGCCGCACGGGGCGTAAAACGACCCCGAATTAACAATATGTAACATGTATAAACTCTAACTGACGCGTAGTGAGCTCTTCGAGGCATATGTCAAAATGATTGCGTTCGTAGCTAATTACATAGGACGTCTTTCGTTCATGCAATTGTGTTTTTATACAATTCGAACCTTCTAATTTCGATAGGCCACGTGAAAATCCCGTAGCCGGAAGCGCTATCGAGATCTGAACGTTAAAACTTTCGTATAAAATTGTGTTTACAAGTCAACTGACACTTGTCACAGAGCACTCTTCATAGAGATCAAGATGATACTCTTACGTGACGCCTTTTATGATTCCCCTACGTGGCGTCTTTTGGTACTACGCGAAAGTCGACGCGTAGCGGACTCACTGCTCACATAGGAAACAACCTCGAGTTTCCAGACCTGTGTATACTAGACTAACAACAAATGTTACAGATGGGATATTTGTGTTCTCAACTTTGGAATTGAGGAACTCATCTCAGAATCCGTAGGTTGATTTGTTACAGTTATCAAATGATTCTAAGCTGTCCATCGAGGATAACTACGAATTTAATATTTGAGTAGAATATGGAATGAAATTCCGAAAATTGATCTTCTATTAATCAACTTGGAGATGGCATCCAAATACATAATCTTCCCCAATTTATCTCCAGAACCTACTATCATTATGCAGGTGTGAATCATTACGCATGCTAATTGTTGAAGGATCTATTTCCCATGATATTGATCAAATTTGATAACGACATGGAATTAAGATAGGATGTTCCATTTTCTGATTCTCTTTCTTCTAAAATCAAATTTACAGCAGTTTGTGTTGCATTTGTCAAAACTTCTCAAACAATAACACCATCTGGCTAAATTGTAAATTTGGATAAAATTAAATTTCTCCATAGTTCACGGGTAAGCTCTACTTCCGCAAATGAAATTCACGGCACGCCAGCAAGGAACTATAGAGCTTGTTAACGTAAATTATGGAAAATGTATGCACTTAAGTTGTATATATGCATATGGGACTTCCTGTCAAGATAATTCCGATTCTGCAGATGAATTCCATTCCTATTCTGGGATGGAATTATTCATGGGACTTCAAAACTAAATGTTGGGATGTTACCTTTTTGCTCGTGTGAAGTGACATTAAATCGATCAGTGGTATAAATTGATGATTCTAACGATTCTCTGGCTAACTTTCGGATCTCTTTCATCTTTCAGCGTGCTTTAACAAGTAATTTCAATCAAATAATCAGTAAGTCAATCGTACGAGGGAATGAAATGAATGATGGGTGAAACAACATTTTGATAATGTAATGAGAGGATACATTTTTCATCCATGGAATTCCATGAATTAAAAGATACTCGCTATGCAATTTTGACTAACAGGGAACCAGATATAACTTGTTTGATTGGAGATTAAACTTTCGAAGGATTGAAAAGCATCGCAAATGGACCAGATGAAATTCAGAGGAAACAAGTTCTACAGTTCTTGTTTCAGATTGATATATTCAAACAATTATGGCAGAATCTTTTTCTTTTCATTTATAAGGGTTGATGGTAAAATCAGAATACATATTTTGAGAAAAAAGGACTATTGATATTAAACTTCACAACAGAGATCTGGAGAATATCCAAGTCTCATAGAATGATATTTTTCGAAATATTGGGCTCATTCAATTCGCACGAACAAAGTTAAATCACTATACATATCATCAGTTATTTTAGAAAAAATATATATGAGCAAGGGTGTTACAAATTCGAATAACGCACAAAATTTCAAATTATTTCATTACATTATACGCAGCTGTTGGGTATCTTCGATAGTATATATTCCATTTTCTAAGAAACTGTCCTCCAGGGATACAGTAGCTTTTCATCTATACTCCACGAATAATTCTCATTCTAATACAGGTAGTTCTTCCTCTGCTATCCATAAGTTATTTATTTTGTTATGAATAAAATTTTATATAGTTTGGAGAATAGGTGTTGTTATTTATTAGATATAAATTCTCGGGAAATACGTCACACTAACACATATGGTTATTATTTTCGTCTTCACGTAGGTTTCGGTCTCACGGCCATCATCAGCGATGTATCAATGTCTAAAACGGGATTTACTCAAACTAATTATATCAGCACAAAGCGTCCTTACGCACCAATTTCAAATAAAAATGCACACGTCGCCAAAACGAACAGAAACACGGATAATCGAAATTGTAACATATCAATGTTTTAGTATATGGATATGTATCAATAATCCACTGCTTAGCAATTTTCTTATAAAATACGAAGTCATTTCAAGCAATGTATGAATACGACTGGAACCAAAAAATATAACGCTGTATCCACTTTCGAACCAGATATTGAAGATTTATAGAGGTAATAGAAAAGGACCTTATTAGAAATATCCGTATTTGAGCATCCTACCTAAAATATACTTTTTTCCACTACTAGCTGTGAAGTTGACAATTATTGCGTCTCCTAGCCTGCTGAGAAGTTGAATTTCTCTAGTAGTGGTTAATAATTTTTTCTATTGTTGACCTAGGTTTATAATGAACAAACTCAAATGTTTTGAGAATCCAGGGATAGTTGTTTAACAAAAACTTGTGCAACGTGATTTTGTATACCCAGGAGATTGTCTTTAACGTATTTGCTGCTTGAAATCACCTAACACGATAAAATTATTTGAATAAAAAAATGCCATTAGTTTAAAATTCGCGCTCAACATGAATGACTGATGACATTTGTGAATCGTGACCGTAACCTACAACGAGTGCAGGACAGAGCCGAGCTTGGTTATGTTACAAAACTATTTAAACAAAATGAGAGTAAGACCACGAGAACACAGAATTACCAGAAGACGACATTGAATAAAACTGATTATTTTTCAAGTGAGTAACCTTGCTACAGGCTACAGATTAAATTGTAAATTTTAGGTTAATATTCGACTAAGTGAAAACAAGATTTCAGTAGTGAAAACGATAGAAAAGTTGATCTCAACATAGAATAATGTGCCCATAAAGTAGAGGTCTTTTTATCACTTGCATAATCGTGGAAGTATGCCAGTAGTAAGTAGAAATCATCTCTACGTTTTTGGTACTGCACCAAACTGTCTGTATAGTAACTTTTTCTGCGATTTCTCGCATTTCTGGCGGTTTGCAATTTAAATTTTCCCTCATTTCGGCTTTTCACATGTATACGTAATGTATACGTAAATATTTCAACAATATTGTTTTTGAGAAATGTCCTTTAATAAAAATGTCAAAATTGATTTCCAGCCTACTTACTTTTTATCAGACAGAAATTACGCAGGCATACGTATCAAATTGTTTACTTTATTGAACTTAAAAATATCAAATTCTAGTTTAATGTGCTAGTAGTGGAAAAAATAGTATATACACCACGGTGGTGAAGACATTTATAGACCTCGCACCTTATTCCGCTCGGGGCGAAGCCCCTCGCGAAATAATCTTGATGCTCGGTCAATAATAATAGTTTTCAACACCTTGGTGTATAATATACTATTAACATTTTGAAGACGCATGTAGGAACTTGCAAGGATCTTGATTAGTTAAATCAGTATAAATCTGACTTAATGATTGAATGTCAGCTCTATGAGTTACAGACTTGAAGTCAAGTTTTATGTGAATCATCTCCAGAATAGATCTTTTAGAATAATTGGTTTCTTCAGTATATATATTGACATACTTTATATATACCTGAGGATGAGGTGTAATAATTGACTTCGAAACCTGGTAGAACGAATCTACACATAAAAATGGATTGTGAGAATTAAACATGAATATCAATATCAATTATTAACTCACACTTGAGTGAAACCAATTTTTCTCATAAGCTTTTATCTGCATTAGATGGAGCTGCAATAAAATCGAATCGAAACATATAATCTTACTAATTGAGACGAAATTATTACAGGTTAGACGTAATCTGATGGGTTGTAAGCAAAAAAATTTTCAGCAAGGGAATTTTCTAAGTTTTTGTTTCTAGTACTATACTTATGGCCATACAGTCTCTTTTATAAATATTGTCTAGAAATTCCTGTATAATTCCCATCGCAATCTGAACAATTCAATTTGTATACTGTGTGGGTTTGCATATCTTCAGGTATTAAAGGTTTTAGATTTGAAAAATATTTACCAACACGATTAGTAGGCTTATGCGCAACATTTATGTCATACTTTTTTAAACATTCCTTGATTTTTTCTGAGGTTTCCAGAATGTATTATAATCATATAAAATTATCTGTATTACCGTTTACGTTATTCATATATGTTATATTTATTCTTTCTTCAATAATGGGGTTGAAAAATGATTTTCGGTAGCCATTCATGTACACTGTACAGTGTATTACGAACAATTCTCAAATTTTTGGAACGTTCCTCTGGTCGAGCCAATTTAACACCGCGTTCTGTTAGGCTATTTATAACACTTTTTTCATAGTTTAGAGGTGCAACTGATTCAAATTGAAGATATCGTTGAGACCAAACTTCTTTAGTTAATCACGAAGTTTTTATTTTTCCATCAGAATTATGCCTAATCTTCATTTCTAGGAAATGTTTTTGTTCACTTCTATTTCATAAATAAATTAAATAAAGTTTACAGTGGAACTTGTAAAATTTATTAATCACGTACTGCATTTTATCATTGGGTACACATCAGGTAATAATCTTCATATCATTTAAAGAATACGGGTTGAAAATCTAATGAATTTATTACAGATTCCTCTAGGCATTCCATAACTAGGTTAGCAATAGTAGCTGGAATGGGAGATTCCTTTGCTGTGCCAAATTTTTTTCCAAAATATTACACACCGAATTGAAAATAAGTGCATTCTAAACAATACTTCACTGCATTTATAAATTCAGATTGATCTAGAGATGTGTGGAGTTTTTAATCTCTGGCCAACATTTTTTGATGCTACTCGATGCCAAAACAACTGGTATATTTGTGAATAAAGAAACAACGTTTTTATAAGCTCAATAATATGCCTTCACACAAAATTGATTTTTTCCTATTATGTTGCAAGCTGGTAAATTTTGATAGATATAAGGTACTTGTCCATTATGGCAAAGTAATTGATTTTTCAAATCAATAGGGATTATCATATTTTTGAACCATTTATTTATTAATTTATTCATGTCATTTCGTACTGATACAGATTTTAATTTTTCATAAGTTGTTTCATCATTCAATAGATTTCTCATTTTATTTCCGTAGTTATCTCTATGCATTATGACGGTTAGCATCTAAGAACTCTTTAAGGGTGATAATGCTCAATATGTGTTCGAAAAAAGCAAGTTTGACTAAGGGACTAACATAACTAAACTTCAGGATCATTAGTTTTGATTTGGGAGAAAAAAATCGTCAATTTGATAGTTTTGTGTTGCCGTTGCCTCGTGTTTCATTAATGTCCCATTATTTGGAAATTAGAACTTTACAAGATAGGACTCATTATTTCATAATTTTTTAATATTCACTGAAAAATGGTATATATTTTACGGATGGTATTGAAATTTACTAGTATTTTGCATTTATTGCAACTTTGGTTATTTCATGTCAAATCGTAGCAAAAGTAGCAAAATACATCGGTGATTCTATATTAAATTCATATAAGGTTTCTTATTTCAATAACAGGTTGAACTTTGATGGAATGGGATTATAGGATTTTTGGCTAAAACTGCTTGTTCACATCATGGAGGAGAAGTAGATAGTGTAAAATTATTGCATACAAAGATGTGTTAAATGTGTAAGTTGTGCTTTATTGTTCAAGATCAACAAAGTAAGCGGTAGTAGATTAAATGTGCCTCTTAAATCTTAGTTAAGCTAGGTACCTAAATTATTGGTCTCAGGCAGGTCGGTTGCTACATTCTATGGGCAAGCTGCTGAAAAGATCGCTCAGAACGAAAACATGATCATCACAGACAAGCTAGTACAAGCCTTTGTGGTTAACTTATAGTATTAAGTTGAAGAGTTAGAAGTAAAACTGGTGCAAAATGCTTCAATATTATCATAGTAAGTCTGTCAGAGTGATAATGTTGATCATACTAAATTGACAAATAAATATTTTTCCGAGAACATGTTATTAATTATTTGTTACTCTTGGAAAGATTGGTTTTGGTATATTTTCGATACTGAAACTGCACCAGAACAATTGTTGTACATGCTAAATCAAATACATGACTCTTCTGGTTTGCTATTTGTTGTTATACTTCTTCCTGGAAAATTGAGCTGGTATACACAATTTCTAGAACATTCCCATTTTCTGTTACTCTGAACAAACTGAATGGGGTTTGTTGCAACCAGAGGAATGGAAATCGTATATTGTGCCCCTTAGTAAAGTTGTTATCCTACGTTACGTACTTACGTATATACATTTGAATTTTATTAATATTCTTACAACTGAAATTTGTTTTACATAAACAATATTTATATGAAACAAAATAGAAAATTACGTTGTGAAATAAACGTTTTATTGAATGAAGTGTAACCTGTGTGAAACAACCATTATCAAGAAATTCATTAGAGATTCATTCCTTTAGAGAAGATATATTTGAATTTCTGTCATGAATCCTTTGTACACACTCATTATCATATTCATTCAGTCGAATTACGTAGGTATACAGAGAGGGTGGAAAAGGACAGGTTTGATAACCTTCAATGAAGCGTTGGTTTGTATATAGAACCAAAAATCATCATATGTCTTTCATTTGAAATCATAAAGATTTATGGATGCTTGTGTAAATATCCTAAAAAAATATGTGAAACCTGTTCATGCTCGATAGATCAGAATTCCGGAGCAGGTGGTATTAAAAGTGCAGAATAAAACATTTCAGGAAATGTTATGACGAGGGCATTGACTGAATTAACTTCTGAAAACGTGAGTAATTGGATAGAGTTGAAGGTAATGGAAAGAGGTGCATTTATAGAGACGTATGACTGTCCGGAAATGGCGTGTACAATGGAAGACCATAAGTTCCTTGGCCGAAAATATGATGATTCAACTCAACTTACCTATGTACGAAGTTGCTTGGTTTGGGCTCTAGAGTCAAAAACTCTTTCTTAGATTTTATTAATTTCTCAGCCATGAGTTTGTACTTGCAAATTACAGCTTTTCATGGAAGAAACCCTAATTTCGAAAATTACAGGGTGCTTAAAAACTTGCTCACAATGAATTATCCACGCACATATTTTGTGATCTCCTTTATATAGCTACTTTTATTTAGAAGCTATTTTCTGTCTTACAAAATTTTGGTTGGGCAAACGGTTTAGCAACAAAAAATATTTTTTAAATTCGTACAAGCCCAAATCAGTAAATGTAACTCAACACAAATAAAGTTCTTATTGAAAGTTGGCTATGATTTAGACACCTAATGGAAGTGTTATGAAAAATTCATTAATTTTCCTGTACACATGCGTAAATTCTACGTAGAAAATTGAGTTGTACTCTCCGTAGTGTAGCAGGATTCCGAAGGGCAATTTAAATTTTCCTAGTTTTCAATAGGAGAGGGGTACATTTTTGTTTTCATGGCACCACATAAAAAATCACAGGATGTTAGGTCCGGTAATCTCACTGACCATTTTACAGGAGCATCACTTCCTCTTCCAATCCACCGATTTGGATAAGCCGTGATGCTGTGATAACGAAAAAAAATGTGGCGGATCATCATCATGCATAAACCACATTTTTTGAGGGTAAATCATCTAGTGAAGTTCCTTGCAAAACCTATTACCTATTAGGTAATTGTCAATAATTCCTCCCCACATATTAATTTCAAATTCATGTTGTTAATGAGTAACTTTTATTGCGTGGGAATTTTCATCAGAGTAAACATGTTGATTACGTAAGCTAGTGACACCGGATCTTGTAAGCGAAGCTTCGTCGAAAAATAAAATTCCCCTATGGAAATTTGGAATTTCTGCTATCTGATTTTCAATAAAATAGTAACATGTTAAGAGGGATTCTGGATCAATAGGTAATAAGTCTCGAATTTTTTGAACACGGTATGGATGTATAAGTAGTTCCTCTAAATCCTCAATAACAAATAAGTTTGGGAGCTAATTCCAACCCTAGATGTCTAGTACTTAATGTTGTGTTTTCCTCAACGTTGTCTAAAATTTGTTCCTCCGTATCTACTGTTCTTGTGGTCCACAATCAAAAGTTCGTGGCTTAAAACGACCATTTTGGCGAAGATGTCTAACAATGTTTGCAAAGGTTTGGTGATTTGGCAACTATACGGTTAGGAAACCTTTCCTTGTAGACTCGAACACTCTCGAGATAATTGCAATCACAAAACCCATAAACTAACAACATTCCACTTGTTTGTCATATGAATAATCGAAATTCATGATGACTCAGAAATAAACCGAAAAAAGAAAAATACGAAATTTTAAACGCAGTTCAGTTTAAATGACATTAAAGCAATACGCTCTTTCTTATTTGTCAAATTAATCATAGCCAAGTTTTAATAAAAACTTTATTTGTGTTAAGTTACAATTGTGTTAAGTTATAATTTATTTTGACAATGTTTTTCGAAATTAAGGTTTCTCATATAGAAAGCTGTAATTTGCAGGTACAAAAACGTAGATAAAAAATTAATAAAATCCAACAAAGATTTCTTAACGTATTTGAAAAAAAAATCATTTTTGAAGCGATCTAGCAGCCCCCAAACTAACCAACTTTATATATATGACACCCTGCTCCAATATTTATTACATGAAGTGAGTACTACACCAACGAAGCATTTTTTACGCTCAAGTAATATATACTACTATCATATACATAGCAGAAGGAACAAATGAGATTGTTAGAAGTATTTACTGAAGTTCAAGGGAAGTTCGTATGTCAGAGAAGTCTGGGACCGCATATTACGAGGTATATGATATAAATTGTGTAGTTAATTATATACAGGTTACTTTCACAATTTGATGTTGCTGGAGGATGTACCATTGGTAGCGAGACTTGAAATGTGGTTTATGCACGATACTGCACCACCACACTTTGGTGTGGTTGCTCGGGAGTTATTAAGAGCAACATCGTTTGGTCGAGGTGGCCCTTACTTATGGCTAGTTCGATCGCAGAACTTAAGCTCCTGCATTATTCCGTATGAGGCCTTCCGATTTCCTTAGTTTACACTACTCAGTGGAGAATGTGGAAGATTTGAGAAATCGGATCATTTATGAGTGCAATTCAATAATACAAGAGCTGGAGTTTCGTAATGAGTTCAGAAGTCAATGAGGAAAAGATTGGATGCATGCATCCTAACTGGTGGTAGTAATTCCCAACAGTTTTTGTAGATTAAAAAGCTTTACTATTAATAAAATATTTGTTAACGGAATCCAATGTTTTATAGACACCAAAATCAACTCTCTCAATAAAATATTAATATTATATACGAACATTTTTGTCGCCCTGCATCTTCGATACAAAGTCAAAGTCGTCGAAGGACAAAATATTCCTATATTAACCAAAGGAATAATCTCTTGAATTGTTGCGGTATGTTTGATGAACACCCTGTATATTTGTTTCCAAGATATCCTTGATCGTTATATTGTGGGATTCACCTACAATTGACAATGATTACCTGCTAGATGTGCTACTTTTGGAAAGTTGTTATTCCAAATTTGGAATGTTATTTAGGGAATGAGTCTACGTCATAACTGAATTTGATGTTCGATTCAATGAATCAAGAATTATTACAAGTGTACCTAAAATACTACGTGCTGCAATCAATCAGCAATCGGATTTGTTTCATTCGAATATTGTATACGATGTTTCATTTGTTTATTCTGATTCGTCACGCCTTTCAAACTTATGGGATTCAATCTATACGAATCGCCTTTATATTAGAATTTTTGCATTACCTGTTCTGATTATGGAGATAAGCGCATTTCCGTCTACATTTCAGGAAGGAATCATGTTGTATAAGGTGTGTTACAAAAGTTTTGCGACGGAAATCGTCAAATTGGGATTGATGGTAAATGAGTTGCAACCAAGGTCCTATGTTAAAAAACTATTGGGAAAACGATCATGATATTTCAAGAATATCTAATAATGAGTTGTGTTACGTCTCACAATCTAGGGCCTTTAGTGCTCGAAGTATACATTAACATATTATAGTATCTACATTTTGAGTGTCAACAACTCTGTTGTGATATCATTTTTTCAATTATCCAGATGTTTTAATATTCCTTTAACCAGAGATTCTAGAAAAAGTGTTGAAACTATTGCAGTGCTGATATATTTTGGTCCAGAGTTTCTTTCTATTATAAAGAACAACTGATACTTACTTTACAGCTAGCAATTCGCTTCTTTCATTCTCAAGGCTGATATAGTTTCAATAAAAAGTACACTTGTAATAAATTTTCATGAACTTCGTTTTTATTAAACAAAACGTGACATGTTTCACCATACGGTGGCTTTATCAAACAATGGTCTTACAAACTATCGTTTATTCCTTAAATATTGAAATTAAGATTAAGGAGGAGGGGATGAGTGAGGTACGTGTACAGTACTTACAAATAAATTTAATAATGGAGAATTGGTTAAATATTTCTGATCATTTAAAAGGTTTCCTGTATTTTAAACTTATTAATTTCAATTTTTTAGTTGATACTTTACTTTTAACTGACTTATGGAGAATCTCAAAATCCTCTTTGAAATGATGATCAGTTTCTTCAATTGATTTACTTGAGAAAAAAAACACGGGCAGTCACCGAGCACTGCTGACAGAAGTAAAAACTGACATGAAGTAACCAATTTATTTTGGGAATTTCACCCAAATCATCGGTTCTCATTTTATGCAACTTCTGCCTGACGTAATTTTGTTGCTCAGCATTATGACAACCAACGAAGACATCCGATGCCACATATACTATTGTCTACTAAGTTTAGTATGGAGTTGTTGTACTCGTTGTAGCATCCGAAATTACAATTTAATTATTTTTAAATGAAAATTAATATACCTAATTAGTTTTTCTCTAGTTTTAACAACTGTCATTCTATCAACAATTATATACATTTTTATATTTAATAATAAAAAACGTATAATGGGCGGTACAATCCCTGTAAAGAGTATGAATCGGTCCTCGTGCAGACGAAAGTTATATTTTTATTGAATTTATAAATTGTACATTGTGTACTTAATATCGTATCTACGTGCAAGGTTTTAAATATTATGAATATAATCTTTGTCATAAGAATATAACATTAGTGATGTGTATAAGTGAGAACTTTTGCATGTGTACTACACATTGATGACGTTGTGTTATATCTAGTTTATTATTTGCATTGTTCGAATGTTGGATCACAGCATCAAATACAAGTGAGTATTGTCTTGATGTTTTTTTAATACTACTAATACGAAAGTACAAAATTTTATTTCAAATAATTATTTGTGGTGTAATTTACGATCATACTTACCTCTGACGGAAATGTTTATATGTTTACATTTTGCGTTTCTTTTTAGATTATTTGTTCATTGGTCCGAATTGAAGATGTTTTCTTTTACCACCATCCGTAGACATCTTCAATTCGGACCGATGATGTTTAACATTACTTTCATTCACATCGATGTAAATATCAATAAATAATATGTTTTGAAAATAAAATAATGTATATTTATTATTATGACTATCGGGTTACATTCATACTCTTTACAGGGATTGTACCACCCATTAAACGTTTTTGATTATTAAATATAAAAATGTATATAATTGTTGATTGAAATGCTGACAGTTGTGAAATATACACATCACTAATGTTATATTCTTATGACAAGAGTTATATTCACAATATTTAAAACCTTGCACGTAGATACCATACTAAGTACAGAATGTACAATTGATAAATTCAATAAAAATATAATTTTCGTCTGCACGAGGACCGAGGATTGAGTAAATGAATAACGTCGAGATATGCACACGTGTGTAAGCGTATAGTGTATATGTCTGACGCCTGACCAGACTTGTTGCGCATGAAGCAGTGTACATAATACCTAATAGATATAGCTACAGCGTGACGGGAGGTGACGGACTCATGGTTTTACCCCTCATCTGAAATAGCTCAACGCGCCTGAAGAAGTTTTCACTCCAAAAAGATTATAATGAAGCAATGAAGTTGGTTCAGCCTAGTGCAGTTAGGACTCATAATTATAGATCAATAATGTATGTAGGTAAACTTTCTGATAATGTATGCAATTTACTTGAAAAACACAATGTTACCACATATTTTAGAACAAATAAGTAGGCAAATATATTAAAAACAACAAAGATAAGAATAGAGTGTAAAGATTGTGATACATTTCATATAGGCCAGACAGGAATATCTTTTGGAACTGAAATTAAAGAATACGTTAATTTGAATAAAGGAGATTCAAAAGTTGTGAGCCTTATTGAAGAAACTGATCATCATTTCAAAGGCGATTTTTGGATTCTCCATAAGTCAGTTGAAAGTAAACTATTAAGCAACTTAGAGAAAATTGAAATTAATATGTTTAAAATACAGAAAACCTTTTATGTTATCAGAAAGATTACCAATTCTCCATTATAAAATTTATTAGTATGTAAGTAACTCTTATCCTACTGCACACGTACCTCACTCATCCCCTCTTTCATAATCTTAGTTTCAATATTTAAGAAATAAAGCATAGTTTGTGAAACCATTGTTTGATAAAGTCACCGTATAGTGGAACGTGTCACGTTTTGTTTAATAAAAACGAAGTTTGTGAAAATTTATTACGAGAGTATTTTTCATTAAAACTATGAATATGAATTTTCAACAAGTAGGCACCAAAACCATTCTTAGGCTGATAATTCTACGAAAGAACTCGTATCTTGAGGACTGTTAGCAACCCGATAGTATTGAATGATGCAGTCCTAAAAGCAAAATGTATGCTACTCACCAAAAATTGAGTCTTTTGGAGACTTAGTAAGTTAATGATTATGAATACTATATATGTCTAGATGAAACATGACTTGAAGCATATTTCTAACAAAAAATGTAAGTAATTAGAAGAAATGTTAATACTATCGAGAGATTAATGCAACAAGATTTGATAGAGTAACGCATTGTCAGAGATTACCACTTTATGTCTGTGACTTGAATATAGTTTTCCATCATTGTTATACGTTCCTCAAAACTTTTATACCGAACTTTACAAACTATGTTATGAACTCACGTTTCGTATAGAACATGTTCTTCATTGAATCAGTTCTCTAACAAGCTCAGAATAGATTTGCAACCGAATTGTAACATATTATGGGATAAGTCCAGGTTCGGCACATATCACTACCAGTATGCTCCTGTTGGAACAGAAATTGGGATATCCGAAATTAGACAAACTATCAGCACATTGATGACTTATCTTTACAAGTTCTTCCCGCAAGTGTTATATGCATAATGTTGCAAATGTTCCAGGTCAGTACGTTCCTCAAATCAGTGTATATTGCATAGAAGGAAGAAATACATATACAAGCTGGCTCCTGAAGATGTATAGATTTAGACCAATAAGAGCAACAGAGCTGAAGAGTCAACAATACATGAATAACATATTCATATCTATTAAAACAATTCAGTATGATCAATCTCCAAGAAATAATATGCCATGCTAGTTTATCATTCAGTGTAGTTTCCAGTGAAGAGAAAAGTTGCACTCATTTAAGGAAAAGATTTGAATTCTTGAAATGCTTATTTTAATTTCTATATATCCTTATCAAGAATCCAAATATAGCTTGAATAAGACAGAGAAGAAGCATATAAAAGACTTACAAGCTTAAGATAATATTTTCAAATCGATACATATATACTGGAAAACCGTTTAATCGAATGACGTAATGGAGAACATATTTGAAATTTTGCTTTTACTGTATGATGCAACTACAAAATAAGAGTTATAATTGCATATATTATATTGATCTTGCATTTTCAGATTTGAGCCTACATTAAGTTGGTTGGGTAAGACTGTACAGGGTGGCTAAATTTCGACGTTTCAATTGAGAATCTCGTCTTTTGTTTTCGAGTTATTTGAGAAAACTCGATTTTATTTATGGAATTGGAATAACATAATTTCTACAATCTGAAAGCCTTTTTACAAGTGGAATACAGAGGCATAGTCACTATTCTCAAAAAAAATTCAAAATGCGAGACACATATGATAAAAAGTTATATTTTTTCTCATATATTGGAATAAAACTGAAAAAGATGAAACGGGTGCTTTTTTGGAACTAATCTCCAGAAGTGTCGGTTACTTCTCTAATACATATGTTCAAAACTTTCAATGAAATAGTACCTTATCGATTCCGAATCGAAGTAATGGTGATTAATGTGTGAAAAATTGAAAATCCTACATTCCATATATTAGGTCTCCAAATTTAATATAGGAATCCTATTATGAAAAACAGAACTCCCATTCATCTTTATAAGGTTAATAAATAATCTATGAAGAGAGCACTAAATTTAATTTTGTGATAAATTTGTCACTATCATTATTTTTATCATTGAATAATATCGTAATCTAGTTTAAGATGCCTCGGACTGGAGATATATATGTATTGGAAGAGATATTTTGTTAAAAGTAAAACCATATGAGTATTTTGACGTGCCGAACTATTTAAAAATACTTTCCAGTCTACGGGATGTGAAGTGTCTCCTTGGCAGAAACCAACTTTCTAATTTTAAATGACTGCTTGTATTTTTTTTTGGAGAATTCGATTTGGGTGTAAAATTTGTAGTTCAATGATTTATGGGTTGATATGCTTCGCTCTTGTACTTTAAACGATAAAAGATGTTTTTTTCGAAATCTGAAAGTAAGAAACGTGAATAACGGCAAAACTGAATAAAGGTATATGAAACTTAAAACTATGATTGAGGATGCATGTACAAACATGTGTAGACATTCAAATTTGAAAGATTTTACACATTATGTCAAATATTAATCTCCGTATTAGCGAAACTTCAAATTCAATGTTCTACAGTTTTTGAATGCACCCCTTTGTATATTATTATTAGTCTATTTGATTCTAATCTCTTCTAAACGGCTGATAAGCCACAGGCGAGAAAGCTTTCCGGAACTATTTAGTTCGGGTGTCACTGATCGATATAGAGAGAACGAACTATGAAGGGAAATGGTTGGAGATTCCGGCCGCCATGAATGAACATCTACTGATGGGTCCTGGCTAATTGCGATAATTGAATAACAAATGTATGTTTCTAAAAGTATAAAGTGTAATCATACAAGTTTCTGCCTACTGTATAAACACAACCACGTAGCTTTCCGAAGGTGTGGTTTCTTAAGAAGCACCTTCCATGATCTAGAACTAGAGAGAACAAGTTTCTAGAAGCTGCTCTATCTTTGTAATTTGGCGAAAAAAGTTGATTTGTTGAAGTGCATATCAAGCAATACTCATGAAAATACATTTACATCAATAATAATCAAATAATTATTGATATTGAATATTGAATAGGTTTTAAAGAATTGACTTCAAATTTACACCAAAACTTGTAACATTACATTTTTAATTAATGCTGACAAAATGATTCACTCCACTGTGGCATTTGTAAATTTTAAATGTTTTTGTATAAATTTGCTAGGAATGAAAGTTAGAAGATATTCTGACTGTAGGTGTTGAATATTTTGTGCAATCCACCCAAAATTCATAAAAAATCTGAAACCAAAAATAGCAGATACAACAATAAACAGTGAAAAAAAATTATATATCTTCATACAAGCAACAACTCACAGAATATAATATTATCCATCTATTATCCATCTAATAATAGATGGATCGATCAAAATTTGAATATGTGTTGATGTGGTGAAAGATGGTATCTCGGAATATCTTGTGCGCCCATCGATATTTCTGATAGATCTTCTAGGTTACTTATCGAATCCACTCAATATGGTTTTATAACGTGAAATGTTTTATATGATTACTTAGTTATTCCTGATTTAATCTCATCAGTTTCATTTAATACATAGATCACCAGTGCGGTATCGTTTGAAATTATCATCTCAGCTTACTCACATTAGATTTAATGATATTTTAGTGTTATAATTCATTCCAGATTGTTGTGCATGAGTGTTGAATAGAAGATTGAATTTTCAATAAGGCAGTCAGTACTGAGCGTGTGTGCTTGTCATTGTTGATTATAGATTCCCAAGTACTCGATTTGTGCATTACAAATATAATAGAGCTAATTGATGTATGTCCATACTCACTGAAATGCTTTTGACAGAGTAGTTGTTTTCACTAGAATTTATTCCTTCAATCTGAAGCTAAATACGATTTCATCTCTGTAGCATATTCCATACAATGTCTATATTGATTTAACTAAGGGATTTCAACTCAGGTTGTTTTGAATTCCTCATTTGAAAGTTCTAAATGCTTAAAACATGTACAAATCAGAAATGAAGTTGTTTGAACAAATTATTTACTGATGTTCAATAATCCGCGCTCAGAAACATAAGGAAACATTATTGAATTTCGGCTTTGGGCTTAATATTCATCCAATATGACTCCACACCGTTGTACAAGCAATACAATGAATAAGATCCAGTCGAATGTTAGTTTTCATCATTCTCTGAATTATTGTTCTTTACATTGGATTGTTATGTAATGTATGGTAAAGGCGAACATGACAAATTTTGTCATCTCGATCGAGTACTCAGGAATCCAATAAAATTAAAATATAAACCATGTTACGCCTTCCGATAGAATGCAGCCGGCAATACCTGTAATTGCAATCTTGCATGACCACTTGGATGTGCCTTCTATTGTCATTTGCTCCGCTTGCTCGATTGAATCAATGTGTGTGTCTGGGTCCACTGAAAATGTAGTTCTGCGCGGACGGAACCGGAAACAAGAATACTGATACAACAACATTTGAACACTGCAGGCGTGAAATCAGGGAACTAAAATAAGGCAGCTTTTGCCAAGTTCAACAATTGGCTATTATCCACACAACAGGTATTTAAGATTTAGTGATGCCATTACACGGGTCTTGGCAAGGGTTCGGACAACCTCACAATTTGTGGTTGGAAATATACTAACTCCAACGTTCAAATATATAAATCACTGGAATCACATAGACAGTTTTACGTTCATTACAATTGAGGCTGTAGTTATTCAGGTTGAACTAGATTTGCTATTACTATTGTTGAACCATAATGGGAACATAACGGTAAGAACAGCAATTCTTTCATGGGATTTATAGTAACATTCATTGAGAAAATTAAGATTATAAGTTCTGTAAAAAATTTGTGCAAAATTCAATCTTCAGCTGAATTGATGTAGTATGGCTGCCATAATGAAAAAAAATCATATTGTTTGCTGCTCCGTTATGATCTAGCTCGGATTGAATAGTTATCCCTTGTTACCCTAGCCCAAAAAAAAACAAAACCGAGCAGATTTGCCGTTTGAAATATTTCACATTTGTAGGTTCCAAACATATTATAAATTTGAAATATAAACCTTTATACAGTATGCAAAAAAGAAGTAGTTGACAGTTGTAGCCACAGAGATTTACTACTTCTGATTTTGATAATAATCATTTTTACTTCAATTTTCACCTCCTATATTATAGAAACACTAACGTGACTACAGCTTCGACAACTAGCGTGTCATCTTAAAAATGTAAATGTATTCAAGATGGCACACCAATTGTCGAAACTGTAGTCACGTTCGTGTTTCTACAATATAAGTAACAAAACACAGAGTACAAATGTTTTATTGTATCAATATGAACAATTATCACAGAGTGACTGCTTCCACAATCGATTTCTGATTCTAATTACGTTGGGAAAAACAACATAAGCAATTTATATTCCACGGAAAAATTTGTGGTGATTAACAAAGATCGATAAATATTATAACTGCTTAGAAGAAAAAATAATAGAAGCTAGCTAACAATCTTGTACGGATTTATGAATGAGAAAGAGATATTTCAATTGAAAATTTGGATCTGATGTTGTAATTTCAGTGTGCTTAAATTGTTATAATTTCCATTTTTTCTAAGTCGGTTCCAGCGTAGCTTTATCTATTGATTTTCGTGAATCAATAGTCTTGAAAAAAATTCATTTAAAATACATTTAATGTAGATGGTATTCCAAAATATTTTGAAATACTGATATATATTTGATTTTAGATCATCAGATATTCACAGTGAAACTCACAATACAAAACGATAGGTTAAATCCTTATGTTCATAGGCAGTAAACGTGAAATAATCACAGATCCCAATGATAAGTCATATCTTTATCTTTGGCCTGTTGGTTTCTATCTTCAAATTTAACATGACTTCAATACCAATCAAACAAATGTTTCGTATAACAAAGCTTGATTTATCGTACTACTTAAAAACTAACATTGTTTCAAACCTTGGCTTAAACTTCTTCTCCGGTTTAACTAAGCTTTGGTTCAAACCAAAACTGAAAAAACGGCCCTAAGTCATCAAAGTGTCTTGCACACAAAATAACGTCAAGCAATTTTCAAAATACTCCTTAAGGCAAAAACTAAAAAACGAGGATATTACCATATTAGCCGGTATTTCGAATTCGATTTTGGAAAACTATAGATTCCGTTCAGGATCAGGATCAGGAACTTTCAGCTGAATTTAAGTTGAAAAGTTGAAATGCAAGAGCTATAATGTATCCGCTTGTGCCATTTCAGAAGCTGATTTTTGATTTTTCAACCGCTAACTTTGAGCTACTTGAGCTCTCTACTTGAACATTATGAAGATTCGTTATAGAATCTAGATCTGTTTATACCATTACAGGTCAATTCTGTTTGTTATATTAATTGTTCATTCTAAAGCATATTGGGCATTTTGTGGTAGACATTTAATTACCCAACAAGGAATGGTGAGAATATATTTCTGGTGGGTGTAATTTTGGAAAAAGTATATTACTCAACGTATTTATTAATTCATGAATGATTTCAAATAATAAGACATTTTTATTGACTTTGCAAGGTTTGATAAAGATGTGAGACCTATTATATTCAGCGCGATCCAAAGTTGAAGAACTAGAAAGATGGAATTCTGAACATAGGATCATGGATATGATGCCCTGAGATACATTTTCAGTTAAAGAGAAATAAATTGTAAGCTCCAAAACGGCCATAATGACGTCATCGGAATTATTTTTCTCAGGAATGTTTCCACAGTTGGAGAGCTCTTTTAGTAGTGAATAACTTTTATGTCAAAAATTTTCTCTCTATCTACTTTTGTTTCAAAGTTACAGGGTTACAAAGACAAAAATGACTCATTCAAGGGATCATACCAGAGGATTAAATAAAGTTTTCCATGAAAAACAATTGAAAATCAGTAGGACAAATGGTAAAAATGGAATGTAAATTCAATAACACATTCAATTGAGAAATTTGAATAGAAAAACAATGATTGAGAACTGAGATTATTTTGAAATACAGGACTCTTCATATAAAAGGTTTTCAATATGACATTCTTCAACTTCCGCACTCCCCAATCGTCTCCTAAATTCCTGCACTGATCTTTCTCCAGAACCTCTCTAGAGGTAGCTCTACAGGCTGTTCGTATGTTTTCTTTCAGTTGATTCTCTACTTGTCGAGGCAGTTATATTAAACGTTATTTTTAGAGTGGCCCATAAGTAGAAATCTAAGGGTATAGTCTGAAGACCTAGGTGGATTGTATTGGTACATTATTTCGGACCCACCTATCTGCAAAATTAGTGTTTGAGTATTCCCTTATCATTTGTGTCTAAGCGAGAGTCTCTTCAAAATGTTGGGAACACATGTTGGCACGAAGCTGTAGTTGAATGTTTTCAAGTAGGAGTGGTAGTTGTTCAATCAGAAATTGCAAATAGTTTTCACTTTTGAGGATTCCTCAATATAAGAAAGGACCAACTAAATGGCCAAAAATAATCCCACACCACACATTTATTCCAAAGTGTCCTAGGTTTTTAATTTTGTTAACGTGGTGTGTTCTCTGTCGCCAAATATATTATTGTAATTTGCTTTGCCATTGCTGACAAAACAGCTTTCATATGTTCAAAGTATATGTTGCAGTAGTTTCTGAGTTTAGAATTATTTGGGTTAAAATTAGTTTTTTTTCCATATGCGACTCATTTAAAAGCAGCATGGTATCCATTTGGTTCAAAAACACGCTGCAAAGAAGTAAATTTCAAATTTAATTCCCGACATGCTTGCCTTATGAAGTTTTCGGGATTATAATCGAAATATTGCAAAACTCGGGCAACCATATTATCATCAAAAATATTTCTGGTAATAGTTGTACCTTTTCGGAAAGAAAATGCATCTTGGTTTTGTCTCAAAGTGCGTTCTAGACTGACAAATATCTTTGCATCGGAAACATGACGTCCAGTATATTTGTCGCGATACTACTGGACCGCTCTTCTACTATTTTGTTGACATTTACCAGAAACCAACAGCAACTTTTCCTTAACGTGTTTATATTTTAAAAGGTCTAAGAAGTTAACCTTATTTGTTGTAAGCAATCACGGATGACAGCTCATTTGACATATTCAAATTCGCCTTGTTTTTACATGAAACAACTCTCAAGTGTTTCTATCGAAAACTTGAGTTAATAGTAGGCGTGATTTCTTGAATGAGCCATCTTTTGACTTTGTAACCCTGTGACTTTTGAGCAAAACAGATAGAGGAAAAATACTGATGAAAGATATCCACAATACTACAAGCTTCCCAACTACGGGAAAATATGGGTATGTTACTGAGAAAAAAAATGTTGACGATGTCATTACTGCTATTTTGGAACTTCCAATATTTTTGTTTTAGCGGAACGTTTACCTCAGGACATCATACAATCCTAGGTTCAGAATTTAATCATCTTTTATTTTTGTAGTAAGTTAGCATTTTGTAATATTTGTATGGAGAAGCTACTTTCCATTAAACTAGTGAAAATCGTTTTTATTTCAGTTTAAAAAGGATTTGCATTACGTAATGGCTGATTCCATTCAATTTTATACTTTTGCTACTGCAATCCAACTTTGTGTCATTACATTCAGTTAATCTGGTTATGATTATTTATAAAAATCCAAGGACGGCCATCCGATGCCAGATTTATATCAATTTCACCTGTAAATATAGAAAAGTTTCCGTTGCATGGTGGAGATGATGAGATATGAATTTTATAAATCATGTTCTCTGGATTCACCCCGTTAATTTGCTCATTAAAAGTAATTCACTTGTCGCTGGTGAGCTTTATCTTCAAGCACGCATCCGAGTTAAACAAGATTCAATTTTGGACAAGCAGACTTTGATTTCGTAGTTACTTGATTGATTGCATTTACATGCCGTTACTAAAATGTGGTATGGTGGAGTTTGTTTTCAGTTGGAATTGATTGATGGTTAAAAGCTCGTAAGAAATTGTGTAATGACGTTCGAACGAATAGAAATGAGTGATTTAGTAAGTTTGCGTATACTGGACGAGAAACCGAGTAAGTCCGTGATAAAATTGATAAAAAGTAAAATTATTGGAAACATCGTTTTATTGCTTGAAATTTATTTTGAACAGGATAAAAGATGATTATCATTCAAATTTACATTATATGATACACATGATGTTAATGTAAGAGAATTGGAAAAAAATTGATAGATCACTGACGTCACAAACTTGCAAGTATAAGTTACTGAACGATCTTTGTTAAATATAGTCGGAACCGGCCAACAACATGGTGAAAAGACCAAAAGTATCTCACGTCATCTATGAATAGATGTCCGCCTACGAAATCAAGTCGCCAACATGAGATAAATGAGTATATTCATATATTTCTAATTCTCTCACATTGGTTTGGTTTGGTGTATTCATCTGGCGCAATCAAGTAGTCTCACATTCTCCGTAACTTTTGTAAAGTTCGAGAAATCTGTCAGTCAATGTGGTTAATTGTTTGATTTCTTCACCTCATAGGTGAAGTGAGATACTTTCGGTATTTTTACCATGTTGTTGACCGGTTATGACTACCTTCAACAGAGATCGTTCAGTAAAGTTGCAAACTTGCTCGTTCCATTGATAAGCTCTATGAGAAGAGCGAAACAGCTATCTGGAACTATAGCTTTGTGATGTTTGTGATCGATCTGGACTAGAAAGATCTTACCCTTACACATGACGTTGTTATTGTATTAATTATATTGCATAGATTAGTCTATATCATGAACACTGTTGAAATGTGAAAGATTAGATCTTCGATTTCATGAAAATTGAAGTTGTCAAGTCAGTAACCAGACCAAAGGGAGAAGAGCAGAACAGCAAAAGGTACAGATGGCCGCAACCCATAGTTAAATACACCAGTATATTTCAAGCGTCTATACAATTGAGAGATTTGCACATTTGAATCTGGACAAAGGATAGAAAAACAACGATATCACCATGATGCCTGATGTCAGGTAGCGATAAAAGAGTTAGGCTCAAACATCATTAGCTCCAGGACTACAAGAACCAAACACCTTAGGAGTACAGAACAAAATCAACCTCCACTGTGTCTCATGACATACAAGAATTGAGGGGAATCAACAAGTGGCCGCCCTTGCACGCAAGGGAGCTGAAACGTCGTTAATAAGACACGAACTTTTCTGTGGTGTAGGAGCATACACTATATAAGAAATTCTCGGAGTAGAAGACAGAGAAATGATGACTATTCTACTCTAGCACATAGGCAGTCCAAAATCTTCCTAGATGAATTTGGAAATAGGACGTCTTGGAAAGTATAACGGGAAGCAGAAATAACATAAGATTCATAACAAGATTTATGATGACACACTGCAAACTCAATGGCCATATGAGAAAGATTGATCCAATGAATGGTAGGACGTGTAGATTCACAGAGAAGCGGTAGAAACACCACCTTTGCTCACTGACGGCGAATCTACACCCATCCATAGAGAGAAATACACCATTGAAGATGTGTGAAATCTTAGTCCTTTTAAAGCATCTGAAGCTCACCGGCGTACAAATATATAACAGTACCGATAGTGGGTACAGTAGTCCCTTAAGGACCAGATGACAACACCCCTGATCGAATTGAATCTCAAACGCGTGAAATTCAAAAAAATTATTTCAACTCTGATTTGAACATTGAACTATACTCATGTATCAATGCCATAATAAAGATTCTTGACCCAGGTATGAATTACATATAAATTCTCAGGAAATAGGTCACATTAACACTTATGCTTCATATTTTTTAGTTACGTACCTTTCGGTCTCACGACCATCATCAAAACACGTCCTTATCGCACCAATTTCAATTAACATGCCCTCGTCGCCGAAACGAATATGAACACGAATAATCGGAATTGTAACACATCAATTTTGTAAGTATAATATATCAAGAATCCACTGTTAAGCACTACTCTTAATAAGTGCGAGCTCATGTCAACAAAGTCTATGAACGACTAAAGACGAGAACATTAGGTTCAAGGATCCACTTTCAAAACAGATGCTATTATTTACGAGCTAATAGAAAAAGGTTTGTCAGTTATTGGGAATATACTTTTGACGAAACGTACATGAAGACGAGAAAATATGAAGCATACGTGTTAATGTGATCTATTTCCCGAGAATTTATATATAATGTATCAATGCTTGTAGGTGTTGGGTTGCAAAACCGAAGCCCGTAGGGTTGAAATTCTCAAGTGTTCGAGACCTGCAAATACACAAGACAGGACGTTTTTCGTACCAATACCAAATATTACAGTTTAAAGAAAATAGATCAGGAATGAAAATGTATATGCTTCAAAATCGATAGAACATATTCATCAGTTGGTTAGACTTTGCTATGAATACATTCGAGTTGATACAGTTACTGTCAACAATTTTTCTGAAGAATTCCAAAAGTTATAATATCATCTGATGTTGTTTGTGTTATTTTCGTGACATTTTAAGTGAGAAAGTCACTTCTTTTTAGCCCTAGGCCATACAAGTTAATTTTTGGCTATGAGATGTAGCATTGACAAATCTAGAAAAGCTAGTAGTACGGAAAAACTATTTACATAACATTTTTCGCGAAGGCTTACTTGATCGAAAATAGCAAAATAATTCTGATGCCAAATTATAATTTCAAACATTTGACCTGGAATTTTGCACTATGATCTCGTGTGTTGGGATCATTTGTTGAATTGACCGTTAACACACACAGCAGCTGTTCCGCCGCACCTTGAGCAAGGTATCTTCTGAAGGTTGTTTTGGATGAAAAATAAATTGGGTATGACGCACTCTATCCAGGATTATTACTAGACATGAAATGAGTCTTAAATCTTATGCAATATTAAATGAACATACATCGAGTTCAATAAGGTTTCAGAGTGATTGCCCTTACACAACAACAACAAATGAATGTAGTCAACAACCAACAGGAAAGCTTCCGTATTTATCTACTGAAAATGGAGTGGACGAAATACGTATTTAGATTTAAAAAATTCTATGTGATATCTGCCTATATTTACTTTTTGTTGAGACTTTTATTACTTTGGAATTTCTATGTAAATATTCAATATCAAGAAGATGAAACCAATTGATATACTTGATCATTGATTAATCACTAAAATATTATATTCCATTGCTTCTAGTTTCTTCAATTTAACACCTTCTCTGTGTTTTATAAATCTTGGTTTGACCACCTTGGATAAAATGAATTTGTCAAGGGGACCTCGATATTAGTGGGTTACTTTCAGGTTTTCTCTGAATAGATTTGTATAACGGAAGTTAGCAAGTCAGCAAGTATGTTGAACCTGAAGAGAGCATAGTTTTCCAAAATGACAACCACTCGTACAGGGTCATTTTTCATATTTGCGTACTCACTTACAGGGGTTGATGTTAGTGACAGAAATAACTTTTGATACAATAGTTGGATAAGCCGTTTTTGAATTATTTGAGTTTGAAATTTGGATAAATTGATGTGATGATAATCGAGTTGGCCAGGCGTTCGCATACTTCAATGTGACATATGTGTCGCTTCACTTTAAATTGGAACATTCAGTTTGGAAAATGGGGTATTCGGAGGAAGGTCTTCCTTATTCTAATAAAAATCATTAATGATAATATAAAGTAAAGTAAATGATTATATGTTTGCTATATATCCATCATGATTTCTGACACATTTTCTAATGTTTTCTCTCATTTTGTGATGGATTGCATTTGAAATAAAATATGGATGATCTCTGTTGAGCATGAATATTCCTTGTTCTATTCTTTGCCTCAACACTATTATATTTTCACGTCTGTCATAATAAATTCGGTTTGTTAAAACTCCCCACAGCAAAATATTCAACGGGCTTAAGTCCGGGCTAAGTCCAATAAATTGTGCCCTGTCTGCCTATCCAATGATCATATCTGCCATTTAGGTATTCAGTAACTTGAGAGAGATATTATGAGGTGGTGGACCCAAATATGAATTGTTATCAGAATGAAACAACGAACTACTTGAATCTTTTCTTCCTCCGAATAACCCATTTCCTGACTGAATGTTTCAATTTACAGTGAAGCGACACATACGTCACATTGAAGTATGCGGAACTCATGGCCAAGTCGATTATCATCACTTAAATTCATCCTGTAAATAACTCATAAACGGCTTATACAAATATCAACAACCTATATATTTTTTAAATCAGGGGAAATAGATCTTTCGTCCTGGCAGGAAATATATAGGATGTTCTATTAAAAAAAAACTTGCCTTTGTTTTCCACCTTCTCGATGCTCATGTGTTTTTTACTACAAATCTAAAAGATAATACCGACAAAATTATGCAACTTTTACATTAACAGTTTCTTCTGTCACTCACTTTAACTCCTGTGGGTACGCCAATATGAACAATGACCCTGTACATATGAATTATGTTGAATCATTATTACATAACGGGGATTTGTAGGTAATAGGCCAGTACAAATAGTATTTGAACAACAAAAAAATTCGTTACAGGAATCTGACAGCGGGATATTGTAGAACAAGATATTGTAAAAGAGGGAAAAATAAATCGAACCGACAGCTGCTATTCGGGGTGGAATAAGGTGGGTTTTCAGGGGTTGAAATTTTTTTTTCGTGATTTCTGGCTAAGCCGTGTATTCTATCAGAAAAAATTGAATATAAAAGTTGTAGAGAATGAAAAAATTTAATAATTTTGTACCTATCATTTTTATCCTAACCTCAAAATTTTTTGAAAAAAATACGTAAGCCGATTTTTCGGTTTTTAATTTTTTTCTTTGACAAAAAAAAATTTACGAAGCTCAAACTTCGACAAAAGATACCTCTATTCATTGCAAGAAGATAGTAATCCTTTCAGAGGGAAATATTTAGAGGTTGTTGTTAAATTTGATTAGAAAAAAAAAACAAATTTTTAACTGCAATTCCTCTTGAAACTACGCCTCCTACAGAGTTCTGTTTTGGCTCACTTACTCGTTGTTACGTCTACTTTTGATAAGTGGTAAAAAAAGGTACTGCGATGGAAAAAATGGCGGGGACATGAAAATAACCGAAAAAATCGCTTTGTTCGTGGTAATTTGCATATTTATCGTTGAATAATTGTTATTAATTAATAAAATCATTTTAATTTTTTCATGTTTATGGAAACTATAATATCATTTCTTTAATTATTGTATAGATCGAGTTTTGATATGATGTCATGCATGTCTAAGACAGCAGCAAATTATATCTGCTATATTCGTATCTTCGTAATCGCAGGATAAGAATAAAATTCGAAATTTTAAGGAGCTGTTGTCCAAGCTAAAGGCAGCATGCGAACGCACCCAGAGGCCTTGTAAGCTAATGGGGGTCGAGCCAGCGTATACTACAGTCGTACCAACTTATGTTTAAATTGTTTTGATTTAGAAAATTGCTCAAATGCTGAACTTCCACAAATTTCCATAGACGAAAGTGACTCGAAAGAAATGGAAACAGATCAATGTACTATAACTCAAACAGTACTCAATGAAACTTTCGAAAACACTGGAGATTCGTTCAGTTTTGTTGAATTGGACGAAGAAGAAGTACAACGTTTTGCGAAGAAAGCAAGATTAGAGGAAAATACATGGAAGAGAATGCATATTTTTTCAATTTAGTTTTTTAAGCATGTTCAAAATGATATTAATTTTTTTTACCGCATTTATGAACTCCATGTTGTTAATATTCTTACCTAAAAACAGGAGGGATCTGCTTCAATTTTTCCATGTTGTATTATTTTTTATAGAATTTTTTTGTATATAAATACTTGCAGTATAATCTTGTTCAGTGCAACATGCAAATACTGTCTTATAATTGAAAACCACACTGCAAAACCTGTATATATCATTGTAGATCTACTACGTTACCTATCGTATGATTTTATTTTGTTTAGTATACTAATTGATTTCGAGTAAAAAACTAAAACTGTTCTTAAATGCATATTGGTAATGTGCATTTCTTATGTTTTGTTTGATAGTAACAATCCCATGTACGACGATCGTAGAAGTCATAAGAATACTTTTTTGTTACTTAAATAAACTAAAAGTAACGAAAGCATATAATTATTCATAAATGTATTTCCAAATGATCCTCGTTTACATAATCATAAAAAAATTAAAACGATTTCATTAATTAATAACAATTATTCAACGACTAGCGACCCACCCCGGCTTCACACGGGTGCAATGCTGATAAATTCGAAGTGCTATAGGAAGAACCGCGGCCTCCGACGCGCTATTTATAGGCACGCTCCCACCCGACCGGTACCGCCGCAAACGCTACGTCCCGCAATTTTTAAATCTGTAATATCTTCGAAAATATTCATTTAAATCATATGCTGTAAAGGGCCATATAGATCTATATTAAATCAACAATGTATTTAAGGTATTTAATTGGATAAGGATTAATGGTGTATTGGTTGAAATCGTTTCGAAAATTAGCCATTATTTGTCGTAAAAAGTAAATGACAAAAAAATGGTATTGTGGGATAACCATAAGAGATAGACATATACCATCGCGGAGTTTTCTGTAGACCTTTTCAATGTGTACAATACTCAGTACATTATTTTGATATATCTCGTAGGGTTCAGCCTGCGTTTGCAATGTAATCGGAAAAAATGTAATTATTTACGACATCACATTAGAAACGTCAAAAATAACAGTATTTCTCCACTATTCAATGGACGTTATTATACATATAAACCTTCCTCTTCAATCACTCTATCTATTTAAAACAAACCGCATCAAAATCCGTTGCATAGTTTCAAAGATTTAAGCATACATAGGGATATAGGGACAGAGAAAGCGACTTTGTTTTATACTATGTATTGATGATAAATATGCAAATTACCACGAAAAAAGCAATTTTTTCCTTTTTGTAAATTTTCCATTTTTTCCATTGCAGTATACATTGTTTTACCATTTACCGAAAGTAAACGTAACAACGAGTAAGTGAGCCAAAACAGAACTCTGTAGGACGCGTAGTTTTAAGAGGAATCGCAATTAAAAATTTGTTTTTTTTTAAAATTAAATTTAACAACAACCTCTAAATATTTGCCTCTGAAAAAATTACTGCCTTTTTGCAATAAATAGGAGTATCTTTTGCCAAAGTTTGAGATTCATAAAGTTTTTTTTGTCAAAGAAAAAAATTGAAAAACGAGAAATCGGTTTTTCGCATTTTTTTCGAAAAATTTCGAGCTTAGGGTAAAAATGATGAGTACACAACTTTTAGATTCAACTTTTTTTGATAGGATGCACGGTTTAGCAAGAAATAGTGAAAAACTGTTTTCAACCCCTAAAAAACCACCCCATTCCACCCCAGATAGCAGCTGTCGATTCGATTTATTTTTCCCTCTTTTATAAATCTTGTTCTGAAATATCCCGCTGTCAGGTTGCTGTAACGAATTATTTTCTTTTCTAATATTTTCTCCTATTGGTATCTACTGGCCTATAAATACATTTCTATTTTTGAAATGTTTGATGGGACGAAGTCGTCAGTTTTACGAAACCTATCTACAAAATCACCCTTCTCATATTTAATGTCGCTTTTATTATAACAAATTTGTTCCAGATGTAAAACTAATCCCTTCACAATATACCATCTAAAAGTTCACATATTTATTCAGTTTGACTATAAATTCATACTGAGCATTAAGGAATTTTTTGTTTAAGTAGATAGTACAACAGTTAATCGTAGCGCTATTCCTTTCGCTAATGAGCCCGAGAAGGAGTTTCAATTTCGTTTTTGTTGTTATAATACATTCTACTGAAAAATGCACTTGTACAATAAACAGCACGTAGTATTCGATTGGTTCTTAATATGTAAAGACGTAAATGTAGCCAATTATTTCGCATGGCTGAGATGAACTTCCAATTTCCATGCTGTATCTCTACTAATGACATAATAGCGTATTCCTATTTTATTCAGCGTTAAAATCAAATTCGTAAGCGAGCAAATTGATAAAGACATGATTGAGGCATTTCATACAAGAAATAACTGAACCTGAATGGAAATATATTGTATGTGAGGAATAACCAATTTGTTGAACAGGCGTAAAGCATGTAAGTGTTGAGGGGTTGTTGTTAATAGCCAAAGCGTTATGTACATTCAGCATTCAGCTGGGAGACAATGCGGCAAATGGAATTAAGTGGAAGATGATGATTTGCCGCACTCCTCTTACAGTAAAATAGCACAAATAGATATAATTGTACATGTATTTATGTTGTTGCATTTATGTTAGTGGACGTACGTCTCCTGTAGTACACACAAACCTGTAATGGCAATTTTAGCAGACCATTTCGACGTTCCATCTAAAACGGACTGTTTCACAGCTTTCATGTGACCAGCATGGCTTTTGTCTTCTACTCCAAACACGTCCCTGTATTTTAAAAATAAGAAACATAACAGCATACATAATATTAAGATGCAATATCAAATAACCCATGAAGATACCAGTTGTGCTGAAATAATTTTAAACATGTTCAAAAATAAAACACAAGAGTAAGAACATTATCAACAGTTCGGTGGAAGATATCATATAAAATTCATATTGATTATATGATTTCTTATACCATTTGGAAAAGTCTACAGCAAAAATAATAATGGTAACATATGCTGTATTTCAAGGTCGCGATACTTCTTCTTTGAATATCGCATTGCTGTTAAGACTCTTTCTTCATTGCGCGAAACAAAATTCCCAACGTAGATATAAGAACATATGTTGTGAGTATTTATTTATTGTGTCCAGATGATCTCCCCTTGAAAATTGGAAGAAAATGAAATAAGAATAATATATGCGGAGTACTTCACACTTGCCATACATTTGTTAATCCACAAGTTTCAAAGTTTTCAGCTCAAAAACTACCTTTATGAATACATGCTTAGAAATGCCGTTCTACAGGAATGATTGCTTTGTTTCAAATTATGACCAAATTCTGTTGAAATATTCAATTAATAGAAACAGGTAATGATAACCATATGCAAGTTTCCTTTTTGTTCTTTATTGATCCAAAGAATTATTAGCTTGGATTTATTAATTTGGATTACCGGCTAATATATTGAGAACAAATATTGTTTGTTCTCGTTTATATTCCTTGCAAATAGTATGTTGCAAATATTTCGGCATTGTTTGGCTTTATTTGGAATGTATTGTTCATTATGTTCAAACTACAAAGTGTTATTTGTTAGCAAAACCGATGTAATTGGATGCCGTTGTCAGGTGATTCACAGGTACGTCAGTAAACTGATTTGAACCTTTAAATCATTACCATAACATCATTGTATGAATTAATTTGATAATATGTTATATTCACAGTTCACATTCATATGGTACATATGTTCACAGTCTTACATCAATTTCAGAGATTTTACCATAATATTATTGCAGTGGCGGCTCGTGAATTTTTGAGAGAGGAGGCTGGACATAAAACGTTTTTGTAAAAATATATTCTATTCACAGCCTTTTAACCTTTGCACAGCGACCGTACCAGCTACTTTAGTGACAAAATTAATTGTTACCCAGCAACAACCAACGTGGAGGTATAGAGTTTCTCTTGGCAAAAATTTTTTTTTTCGCTCTTTGTCTTTTATTTTTTTTGGATTTTTAATATTTTTTTTTTTGGAATTTTTCATATTTCGTTTTTTTTAATTAATTTTATTAACTTTTTTTATATATTAACGGAATTCTACGGTCTTTAGTTTGCGAAAAATGATCAATAATATTATCAAAGAATGTATCATTTTGTTTTAAGTGTTTTACTAAATCTTTTTCAATAGATATTAAACTAACATTGTATAAGCGATTTTGGCCCATTGTATTTGGCTTGTAAGTTTTAATTCGTTTGAGAGTAGAAAATGATCTCTCCACCGATGCCGACGTGACAGAAATGGTGACTGTCAAACAAAGTAGTTTATAAAACTGAGGTAAAACTTGTTGCAAATCATTGTCTATTATATATTTTATCATATCGGCGTGACTGTCATACTGGCCTAAAATATCTTTATCCGAGTATATAACGCATAATTCATTGTGCCGTGCTATTTTATCAAAAAATTTATATTTTAGAACTAAGTTATCTTAAAGTGTATTGGGGAACTCTTTTGAAAAAGATTCGAAAAATCTTCTATTCGTCAAGTCAAAAAACTTCAATTCATGTAAATCGGAAAATCGAATCTCAATTTGACCTTTAATAGTATCTAAAATTTCATAAAAAAGTTGTTTATAATGTAGTTTCTTGTCTACCAAATTACATGTTTTCCTCCTTTTCGCGGGAGGAGCCTCATCAGTTGAAAAATTTTGAAATAAAATATTAAAATGAAATTCTGTATTACGGAAACTTGACATTTTTCCAATGAGATGTTTCAAACGATCTCTTGAATAAATTATATCAGTGAATTTATGTTGTAAAATTTGAAAAATAAGATCAGTTTGTTCAAATATTAATTTAAAATTATCAAGAAAAAACAAAAATTCTTCATTTTCTAAATAAGATTTTATACCAACAGCAGCATTTAATGAAACCTGATCTGTTGAAAAGTCATCACTGTTTAATACAAAATCAAATGTTTCAATTAATTTGTCTTTATTTTTATGGATGGTAAATACTGCACTTGATGTAAAATTCCATCGAGTTGGAGCATTACAGGGAAATCAATGATTTTTTTTAAAACTTCGTCTTGTCAATTACTATTAGTATTAACAATGATCGATTTTGAAAGTTACCTGACATTACTAATCCTTTCAAATCCGGTAAAGGCCGTTTATTTAAAAGAAACACTTTTATCATATTTTAATTCACCAAATGGATTTTCTAAAAGGCCGCAACTAACTCACTAACACTCATTTTAAATTTACAACAGACAACAATCTAACCTTACTTCGCGTGGCGTAACAACACATAAACAAGCACTGACTGACCTACTCAGCAGTCGACAGAACGCACGTCTCGTATTTCATAGATTGCTAGCGGCTGCCGCAGGCTAGCCTCCAGAGGGTGTTGCCGTTTTCGCTGATTTACCCAGTTGGCGTTCGGACTGGTCGGAAAAACGGCAACTGCGTTGAACAACACATGCTCAGCGTTTGAGATATATAAAGAGTCTAGCCTCAGGGCACTGTTGCCAGATTAAAAATAACTACTGAAAACGGGGAATTAATTGTAAAATTTTGAAAATTATCAGAGAAACAGGAAATAAAATGGAGAATGATCATTAAGATAAATCCTTCGAGGAGCCGCCACTGTATTATTGAATTTAATTTTAAGTAATATTATTACATTTCGTTTTTCCAGAATGAACGAACCAAGATTCCGCAATAATGTTCAGACATATTCAGAAATCGTATTCATTTCCAATGGGATATCTTCTAGCAATATGCACTATTGCTAAAATTAATTATAATTTTTTTCGCAAAGTTCCAAGTGTACTCTTGACCTCCCCTAGTTATATTGTTATTTTTCGAGCTGATTCATTAGATAGAATTTTTAAATTCAATACGTACGTTATGTTCGTAGATATAAGAAAATATGTTGTGAGTGTCCAGATGATCTTCCCTTGAAAGTTGAAGGAAAATGAATTGGTGTAATATAAATGAGGATAATATATAGTTCCTTCAAAATAGAGATTTTTTAAAGAAATTTTACCCACAGCTTGGCGACCTATATACTTAGGTGTATTTGGACTGTCTGAAGACTATTTTCACCTAGCGCACGCATGAGAAAGGGTGGTTTCGAAGTAATTTTCTTCAAGATTTTTTGTATTCTTTGCAAAAACTATGCATTTTGTGGAAAAATTACCTCCATAAGAAGTTGTGGAGCGGAAAATTTCCGATCTATATAGGTCTTTTGAATTTTTCTATAATTTAACTTTTTTCCGCTAGGGAGCGCGGAAAATAAACTTTATATATATATGATTTGATTTTTTGCACTTAGAGCTGAAACTATGCATTCTACTAAAAAATTACAAGAGATAAAAGTTGTAGAGCAATTAATTTCTAATTAATATTGGCTATATTGATTTTCCGGTATTGAGCGCTTTTCTCGCTAAAGAGCGTTGGAGGAATTTCACAAATTTTCACCTTCTGCTGATTTTTTTAATTTTCAGCAAAAATATACATTTTATGGAAAAATTAAAAGAGACCTAAATAGTAGAACGGAAAATTTCCGATCGATATAGGTCTTTTGACTTTTCCAAAACCACCCTTTCTCACGCATGCGCTAGGTGAAAATAGTCTTCAGACAGTCCAAACACACCTAAGTATATAGGTCGCTAAGCTGTGGGTTAAATTTCTGGTCGATTATTTGTTTAATTTGAAGGGACTAATATGCGAAGTACTTCACACTTGCCATACATTTGTGAATCCACAAGTTTCGAAGTTTTCAGCTCTAAAACTACCTTCATGAATACATGCTTAGAAGTGCCGTTCTATAGGAATGATTGCTTTGTTACAAATCATGACCATTCGTTACAGTCAACGATTACTTTTTGAACAATGGAATCATTCTGAAATTATATAAATAATGTATTTCCTTCAACAAAATATATTTAGAGGTACCTACACAATCAAAACGATTTGAATAGATAGAGATAACCTTTAGACATTCAGATAGAATGAAGGTATTATTATCAATAAGGTTGTGTTGAGAAAGGTATTTGCAATGAGCCCTGGAATATTTGAGATTAATTGATATTATGACGATAAATTAATTAGTGTTACGATAACGAAACGATTATTTTGAAATGGATTCAATTATCGGTTATAATTGCACAAGTGCATAAAAATTACCGATAATTTTGCAAGAAAGCGTGTTATCTGAAAATTGCACTAGATTTTTTCATATTTTGGCAAAAGAGCCCGAGTCCGAAGGAGGAGGGCTCTTTTACAAAATATGAAAATAACGGAGTGCAATTTTTATAAGATAACACGCTTGAATGTAAAATTATCTGGTCATTTTTATGCAGTGTAATTCAATGGAATATTTCACGAATAAAGAAATAAGTATTGATTTTTTTCTGAGAAAAATCACAGAATCTACTTACTGACAAAGACTATGAATAAAATTGAGCTAGACACGCTTTTAAACAATTTTATTTTCAACACACAAATTAATAATTACAAGAATTATAATTGAACACGCAGTTGTAAAAGTTTTTGGCATTCCGACTGGATGGACCCGATACAGGCGCATTAAGAGCTGCAGCTGACATATTATCGGAATTCGACGCAAAACTTAGTTGCGGTGCTACTTCATTTCCACGCATTTTTTCAACTATTTCTTCATGGTGACCTTCGTCTAACTGCAGATACGGTGTAATGGATTTAGTGGTCGAATGGCCGATAATCGAATGATTAGTTATCTTCACGTTTTTTGTATCCAGGCCAATTTTTGCTGCTTGTTGGGCTGTTCAAGAGCTTATTGTATTCCTTCCTACAGGAATATTCTTATACCATGCTCTGCATGACTTCCAAGAGGGGTTTACAGTAATAAAGAGTCGATCTGACTTACTTCCCTCCCGCTTGTCCAAAAATTTTTTGTATAATCGTATGGGACACAAATCAGAATTCGTTTTATTCCTAATTAACCATTTTAATGGAACACACGGTTTTTCCCCGCCTTGTGTTGTTTTTGAAAAAATGGGATTATAAATTATTCTTCCCGTCTTTTCAACATTATTATTCTCTTCTTCCTTGAAGAATGACGTTAAACACTTGCTACCTTCTCCACCACGCCAAGCTAACTCAAAAGCAAAAACGAAAAATGACTTTTTTTGCAATCTGGTGTCTCTTCGTCACAATTCTGAACCAAATTTTTGTATTCGTCACCTTTGAGAAACACTGAACTCTCCTTTCTTTTCTCGGGCATCGTTTGGAGTTGCTTTCTCTTAGTTTGTTTGGCGTCCCTTGCTGATTTAAATTCAATATCGGTGAACGCATTAAAAGTAATACCATACGCTTGTAATACTTTTCCATCAATAATTTTGCGGTAACATTCTAGATTGTCTTTATTGTGAAGTCCTTATATTCCTGACCATTCTGCTTGCGCATATTGAATGCCCACTCCGTTAATATTTTTGCCAGTACGCTTATAGACATCTCTTTGTCCAGGAAATATCCTTTGGCCTTGCAAAAATCCATGAACTGTCGCCATATATAATGTCTGTTGGATTTGGTATTTTTTGATTCACTTTCAACTACATTTTCCTCAATAGATTGTATGGACCACTCACCAAAACGCGACATTTTTTCACTTTTTGAAGTATATCTGACATTTATCAGTATTGTCAGTCAGTGTTGTTGTTACTGGTGTCATGCCGACGGGATGTTTTCGCAGTGCAATTATCGCTCCGCAGTGCAATTACCGCTGTAATTTTTCGATAATTGCATTCCTCTTATGACAAATACTATACATGAGGGAAATATTCCATGGAATTTTAACAAATTATTATCACATTCTCACATGAGACTCTGTTTTAGAAATTATCATCCATAGTCATTATGGACGGTCCATCAAGATCATGGGTAGGCCCTCAACATCGAGAAATTTTGTTTGGTTTTGAAACCATGTCTGAGTAAGAAGCTGTGGTATCTGGTGGTAGTGAAGAATTTCGAGAACCTTCTTAGTAAATTGATCATTCAACGCAGTTAGAAGAGAAGTATAATACGTTATATTTCCAACACAATGGGTTAGGTTCGCCCATTCTCTAACCAGATAATTCGCTTCACCTTTTTGCTCAAAATGTTGAGATTTTTTCCTTATTCCTACACCACAGGTTTGGTACGAAAGAGACTTGGAGGGTTAGCGTCGGCGAGTTCATTATCTAAGACTGATCGTTACAAAATCACCAACCATTTACGCTGTTCGGTAGCAGCCCATGAATTGATTTATTTTGGAATATTCATCATTCAATACGAACATTTTCTGCCCAGTAGTAAATATAAATCTTGAACTGTTTCAACGTATGGTCATACTGACAAATTTTCGGCAAGCAGAATGTGACAAATGCAGATATAAATTTAGACTTCGAAAATTCATCATCAGCTATTATTGTGGCTTCTGCGGAATTTGAAGGAAACAAACAAATATAAACGTGGTCACCAAGAAAGCAAAATAAGAATAATTCGTCTCAATGATTTCAGGTTTAATTTTTATTCGACTTAACATTTCTGAATATCTTAAGATTAGAATGTGCAGTCCTCTCTGAGCAGGGATGTGACATACCGTTACAATAAAGAGAACCAGCTTAGGACTAGTATGTTTACCCAGGTGTATAATTCCCAAACACATGCTAAAATATTTGTAGTTCACAAATCATTAGCATACTATGAATCTTGTTACTATCATGTAGGTCGATTACCTCGAGCCCACTTAATACATAATAGAGAATTGATTATGAGAAATAGCTTGTTTCACATTCGAGGGGTTGATATCGTTCATAATATCATACTTATCCCAAGAAAATTATGGTAAACTGGAGACTTAATAAGAGTTTGAGTTGGCTACATAACGCACATACTCTGTAATCTCCATGGTCCTAAGGATGACCCTAATCCCTGTAGTTTAGTGACCCAGATCTCGAGTGGCTTTTTCATATGAAAGTGAATTCTCGACTACTTGAAGTCTCGGGACATAATCTTTCGTGTGCCCTCCAGCATTCGTGTGGAATTTAATTAATCTTTTAGTGTGCGTGATCCAAATTATTCGGGACAAAGAACGGAAGAAAGAATATTTTTACGCAGTGTATGTATCAAGATTGACTTTCAGCTCCTTAGATCTCTTAGAAATCTCGAGATTATTTTTTTCAAAGTTGTCAAGGTTTGTTAGATTATTTTGTCTCTTATAAAGCATCGGTTACTATTTTTAAAATTTTCAAGAGCTACACAAACGTGAATGATTGCAAATTATTTACTGGTGTTATGAACACTATCCTTAGCGGATATTCAATTCATCATGTGCCGTAAAACGGGGCTACATGAAAATACAGATGCTAGTTGAAAATGAACGCAGCTGATTGAATTAACAGGTGCTGCTGCTTAACGTCATATTTAGGAAACATAATTCTAAGTCGGTCAGTTAGAGCATAACAACAAGTGGCGGTAACGTTGTTTTTGTTTGTTTCTGCGGAATAGTGTGGCACGTAGAAATCTACAAACAGTAAGGTAAAAAACAATGTTTTTTTTTCGTGAATACTTCTTATTGCCCAGATATACTGGGAATTATTAGTACAGCGATGTATTTATTTCCTAAGAGCATCATAACCGGTTAACACTAATATAACCTCAATTCATCGCTGTAGCTAATTCGGAAGCCAGTGGCGTAGATTTTATTTTTTGGTGTCATTTCAGGGGCTTCTTGAAAATGGTTCGAAAATATAAGAGAAATGTGGGAAGTCGGCCGTACCGCAATTACACGGAGGAAACGTTGAATGCTGCTGTGCGGAGGTATGAAAGGGGCAATTTGAATCAACTCAGTGAAGAATATGGCATACCATATGTCACATTGTATAGAAAAATTAAAGGATTACATCCATTAAATCCGGGACACTGTACTGCACTGTACTTACTCTGATGAAAAAGCCATTGTAAAAGCAATATGTATAGCATCAGAGTGTGGCTTTCCTTTCGAACCTAGTGATATAAAAGATGTAGTTCAGGATTTTTTGACCAGAAGAGGTCAACAAGTGAAACCATTCGTGGATAATAGACCTGGAGAGGGTTGGATGGAGAAGTTTTTGAAACGACATAAAGTCGATTTGTCTAAAAGAATATCGCAGTCAATAAAACAAAGTCGAGCAAAGATTGATCATACAACTATAAATGGTTATTTCGATAATCTTACAAACGCGCTCAAGGATGTCAATCCCGAAGCGATAGTCAACTACGACGAAACAAACTTCACCGATGACCCCGGTCGCATCAAAGTCATTGTTCGAAAGCAGTCTAAGAGAGCAGAAAAAGTTAAGGATACCTCGAAGTCTTCGACTTCAGTCATGTTTTCTTGCTCTGCTTCAGGTGTTATGCTGCCACCATATATAGTCTATAAGGCAGACCACTTATGGGGCACCTGGACAGAAGGTGGACCTCCCAACACCAGATACAATAGAAGTCACTCTGGATGGTTTGATACCAATATTTTTGAAGACTGGTTTATGAAAATTGCACTTCCCTATTTTACTAGTTTACCTCCTGGTCGTAAAGTACTGATAGAGGATAATTTAGCAAGCCACATTTCACTCGAAGTCATCACAACTTGTGAGAACAGTAATATCTCGTTTGTTTTGCTGCCACCTAACAGCACTCACTTGACCCAGCCTTTAGACGTTAGTGTTTTCAGACCAATAAAAATTAAATGGCGACAAGTGCTGAAAGATTGGAAATCAAAGAATAGAGGAGTTATCAGGAAAGAGGTATTTCCCAGCCTTTTGAGGCAGTGTTTGGAGTCGATTAATATGAAAAATGCGCAAAACATCAAATCTGGATTCAAAGCAACAGGCATTGCACCTATTGATCGCCAAAAAATCCTTCAAAAACTTCCCAAAACACAAGATCTTGCAGCAACTGCAGAAACGGAGAACATACTGGGTGAGACGTTGAAACAACTGTTCCAAGAGGCTAGATTTGGAAAGCCAGGAACATCTAGTAGAGGACGCAAAAAGAAATTATCGGTAGAGCCTGGCAAAAGTATTTGTTCAGAAGATATTGCAAATACGCCTTCGGAAAATCAGAAAGAAAAATCAAAGAAGAAAACAAAGGATAAACTAAAGACAAAACCAAAGAGAAAGAAAGTATTGTCCAGCTCTGAGAGTGACGAAGATATATTACCCGCCAATTTACGAAACAAAAAACCTTTATGGACTACAAATGATGATAGTGATGACGATATAGAAACTTTTTCAGACTTCGACAATGGTCATATCGATGATGAAACTACTGATCAAGAATCAGTTGTGGATGAAACTTCCAGAGAAATAATCTCTGAAGAAGAACCTATTGAGCACGATCAATTTAAATGTGGTGACTACATATTGGTGGATTTGAAAACCGAGAATGGAACCTTCAGAGATTTTGTAGCTGAAATAGCCCATCCCCAAGAAAATGGTTATTTATGCACATTTCTAAGAATGAGTGAGAAAGTGATTAATACCTATATATATCCAGCAGTAGAAGATATTGGTCTCGTTGAGAAAAATGAAATAAAAATGAAATTAACCATTGCGGAAACTTTGAGGAGAGGGCAGATAAAATTCAGAGAAAATAGTGAATAAAGTCAGCTTTAACAATGTTCTTGTTTTCCTTGTGAATGTTTTTGAGTTTTCGATGTTTTTTTTAAAAGTTTTTAGTTTAGTAGAAGTAAAGATTTAATTTTTTGCAATAAAATCTGTGTTTTATTACCGATTTTAATGAAACAAACAGCAGACAACTTTGTATTACTTCTATTTCTATTCATTAAGCCCCTATACCAGGTCCACAAGAAAACAGAAGTGTTTTTCAGGTCAATTTTCAAATAACCTCATAACGGGGTTACTTAAAAATGAGCACTTTATATTTTTTTTTCGAAAAGTGGTGAGAGCTGGAATTTTTTTATTGCTGTAAGAGCTTCCTTCGACACGAAATGCCATCTGGGTGATTTTTTTCATCGAAAAAATTTCATAATTTGAAGCTGACAGTATGAAGTTTCCAAAAAGTTTTATCAAGTAGCCCCGTTTTACGGTACTTCAATATTCTCATTGCTAAAGTGGGCGCTAACAACTGACATTTTGTTGAATCTTCTTCATTATTCAAGCATAGACTTCGGAGTAAAGTAACGCTTGTCACGGTAACATGAAGTTATTGTCTTGTTTTACATTTCGCACATCATGCAGAGGCTTGTGACATCTTTCAGCAGTGTCAAATCGAATGATATATTGAGTATTTCATTATATTGAGAATTTTACATCCATGATAATAACATCAATTGCAATGAAATAATGCTAATGTACATCTATACATAATAGATGAAATAAACATGATAATTCATTATTTATTTTCCACATATCATTCTATACGCTATTGTGGAAAATTAAAAAAAATAATACTATAGAACGACCCATAATGTAGTATCAACAATAAAGTACAAATAAATCCTACACAGGAAATGTAGAGTTCGAGTTCGGAATATAACAACAGTAAACTGTACTTCAATGGCTTCTATGAAAATATAGGTTAATTAGATATTGATTTTGTTTGAATACTGCAGCGTTTTTTAAATAATGAATTTAATTCAATCCTGCTTTTCCACAACTGAATTGATTACAAAATATATTTGAAGGTCAGAAATGACCGTTCCATTTTCATCAAGTATTTCATTCCATATTCCTGCACCTAATGATATTTCCCTCTGATTAAGGACCTTGAACATATTGAAAGTATGATTTTTCTGCTTGTAAAACCCGGAAACAACGTGATTATCTATTAACCGTCAAAAAAGCGTTTGAATTATGACTGAATTTTACCATCATGTTGTTCAGCAGAAAATGGAAGAAATCATTTGAAGAACGGAATCTCATGAATGAATACTCAATATATACTTAACGGCAAGGTTACTCATCCCAATGTATTTCTCCCATAATCTCAATGAAAGCGTTTTAGGATATTAATTAAAAACAAAAGTCTTCTAACATTTTAGGAACAAAAGTTGAAACTAAAATTTGAATTATACTTTTTTAATGAAAAGTAATGCATTATAGTTTAGGACGTGTGAGACTTTTTTTGGTCCTGATACAAGCTTTTCGCATTATAGCTTTTTGAAATTCTATTAAAAGAGAATTCCTCAGGGATCAACTTTCAACCCTTTAACACTAATGGTAAATAAAATATCCCACAATATTTCCACTGCCTGGAAGTACGATCTAAATATGCACATATTATAAAAATGCCCCTTTTCTGTGTCTACGTTACCTAGCAGTTTCTTGTTAACAAGCAAAGTGAGATCCTGCGAGCACATGCCTGATGTCGGTTAGTTGTTGGTGTTTTCAATTGTTCATTGAGGCAATTAGATACTGTTTATTTTGTGATACCGAGTAAGTAATCTCATAATAGTGTATCTAATAGTTTGAACATCCGAATCCCATTTTTTTCTTTGAGTTATGTAGAACAAATATAGAAAAACCACTCACTTCACTTGTCAGAAAGCGATACTGATACCAAAATAGTAGCGAGCAAGATCCAGATTGGGACAATTCAGGTTCAGAATCTCAGTCTGCTTGCGTGGCGAGGTTAAATTGGATAATAGCGACGTCGAGAGTTTCGGCTGGAGAAGGCTGGTTCTGCCGGAAGGCCTTACAGTCCAATCAATAGACAGAAGTGCGTGCAGGAATTAATACCTAGGAAAAAAGTATGAGCGTATAGGAAACTAAATTTAATGGTGAGCTTCTGTTCCATGCAACTCGATTCGAAATGGCGAACATAACCCCTAAAAAATTGACAAAGTTGCAAAAAGCGATTTTTCTTGAATAAGTAAAAAACTATAGCTCAGACCGGAAAAACTTAAGTGAACAAGTTGTAGGTATCTAATAGATCTATCGATTTACTCACATAATAATTACCGATATCTTGCATACTTTTCGATTTATATTGAAAAAACCGATAAAAATTGGGGTTTCGAGAAGTCGTTACCTATTACGTTTGCATACTTGTTATTTGCTGTACGTATAGCCCATGGCAAGTTCGAAAAGCGATTTGAAATATTGATAATTCTTCGGAATATATCGATGTTTCTAAAAAAAGGCGCTGTCATGAATTGGCTAGATCTTCTCAGCGGATCGTCCTACAATAACGATTCTTGGCTTATTTCTTTTCTGAAGAGTTGTGCTATAACTTTATCAAAGAAATATAGCATTTTTTCGAATTATAAGGGTGAAAAATTTCTTTGAAAAAATTGCACCTCTTTTGAGCATGCTTTTTCTAATAAGTATTACAATTTTCATTTTAGGGAAACGTCTTCGACGGAAATGGATTTCTGCAATTTTTCACAAGTTACCAAAGAAAAATGTTACATCTTCGACCTTCTGGACCAGAGAACATTTTTTTATTTCAAAAAAATCTGTGAGATGCAATAAACATTTTACAGAAGTGTACGTTATAGATGGTTATGGTAAATACCTACATTTTCAAAAAAAAATACTATGATATGTTTTATTGACTTATAGTATTAGAAATTGAGTAACAAAGTGAAGCGTACGCGGCTGCCGGAGCGTGCGGCGGAGTGGGAGAAACTGATTTCGTGCGTTCAAAGTGGCTTGTGCTTGCAAAATCTTGAATATGTAGGCTTTTGGATCATGTACAAAATTCCTTTCTCACTTGTTCTGGGGAATATCGTTTTTTGCTTAGTGATTCATACTGACGTTATGCTTGTTGGGCGACACTTGTGAAAACTACTGCTGTATACCGCTACTTTGATTGTAAGGATTTTATAAATATTTTATAATAATTTTGTAAATAAATGAAATTTCAAACTTATCTCAATATGTTGCATTTATTTAATTTTGTATCATAAAAAATTATTTACTGAGATAATTAAGTAATTGTTAAAAAGATCCGCAAGCATAACGTCAGTATGATTCACTAGGCAAAACATTTGAGGTATTACAACCGAAATACTGTTTTGATGATAAATAATAATTTAAATGATGTAAAAGTAAAACAAATTAGAAATGCAGAAAAAAATATTTTCGAGTCTATTTTGCTTTTGAGGCGGTATTCGTGGTTACTTCGATTTTTTTACGTGATCCAAAAGCCGAGATACGTACACTTCTGTAAAATGCTTATTGCGTCTTACAGATTTTTTTGAAATAAAAAAAATATCTCTGGTCCAGAAGGTCGTATATGAAACATTTCTTCTTGATAATTCGTGAAAAAATGTCAGGAATTGATTTACGTCAAAGACATTTTCCTAAAATAAAAATTGTAAAAATTATCTGGAAAAAACGTAATCAAAGAAAGCGCGCAATGTTTAAAAGTAATTTTTTCACCCTTAAAATTTGAAAAATCACTATGTTTCTCTGATGACATTATAGCACAACTCTCCAAAAATAAAATAAGCCCAGAATCGTTACTCTAGGACCATTCTCTGAGAAGATCTAGCCAATTTATGAGAGCGCCTTTTTTCCGAAAAATCGATATATCTCGAAAAATTATCAATATTTTGAATTGAAAAAAATATCTTTTCAAAATTGCTATGGACTATAACGTATAGCAAATAGCAACTATGGAAACGTAGTAGTTAACAATTTTTCGATACCCCGATTCTTAACGGTTTCTTCATATAACTCGAAAAGTATGAAAGATATCGATAATTATCATAGAATATTTGATACCTACAACTTTCTCATTTAACTTTTTTCGATCCGAGCTATCGTATTTTACTTATTTAAGAAAAACCGATTTTTGCAACTTTGCCAATCTTTTAGGTTATGTTCGTAATTTCGGATCGAGTTGCATGAAACAGAAACTCACCTTTAAATTCAATTTCCTATACGCTCATATTTTTTTTCCAGGTATTAATTTCTGCAAATTTAACATTAGGCCGTCGTCTATTGCTTGGACTATTATGGAATTTGAGAAAAGCGAGGCAAGCGTGAGGAGACGTTCAACGTTCGAAGAGGCAAAGAGGACTGTTGGTGAACACAAGGTCGATTCTTGGACAACAGCGAAGGTGTACTAGATGTTCATAAAACAATATAGAAAAGCACACAAAATACATTTTTAGAACATCTATTGTGTCACTCTCAACCTGCGATAATTGTTTCACCGCTTATCATGATTTGAAAATATTTCTCATTTTTGTAACACAAATTATTGGAATATCATCCAATGAAGCCAGAAGAGCGAGACAGGCACATGATTTTGAAAGTAGTTCAATGCAACCAAACCTCAAGCTTGTATCCTCTCCAGGAAGGTGGATCCCACAATCCCTAATATGATTATGTCAGGTATAACTATTCTTATAAAGTTACCACCAACAGCACCATGTCATGGGATGATTATGTGAGGTCCATTGCGAAAACAGCTCCTCAAAAGCTTGGTTTTCTATTCCGTGCCAACAGTTACGTTACATCCCATCAAGAAAGATTTCAAATAGGCGGACTAGACGAGCTCAAGCTCGTCACCGAGCTCGTCACCTCTTCTTAGTCAAGACCTACCGAACTTCTTCCTACCAGACTTCATTTTTCTAGGTAACGGCGAAGTTGTGGAACTCTTTGCCTAGTGAGGTCTTCCTCTTCTGCTTATATTCATCATTCTGAGGCCTCTGAAACTTTCTGAAACTGTCACCAGAATGATATTGAACAGTTTGCACTAATCATCTTGGATATTGAGAAACGTTTGGCGTGGCATGACTATCGATTAAAAAGTTTTCTGTAATAATGACCACATCAAGACGTTCTTCACGATTAATTTTAGTACAAATATAACAGTAAAGGAATTCACACCATATTTTTTGATAATGGATGAAATTAATGCACATTTCCAAACGACCCGTTCGTTTAACAAGCTTATCAATGTCTCCTTTACTGTTAATGCACGTTCACATAGTGCACCAACTGCAACTTAAGAGTGAATTTGACGTCAACTTTTAATGCAACTTTAGTTATGTGGAGGAAACTACGCTTTGAAGCGAGTGGCAATCACTCTGAGTAGATTTGCGTTGTTCTTCGTTTCGTATAAACTTATTTTTGTTTATGTGCAGTGCATTTACAGTGCTCTATAATGGATTGTTTATTTATCGACCGAAGCGTTGTCTTGATAATGATATGGATTGCACCGTATGCAAATAACGTTCTTTCAAATGCAAATGAAGTGCTACATGCTCTCAGTTTGGAAATTTCGTTTTACCTTTCATTACTTATTGGGAAAGTAGGCTTGATTAAATTATGTTTTACTGGAGGCTGAAACCCAGGAATGTTGCTGGAAAATCATATTCATTGGATAGGTTCATTGAATATGATTTGGCAGTTACAGTTTAGAAACTGAATCGGTTGATCGGAGTGAAGAAAAATAGTGTTCCACCAAATTATAACTAATGAATTGCAAAAAACATGTTGCGGGTCTAATAATGCAGTCATTTTATCGAAATAAAGGGCGATGTAGGTAGAGAAAAAATGTATATTGGCTTAGGAGTATAAGGAATATATTCGTAATACCGAATCAAATGTAAATCCTAGTTCCCGGAAGAATTAGTTGATCGGGACCTTTTTTTACACAAATTAGTGGAAAAATTGCAGTTTTTGGAGGTATCGCAACAGTTTTTCTTGAGCCGCAATTCATCGATCCTTATTTTAAATGCTGTGGTTCAGGTTATTGCCACGAACTTTTTTGGAAATTTCAATTCATCCTCCTGTTAAATACATATACAAAGAAAAGGCAAAAAATGTGATTCATGATATCTCAGTTACTGATGGCCTGATTCCGATGGAGTGTGAGACGATAGTACTCCGAGTCAACCACAAGCCACATGCCAAATTTCAACCCAAAATATCTAACCATTTGACCAAAATTAATTTTTTTCACTAATTTATAAAATGTTCCGATGAACAATATTTTACAACAACCGATATTTATGTTTGTTCCAGCATAACAAACATATTCAATATACCCTTGAACCAGTATAATTTTTTTCCAACGTTTCGCCAGAGTGACTGACGCAATAATTCTCTCTTCAATATCAGTGTCTGAAATATATTGGCTCAAATGTAATTTCTGCAGAATAATGATGGGTTTTGATATGAAAGTAATAATTGTTGCTTGTAATGATAATAAGTGCGCATGTTTCCTATTTATATTCTTATGTTTGCCAACTTTCCAATCAGTTGTAGAGGAATATTGACAGATTCAGTGTGAGTATTTTTTAAATAAATCAGATGATCGATCAATTATTATTATTCATGTACCAAAGATATGAAGTACATGTTTATGCCCTAAGGGAGGCGATTTTACATACTCGATGGCTTCCAGCCCAAGGTTTTGTAAGTCGCCCAAGGGCATAAACATCTACTGATATCCGCGGTATATACACATTATTATGTCATACTAGTTCATTATTGCATCCACAATATAAATATTGAGAAAAAAATCGTCCAACGTGATTTTAATAAAATTTTCATTTTATTATAGCAGGAACTTCTTCTCGGAAACAATCTTTGCTGCTGTCAATCTTAAAAACTCAGAATACAGGAAAGTCCTAAATCACTAGATAAAATTGTGAAAAATTGGAAAAATCAATACTAAACTCGCTACCAAAAAAATCGAGAGACGTTTGACAAAGAATATGAAAGATAACAAGCTGGATGACAGTAAACAGTGTAGAATATTGAATGAAACTGTGCTGATTGGACATTACGGCGATCTCGTTGAAACATTTTTACCAAGTTCCTAATGGTCCAAATTCGAAGGTAAAGAAGAATTTAATGTCAAATAGAGAATCAGTTTTGAAATGTAGTCATGAGGCATCGACTGAGAGATTTCTCGTGAGCCAAGTTCCATTAATAGTTGGTGTACTTGGTGCACGTCAGCGTAGAAGATAAAAAATCAGCTTCCATGGTACTGCAGACAAGGTCGATGTAGGTCAGTGTCATATTGTAAAATATTTGAGTGTGAGCTATCCAGAAGATCACACAGGTCACTGTTTGCGTCAAACATCGGCAACTCTTCTGGCTGATGGAATAGCACGTCGGTATATAGAGGTATTTACAGCATACTGTATCAAAAATTCATTGGTGTAAGCCGTTACTTTGTGATTTCTATCATATCATATTGACATAATAAAATAAAACACTTTTACTCTGTTTGTTATGACATATATTATAGAAACAAGTCGTTACTATCGTTTCGACACTAACGTGTACACTTCAAACGATACTAATGTATAAAAATATGAATAATCGTGACTATTTATGGTACAATATAAGACACAGGAAATGTACTTTAAGACTCAATATGCAGGAAAGTTCTAAAAGCAAAACAAAACTTGCTACCGAAGAAATCGAGAGACGTCTACGACAAAGGATACTACAAACCACTAAACTGAATGGCAGAAATTAACAATTTAAAAATGATTCTTGACCCAGATATCAATTATATATAAATTCTCGGGAAATCGGTTACACTAACACATATACCTATTATTTTTGAAAATAATAAGCACGTGTTTTAGTGTCACCTTTTTCCCGAGAATTTATGTATAATAATAATATATAAATGTGCATGTCTTAATTCCCTCGCGAGCACTATTATGATATGAGTAACTAAGTAATAAAAACACAATAATGAACTAGTATATGACATAAATTATATTATTATGCAGATGGATTTGGCAATGGAACACGATTGTTCTTTTTTAACCTACGATACGATACGATAATTACAATAAAAATATTCATCTGCTTACAAATAGGTAACATCTCATTGTTCAACTATCTCTTGAACTTAAAATACATGTTTAAAGTCTGGAACACATACTCCTCAACACTTATCATGAAATCTATCATAAAAAGTATGGAACACCTTTGAAATTCAGCGTGAGAGGTTCAGTAATCAATCAAAAGAAGTATGCTAAGATATTATAAGGAATGGTTTTGGAATATTGATAATAAATGAGATAATCTTCCGCTGATTATTTCTTGTTCTCGTGACATGATTTTCTGAAAAAACTAATTTCTACTACAGCTGCGTTCACATTAGTGAAAAAATACGTTATATATTGAATGTATAGAATTCGGCACAGATATTTGCGCCGTAAATTTAACATCCTGGGTTGCATGAATATTACGTGGTGCTCCAAATTAATGTTGATTTGTGTGGTTTGTGACCTTCTTTTTTCAATAAAAACGTATCAAAAACACAGGATTTCATGGGTTCCAAAGGTCTCTTTTACAAATATGGTTTCCCTAAAATTTGTGTTCATTTTGGGAGTCTTGGTACAATTTTATTCATCAAAAACACATTTGCAACAATATGCAAAAAAATTAGGAATCGCCAGGACTTTATAACTTTATACCATTATGTTGCTTTCCACTTTGATACAGAGTTTTAATCCAAAAGACTCTATTTCTCTTAATTTTGCCTCTTTTTTCTTGATAAGATTGTGATTAGCAATGAAAGAGGCATATTTTCTTTCCATTAGTATAAAAGACAAAGTGGCAAGTTGCAGATCCCACAAAGGTTGGCCTAAGTTAATGCTAAATTAGAAAATTAGTGGCACTGCAATTAACTTCAAAACACCAACACACGATGACTATATCGTGCAATCAATGCGTTTAGGAAAAATACGTCTACACTTGAATGTCCGAAAAAGAACTGATAAACCACGGATCGCGGGCGTTAAATGTCGCAAAGAAATTATTATGGCGTCCGTATGCGGGGAACAGAACAACACTAGCATAAATTTGTAACGCATACACAAATTAGTGCAGAATCACTCGCACGACATACATTTTTAATTAATTTGGACACGGCTTGAGATTTTGATTGAATTCAATTCAAACACGTATAGAATGTATTGCAATTATCAGAAATTATGTCGACTACAATGGCAAAGTCAGTTTAAGTGATTGGTTGGATAGCAATATTGTTATTGAAATTGGTTGTTGACAACTACGGATAAGTAACAGGAATTATTCTGGTCAAACGTATTACGGCAAAGTAAACATTCAACCACTTTAATTTCCAAGATACCGTATTCCCTTCTGATTTTTTTATTATTCTCTTTTATCATGATACGTCTGTTGTGTTCTTCTTCATATTTCAGTACATGCGGGATCAGTTAATTTCAGCTTAATTTTGGTTGCAAGGCAAATCGTTATAGCTTGGCAACACATGACATATTTTAAATATATGCCACTTTTCTCTCATATCCTTCGTCGATGTTTCACCCTTACTAAATAGCAATATTCGTATCACTAACAATGAACACTTTGTATATACCTTTCATTTATTTATACCATTACTTGGTATAATTGTGATATTCATGAAGACTCTAAGATCCAAGTTGTAGCTATTTTGAATTAATATCACAGCAACAAAACCTCATGGCAAAAAGGTTTTGTAGTAGCCCAATCAAACAATGCCTAAATATGAAAAACATTCAGAAATTTAAGAGAATTTAAATATAGATATATTTTAACAATATCAAACACTGCATCGAGAAAATAATGTGAGACTGATTGAAATCATTGTTACAGTTTGAGGTTATGTACCAAGGTGCCAAATTTGAGCTTGTCAATTAAGAAAACAAAATGCTTAAGATTTCTGGAAATCAACGACGGGCAACCTAGTCTAAAGAACGGGAAGAATGAACAAAAATGCTAAAATTTCAATATCCAAATTTATATGATATTTCATATTTATATAAGAGGCTTATATTTAAGCCTCTTTATCACCTCTGAATGATAACGTAGACGGCTTAGATTATTTGAATGTTTTAGGATTTCAATAGCTTCAAGGATTTTTAGCTGATAGAAGTTTGGGGTTCGGGCTTAGATTTCAGTATTTTCGAAGAAGATTTGATGATTAGTGTCAAACTTGTGTTCTGCAAGTGTAGATCCACTAGTCTCACGAAGCCTTGTACAGTGCTCATGTTCGTTCTCACGAGTAGCTACTGTACGACCTGTTTCACCAATGTAGACTTTACTGCAAGAACAGGGAATGCTATAAGCACCTTCTAAACGCAGAGGAAGAGGATCTCTGAAGGTTTATAAAACTGAGATAGTTTTGGAAGTGTGGAAAACCGAGTAGAAATATTATGTTTTTTGAGGGTAAAGTGGATAAAGCAGGCGGAAGGCTCGAAATAGAAAATACCGTTGAATAGCTCGAAAATGGCTTGAAAATCTTGTCCATCTTGTTTTTGAAAGTTGACAACCTGAAATTAGGTCCCTCCAATCGACAATTTGTAATTGATGTAGCTACGTTGTTATTCAGAGTTGATAAAGAGGCCTATATATTGATTTAGATAATACAAGTTTTACGATGTTCTATTTATTCTTCCCATTCTTGAGACTTGGAAATCGTTGACTTTCGTTTGAAATGAGGAAACATTTTCAGTAAATTTTGATAGCCGACTTTGTGAATGTATTATGCAAAGCGAGACTCAATGTCTCAATAAGGTTATTGATTTCTCAAGAGCTTCATTAAATTAGGCAATTAAGACTTGGAGCAACATTTCGCTCTAAGCGAATGAAAACAAGAACGATGATTTTCAAGAGCTTGATTTGTTACTTGCGAAACAAGAATAAGTTATATTTACCCAGTTTCGCATAATCTATTCCATTTCCAACTAAGTTCTCATCCGGATTAAAAGCATCTAGGTATTCATTTAATATTCTGACATGAAATTACCGAAGTGATTCAGAAAATAGAATTATGCAACAAAATATTCTATTTGAACATTGTAACGAGAATTGAATGATTAGATCGAGTAAAGCGTAGCTTTCGAAGCGACACCGCTTCATAAGTCAAAGGAATTCTCTCATCAGCTGTAATGATTCGGATAGCATTGTTCATTGACTCTACTCGAAGATTTGCAAGCTGGTCTATCGATTCTCGAATGATTGAATAATAGGTTTGAATATCCTATTCTTCAATCATATAGAACTGTGGTAAATATCTGGAACACTCAGTGCTGATGAAATTGAATAATAAGTGTGGAAATAATTAAAATGAATCCAAATCAGCAACTACAGAAGTAATCAAAAGTGACAGCAAACAACACCGGAACACGGAATTATTTGACATTGGTGAAAATTTATTGACTTCGATCATCGTGAAATATTTTCTGCAGTCTGAATAAGTATTTGGCTTTCCGCTGGTATGTTTACAAATGTTCCCTCGTGGGATGCACTATCATTCCTCAAACAGCTATTCTTCAAGCTCATGAAGGATGTTAGATGAGTTTACTTTCGTTCCTAGTCGGTCTTAAGATTGCTCTGTTGAGTTTCTATCTATATTCGTTTCTGGTCATTGATAGTTGTAATATTCACCATCCCTGTTATATGAGTGACTGAATATTGAACCAGAATTACCCCCCGTTGTATGTGAACATCAACGTGGTGATATGCATTCAAGAAACAGCTTATCATCACAATGTACTATCATTAATAGAAAGGCTATTAGTGCAGTCAATTGGGACAAAGTGCATCCTATGAGATTACATAAAAAATCATTAAAAATGATCGGATGGAGACTATTTTTGGTCAGTGAACATATGAAAATAGTTAAACAAGTAGTTGAATTAACGTCATTTGTTATAAACAATTTATTTATTAACGAATAGACGAATTCGACCAAAACTACGAATTTAGAATCGTTTTCGAATAATTTTGTCCTTCTGAGTTCGATTGTGTCGTCAATATAGTCGAACGTATACCTGCTGGTTTGTTGATTTGTTATGAACTTATTATATTTGTTAATAAATATATATTTGACCAAAATGTCGAGTTTATAGTCGTTTTCAGCTAATTTTGGCCTTCTGAGTACGATTTTATTGTTATTATGATCTTTAAATGCATACTTAAATGTTTGGATTGTTATAAATGAATTATTTATTAATAATTATACAAATTTGACCTAAATATCAAGTTTATAGTTGTTTCCAGCTAATTTTGGCCTATTGAGTATGATTTTATTGGTATTATAGTCCTTAAATGCACAGATACATTTTCGAATTATTATAAATAAATTATTTATTAATAATTATACGAATTGCGCCAAAATTCCAAGTGTAAAGTGCTTTTAAAATTAATGTATTGATAGTCAAATAAATTATATCAAATTAAAAAAAATATATATATGTATGATCTCTATTTTGGAACGAACAGATAAAAAATATTTTATTCTCGTTCATCTTAGGGGGTATTGTTCGTGATACGTTTGAATTGAACTATTTTTTTTTGAACATGGCATTTTCTTATTTATTAATTTGTTATTTGAATACGACTTGATACTATTTTTTTTTTGATTCAATTTATTTAACTATTAATACAGTAATTTCAGAAGCACTTCACACTTGGAATTTTGGCTCAATTCATATATTTATTAATGAATAGTTTATTTATAACAATTCAAAAATCTATCCATGCATTTAAGGAGTATAATAACAATAAAGTCGTACTCAAGAGGCCTAAATTAGCTGAAAACGACTATAAGCTCGACATTTTGGTCAAATTCGTATAGTTATTAATGAATATAATTTGTTTACAACAAATCAGCAAATTTGAGGGTATACATTCGACGATATTGACGACAAAATCGAACTCAGAAAGCCAAAATTATTCGAAAACGATCCTAAATTCGTAGATTTGGTCGAATTCGTCTATTTGTTAATGAATAAATTGTTTATAACAAATGAAGTTAATTCAACTACTTGTTCAACTATTTCATATGTTCACTGACCAAAAATAGTCTTTGCCCGATCATTTTTAATGAATTTTCATGTAATCTCATAAATCCGCTAATTAAATTGTTAATTTATTGTTTATAAACAATGCACAATTTTTGCGCACCTTCAGACTTTGTTTGTGATAAAATTTCGAAGAGAATGCATTTTGTCCCACCAAAATCGGTCCACTTCCCAAGGATTTCGACCTCAAATACCCATTTGACTGCAATATATCCTATATCAATATTTAGCCTAAGCCAGAAAAAAGTTTTTCAAATAGATTTTGCGGTGAGAGCTTCTTATATATTTTCTTACCAACGATCTCTTGGAACTGATCTCCTGTTCCATTCACAAATTTGCGGATGATGGTACCTACACTTCACACAGATTTCTCCCCTAGATCCTCTAAATAATCTAATGAAGACAGAGGTTCAAGACAGAGACAGGTGGTTCAAATCCGACTCTCACTCCATCATTGGAATCTCGGAAAGTATCACAGATACGAAGACGTTTAAATTGAGGCTAAGTTGCGTATAGTTGAGCCCGATAATATTCCATTTAACAATTATTGCACTTATCTTTGGAAGGTGCTTCCGGAAATATGGCGGAAAAATTGAAATATTCAAAGGTTAGAAAATAATCTATAAACACATTCTCAATGAAACTTTTTGAGCTTCATCTTTTGTCGAAGTCTAAAATCCTCTAAGACGTTTGGTTTTTCTCAAATCATCAACTTAATTTTTTCATGGGTGCCATATTGCATTTTTGCAGTTTTGAATAGTCTCTTTCAATGATGTAGTCCCAGAAATAATAAAAAAGGAGTTTTTATACCATAGTAGGTTTTTTTCAATCTGTCACATGTGAATGGTACTTTGATACTTTGTCAAGCACTGTGACGTTGAAAATGGAATTCACCTATGAAGAAAAACAGACAAGATATGATAAAACTTTATTGCAAAGATTATAGAATCGGTGTCAAGAAGGTGGAAATGTGTCTGAACATGTGTCACGAAAGACAAGAACCTCATCGAACTCTCTACAATTATTGAATAAAGATCTCGCTAAGATTGGGTCGTTTGAAAAACTAAGTCAAAATTTTGTATGTAAAACTGATGAGAACACTCAAGAATGCTTTCAGAAAAACTAACAATAAATCACAACAGATGCCCAAAATGTTGTTCGTGATTCTCTAAATAAAACTCTACTCTTCTCAGTATGTTCACTGCGCAATTTATTCCCTTCTTGACAATCTCCCAAATTCACTATTGATGTTATGTTGAAGCTTGTCCATATTTTGGTTTTCACCCCGCTCGTAAATTCTGTTTTCAGCGTATTTCATCATCATCTCATCAGCTGGTCATCTCACTGTACCATTACTCCAGATCCATCTACAACCAAATTTTTCATTAAGATAAGACCTGTATTCTGTAGTGAGGTGAACCACTGTCGTGTTGTAACCAGATACTGTTGAGTTGACGTGAAAAACTAATAAAGAAAAGAGGACCCAAAATTAGGTTAAGGCTGACTCACACTTGCGGTCGAATTTCTCGAAGTTGTCTGGGGTTGTTTATGCTCCAAATGTGTTCATTGCTCCTATAGAATATTCCATAATTCATAAAAATGTATTCGTAAGTCCAAATTACATTTTACAGGAACGTTGAAAAATGGTCTTCTTTGTAGCCAATTAAAAAATTGGAATCGCCTTTCGGTATCACCTGGATGCAGATGGTTTTTGCGATAGTTCATTTTGGCATTTGAAACCACTTTTTTTGAGGTGTCTCCAGACACTCATAAGAGAAGAAATATCTACGTTGGAGGAAATTTGGCGGGTGGATGCACCCGGGTTCATATTTATCTGCAAAATATCTACTTTTATTGAAGATTTTACAATACTTCAACGATAATTTCACCTCATTGACTGAATTTAGTTTAGTTCCCTCATCCTTTCTGATTCCATATTTCTGTCTTGGCACCAAAGATTTCTATCCAATAATTTGAACAAAATTCACGGAGGTTGTTTTTCGTGTTGCATGTTCAGATTCATTTCCGATGTCCTGACACCATTTCTATCGTTTTATCACATCGCGTTTTTCTTCATTGGTAAACTCCATTTTTAATGACACAATGCTTAACAAGGTTTATATGTGACAGATTGAAAAAATCAAAGTCTACTGTGGTATAAAGGCTTTTTCCATAATATTTCTTGAAACAATTAAGTTGATGATGATTTGAGAAAAGCGAAACGTCTTGAAGGATTTTCAACTTCGCCAAAAGATGCAGCCCAAAAATCCTCGATGAGAATGTGATTTTTTCTACCCTAAAATAAAAATCAAAATCTTAAATTTCGGTTTCCCGTCATATTTCCGAAAGTACCTAAGATAACTTCAATTGTTTAAGGAAATATCATCGAGATCACCGATATGCAACTTTGCCACTGTTCAAGCATCTTCGTATCTCCTGCAGTTCCTTAGATTCCAATGATTTTGCTTTAGTTAAATAAAATTGGCTAAAAGAAACCAAATGAAGATAGTTTCCTGAAAATTGAGAACAAAACTGAACACAGCATTACGTGCAATTTATAGGTAGAAGTCATATATTAAAAAATGCACCATGTATTCCTCATTTATAGAAAAATCACAGTGAGAGACATGATGACAGTGTACGTCTCAGTGAAGACGTTTAGACAATCTTGTCAAGACGGGTAACTACTCTTTTCGATGCAGCTTTTTTTGAACTGCAAGGTTGAAAGCAAAGTACCACAGTTTTATTTAAGAGCTGAATGATTTTGGAACTCACCAATTTGGAAACTCAAGTAGGCAATGAACCATCAATATAGACATTTTTGTTATTGAAGAGCATTAAAATTGCTCAAACTGGAGTGACATCCATTCATTGTCTCGATTACTCATGAATCATGAATAAGTTTGAGTATTGGCAAGATGTAATGAGCATTACTTTTTGAGAAATCGTTGCTTCTGATGGAAGTATCTGGTAGGAGTATTGTTCACAATAGTACAAAGTTTCTGAATTGTTTTTTGGATGCTACACGACCATAATATCATCAGCATGGTATGGGCCACGTGACATCTAGACATGAACCACAGAACACTAATGGAGTCAACTTGGAAGTTGATTCCACCAAACACTCTACTATAACTCGAAGAAGTATATATTAAGGAATGCAATGCATATCAACAGAAGAAACTTCCATGCTGATTTGTAGGAATTCACAATGGTTCAATAGTATAAGGTGTGGCCAATGAATTTAAATAAAAAAAAAATTTCCAGACAATAATTCTAGTAGAAATTTTCAAGATGCCAACCTGCATTTGATTCTCTTTTCTGGACTCATTATTCAATTTCATGACGTTAGAGTTAGAACTGACGTTCCAATTTACAATACACATGTTCAACATAAGGTTGCATGTCCGAATTTATATAACAACATAATTCTAAAGTTCAATATTATGTATTCGTTGGTGAAGCGAAAATTATTTGTATTATTTCCTGCTGTCTAGTACGTAATCTACTTAGTCCTTTTGTCTCGCAATCACACGGTTTCCATTACTATGTCTGCTGAAGATGATAGAATAAATGACGACATGAAGTGAGATAGAACGTTCACAATTACTGGACTACGTGAAAGAGATAATGGGAAATTTCTGTTTGTCAAAACCCAACACTCGCATTGACTATAAAAATGGAACTTATCGTCACTAATGGTCTAGAAATTATTCAGCAAGATTAATTGAAACTCGTTTCATATTCCTAAACTTCCTAGAAGGTATATCTCGGTCTGAATTTCCTTTCGCCGAACATTTCCTCGTAGCGGGAATCATCAGAGGCTATAAATTTCACTGAATATTACGCAACAAAAATACGATACCTGATAAGTTCGAAGATCTCTGGTTTTTCTCTTTCGCGCTGTTTCATACGGTCTTTCATCGCTGTTATTATGCTGTTCGCTTTATCTTCTGCTCCATGTTTCGAACTTTTTTCGGCGGCTCCTGGAAATGAGAAAGTGGGCGTCAGTAAATTATTAAACACTGTTTACTCCGGGGATAGCTGAAAGGTCCACAGTACTTCAACAGCATTTTCAGTAGATAAGAGCGATTGTTTCTTTTTATACTCACAAGCGTCTTAAAAGCGTGTTTGGTTAATCCTTCTACTCATTTATAAAAAATCGATGATGGAACCTTTGCTTTGTGATAATTCATCATATAGATATAATAAAATAAATATTACTTTGTTTTTTATCACTTATATCGTAGAAACACTTACGCCACTGTAGTTACGACAACTAGCGTGTCGTCTTCAAAATATACATAAGTATTGCTTTGAAAATGACACGCTAGTAGTCGAAACTATATAACGTTAGTGATTCGGTAATGTAAGTGATAAAACGAAGGAATAAGTATTTTACATCTATAACATGGATTAACTACATATTATATACGAATGAGTTGTATACATGTATATTTATTCTGTGACAAAGCAATTGACAGTATCTTAAATGTGATATAGTAGTTCTTAGCCTAAGATTCATAACAAACTATGAGTCAGAACTTCTATTAGTCAGAGAGCTGTAGTCCAATTTCCTTACAGGTATTTGAAGCTTCTGATAGTACATTTGTCAAAGGTGCCCCAAACCCCCTGTCGAATTTTATTATCGGGATTTCTTAAAACTAATTGTATCAAGCACAAAGCGTTCTTATCGCATTAATCTAAATTTGAAATGCCTACGTCGCCGAAACGAGTAGAAACACGAGTAATGGTAACATTAATGTGTTACAATTTTGATTACTCATGTTTCTGTTCGCTTCGGCGACGTGGGCATTTTTAATTGAAATTAGTGCGATAAGGACGCTTTGTGTTGCGATGCAATTAGTTTTAAGCAATCCCGTTTCAGACATTGATACGTCTTCTGATGAGTCTTGAGACCGAAACGTGCGTAAACATGAAAATAGTAAACATATGTGTTAGTGTGACCTATTTTCCGAGAATTTATATATATTTTGTAAGAAATCAATGACCAATTGAAGATATTATCAATGTCTAGATATTTCTATCATTCCTTGGTATGTATTATTTTCTAATGCATGTAGCTTGATATATGAGGTATACAAGGTTCTTTTAGAACATTTACCTTTCTGTTATTGAGTCAAACTTACTATGAACATCGTTGTGCTCCAACTGAGAACTAGCACATTTCACACATCTGCAAAAAGAGTGGTCATACCTATGGTCACCTATGAAGGTGAATGGAATTCCAGAAATGGACGACAAAATATCAAATAGATTCTCCCTCAATAACATATCTGACCTTCAGGTACTCAAGAAGTACAAGATCATTGCCAACAATAAGTGACAAAAAATACTTATAGACACTGAACCAAAAAAGATCAAAACTATCAGATGTGGTGAAGTAATTATTTTCCAAATAATACCACCGATGTCGTGTTATTCAGACGGTAAGCTTCTGTTTTTTTAATTTAAAGTTGGATATGGTCAAGACCATACTCCCTTATAAATTGCAGACATGCAGATGATCCAGATCCTGAGATATGGCCCAAAAACCCCGAATTTTAAATTTTCCCTGATGGCAGTGGAAAATTTTATTGCTGAAAAGTCCGGTATGTGCTTCAAACTTTGCCTACATATTTTAGGCTGTAAAAAAAGTGAAAAAAACACAAAGCAGAAATGTTAGTAGTGATGGAAACTTTTGAAAAAATTCAAATTCTCAAAATTTCGGAAAATTTGTACATATTTTCAATATATGTGAAAAAACTTTTGAATACACGTTATAACAGTATTAGAAAGTATAATAATAAGCAGCATCAGCTTCAGTAACAAAACGAGGGAAACAAACACATGTACATACTGATGAATTACAGCATCTGCGCAACGCGTGCCCCCACTCTGTACGCATGCACTCGTACCTTGCATGCAACCCTGCAACTAAAGATGTGGAGAGGGTTTTTTCAAAATTTAATATGGGAAGAATATGAAAATTAAAATTGGATACTTTTTGTTTCAATTTGAAAAAATTCTAATTTTGACGTTGAAAGTAGATTTTTTATTAATTTTCCTATAGGTCGACTGTCCTAAGATGAAAAATTCTGTTTTTCCCTTTTTCCACTATCGAATTGAATTTTGAAAATTTGAATTTTTTCAAACTGCCGCCAAAAGTTTCCATGACTACCAACATTTCTGCTTTGTGGTTTTTTTCCCTTTTTTACAGCCTAAAATATGTAGGCAAAGTTTGAAGCACTTACCGGACTTTCCACCAACAAAATTTTCCACTGTCTTTAGGGGAAATTTAAAATTCGCGGTTTTTGGGCCATATCTTAGGATCTGGACCATCTGCATGTCTGCAATTTGTAAGGGAGTATGGTCTTGACCATATCTAACTTTGAATAGAAAAAGCAGAAACTTGCCCTAGGGTACCCTACATACCACCTGGAAAAGTTCTAAAATTCGTCAGGGGGTTTGGGGTTCCTTTGACCAATGTACTATCATTGAAGCAGAAGCTTCAAATACCTGTAGGGAAATTGGCCTACAGCTCTCTGACTATATCAGACACGTGAAATGGGGCGGAAAATACATATTTGTAAGAAAGATAAAACTCAACACGTTCCGCCATGAAAATTTCAAACTTATTAGATATGTCTCATTGAAGATTTATCCCAATGGATAAGCACGGTAGTTTGTGACTGAACGTGGTATTGATTCTTTTCAACTTTATAGGAACGTTATGACATTCTGGAATCAGTGTTTCGAATGCCAAAACAAACTTATTACATTAAAGATGAATGCGCATTGGGCGCTTTCAGGGTCTACTGACACCTCATTGCAACAGATGGATCTAGTCGATCATGTAAATTCCCAAATTTTCTAAAAAACATAAGTCCAACCCAACACCTTTGAGAGAATCTTATGGATTATCTATCAGATAATGTAATGAACTAGGGAAATTATTATATCGGTGTTCTCACAAGCTATTACAGCCGGAACTACGAAATAACCATTATTCTTAAGACCACTATCGTTATATTTGAATTTATGGTCGACAGGAGAACAAACTAGCCGTAACCGATATATGTTTCATAATATGTCCAATTAACTCCAAAATAAATAAGCTTGCGCAGCTTATACGATAAAATATATGGTATCGCATCTGAAATTTATAATAATTCATAATTAGATGTTTTATCAACATGATGACATATTGCGAATGTTGCAAAATCCCGCTGTGGAATTTTGATATCATAGAGAACTAGTGGCACAAGTTCATGAATTTATCACATGTTATTAACTGACCAGATTAAAATCCGGTTTGCAGCCAATGTGGATACATCGAGAATTTCATTAATTCAAATAGATTCTTCATTGGTTATTTCAGCCCCGAATCTACGCTATTTTGAAGGTGGTGCAAAAATTTAAAATTGCCAAGTTATAAACTCTGTTTTTAATCAACACGTGAATATTTAAGAACTATAGTTTAAACTGATAAATTTTTATTTTTACCGACTGTCCAAAAATGGAGGAGGTAATCAATCCGGAATTTGGATGTTTCCATTTGTTTTTGTTATCTTTTCCTACGTACCGCGATTATATCGTCAAGACGGTTCAACTGGTTTGGAAAAATTCGAAGTTCTTGTTTGGCAACATTACTATGTGTTCGAATATATATTTCATATAACCATCATCTAGATATGTGAAAAATCAGTAACAATATCATCCAATTCCTTTTCAAAAACAATAATTTTCACTGTTTGTCATATATAAAAGTAAAGATTAGGTAAAAATCATTGAAATGCGACATTTTCGCAATCAATTGCCTGTGCTTACATACACAGTACATGGGTTCCTCCATTGTCCTGGGAGGCACATGGCGGTTAAGAATATTCAACGATATATACCTAGTGTCTTAGGGCGACTAGAAAAGCCATTCAGCCCTAATTAAAGATTAAGATATCACTAGTTTAAGAGAAAATCAAGGTTGAAAATAGCAATAGATTCGGCTCTAAATCACTATTATGCATTTGGACAGAAATAAAATGAAACACATTTATGCGTTTCCAAATATTTTACTCCAGAATTTGAAACTGAAAATAAATTCAATCTTGAATAAAATAAAAATTGAATTCCAAGATTGAATAATACACTGTAGAAAAATTCAAAAATAAACTTTCGTTATGAAAACAAAAGAAAATACGAAATGTTTCGCCACTCGGTGACTTCTTCAGGTGAACATTGGTACTGAAACTTATTACCAACTTAGCACCAGCTATTTATACACAAAGAGAAAATACCGACTCAATGATTGGGAATTCAGATTGTTTATAGCTGATTTGAGGATTACAAAAATACCGGTTGTTTACACTAAGGGAAAAAATCTAATAATTTGTTGCGACAGGTTGTTAATTATAATTATCTACCTGATTATTGAGTAAAAGATTACTGTATTCATTTTTATTAATATCTGAGTCGTTTAACACCCGTTTTTAGCCGGTTAAAGGTGAATATGCTGAAAACTTTCCGGGTTTTAGTCGTAAAGCTAAAACAATCCGCACTTAACCGATTAAATCTAGATTTACCCCTCATTTTTAGTTTATCCGTAACAAATATTATACTGAAATATTCAGTGATGTATATTTTCTCTAGACATTATGTACGAACTCATCAAAATTATTCGTTTTTCGAGATCTAATGAGATTGGTGACTCATTTGACGCAATCAGTAGTTCGGTTACTCAATATTATGATTTATAAGGTTTTCAGGGTCTGTTTGATGTTATCTTAATTTGATGATACTATATTGTTGTTAGATAGATTACTCAACCTCATCAAGTTGCATACTAAGCTGAACAACACTAACCCTGTATCTACACGAATTTATTCATCGTTAACTTGATTGTTTTGTTCTGTAATCAAGGTTGAGGGTGAAACTCTCTTTACAGTCGAAGAAGGTACTCACACTTAGATAATAGACGCGACCTGGCGACCGGCCAAACTTCCTTTCCGAGAGGAGTAAGTTAGCCGACATGCTCTCTGAAAACCTTTGGTCCTGAAATTATGGCAATCATGGAATCGACTTGATTGATTTTCTATTTCAACTAGCACACGAACTTCATCATTTGTGCACATTAACAATAAAAACATGACAAATTGTCATGTTGTGAAATATGTCTTAAGCCACTTTTTATCTACGACGTGTATTTCTTCAATACACTAATAACAACATGGCGAATATTTTGACTTATTATTATCAAGTTTGATTAGTGTTAGTTTGCAAAATGAGTTAATCCACAGAATATGTGGTAATTTAGGGATTATTTCATTTATTTCTCCCAGCTTTCCATTCGCTATGGCGTTTTCTACGACGCTTGTTAGTTTCTTTGAATCAAAGAAAGCCTCGTCAACCATAGCAAAACCCAATTGTTCGCCAATTCAATAATTACGTTGTTATAGAAGGTGATGAAAGCGTTCGTCGCCTTCTAGGAAATGAAGTTAAATCCCATCCGGCCATTCATTCTGAGAATGCTGTTGGAACAGTTGTTTCGAAACTTACGTTTTATATAGCAATCTATGATCAAACTCATCAAAGTATTTGATAATCAATGACCAGATTGAATCAATACGTAATATCTTGAATAGTAGACTTCCGCGGATAGCTAATCTTGAAAAATCTTGGCTTCCGGATGGATTCCGCGTCACAATAGCTCGACTTGATGCCGACGTTTCACCAACCATTACAGGTGGCATCTTCTGGGCAGGCTTGAGGCTTGGACTGAAACTGGTTCTACTGATTTCTGTAGCCGTATTTATTGTAGGAAAAATCCTTCACGCTACACAGTTCACTGCCTTTATTCCAGAAGTTAACCTCGTTCCGGCACCTGACCCTGCCGTTGTGTGATCATGTGCGAAGTGGAATTTTCGAGGATGGGTTTCCAAATGTTGGTAAGGTAATTTCCTGAGTCACGGTTCAGATTATTCGGATGTTTTAGGATTTCTATACTTCAAGGATTTTTCGCTGATAGAAGTTTGGGGCTCGGGCTAGGATTTTAGTATCTTCAAAAAGGATTTGATGATTATTGTCAAACTTGTGTTCCGCGAGTGCAGATCTACTGGTGTCACGAAGCCTTGTACAGCGCTCATGTTCTTTCACACGAGTAGCTACTGTACGACCTGTTTCACCAATGTAGACTTTACTGCAAGAACAGGGAATGGTATAAACACCTTCTAAGTGAAGAGGAGGGAGGAGATCTTTGATAGGTTTGTAAAACTGAGATAATTCTGGAAGTGTGGAAAAACGAGTAGAAATATTATGTTCTTTGAGGATTTTCGAAATTCCATCTGTTATATTTTCAATATATGGAAGATAGGCCGTGGATAAAGCAGGCGGGGGGGGTCTGGCTCAGGTCATACGTAATACGTAATGGTTAATGTTTATATCTGCTAAATATGAATATGAAGTTATACCCAGTAAATTTCACTGCTAAATCTTGTAGGTTTGACGGTTTCAGTATGGAAACCTTCAAGTGATTTAATCCTTGATGATTTTCATCATGAATACTATTTTCAGGAACAATATTTCACGAGTGAAGTTGATAGTCATATCTTCTATATATACAGACATTTCTGAAAAGAAGTAATACAAAGATAATATGCACAAAGGGTCGCAAATGGAGTTTAATACCACCAGTGGAAATATACATATTATAAACCACGCGACAGCTGCCTTGCTAATGACCAGTTACACTTTATGCTAATTGAACTAGGACCAACGAACCGTTTCAATGAACGTGAGGAATTCAAATATCATGAGTGTTAGTTATGAATCCATATTCTACTTGATATGCTAGGACTGAGAATAATATTCATGTAGAAGATCGGGACAATTTAGAAAACGAAGGTTTTCGTAAGAAATTGATAATAATTTTATGCAAATCAAAAGTACAGAGTAGGCGGTTATTGATGATACACGGTATCAGCTGAATGAACAACTCGGCTCTTCTCGTACATGGTCATCCTTTTCAAGAACGGACTGAGTCGTTCGGTTTAATCATTCCCAATTATTATCATTGTTAGTTATGTTATGACGATTGATTCAACCTCTTGGTTTATGTTTGTTTTGTTAGTATGAATTGTTCCTTAGAAAATATTTTCCCCCACCATTCATGGGTAATAAGAATGTTCAATAATTCAATTGATACTCATCGCAAATTTCTATAGAAGATATGAACGGTCTAATTAATTGTGATATATTTTTCAATCGAGAATGTTTCATTTTCACCATACCCTTTGTGATAAGGGTTATTCTCAATATTGAAAAGAAAACAAATTCATATTTAGAAAATTGAAATTTCATGTAAAATTGAAATACCTCAGAGCAAAGTAACAAGAACCCATAGGGATTGCCGGATATTTATTATCAATAACAAATGTTAGCGTGAGAAATAGTAAATGGATTTCTAAAATAAACACAGATTAGTTCCCACCCGCTTCAAGGAGAGTGATACGATACCATAGCTGGCACGGTCAAGAGCGTTTCAAATATCAATAAAAGGAAATCATAAACCTGTAAAGATCAATAACCAATATAGAACGGGAAACTAGTATGTACCTATGATAAATTTTAATGTCAATCATCTAAAAATGTTCAGATAATGGAATTGTCCGGGCCGTTGTTGATGCCAATATGGCATCACGACGTTTTACACGTCTTTCTTTCATAAATGACATAATTAATCAAAATGTATCACATATAAATCGGGACGTAACGTAGTATTTAATCATCGGAATTGTGATCGAATATAGTCTTAATTATAGTTGAAATGATTAATAAAGAAGAAAATTAGTTAGTTATATTTAGAAAAGGACAGATAAGTTTAGATATTCATCCCATTGAATTCCTTAAGTAAAGTTTTATAGAGTTTCATAGAAAGAGAATCATGTTACACCTTCAACAGATGACTCAATGAGTCTCTAGGTCCCATGTAAGCAAAACGCTCATGACGTCCCAGCCACCTATAAATCAGACATTGAGGGATAGTCAGAAGTTGGCTTCACTACAAAGTGTAGTGTTATTATATCCAAGGCGCCTCTATATCTTTTATTACTCTGAGGTCATTCTCTTCAATTTTTGAGAGGCTATATGCAAAATCAAGTAGGCACTCAAAATGTGTATAAAATGGTGCTCATTTTGACATTTACAACAAATGAAATTATAATTTGTAAGAGATTACGGAAATTCACGTTGTACATACTTGATTAAATTAATACTGAACGTTAAATATATTATCATTCAATTCAAACAATAGTAAACTGTATACTATTTTGACAACTCATATAATGAACTATTAATAAAGCATTTCCATCTATGATGGTTTTAGTCATTGTAACCACCAACAATAAGTTGAAAAAGTAGTAGATTATAGAACACGAGAAGATATTAAGAAAGATTAGTACCCATCCGAATGTACATGACTGTAATAATATACGAAGAAGGAACATCAATCCATTGCAACCAACTTTCAAATAACCTACAAACTTAGTCACCAAAAATATCCAAAAATTGACAATTTACCCTTAACAAAATGACCGAGATGACCTGCCGCTTGTAGTTTCGAGCCTACTTTGCTGTCGGAAAGCAAAATACGTTATCGGGGCGTTAACATTGAATTCGGTATATCAACAGTTAATTCGATCGCCGCTAGGAACATATATTAAATATATGGGTGGAAGGTATCAATCTTGCTTAATAGACACTCGATAAGAACTTTAGATCCAAAAATGAAAGGATTGAGATTATTTTACTCCCAAAACGTGTTACGAGCAATTTACTAAGATAATCGCAAATCCTATGCAAAAATGTTCACTAATTGTCACTGTACATTAGTTCGTGCGACATACAATAGAATTTCTTTGCACACATATTATTCGACAGAGGAACTTATCATTATAAATAGAACTATTGTCAGCATTTTCAATAATCTGGCGATTCTACAGTTACTTTCGATTGTAGGTATAACAGTTTTATCTATACGTTAATTTTGCAAAAGTACTAACAGGGAATTGAGAATATGTTTGGGTATATTTGAAACCAATTATTTATCTAGCATCATTATTTGAAAAAAAATTGTTTTCTTTCAGGTCGTATACTTTCTAATGGATCCGATTTGAGTGGATTTATATGATGATGTCAGAATGATGTTAAAAGAGATGGTACAGAATTTTGGTCAAGTATATATATTTGTAGATCTCCGAAAAATGTAACTAGGAAGTGGTGCATTAATTCAGTTCCTGTGAACTATTGGGCTATAAGAATAACCTAACCAAGTGAATTTCTAGAGCTCAAAGCAAAACTTAGTTGGCAACTATGAGACTTTCCGGGTAATTAGTTGCCAGTTTGAATATTGAAGGGCTTTTATGTATATTGTTCCACAACAATGTAACATATGAAGTAATTTGCAGAGAAAGGTAACTTCTTTGACAGAAGCTTGATACTTGGACTTGAGAACAAAACTGCAGAACAATATGCATAAGCTCTGAAACATTAATTAATTCTATAACTTTAGAACCCGTGTGTTTAGTATATATTTATGCTTACTTCATTTAAAATTATGTGAGCATATTTTTATGGTGGCTAGCATTATTATGACTGTTAGGTAAACATTTTGATTATAGATAACCCATGGGCTTGGGCTGTATATAATCAAAAAACCGGAGCACACATATTCTAACTATTTCACGTGACAATAATTTGAGTCTACAATTTGTATATCATTTACACGGAGTGAGAGATAGCGAACAAAGTCGTCTCTTGAATCGTCTTTTATGGTACAAGGTACGTCCTCGCGTAGAGGCTTGAGTTTTGAAAAATTCGTTCTTCGTGTGGTGCCTAGGTCATATAAGGAGAATATCTGCCAAGATCCAAGTCGCTCGGCTTTATAGTTTCGTAGATTTGGTGATGATTGAGTCAGTGAATGAGTGAATCAGTCAGTGGTATTTGCCTTTTATGTATATAGACAACTTAACAGTATAATGAACTCAGGTATGGGTCGCCGAGCAATAATCTTATTTAACTATCTATCTCAATTGATAGTTCTTGTCACATTGTTTTATGAATAATCTTTTATTAGTACCAAAATATGGATTAAATGTAAGTAAAGTTAATTCAATTGTTTGTCTCAGGTTTCCCTGAGTATACAAAAATTCTACAAAATATTTGTATACATGGGGATGGTTGAAATAATAGTTTGGTTGATTTCTCTTAAAGTATGTTGTTTCAATAATTTGAATTAATCATGTACATTCATGAACCAAAATATGCCACGCAGCAATATTAAATTATTATTAATTCAAATTCAACTTTATTATTCTTTAACCGGAAGCCAGGTATTTGACAACGAAAGTAACAAGGACGATTTGCGGTGAAACATAATATAGAATAATGCCTATCATATACAATTCAAACACTTGCAAAGCCCCACAAAATATCCAATCTGCACCGACATAGCCCTGACCGCCACACCACTCTCAAAGCAAGACTATAATCCATAGTTACTAATTTCTCTCTTACCTTCAGAATGGGATAGCAACCGAAACTTATGCCAGCACCAACCCAAACACGTCTGTCTGTCTCCGCCAAGCCAAACCCAAACTTTATATAAAACATACATTTATAAGAAAATGAATTAATAATATGCTGTAAAATAAAGAAATAAAGGAATCAAACAAAAATTTGAAAAAGAACCAATAGAAGAAACAGAGGACAAAAACCTGTGTGCAGATTTGCCCTACCCTGTATGTAGCTTCCTTTGTGTTTTGGTTCTTCGTGGTATTTCTATTCTCGTTTTTTTGCTGTTCATAAATATGTAAGCAGATACACAGGGTGTTTCATTGGCAAAGGGACATACGTTAACTGTGAATAGAAGAGACTTCGGTGATTGTCGATAACCCATACATAATGTGGCTTTGGATCTTTATAACCGAGATACAGGGTGTTTTAACAATTTTGCTTATTTCTTTCTGTGTTCATAATTTGGGAACCATCTTGTTTTTTTCTACATTTGGCACGTGTCATGAATAACGTATAGAATGTATCGCTGAATTGAAAAAACAGGAACATCAGACTCCAGGTTCGTCTTCCCAAAAAATTTTCAACCCTCAAAATAATATCTGATTTTCAAACATTTGTCTACATATTTTAAAAGAGTACAAAAAACTTAATTCTAAGATGTACTTTTTATTTTCCCGCAGTCGGTTCAGCTATAGAAAATCAAAATGTGAGTTATGAAGAATACGAATCATTAATTTTATTAGATTATAAATGAAAATTATTTTTGAACTTCTGCGTAAAGCTAATCTTGAAAAATCTTGGTTTACGGATGGATTCCGCATCACAATAGCAAGCCTCAAGCCTGCCCTGAAGATGCCATCTGTAAAGTTTGGCGAAACGTCGGCATGAAGTCGTGCTATTGTGACGCGGAATCCATCCGGAGGCCAAGATTTTTCTTAAAAATTTTTCTATCGGATTAGTTAAATCTCGAAAATATACTTATAGTCCAGTCATTATAGGAGATTTTCATCGAAATTTTTGGGTACAGCTCAATTTTTGTACCAAAGTGTAGGTTTTGGTATCTGAAAACATGTGGCACTGACGCGCCCGCGCGCGCATATTAGCATTCGTCAGAATAGATATATATATACGTTTTTTTGCCATTTTTTGCACAAAATGGAGAATATATCCAAATGTATGCATTTTATCGAAAAAATGAAGAGGAGTAAAGTTGTTCAGAATTAAATTTCCTATAAAAATGCATTATTTGATTTTCCGATTTTTTCCGCAGTTTTCCCGGGCGCGGGAAATTAATTTTCCCATGATTTTCAACGTTAGTTTCTCTTTTTATTTTCATTTTACCATTCAAACAATATTATGAAATTGTGAAACGTTTTTTTAGTATTTTATGTTATTTAAGAAAGACACGTGTGCTTGCATTTTTTGTTTCAGCCTCATGATGGAAAATTCGTGGAAAATTTTATCAACACAAATCGGAAAATCAAATAATGCATTTTTAAAGGAAATTTAATTCTGATCAACTTTACTCCTCTTCATTTTTTCGATAAAATGCATACATTTGGATATATTCTCCATTTTGTGCAAAAAATGGCAAAAAAACACACAACTACATAGTTCACTGCATTTGTTCCGGTTGTTGACTATTTACGTCCCTAACATTTGGAAACCCATCCTTGTCAAATCCAGGGCAGGGTCAAGTAACAAAGCAGAGTCAATCACATGATTAAAGATAGGGGACTATGTAGCAGGAGATTTCCACATAGTAAATACCGCTACAGAAACCAGAAGAATCAGTTTCAGTTCAACCCTCAAGCCTTCCCTGAAGATGCCACATATAAAGAATTCTGAAGATTATAGCTGTTCCCGGGAGTCAAGATAATTTATCATTCGTTTTTGTTTCAACAATATATTATCGATAAAATATCTCCTCAAGCACAAACGTGATACATCAAATAGTGTAGCATGAAACACACTTCAAAATTTTGTATTTGAAAAACAGTGCTGTATTAAAAAAAAATAGTTGAAGGTTTATAAAGAAGTGCACATTCAACACGACGCTGGCGGTGAACTACTGAGAGTGGTTTGGGAAACCATGTTGTACTAACGTCACCTGCTAATGATTGTGTCCGGTGTTATTTCCTTCATCTTCAACTGTCTAGGCGATCGACGAGATTCTCAAGGGCAATTTCTAGTCTGCCTCTTTTCCACCGTCCTTCCTGTATCAACGTAATCTTTCACGGATTTTTGTCTCAATCCAAACGGTGTTGACCAATCGTTCATCTTCGGATGAAGCATCTGGCTGAGCTTTGATGCTTTGATGAGATAGACCATCTCGAGTAAGAAATTTGATAACACAGGTCGATACTCAATTTTCGAGACTCTTCACATCATGAACGATTGACTGCTATAAGAAAACTAATTGACGTGAAATACATTTTATTCTTTTTCAAGATAAAGAAGACTTCCTCTTGTGTGTTATCAAAATTCTGACCCGCTGCGTTCCCTGGATGCCTGGAATTCCTGGCACTGTCTTCATATTAACTCCTAAACATAGGCGCCCGGATTTGGGCAGGGAGGGGTAGTTGCCCCTTGGAAACTTGTAAGTTGCGCAGAATAAAAATAATGTCATAAGAACGGTTAGCATCACATGCCATGTCAATTGAGAAGCTGCACGGAAAGTTTCTAGAAGCGACGACACATTTATTTCTTGTGTTAAGTGAGTTTTTAATTTTCATGATTGAACTGGTCTTTACTCTTTGGAAAGCTTTAAACAATTAAGTAAGCTCCTTTGTAAGTTCAAGTATTTACCATTTGTTCACTTGAAGAAACAACTGTTCGGTAAAATATTATTTTGTGTCATATAAGTTTAGTTTGGAATTCCTACGAAAAATTCTATGGGTGGGTGGGGGTTGGCTGCGCTCTCAAAGTAGCCAAACGTTCCATCCTTTGATTATCGGTGATCAGATTCATTGGATTCACTTATTGTTATGATTTGATCGATTTAATATTAGAGTATTCAATTCTAGATCAAACAAAATAGAGACTTGAATAAAGAGTAAGAAGTTGTGAAAAACGATAGTGAAGCGGTAACGTGAAATCAAAATGATGGTCAGGAATTGCTTCTGATACGTAACTATGTATGGCTACATGAAATGGATTCGACCAACGATTTTTTATTTTGTGCAGTATGTTTTCCTCATGAATCTACTTTTTACTTGATATCCAATAATTAATACTCCAATAAATGAAATATACTGCACAATTCGGTTGGTAATTTTCTAAATTTTGCCAAAATGATTCTAGTACTTATTTTCTCATCTATTGAAAACACGTCAAAACCTTCGAAAGTAACATTCTACATAATGTAATTTATAATGCAAGTTCGATGAAGTTTCGACGAGATGAGCTTTCGCAATTTTCAACGTAATACAATTCATAAAAGTTATTCTCCATTAGCCACTGCTTATAAGATGTTGCAGTTGTAAGAAAGTTTGTTTACCCAGTTTTGTATGTTATTACAATTTGTAAGTTGCAGTAACTTTCAAAAACTGCCGCGACATGACAGTTTCAGTGAATGCTGACATTGCTTTTAGCAATAATGTATGAGTGGAAGTCACCTATGTTAAGTAACGACGAAGTTTCAATCAAATTCATTTCCATTAAATAACAGCAGAAATCACCCGGTTTTGATTCAAATGAGCCTAAAATCTGAATTTTCTTTCTCCTCAAAACCTAAAAGAGTAAAACTCTTATTAAGTTTGATATCAAGCTTAATACAATTATCTTGGAGAGAAAACTGTTAACCCTACTGATCTCCAGAGTTTTATTCTGTTTACGAATTTTGCAATTACTATGTAACCAGTACACGGGAAATATTATTTACTATTATGTAGATAGTATAATCGTATAATATGCTGTTAATTCTTTCTTTTTATTTGCGATATTAAAAAACAATGTTTCCTGGATGTTACTCAATAATTGGACTTGCAGGATTCAAAATAATTGAGGAGTGCAATCTAGTTCAGCCAATGACGGTAAAAATGGAGCCTTATCTCCGAATTTTGAGAACCGTGATTGATTCTTAGGAAAATTTGGAAAAAGGCTATACACATTCTCTATAATATTTTTCCCCATGCCTCGATGTGCGCTTTTAGTTTTTGGGTTGAAAATAGAATATGTCCCATCAGATCATTGACAGCCAAATCATGATGTATTCTATGTGCCATAAAGTATTCTGCCAGAATTTTTCATTGCTAACACATTGTATTTGAATTATTAATTTGTGAATTTTGAAATGAAGTTTTGGATGAATTTATCCTTTCATAAAATCCCTGAAATCTTTACTATCATTGTTGTAATGATTTTTTCACTTATGATATTTAAATTATTACAAAGGAACTATTTTGAATTATCATTTGAAAAACAATTCAAAATGTTCATATCATTACGTTATGAGTTATGAATAAGTAGAGCTTAGGACGAGCTTTCAAATGAGATATTAGTTGTCGTATGATCCCATTTGAAATTAAAAGGCAAAATGGCTAGCAACAGTAAAGTTTTATATGTAATTTAGTTCAGTTACACAAGAGAATATGAATATAAGTCTTATGGTTGAGAAGAGAGGGGACTTCAGATGTGAACTATATATCGAATCAATTTATACTAACTATATGTAACAAACCGTATGAATTGTATAAATAAATGAATGAAATAAAGAATTTCATCACGTGAAATTTAGTGCCTGGCATATTTCAATTTTATCTCCTAAGTTTTTCCGGATTTTTCTTCTGTACTATTTATTATTGTCAAGGTGAATCAAGAGATTGGAATTGTGTAATAAGCACTAGCAAAATGGGGATCTTGCTCTTTTGGATATGAATAGGAACTGTGTCAACGATGACTTCATAATTGCCAGCTTCAACAGATCCACAATAATCTCTGACAGGCGAACGGATAGGTCGTTGGAGTTACAGACAGCCAGACAGGGAGATCAACATCCCCTATACTATTTATATTATTCTATAAAGAGTCGAAGCTTATTTGTTTGTTTTCTTCATTCTAATAAAATATTCAATAAAGCCTTTGTTAACTTTTCTTGACTGACAGGAAACAGAATATGTTCCTAACACATCATAGGTAGAGTCAGGAAGTTTAATCAATAATACCACGTCCATGAATAAGTACATCTGAAACATATTTCACTACTGCTCATAGTAAAACTGGAAACCAGGGCACTGCTCCTGATGCAAATGTTCTCCAATAGTTAGTATATGGGAAAAGTACTAGAGCTACATCTTGGGAGATGTGCTTTTGCAATTTTTGAATCCTGCAAAATTCTTTTCATTAAACACAGTTCATGTGATGTTTCAGGTGGTAGAACGTTTGTTCACATGATTTTGTGTTACAGTTTCCGACTTTTAAATGAATTTCGAGACCGACGGCGCACATACTGTTCTACAGTGTATACTAACGTTGCTAGTAGCAATAACGTGAGAGTAGAGTGACCCAAGCCAAATGCCGACAAACAAGTTTCAATCCAATTTATCTCCATGAAATCACATCAAAGGCTATCCGGCTTTTAGTACTTCCAAACACGAAATAAGATCTGATAAAGTTATTTTTGTTCCTCGGGAACATATTATTAGTTTAAGACATCATGGGAAATTCGGAGTGGTTTGCAAATAAATGATTCTTCCTTTTTACTTCCCTCATGATACGTAGGATACAGTGGAATACAGGGATGTATTATTATCGGGGTAAAACATTTTTTCCGGATTTTCGCGGAGATGTGTGTGCGTGTTTATGTGCGTGTGCAAAAATTGTGGAGACGATTTCGGCGTTCCTATTGGTCGTATGGATTTGACATTTTGCAGGTCGCTTTGAAGTGGTGAAAATAGGAATTAACTGACATCTGACTATGGCTCAGATTTGTTACTTACATTAAAAATGGAATGATAATGCAATAACGGAGATATAAATAAATTCAATTCGTTCCCAATATTATATTTTATACCTTTGATCCCGTAATACATATTCTGAATATAAGAATAGGATTTTAATTCTAAAAACATTTTATCTGATTACAAGGGGTGGTTTTCAAGTGTTTGAAATGCTTTATTTATATTGTTTTTTAACTCAAAAGAGTTCCTTTGTAAAAAAATCATTACAACAATGGCAGTAAAGATTTCAGCGATTTTTAGAAAGAATGAATTCATCAAAAACTTTATTTCAAAAGTCACAAATTAATAATTCAAACACAATATGTTCGTAAACCAAGATTAAATTAAATGTTCAAAATGTCCACCGTTGACTTCTTAGCAATGAACAATTTTCGCATTCTTCATGAATATTTTGTTTTAGAGCGCTAATATTGTCAACTGGCGTAGCATAAACATTTTCTTCAAGATACTGATGATTAATATATGTTTTTACTAGTTCGTGGGAGTGAAGAGAACCAACACCTTGCTGAAAAGTTGTCTCCAGATCACCGACTTCGGCAGAATGATCCTCATGTATATCAAAGACTAAAATGTTCAATAGCATTCTCTAGCATGTTCAGATTTACTTTTCCATTCAATTCGCATTCAAAAATAAAGGTCCAACAATATTTGTAGTAGTTACTCAGAATACCGGCTCACACATTTACTATTTCATGGAACTGGTATCCTTTCACGAAAAATGTGAGGAACTTTGTCCTTCCACTATAGTAAGTTCTGAGTGTGCACAATATCATTATGGAAAAAGGTAGACTTGTCACTGAAACACACTGTTTTAAGGTAAACAGTTTCGTGGAATATATCTCACAAAATCCTATATTATCTCGCGTGGACAATTTCCATTTCGTAGGAGTGAAATTTATTATTATTTATTTTTGACGTGGAACGTGAGGTTCACTACCATTTCAGCAACTATCAACTTCAATTAGTTTCTCTTCTGTCGTCATAAACAATTTACGTGGTCAGAAATTATTTCTGAAATTTCCCTTAAATACATTTCTGATAATGTCCGATCTGGATGCCATTGAATATTCGTTCAGCTGCGTGCATATCACTTCTAGTTACACCAAAATTTAAAATCGCCTCAAACTTTATCCTCTCAATTACGACTCATTTTGAAAGACAGTAATATAAGTAATTGACTCAAACAATGATATTAGCACTATAACAATATAGTGTGTGGTATACTTAACAGTGAATACCCATCGATAAATCGCTCTATAAATGTCACAAAGTTCTACTATCAAAACATCGCTTTATATTCTACAAACTTCGAATACAGTTTAAATACTGTTAGATCCTTCGAACAAGTAAGTGTTTCGGCGAATAAAATGATTAAAACCGAAGTAATTTGTGATATATACAATTGTAAACATTGAGATCGGCAGACATAAAAACAGAAGTCATTCTCCTTATCAGTATTCAAACCGTTCTGGCATAAAGCAACCCATACACTTATAAACAATAATCGTTGGGATGACTGACACAATTGGAATGGTAATAGAGGAAATCAGAGAAACAAAACGGGAATTAATATCAGTGATTGAAGCAGTAGAAGTTGAAGGTTGAAGGTTGAAGAAATTAAAAATAGACTAACTAAACTTGAAAAAGTGAACCAACAACTAGAAGAAAAAGTGGTACGACTGGAGAGAAAAAATAAAGAAAATAACATTGTTATATTTGGATTGAAGCATACAGGATAGAACATCTCAACGGATTTCATCACTGGCGAAATAAAGAGACTTGTTGGAGTAGAAGTACCTAAACAACTTTTACACACTAGGCAATAAGGAATCCTGTCCAATTGAAATAGAATTCGTTTCTTTCCTGAAAAAGTCCTCGATACTAGCGAATGCAAAGAAACTCGAAGGAACAAACATATCGATCTCCAATGATATGACCATCAAACAGCGAGAAGACCACAAAATACTGAGAAAACATTTGTACCTGACCAGAGAGGATAAAAATATAAACTGTTACATAAAAACAACAAACTTCACGTGAACGGTATAATTTATAGTATTGAGGACTTGGAACAAAGCGAAAACGTCAAGGAAGTTGGAGAAAAATTCATCAGTGCTCCAGGAACACCCTCTATACAAAACCATACCAAGGAATTTCCAAAGGTATTTGAAAAGAAACTGGTGTCAAACACAAGGAATCAAAGACAAACATCCACCGCACTCCCAGTTCCCCCATCCACCGAAACAGTGAATAAAACCCAAACGAAAAAAGACTCAGAAGACAAAACTAAAATTGAAACACGCTCCAAGGTAACAAAAAACCCCATAAAAAACACTAATAATTCTTAAGTGAAACTATCTTTTTAATAATTTCATCTTATAGACTAATACCTTCAAATGTTTTTATTTCTCTTGTTTATACAATTACACAAAATTCTATTCTTTGAATATAATGCACCATAGAACCCAGTGAAGTATTACTCGTAATTTTAAGGATTATGGATCAATATATTCGTGATTTTATTGTAGGAAAAATTGAGACTTATATACTAGAAACCACAGAAGAGTGCTCTCAAATCTTGGATGTAAATAAACGTAACTCCATCTTTAAAGTAGTATACAACAACATACGAAGCGTAAACAAAAATCTAGACGAATTCAAGCTATTTTTATCAAATCTAAATTCCGATATTGATCTGATAATTCTAACTGAAACCTGGCAGATACCAGACACTAGTTTGCATCAAATTGATGGATATGAATTAATTTATAATGAAAGTAGATACAACCAAAACGACGGCGTCGTAATATATATAAAAAACAATTGTAACTATTCACACAAAATTATACAACTATACAATAATATAAACATATTGTCGATGAAAGTACATCTAAATAAGAATCGTTGTGCTATAATTTCTGCATTATACAGATCACCCGATACAAATCCAAAAGAATTCATAACAAATTTACAAAACTACCTCGACACACATGATACAAATTTAGAAGAATTATACATTTTCATTGGAGATCTAAACATCAACATCTTGGAATTCGATTTCACCACAATTGAATACACAAACCTTCTAAACGAATTCGGCTACATCCCAACTATTAATAATCCAACAAGACAAAAGGCGTGCTTAGACCATACATTCATAAAAGCCAAAAGTAATATCACTGAGAACATACTACCAATCGTATTACAAACAAATATAACAGACCACTCAACTACTATCTTACAAGTTATATTTGATACGAAAAACTGACTAAAGAAGACAACATACACTATGTCGAAACAATAAACATAAAAACACCAAATAACAAATTAACGAACACTCCTTGGTGTTTATAAACACCAAAAAAATCCAGATGCAGCTACTAATGTATTTATAGAAACATTATTCAAAGCAATCAAAGAATCCACAGAAAAACTTCAAATAAAAAGGGAACATATGAAAATCGCTCCGTGGATTACTAATGCTTTACTTAAATCAATAAACACAAAAAACTCACTACATAAAAATGTGAGAAAAAATCCTAACGACTTGCAATTGAAACTGCAATATAATAACTATAAAAACAAGTTGACCTCCTTGATTAAAATTACCAAACGAAAGTATTACAATAGACAGCTAGAAAACAACAATAATGATTCAAAAAAATTATGGGATGTAGTAAAAAAATCAGCAAAAATAATAAATCACAACGAAACATCGACGCTGTTAAAAATAATACTGGTCAACTCATAACCGACAAAAAAGATATTACCAATGAACTTAACGGAGTGTTTGCATCCATCGGAAAAACACTGGCAAACAAGATAAGCAAAACACCAAACTATACACCAGCAAATAAAAACATGTGTAATTCTTTGGTTCTTCTTCCAATAGATTCTAAAGAGCTGCGCACCATAATTCAAGATCTGAAAATCAAAAAGCTGCTGGTATAGACAACATCAAATCAGAAACCCTCAAATTAATTGCAAATCATATTCTGGAACCCTTAAAAAACCTTATCAACAGATGTTTCGAATCAGGAATATGGCCGTCGGACTTCAAAGAGTCACTCATTATTCCACTATACAAAAAAGGAGACCCAACCACAATCACAAATTACCGCCCTATTTCGCTTATAACACACATTTCTAAAATTTTTGAAAAGGCTTTGAAAAATCGTTTAGATTCTTTCCTGAAGAAATATAATATAATTTCTAACAATCAATTTGGTTTTCGAGAAAAGAAATCTACAATTTGCTTTTGAAATCACTAGAAAAGATAGGTATAAGAGGACAAAGTCTAAAGCTGTTCGAAAATTACTTATCAAATAGATACCAGCGAGTAAAACTCAACGATGTCATCAGCGAAGCAAAAAAAATTGAATTCGGAATACCACAAGGTACAGTCTTAGGGCCGATTCTTTTCAATATTTATGTGAATGAATTATATTCTCTTGAAAGTGATGGATACATCCTTGGTTTCGCTGATGATATGGCAATACTCTATACTATTGACACCTGGGAAGCACTAAAAGAAAAATCACAAAACGATCTTAGTAAAATAAAATCTTTTTTAAATAGTAAATTACTCACAGTGAACTTGGGAAAAACGAACTACGTCCCTTTCAGCTGTAACAGAACTGGATTACCGATTTTAGATAACTTAACTATAAATATAAATGACAAGCTCTATCATATTTCACCGCTTAATAAAATTAAATATCTAGGAGTCATCATTGATTCACACTTAAGGTGGGACTCTCACATTAAATATATCATCAAAAAACTACAAACTATTTTATACAGATTCAAATACCTTAAAAACATTTTACCAACCCACCTCCTAAAAATACTATACTACGCACTAATGGAAAGCCATCTTCGCTATGGAATACTGGGATGGGGAGCTGCAGCGAACACCTACATACACCTTTTAGAAATATGTCAGAAACGTTTTCTCAAACTCATTTTTTCTAAAGATCGACAGTACAACTCTGATCAACTGTACCTAGAAACAAAAATTATGGATACCAGACAACTATACTTTTTTCACACACTCATAAAATATCAAACCACAAGACAAACAGCATTAGTAGCTAATCATTCATACAATACACGAAATCGAAATCAACACCTAGTTCCCTATATGATGAAAACAATAACACAACGTTCCTTCAATTACTTAGCACCAAAATTTTATAATAGTTTACATGAACAAATAAAAACATCAATATATCCACCTCAATTCAAGAATGCATTCAAGCGATTCATTCTTGAGAATCCAAGACAATTAATTCATTGCCAATTTGATGCTTACGTAAGCTGAACAAATCCTAGTCATAGTATGTTATAATGTACTGCTTGCATAAACAAGGAGGAACTTATTATAATTCTTTATATTATGCATTTATTCTTATTTCTATTGTTTATTAATTATAGGTATGTTTTTATCATCTCTATTTTTAATTACTATTTATAAGGATACTTTTATGTAATAATTTTTATTGACCTTTTTATATTTGTGCGAAACAAGTGGAACAACACTTATCGCTCATCAGCTTTATTCATTATATTTTATTGTGAAACACTTCTTTCTATTTATTGAATGAAGATTATTATAACTAAAATAATGCTGGAATATTACAAACTGTTTTTTTAACAATGAGAAAAAAAGCCGATAGCAAAAACGTGAATTTTGATAGATATAATAGTCAGGAGCTAGTCAGGACTGAAATGTATAAATAAATGCTAAAACAGGATCCTACACCCTGAAAACAATTTGTTTAAGTGGTGTGAGTTTACGTTTTTCCTGAATAGTAAAAATCGAATTCAAAGTGTGCAATACTCAAATGCTACAAATACAAATTACCCAGTGATATAGAGGCAACTGAATAATTAATGATAATGCTTGAGATTAATATTTTGGTATTTTTGGGTTATAAGATATAATTACTTAGAAATATTCCAATCATTACAGTTTGAGAACCGCTGTACTAGATGCTTCGTTAACCCAGATATTACAGAATATTATTTTCCTTGCATTTTGGATATTTCAATTACTATAAGCCTCAAGGAACAAATGAGAAATATTGAAGAAATTCTTGCCTTTTTAAAGGACACTACAACTAAGAAACATTCACCCTTAACCATTAAACACACTGTTAAGTCCTCAGTAATTTAACCTTTCGGCCCATCACTGCACATGCACCCTTAATAGGTACTCAATAATCACCCTTGTCCACTTAAAATACCACAAAAGTACTAAGGACCTTTCAGCTACCCAGTAGCCATCATCAGAGTAAACTATGTGCCTATTCAAATACTATTGAATTGGGAATATGAGAACTTACTCTCAGCTGGAGATAAATTTGAACTATCATTAAATTGCTTTTTCGCTTATACATTTCCTTCCCTTCCAAATTACCTAGATATTTGTGTTTCAAAAGTGATAAACTTTCCTGAGAAAGTATTTGAAATATGTTCGACTAAAGCTGTGTTTCTACCATTATTTTCCTTTATTTGTGCGAAATGTTCTTTATGTCGGAAATATTCATTCTAATTTGAGCCACGAATCACAATCGATTTTTATAAGTCCCAGTATTGTCGAAGTTGGAAACTAAACGGTTTTTGACTTTTTTTTGGTTAATTGGTTGCGTTCCAATTTCCGTTTTAGCTTAGAAATTGATTTATTGATCACAGATGTGTTGTAATCATTGAGCAACTTTATTTGCTGAAGTTTCTCAAAACGAGGTATTACTTTCCATATGACCCTTGGAATTAACCTTAAAATGAAACCCGTAAGCCATTGTTAATGACTTCGTCATTACTAATTGTAGATAAACAATCAAAAAGTCTTATGTGTATACTTACGGAAGTTATAGAATTGAACTCAAATTTTATGCAATACTTGTAACATTTAGAATTAATGCTCACAAATTGCTTCACCACCCTGGCATTCTTATAGCCAATAGTTATCAAATAAAGCTCACGATAAAATTATGTTCGTGAATATTAGAAATCAATCCGAATGGTACAACTTGAGGGATGGAGGTAGACAATAGTTTGGGTGAGAGACAATTGTTGACAAATGGTGAGTTATAAATATCGATTTGGTCGTTTAATATTGTTGCTATTCATATAATGAAATTGAACACCACTATGTTGATATCACTTTTATATGTAACTTCCGTTACTCGAATTCAACGTTATTACGCAATCTTCAGACGGTATTCAAATACAATCAAAATAGTTAACTTTAACTATAAATTCTTTTCGGTAAGTAGCAAAGAATGACAGTGTTCGGTCATTGATGAACATAGAGGATTACGCTTATAGTATTAAATAGTGGGCTATTACATTCAAATAATGACGAATTGCTGATAACAGCAGATTATAGAAGCAAATCAGGACAATAATTCGTGAAATAATCACATTACATTGCCCCAAATTACATTACATTGAATAAATATGTAAAATATTTACATTTCGACTTTACAAGCTGCGTTGTCGAGGTTGTGATTCTTTTCATTTAGGTCAAACAGGACGCTAATTTTCCATTGGGTGTAACGATCATAAAACATCGTTTGGACTTTCAAAAACAGATTCCATATTTGCAGATAATTTTTCCGATAATAACAATTCCTCCCCTGCAATAGACAGTTTACAAATAGCTGATGAAGGCTCGAAACTAAACTTTCTGGAATCTTTGGATATTTACAAACACAAAAACCACAACCCCTCAATGATCAAACACACCTAACTCATTCACTGTTATTTGAAGCTATGTAATGTATTTATTCCTCGAATTATTGTCCTGATATAGCTTCTAAACTGTGATGTTATCACTATTTATAAGAAAGAATCACCCTTATTCACTAAAAATACTATTAGAGTACTGATCACCTTTTGGCTACCATGTACTTCTTCTGGCCAATATTTTTCTAAGCGAATTTGGAACCTCCTTAAAATCAAAATTGAACCAGTTTCCAAAAGTTTGGTATAGATATGTTGACGATATTTTCTCGATTACAAGTAAAGATGCTGATTTACATGACATTTAACACGCCTAATAGCCAATTTGATTCACTGAGATTCACTGTCAGCTTCCTGTTCTTGATATTGACATTATAAAAGATGGTAATCACTTGGATTTCGACATAACAGAAAACCCGCTCAAACAAATAGGTATACCACGGCGGATTCAGCTACACCATTTAGATATAAAATAGCTCCGTTTAATAGTCTAGTACATAGATTATTGAACGTGCCTTTGAGCCAGCAAAATTAACAACGAAGTTGAGAAACTTCAGCAAATTGATAAAGGCAATGATTACCACAAATCTTTGATCAATAATTTAATATCTAAATAAAAGGGAATTGGAACGTAGCTAACTAACCGAATTAGAGCCATTACCTTCAAATACTTCAATAAAATTTAAAAGTTTTACTTATCATTCTCCAGTAAATAATAAATTAAAACTATGGTTTGTTTTCTAAATTTGAAATACAACCAGTTTATAGATGTAAGAATAAGTTAAAACATCATTCAGGCAACACCTTCGATAAAGTTCCCGGTGAGGAACATTTTGCCTAAATGAAAAAAAATAAATGTGAAAAATCAGTGGTAGCCGATCATATTTTGAATACAGGTCACATGATTCCTCAAGAAAGTTTAACACTTTTGAAACACAGTACAGACAAATACGTAGGTAAGTTAGAAGGGATGGAAATGTATAAACGAGAAAGCAATTTATTAAATTCCGATTTATCTTCAGCTGAGGAGTTAACTCATTGTTCACATTATTATTCCCAAAAAGTATTTAAACAGGCACATTTCGATTTATAATATAGTTTACTCTCATGATGCCTACTTGGTAGAATTCAACAGTATTTTTAGTGAATAAGGGTTATTATTATTAGTAGCGTTATAATAGTGTGAACTCTTTTATAGTTTATCTCTGATGTTATCAACAATTTGTCATTATCAGAATGTAATAACCACCATGTAATCATATACTAATAATCCTCTAACTTTATGAATGACCGACTACTGTAATCCTTTGCTACTTACCGATAAGTATTTACAGTTGGAATTATGTGTTTCAATTGTATTTGAATACCGTCTGGAGTTGAAGTAATAACGTTGAAACTCGAGTAATGGAAGTTACAAATAGAACTGATAGCAACACAGTAGTGTTCAATTTCACGATATGGATGAAATTCCACATCACATAGTAAAAGGTGAAACGAGGTTTTTATTGTTACTATTGTTTTAAAATTTCTATGGATTCCAGAATATTGAGTTTATGTCATTGTTCTTGAATATTTAAAATATCGTGATTAAGGGTGAAATTGTGATTCGGGTGATTAGAATTTTTTTTGGAACATAATAAAAGAAAAGGAATGTAAACTCAATATACTAGGATCTATAGAAATTTTAAAACATTCACAAACAATAGAACCGTAGAGTGGATACTTTGCACCTGCCGGAATACTTTTACATAGCCGCCTGGAAAAATTGATATCGACATCTACAATGTTATGGAAAATTTTAGTGAAACTGCGAAAGTGGCATTTCATACTATATACTATTTCAATAAATTACTAAGGCACTTTCTACATGTCTCTAAGATAAAACATAAAATATGTTGTTCTTAAATGCGAGAAACGTCGGGCCGGCGATTTGTGCTTTGTAATATTGGATCTGTTATTGTGGTTACGAAGGACATCTACAGGTAAATTTATTATTTTATTGTATATGATTCATCTGTGAACACGTCTGCGATGTTGTTTTAGAGACATATTCATTAGCTTCTGTCATTTTCAAGGTTTTTGGGAGATATGTTAGAGATTTGTGAAATATGGGGTAACCTTGCATTGTATCATTGCAAACTTATTAAGGTGTCTATCAAAATACCATTTTTTCTTCCCGGGCAAGCAACAGAATATTTATAAATGAAAACGTCGCTATATTGACTATAGTCAATATATCATTTCATATCATTTGTAAATGAAATTTGTTAAAAACCAGTTCTGTTTCATTATTTGCGACATTTCTCATAGGTTCAATTGTTCTAGAATGTTAAGAAAGAAGTAATTAACATGTTAGAACTTACAATTTTGACATATCCGCTGTTTATTTATCAAATACAATGGTTTTGATATAGCGATGGAAAGTTGGCCGTTCGTATAGGTAACTTTGCATACATTTTTAACAAAATAAAAAATATGAAAAACTGCAAACAAGTACCAGCGCCTCTCATCAATGAATTCTTCATATCACTAACTCCACATTCATTACTTTATTACCTTATTTATGGTAATTTTCTTAATGGTTATCGAATAAATCGTAATTATTTGTTAACTAACACTGATGCAAGGTATACACGGTTTTAATGTTTCACACTAAAAGAAGTCAGAACACCGTGTATACACTATAACAATAAAAGTACGAAAGAAAGCAGTAAAAATAATATTAGTACTAAATTAGCTGAAAGATCCCTGGTTTTCAATAGTATTTTTAATAGTGATTATTCCGTAGTTTTTACTGATACAAAACTGTGTGAACAGACTATCAAGCGGATGCAACAGTTTATAAGCTGTTGCTAATGAAAACTAAGTTTATTAATTGTTGAACGTTTGAAATTTCAAAAGCACGTTCCTCACACATTGACGCTTTTATATTGGACTGAACTAGCGATGAAACTTTATCGGTGGTATTATATGTTATATTATGCGCAACGTGACTCTCGAAAGTTTTGACGTGTTTTCATCACATGAGAAAATTAACATTAGAATTATTTGCGCAACTTTTGGAAAATTACCGACCAAAACTAGATGCTGAATTTATGCTGATTATTAAGTTGGTGCTTCAATTTATTTGAGAATTACTTTCTGGATACGAACTTGTGAATCTATATTATTCGGTGGATACAGACGAATTGGATATTCAAATATGAAAACAAAAGAATTCTTGATAGTAACATTATAAAAGATGGTTACAGGAAACCCGCTCAAATAAATGAATATACACCTGTGGATTCAAATACACTAATTAATTATCAAATAGCTTCATTCAATAGTCTTGTTCATAGATTATTAAAGGTCCCTTTGAGCCAGCAAAGTTATAATAACGATATTGAGAAAATTAAGCAACTATCCTTGAGCAACGTTCACGGCAAATCATTGATCAATATTTCAATTTCTAAACAAAAAAGAACATTGGAATGTTGGAATTGAAATAGTGCAATTAAATTCATAAGGTTCACTTATGATCCTTTCGTAATGAATGAATTCCATAATTTGTTTTCTAAATTTGCAATGAAACCCGTTACAGCTATAAAAACGAGCTAAAAAACCATTTAGGTAACATCTTTGATAAACTTTCTGACATTGACGTATTTGAGATTTACAAAATCGATTGTGAGTTCTGTTCAAAATATTGTGTGGGCTAAACTAGAAGGAATATTCTAACTCGGCAAAAAGAATATTTTCCTAAGATGAAGAAAAATAATAATGGTGAAAATTCCGCTTCAGCCGAATATATTTTAAATACACAATTTCTCAAGAATGTTCATCATTCTTGAAACACATTAATGACAAATATCTAGGTAATTTAGAAAGGATGGTGGTTCATAAGTGAAAAAGCAGTTTTATCTCCAGCTGAGGGTAATCCCTTATATACCCTACAAATAAGAAGTCTTTAAACAGGCATATTTTGTTTTCTAATTTAATTTGCTCTGATCATGGCAACTTGGTGGCTGAAAGGTTCTCAGTACTTTAACAGCATTTTTAATGGATAAGGGTGATTGTTTCTCATTCATAGTAGAAAAATCATCTCAATAAGTGATCATATTCAAACTCACTGTCAAAAGGCATGTTTTTATCAATATCCAAATAATCTCATCAGCGAAAATCAAGGGATATAACGTTTAGAAACTTTAGAAGCTAATATATGGGTCCTCGACAAATGTTCTACTTGGTTGACAAAGAATAATAATATCTACAAGTATCGGTGAGGGAAATACTATAGAAAATATCCTCATTATTTATTTTCCTACACTTTCGTCCGCATATTAATTTTTACTATTATCGTTTGATGTGTGTTCCAATGTTCCAAGATTTCATTTGGCACAATTATTGTATTGAAATTATGCTGATACCATTCTGGATCGAATCGACGGGAGTAGCGGTGAATCTTTGATAAGTTTAGAATAAACAGGAATACAAAATCATATCCGACTATTGTTAGCAACAATTTTTGATCTACGCAGATTATAATTCCTATTTTCAGTACATGCATAGATGATTAACATATCCGTTTTGGAAAATATAGCGTTTTTACCAATTAATTCTCAACCTGATCGTGATTCAGCTGATTGGCCGATCTGGATGTGTTGTAATGGTTAAACGCATACTTCATATTGCGTGATTAAAGATAAAACCTCGCTATCCATTATGTTTCATTCAAGTTTGTCATAAAATTTATTGCATTCAATAAAAATAAAAATTTAATTCTTGTATTTTAAGACCGTCATAAAACTAACACGTGAATTAGTGATACAAAACGAGTTCTTTCATGAAGCACTATAAATGAGGAACAATCACCCTAATCGAGTAAAAATACTGTTAAGGTACTGAGGATCTTCAGCCATGATCAGAGTAAAGTAAACTAAATTAGGAATCAAAATGTGCCTGTTTAAATACTATTTGAAATTAATAGAATATATGAGGGATTACTCGAAGCTGGAGATAAATCTAAAACCATCAAATTAGTTTTTCACTTATACACGTCCATCCCTTCCAAATTACCTAAATATTTGTCATTACTGAGAGATAAACATTCTTGAGGAATGGTGGGATCTGTGTTTAAGTAATGTTTGGATACGCTTATTTTTCACCATAACTTTTCTGTATATAGGCAAAATGTTTTTCATACCAAGTTAGAATATTCCTTCTAGATATGGCAACATATTTTATTCGGTGGAATGTTTCTTACCCCAGCATGAATGTTTATGTTTTTAAGGTTCAAAGCAAATTCTTCTATAGTAAAATCAACCAAGGTGTCGTTTCGGAATATCTTTGTAGTGGTAACTTTTGCCTAAAACGGTGTACCTTAAGGATCGGTTACCTAGACTGGGTGGCAATAGCTTATTAATTATTTAATCTAAAAATGATCCAATTATTAACAAATATTAACAGCAAGTTATTTCTGTGATATTGCATTTTTTCATTAATAAATAAATACGCTATTGTGGTACGTTCGAAGCGGGATCGAAGCGATCCTTAAGGTATCCCAAACGTTTTAGGATTAAAGACAAAAGTAACATGTACAGAGATATTCCGAGAGTTAGTAGGATTTTTGGTTAGGTTGACTGTACTACCTATAGTATGTGACAACTTACTATATAGCATGTATAGAGAAACTAGAAATATCTATAATCTGACAAGAGAAAATGGTATGAGGCCAAGTAGATTCTGAACATGGGATCAAATCTGAAATTTTTTCTATCAATTAAGGGTATCAGAGCAAGTATGCAATGGTACAAGAAGGTATTTCAAATTTTTCTTGTCTATGTAAAATTCACATCAGAAATAGAATACAAAATTTAATGATAATATATCAGTACCAGTGGCGATGGATATCACGTAAACCTTGCGAATCAGATCATGAAAAATTGTCATACATCAATCACTGTTTCCCTGTGGCAATAGAAGGAAAATGCCGAATGTGATCTAATACCAAATTCCAAATTTTTTCTCAATATCTACAAATAAGACGATTCTGAGCGATAGTGAAAAGTAAAAGAAATGTTTTGGTGAATCGAGATATTTGTGTGCAATTTGTTATGCTCTGCTTTGCATTGTATGTGCCACTTTTTGAGATATAAATACTATAGTAAACAATCGAAATCTTTGTGATCATAGTAGACAGTTTGGAACTATTTTATCGTTAAATAACATACTAATAGGAATTGTTTTATGGAGAGCTGTAGTCTCAGTCATATCTTTCCAAAATTGATATGACTTTGAGTGTGGTCTTACGTAAGCTGTGATTGTTGGAAAGATGAATTGTTATGTTCTGCTCTTCCTAAAAAAATTGTTTCACGAAATAATCTAAATATGATTTTATTTATTCAGATCCGTATCAATCAATAATTGTATCTAATTGCATTCAAACTACTACTTCCTTCATTTTTGTACTTTTATTCACCATCAGCATAACAGAACATTGCGACGCATTTTATTCCTCCTGTGAAAAAATGCAGGAAGTAAATAGTACAGACAAACTCACAAAAGGATTTCACAACCATTAGCTATGATTATTCTGTATCCTTTTCAATTGTAACCTTGCCTGGTTCCATTAAAGGCAAAATGTAAATGAGAATCAATTTTCTGTAGTTTCCTACCTTTTCTATGGTATTACCATATTTATATTAATATTGGATTACAAATGAATCTTAGTTCAATTTATTGCTCCAATACATTGGATTATTTTCTCCTCCAGGCACTTGGAAGAGAATACTGAACTGTTATAAACATGTAGAAAAAGTTTCAGATTAATTTTAGGTTTTTAGCTCAAAACCAGAAGAAACAACGTTATCTCCATAAGATGCCTTCACTTTTTTAAAACCCTATTCTCCAGGATATTGTTTCATATTCCACTGCTTTGGCTTGAAGAACTTTGATGGTTGGTGGTCAATGATCAGCATGGAAGTGTTTATTAGTCATTACTTGGCCTCATTAATATTTTTTATTTCAATTACTCATTGAACAATTCTTCACTACAATCATTATTAGCTAGAGAACATATAGATAGAGATTTGCGAGTATCACCCCTGACTAAGTATGAAGTTATTTATTGAATCACATGAATTGCTTTTTTGAACAATTCGATAGTGGTAGTTGTCATAATTGATGTTATATTGTAATGCGAACGTTGTCGAGGATCTGAAGGTATAATGGAGTGGTTTCAAACTTATCGTTAGATCCCATGTCGAAAGAGAATTCTCGTGTCTAATGGGAGAAAAGGGTATCTCCTAAAAGCGAATTAATGCACTGTCCAGAATAAGGGATAATAAAACCGGAGCATTCCTATGTCGCTATTCTATATACTGTCCGTAGTTAAGGTAATTTCGATGTGAGTTTAGATTTTAGTTAATAGTTTTTATAGTTCTGCTTTTCAACAACTTTCCAGCTGATGAATGAATATTACTATCCCATTGGATGGACAGGTTCTGTTCTGATATATTTCTAGCATGTATCAGCAAAGAGTCCATGGAGCTCACGAATTTGGAACTAATTGAGGAATGCAGCAAATATTATTCAAACATTCCTCTACAATACGCTTTATATAGTGATGTCAGCACGTCTCCATAATCAACTGGCAGTAAATGTAAACAAGAACAATAGGCGTGATCGAATGTTCTCATCTGCATTGTATTGCATTGTGTATGTTAGAGATATCTGCACGCTGCGACCTTTAGTTATTTACGATATAAGTGGGATATGAGCCTTAATGCGAAATTTCCACAACGGGTGCGTAGCACGAGTTGGACAATAGCATAAGCACGTTAATGGGGATTTAAAACATGTATATTATACAAATTTCCAACTGTGCCCGTATAAAGTGAATATAAGCTGTAATCATAATTTGTCATGACTTATTTTGTGAGACAAGAGCATTGAAAGTAGTAATTGAGATGGCGGTTTCAAGGATTGGGTGGAAAAGCTTCGTTTCGTTGATAACCATGATACTGCCCCTTTCATTGATCTAAGGCACACTTTTCTAGTGCTCTAATCACATAGTCGCACTGAACAAATCAGTCAGCGACGTATAATCATATACCTACCAGAAATTCTATGCGTATAGCACATCCAAGTAATCCGATACAGTTCATGAGCATAGTGTCGACCAACAGCATGATGGAACTGACCAAAGCAATTACCTCACATAAGAGGTCTAGGATTGTATCTTCCTGTTGCTGTTCAGGGTGTCTCAACGGCTGAATCAGTTCCTATAATCTTATGAGTTCAGGATGTCGAATGACTTCAAGTTAGATAAGTCTACATGTTCTATTTGATTCGCCTCAGATATACCGCTGGTTTTCGCAGGGTAGAGCATTCTGCTAGAATGTAGATAACGTTTCGCCCTTTTGTTTACAGAAGCTTCACTCTTCTTCCGCTACTATCTCAAACTTTTTAAGGTGTCTCAACAGGAAGTAAGTCCTGTTGGAATTTTCGTGAGTATTCGGAGTATACTTTCCCAGAAGTATCTTCGTTAGCCTCAATCCTTGCAGTTGTATCCAGTAATGACATATTTTTTGTCTTATCCTTCCTTGAGTCCTTCCAATATTCTGCTGGTGCGTATTCCACCAAAGGGTTCAAGTCCTAGGAATGCTGTATCGCCTCCATTTTTGGCGAGTTCCGTCTGCCTTTTCGTCACTCACCACTTCGGTGTGGTCCGGAGTCAATAGGAAGGTAAAATGATTGATTAGTTCGTTCAATTTCTCGAACCATATTATTATTATTATTAATATCTTCGAGTTGATGACTGCTTCACTATCTGATATGATGATTGTCACTGTTTTAAAGAGTCTCTACTTATATTGAACTGGATATATTTTCCTATAGCGTGAATTTTCGATTGGAAAATACTCGAGCATTTTTCGAAGCTTATAAACTATTCGGCTCCGGGCCAATATATTTCTATTCCAGATCCTCTTGCTGCTTTACAGCCATCATTGTTCATTTATTTAAAGGACTCTCTGCTATCATTTTGGGTGGTGTATTTGTCCTATTCAGGTTAGGGACTCAGATTTCTGCTAATTTCCTTTACAAAGCTTCACTTTTTATCATCTTATCTTGAGGCATGCCCCAGGTTCGGCTGATTCATAGGGATGGGTCCATACTTAAGTTTTGGCAATTCCCTCTCCAGTCATTCTATGAGTAATTTTTGACACCATACTCAATTTAGGCTGTGCCAAAAAAAATCGATATTTCTTAATTTCGTTCTTCTTCGAGTATAACATTTCCCATTCAAATTCATTCAGGTTCCCCAAATTTGAAACAAATCGGTTAATATTTAGAGGTGCATCAAGCCCAAAATGTGTTTTTTGACGTTTTTCCTCAATTTTTGAGAGGTTTCATAACACTGTTCTACAATAACGGGATGTTTGACACTTGGGAGACATTATTACATACAACCACAAAGTATTTAGTGCATTCCAGTCTCCACATCCACTTTCCCATAGAAATATTGGTGAAAACAACCATTTTTTCAAGGCCTAAAAACTGTAATTTCAACTTTCAACTTAAATAACTTCATATTTTTAGGTTAGTGATGCGTCATATGCTCTTTTAACTTAGTCTAGTATCACTTAGCATTAATTGAATTGATGATTTCAGAGAAAATCCCCCATCAGTTATAATAATCTACACTCGAGTGAAAAAAAGCACCACGTGAAAATGCGCCAAAAATGGCAAAAATTGCCATAACTCGGTTGCGTTTAGTCGAAAATAGAAGAATCTTTGAGTTCTAAAAAGGTCAGAATCTTCCCTTTAATGTGATGCTACTTAATGTGATACCAAATCCATTTCACCTCCTCCCACCCCGCTAAGAAAAATATGTTCCTGGTGTCAAAAAATGTCCCACTTTGACAGCTCGTAGCCGGTTGAAAGGTTATTATTAAATCCAAATTCTGACACCGAATTAGAGATGTGGAGAACGCGTTGTACCGATGAACTATTCTCTCAACATATACGTAACTTGTTGAAAAGATTTGACGTGAAATGCGACTTTTTAACTGAAGATCCATTGCGTGGAAAAGCAACGAGTCTTATATAGGAGCGAAAGAAAAATGTTCATTTTTGCGCGTTACGATTGACACCGCGGAAAGAGGTATAGCGTTAATTTCAAAATATAATTCCGAATTGACGAAGAACGAAGAGCAAAAGTTGTTGAAAAGCACCTGTTGAAAGTTGTCGAGGAGCACAGGCGGCGAATTCCAAGCGTTGCGAAAAAAGCGTTAATGTGATGTATGATTACAAATTATTAAATGTATGATTATAAATCATTAAATGATTGTTAAAAAAATTTGATTGTAAATACTAGAATATAACTCTGTAGGTTCTCCACATATTCTATCAACTTTATGACTCGTCGATTAATTTTGTAAAGATTCATTGATTGAGGTACAAAATTGGCAAAGTTGCCAAAAAACGCAAAATGGTACTTTTTTCAAAAAATTCATAACTTCCCTCCAAATCATCGTAGAAACTCGAACTTTTTAAGAAACTCAAAGAAAAATGATTGAAATTCATTGACCTGTTGTGTGATTGAGTCCATGATTTTTTTGGCTGGGCCTACGAGCTGTCAAAGTGGGACCTTTTTTGACACCAGAAACATATTGTTCTTAGCGGGTGGGAGGGGGTGGAATGGATTTGGTATCACATTAACTAACATCACATTAAAGGGAAGGTTCTAACCTTTGCAGAACTCAAATATTCATCCATTTTCGATTCAATGCAACAGAGTTAAGGCAATCTGAATTGTTTGCCATTTTTGGTACATTTTCAAGTGGTGCGTTTTTCCACTCGAGTGTAGATTATCATAACTGATGGGCGATTTTCTCTAAAATTATCAATTCAATTCATGCTACGTGATACCAGACTACGTTAAAAGAGCATATGACGCATCACGAACCTAAAAATATGAAGTTATTGAAGTTGAAAGTTGAAATTACAGTTTCTAGGCCTTAAAAAAATGGTTCTTTTCGCCAATATATCTGTCGGAAACTGGATGTGGCGACTGAACTGCATTAAACTCCTTGTGTTTGAATGTAATAATGTCTCCCAAGTGTCAAACATCCCATTATTGTAGAATAGTGTTGAGAATCTTCTCAAAAATTGAAGAAAAACTTCAAAAAACACATTTTGGGCTTGATGCACCTCTAAATATTAACCGATTTGTTTCAAATTCGGGGGACCTTAATGAATTTAAACGGGGAATGATATACTCGAAGAAGAGCGGAATGAAAAAATATCGATTTTTTTTGGCACACCCTAAACTCATCATTACTATATGGAGGGGTGTGAGGTTCAGGATTACTTTTGTAGCAGACATTGGGCAAGTTCTCATTGCACTTGTTATGCATATAGAGGCTAGTCGCTGGAATTTTCGATTGATTCATCCTTGTACTAGCCCGACTGGTTCTTCTACCCTAAACCACTGCCCCATATGTCATCATCGATCTCACTATTACCGTATACATCCAATACAGGGTACATGGGTAATATCCCCCGTTTTTCTCTGCAAAGTTTTTGTTCTGGTATTTTGTGACTTTGTTCGTTATTTCTTTTTCATACTTGTTCCAGAGGAGTTTCTCATCTAGTATGAGTTCCAGATATTTCACACGCCCATTGGCTTATCGCCGTAAAACTTCAGGTTCGAAATATGACTCCAACGGCAGATATAAGAAAGTAGGTCGAAGATTGTTTTATTTATCTGATTGTCAGTTGCTTTTAGTGAATTGAAGTAATCTTGTTTAGTTTGGATATTCTTTTTAAATTGTAATTACCAATTCAATATAACTGCCTAAGAGCTCAACTTTAGCGGAAATTACCGTGCACGAGTTCTTGTTTACATTTACTGCCGGTTGGTTAAGAATGAACTACACAACATCCCAAGCTACAAGTGCAATTTATAGAGCATCATTACAAAATAATTGTGGCAGAGTCAGAGCACGTTCAGAGATTAAATGAATCGCTTATGAAATACCGCTATTAGAATGGAACTAACATTTAGTGTCAATAAAAACTGATTAATGACGGTTCTTATGATTTTCATTCGCTGTATAAAATTTTATATTGGATTCCAAACGAGATAGAAGTTATGAAAGGATTTTAAAAGTGTATTCACGGCATACAATCAGAGAAAGTACTTACTTTGCAAGCAATCGGCGTTGAGTAGATCTTTGCATTTCTCATGGCACTTGACCCCGCATTCTGTGCAGCGCACTCCTTGACGAGCTATCCCCCACAGCAGCCCTTCGCACTCGTAGCAATATGTAGGTGACGTCGCTGTCCATGGTACGAAATTATGTGGCGTCGTGCTGCTGATTGGGTAGATTAACGCCTGCAGTGTTTTTTTGTACACGTGCATTTTCTGAAGAAAATTAAGACACCATGATATATTGCGTACAGTTTCCTAGTAATTAGAGATATCAAAAGATCATGCATGAGTTTCATGTATTCAACTTGTCTTAGCATGGAATATTCAATATATTGTAATCTTTCTAGATTAATCTGAGAGACTTACTTATTCTGATGAAGTTACTTTTTAACAAATAATTTGTACTTTTTAGAATGCATTTAGGAGAACAGTATTAGTGCACTCAAATGGGTATGAATATAGGCCAAATCTCGGAATCCCTGGGAAATATACCGATTTTGATGGGATAAAGTGCTTTCTCTTCGGAATTTCATCAGGAACAAAGTCTACCTCGTCTAACATTGAGCAAAAATTTTGCATTGTTTATAAACAATAAATTAACAATTTAATTAGCGTATTTATGAGATTACATCAAACACGATCGGGGAAAGACTATTTCTGATCAGTGAACATATGAAAATAGTTTAACAAGTAGTTGAAATAGCTTCATTTGTTAAAAACAATTTATTTATTAACTAATAAACGAATTCGACCAAAACTACGAGCTTAGGATCGTTTTCGAATAATTTTGACCTTCTGAGTTTGATTTTGTCCTCAATATTGTCGAATGTTCGCTAATTTGTTTATTTGTTATGAGCAAATTATATTTATTAATAAATATACGAATTTGACCAAAATGTCGAGTTTATATTAGTTTTCAGCTAATTTTGGCCCTCTGAGTACGATTTTATTGTTATTATGGTCTTTAAATTCATACATAAATTTTTTAATTGTTATAAATAAATAATTTATTGAAAATTATATGAATTTGACCAAAATGCCGAGTTTATAGTCGTTTTCAGCCTATTTTGACCTCTCGAGTACGATTTTATTGTTATTATAGTCCTTAAATGCATAGACAAATTTTTGAATTGTTACAAAAAAATTATTTAATAATAAATATACGAATTGCCCCAACTTTTATTGAAATCAATGTATTAATAGTCAAATAAATTATATCGAAAAAAAAATAGATGTATGTTACTAGAAGAATCTCTATTTTGAAACAAACAAATAAAAAATATTTTATTCTCGTTTTTCTTAGGGTATATATAATACGGTGCTCATTTGAAATTCCCTCATGTTAAAATTTTTTTTAAAATATCCTTTTCGTGGCATTATAGCGGAAATTTTGAAGTATTATTCGTGATACGTTTGAATTAAACTATTTTTTTCTTGAACATGGCATTTTCTTATTAATTAATTTGTTATTTCTGATACCATTTTTTTTTGATATAATTTATTTGACTATTGATACATTAATTTTGAAAGCACTTTACACTTGGAATTTTCACGCAATTCGTATATTTATTAATAAATAATTCATTTATAACAATTCAATAAAAAATTTATGCATTCAAGGGGACTATAATAAAAATAAAATCGTACTTAAGAAGCCAAAATAGCTGAGAACGAATATAAACTCGACATATTGGTCGAATTCGTATATTTATTAATGAGAGAGGTTTGCTTATAACAAATTAACAAATTATCCGGTATATATTCGACAATAAAGAAGACAAAATTGAACTCAGAAGGCGAAAATTATTCGAAGACGTTCCTAAACTCGTAGTTTTGGTCGAATTCGTCTATTTGTTAATAAGTAAATTGTTTATAACAAATGAAGTTACTTCAACTACTTGTTTAAGTATTTTCATTTGTTCACTGACCGAAAATAGTCTTTACCCGATTTTTTTAATGAATTTTTATGTAATCTCATAAATACGCTAATTAAATTGTTAATTTGTTGTTTATAAGCAATTCAAAATTTTTGCGCAACTTTAGACGAAATAAACTTTGCTTCTGATGAAATTCCGAAGAGAATGCACTTTGTTTCATCAAAATCATTCCATTTCCCAAGGATTTCAACCTCAAATACCCATTTGACTGCACTATGTCGGCCAATGTCACAATTAGTCCAGTCTATAAGCTGGGGATTTGGATGACTTTCTAGAAAAAGCGCGAGAGGTTGTATACAAAAAATTCTTTTTGCATAATGTCCTGTGACCGATTTGGATCATTCATTGAAGGGTTGAGCTGAGTGGACACGGCCTCCCATTCACCCCTTAACGCTAAATTAACCCTACTTTCTCCTTTTTTTTAAAGATAACTTTGAATCTGTGAAAAAAAATGGATTTTCTGGGTCGTCGAACACGAATCCGAAGTCATTTTCCCGGAAAAATTATTCAATGGGCTGAAAATCAGGGAAATTCCGTCATTTTCATAAAAATTTGCTCATTGTTCACGCGATTAACGTTTTATACATAAAAGATGTTGGCATTTGCGTTATTCGATCCAAAGTAGACCGAAACTAGGAAAATTTGCGGAAAACTGTGGAAAACCTGAAAAGAAAATCACTATAGGTGTTTTGTGGTCGATAATAACGAATTTGACATCAAAATCGTTCGAAAATAACATTAGGATTATTTGGAAAATGAGGGAACATTAAAAAAATACAAGCATCTTTGTCTTAATTTATACAAGTTTGTAATTGTTTATTTAAAGCTACAATATTGAATTTTGTAATTTTCTTCGATTTTCCGGAATTTTCAAACAGTTGGTTTTTTTGACGTTACTTTTAATTTTTGTAATTTAACATGCACATCGAAAACACAAATACTAATCATGTCGTGTTGATTTTCTCAAAAACTTACATTTAAAAAAAATAATATTTCATCAAAAAATATTCCTCATTCTTCCGAAAAATGATATTTTTCAATATATTGATCATCAAATTCGTAATCGACCACAAAAACCCCTATAGCGACTTATCACACGATAATTTCAATGACATGGAAAGATTTTCTTTTCAGGTTCTTCACAGTTTGCCGCAAATTTTCCTATAGTTTCAGTCTATTTTGGATCGAATAACGCGACTGCCAACATCTTTTATGTATAAAACGATAATCGCGTGAAAAATGAGCAATTTTGTTGAAAATGACGAAATTTCCCTGATGGTTAGCCCATCGAATGAGTTTTTGGGGAAATGACCCCGGGTTCGTGTTCAGGGACCCAAGAAACCCATTTTTCATAAATTCAAAGTTATCTCAAAAAATGGGTTAATTTAGCGTTTAGGGGTGAACGGAAAGCCGTGTCCACTCAGCTCAACCCTTACATGTAATTCAAATCGGCCACAGAATATTATGCAAAAAGAATTTTTTTAATAAGACCTCTTGCTTTTTTTTCAGAAAGTTCCCCAGCTTATTGACTGGACTAAATAGTTCAATCTAGGTCAGCGTCTGATATTTTACCCAATGCAACCTGTAAAACTGTATAATAGTTCATTCGATTATAAGAATTTGACAGCTTTAACGTCTATATTAATGCCTTTAGTTATGAAGAAAATAACATTTTGTGATAACAAACCAGCTTTGATGTTTCAGACAACGAGGTGAAGTTTTACAAAGTGAAGATGAATAGAAACGAATAAAGGACAATGAAAATTGCTCATTACAGTCATCCTTCTAAGACATATCAGCAGCTATATTACATTTTACCAGACAAATACCGCAGTGCAGTGGACGTGGAATTCGTTTTTTAGTAATGCGAGAATGAAACAAAGTCTGGTACAATATTCATCGGATTCTCTCGAGGATGGAGTGAATAATGTTTGTAAATCCAACCGCATTTTCCTGAATTTAAATTTTTGTTCATACATAGTCGCGCTTGTGAATGAAGTCCTTTAATATGACACAATTGAAGCCCTTAGTGCAAGGCGTTAAGTCACAGTTCGGAAACATTTCAACTTTTGTTATATAGGTGTTAACTCATAAGCAGACGCCACGCAAACTCAAAAAATTGTGTCCTCTCAGCTTGGATTCAAATTTATTATCCGTTTCAAATTGTACTTTCTGGTTGAGTGTTTGGTATTGCCGTGTGATTTATTTTGGAGATATTGTGTTCTCTCAGCGAAAGGGTAGGATATTTCAGATTTTATCAAGTCTACATTAGTAGAATGCCGCACTGATATGGTAATAGATTATTAATAATATAATAATAAACTATAAAAGAGTTCACAATGTGCATACACTATACACTCCAAAAAGAAATGACTTTTATCCACTAAAAATACAGTTAAAGTACTGAGAACTTTTTAGATACCAACACAGAGTAAACTAAATTAGAAATCAAAGTGTTTATTTGGAATCAAGATTTTCAAGCTGAAATCTTGAATACTTGGTACCTGAAAGGTTCTCAGTATTATTGGTGAATAAGGGCGATTGTTCCTCTTTATAGTTGAATAATATAATCCTTCAAATTAGTATTGAATAATTTTGAGGAAACACAACCGAAAATGTATTTGTTTAATTAAATAATAATAATAGTTTATTCAGATAATAATTATAGTATATAAAGTAGTTACAGTACATAGCAATTGTAGTAGATAGAATAAACTTACATGTCCCATTTAGGTTAGACCTTGTTTATCGGTAGACTCCCATATAGTATATATCGAATTATACTTACTATATAGTAATAGGATAGTTCATTTACATATTTATAACTAATTTTGGGTGAGAACCAATTTGAAAAAAAATTGATGACATGAATGTATAATATATATTTAAATAAAATAATGTAAGTGGTATCTTCGCATTCTTAATATACTCATAGAAATAGGAATTTTTTTATCAATAAAATCATGTACCTTATGTCTTGGTTATTTCATTATATATTGCTTGATTTTATTCTCAAAAAGTCTCAGTGATTTTATATCTTTCATTATATTTCTCATATACTTTTGGTGCAAGAAACACATGTGATCTTTGACCAAACGTTTTTTCATTTTGGAGATGATGAAGCAATTAGCTTTCCCTCTAGTTTCATGTGGATGGTAGATTTGTAAAACTTTATCTGTATTTTGGAAACAGTATGTAGTTAAAGCTTGATAAAATAATTGTCTGTTATCTAGTATTTTACTATCTTTGTATAGAGATTCCGTGCTGTATTTGAATGGTTTATTCAATATTATTTTCCGGATCCATTTTTGAGTAACGTTAATACTATTCAAATAGTGGTTTGTTATTCCTCCCCAAGTAAGAATTCCGTAATTCAGAATGAATTGTATTACGGCAAAATATATGGTTTTGAATTGATTCTGATCACAGAACCTTTTTAGATATTTTAATTTTGGACTAACACATCACTTTCTTTTTATCTGATTTTTTGCATGTTTATCCCATCGAAGATGACTATCTATGTGTTTCCTAAGATGTTTAATATTAGTTGCCTTTTGTATTCTCATTACTTTGTCACTTATAAGTATTTCCAACATTTCGTATTTTGGTAATTGACTTGTATGAATTGAAAAAGGAACAAACTTTGTTTTGTCGACATTTATTGAGAGTAACCTACTATTGAGGAATTGAAATATTTCAATAAGAGTATTCTGGACACATGTTTCAAGTTCTATCCAGTTTTATTGCTTTATAGATGATGCCTGTATCATTTGCGAAAGACACGATTTTTCCATGGACAGACAGTTGATGAAATATGTCATTGATATAAATTAAAAAGGGAATAGGCTCCAATATGTATCCTTGTGAAATACCACATTGAATTGTCTTTTCAGAAATAGTAGTATTATTGAATACAAAAACTTGTTTTCTGTTTTCAAAATAGCTACGGAGCAATGTATGTGAAAAATCCCTGAATCCATAGTTATATAGTGTGTCCATCAAGATTTCGTGATTGACAGTATCGAAGGATTTAGCCAAGTTCACAAAGTTAGATAGACACACCTGGCCAATATCTAGATTTTTATATATTTCTGATGTTAAATAACTAGTAGTAGCATCCTGAGTTTTTTTACCTTCTTGAAATCCATACTGTATCTGCAATCATTTCATATTTTTTGACAAATTTGGTAACTATTTCTTTGATAACTCTTCCAAAAATTTCTGATAAAATTGTTAATATTGAAATAGGTCGATAATTTGTAGCATTACATGAGTTACCTGATTTGAATATTGGAAACACTAAAGCAATTTTTAAACAGTTTGGAAACATTCCTGTTTCTATGCTTTTGTTTACCAAATATGTAATAGCTTTTATGATGTTCTGTGCAATATTTCGTAGTGTTTTTCGCTGAATTTTATCAATACAAGGAGAAATTCCTGACTTCAGACTTTTTGTAATTCTCAATATTTCTCATTCAGTTGAACTATTTAGATAAATGGTATTATCGATTTCGTTTATGTTTTTTATAGTTATTTTTGGGAATTTGAGCTGTTTTTTTTTACACTATTCTTGTGAAAAATGTATTGGAGTATTCACTTATGTACCTTTCATCAATTTGTACTTTATTCTCATATCAATGTTATTTTTGGATTTTTCATTTCCTTTTCGATTTCTTACGCATTTCCACAATAAATTTGAGTTCTTTTTATGTATCAGACTTTCAAGAGAATGAGCTTTGGTTTCTTTTATCAATGAATCTGATTTATTCCTATGATAATTATATTCTGTATTAAGCTTTAAGTTTCTTGAATCATGTTTGATTGATTTAAATATATTATTTTTGATATTTGCAGACTTTATCAACCCTTTCGTTATCCAGGAGGATCGTGAAATATTTGCAATTTTAATTTTCAATGTCTTTCTATGTTTTTCTGTATCATTGTTTAGTTTATTCATGAATAAATATGTGCCTTCATGCACATTTGATGCTAATAATACTTGTAATTAATTGATAAAATGGCTATTTATCACTCGCATGAATTGAAGTCCTTGCCTTCGGCTCATATTGTAAGCTTTCATACTCGGATAAAATAAGTTTCCTTTTGTGCTTGTTACGTAATATATCATTACAAATGTATGTTTCATACTGACACCTGCTGTCAGGATGACTTCCGGAATTATTCGCATAATATAACCTTGTTTTCTACTAAAACCTGCTTTTAATGAACCATCAAAATTTGCCACATAAAATAGACCCACATACACACGTATACACACACGTACATACACACGCTTACACGCATGCACGCAGGCAGACACAGATATCATGTCAACAATATTCTAGTTCGTTCCAAAAATGCTGAAGAATGTGGAATTTTTTTTTCAAGGATTACAATCAGGCTAGCCAACGACAAAATAATCAAAACCATTTCCATAAAGTTGTAATACAAAAAATCATATTGCACTTTGGTGATCATCCAAGGAGAAGCGAGTTTACCTACTAGTTCATTTGACGAAGGTGTGTATAAATGAATGTAAATGTATAGAAAATAGAAGGCAAGACATTTGAATAACCTCGATTCAATCGCTATTCGTATCAGGGCATCTCAGTGGCAGACCGACATTCTTTAACGAAATGTGATTAATTCGTTTTCATAATTTTGATGCTCTATATTCTAGTAGGTATTCGAGCAAGCTGCTAGAAAACGCGTGTACAATCATATTGTGTTTACAAAAGTGAGGCAGCTGGCCATTTGACGCAACACGTTCTGAGACGAACAGCGATTGAATCAAGATTATGCAAATGGTGTCACTAGGGTTCCTTTTTTCGCACTTTTGAAGACATCTGCCACAGCTTTCGTAACGTTCAAATAGTCTGCTTTCATTTTTTATTATTAGTGAATCATTACCTACTAGGCTACAAAGCACAAAAATTATGCAAATTACTTCACTTGCTTACTAATGTTTATACATTTACGTCGATTTATACTTCTCTTCGTCAAGTGAACCGTTAGGCGAACTCGCTTTTCTTTGAATAAGCACTCAAGGGAAATACGATTACTTGTAATGCAACTGCAAATGATGTGATTTGTTTCGTTGTTGACTCTGGGTCTAAATACTATGCTCATATTACGTATAGTAAGGAATATAAGAAAGGAAGACACGTTCTCGATCTCTTTCCATTTCCCTCACTACAAGTGGTATGAGGAAAGTATTGTAAGCGGGATAGATTTTTTGCATTCGGATTCCATCGGATCTATCCGTTTTGAGCATTTCTCAGTCGATTCAGAAGGTTTTGACATGTCTGTGCATATGTACTTGCTTGAAAACTGTGGAGACAATTGCAACGTTGCTATTGGTCCTATGGATTTGAAATTTTGCAAATAGAGAGATTCCAGGTAGGCGAACTTTTTCTCACCAGACTTAATTTTTCGATCGAACGACGAAGTTTGCTTCGTGAAGTCTTTCCTTTTGTCTATAACATTCAAACATTTAAGAAAAATTCCAATGCCTTCCTCTTCCAACATTCCATTGCTGGCTCACACGATGCGCTCACGGTATAATCTATACCTATGCATTATAGTTATATGCCCTGTGGTATCATATGATAAGATTATATGGTGACAATAATTTTGGTAGTACATGTGACAACAGGTGCCACAATAATAGTAGTTTACTTAACAAGTCCCGAAAGTGGTCTTTTACTGGACGAGTGGGCAAATTGCAGGGCGAGCCGCAGGCGAGTCCTGCAAGCTTGCGAGTCCGGAAAAACCCCTTTTGGGACGTATTACGTACAACATTTTTTTTAAAACGGGCGTTGTTGTACCATAAACTTCATATTATTCAGTTTACATTTTTATAGCAAGAACTCTTTATTAACTAATTTTAACAATTTTTTTTAACAATCGTTAATTTTTGGTTTACAAATATAAACATTATTTTTGAATAGTTATATTAAACGTACAATTATTAGCATTACTTATCTGTAAGCACGGTATTTCAAAATTATTCGTTGACGTGAGATTTTTTGAACTGCTTACATTATAATGAGTTTTTGAGACAATTTCTGTGTTTGAGTTACCTGCTTTTTGAATTTTGTTAGCTATATCAATCTTATTCTGAACTGAATCCTCAATGTAACCTTCGGTGAATACGATAGCAATTTTTTGTTTCCGCCAGCAAATTTGTCTCATGATGAGCTGTGATTAATCGATCACTAGTCTCCACTTTTATTAGCACAAGTTTTCGATATAGGGCACTTCTGGGAGTCAAATGTGTGACTGTACGAACGATAATATATTGCAAATGATTCAGAAACAGCTAATGAAAGATATTAAATTATTCTCTATTATGCATAGAATTTTTATACAAATGGTCTACATAATTTATTTTACAACTCTATGTTTTATAGTGATCATACTCCTGTAAAATCAAGTAATGAAAAACAAAAAACTTCCTTCCTCGACTTCACAGTTTTTTCCCTTTTTAAGCAAAGCCACAGTCTTGCAACAGGATGTTGTGTGAGTATATAGGGACCACGTGTGAATTGTTTCGCTTTTGGACACTTTTGGGGGTCAAATTGTTCATAGCTCGAATACAAAAGACGATGGCAATTTTTTCTTTTCACCAGTAAATTTGTCTCATAATGAGCTGTAATTAATCGATCTCTGACCTCCATCACTTTTGTTAGCACAAGTATTCGTTTTCGGACACTTCTGGCGGTCAAATGTGTGACTGAATGAACGATAATATATTGCAAATCATTCAGAAACAGCTAATGGAAGACTCTATGTACCATTGAAGTTTTATTCAACTGTATCCCCTATATACCTCACACAACATCCTGCTGCAAAGCTGTGGCTTTTATTAAGAATTAAAAAATTGTGAAGTCGAGGAGAGGACTTTTTTTGTATTTCGTTACTAGATTTCACAGGAGTATTATCCCCAAGTTTCAAAACTGTATGATATATTCCCTCTAATTTCCTTGATCCAGAAATGTAGTAGCCTACTCTATTAGTGGCCATAACATCAACCTTTTCCTGTATGTAATGATTCGAAGTAGTTGAGTAATAATCACGGATACTGCAATCCCTGATTTATTTCCCACAGTAAAGATGTGATGATTTTTCAAATATGGCCATTTTTCACTTTCTTTTGACCATGAAATCTAATTGGTTCATAGTTTGCATATTAACATCGGACATATTTTGAACAGAAATGGAAGGGCTTCTCAATGATGCTAAACTGTATAGGGGGTTTGCATTTGAAAAACACGTTTGGTGCGTTTATATAGCGGCACTCTTTGAGTGATGAAAATAATTTAAATTGTACAGAATTTCCGTACCCAAGTTGAGAAGGAAATGCCAGTCGATATATCAAATAGTAACGAATTTAAGGAGGTTCCTCGTACACCTGAGATATCCTGTAGATATAGAGAAGTAGCATATTTGAAAATATTTTGGAATAAGATATAATTTTATATGAAAAAAATAACTTTTGGTCATTTAATTCTGATAGTTAAATCCTTGGGACCGAGAGTTTAGCTTTTGAAAATTGTGAAAATAAAGACATGAAAATTCTTCTGTATTTTGCAAATGAAAAAAAAAAAATATCTCGGGAGCCGTAAACGTATAATTCTCCATCCTCCGTGAACACATTCCAATAGATGAGGTGAAAGAAGTTATCAATGGTCCCTAGCCGGTTGAGGAAAAATTTTATTTATCCTCATTTGTGAATATGAAGAATATGTATATTTCAATGTCTCCATGGAAAAATTAATAAACTGAATCATAATTATTCAAGTACACTTGCATCATTCCAATAGCCCTAGAACTTTATAACAACAGCATTTGATGATAAGAAAATATTCCAATTCAATTATGGCATACTTTCAACTCCTCTACAAAACAATTTTCAAGGAGTTATTACAGAAGCTTGAAATATCAATTCTACGAATTCAGAGTTCCATGGTATTTTTCGACGCAATAATTTGAATTGGTGGCTCAATTTTATTCACTTGAAACTGTTGCTGTTCCTTCAAAATTTGGTGGTGTCAGTGAAAACAACTTTGTCGGACGTTGATGTTTCCAACTTCCTTGAAAGCAAGAGAAATGAGATAATTTGGGACGCAATGGAATGTAACTTCAAAGAGTAAGTAATTGAATCAATATGTACTAGGGGTTTCAACACTTAGAAAGGAACTTTTATTTGTACCTCTTGAATTTCAGAAAATTAAATAAGCGTTTAATGGTAAACATGATTCAACTTGTGACAGAAACTAGTCTTCTTCTCTCTTATATTATTTAAGATGAATATTCGAGAGTTTCTACCGCCTTACTCTGCTATTGTTCTATGAAGGGCACTTCACTGTGTGTAATCTTAGTACGCCAAGAAATTCACGAAAAGGTCAAGCTCCACTTAACTGCGCATTCATAGCTAATGGAATATATGAAATGTTTAACGAAAGATTGACGGCTACGATTTTATTAAAAGCCAACACAAACACAAAGAACGGGTGCTTATGATAATTTTTTTTATCATCCTAATCTTTCTCTATGATGGGTAACAAAATTACTGTCAACTATTAATTGAGGTCGAACACGGTATGACTTATCTGCAAATCGGGAATAGCTATATGACCATACGTATGAGTCACTCCTGGTAAGCAGATTAATTGTTGATATACCGAATTGGATACAGAACTCATTTTAGTCCTGGCACCATGGTGTACTTTAATTTGAATTAACCCTGTGCTCGAAAAACTATGTCCATTTTTTTAGACCAAAAATGGACATTTTTCGATTTTTTGCGTTTTGAGACAAAACTATGTGTTGAATGAAAAAATGTGTAAAACAAGTTGTTGGAAAAATTAAAACGCGATCTATGGCTCAGAACCGAAATTGATTTGAGCTCGTGGGCCAAATATAGGGCCCATTTAGTGTGTTTTTTGGCACATTGAAATTCTTTTTTTTTGGTTTTGGTATTTTGAACCACCTCATTTTCTGGCGCGCCAAAATCAGCCTTTTGAAAAATCCGTATTTTGCGAATTTCAGACGAAATACTTATGTTATACATCTAAAACAAAATCATTCGAAAGATTTCATAATTTTGCAGCTAATATCCAAAATTCAAGCATTTTGGTCCAAAGACATAGCTTTGTTGAAAACTACCGAAAAATCCAAATTATTTGAGGTTAAAATGTGTGTACGGAATTCAAATTGTAGATGCTATCAGAGGTTTTGAGTCTAAACATATCGATTCAGGTTAGTAGAAGTAGAGTTATCCTAATAAATGTGTTTGAGTCTCTAGAGAGCCCAATTTTGGGCCTATCGACAAAAACCTTGGACAAATTACAGAGATGTACATCGGCTATTTCAGTTGTGAACAGCGTACGGCAATTCGTTCACAATCGTGAAGTTATAACGAATTCCATCATAAAAAACTAGCGCAGAATTTCATTTAGCTGCAATAATTGATCCTCTGTTCAATAGATTCCGCGCGCGAAATTATAGCTCTTTAAATATTTTTTAAATGCACCTGAAGGCTTATAATCGTTTTGTGTATATGTGTGAGTATATCTAGACGTGTGGGAGTGTATATGTGACCTTGGCCAACATCTGTTAACTTAAACATTTTTTAATGCAACCCATAGTTTTGGCTCAAAACGCAAAAAATCGAAAAATGGCCATTTTTGGGTCCAAAAAATTGATATAGTTTTTCGGGCACAGGGTTGATTCAAATTTAAACTACACCATCGTGTTCATCGCGTCAAAATACATAAGAATATACCAAAATTAGAACTCGCCGAAGTTCGAACAAGAACCGCCGATTGTCCTCCTTAAATGCCTGTACTATTTCGGTGATTGTGGCCTACTGGTGGTTCAGCGGTAGGATATGCATTTGTTACCTGGTTTCGACACTCCAAGCGGCAGAGTCATGGCAGGTTAGTTCGTTAAGTTTTTAATGATTCAGTTTTTAAAATTATTACATATTTTTGGTAATGCTCAGGTTAGTATCTTATTTGACAGTTTCTTGTAATTGATTGATGTTCCTTCTTTATATTTTATTAAAGACTGACATTGCCATGCGCGCAGCTTTTATGTTATCTCCATGTCGCGAAGGTATACATGTAATTGATCGATGTTCGTTCTTTGTACACACATTTTATTTTCCTTGCCCTTGAAAACATGTTTTATTGAAGTGTCATTTAATTGATGAACGTTAGATTCGTGCGGTCGTATAGCGATTTCAGATCTTCGGCTCATCTGGTTTAACGATTGTTATTCGATATCTGACGATAAGCAATGTCGTGCGCGAGGAAAGGAAACTTCATGCAGCGAAAACCTGTATTGAAAGTCCGAGCAACTGCAATGAAGTGGCAGGCAGATATATCAATGAGCACTCTAGAAGAAAATAGTATACACTGAAGTAGCCATTATCACAGTAAACTAAATTAGGAATCTAAATGTGCCTGTCAAATACTACTTGGAATATTTAGTTTGAATAGAGAATTATCCTCAGCTGGAGAAAATTTGAGTCATGCCTCAGCATTACTGCCTCTCAGACCATTATGTATGGAAAATCCAATGGGGTTAGATGGTGGGAGGTGCCTATGTTATTTCAAAACGATCTCCATTCCGCCATAATAATAGTAATAATAATAAAAAATAACGTTCATTTTTTCAATTGAATAAAATAGTAATTAAACTTAAATAAAATTGCATTTCCACAGTTCAAATAAAATGAACATGTGCCCGGAATTTTCATATACATATATACAGATACAGAATAACAACAATATATGCTTATATCTGTATGTGAAAAATCGTAAATTAATAATTTGAATAATAAACATGTAAATGAATCAATTTTGAAGTAAAAAGTATTGGAACATATTCCAAAATTTTATAATGTTATGATGTTCCAACCCAGGTATAACTAACAAGAAACGAACAATACAATTTTTCTATTTCTTGAGGTAGTATATCAAATTCTTCCATTTTGGCTTAAGGGAAATACTATGTTCAGTTTTTATCTTTTGTGGATATTTTCTGAATTCTATATTATTTTATTTGTGGAGCTATTTCATAATGATTGTAATGCGTGTAATTGTCTTATTTCGAATATTTTAGCTTAAAAAAAAATTAGGTTTGTGAAATATCTATGGTTTTTGCAGTATACAGTTTTTATTTTTCTGCAAGACAATTAAATTTTCCAAATTATTGTCCGAAGTTATACGCCAGGTTCAATGTGAATATACCATCATAAGGGACTTTTTGTTGTTATTTCCAAATATTTTACGGTTTGTTTCCGGTCTATCTGTAAATGTTCAGATACATTCAAGTTGCTAAATTTACTTATTAGCGTAAGAGGTAAAAGTTAAAAACGAACTATTATTGACATTTAGGCTAAGTATATTATTATTTAACCAAGATTTTATTATATTGGACTTATTTCCAGTTTTAGTTTTTAATTCATCCCAAGTATTCCCTTCATAGAACACAGCGGTATCATCGAAGAAGCTCAAATATAAACAATGAACAATAGATGTCATATGTGTACCAAGATCACTATATTTGTGAATTTGGACGTTTTGTATCGTATCCGATATGTAACTTTCAAGTAGCAAGTGTATTTTTGCGCGAAACCATAGCTTTCTAATTTTGACAATAAGTTTTGGGGAACTATTTTGAGGTATCAAATGCTTTCGCTGCTATATCCAAAAACAGAAGAAGACAAGGCTTGCCTTCATCAAGGCAATTATGAATCTTTGTTGTTGATGAGTTTGTAGGATCTTGTGTTGGTGCTGACTTTATGTCAATTCTATCAACTCAACAGCGTGTTTTACCTCCTGCTGTAGTACAGCATATAATAAGTTGTAAGTTGGCGATAATCTATGCTAGAGGGAAAGGCATTTCTAATCTCCATGGTTGTATTTGCATTCTTTGAACCAACAATCTTATTTTAAGCAGAAAAACATATGAAGAATTGCAATAACTACAATTTCAATTATAGATGCAATTCTAATACAAAAGTTCTAGGAAACGAGGTACCCAACTATGTTTTCAACAGTAACATACGTTTGAAATAATTCGGACCTTGTTATTGATTATCAATTGATACCCGTTGCATATTCTTTTTGTCGCTTTATTTATAAGTACTTCCGTTTTTTAAGCACTTCGAGGAATTTAGTTGTTTCCATACATGACATAGGTTTATCAACTACATGTCACTCATGTTAAATGTCAAATCATCACAGGAATTACGTATTTTATGAGAATAATTGTATCTATATGTTTCGTGAAATTCAATAGAAACAACGAAATCGCACTAGTTCAATAAGCATAGTAATATTTTACAATGTCATAGTACTACAGTATGTCTTCTATTGAATTAGATAGACCCTTTGGATTCTGTGAGAGTGACCATGCAGAGAGTTTTCATTGCATATGTTGAGATAGATAGCCAGTTCTGCGAAGCTTTAATTTAAGAATTGCGAGGTGATTGAATTAAAACCCTTAATACGGATAATTAACGTTGAAAAGATTCTATTCATCCATAAAAGTCTTTTCGCAGCCCAACTGTGAGTAAAATTTCCGTCTTAACAAGATTAATTACAATTCGTTCAATATTCATTATTGGCCTTATTGCTACTCTTGTATCCATCCTTATGTTAATGATCTAGATGATTTGATTTGTAATTCTTATTCTACGTTTAGATCAGTTTAACTGTGCTATTTCTAGAAACATCGACTTATTATCAGGACGATATCCCTTACATCAAACTAGGGAATATAATATCCGGAAGCAGCTGTTGAGTAGTTCAGCTGTATGAAAAACAAAGCTTCCAGGATTAATCTAACTATATTGGTATACCTTTGAACTAATGAATACTTTACTTCATGGAATAATTTGCAACTAAATATGAATTTGTCTAATATAGTGAGATTGTTTTAAACATTAAAAATACACACATGAAATGGCTCAAACTTGAGGATGTAACCGGAAAAGTGTCCAGAACTTTTTTGTGGTCGATGTAATTCACTCTATATTTTTTATGTAGATAGCTTATCTAATTTGGAAACTTTTTTTGCTCTTAAAAAATTTTGATAAAATCAACGGATTAGCTTGAAAAAATAATTTTCGAGTCTCTGCAATTTTGGCTTACTAATTTTACTTGATTAAAATACCTTAGTTCCCTTTGCTTTTCTAATGTCATTTTGGCATTTGGAGAATTTATTCTCAAAACTGTCAGTTTTTACTTTGCTTTCCGTGAAAATTTTATAAAATTATGGCTCAAAATTTCACTAACACTGAAATGGTTAATATCTCGGTAAAACACGAATAATAAAAACAATAGAAATGGGGAAACGATGTGATTATTTAGGAAGAGCAAATGCTAAATTAAAAGAAACAACAAAACTTTTTGGGAAATCGCTAAGGCATCAATTGTTCGAAATGTTGCCCATTTTCCTGAATACACAAATTAATTCGTTTCAAGAAATTAGATTGAACTCTGGCTAGTACTTCAGGATCATTCTTCAATAAATCCGCTTCACGATTAATTCGTTGCAAAAATTCCTCTCGTGTGTTTACTGGAGCTGCATAAACTTCCGACTTCAAAGCGCCCCATAGAAAGAAGTCGCAGGGCGTCAAATCAGGGGAGCGGGCCGGCCAGTTCACTGGTGCATGGTGTCTTCTACCTATCCAGCGATCTGGATATTCCGCATTCAAATGTCGCCTCACAGCTAATGTGAAATGAGGAGGTGCACCATCATGGATAAACCAAGCCACGACGAATGTGTAAGGGCAAGTCTTCCAACAGTTCAAGTAGCCTTTGTTCCAAAAAGTTCAAGTAGTTCTCCCCGTTCAATCGATCGGGTATAACGGTAGGGCCAATAATAAAGTTATCCACAATTCCAACCCAAACATTGATTTTAGTTTGATTCTGAAAATATGTAACTTCCGTTCCATGAGGATTTTCATCAGCATAGAAGTGTTCATTATGGAGGTTAAAAAGACCACATCTCGTGAAAGTATCTTCGTCCGTGAACAGAATTCTTCTACAAAAATTGGGGTTTGCGTTTTGTCTTTGGACAATAAGCCTACAGAAATCTAGCCGATGACCTGGATCCATGGGCAATAAGTCTTGAACTGTTTTAATATGATAGGGATACAACAGTTCTTCTTTCAGTACATTATGAACTAATGACTTTGAGGTTCCAATACGAAGTCCCAAACGTAGTGTGCTTATCCCAGGTTCAGTTTCAACCGCTTCCAGTATCGCTTCTTCGAGCTCTAACGTCCTTCTTGTCCGTCTGCGTCCAGTTTCTCTGCGATTTGCTTCAAATTTGCCAGTTTCGCGAAGGTTTGCCGATTTGGAATTCTGCGATGCGGATATCTTTCCCTTCTCCGGCCATTGCAACGACAAAGTCCATAAATCAATAACATATCAACCATGTCAGTGTTAGTGAAATTTTGAGCCATAATTTTATAAAATTTTTACGGAAAGCAAAGTAAAAACTGACAGTTTTGAGAATAAATTCTTCAAATGCCAAAATGACATTAGAAAAGCAAAGGCAACTAAGGGATTTTAATCATGTAAAATTAGTAAGCCAAAATTGCAGAGACTCGAAAATTAATTTTTTCAAGCTATTCCGTTGATTTTATCAGAATTTTCTAAGAGTAAGAAAAGTTTTCAAATTAGATAAGCTATCTACATGAAATATCAAGTGAATTACATTGACCACAAAAAAGTTCTGGACACTTTTCCCGTTACATCCTCAAGTTTGAGCCATTTCTATGGTCTCTAAGGCTCTGTGCTCCACTCTCAAAAATGGCCATTATTGACAGTAACTCACCTGCTAAATATTGTAAAAGTTCTTCATCACGTCCTCAAGTTATACCGAAAAAACAAAATTATTTTTGCAATTTTGAAGCCCTCTACCGGGTAAACAAGACACTTGAGGCAAAAGTAAAAAGGCTCATCAACTTTTTTTCGAATCAAAGAATCTTCGGTTTCATTTTGGCCACGCAGTTCGAGGACATCCTGTATATATTTGGTTACCCTTTTCAAATTTGACTGTTTGTTCAACATTTTGTACAATTTCTTATGTCCTGTTTCATTGGCAGTCATAAGGATACTCCTGTGATGCGTTAAGTTTCTTTCTGAAATCGTATCGGCATGAATTGCTCTTCAGAATTACTCTTTTTCAGTTACTGAATTAAACAAAAATTGGAAGAATTGTCGTTACGAATGACCTCCAGGTATGAATTCTAAGGTACTCAGGTGGATTATAATCGAGTGACAATTAACAAACTAAAGCATAATTTGAATCTGTAACATATTTATCGAAAAAGATCAGCGCGTTCGGCCGATGGAACCATGTAGGGTAGATATAACAAACCATTTAATGCTGAAGGTACCCGACGGATCTGATTCTCACTTGGTTCTTTCGATGTTATTGAAATGCAAGCAATCTTCAAACTTTTTGGTTTCGATTATGTGTGGAATACTTATAAATAAACTTATTGTGTCTTAAATGCTCATCATGAGATAGATTTTGCCATAATTCAATTCAAATGTATGGACTTCGGTTATTTTTACTTCCCTCACTATACGTGGCATAATGGAAGTATGGCCAATACCATCTACAGTACAAGGCCTGAACGCTTAGTTCAAAAGTCAGTGTGACGTCATGAAGAAAAGGCTTTAAGAAAGTACGTAGCATACGACAGTATCGTTTAGTTTTAATGAGACGCAGCCGGTATTGAATGTGACAGGTGATGAATATTAGAATTGAACAGAGTTTTGACCCTTTCTTGTGGGAAATTATATGTTGCATCGGTTACTAAGGTATCTTCGCGTGATTGCAACGTATTTTCACATGTAAATAAGCGTATTATGATTGAATAAAGTGCCTTGCAAAATGGCTTCCTAAGTGAATGTTTACGTAGGTTCCTACTGCGTTTTGTTTTTCTTATCGTACGCACAGATTACTGACATTTGTTAGTCAATTACTTATGGCGAATAATGAGCCATCAGTTTAAATGTTTAGTTTTCCTGAAGATACGGAAATAATGGATATCGGCTGTCCATGTGAAAGATTTGATGTTAACAACATTAACAGAACAATAATGTCGTAGTGGTACCGTAGTAAGTGTAAATTTTGTGAATTATTTTGAAATTTAACATATTCTGCATTATATGTTATAATAATTCACTGAAAGCCATGAACAATTTTTCTAAACATAACAAGATAAGTATCGTTTATCCTCAACCAGTTGATAATTCAAGACCACTGTTTATCTATTCGATTCGGTTCACATTCTCAAATGAATAAGGAATAATTGGCTAAATTCAAAATTCAATCAAATTATGCATTTTCGACTCGCGAGACGAAGACTTCGCATCATTTTATGCATGAACTAGAACATGATCAATTTTTAAAGTTCAGATATTCTTTGAATTAGAGTGTACTTCATCCTTCTAATTTGGAACGCCAGATTGTTAAAGTAGCTCTTGAGTATTCAATGAATATGTTATACAGGCTCTACTTTAATTTGGTTCAAATATAGAGTATTCCGAAGCCACAGTCCAGTTTACTAATATAATATCATTTTGATTACATGAAAGAATAACTACTTTGTTTTTATACCACTTTTATTGATAATAACGTGAAGACGTAACTATAGTTTCAACACCGAAGTGCCATTATCATACAAATAGAAAATTATGAAGAAAACAATGAAACAGTTCAACTATAAATAGAATAGAGTAAAGTAGGGTTGAGATTAAGGGATCAATAGAAATTCCAAAAACAGGTAGATCATAGGAAAGTACAGTATTACATAGTTAACATAGTAACAATTTTTGAATTAGTGTGATTATAATTTAATATTCTAAGAATTATTTTAAGAGCGGTTTGAAAGACAGTACAGTATTACATGGTAAACATACTAACAATTTATGAATTAGTGTGATTATAATTAAATATTCTAAGAATTATTTTAAGAGCTGTTTGAAAGACACATGAAAAGATCACTTTGATATAGGTCTAATTGATCATTGAGGATTTTGTATTAGAATTTTTGACACCTTTATAAATCTCTATCGATTCTAATGTATTCAATTTAAAACCTCTGGTTTGGTTATGTAAAATGCTTAGGCTATCTAAATTAGGGAAATTATGACGAATGAATGAATGAATTAGATAGCCTAAGCCTTCTATATAACCAAACCAGAGGTTTTAAATTGAATACATTAGAATCAATAGAAATTTATGAAGGTGTCAAAAACTCTAATAAAAATATCATCAATGATCAATTAGACCTATATCAAAGTGATCTTTTCGTGTCTTTCATACCGCTCTTGAATTAATTCTTAGAATATTAAATTATAATCACACTAATTCACAAATTGTTACTATGTTTACTATGTAATACTGTACTTCCCTAGGATCTACCTGTTTTTGGAATTTCCGTTGATCCCTTAATCTCAACCCTACTTTACTCTATTCTATTTATACTTGAACTGTTTTCTTGATTTCTTCATAATTTTCTATTTGTTTGATAATGGCACTTCGGTGTTGAAACTATAGTTACGTCTTCACGTTATTATCAATAAAAGTGGTATAAAAACAAAGTAGTTATTCTTTCATAAAATCAAAATGATAAATTACCATAAAGTGACGGCTTCCACCATCGATTTTTTTAATATTATATCAACTTGGAAAATAATGGATGTAGAAGCTCCACTCAAGAGGCAACGATTACGAGACATTTTCCAGGAACCTAGAAAGGTAACTTGGAGGATGATTCGAAAATTAAGTTTTTAAGAAGTTTATTGAATTGATTAGATACGTGGGAGTCCAGTTCGGCTTTAAATAAATTAACAACACCGACACGTACTACATGGTCACACACAGTCACTATCATAGAAATAATTTCGTATTGCTTCAATGAGGTTAATTTAAATTACATATTGTTAGGAAATTTTCAAACAGAACTATGAGACAACAGGTGTTCTACAATTACAAAAGCAATTGTATTTGTGTTTGTTTGTGTTTGTGTGTGCGTTTGCATTTGATAACCATGTCAAGATGGTTGTGATGGAAAAGTGAATTTGCTATTTTGGGGCATTATCAATATTGGGTTTAAAATGACGTCACGCAGGTCATCGTATTCTACTCGTCAAACCCTCTCACCTGCTTGGGAGGGGAGGACACGAACGCAATGTTTGGAAATGAATGGCAATACTTGCGGCACTATAGACATTATGGGAAAATGCTCGGTATTAAATAACAATAGTCGGAATTGACCGACAATAGTCGGCATTGAATAAGAAATACAGAAATAATTGGCAATATATGTGAAATATTCGGCAATAGATAGGCAATATAATCGGAATAAACGGCAATGAATGACGAATATCGAAATAAATTGGAGTGTCTATTCTCCATTACTGTTTCTGTTACTACTGATCGCTATGTAATGACTACTATTTTGTTAAAATCGAAATATTCCTAAAATATTTATATATTCAAGAACCACTTCTAGAGCTACTTAGCTAAGGTGAATTGATCTGATTTCATTATAGACATCTAGGCAAATTTTTACAATTGTATCGAGAATTATATGGAATGATCACACCTTATTTTTGGTAAATGAGATTGTTCAGTATACAGGATTCCTCAGTAATAAGTGCCAAAAACAGAGTCTATTAGAGAGTTCAAAACAGCAATGAGTGGATAACGTTAAAAACGGGTCGAGGCGATGAGGTGTACAACGTTTCAACAAACACGCAGTAGGCATATTGTGTATGACGCGGTGAATACCAAAACGCACACACGTGGATGTATAACATGCCGACTCGTCGGAACTCTCACACCAATGCAGAAAATATGTCTTTGCTTTTGCTCAGTATATGTTTCCTGTTCGAATAAGACAAAACATTAACACAGCGAATAATAATAATATTCATAAGAGACTAATAATACTGAAAATCCACTGAATATTAATTGTGAAGGCGATACAATTTTCTAGTTGTTTACTTTGTTCCAGACTTGGTTGTAAATTTACTTTTCATTTCTATTTTCTTGAAAAAAAATTCAAACATCATTTTCTAATCGTTTTCGTAGCGTTCCAATCGGATGGGCATTATTTTGCAAGCTGTCATTTTTTAGGGATCCAAGGTACAGAAATAAAATGATATTTCCTATCTTTACATCAATTCTAAATAAAAGAATTGATAATTTTCCAACTTTATGAACTGATCCATAGTTCACTAGCTTCCCTCACTCCGGGGAACCAAAAATATATTGCTACTCCAGACGTCAAATTATACTCTATATTACATTGAAAGTTTATTCAAATTGACAACTTAATGTGTTTTATAACGCTACTGACAATGCTTCAAGGTAAAAATATAAACTGTACTATTTTGGGGTGCCTTAGGTCCCTTGCAAGTCGTACTTCAGCCATCCATCTCCAGTAATTCAAATGAAATTATGCTTTTTTTCATCTGATAATGACCCTGCTTTTATTGTTATGAACATGAATCAAACGCATACTTAACCTGCCTAAGCTTCCAAAATCCTTATTTTAAGATTCGAGTGACGTCATCCATGTAACGTCACGAGTTACATTGAATTAATTAATCTGTGGTTCAATGAACGTACATGGTGTCAATAATTTTGGTACCTTACCTGTCAGCATGTGTCAGTATAGAGTATAAAACATAGTTTGAAAACTAATTACGTTGTCAATTTGAATAAACTTTCATTGTAACAATAATTGTAATTTACAATGTAATTTGACGTCTTTCTTTACCTGTTTCTAAATCATTTGCAATATATTTTCTATTCCTAAAATTTCTAGATGTTCTCTGCGAGCATAGTCGGCTAGTAAATATTTCACATACATTCTTCCGCAGGAAGTGTCCGAAAGCGAAACATTGGGCTAATAAAGAGAGTGAAGGAGGTTAGTGACTTATGGATCACAAGTTCATATTAAGGGTGAGATCTCATGAAACGCATCTTCGGGCACGGATATATATCAGAACTTTCTTACTCTATAAAAAAAATATTTACACTAGCAGTACAGCATCAGAACAGTCTTCTGTCTTACGTTTTTTTACATGTTTTGCTCAGGTTCAAGTTACCCTTAGTGAAATGTTATAACATGTACTGTTGAATAATTCATATCTTCGAAAGCTTGGCTGCATAATAGGAAGTATTACCGAAGGCATTAGAAATCATCTTCGGCATTTATGTAATAACCTCGACATTGAGGCACAAATCTTGGTAATATCTATCAAGAAATAGCATTACCACGGCAATTCGGCATTGTCGTAAGGCATTCAGAACTATTTTCAGTATTGAGGCATTACTCGACCATAACAGGAACACCTCGGCATTACTGCAATAAAATGGCATTTAATGCTGAAACTGGCAGAAGGTGTACATAATATTGGAGCGTGACCTCCCTCTCGCGCTGGATTAATGAATCAATGTCAATGAAGAAAAAGATCATTCGGCATCTTGAGACTTCCGCCATAATGGGGTTAGAATGACGTCACTCAGGTCATCGTGTTCTACACGTTAAATCTTTTCATTTGATACCCATGTCAAGTTGGTTATGCAGAAATGGTATTCAGTTATCTTAGGGCGGCAGTCATATTGGATTTAGAACGATAATATATACACTATATTGGATCGTCATCCAGATCCGTAGCTATAGCAAAATTTCAGCTTGCTTGGATAACGGGAAGTGGCTCAGGGAAGTGGCTCAAATTTCAATCATATTAAAGTTGACCTCTACATACTTACTTACAATATCTCGAACATATTGAAAACCATTTGTGACCTTGCACAGTACTGAACCAAACAGAATGTTTCTTTGCTGACCACATACAAGATTCAACAACCAATTTCCCGGATTCCGGATTATACGTTATAGTTTCCAAATTTGACGTGAAAACATATGTAAGAGAAACGTTCCAGACAATACGTAGTTGGTAATTTGTGAAGGTTTATTCAATCAAATAATTATAATAGTCCTGATTGAATAGTAAAATGTAAATGAAACCTGAATTTACACAAAGCTCACTATGCCATGTTGTCGGAAAATTAAATTACGTGTACCGAGTTTCAATATATTCACTTTTGATCATTCTATGCATCCTTTCGTATCGTTGGAGAATGAGATTATAATTATTATCGGAGTAACTTTGAATTTTTTTCTATATCAACACCAAAATGATTATCTGTATCCTTCTCTTTATGCTACTGTGTAAGATTTTCTTCAGAAACCGGGTTATCATTCCATTATACGTTTCATTTCGGTTCTGAAGAGATTCTTGCGAGCTAAAACGAGTATTGGATGGATTATTACTTGATCTAACTGTAGCAAAAAGTTCCTGTCTCAACGAAGCTTTCAGCTCAGCTTAGTGTCCGTGATTTCAAAGTGAGAGATTGTAAAGGCTCCATGATATGCTGCCAAACATAACTGACGTTCAACTCGAAAACAAAAAAAATTATGAAAAGCAACGAAGTTCGTTTTACGTTAGTTTCTACGTAGAAGAAAACAAACTGCTAACCACAATGCCAAGATACGTGTAACTTTTTAAGATGTGGTTTATAAGATAAATAGTATCCATCCTTTAATCTTAAATATACACTATGATGATATCACTATGAAAGTGTTTAATTTAACAATATAAATACTATAATACTATAAAAGTGATATCAGCATAGTAGTGTTTGATTTAACAATATGGATACAATTTCACGTCACATAGTAATGGGTGAAACGATAGATTTCTTTAGATAAATATCAAATACCTACTTAGACTGTATTCTGTCCTGTCGGTATGATACCTGACATTTACAAACTCATTTTGTTGGAATCTGAAAGAATTTATAATCAAAAGTCTTCGTATTAACTGTTGCTTGTGTTGGCGATGGAGGGAGCAATTTATCTAATATCACATCCTATGAAGTAAAGGACGGCGCATCATTGGAAAACTCTGACTATTCACTCGTCACTATGATCTGTCCTTATTTCATCCCGCACAGTTTTAGTCCAGGCAACGAGAGGGAATTTCAGCTATAATAAACAAAAAGTCATGTAGGTCAGAATCGAAAATTTTTTGTGAGATTCGATTCGTGGGGTTATCAGGATCATTCATAACACATAAAACCTCACCGGTAAGCCCCCCTTGGGTTTATTTATTTCGAATTTAAAATGCACCAATGAATTTTTTTAGGTCGCTGATCGCGATTCTGACATGAGATTCACTTGGAATCAATTCTAGGGGTGGAAAGGATGTTATAAATGACCCTGATAACCCTACGAATCGAATCCCACAAACAATTTTCGATTCTAACCTACATGTCCTTTTTTTGTTTTTCGGTTCGTTGTCTGAGAACCCAATGCAATGTGCCACAGACATCTCGAATATCATAAGGCTAGGAAAGGAAACTTACATACCCCATACCAACAAATCACCGTCATCTGGTGAACGATGGGTTCAAAACAAACAACATATCGCCGTTTGCGCAATAACCCATGTCTGGAGATCAGAAGAGAATATGTTGAAGCCAGGAATAGGTGCAATAATGCTAAAATAAGATCAAAGCTTATCGAATGCCTGAATTGCTCCCGTTCGTTTTGGACTTCCATCAAAGCAATTACTAGAAATTTCAATTCCAGATCATTCCCTCCCCTAACTGAAGATGATGGCACAATGACTACTATATCACAAGACAAAACCAATGTATTTGTAGGTACGTTCGAAGCAATTTCCACTTCGGATCTACAAGAGAAGGACCCTCCTAATATTGCTGCCATCGATAGCCATATTTTGTCCTTTGTCAGCACACAATTAGGCGCATTCTGCTTGATCTCAATACCGAAGAGTCTATTGGACGAGACGGAATTCCACCTGTCGTCTCAAGGAATGTACGCTTGAATTAACACCAACTTTTTGCAGGTTGTTCACTCTTTCATACAAACTTGGTGTGTTTCCTCCCAGCTGGGAAACAGCTAGAGTCCAACCAATATCGAAAAAGGGAAGAAGACTGCCATGGATAGCCATATACCTGAAATTATCTTTCGTCAGCGCGCATTCTGCTTGATATAACACATATGTGGCAGAAATCTATTGAAAAACACCAAACTTCATACCGCTTTCTCATCTAGAGCACTTATATCATCTAATGAAGCCAGAGAAACGAGACAGAGAGGTTGACGTAATCAATGGAGGTCTGGAGAAAATTTTGAAATGGGGATCTGATATTCTAGTAGAGTTTAATGTAACAACACTCAAGCTTGCGTTTCCCCCAGAAAAACGGATCCCACAATCCCTGATAATAAGATATCAGGTACAACTATTCCTACGAAGTCTTCCATACCAATGTTCGGGATCAGAACCAACAGCACTCTCTCATGGGACGATCATGTGAGGTTCATTGCAAAAACCGCTTCACAAAAACTTGGTTTTATATTCCGTGCCAAGAGCTACTTCACATCCCACCAGCTTCTCATAATCTACAAAGCACAGATTCGACCTGTCCTGGAGTACAGTTCACATGTTCAGAGTTCGGCACGCAAACATACGCTGAAGCTTTCGGATTCTATCCAGAAGAGAGCTATTCGTCTGATTGATGATGTCACACTTACGAATTCATTGACCTCTCTAGAACATTGCAGAAAGGTGACAAGTCTCTTCCTTTTCTATAGATAATGGTCAATATTCATCAGAAACCTTGTCTGTTGTTCCACCGAGTGAGATTCCAGATAGGCGGACTAGACGATCTCAAACTAGTCAGTCCTTCATTGTATAGCTCGAGATAACTTCATTTGTCTATCTTACCTAGTGAGGTCTTTCTCTATGCCTATAATCTCCAAACCTTCAAGAAGAATTCGAATGCATATTTCCTCTCCCAACATTCCACCGCCGGCTCACACGATGTTCTTCGAACATTATAGGTTTACCTCTCGTGTAGTCAAAGTATAAAGAAAGAAAAAACTATTTTTCATGAAGTTTTTCAATCAATTCACGAGCCAATGAAATCAACATGTTGCTTTCAATTTTTGTATGGTACAATTAGAAAATGAAATAGCCCTGAATGTCGTTATGCAATATTTCATCATTTGTTGTATCATTGCAATTTTCTTCAAAGTGTGATATAATCCCAAAGATTAATAAATAATTAAATTGAACTCAAAGGGTCTTCCATCTGACAATAATGGCTAAGCAATTCATTGATGACATACTTAAACGGAACATTTGAATTGAATAAACATACGATAAATGCCCAAATTCATTATTGACGACGATGCTCGTTACACGAGAGGATATTTCTCGACCACTTAGCAACTACTCATAATAAAGAATTCTTCGAGAATAACAGTTCAGATAGATAATGCTCATAAGATTTCTAATTCCTGTAGGAATCTGACTTTGTGAATCATGAAATTCGTGTTCAGCACCCTTGAAAGTACCCGAGTAACAATTTTGAGATAATTTGGTTTCAATAAAATGTCTGTAAATTTCCTGATACCAACGATGTACCCAGGGTTACTGACCTCCAGGTGAAATATGAGAATTTTTAACCATCATATTCGTGTTCATCACCCTTCAAAGTCCACGAGTCACAATTTTGAGATAATTGGTTTCACGCTCTTGCAAAAGCAGATTACCTTGCATCCAAAAATATCAGAAATGAATACGGAATGTTTCGACATATTCGCTTGTGAAATTGAATATTTTGGAAATTATTATTAAATGAATTCGGAACGTGTGATTGTGCTCAGGTTGTTGAGTAATCGTTATTTATAATAGTTCCGATTTTTCTGTTGATCAATTATAGCATTCCTGAATCATTGATGAGTTTAATATGAATCGAAACAATATTTCATTTTAAAAATTCTTTTTCGATGTACATGTTGTGGGAAACTTTCAATCAGTTCCGACGCATTTGAAATTGAGCTGATGTGTTCTGCTGAACTGGATACTGGTTGCATTCATCAATTAGTTACTTGAAATGCCGCAGAAGAGAATATTTTTAGCTGAATACGCTACTGTTGAGAAAATGATGTTTAAGTTCTTGCAAACATATAATTAGAACTCAATGGAACGTGAATTCAGAAAGACAATTCAGTAATTAATGTGCACTTGAACTCCACCACTTGTGAAGAAGACATTTTCTATTTATTTTAGTGTAATATAAGCTGGAGTAGGAACTAGGTCAATTACTATTAAAATAGCAGACAATTATCTTAATTCCGCTAAGTACTGAAGGAATGTAATGATATTCTCAATTTTGGAGTATATTTGGAGATGGAAAGTTACACAATTACATCTGCTTACAGTCTGATGATAAAAGTAATATTTGAATTTTAAGCTAACGCCAGAAGTATTCCTTGTACTGGGTTCTAACGTTACTCGAGTAATGGTTTACGTCCAACTTTATCTAAGCCTGTATAATCGATGATAAAAATAGATAGGTTAACGAAAGATACGAGTAGCAGCTATTAGGGAAATAGTAGTGTAAATTCCCCTTGACGGTTCTACTACCTGATTGTCGTGTTAAAGTGGCAGTTCACATAGCAGTCGAATTTTTATTCATTCGTTCATATTATTATTGGTATTTATTATTTCCAACCTATATATGTTTTTAGTTACATAGAATTACTATAAAAATAAAATCATATATTATGACAAGTTTTTAAAATCCATTTTGCCTACATTTTTTATACTTTTCTAACTTATACTTCTGAATAATTCAAAAACAATAAAGTTTTCTTTACACAAAAAAATATCTGTATTTATCTTATTATAAAAACAAAATAAAAGTCATAACGTTCATGTGGATTTTTCAACAAACACACATGCAAAATTTTAATTTTCTAAAAAGAGGAAAAATGGACTTACATCACTTGGGAAATAGCGGAATCAATTGTATTAGATAATTCTGATTATTTACAATGAAATTGGAGAATTTCAAACAACATAAATCAAAAAAATTATTGCACTTAAAAGACTATCCATACATCTAACCAAAAATTAAATGTTGAGTAGTCTTCAGATTCTACAAAGTAAAGAAGCCCCAAACACATATGCAAAATTTAAATTTTCTAAAAAGAGAAAAAATGGACTTACATCACTTGGGAAATGAGGTACTCAATTGTATTAGAGAATTCTGTCTATTTACAATGAAATCCGGGAATTCCAAACAACATTAATTCCAAAAAATTATTGCATTTAAGTGACTATCCATGCCTCTACCCAAAAATAAAATCTTGAGTCTTCAGATTCTACAAAGTAAAAAACTCCAGGAGTTCTAGACCCTAAATTTCGGAGTGTAAATCTTTCGAGATGTCGCGAAATCTTTTTTTTGTTCCAGAAATTCAAAGTTTAATGCTCAGTGAATCCTCCAGAACATCTTGAAAAAATAAATTTCTGTGAATCTTCCCGACGTGGATTATGGAATAACATTGACATTCATATTTGATTATATGAAGGAAGCATACATGCTCTTATTGTGTTGGACCCTTCGAATTCAGTCTGACTCTCCAAATTTTTCATTAAAGTCGACACTCCCGGATGTCATTAAGCAAGAATGTAATGTGATAGTGGAGTTCACGGAAAATAAAGAATTGAATCCTGTTAATTTTCGAAGTTTGTAATTTCGTCAACTTGGAGTATTACACTATAAGACCTAACTGTTTTTCGATACTGGAGGAATTCTGTACAGACTCTCAGACTCCTTGAACATTAAAGTGGAATGAATCGTATCATCTGTAGATCCAATGTAATGCATATCGGGCATTTTACAGGAAAGTTTATTTATCGCTAGGTGTTTTGGAAATTGCATTAAGTGGAGACTTCTGAGAAGAAAAGCAGAACTCCCCATTTTCGTTTTGAAAATGATCAGTTGAGTGAATAGATGAGAGTGAATTCAATATATCCAGATATTTCAGAATCAATATGGATTACTTCCAAGGAAACTTGGATCATCTTCAGCAGGTAGATGCAACATCGTACTGAGATTGATAAGAATCTGTCCAGACTGATGTTATATTCACTGGAGTTTGAGAGTGTAGTATGTTACATTTTTTAACAAAATATGAAGAAGTTAATTCATTGATGTCATGTGAATTTCATATACTTTTCAAGTACACAGTCCATATTGTTATTCTGGTTCTAGCGATCACAATACTGAATGAGCGAATAACGCTTGAATATCTTAAGAAAGAAAACTTTAGCTCCCTATAGTACCTACTTATTTGAAAAATTTGAAGATAAAAAATTTGTTTAATTGCCAAGTAATGCGTAATGATCTTCAAATCCGAATGGTACTATTTATTTAATACAAAACAACATCCTTGTTTATTTCCTTATGTTATGGGAGATTTGTAGGACAGTTTTATCCCAGAGGCAACTCTGAATATATTCTGAGGGCGATTCGATATCATGAAGAAGGTTTTATCCCCTCTACTTTCACAAACTTCATAGCATATTGGATGCCAGGATGTTATCAGCAATAGGTATTAAGAACTACTCATCTAATTATTATTGTGTGAAATTTTTTTCCTGCAACTTTCTGCAATTTCTTGCAATTTTTGTTATCTTGCCAGATACAAATGATGGAACTTGTTCCAAATTCACAAACATTGCTGATTTGAGCTCTAGTACTATTACCACATATATGGAGGGTTGTATATATATTTTTTGGTGTTTTTGGTTCTTTAATACTACTAAGAATAAAATACGTTTTTTCCTTTTGACGTTTCGATATTTTATTTAGATATTATCAAAAATTGTTATATATTTTATGCCCGTTCAAACTTTTATCAAGGTATTGAGTAGATTGTCCGATATATACTTTTCCACAATCTTTACAAGGGATGGAATATAACCCATGCTGGGTTATCTTTTTGAACGTCACTTTCTAATTTAATAAAAAGACTTTTTTGATTTACATAACTTATATGACATATATGTAGATCATGAGGTTTTACTACACTGCTCAATTTTTCAGAGAGAACATTAATATATGGTACTGATATGTAATGTTTTTATTATATCTCATTACTGGTATTTGTTTCACTAGAGAAGTTATAAAATTTATGAATTTTGTTTTTAGTTACAGTATTGACTAAATTAATGGGATAACCATTCTTTATCAATGTTCCTCTTGGATTTTCAATTGATATAGTTCTTAGTTCAGGAGGAGTTAGTTTCATAACATAGCTCTATCTATCAGATTTATGATAACATGCTTTCAATATTTTTTTAGGTATATATTCCTGACAAAGTAGGTTCGGTGTACCATTTAATTCGAATTTTGTTATCGTTTGATTTTCGTACTAAAGTTAAATCTAAGAAAATTATTTCATTATTAATTTCAGTTTCAATTGTGAATTGTGATTTATGGTGAAAAGAATTGAAAGAACTCAAAAATTCATCATATTTATCTATTAGGATGGCAGCGAAACAGTCATCAACATATCGTTTGAAGAAGGTTATATTATATTATAATTTAATCGATTAAATTATAATATTATCTTCTTCAAACGATATGTTGAAGATTTTATTGCTACCATTCCAAAAGATAAATGTGATAAGTGTTCGAGTTCTTTCAATTTCATGAATTTGACATAACCAGGATGTAGGATTAAAGTAGAACATTTTAGAATCAATAGAGATTTACTAGGGTGTCAAGATGATAAAATAGTCAACGGTAAGTTAATTATTGAATTTACATTTGTGAACTCCTGTAGCAATGATTTCATATGAGTGTTTAATAATATCTTCCCTAACAGTTTCAAAAACAGTTAATTCATAGTGATTCACAGATGACAAGTGAATTGTTCCATTCTTTAATGCTAGTGAGATGGCAATAACGAGATAATGAATAAAAAAAGGAGAAGTTCCAGAAGAGTAAGAAATTTGATATTTTCGCAGAATAGAATAGGTACAACTCACCTCCTCATATTTACATATGTATATTATATTGTATGTAGTAGCTGTCGTTCATTTTCGAAATATGGAGCACTTTAATCAACAAGTACTCATTCATGGAAAATCGGTGTTTGAAGAAGAAAACCAATTTCACTTTGAGGCACGTACAGAGTACTCAGATATGGGAACTAAATCTAGGCTCAACTTAAAAATCAGTTACTCGACCACCAGCGCAATACCGAATCGTGCTACAAAAGCATTATAAATTCCCTAGATGAAATGCTAAGGGGAAGAATAATATTGGATTGATGCAACTCTAACGTTTCTCACACAATTATCTCAGAATGTGTTTGCTAGATGTACTTTTCCTTTCATCAAGCATTTAAGATTTAATTTCAATAAAAACATTTTCAATTTAGCATTCAACGTTTCCTCGGATTGGAGCTCATCTTACTCAATAATTCATGATATTCTTGAAATTATCCCGCTTTGCCTACCTACAAATTTGGGCTGCTCTGTCTCTTCATAACGACACGTCTGATTTACCGCTTGCTATGTCGTGGTCTTTGACAGCCTACTGACTGGTAATTAATAATTACACTCGGCTGTCAAGTACTTTCTCTTCAATGCAAATAAAAATTATCATTATCTGATCAAACACCTCATGCATCAGGACCACCTTTGAGAATCATCCAAGTGATGCTTTATTGAATTTTTCACAATAAAGTTCCACTGATCACACCGGATATGTGTTCTTAAGTATGATCCCATGCCACCGAAATTACCTCTCGAGTTTATTTTCTGGGCGCATTCACCAGGCTGCTGAATATCAAAGATAAGTGAGTCGGTCACACAAGCTTGTATTCGTCTGACTCAATTTTTCTTCAACTGTTTTATATCTAACGCTTATTTGGAAATATGCAAACACCTCCTGGTGATTATTTGTGATCCGGTGAACGAGTTTAATAATTTCAAATTTTCAAAACTGACCCGGTTAAGAGCATTTTCAATTAGTTTGATTTTAGTAGTGAGTCAAGAAAGAATACTCATATATTTGTATATCCTATTTCTCGGAGAAAACGTAAGCTGGTCAGCTTGTAACAATAAATATATCCACAGCAACCCCAATTTTTGATTGTCAATTGTCATATGGGAATTCACTGGCGTATTATTGAATCTGATGTGTTGAGGAGTGATTTATGTGCAACCAAAAGTGAACGATTGAAATCCATCAAATATATGAATATTCCATACTATAAATGAATACGTACATATGAGATATACTGATTCTATAATTCTGTTTTATTTGATTTTTTTGACTTGTATATGAAACAGATGCATCTAATATTTGTGGTATGACGTTTTCGGATATGCCCGGTTGATCTAAAATATTTAAAGTATCCAGCCACCCCCGGTTATACTGGAACTGGATCCTAACTTTATCATTTTAAATTGAAAATTGTATATTTCGATGTGGCTCACCTCGGGAATAGTTTCAATATATGGCTCTGCAATGTTTTAATTATGATTATTTTAAAGACCAAATTGTCACATTTATCACGAAGGATGGTCCAATTTAACTTCATGTATCGTTTCAGATAATGTACATTAGAACTTAAATTGCATCATTTTATTCTTTTAATATTTTGTATTTTGGATAAAGTGATTATTCATGTACAGAATGATTGAAAATGGATATTTTCAGATTACAAAAGGATCATCCTGTATATTATAACGAAGCTAGAAATATACAGTGCTCGTTTAAAAATAAGAAATTTGAAGTCCATTTCTGATATAACCGGTTACGACTTGATATTTCAGCAGCTTTGGCATCCCTCTGATATCGTTACTCCCGTGAAGCACAGCTGCTACATTAGAATATACCACTGATCTTGGGGCGCACAATGAGCCGGCGGCCTAAGTGCTTCAAGAGTTCACATATCCTTATATTTATGATCTTGATAATGATTGGATACTCTACTACTACTAATTTGAATCAACTGGGCATATCCGAAAATGTTATAATATACATTTTCACATTTTAATTAAATCTAGTTTCCTAAAAATGTCTAATTGAAACTTGTAAAGAATCACTCAGTACATGTGGAGATAATTGTACTCACCAATTCTTCATCGTTCAAAGTAGCTCTTGGAACAGCTGATGTCAATCCGGCATTCCGTTTTGTGGCAGCCATTGTCTGAGCAGAAGAATAACATTAATGAAAGATTTCTGTAATGTTAATGTTAAATATGGACTACTCAATGTTAAAATGCCTCGTTTGAAATGAACTTTGAACATCTTCAACGGCATTTACTATTCTAGGCAGTGCATGGAATTTCAAAATATTAGCGACCAACTGAATTTACTGATTACAAAAGAGTCATTTACGCACCATGAGAAGTAGATGTGATATTAAGATATCTATGGTACCTACAAAGTTATGCTTAACTGCTCTCGAAACAGTGACATGTACTTCTCTCGGTAAATGTGATGTTTTTCTCACTATATATTATGTTAACTTCGATAGATTGCCTATTTTTATGTGTTTGGAATCAAACACTATTTCTACAGAATCCACAATTTCGATCAAAATTAGGCAGATACTTACATATCGTTGTCATTTCATAATATTGTAGTGCGAAAAAATATTCATGCGGTTATACAATTTCAAATCACAATGAAGCAATTAAAATTCTTTAACGAAAGAATTATATGAGTAATCTCATCATCTTGAGGAGAATGATCATCTTGTTATTCAAACAGGAATCACATAGATAAACTTTCATATGTTGACAATAAGTTGAGATGAGTTTCAGCATGATGTGATGTAATTCTTGGAACAACATGCAAAGTAAACTGCACAAAACAATCAGAACATATCAATAAGTTGTAACGCTCACCTACAAGAATTGGCAGACCTGAATAATAGTGACCAAATATAACGTCACACAGATAGTCCCCTCTTCTGATTTTCTAGATAATTACTCAACATCGAGATTTCTTAAGCTTTATAGTTTGTCGCTTAGTTCTCGATGACAAAATAGTTAGATGGAATCATCTTTTGCAGGAGGTCTCAAAGTTCACTGCTCAGTTTATTAGTAGGACTAACAAATGAAAAGAATTCTCTTAGCCGCGCAGCTTTTCCTTCATAAATGGAAATCTATCTTAACAATGTACAAACAAATACTTAATGAAATAAAATTCTGATATGATTTGAATTAAATAACAATCTAACGGAGACCATGGCATATATTGAACTAGAAGTTGTTTTTATTTTTGGAAATTAATAATTTGAATAGTTTTCTGGACTATTGGAATGTATACAGTGCGTCGAAAGTGAGGATCTCTATTATTAGTCGGGTCAAATTAGACGTAAAAATTGTGGAAGCTCGGAATTTTTTCCAAACAGACCAATCAACTTAATTTTTTTTTGAAATCGTTCCTGAACGGATACTGAACGATATTGAACTTTAAGATCTAGTCGCTCGACCATTTTTCACCTGTTAAACCGGAAATTGACCAATTTTCATAGGAAAATTTGCAAAATTGGTAAGTATTGCCAAAATTGGCTGCAAAACTCCACTCGGGGTCGTTGATCACGATTTTGAAGTTAGATTTACCATTTTCGACCGCCATAGCTAGAAATTGGCCAACTTCATGTCCCAAAAATGGTCAAATTTAATAATTTCGCAGTTCTTATTGAAATTGACTAAAACATTTCACTCGGGGATTTTCGAGGTCGCTGATCACGATTCCGAAGTTAGAGTTACCATTTTCCACCGCTGTAGCTAGAAATTGGCCAATTTTATGTCAGAAAAATGGATAAATTAGATTATTTCGAAATTTTTGTTGAAATTGGCACTGCTATCAAAAGTCAGGGAATTTATCCGTGACTGTAAATCATTTGTTTCATATTCAATATGAAATGACGCTTGCGTTCGAGAATCAGTAATTTCTGATATACATGTCTCTAGCAAATTATAGTTTTGGAATGGTACCCAGAATTTAATTTATATTATTTTTAAATTTATAAACATTATAATGTAAGTTTGAATGTAAATGTAAGAAATTGTAAAATATAAATTGTAAATAATAAAATGTAAAAAAATTAATGAAATATTAAAATGTTTAATAAAAATATATTCATAAATTCTTGTTCTTATTTGAATTTGTCCATTTTGTTTCTAGACGGTTGACCAATTTCAGGTATGAAATATTTTTTTGCCATGAAATTGGTAAATTTCTAAATGGTATAATAATAATAAAATGTTACTCCAGAATCACGAAACCCCGTGATCAGCGACCTCGAAAACCCCCGAGTGAAACGTTTTAGTCAATTCCAACAAAAACTGCGAAATTATTAAATTTGACCATTTTTGGGATATAAACTTGGCCAATTTCTAGCTACCGCGGTCGAAAATGGTAAATCTAACTTCGGAATCGTGATCAGCGACCCCGAAAAACCCCCGAGTGGAGTTTTCTAGCCAATTTTGGCAATACTTACCAATTGTCCAATTTCCGGTTTAACAGGTGAAAAATGGTCGAGCGACTAGATCTTAAGGTTCAATATCGTTCAGTATCCGTCCAGGAATGATTTTCAAAAAAAATTAAGTTGATTGGTCTGTTTGGAAAAAATACCGAGCTTTTTTGCTAAATTGACTCGACTATATGTGGATGTTGGAAACAGTAGTAGATAGAGTTTTGGTTGAACAGAGAAAAAGCTGCGTAACCAATGGACTATTGATATGGGAGTATAATAATTATTATTGAAATAGGTCACATTAACATAGTGTTCGTATTTACATACGATTCGGTCTCACGACTAACGAAAGCTCGAGACTTCTTTAACTATTTGTACTAAGCATTAAGTGTCTATATCGCATTAATTTCAATTAAATTAAATGTCTATGTTGCAACAACGAACGAAACACGAATAATTGAAATATATGGATATGTATTAGGAGGCACCACTATACAGTAATGTTTCTATAGTTAAAGACGACATATCTGGAGGACGAGGCAAACTAGCGTAGGACAATTAGCTTGAGAAATTTCGCGCTATAGTTGATGTTAATTAGTTTCAAAAGTCTCCTAATGATGGTCGTGAGACCGAAACGTACGTAAAAACGAAAATTTAGTAGACATACGTGTTAGTGTGACCTATTTTACAAGAATGTACATAATAATGTTTATATATGCATATAAATGGCTCTTTGTTTACGAAACGTCCCCATTTAACCAAAACTGTCTTATTTCCTTTTTCCCATGATAGACTCCTAAATTCAAAGCTTTTGTTTCCACTTTCGTAAGTATGTGGGACTCTACTGATCTTCTGAATGTAACAATATGATTGACGAAATAATTTTCTGGATTTCCTAACATGAAAGTGGTCTTTGATTTTGTGGTTTTGTGTTGATCACAGCTTCCCTAAGCTAGCTCTAGGTCGTTGACAAGATAATTCAGAAATGAAACTAAATTTCGGAATTTCTAATTTTCGTTGTAACACATAAACTGGAATATTCCGTTTATAGAAATTAAGTTTTAGTTGAATTGAATTATGTTTGTTGGATAATTTCAATACAGCAATACAGAGTGGATACTTTAGGAACAGGTCATTAAATTTTGCAACATCACGTGCAATATGCTCGGCCTGGATGAATCATGATCTCATTAACATATAGTATAGCTTCAGTTAGTTTTGAATATATCCATCCGCAGATAGCGACGTTTGAGGTAATAATTATGAGCAAACATCAATTCACGCGCGGTGTGAATATGATCAGTTAATTCAATTCTTCTTTATTTCTCTATTCGAATGTTATTTTCATTCCGATACAAAATAACTTATAAAAATAACCTTTGACTTTTTGTAGAATTAAACAAATTGCGACTCAACCATTAACTATATATAAATTCTCGGAAAATAAGTAATACTAACACCTAAGCTTATTATTTTCGTCTTTACGTACGTTTCGGTCTCACGACCATCATCAGAAGACATTAATGTCTGAAACGGGATTTCTTAAAACTAATTGTATCAGCACAAACCTTAGAAATGCCCAAGTCGCCGGAACGAACAGAAACACGAGTAATCGAAATTGTAACATGTAAATGTTTTAAGTATATGAATATGTGTCAAGAAGCCATTGCTTAGCACTTTTTCCATGAAATACGAAGTCATGTCAAGCAATGTTTGCACTTGAAATGTTTGGACTGAAACCAAAAAATATAACGCTCAAGTATCGACTAGAACTAGATGTATGAGGTAATAGGAAAAGCTTGTCAGACCTTTCCAGAAATATTGCTATTTGAGCATTCTACCTAAAATATACTTTTAACATTATAAAGACGCATGTAGGATTTTGCAAGGGTTTTAATTAATTAAATTAGCATAAATCTGACTTGATGATTGCATGTCTGTTCTATGATTCACAGACTTGGAGTCACGTTTTATGTGAATCATCTCCAGAATAGATCGTTCATAATAATTGGTTTCCTTGGTTAGAGTATTAACATTTTTCTAATCGAATTGATGGTTATAATCAAAACAGTGTTTAGCAAGGGCGTTTTTATTTCTTGTACTATACTCATGGCCTCACATTATTTTTTGTTAATATTGTTTGGAGATTTAGAGATGTTTAAAAAAAGTGTGATATAAATGTTGCGCATAAACCTACTGTGTTGGGAAATATTTTTCAAATCTATAACCTTCAATACCTTGAGATAAACAATCCCACACAGTGAACAGATTAAATTGTTTGGATTGCGATGGGACTTATACAGGAATCTCTGAACAATATTCACAAAAAAGAATGTATGGCCTATACTTATGTTTAGTACAAGAAACAAAAACTTAGAAAATTCCACCGCCTTTGCTAAACACTTTTGATTATAACCATCAATAAGATTACAAAACTAAAGACATCACGAAAAATATCCCAACATTAAAAATGAATTTAAATAGAAAATATAACTTTTAGTAAAGTTCACTTTTCAATTGTTCTATAATATTGTTTCTCTTCCTTCAGCTTATCAGCAGCATATATCAACCAGTTGATTCGCTGAGCAGTGGATTCTTGATACATTTTCATATACTTGAAACATTAATGTGTTATAATTTCGATTACTCATGTTTCAGTTCGTTCCGGCGACGTGAACATTTGAATTGAAATTGGTGCGATAAAGACGCTTTGTGCTGACACAATTAGTCTTAAACATTAGATAAATCTTTTGCTGATGGTCGTGAGACCGAAAAGTTCATAAATACCAAAATAATAAGCATATGTGTTAGTGTGACCAATTCCTTAAAAATTGATATATAATTCATACCTGAGACAAGAATCATTATTAACCAACCATCGAGTTGAAAATGTTAAAGTATAGGTGAAACTTCTGAAATCATTCAACCACAAAAATTAGTCCAACAATAGAAATAAATTTAAATAGAAAATATAACTTTTCTTGAAGGTAACTATTCAATTGTTTTATAATACTGAAGATTATTGTTTCTCATTCATCAGCTTATCAGTAGCATACTATTAACTAGTTAATATTCAGTAGTTTTTACTTATTGATCTTAATGCGGTAGAGGGGATAAGTGATCGTCTAGTTAACTTTGATGAACCCAATAAAGATTGAAGCTTAATGATATCACTCTAATATATATGAATGGTAACACGAACTATCGAACGATCATTTGTCGTAGTTCAGAAAACTTCACTGAAAAAATTGGTAAGCATTGCATTGCCTATTTAAATGCTCATCTCCAACTCTTCCGAGTAAACAGTAATTCTTCATTCCGTATGACATGATTCTCCTTTCAGATAAATTAGAATGATCAATAGTGAGACTTACGAATACATTTCATGGAAAATAAATTCCTTGTTATCTACATTTTGAGACCACCAAGTTTGAGATGTCTTCCTATCATTCTCGGTTTCCAGTTTTAGTAGGTTGTGCTACAACTTCAACAGACTGAGCTTCATATACCAGTCTTCATTCGTATTGTTATGTTCAAGATTATTTTCCGTAGTTCCCAATGAAGCACATGAGGATAGAAACATTAAATCAGGCGCCGGTGCATTCCATTAGCATTAACTTGATAACTGTAATGTGTGTTGATTGGATAATAGGGGCCTATAGTTCAAATATTTTGCAGTTTACTATTTTCCTTACCTGGATATGTTCGTAATTGTAAACATGCACATGCAAGATGGATAACATGCAATTAACGAAATCAACATCCCTTGAATCTTCGACTTAAATACGAATTGAAATGAAAGTAAGACCAGTTTGTTGTATAGATTGATTTCCACCTAGTAAGATATCTTATAAATAAGAAACTTTCTTCTGAATATATCTATGGAAATACTTCCATGTGCTTTTGTTTCTATAAATGTTGCTGACTATGATACGGTTCCATCAGAATCGAGTATTTGTACTAAGGATTGTATGTATGTTGGCACATTTGCAATGTAAAAGCTCGGAGGAGTCAAGTTTCTTCAACAAGCAATATTTCTTACTTTGAATTGGCTTGGATATAGTGTTACAATGAGAATTATGGGCTCACTTGCTGAGTTCTGATCATTTATACAGTTCCCTACAAAAATTAATTCCATAACTACATAAGTTTGATGAAAATTGAATCACAGTTTGAGAGTTGTCTGGACATTCATTATTGATTTAAAAATTTTCTGGTTCTGGTTCTCATTAAGGATGGAAGAATAAATGACAATTTCAAAATTAACACATGTTCAAGACTTGGAGACTGATATCACAATCTGATCTGCATTCAACATTCGTATATTTAATAACAAATCATGATTTATTCCATGCGCGTATGCAGAGTGATTCTCAAGTTGATACTTCTTTCAATTGTGTATAGATCTCATTGAAATGATCAAAAATACATCTCTTCTTCGAATAAAATGAAAAATTGAACTACCTATGAAAAATTATCCGTTTCACGAAGAGTATCTGTATATGCGTTTGTACATTCAAAACTCATGACTCAGAAATTATATTAGACAGTAAGATATTACTCCATGGACCGATCCAAAACCTCCACCTATAGTTTGGCATTATAACTAAGCCGACCGGGATAGTCTTCGCAAGTTTTTCTCCGAGTTTCCTTGCAGAAGCGTATGTGTTGAATCTGAAAGAACCTACATACCCTATACCAGCAAATCATCATCATCATCTGGTGAACCATGGTTTGATGAAATTTGTTCTGGGGTCGTCGCCTCAGCAACAGAATACAGTCGATGGCTCGAGGACATATTCCTGGTAACCAGAACAGGATATGTTGAAGCCAGGAATCATACAATAGGCGCATCGAACATCGAACAGGCTCATAACGCCAAATTGAAATCAAAGCGTAATGCATGCCCAAACAGCTCCTGTTCATTTTGGATTTTTGCCAAGGCAATTGGAAAGAATGCTCGTTTCAGCTCATTTCCTCCCCAAACCGAAGATGATGGCACACTAGCCACTACACCACAAGAAAAAGTCGAACTTTCTGCTGGGAAGTATGCAGCAACTCTGAATCCAAAAGGGGACGACCTTCCTAATAATAAAACATGTCTCCAGACCAGAACAAAATATATTAAAGCCAGAAATATGTGCAATGAAATAATAATTGTTTCGAAAGAGGCATACGATGCCAAAATAAGACCAAAGCTTATCCAATGCCCGAATGGCTTAAGTTCGTTTTGAACTTTCGCCAAAGAAATTGGTAGTAATCTCACTTCCAGTTCATTCCCTACTCTAACGAAAGATGATGGCACACTGGCTACTATACCACAAGAACAAGCCAACCTTTTTGATGGAATATATGCAGCAAAGTCCACTTTAGATCCACAAGAGAAGGACTTTCCTAATACTGTTGCCATCGATAGCCATATGCCTGAAAACGTCTCTCGTTAGCGCACAATTAGGCCCATTCAGCTTGATTTCCATACCAAAAAGGGTATGGGGACGGACGGAATTCTGCCGGTTAATTTCAAGGAATGTGTCTGTCTTCTGCAGGTTGTTTATCCTTTTATACCTATTTGGTGTGTTTCCTTCCAGCTGGAAGAGTTCAACAAAATCAACCAATTCCAAAAAAAAAGAAAGGAGACTCTCCCTAATAATTATAGACTATTTGCACTATTATTTTTGACTTCTGAAGTAATTGAGAAAGCAATCGACGTCAAACTCATTCAATATTTAGAGACATCAAAATCGTGAATGACCGGCAAGATGGCTTTGGTCAGTAGAGATCAACAGATGACCCGCTTTTGCCCATGCACTACTTAAATGGCAGACATCTCGCTCCAAGGCCATTTTAGAAAACTTCCGTTAAACGATAAGCTGCCTCAATTTTGTCGTTTAGTGTCGAGTATTATTTTAGATAGATCAGTCCGTCTGCTGATTGATGTAGTTTCTTTCGATATAATGACTATTATTGCAAGTATTCTACAGGGATCTGTCTTGGCAGCAACTTTGTCTCTGGTAAGACTTCTCCATATCCATACTCGGTACCACCACCAACAGCACTCTCTCATGGGATGAGAATGCGAGAGGTTCACGTATTCTACTTGTTTTGAACTACTGTTCACATGTTGAGAGTTCTGTTCCCAAAGATACGCAGAAGCTCATTGATTCTATTTAGAAAAGTTTTTCGTCTGATTGATGTTCGGTCACACTTACTGATTTATTGACCTCTCTAGATCATCGTAGAAAGGTTAGCCATCTCTTCCCAGTCTAGAAATATTTTCCACCACGAGACATTACAGGTAGGTTGGGAGGTGGACCAGTCGAGCTGAAGTCTGCTACCCCTCAATTATCCAGTTCAAGACCAGCCGAACTTCTTCCTATCGGACTTCATTTTTCTAACAAACTCTTTGCCTCGTGAGGTTTCTTCTTATGCCAATCCATCTCCTCTCCCAACATTCCACCGCTGGCTTACACGATGTTCTTTAAACATTGTAGCGCTTCTTCTCGTTCATTTAAATTATAAAAAAAGATGGAAATCTCATAGTTGACTCCATTGGTGACTATTCAGAAGTAAACTGATCACGTATCAGTTACATTTGAGAATTGATTGTTAATTTGAATGAAATAATGGAATACTCTCCCGAAAAAGTGGAAATGCATCATAAAACTTAATAGCGACTATGTTATGGTTATTATGAATTACCTTATAAGATCATATCAATTAAAATGTAGATGGAGAATTATTCTATGGAGAGATTTTGCCTACTATTATGCATTATTATATCTCAGGATAACTGATGAAACTAAAATAAGTTGTATATTCTATAATGAGTGATTACTTCTTGCAAAGAACACCTCATTCAGAGCTTAGTATGGCAATTATGTCATCACAGAACAGCAAAGTATATTGTACAAATACGAATGTTATTTCTTTGTCTTAGAGGATGTCGATACCGTGATAAAAAAACTACTCAACACATCCTCGGGGATTTTCGGACGACCCTGGTTGGGATAAGTTATTCTTAGAACAGCAAACGGAGACAGTATATGATATCAACCGCGAAGTTCCCAAGAGATTCTAGAGACTTCGCAAATGTGCAAAACATGTGTGTAGTGAGTATAACGTTGAAGAATTAATTTATTCTAGAGATACCAACAATACAAATATTGAGATCATTATTCCTTCTGTAACAAAGGATTTCTACCTGTAACATGCACTTGTACAGACATGGTGATTATGATGATGACATTCCATTAGATTGACTTTGATTTTCTGATAAGCCATAAATAGGTGTTATTTCAATTGAAAACTAGGAAAGACATTCTTCGGCAGTTTTTATATAATGGAGCTGACCAAGCTTTTGCTAATCATTATTAAAATGATTCTTCTAGCCCAATTTCTTGTAAAGTCCCATCCAAGTACGTCATTATATTCTGAGCCATAACTTCAAAAATATATCGCAAAATTCAGATTATTTGCATGTTACATCCTTCGTTGAACTAATCTCTAATTGTAAGTTATTTGTCGGACGAATTATAGAATTTGTTATAAATGGGATATTGAAATTTTGGATTAAATTTCTTGTCCAATTTCTTTTAAAGGTTCATTCAATTATATCATTATCAGGTTCAGAGCTACGATGAAAAAAGATTATACAGAGTACTTGTGAGGTATTATAAACTAATTGAAAGTACTTTTTTTGTTGAACTTATCTCTAATTCACTCGTCGGAAGAATAGTTATGGAATATGTTTTCAATGGGATATATTTAATGATAGAATTGAAATTATGGAAACCTGATATGAGTAGAATGTGTTCAAAAGTATTCTTTTTCGTAGAATATTGCTAATGTATCTAGCGCTAAACCACTAGTTTTTTAAGCATACCAATCGCAAAACATTGTAAACTGGATACTATAGAATTACATGAGTATAGATTTTGGATACATTGATTCGGTTTTTAGCGAAGAACTATTTCATAAATGCCTAGTTTGGCATATACGAATATTCATTAACAACAAGTATTTTTAGAACAAAACAAAATAAATGTTGCCATTGGAAATTGAAATCAATACGCCTATTTTATTAGTTCAGAGGTGCTGAAAAAATTGCATATTCCATTTTCATTCGATATACAACTATATATAAATGGTGTAACCTGTTTGTTTATTCAATTATATTTTCTTGAAGATACGTGTTTTCGTTTTGCTGGTGAAACATTTGAGATAGCAAAATTGAACAAATCACATCAAAATAAACGATTCTAATTCTTGAACAACTACCAACTATTACAAACTTTTTGAGATGTATCTCTAAAACAACCAGAATAATCTCGATACTGAAAATCAAAGTCAGTGTCATCATCACCAATTGTGATCAGTTCAGAGATGATGAAACATAACATACAGCTTGAATCAAATTGACCGGGGCTTGAATAAATTGACGACAAATATAGGTAATGATCATGAAACATTTACACAATTAAATATAAATAGTAGAACACAAATTAAAAAACATCCAATTTCAATTTACAATGTGAACTGGGAATTAGATACTCAGGTAATCTTTAAAGGAATATAATATACATGTCTTACTAAATATTTGCATAGTAAATATTTTAATATTTCCAATGGATGATTGCCAAATTCATTCACAAAATAATTATAGACATAGGCCATGTCTGGCTTACTCCCGATATCTTCATGGATTCGTACATTAATAAATAATATCTGCTAACAATTTAATTCATTTGACTTGAAAACCGAGCGAATGTGGTAAGCATGAATAATCTTTTAAGAATGATGTAAGAACTAGGTGAAAAGTTCGAATCATATAATAATATTATGGTCGCAATCTATGTCAAGAAATTGTGAATGATTTGTTTATTATTGTTTGGCTAATTCAGCTTCAAAAACAGATTCAAATTTCATTCTATTCTAGAAACGAGAATATTTAGATTTTCAAATAGATCATTCCATAAGGAATTTTAATAATTTAATCATTATCATCAAGGGAAGGAATAATCGAAACAATCATTCGGCAAAAACGAACTCTAATTTCTCATTAATTCTGCTTGAGAATGATCTATTTCCATTGTACAAAAATCTATGGAAGAATCAGGACTAACTATATTTTCGGGTCAACGAATATTTCGTTCCTGATTGAATGGTTCGTAAACAGACTTTTCAATAAAATTATATTTGCCCATATTTTCATGGCTCATGATAATTATGCCATCAGAGATTTATAAGCATCAATAACATCTGCAGGTGTTGTGATCGGTTCGAATAACATCGCTTACAATGCGTATCAACAAACAGCTTCCAATTTGTTGGAATTTCTCTGGGCGCTTGTGTTTATTTGAACGTTCGAACCGCTTGTTAAAAGTTTGACTCCAGCTTAAAAACAGTAAACAGCGTATTCTTCCTTCAAAATGAACACGAGATTCGAATAAAACTGTAAGCTCTCTGTCTGTAAATATACTCTAAACTTTGAAGTTGTTAACAGAATATTACAAAGTATAATTACTCATTGTTCAGTTGCTCTTGAATATTTCACAACCCTTTGTCGATGACAACATGCTCATTACCTATGGGTTTTGTTCTTCCGATATATACGGAAGGAGTATGTTCCATGGTTGTTAGTTGAAAACCTTGCTCATTTCTTGACAACATATGAAATATAGACTCATAAAACATTAATATTCCTTGATTCTGCATAAAGTATTGATACGAGTCTTCTCACGAGTATTAAAATGGCAGGATGTAAGTTGCCGGTATGTAAATCAATTAGTTACTCGAAATGCTAGCTTTCATCAGTAACTGACAATAGATTACATAGATAAGGAGTGATCGAATAATAGAATTTTTGGAATACAAAAATTTGATATCATGTTTTAGAACAACGCTTGACATTAGAAGTCATATTCACATACTCTTATAGTAAATGAGATGCATCCTTTCTATTAGTCAACCAGTTTCATTGTATTTGTTGCTGAGCAATTATTTCCTAGTTTTAGCAATGCTCATTTTCTGATAAATGCTGATGGAAAACAAGATTATTCTCTGAATATGAATCTGAGAATGAAATAAGAACCTAATTAATCATGAATTATAACAAAATAAAGATTTTAGTAGATCTATGGCACGCCGTTTTAATATTTAACCGACTTACCTCTTCAGATACTAGTGAATTTTAATCAGCACGGAGTAAACTTTTGAACTCTGACTTACAAATAATCATGATCTTTATTCAAACTACATCAATTTTTATTATATTCATTATTCTTTGATAATGATTAACTCGAAAGTTTTGAAAACAAATAAGTAATTGTCTTATGCTCTGAAGATGTCTTACAGAGTATGAAAAATCCTCAGTACTTTAACAGTATTTTTAGTGGATAATGGTGATTATTCCTTATCTATAGTGTCATAGTGTATCCGCAGTGTGCATTTTTTTATAGTTTATCAGCTTTTATGACTGTTTGACTATCAGACATGATGACTATTGTCTTTTTATTGTATTTTTCATGCAGATTGAGCTGTGCAAATCTCTCAAAGCTTCAAAATATTTTGTTCTGGGCAAGCAGATTTCGGATCCCGTACTTTCTGGTGTTCTGGATACATCGGTATACCAACAGATTGCTCCTTTCCTGATAAGTTTAACACTTCCATGACTCCATTCTTCTTTGTTCCTATGGTGGGCTTGCAGGTTTCGTGTAAGCGTGAACATCTTGCCTATGACGTCCTTCGGAGCCACAAGTCATGCATTTTGCATCGTCAGAAAATAGTTTTCTCCCCACTGAAGTTTTCATATTGCTGTACGGGTTGGTGTCATATCAAGTATTTTCTCCATGTTAGCCATGGAGCAAGTCTATAGTGCCGCAGCTACGTATATACATGCGAGTTTCACTTAATTCTCTCCGTTCGGTTTTATCGCTCCAGTATTTCGGCCCATAGTTGAGGATGAGCCCCACCCGCATGATGTACAGTTTCTGATTTACATCTATATTATGTTGAAAAATTACTATCGCATTAAATGAGAAGATTTCTGTTCGAAATCTCGTTCCCTTGCGCTTCTCGAGGATGATGAAAGGGCATAACACGTTCTCACTGCATGCCCGGCAGGGGAATATAATCGGATCTCAGATATTCTGTAAGCCACATGTCTCACCAGAAGATCTTAACGAAACCTCAACCAGTAAAATTATCGGCCTTATGAAAAAACAGAACTTGCTGGCTGAACAATGATTAGTAGACACAGTAGACCACACGGTCACGGTAGGGGATCCATGTTCGGTCCATTCACAAAATTTCTAACCTGATCCTAACATTGTGAACAGAGTGGAGTGAGCTGCTAGAATCCTCATCCATTTCCGCGAATTCATTCAGAGGTACATACTATGTAATGGTCCATTCTACGGAAGTGTATATTTTAATAATCTTATTATTATCGTTAATATCATACCCCGAATTTTGAAAATATTATGAATTTATACATGTTCTTGAGAATGTTGGATCCCACGAAAAGCGGGAATATTCGTCAGGATAAGTAATGAGGGCTTCTCCGTAATAACAAATGTTTCAGAATAACACAATTGTTTTGATTTTAAAAAGTAGGGGACGTACTGGTAGGTGGAAATAAAGTTTTATCAATCATTCTTCTTAATTTATTCCATCAGAACTACGAATTGACCTCAGCTGGGAATGAAAGTGGCCTTAGAGATTTTCGATTTTATTATAAAAGTTTTGTGGCTTCGGAAGTTTTAAATCGAAGTTCAGATCAATCTTTCTGTCAACTGCAAAGAATCATTTACATCAATTCTATAGTCCGTTCCTCTCTACTTCTTGTTTCTAAATGCAGTTTATCAAAGCAAAAATGCCAAATCACTTATCTTCTTGAATTTTAATTTATCGTATATACTGATATATGAAACAACATCTATTCCAGTACATACCCAAAAATTTAAATTCGAAAAGGAAAGTGATTTGTTAATCTTATTTATTCTTGAAAAAAACTAAAAAAAAATTCTAAACAGTTTGAAACATAGCTTGAATATAGAATTTGAACCCGATCTCGAATAAAGACATATATTATACAATTATAAAGACAAAACAAAAACAGTTGATGAATCTGGAGTTTATAAGCTGTCTTATCAAGGTTGCGATTCCTTTTATTTATGCCAAACAGAACGCTCTTTTTCTATTAGGCTTAGTGATCAGGAAATATGCTTTAGGCTCTCAAAAACCATACTTGCAGATCAATATCTTGATAATAATCATTCCTACTCTGAAATATACTGTTAACATATAGCTGATAAAGGCTTGAAACTAAACTTGCTGAAATCTCTAGAAATTTACAAACACTGATAAGTATTTATAAGTTGTATTTATGTATTTTTATACCGTCTGAAGATGGTGTAATAGGCTGAAACTCGAGTAACAAATAAAAGTGATATCAACTTAGTAACGTTTGATTTTACAATATAGATACAATTTCATTCCACATATCTAAGGATGAAACGATAGCATTTCATTTCCCTCTTGTAACTTACAATTAGTTTCGCGGTCAAGACACATCGCTGCTAAGGATATTCAATTTAGATAACTGATTCTATTGTAACAGAATCAGTTATCTGAATCTCAGAAACAAATCAAGCACGTATCTGTTCACCATAATTATTATAGATGCTTCTAACAGTCTTTCCTAAATGAAATGAGATAAACTACAACAGGGTGAAACGATTATCTGGTTCTGCAACTTTTAACATAGCTACTTAATTTCCATATTTTACCCTCAATAAACCTTTGAAAATCTACATAATTGATTATAAATAATAAAGTATATATATTATATAATCACCGTTTGGTCTAAGTGACCAACTTGAAATTTCATATTTCATAATCCTTCTCTATAGAATATGATAATTAACTCATGTAACTTGTATAGTATCCAACATTTACGAAAATACAAAATGTGCAATAGCTTTGATGTGGTCTAGCGAAAATATAGATGGAAGAATAGACCAACAATACCTTGAGCACCTGGAGAAGTGAAGCGACGCAGGACATACCATTAAACAGAAAACAAACAACCACAAAAGTTAGTAACGGTTCAAGGAAAGTTACACATAACATCAATTAAATGAGTTTACACTGATCAGGAATATTTTGTAGGGGAACAAACCAGGAGACACATAAATATGGAAGGAATTACCCAATCGGGTTGCAACAGGTTAATGTTCTGATGATAGGGATACAACATATAGGACACAATTTATCATTAAACGAACCTTTGTCCAATATGTATTTAGAAACTGGTGTTATATGAGTATGTTATTTGCTTTTAGCATGTGGGATAATTTTCAATAAAAGCATATGCAATTATAAACTGAAAGTTACTTTCCCATTTACAAATATAATAAATCTCATTTGAAATCATGATATACATTCCAAAGCATATTCTTCTTTCAAATATCTGAATAACAATTCAAGGATGTTCGTTTTTCTGAGGTTCTAGTTCTGATACAACCTGCACTCTAAAAAGTACCTTAGTACAACACAACTAAAACGTCATTGGCTACCACAGATCTCATAGCATCACAAGGGTTGTGTCAGGTTCAGTGGTCTTTCCATCGTCCGGTTAGGTCATTCTTCAAAGTCCTCCCAGCTATGATTTGATCAACACACACGGATGGATGTAACGCAAATTGAGCATAGAACCCTACTGTCACTTTTGTCGATCGATGTGATTTTTTGGTATGTTGTACTCGCGGTCGTATATACAGGTCTGGAAACTCGAGGCTGTTTCCTATGTGATTAGTAAATCTGCCAAGCGTCATCTGTTGCGTAGTACCAAAATGGTGGCGCATGAGTCGAGGGATGTTCTCTGGCACGTATACGACCGTGTTTGAAAGATATAGCGCCTAATCCTGACATCCTGACAACCTACTTCGATTCATGCTCCAGCTGGTGGCTGAGCGAGGGACTACGAGTTTGGCGACACGTAAGAGACTCATGTCAATCATAGAGTTTCCAGACCTGTACATACGACCGTGGTTGTACTCGTAACCCCCCTCCTTAATATGCTAAGTATGATTGCTCCAGATTATTCGGTTCTTCAGAGGATACATAATTTCTATTAAACGAACTTTTGTCCAATATGAATTCGAAAGTGGGGTTATATCAGTATGTTATTCTCTTTTAGCATGTGGGATAATTTTCGATAAAAGCATAAGCAACTGTAAGCTGAAAGTTATTTTTTCACTAACAATTATGATGGATCTCATTTGGAACCATGACATAAATCCCAAAAAATATTTTTCTATTGAATATTATATAATAGATGGAAGCACGAGACTAACGCCATCCTTGTTCTAAAGGTAATTCATTTGTACATTGAATGAAATTCAATTTTTCTGAAGTTCGGGGACCTGCTTCAACAGAATTCAGCTCATTTGCCTCATTTGCGTCGTTCTTAATAAAATGAATAATTCCGAGATGCTGATTGTGTCAAAATTTGAGGAGAGCAACAGGAAAAAAAAAGATGAGTGAAAAAAAAGGATTATTATCCATCGAGTATAAGCTCTAACTGTTATTGGAGTTTTCCCCCGATGTATTTGCAAAATTTTCACTATTGCTGTTTTTTGAATTATGAAATTACCCTCATATAATTGTAATAGATGCTATTGGACAAAGATTGATTTAGGAGAGAGGAGTCCTCAGAGGTTCAACATGATGAATACAGTGCCAATTTGCTGAAGGAGAAAAGAAGAACCCTTTGGGGAGAAAACATGAGATACCCCTCATTGGGATGTTGCAAAAGTGAGTAATGGAGGCTCCGATATGTTAAACCAAATGCTATGTGAATTTCCTTTCGAATTTGATGAATCCTCCATTTCTTACTTTCGTAACATCCCAGAGATAATCAACTCAATAAGTACAGTAATGGCGCAAAATAAGCATGAATGTTATTCAGTATGTGCTTACAAACCAATGGTTTCTATTTTCTCCTAAGCAGTAAATGAACAATGATGGAACAGATGTTACTGAAAATGTACATACTTTCACCTCTTTTCCAATTAATTGGCAAACCCATCGATAAATTGAATTCAGATCCGAAAAATACTATTACACCGAATTAATTGGCTAAAAATATTACTAACTAGTTTCGTTTTGATTTTCCCAATTACCCATCATCCTCCGATAAATAATATGTCCACCGAATTAAATATAGGAGACCAGTGTGTGGCGAAAAACCTATCTCAAGTATAATATGAATGCAGTGATGAGAGATCAAGTGATATTATGTGAGTAATACACTTGAAAAATATATCAAGCTTCGCACTGTTCAATATTCATGCTCTTATCTATCTTGGATTCATCTTCCACTGTCTTTCACTGGATGATATATATAATCTATCAGCTTTATTATACGCTTAAGCACTAGCTGTGAATTTATCAAGAATTTGAAGGATCAAGATTATCATAAATGAGTTCAAATTCAATCTAAAACTTTTTAGAAAAAATATGAATTTAGTGCATTTATCCGAAAAGCAACCTATAATAATTCCCCACGATGGATAAATTCATTGTAAGAATAGCTTAATCTCAAATTTATTTGGAGGAGGTTCTGAGATTTAATATCTAAAACTGAAGTGGTGTGAGCTTAGAACGGTTGTAGTCATGATTTGTTTGAGCATACAGAATACGATTTTCAGTAATATGTTTGTTGATAGTTTTCTAATGCCTACCACCTAAATATGCACAATATTCATGTTTCCATCAAATTTGATTTTACTTTATACAAAATTGAATTTTGAATTTAGGAGAAAAATTATTCATTTGTCATTTTGGATTGATGTTATTTACAAACCAGTTTTAGTTTTTGATGAACAACGATACAATGGAGTATGTGGAGTTTGTGAAAATGGAATAATGGAAGTGAAATGACAACTCTGTTCCAAATATCATTTAGATCATGTTGAAATCTACTCCGATGGAAAACTGGAATATGAGGAGATACATTCAGAAATATGAAGAGTAGGTGTTCATGAAATTTTATAGACTTGAAATAAAATACGAACGATGTAGCTCGAAAAATAAAACAAAACAGGGTAATCTTTATATCTTTTCCACAATGATGGTCGAAATGTACGATCGGGAAATATTAGTTTTAGAGAAATATTATCTGAGAAATAGGTATTCATCAGTAGCCATCCAGAGTTCATTCGGGAGAATGTTTTTATTCCCCTTACTGTACAGGATGTCCCATTTTGGGTACTTTTGCGGGGTATCTCCTTTATTTTTAAAGATAGAGAGTTGCGGTTTTCGCGACACTGTGCTACTTTTTCGTGAAACTCAAGATGCCGTCAACAGAATTTTCATAGCCCTTTTAGTTTTTAAGATACAGGGCATTTCTGAAAATGTTGCATTTTGTGACCCCCTCGTATCTCCGTTATCCTTCAACTTATCGAAAAGGTAAAATAACATACTAATAGATTTTTTTCCGTAGAATGCAGTGGTGTAGATAACTTTTGTTACATATTTACTGTTTTTTAGTTATAAAGTAAACTTATGTTTTTTTAAATGGAACACCCTGTATATTTATAGACTATAAAATTTGTCTTTTTTATACATTTCCAAAAATATAAGATAGTATAAACTTTTTTCAGAAACACGCAAATAATTGACAATTTTCAGGAATTAAATACATATTTTAATAGTAGGCTATGGATAACAATAATAAACAAGTGCAAGTTACATATTACTAACAATTAATTGGATACCTTGTATATAGGTATCTATTAAAAAAAATTCCCATAGATCTTTTTTCTAACAGTAAGTTTGTAACAACAGTTTTGTGGCGTAAAGTGACAATATAACAAAAACACAAAAAAATTACATTATTAAAAAAAATTAAATGTGATGTTCAAATTGACTACCATTTTCTCTAATGCAAAATTGGCACATCTTTGAGATTCTTTGAATAGCGTTCAAAAGAACCATTGTTCTCATTCGCAGATTTCGAAAAGCTAAATGAATTGCCTCTCGAAGTTCTGCAATGCCGTCATATCGAGTTTTATATACTTCATTTCTTATATAGCCCCATAAAAAAAATCTAAAATTGAGAGATCTGGTGATCGTGGAGGCCATCTAACAGGTCCGTTGGTACCTATCCATCTTTGAGAAAAGTTATTATTAAGAAAGGCCCTTAAGAGCCTAGAGTTATGACTTGGGGCACCATCTTGCTGTAGGTAAACAGCATTATACTGGGCTAATGGAATGTTTTCGAGCAGTTCTGGAATAACTTCCTCAAAAATTTCTAGGTATCTACGTGCTGTAAGACCTCCTTCAAAAATCCTATAAACTATATGTCTACCCAAAATAAAACATGAAACCCCAACTCCAAAGCGTCCTTGTTGTGCCCTTTCAAACATTAAATGCTGATTTTCACTATGCCAGTTCCTGGTATTATGACGATTGAAAATGCCAGCACTTGAAATAAAGCATTCATCTGACCAGATAACAAGTCTGCCAAATAAATCGTTAGCATCGATTTGTTGCAAATACCACTGGCAAAACAGTGCCCGGCGCGCAGCATCGCCAGGATGCAAATGTTGTAGTATATTAAATTTGTATGGATGATACTTATATTTCTTCAAGATCCTCTGAGCGTTAGTTTTTGGCACACCAATTTCCTTCTCAATTTTTCTACATGAGGACGAAGGTGTTGCTTCTATATATCCTAAAGTATCTATCTCTTTTCTTTCCCTGTTCTCTTTGTTGTATGTTTTAGGGCGCGGGTGAACAAATGATCCGTGCTCAACTAAATTTGCTTTTGAACGGGTAAATATCCCAAAAAACGGTTGCCTTCTTTCTGGATATCTAACAAGCAAAAATTAAAATGATAATAGACATTTTCATAGCCATAATAGCTTACTCACCTTTGGAAATATAATTCCGAAGCTTCTTCAGAATTTTCATTACTCTGTATAAAAAATACCATCATATCATATTTCTCATAATTTTCGTAAACTGCCATTATTCAAAAAAAATTTATAAATATCTATTGAATAATGGTACCAAAAGAACGGAAATAAACAGCTTAAATGCGATAGAGATTTGACGTTTATTTCTGTTTCTTGTCATAAACAATATCAATGGCCTATTATTAAAATATGTATTTAATTTCTGAAAATTGTCAATTATTTGCGTGTTTCTGAAAAAAAGTTTATACTATCATATATTTTTGAAAAGGTAAAAAAAAGACAAATTTTATAGTCTATAAATATACAGGGTGTTCCATTTAAAAAAACATAAGTTTGCTTTATAACTCAAAAACACTAAATATGTAAAAAGTTATCTACACCACTGCATTCTACGGAAAAAAAACTATTAGAATGTTATTTTACCTTTTCGATAAGTTGAAGGATAACGGAGATACGAGGGGGGTCACAAAATGTAACATTTTCAGAAATGCCCTGTATCTTAAAAACTAAAAGGGCTATGAAAATTCTGTTGACGGCATCTTGAGTTTTACGAAAAAGTAGCATAGTGTCGCGAAAACTGCAACTCTCTATCTTTAAAAATAAAGGAGATAACCCGCAAAAGTACCTAAAATGGGACACCTGTACGTAGCAAAAAGGAAGTATCGTAATCGGTCTGAACAATGTTTTACGGAGATGAAAAATATCTGTTTTGGGCATTTTTGAATTGATCTATATTATTTTTGTGATGACGTTAGCGTGTGCGTGTGTGAAAACTGTGAATACGATTGCGCCGTTCATATCCGTCGTAGCCCCATTTTCAAGTAGTATATCTTCAGTTTTTCGAATTGAATTATCGAACGAAACGTTAGCAAAACATCTTCCGGACACTTTTGCAGGTCAAATGTATGATTGTAGGAATAGAAAACATATTGGAAATCATTAACTTAGAAACATCTAATGAAAGACTCTAAGAATGCAATGAAATTTTATTGAAAAATGGTCTACATAATGTATCTTATAACTTTATGTTTCATACTGAAGCCTACTGTCGCATAAACTATCAACATTTCCCCAGAGTAAAAACATAAAATAGAATGTGAATCACGTGAATCTTGAAATGAGAATTTCAGACACTTCTACAGGTTAAATATATGCGTGTGATATATATTTGTAACGAAAAAACGCTGTTGGCATTATGAATCAATAAAATACTACCAAGATACTAATTTAATTCGAAAAACTGAAAATTGATGTAAAAGAATCCACTTGAGACAGGGCTACGACGGATAGGAACAATCGTCTCATTTTTCACACACGAGCATATAGTCCAGTCAAATAGGTATTTCATTACGAAAATCGAAAGATATGGACCGATTTTGATGAAACAAAGTGCATTCGATTCGGGATGACGTCTAGAAAAAAGCTTACAGGTTAGTTTTTTGTGCAAATTTGTAATTTTTTTTTTAAACGAAAAATTGACCAATTTTTGTCTAATTATTGGGAAAACTACTTGGTCGGGGGTTTTTGGGGTCGCTGATTACGATTCTGAAATAAGATTGGCCAAAATCGAATTCCCCAGATGGTAATTGGCCACTTTAATTGGACAAAGTGACCATTTCTTTAAATTCTATCAAAAATAGCCAGGAAAGAACACTCGGGGGTTTTTGGGGTCGCTGATTACGATTCTGAACTCAGATTGGCCAAAATCGAATTTACCAGATGGTAATTGGCCACTTTAATTGGACAAAGTGACCATTTCTTTAAATTCTATCAAAAATAGCCAGGAAAAAACACTCGGGGGTTTTTGGGGTCGCTGATTACGATTCTGAACTCAGATTGGCCAAAATCGAATTCCCCAGATGGTAATTGGCCACTTTCATTGGACAAAGTGACCATTTCTTTAAATTCTATCAAAAATAGCCAGGAAAAAACACTCGGGGGTTTTTGGGGTCGCTGATTACGATTCTGTACTCAGATTGGCCAAAATCGAATTCCTCAGATGGTAATTGGCCCCTTTAATTGGACAAAGTGACCATTTCTTTAAATTCTATCAAAAATAGCCAGGAAAAATCACTCGGTGGTTTTTGGGGTCGCTGATTACGATTCTGAACTCAGATTGGTCAAAATCGATCTCCCCAGCTGGTAATTGGCCAGTTCAATTGGACAAAATTGATAATTTTTTCTTAATTTCATCGCAAATAGACAGGAAAAATCACTCGGGGGTTTTCGGAGTCGCTGAGTACGATTCTGAAGTCAAATTGTTAGTTTTGATGAAATTTTGCAAAATCGGTCAATTTTGTCCAATTAAACCTGCCAATTACCAGCTGAGGAGTTCGATTTTGGACAATTCGAATTCAGAATCGTACTCAGCGACTCCGAAAACCCCCGAGTAATTTTTCCTGGCTATTTGTGATGAAATTAAGAAAAAATGATCAATTTTGTCCAATTAAACTGGCCAATTACCAGCTGGGAAGATCGATTTTGGCCAATCTGAGTTCAGAATCGTAATCAGCGACCCCGAAAACCCCCAACTAAATTTTCCCAATAATTATCCCAAAATTGGTGAATTTTTCGTTTAAAAAAAAATTACAAATTTGCACAGAAACTAACCGGTAAGCTTTTTTATAGACGTCATCCCGAATCGAATGCACTTTATTTCATCAAAATCGGTCCATATCTTTCGATTTTCGTAAGGCGGCCTGTTTTAATACCTATTTGACTCGACTAATAAAAATGTCAGTCATCACACAAATAATAAAGTTCCGAAAAAAATTTTTAGATCAATTATGATACTTCCTTTATTCTACGTACGGTAAGGCGAGTAAGAAAATTATCTCGAATGAATTCTGCATGGCCAATGATGATTATCTATTTCTCACATGATAGTTTTCTAAAACTAAAATCTTTCAATTGTACATTTCGACCATCATTGTGGAAAAGATATAAAGACTACCCTGTTTTATGTTATTCTTCGAGCTACATCGTTCGTATTTTATTTCAAGTCTATAAAATTACATGAGCGCCTTCATATTTCTGAGTGTATCTGAAGAAAAGCAAGTAGATCAGTAGATCGAAGGGGCCCCTTCGAATCTGTATCTCGAGCTACTTTGATTCCTTTCATTAACATATATTTTCCGTAAAATAAAATAACTTTTATCCCTTAATTTGAATCTATTGGTGAATAATCACGTTACTAAGTGTTGAGATAATAGCTCCAAAATCACACATCAATAGTTAATTTCATTCAATAAAACAATTCATTACCCAACTGAAATTGAAACGAATATTCCAAAGACAAAAATGTAGCAGATAATTCAATATGTATACTACAATTTAATTTTCCGTAATAGAAATTCTATAATATTTGGTATTGGTATGATTATTTCTTTATATCCTTTTGCATAATGTAGATCAGAATGATTTTCATGCCATCATTTCTGTCATGCTTTCATTGGATGATTGCTGATGCTAAGACTTTTGTAATATGCTACATTCACCAGATTAATAACATTTTTGCTTCTTAACAAAGCGTGTATCCTAGTATGTACATTTTCAGTATTCCATATAGTGAAAACAGATGGTTTCAATGGATTAATTATATTATTCCCTTATATTTACAAAAAATCGAACCAGATTATGATTACTTACCAAGTCGGATACCAATGGTATAGATTTTCTACGTGGGCGTATATCTGGCATACTGTCGATATTGCTGTAGAATGGATTATCACCCGGGTGTCTGGAAATAAATGAATGTTATTAGTTATGTATTAAATCTCTGAAAAATTGAAAATGGCTTACTTAAATCATACATAATACAACCTCTCTTACATCAACTTTGAGATTATTCGATTTCGAAGTAAATTTGAGGAACATTTCAATTTGTTTGTTGTGATCATATCAAGAAGTATTTTTATAGATTATTCCGAAATAACCCTTGCGTGTAGCTCAACACTTAAGATAGTGGCAATAGCTATTCAATCTACCTTTCAAACCCCTAGTGTATTACATTCTTTATATCGATGCTATGTTTTATTCATTATTGTATTACGTATAACAAGTAACAAGATTCACCCGAGCGAGAGTAAAATATCGTGCAGTTTGTTGTGGGTGGAAACTATTTCAAGGTGCTAGCAAACCCGTTTTCAGCCTGGGAAAGGATATGCTATACTTGTGGGCGATTCTGTAGAGGCTTCGGATTATAGTAGAGACTGATACTTATCTTGAAGATGGGACTGCTGATAATATGTCAAATCATACTTCATACAATATGAGAACAAAATATGGAAAAAACTAGTTGAATATTATGACAAAATAGTTTCTCATACTATCGAATTTTTTCATTTGACATACAACTGCTGGTCGGCAGGAGTTCGGATATTCGAGGTACTAACTAATGGAATCCAATACTTCACCTGCTGGTGGTTTTTCTGAAATATTAATTCATCTTCAATATACTCAAAAATGAGCTTATGTCCCTAATCCTTGTAAAAAAAACGTTCTTCACGTTGAGATAGAAATTCCATGTATACTTACTGAATACTTTGATCATTATTTCTATTTTATCTGAAAATCGATGCAGAAATTTGGGCTAAGACTATTCTTTCCTAAAGGAGGACATATGAAAGTAGTATTTCAACATTTTCTTCTACAACGTCTTTATTTACTCGTTCAATAATGACCTGGGATTAATGAAACCTGAACACCAATTTGGAAAATTGTTTAATAGTTGAGGATTCTATCAAGAACACCGTCCGCACGCATATAAGAGCCGATAATGAGTCACTATCTCAGGAAGTCTACCAATAAGACGTACCCACCAGATTCGCCTAATCCTTTGAGATGTATACCCTCTATATTGAGTGAAGCATATCAAACGGTATATAAGATGAGTCCACTTTAGATCTCTACAGATTTATTTTCTGTAAATAATTCAACATCGTTATTTTAGTAGATCATGAGTTTCTAGTTTTTACCGTGGGGAAATTTGCGAGGAAATGGTTTCATGTGGTATGAAACATCTGCCTCTAGAGGAGCTTGCGATATTTCAAACTGTATGCTGCAATTTATTAAAAGTTAAATAGAAAACGAAATCGGAAAATTTTTTGGTTGCATTCAGTTAATTGTATCTTCCCGGACAATGAATGTTTTGTGCCTCTTATAGGTTTATCTTTGATTGGATCAATCAATCAATCAATCAAGGCGGTCGCAGACAAGTCCGGTGTATTTAGATCGTTTGATTGGGTCCATTTTGCGCTCCTTGCAATCAGTCCAGCAAGCCTGAGGCAACGCCTTGGATTCATGTCACATGGTCTCAGGCAGCATGTACGCGTTGATGAAATATTTCATTCTGGGAGGAGGTAGTGGTGGATATCCTACTAGGTTATTTCAGACACTTTTCTGCACCTCTCCGTATCTACTATAATCTGCCAATTAAATGTAGATTTCCATTCAGGTCAGAGTTGACTGGATTGTCACCAGTTTTGTGCCTCTTTTGCTCATGTAGAGAAGAACTTTCACACGTTTGGGCAGAAACTTTGCAAAGTGAAGCTTCACCTGCCTCATATCAGGGGCATTGCACTGTGAGTCATTGTCTGTTCAGTAGCTGTCCTCGAGAGTGAAGCGGTGGTGAAAGAAATAACGATCGTTGGATCAGTGACAGAGAATCGGTCAAAGCTCAGAAATGTTTTTAAAAAAATCAGAGTTCCTTCTGGCTGGAACCAGATGGTATTTATAATATAAAAGTATTAAAATTTGGAGTAGCGAAATATCTAGAAACATAAGTAAGGGATATTACCAAGTATCAGTTTCAGTTAAATTCTTATGGAACATTGTCATGATTATGTCGCTCGATCGTATCGCTGCAAGCATATTCGATAAGTCCTGTGATCTCAGTCATGCGTAGTAATATTGATGTTTTGCAATCTTCTTGAATGTAATACGTACAAGTTTCCTTCGTCACACGGAGAAAACTTCACCTATTCACCTCCCTCACTCTCGTACATACTACCTTCCCAAGTTGCTCTATCTCATTCTTACTGATTCCTCCTGCTGATCGCCGTACATTGATCATTTATCTACTAATATCTCTATTAACATCTGATATATCTTCGAAATACCACTTGGCAATGTGCAAAGCTCGCGTGAGTGGAAGATATTGGCATCTCACTGCGCATATACTGCGTTGAATGGGACTCATCTTGGCTTTATCTGTCAACGTCGCCAACATCAACATATTTCTTGCTTAAATGCAGTATAAGGGCTATTTGCTATTTGCAGTTCTCCCATCTCTCGATTCATACCGGAGAAGAGATAAACGCAAAACCAGATATCGCCTAGCACTTGTAGAGAGGTAAAACTCAATCATTTTTGTGGCGACTTGAAACAGAGCTGTATACTCTAAATGTATATTGGAATATGAGTACCGACTATTCCTCAGCCACGTGCAACGGCTACTGTTTTTCCCGTCTACTGAGAGTATTAGTAGTAAGTATTTACGGTCCCCGATTCTGTAAGATAATCTCGATATCGAAGAAAATCCAGTTTTCGCTTATGCCGAAACCTTATTATTGGTAACAATTTACGAAGTTAATCATCCGATGAGGAGTTGATATATTTCAGGACGAACTAATTTTTAACAAATCCGAAATTAAATTCAATTTCCCAATTATTTCCGAAATTCCAATTGATTTTCAATTTATTTTGCTGTCCAAAATTGAAAGTGCAACTTCAGAGCTAACCAATGGTTGCGATAAGATGAATGTGTATTGCGAACTGAAGTTTATTTGAGTCAGACTTATGAATGAATTATCAATTTACTTAGTTAAAATAAAAATTAAAAAAAAACAATTGAATAATCTAGAACTTTGATATTCTTCGTCAGAAAAAATTTAATTAGAGTTTATATATGAAGAACACTTTCCTCAACAAATCTACCATTTGAGCAGGGAGATGGTTATACATTGGACAGTAAAAAGTGCCCAAAGTAGTTGAGTTGACTTCCGATTACTGGGAAGTTAGGATTTCAAAATACAATACAACTAGAAGATTCAATTAAGTATAGTACTACACTAATCAGAAACAACTATCAACATCAACTACTATCATTAAAACTTTATGGTACATATTATATGTCTTTTTTCATACTTTGACTATACGAGAGGGAAACCGATAATGTTCGAAGAACATCGTGTGAACAAGTGGTGAAATATTGGGGGCCATTCGAATCAAAGGTTTGGAAGTTATAGGCATAGGGAAAAACCTCACTAGGTAAAGAGTTCCACAACTTCGCTGTTCAATAGAAAATGGAGACTGGCAGGAAGTTCAGCACGACTCGAGCTTGACAATGAAACGGTGACTAGCTTGAGCTCATCTAGTTCGCCTATCTGGAATCTCTAGTAGTGGAACAACAGATCAGATTCCTGATGAACAGCGACCATAGAAATTTCTGACGAAAACAAAGAGATTGCCCACCTTTCTACGATGTTCTAGAGTGACAATATTTCACTTTGACATTTGATTATTTATAACCTTATTATTTACTTTACATTTGTTGCTGTACTCATGAGGAGTACATCTCATGTTATTGATACATTTTCAACTTCCTAGAGAAAAAATCAACTTCAGCTATTCATACATTCTTAGGTCTGGTGCTTGATTTTTTCTTTTCCACCAATCATGTGTTTTAGAATTTCAAAATCAAGTGTGTTTACTAGGACCTGTCGGTTTTACTTCACATTTGTTGCTGTACTTATGAGGAGTACATCTCATGTTAGAGATAAATTTTCAACTTCCTAGAGAAAAAATCAACTTCAGCTATTCATACCTTCTTAGGTATGGCGCTTGATTATTTCTTTTCCACCAATCATGTGTTTTAGAATTTCAAATCTTTTCTTATTCTAACTCTTATTATACAAATGCTGCTTATTATCTGCATGTCTAATATCAGTATTCTATTTATCGTAGTCCTTAAATTTCAATTTCAGTTGATACACATTCATATTTCACGCACTTGGAGTTTTCCGATGCCTTACTTGATTATTTAAAACCTTTTGGAGGTATCACTTTCATTTTACTTGGATCTAACTTATAATCTAATTAACATTTGATTTCCTTGAAAAGGAGATGAAGTTGCTTTGTCTCCTATAATTATTGATAGCAATGTATAGTAGAAATGAGTGTTAATGTGTCTTATTTTCCAAGAATTTACATTGAGATTGTCAAGAATCAATATTATGTTACCGTACATATTTAGATCAGATATAGATATAGTGTTTTATATTTTGGATATGATTCTGAATCAAAAATCGAGGAATGCTTAGATTCAGAAATACTGTCCTTGTAGAATTTGACTAGGAGAAAAACAGATTGCATCGCTGTGCTCACTTCACTCTGATAGGTAGATCAATTCCCACATTTTGGTGGATGCGACGGAGAAAAATAAACAAAATTCGGAGGTATTTGAAAATAACGTACATTCCGACGGTTAGAATTTTTCAGTCGCTTTTCATCAAATTAGCTTCATTTTGTTGCTTATTTAGAACGTAAAAATAAAATTGGCTTTGTAATCTCTTAATCAGGAGTGCCACACCTTATCTTCGAACAACTGTATCCCGAATTAATAATTTTTGGTCTTGACGAAAATTATAAGCCTCCATTTACAACTTAATTTTTTAGAGAGCATTTAATTGCAAAGTCTGTTTGTGGTTATAGTAACTATATCTCGTTCATCTTGATTGAGGATGGGCGTTAGCAATTTTTGACTCACGCTCAGGATACTGGAGATTTCTCTCACGCATTCTCACACCAACACAAACAATCACGTCAATGTGACTCACACAGGCTCACGATACTGAAGATTATACTCACGCATGAAAAGACAACCACGTTTTTAAGATTCACACATTGAGAGGATTTTTTAAGATCGACCTCTATTCCCGACTTTCTTTTACGAAGAATAACACTTCACCAAGCATTCTTCAAGCGTTCAAGTTTGTGGAACCACAGCGAAGCGGGAGATTTTCATCGAACGAGTGGGCTAAAATGCCTAATGGAACGACTTGTATATAATATTTTTCCTACTCCGTGTTTATTTATGAGTTAACGAAAAAATTCGGGGCTTGTAAGGACACGTTATTAACTCATTAGACTTCTTGTTGTTTGTTTGATTTTGTAAATGTAGAAATGAAAATTTGTAACTATATATACGATATATTTATAAAATAAAATAGTGGATGAAATGTTGATGTAGAGTATGAGAATATTATAATATCTTTCAAGACAACGATGTGTATGTCATGAGGATCAAAATGTTAATGAATTTAAAATGTAGAATCAGTAAGTCAGAGATCTTATACACTACCTGGCCGACATAAAACCTTTTTAAAATGATCTGTTTCAACTTGATAATCAGGTTTGGTGTATCTACTGGTAAACCGAGCTTTATAGAGGGTTAGTTAGTTGTACATTCATACTTTATCTTTTTCTGTCCAATATTAAGTTGAAAATAACATGGCAACACTAAGAATAATGAAATAAATAAAAGAAAGAAAATTTTAAATTCTGGAACAGCGTTTTAAAAATGCGTTTTTAATGAATTTCGAATTAAATTGAATCTTCAGTTTGCGCTTCTTCAGAAGATATTTTAATTTCGATCATTTTGAATGAAATGAACAAATATGTTTCGATGGGCACTCCTCCCAAATTAAGTGAAATGGTTTCTGTCGGTATTTGTTACCGTCATAATCCCATTCTTTCAATAATTTGAAGTTGTGATGATAATAATGACAGTTTGTTGATATCAACTTCTAAAATCTAAAATGGAATTTGTCAATCTCGGATTCGTCAGAAACTTTATCAAAGGTGTTTCTCCTTACATCTATGAGAGGCATGTATTGCAAATTTAGAGATTTTTGTTAATTCATTGTGTTCAATCCTCCTTCTTTCAGAAATTGAGTTATTGATCGAAGATTTGTTCAACGCTATTTGACGAAGTTTCTCAACTTCATTGTAACACTTTCGCTGCCTCAAAGGGACGTTCAATGATCTATGGATAAAACTATTAAATGGAGCTATTTTATAATTAATTGGTGTAACTGAATCCGTAGTAGAATACTCATTTATTAAAGAGCGGCTAATGACTTTTATCAATAAATACAATTTACTACATGAACATCAATATGGCTTCATAAAAAAAAGATCAACATCAGATGCAGTAGTCGAAGTAATACACAATGTAATCGATAATGTAGAAAATGGTAAACACACTTCCTTGACTTTGTGGGATCTAAGCAAAGCATTTGATTGCATCAACCACAATATCCTAATAGAAAAACTTTCATATTACGGAATCCGAGGAACAGCTTCAAACTTTTTTCAATCTTATCTACACTCAAGAAAACAAGCCGTCAGTGTGGATGGTGTTTTGTCAAATGAAAAAAATATGTTCCATGGTATACCCCAAGGCTCTATTCTGGGACCGACACTTTTCATTGTTTATATAAATGACATTTTTTATCAGTTACTACCCAGCACAATTATCTGTTTCGCAGATGATACCACAATGTTAGAATCTAATTCTGATATTGATAAACTACTAGAAAAGACTGAAGAAATCGAAGAAAAAGCAGAAAACTGGTTTGCTTGTAACAAATTAAAATTGAATAGGGATAAAACCCAGAATCTCCTAATCTCTTCAAATAACAGACTTACTAGTAATGAACACGTTAAACTGCTTGGTATAACCATTAACGATTCACTCAAATGGGAAAATCACATCGATCAACTCTGCAAAAAACTATCCACTCAATTATTTCTACTCCGTCAGATGAAGAAAGTTTTAAGCCCCCAAACACTACTAACCACGTACCACGCATTATTTCACACTCACTTAATATATGGGATACTGCTTTGGGGAAAGTCTACTAATGCCCTAAGAGCATTCCGTATGCAAAAAAAAGCTGTCAGAATTATAGCTGGTGTTCCTTTGAATGAACACTGCCAACCACTCTTCAATAAATTGAAGATAATGCCTTTGCCCTGCATCTATATATTTCACACTTTACTCCACATTCACAAGAATAAAAATTCATACTCCACTCACTCAGACCTCCATGATTACCCCACTAGAAATGCAGGAAAACTCCGTCAACCAAAGGTTAGGCTCGAAATGTCGAGGCGTAACTCGCTGGATTTCAAATTATATAACCACCTACCTTTTGATCTGACGCTTTCAAGCATAAATGTGTTCAGAAGGAGGGTGAAAAAATATCTTCTTGAGAATTGTTTTTACTCTATCCAAGATTTTATGAATTGTACATTAACAAAATGATTTTAAATTTAAATTTATTTTAAAATTTATTTTAACAAATAAGTGTTTTAGATATTCATTCGAAACCCATTTGTGTTGACTATTGATGTAAGTTTTAAATTTTTACAATTATTTACTATGTAGTACTCTGTACCCATTAATTCCTATGACTTGTCATAAATGTAATCCATTGCATAACATGATCAAATAAATCTATCTATCTATCTATCTATCTATCTATCTATCTATTTCAGTGAGTTATCTGTATGTATGTTTAATGCCAAGTGGTGACCGTCTTTGATAATGTTAATATCAAGGTAGGGGGTTGGTTATCTGTTTATATTACTACAGTGCATTTGAATGAATGAAATTGGCTATTAAGTGTGTATTTGTAGTGAATACTGGTTGATTGTTCACTATTATAGTATTATAGTGTATCTACAGTGTAACTCGTTTATAGTATATTGCTTCAGATTTGATATTTATAACAGATTGAGGAATATATGCATCAACCAGTCTCTGCTGTACATTAAGTCATGTTGTTTTGATTATCCGAATGAAACCAAACATCCATATGGCATGTGGTGGTTTAATCATTACGTTAACATCGGCTTAATATCATCCGATTGGTACAAATAAAATTCACGTTCAAATGACATGTGGCTCATGCAACCTGTTATCGTCAATGAAATGTTCCAGTCCTAAATTCCTTCATGAGCATAGCTGTTATATAATTGTGTAGCTGTCACCATTAACATATGGCAAACGTTCATTATCGAGGAATAATTTCCTTCTTGCTTATCGTCTTCTATTAGCTGGGAAGGAAATATCCCCATTGATAGTGTAATTCAGTGAAAGGGGTTTGGAGAATTCCTCTCAGCGTTCGTAGTATGCTGTAAATGTCGAATCTGCTAGTATCAATCCACTGGAACCCATGACGTCCCACGAAAACAAAACAACTCGATATGACTCTACAAGATATTTCAGTACGATACTAGCAGAAAGCTTGTGGAAAATTATCGAATATCAGGTCCGTATTCTCCCATATCAACCATAAGTCCATTGGATAAATATGAGACTGTTGTGGTAATGAAATCATTCCAATGTAAAGAGGTGTCTTAATTTTAGTTAAATATGAATCAGGAAGTAGGTTAATCGTGGAGTGAATATCTTATGTTGAATCAATGTAAATCTTAAATCAATAGTTATCCGTAACCTAGACAATGGCATCACAGCTATCTATGATCAGAAATTTGAACAATCCAAGTAGATAACCGTAGATGAAAACTATTAGATATAAAAACAGACAGTGAATAATATAAAAACAGTTGGTGAACTCTACAGGTCTAACGGTAACATTAATATGGTTGATGAAATACAGAAGTCGATCATAGAAGAGTTGGCTGTATCCTAACGGACCAGGAGAGCCAAAATTAGTCCATACATCAAGGAAACTCATTAGATTTAATAGTGGTTCAGATGGAATTCAGAAATATTTTATCTTCTACCGCTGGACATTAAAATCTCGATTAATACGCAGGAGTCTCAGAGAGGCAAGTCAATTTCTGAGAATAAATTCTGAATTAACGATTTCATTGATGGGAATATTGTATGTTTGTGATTGTAGGTACCAATTCCGATCGTTGAGCAGTGTTTTGAGTTAATGATGTAGGAGTGGAAGAAATGTGTAAGTTATCATTAGTCTATTGTGAATTGTATTTCTTGATGTACGATTGTGTGAAAATGAGGTTGATTAATAGATATAACAACGTAGCTAATGCATTGTAGTAGGATGTAAGTTCAAAGCGGTTTGTTTGTTCTGAGTGAATTACTGAGTTATTCGCTAACGAGCCTGAATCGTTGTTATTTTGGCGATATTGCGTGTCACCGTTATTTTAGTGTTGAATCTTATTGCTAGTTTAGCAGTCATTGCGTGTCTCAAATTTATTACAAATAACAGAGAATTATTACGGATTGAGCGTACCATCAGAAGATGAGATAGCGTATTAGTTCTTATTTTCTACTCAGGAATTACGTATCTTACGTCCTCAAAGTGAGACCTACAATTCATTATATGTGCAGTATTATTTTGTTAGATAAATAACAACACCTGTACATCTTAATTCTAGATTATGAGGATCAGGTGAGGTTAAAATATTAGCTGTTCTAATTTTCCCTACATTCTAAATTTTACTGAATACTGAACTTAAATGATAGTCCAGTCAAAAAATAGGGGTTAATCACCTGAAATTTTATAGACCGCATGAAAATGTAAAATTCTTTTTGCATCGTTTTCAGAATGACTTAAACATTGTTAGTCATAAGAAAAAAAGGGGGCTCGTCATTATTACTATTGATAAATAATGAAAAACTATTTTCTGTTAACAAATAAATGTCTTTTATATCAAACGGAATATCTTGTGCTGTTTCAATACAAAGTTTCTGAAATTTGGTATCAGGGGGTTTTTGGTCCGCTGAACCAGAATCTGAAGTCGAAAAATAGAAAAACCGGCCCGTTTGCTGGAAATCCCGAAAAGTCTTACCAAATCTTCGCAACAAACAAAATTTTGTCTCCGATTGTGGTTTTGAAATAACAAGATGCCGTAATGTGTCTCGGTACAATTTTCACTATGAGAAGGAACACATTTTTGGAAATTGGTGGAAAATTGCGACGGTTTTCCTTCATGTTCCTATCTCGGTCCTCGCTCAAAGTGATCACTGAGTATTATTTTATGATCATAAAATTGAAACCGACGACAGTTTTCTGGAAAACTCAGGAAAATGAAAATTAACCATTTCTACAGGACAAACTTTAATCATTTCGATCTTCGAGAAATTTTAGTCAGTGTTATAGGAATAATGAGGTACCGTTATGATTCTCGGTACAAGTTTCTCTAAAAGAAGGAAATTTCTGGTGAATTGGTGGAAGTTGCGTCGTTTTCCTCTATATTCCTTTCTCGTTCCTCGTCCAACGTGTCAAATTATAGATTTTTGTGGTCGAGTATTATTTTATGGTTATATAATCAGAAGCAACTATAGTTTTCTGGAAAACTCCGAAATATGAAAATTTGACATATTTACAGGACAATCTTCAATTGCTATTTTGTTTTCTGAAAAATTTAAGACAATTATTATGATGAATTTCAAGTATGTTTTCTTATGTACACTACCTCTTTCGAAGCATGTAAAAAAAGAGCAGATGTTTTTGAAGCATCAATGATGATACGGCTTACGTGTACTATAGAGATCCTATACACAAGATCTCTATGACGTAGACACGTTAACGCGTACGGAGAACACAGTATAGCTGTCTTTGAGTGTAAAGGGAAAGGAACTGGCATGTTGGTAATAGTATCTGAGATGCGGCTGTAAAAGCAAGGCCTTTTTTCTATTGTAATTTATAAAATACGTGGACTCTATGAAATAACGATTTGTATTAAAAATTAGTAACCGAAAATAAAATTATGTAAATTAAGTTAACATATAAACATTCGAAAAAAAATTGTTAGCTGAGTAACTTAAAAACTTAATTGACAACAAAACGAACAGGTTAAGGGTTTGTGGTGAATTCAAGATTCGATATTTGTCCAAAAACGTTGATTTTGATAATGTGGAAGAAGAGACTATTTTATATATAATCGGGTACCATCATCATCTAATATATAAAATTCTCGTGTCACAATGTTCGTTCCCATACTCCTCCGAAACGGCTCGACCGATTCTTATGAAATTTTTTATGCATATTCAGTAAGTCTGAGATTCGGCTACTATTTATCTTTCAAACCCCTAAGTGACAAGGGGTGTCCACCCCAAAAAATTTTTTTTAATTTTTTTGGTAAAATTTTTTTTTCTGTTATGTGGCATTGAAAAATACATACAACCCTAAATTTTCACTCTTCTATCACAAACCCCTGCTTTTTAATAGTAATTTTAATAATTTTATCATTTTTTATCCCGCTCGATAACATCAATTATTATCACTTGGTAAGTTATCCCCTCCATGTGTCTACCCGATGTACACGCGAATTACATAAATCTCGAGTGGCTTGCAGAAAGACCAATTTTAGCGGCAAAAAATGTGGACATTGACATTTTGAATCTGAAGATACAACAGTTATTGCCAGGGGAATTGGTATCATATAAATCTATTGATACAGTTTGCGATGCCACTGAAGCTGTAAATTTTCCAACAGAGTTTTTGAACTCACTGGATTCGCCAGGCATGCCACCGCATAACTTACAATTGGAGGTTGGATCACCAATTATTTTGCTTCGTAATTTGAACCCACCACGGCTGTGCAACGGTAGGCGATTAGTCATTAAAAAATTAATGAAAAACGTTATCGAAGCCACCATTTAAAATGGCTAGTTTCGAGGTGAAAATATATTAATACCACGAATACATATTATACCCACATATGTGCAAATTCAATTTAAGCGTATTCACTTTCCGATTAGATTGGCATTTGCAATGACTATTAATAAATCCCAAGGCCAAACAATGTCTGTTTGTGACTTAGATTTGAGCACACCATGTTTTTCACACGGACAATTATACGTTGCATGCTCTCGAGTGGGTAAGCCATCAAGTTTGTTTGTATTAACTGAAGACGGGCTAACAAAAAATATTGTTCAAGCTGTAGCATTAAGAGATTGATATTATGTAATGAATTAATGATATAAATAATTATTACTTGAAATAAATTATAATAAATTAAAAAAATTAATGTTTAGTGTTTTGTTATTTTCATATTCCCTCATCGTTCACAGCACTTCATGCCTTTTTCACTCATATACCACATCCATACACACTTCCAATAAGTTAGTTATTTTTTTTTTTAACTAGAAATTCTCTAGAAATTATTTACATGGCAATACAACGTTTGCCGGGTCAGCTAGATATTATATAGATCTTTCACTACAATTTTCTGAAAAAAAAAATTGATATTAAAGCTTAATAAAAACTTAAATTTCGGAGTTTTCCGGACAACTATAATTGCTTTTGATTTTATAACCATACTCAGCGACCACAAAAACTTATAATTTGACACGTTGGCGAAGACCGGGGTAGGAATATGAACGAGAAACTACGCAATTTTATACCATTTTCCCAGAATTTCCCTTCTTTTAGTGAAAATTGTACCGAGAACCATCACGGTACCTCATTCCATTTGTTAATTGAAAATGGGATTGAATTGTTAATTAATAGTAATAATGACGAGCTTCCCTTTTTTTCTGAATAACCATGTGTGAGCCATCCTAAATACGATGCAAAAAGAATTTTGCATTTTCGTGAGGCTATAAAATCTTAGATGTTGTTCACACTTTTGACTGCACTATGATTATAGAAGTAAGGTGCGATGAATGAATAGGTGAATAAAATAATGAACTGAATGGAGTCCTCCATATTCATGATAATTATAACAACCAACAGCACCATCTCATGAGATTATCGTGAACTCTATTCCATGTCAAGAGCTACTTGAGACCCCAGCAACTTGATATTCTATAAAGCATAGATTTGACTTATCCTGGAGTAGTGTTCACATATTTAGAGTTCAGCTCCCAAACTTAAGCGGAAGCCTTTAGATTCTATTCTTATGATTGGTGAAGTCAAACTTACGAACCCATTGATGTCTCTAGAATATGGCAGGCAGGTGGATAATCTCTTTCTTTTCTACAGATATTTCCATGATCAGTGCTTATCGGAAATTTCGTCCGTTATTTCTTCACGAGAGATAGCTGGTACGCAAACTAAACGAGCTCAGGCTGGTCATTCCTTCATTGTGAAGCTCGATAACTGCCAAACTTCTTTCTAGCAGACTTTATCCATCCATCGACCGGACAAGTTTTTGTCTAGTGACGTCTTTTCTTATGCCTATAACCCCCAAACCTCCAAGAAAAATTCGAATTCCTATCTCCTGCCCTAACATTCCATCGCTGGCTCACACAATGTTTTTCGAATATTATAGGTTTTTCTCTCATGTAGTAAAAAAAAGTACATACCAATGTTGCTAAGCCGGATACCTATTAAGGGTTGAATGAAAAATTGTTATAATGATCCATTAGCAGAATAATTTGGTTGTTGAATAATTTGTGATCAATTTGATCATAAAAACTTTTCCTCATAATAGTTCATTCGATTTTGAGAAAAAGTCATGAGGAGAAATCCTGATTTTATTTATTTCTATTTATTTCTACAAACCAGCATCCAGCAATAATCCAAATTCAGTTTGGCAACCAGCAAGTTATCTTATACATTGATAATCCAGACTTAAAGAATAGTGCAGTATGCTAAATGATAAAAGGAATAACGCATTACGCAATACAGATGAAAATAGAATAAAAATCAGTGATTTAGCAGGAGGCTTCTAATCTGACGGACAGAGGTGCAGCATATATCAAGAGCCCACAATCTGTGTGTAAGCATGACATAGCTGATGCATTGGATAATAAAAAACAAGTCGGGTACGGGAGATCTCTAAACGAAAAGTTAGGGAATGCCTTGTTCCGAGTGTAGGTGAGAATTTAAGTGTGCATGTAAGTCTGGATTAGCCGCCACACCATTCGCAAGTTTGAACAAGAATAACACAGCCAGGGATTGACGCCGGCTCTCTATGCTGACAAAACCAAATCTTTCCAGCAGTACATTTTTAAGGGCTTTCTCTAATGGGATAAGCACTATCATTTCGAAAAGAGAGTGATTTAAAACATTTCCTTAGAACATGCTCAATAGTATCAATGCCACTATCAGTATATGGGGCCAAACGATATGAGCATACTAAGACTGAGGGCGGATCAAGGTATTGAACAATGAAATTGAAGTTCTAGAATCAACGACATTCAGAATATTGCAAAATATGAAGCCCTTAGTGGATTGAAGCACAATTGTGAATTCAAGATATTTCCAATGACTTTCATTTGAGTTGCTTGGAACAGAGAGGCCTTGTCAAGAGCTGTATGAAAACCACATGGCGGCTTGCTTCAGGTATATAAGAACATCCAGAGATGTTCAGATCTAGTCCGTTTGATTGGCACCATGCGTGTAACCTGCTCAGATAATAAAGAAGCGTCTGCAAGTGAAGCATCATATCATCCGCACAGATAGTTTCACTCTGAATATTCTGGTTCCATCATCTATGCATGTGAAGTATACACAACGGAGGCTGCAAGACTTATACCTGCAGAACACCGGATGTCACTTGGGAGATTTCAGACCCGAAACTAGCGACTTTATGTTGTGAGTAGCTGACAAAGAAAGTGGATCGGTATAGAGGAAAGACATTTATAAAGCTTTTTGATTATCAAATGCTATTCTAATTGATCGAAGGCATTGCTGAAGTCTATATAAACAATTCCACCTGAGCACCTGCTAGCACAGCTTCCGGAGAAATTGACAGACATAGTAGATATGTGTTTAACAAACCCGTTTTCGATATGACCGTTGGTGAAATATATGATTGGGAATCAGATCATAAATGACGAACTTGAATAACTCTGGTTAACAGGACTACTTATAGATCCATGAATGCAAACATCGGTTGTCACCTTTTTGGAAGAAGCGAGTCACAGATGCTAACTTCCAAGTGACAGGAAAAAATCCGGTTCTATGAATCGACTTCAGAATGTGCAGTGGGGGGTTCACTATCCAGATGAGCAGATAATGAATGATCGAAGCCTTTACTAAGAAACAAAGACAAAGAATTGACGACGCTCCTCTGGGGAAAAGCAACATTTCCTTCATGAGAAACTTGTGAAGGTATGTCATGGAGGAGGGTATTTGCGCTCAGTGGATTGGGATGAATTCGAAATAAACATGTCAATTGCAGAATAGGTGATGACATACAATTCATTCAATGCTCCATGTAGATCAGTATCTTCAAGTACAGAGTACCAGGGTTCGTCGGACAAGAGTATTCAGAATGAAATGTGATCAAATTTAAAAGTTACGCATATTTGCAGATTTAATCAAACTTGAATCTTCAGAAACTCAACCTAACATAAATATTCGGGGAACTTTCATGAAATAGCCAGAATCACCATGTCTGCCTTGTATCCTGCACACATTGACTGATCAAAGTTCCTGTAGCAAAACCTATACAATTTGAACATTGTATGTGATTATATGCATTTCTTTTCACGCAACAAGTTACAGTTCTCATTTAGTACACAAGCTGCTCCAAGTGTACCATCGGAAAATAATCTGATAGACCTAAATCTGGAAATAGTGTTGGCCAGTGTACTTAGATGACTATGATCGATTCGTTCCATATAGAAAATAACGATTTTCCTCTGAACAGTTTCCTCGCAATTATTTTCGGAATGCAGTACGATATGAGTTCTAATGACGAACACTGATTAACTTGAAGAACGCTCATCATTTTTTGTCGTGAATATTTGGTAAATGGGGGTAGCCTGAGGTACCTACATCATTTATTGGCAGAAGTACATCATTCAGATGGTTTTCAGTTCCACTTTCTCAAAGTATAATGGCCATCTTCAGCATAATACCCGTTAAGATCACTGTAGTTCTTGATATTTTTTCAGTTTTACTATGTCTCTCATTTCATCTATTACTAGTTATAAATTGTTTTATTTTAATTATGCCTGCCCTGCAGTGGTTGGCGAAACGTCGGCATCAAGTCGTGTTACTGTGACGCGGAATTCATCCGAAGTAAGTTATAGTTATAGAGCGTTTCATTTTCATTTTGTATACAGTTACCCGAGACTTCTTTGTGCGACTAGGTGATGGAAGTAAAATATACCAATATAGAGGGTGTAGCAGGTTTTAGTAGCAGAACTTGAACAGTCAATAGAAAATTTGATTTTGAGAAAAAAGTTCCTATTAACATATATGCATAGACGCTCAATTTTTGAAATGCAGGGTAGGGTGTTGAATTTTATAGAAAATTTCTAAATTTTAATTTTGTTTGTATCTCAGAAAATAATCAAGACGTCTCAATGAAATTTGGTACCGTGGATGCGTAGATTTGCACATAATTTGAAACCGGTATCACTTCCAGTGGCGTATTTACAAACAATAAATTGAGCCAAAAAGTGTTATCACCCTGTGAAAGTTATCTTTTAGTAACAAATTTCGATACAGAATTTGAATCAAAATAAATAAGGTTTCCAGATATTTCTTTGTACCTAGCACCGTTCCACGACAAATTTGATTTTTGTGATTAATTACCACCACTATGAAAATCGGATGAAAATTGAAAAAGGTTTTCGTTAAAGTTATTAGATCTATTGTACGACATTGTGAACTATGTACACGAGAAAACGGAAATCATTTTGATTAATTTCTTTAAAATTAATACACAAAATTTAGAAAATGGTGTCTTGTTAACTCTTGTTGTTGAACTTACTATAAATTGAAGTACATTGTTGTAGCTATCTGGATTAAAAATTTTTGGAAATAAAAATTTGTTATTTGGTCTTTCTTTGTAATATATCGCTGTAGAGATTAGAAAAGACAGCTTATCTTATTTTAGTCACTCAACGACGTTCTTTAATTTAAAGTTCCCCTTTTTCCAATTTTCACCCGATTTTCGTAGTGGTTATTAATCATAAAAATTAAATTTGATTCGGTACAAGAAATATCAAGAGACCTTATTTGTTTAGATTTACATTCTGCATCCTGTTCCTAAAAAGTGGTCTTTACAGGGTGATAACACTTTTCGGGTCTATTTATTGTTGTTGAATACCTATATCCACGCCATTGGAAGTAATACCAATACTCAAAATATGTGCAAACGTGGTAACTTATCTATTCAATCACGGTATCAAATTTAATTCAGATATCTTGATTATCTTCGGAGATACGAACAAAATCAAGGAAATTTATAAAATTCAATCTCAGAAATTAAGCGTATGTGCATATATTTTAATAGGAACTTTCTTCCTCAGAATCAAAATTTTTATCGACTGCTGAAGTTCTACTACTAAAACCTGGGAGACCCTGTATAATATCAATTCGATTCTAAATTCAACTCTCGTAAATAATTTTATATTATCAACGTTAACAAGCTATTTTCAATTTTAAAATGACATCTTAAGTTCACATCTGGAATTAAGTTTCGAACCCAATGGACAATAGTTTATTTTGATGGGTAAAATTGTGGTGTTACGTCAACAGAAGAATTCGACGAACATGTTGATTTTATCTATTTCATTGTAGTTTGAAGTAGTGAATATATTCAATTAGTGACTGATGACAGGCGTTAATCGGATATAGGAGGTTTTCTTGATTGGTCTGGTAACACTTTATACGCAGTGTTTCTTTGATACATCATGAAGCGTTCGAGTTGTCGAGATTTGCAGTCAACCCCACATTGCGTTTTCAACTCGTTCTGTGAATCCGCAAATTCCAATTGGAGCGTTCATATTCTAATATTAATTACCTTCCAAATTATCAAAATTCTTGATATTCGGTTACAGGAATTCATTATGTATCCTGATTCAAATATAATTTATGAGCTCGCATTAATACCGCTTCTTCAACCCTCAATAATTACCACATTTGTACGGTTGGATAAGTAATGCATTATCGCATACTAACTAACTCATCGAATTTAGATCATTATTAGTTCCGGTATTTCATTGCTGCTCTTCGAATGTTCAAGCCAGTTCCAGAATTTCTCAGAGAATTTTCTTGTTATTCAATGCAGCGAAATTATTAGCCTTAAGAAAGACATCTACTTCGCAATATATGTGTGTGTTATGTGACTTCTTGTTGCTACAATTAAATGCAACCTCAAAATGCAGGTTAGTTATCTACCTGAGCTGCTGGTGTTAAGTGAGAATTCGTGATATTCATGCTGGAACGTCGTTTCTGTACTGGGTATCTAATACCTCTACAACGAACCCAATTTGGGAATATGTATTTAAAAATTAATATATCATTCTTCACAGTCTGAATTAAAAATTGGGAACCTATGGCCACACGACTAAGTAGGTCGATTTCATTTCGATTCCATTCATTTCCATTTGGGAAGATGATGTTGACATTGGTAGTTGTTGGTATGATATTCGAGAGCATGCCCAGAGAACTGTGACTTTCCAGATCTATCAGCAGCTTGTTCCGCTCCATAATGCATGCTTATGGCCTGGCAGCGGTTAATTGCGTAAGCCTGTATGTTGCCCACTTCATTCTCTCTGAATAGATGAATATGAAGAGGAGGATGTTAAGTACAATTTCTGTAGCAGCCATTGGTGTGGAGTAGATGACTCCTGTGATGGTCAGGCATACTTGTCTTTGTAAGCTAGTGGGTTCGCTGTAATGCTTTCGGCCAACAGACTATGGTGCCATATGTTAACATGGATCTGATGACCATGACGTACAATCAGTATATTCGTTTGGGACCAGTGACCAAAGAGTTCTATGTCTAGAGAAGACAAGTCGGATTTATACCGTATTTTGGGAGTCTCCCTTTTTTCGTTCTTCACGCATGATCAAGGCACCGCTTTCTCTTTTTATCTCTGTATTAAGTAAAAAAAAAATTGGGGAGGATTTTTTAATCTTACCGATGAAGTTAAATATTTATGTTACATTGCGGAAGAAGTATTTTTAGCACATGAAAAAAATATATTCAAATATGATATTTTCAATTTTTTGGTTATCGAAGCATTAAAAAAAATACCAAATAATATATTTGATAAAAATTGTACCATTTCACATGATTCTAGTCATAAATTTAAATTAATTGAGTCTGTTTTAGAAATTTATTCTAATGCGAGATTGAAATATAAATCGCAAACTACGTGTAAAAAAATAATTTTAAGAATACCAATGTACGACAACATAATACAAGATTAACTTGTTTTTATGGAAGATAGAAAACTTTTTTTTTACAATAAATTATAATATATTTAAAAAAAATCTGTTATTATTGAAAATGTATTCCCTTTTTTCCTTTTTTTTTTGAAGCGGTACGTCTTTTGTATTTCGATTGGTTTGAGAAAGGGAAAAAAACAAGCCTCCTCGATCGCTTGTGACGCGGAGAGAGGGTAACCGCGCTGGACTCCCAAAATACGTTCTCTTTATATACAAACGATACAACTTGTCTTCTCTAGACATGGAACTTTTTGCCAGTGACACTAGATTTTCCACATATGTACCTGCATGTTCATAGGGGCATCCTTGCCTTGTGTGTTATATTTATTAAATGGAAGTTCCACGTAATTTCTACCTAGGCATATTCAACCTCTCCCGAAAATAGTATAGTTTCACACAATAAAGATGTTGAAGTTAGATTGTTCATCCTCTTTTTTCCAGTGAATGGTACTATAACAGTTTTTTATGGGTTGATAGACATCTGCTCGCTCTCACACCAGCGAAGTAGCGGGTCTAATATCTCTTGCAGAGTGATAGAGATCATCTCACCATATTTGACAGTCAACCTGACAGCAGGTGTCAGCTTAAAACATAGAGTTGGTACATATTCTGTGTAGACCATTTGAATGAAATTCCAATGTAACATAGAATATGATTCAACTTCTTGCATTAGCTGTTTTTAAAACATATATCATATGTTGGTACATATTTTATGTAGACCATTTGAATGAAATTTCAATGTAACATAGAATATAAGCCAACTTCTTGCATTAGCTGTTCAAAACATATTCCATAATGTTCCTACAATAATACATTTGATCCCCAGAAATGTCCGCTAGCGAAAACAAAAGGGAGGGAAGTCACGAAGTCGGAGATCGATTGATGACATCTCCTCCTCTCAATAGAAAGTAGCGTCATGTGAACGAAAATAAACTTGGAATCCAAATTTTTTTTTGAAGCGAATAGATTGAATGATAATGAAATGGATCTAAAACAAATATTGTCGAGGCAACGAATACTCTTCAGCAATTTAGTAGAATATAACGATAGTATATTACGTGTCACCTCATATTCTGATATAGAGCACATTTTCAGCATACTCGACAAATTACTTGGTAGATTAAAGTTCTAACATTCCATTCTCGGAAATTCGTTCAACATTACACCAAAAGTTACCTTAAATTTTTATGCCCTCCGTTTATGTAGTAATATTATAATTTTCCGTTCAAAAGCTTTCAGGAGATCGAGAGCAACGCAGAAAATGAAGAGCAGCTTAACGAGGAGATTAAACTAGGTAGTTCAAATTGAAATATTAATCATAAAATTCGTAGCAGGGAGTTTTGCGTAGAAAATAAGTAACTACTCTTTTTACTGGTAACTTCATGGAGTTCAAATTTAATTAGGACATTTCCTGATAGCATTTTTAGTCAAATTATTGAACTGGGAACTAAAGCATAATTGGATAAAGAATATCATTATACTCGTGAACTTATAATCTCCATGAGATATAGATAATAATCCATATTGTAGACCTAAACACTTTTATCTTAATATCACTATAATTTGTAACAACCGTTACTCTAGTTTCAGCGTTTTGCGCTTCATCTTCAATTGATATTTAAATACAATTGAAGATCCATAACTTCAGCTGAATAAACGTATTTTTGAACAAAGAATTACGGTGGTCATCCATAAACTTGAGGCATTTGTACTACATGATTAGATTTCACCCTGATAATGATATTGTAGGAAAAAACAGAGTAGGTATAGGACAAACCAGGACAAAATGTTCGCGAAATAACTACATTGGAGAGCTTTCAATAATGGTCAATAAATCAGGTATGTTTGTTAATTGAGGAGTTAATCATTAATATTTACGAAATAATCGCCCTTTCCCGGTTAAAATACTAAGAAAATGAGGAAACAAAATGTGCCTCTTCAAATATCATTCGAAATTAGTAATGCAAATAGTGGATTACCTTCACCTGGAGATGAATCTGAATTCATTAAATTGCTTTTTTGCTCGTACTTTTCCATTTCTCCTAAATTACCAAGATATTTGTAATCACTGTATATTAAAAGTTATAAACTTTCTTGAGAGATGTGTGACCTGAATTCCAAACATGTTCATCTGTTAGTGCCCGTATAAAAAGAAATAATAGTTATATATAGAAATTCTCGGGAAATAGGTCACATTAATTCTTTGTTTTATATTTTCGTCTTTACGTACGTTTTGGTCTCACGACCATCATCAGAAGACTTATTATGTCGAAAAGGGGTTTTTTAAAACTAATTATAGCACAAAGCGTCCATATCGCACCAATTTCAATCAAAAAAACCCACGTCGTCGAAACGAATAGAACCACGAATAATCGAAATTGTACCGTCAATATTTCAAGTATAAAATATAACAAGAATCCACCATTCAGTAATATTCTTATAATATACAAGCGCATGTTGGTACAGTGTCTCAACGACTGAAGATCAACTATTATGTTGAGTATCTACTCTCGATCCAGATGTAACGATTTATGAGGTACTTGAAAAAGGTTGCAGACCTGTATTGGACTATTACTTTTGGGCACTCTTCCTAAAATATACTTTCAACATTATAAAGACGCATGTAGTAATTTTCAAGAGTTTTGATTAATTAAATTAGTATAAATATGACTTAGTGTCTGAATATCTGTCCTATGATTTACAGATTTGGAGTCACGTTTTATGTGAATCATCTTCAGAATAGATCTTTCATAATAGTTGGTTTCCTTAGTTTGAATTATTTTTTTTTTGTAATCAAATTGATGGTTATAATCAAAGCAGTGTTTTGCAAGGGCGGTGGAATTTTTTAAGTTTTTATTTCTCGTACTATACTTATGGCCAAACATTCTTTTTTGTGAGTATTGTTTAGAAATTCTAGTATAAGTCCCATCGCAATCTTAACAATTTAATTTGTATACTGTGTGGGTTTGTTCATCTTCAGGTATTAAAGCTTTTAGATTTGAGAAAAATTTCTCAACACAATTAGTAGGTTTATGCGCGACATTTATATCATACTTTTCTAAACCTTTTTTAATTTTCTTTGAGATTGCTTGGATTGCGATGGGACTTATACTTGAATTCCTAAACAATATTCATAAAAAAGAATGTATGGCCATAAGTATAGTACAAGAAATAAAAACTTAATTCCACCCCCTTGCTAAACACTGCTTTGATTATAACCATCAATTTGATTACAAAAATGTTAATATTTTGACTGAAGAAACCAATTATAATAAAAGATCTGTTCTGGAGATGATTCACATGAAACGACTCCAATTCTGTAAATCATAGGACTGATATTCAGACATTGAGTCAGATTTATACTAACTTTATCAATTAAAACTCTTGCAATTCCTACATGCGTCTTTATTATGTTGAAAGTATATTTAAGGAAGAGTGCTCAAAAGTAGTATCTCAATACAGGTTTGCAACCTTTTTCAAATACCTCATAAATATTGACGGTACAATTTCGATAATTCGTGGTTCTGTTCGTTTCGACGACGTGGGTTTTTTTGATTCAAATTGGTGCGATGTGGACGCTTTGTGCTATAATTAGTTTAAAAAACCTCTTTTCGACATAGTAAGTCTTCTGATGATGGTCGTGAGACCGAAACGTACGTAAAGATGAAAATTTAAAACAAAGTGTTAATGTGACCTATTTCCCGAGAATTCTTATACAGGGTGTCTCAGGTTCTAGTAGCAGAACTTCCACAGTCGATAGAAAATTTGATTTTGAGACAAAAATGCCTAATAACGTATATGCACAGACGCTTAGTTTTCGAGATACAGGGTGTTGAAGTTGAAAAAAAAAATTCGTTTTTTGCGAATATCTCCGGAACCGTTTATCGTACAGAAAACAGCTTTTGCAAGCATTTTCTACTCATAGTAAGCTATGCTCTGTGTGATGAAAATTTTATTTTTAATCATAATTGGTGAAGATTTTGAAGGGCTAGTGGGTGTTTTTCTCCCTAACTTCTACGCCACAAAAAAAAATACGGTTTTGAGACAAGCATTTGAACCGCCAATGCTTTTTAAACAAAAAAGATACTCTTGGTCATAAAGTGCTCTAAAATTGACAGTTTTCGAGAAAAATTGACTTTTATGTTGAAAAACATGGTCAATTCTTACTAATTGAACAAAATTTATTCAAACATTAGAACAAGTAACAAAACCAACAAATTGACCATGTTTTTCAACATAAAAGTCGATTTTTATCGAAAACGGTCAACTTTAGAGCTTATGACCAAAATTACGTTTTGCATGCATTTGTTATTCTCGACAAAATGGAGGTTCGGCGCATGTACTTGGAGGAAAAGTCGCAGTTCCACTGATACAAAGTGAGTTACAAAATTTTGCTGAACACTTCGCATTGTATTAAATCGGCAGAAAAGTCATCCGATTTTATCGGGGTTTGAAGAATATATATCGAATGTATGTTATAGCCATTTACTGACTTCGGTCATTTCTTTGTAGTCCTTGCTTAATCCCAATTCATGAATTTTTCGTCAACAAGATTGACCGAGATGAAATCTGCAGCCGCGTGTCAGTAAATCCTCAACACCATTGTTTCATTGGAAGAAAGGCAGCCATTTTATGCAGACTGGGACTGAACGCAACTAAGGGAATTTTAATTATATGTAAGAGTAAGTTTTTTCGGAAAATATTAAAAGGATTGTAAGAAAGTTAGTTGAAGATTCGATTACAGTTATGTTTGATTTATACTTGAGTCAACGCCTTGAGGAACAATTTCATTTGTTTTCAAAACGTTATGAAATCTTGTTTATTTGTTCGTACTGCAGCGAAGGATCATTCATTCAAAAAGAAGTCCCAAACTAGAGATATGGCGATGTTATTGCGTTTGAATATAAATAATATGTATTCGAAATTCGCCAATAAACGGTGACTGCCATGTGCTTTGTAGATACAACTCTATTGATATTCTGAAAGGAAAATATGATATTTGAAATTGGGATTATTTTATTGAGCCTGGAATAAAAAAGTTGTACAAATACTGGAAATAATTTCGGTCCAGAAAGTTGTCCTGGAAAATTTCAGATGTTCAATTGATTAAATGGATAAATAAGGATTAAAAGTATAGAAAGTAACTAACAAAATTCAAAAATCGATAATGGAAAGGGGGTTGTGATGTTTGAGATCAGATTTGTTCGAACTTAGAAAGCAATATAAATTCCCAAAGTTTTATGACAATTTATGCAGGAAATGAGGGAATCTGGTTCAGTGTTTTATATTTCTGATTCGTAATCTCATAATGATGCTTTAGCTCAATTCCGCAAGACTAAATTGAAGTGACTTAATGAGTTTGCGTAATTAGTGTGATGGAATAATGAGTTTTTCGGGAAGTAATATAATTACGTGAGGCGAAAATTAAAATATCTCTTCAGACTCAGTTGAGCCTGTGCTTGCAGTAATTCGAGGAATGTTGGATATTCGATTTTACCGTAACAGCAATTATGACATAATATATCCACTTCTCTTGATTTATTAAACTTACTAAGTATACCCATATGAGAAAAACCCTAGTTGAAGAACGTTCCATTGGAACTAGATTTACTTCAAAAGGTGAAATGAAAATATGCCACCCGCAGTCACGCAGTATTTTATACTTTGAAGTAAATTCACTTCAGTTCGCTTATTTCGTTCAATAGTCTCGAATACCCGCAAAGTATAACCTGGTTTCTATGATTACAATAGAGCTTCTAGTGATCTATTATTTTAGACTTTTTTATATTGTGAATGAAACTCATTGATGAGATAAATACCGCTAACTGATCGACTGAATGTAATCTTTGGAACTATAAAGCCAACAAACTTGAAAGGGGTTGTAATCGATACATAAACTTTCTAAGAGTCGTGGGTTTGATGATTTCACACAATTTTTATAGTATATATTGATATAAAAACTCTTTACTGAGTTTTTTTCTTTAATTATGATTTGAATTGATTTGAATATTGATTTGAATATTTCAATGTTTTGAAATACCGGCTAGCTTTTATTTGTATTTTAAATCTCATGTTTGTTTTGATTTGAATAATCTAATGATTTGAATAATGAACTTTTACCTTTTTATTTTATATCTATGGAATTAAACACAATGTTCTTTGAATGTTAAAAATTTTATATTTAAATTTCTATGACTCTATTTTTTATCTCGAGTACCAATTTTAACAATTTTATGTTCAAATAGATTTATGATCTAACCTCAAAATTATTTACTATTAATATTTGTTTACAAAGTTATAATCTACAATTTTTCTTTCAGATTTACAGACAGATAATAATACATTGGAGAAATAATAAATAAACTTACGTTTAGTTTATATCCAAGAATATGTTTTAAAATGTAGGCAATGTTCACTTGGCTTGATCTTCTTATTAATTTGATAATTCACTTTAACCGTAGGTATACAATTTCTTTGATATACACAAATCACAGGTAAACAATGTGGTTACTTCTTTAGAAATCAGGAACTGTTGATAATTGTTAACTTGTCTTATTCTTTTTCAAAAGATATAAAACCTTAAATGATGTATTGGAACGTTGTCGAAGACTAACTATTATACGATGCTATTGAATTGCTTGTGAATTATGGTTATAATAACTTCTAAAAACTTTGTTCGAAGACTGGGAACACTACTTGACTTGTATAAATTACTTATTTGCTTCGGTTACTTTCAACCTCACGAAGCTAATGGAACACTTATAAAGAATGCTTTGTTGATTGTTGCAAACTGACAGAACTATCACATTGTTACTAGTCTGACGTCTATAAAATCGCCTCGACCAATCAGAACTTAGTATTCTTTAAATTTTTAATTATTGGAGATTCTCATCTTATTTTAAATGATAATGATTCCTTCTTTTTAAATTCATATTGCCTACATTTTTCCACACACTTTGGTATAAGATAACCTATGATTAGGTTATTATTAATATGATTATTCCTATAATTATTATAAATTTGACAGTTGTCATTATTAAAAACTAGTACATAATATAATATATCAATAACATTTCTTTAACATTATATAATTCAAATTCACTAATCCTAACTTATTTCTACAACATTTTTCAATAGTGCTATCTCATGATAGTTTTTGTAATCATTTTAATTATGATTTCTGCCTTCGTAACACTACGTTTATTCACTTTCACTGAAGTTCTTGTTTTACACTTTTATTCTAATTACATTGTTGTTTATTATGTTTTACATTGTTCATTATATTATATCAACTATTATTTAACTTTTAACATTGTATTTTAATTCCATATAATATCTTTCTATTAATCTTTCCTGATTTTCAATGTTCGGTAAGTTCTAATTTTATCATTTTATTGTTTAGGAAATGAAATCATAACAATATATTGCGGTGAGGTGAATATCATATGAGGTGCCATTGTGAAATGTAATATTTTAATTTACACTAACACCCTTTTCCCCCTTGAAAAATAGGGAAAGGATTGCCTTCACAAGGGGAAGCTTGGTTAAATGGCAAATACTCGAGACCTGACTTAACACTTTTATGTCAAAGGTTCATATTCCCAAAAATATGCTTTTTCATTTGAATAGTAAATACACTTCATATGTACATTCAGATATATTGAAGTGGATGCACTTTTGGAGGAATTTCAAATTGGTCCTAAATATGGACTACCATCAATATAACATGAAAATGTGAGTTATTGAAATTATATCAGTACAAAACAAATCGTATTTAGGTAATAAAAATTTATGGTTTTCATGAGCAGTCTGAAAAGATATGTAGCTGATCTAGAGATTATCCAAATCAACTTTAAATATGAGCTAGTAGCCCATGATGGCGGCATGAAGGTACCTCATATTAAAAAATTACATCGTCTACGTATCAAGTATGTATGAGTTGATACAGCATTATTTGAAAAGGAGGCACAAAAATCAAATTGTGCATCTAATAGTCACCAGATTTTCAAGTTTTTTTAAGTTTAAAATCAGATAAAAACGCCTGAGAACGTTACATCATATTTTTAAAATCAGTATGTATAGTGCTATTTATACCAAACGAGTTTTATATGATCAACTATAGATTTTGACAGTTTCTCAGAGGAAACTGCATCAAATTAGTGAAAAACACACCAAGCTGATGGCGACTTTTCTCTATTATAATGTACATCGATGTCAATGTCGTAATGCATCTTATGAATTACCCCATCGCTACAAACATCAACTCTATATCGCGAGGACGAGAAAAAACAGTCCGACAATCAAAATCTCTTTGCGCCGAGAACAATGTTAAACAGATGTGCTTAAAATTTATGACTATGAAAGAATTTTTTTCTGAGGTCTCTGGAATGTATGGGAATATTATCAATTTATCTTTATCATCGTTTATATTATTTACATATGAAGTGCCATTCTATATTTTCTTAATAATTTTTTAGTGATTGTTCAAAGTTTGGGACGATTTTCTAGGTCTGACATTTCCTGAGAATTTACGTATCATTCATACCTGGGTCGAAAATAATTTATGCTATGAATCTATTATTTGACAGGAATATAGGTATTATCCGTCTTGCTATAAACTATGTATTTTGGTATACAATTGTATTGTAACGTTATTCTTCACTCAAGGGCATCATCTTGACCCTCTGTTATTACCATAGTATGATATTTCATTGCTCTCGGGGGGTTAGGTTCCATTAATAACCCCGAAAGGGGGATTTTTATTATGTGTATCATACTTCACCAATTATTTGAGGTGCCGACACCAAATGTTGCACATTGTTACTGTGGCTTTGAAAGACCGTGAATCGGGTGCCGCTGCAAGTGGTTCCCGGCAGCATTTACTTTACTTATAACCGATGTGTTTCAAAGCATATATACGATTGGATAGGGAGACCTTCAATAGGACCATTAAGGGTTGGATTTAGTTTGGAGAAGGCTCTAGGCATTAGGACGTATATGAGGACATTAATTTTTTGTACAAAAAATAAAGTAGACTCGATCGCAATATAAGGAGGACTATAGGTAAAATGAGTCTAATTGATTATATTCAAAAATATTTTCAGATTTTTCGACAATCGGAAACAATATATTAATCTTATAATATGATTTTCGATTAACATTCCTAAGATTTCCTTTTACAAGAATCTTGCATTCGAGCAAACATTGAATTGGAAAAAGTTTTGCGCTTCAAGTTGGTGGGGGTCGTTTATGATCCCGCATCTGAGGCAGCTGCCTAGTCTGCCTAGTCCTATATCCAATCGTTACGTGGGAACATTTGATTCTCGATCATCAACAGCCAATATTTCTATGCGAACTGGAAAGTTCATTCTCATTGTAGGTGATATTTTCGAATTTACATTTGTGATGGTGCATAGATTTCAATTAATTTTAACTCTTTCCCACGGAAAACCGCCATTTAGTTGTGAAACATCCTGCATACTTCTAAAACCATGTGACTTCTTTTTCATACGTTTTATGTCAAACATTTTTTGCATTGGTTTTGAATTACGGATACGATTAAGTGAGATTCTGGTCTAATTATTAAAATCGTTATTTGATAATATATGAGTGGTGAGAGAGATTTATGTTATTGTGAATGGAATATCCGAATAGCAGAGTCCCTGAGCTCAAAAGCTCCATTTCCATTCCTAATATCCTGTAGGAAACTAGGGATCACTCCAAGAGATCAGGTCAAGACAGATAGATAGATTATGGCCAGCAGCAGCAAAGGAATATAGATTTCACGTTTATGTGTCCTCAGACGACAGTTTACTTAGACAAGTGTTGTAATATTTTACCGCATCTTTACATATAAATCTGAATACTGGTGTGGTTATGATGAGTATAAACGATATTCTCGGCCATCTTTCATCATGATCGTCATAATGGAGCCGAAGAACTTCCCTAAGCTATGATTCGAACCAAATATATTCCGAGAAATCAAAGATTTTAACTTCCAACGTGCTAATTTAATAAGAAGCTTCGCTCACATAACTGAAACAAAAATATCATATCTTCTCAATTGATTTCAAGTACTGACAAATGATCGAATAGACTTTTATATAAGAGAATCTCTTATGAGTGCAATAGTATATTACGTTACTAGTCGCACTTTCCACACAAGTAATGTACTTACACTATTTTTCCGACGACCACAGATTAATGCATAATTGCAAAAAAGTTAATATATTTTCACTTTATTTTGAAAATTTGAGAATTTTACAAAGCAAAGTAATAATTGAACAAGAGTACTGCTCAGAATTGTAGAGATTGAAAGTAATTTTATTATTATGTAAAAGATTCATGGCACTTTAATGAATTTATAAAAAATCAATCCGTACCCGTAAACCATCAACTGATTTCCTTGGACGTTGTTTCTTTATTTACAAATATACCTGTTGTTTTGGCATTGAATAGCATCAAAAAACGTTGGGCAGAGATTAAAAACCACACACCTCTAGATCAATCGGAATTTATAAATGCTGTAAAATTTTGTTTAGAATGCACATACTTTCAGTATGGTGAGCAATTTTTTGGACAAATATTCGGCACAGCAATGGGATCTCCTATTTCAGCTACCATTGCTTACCTCGTTATGGAGTGCCTAGAGGAATCTGTTATGAGTTCATTAGATTTTCGGCCTGTATTCTTTAAACGGTATGTAGACGATTGCCTTATGTGTGTTCCCAACGATAAAATTCAATATGTAATTGATAAATTTAACAATTTCCACTGTAAACTTCAATTCACTTGTGAAATAGGAATAAATAAAAACATAAATTTCCTAGATATGAACATTAGGCATGATGCTGATGGGAAAATAAGAATCTCTTGGTTTACTAAAGAAGTATGGTCTCAACGTTATCTTCACTTCAATTCCGTTGCACCAGATTGTTATAAAAAAAGTGTCATAAACAGCCTTACAGATCGCGCGATAAAATTGTCCCACGCAGATGAACGCCCCAAAAATTTAAAAATTGTTCGTACTACACTAGAATTGAATGGCTACCCAAACACTTTTTTCAATCCTATCATTAAAGAAAGAATACACAAAATCTATAATGGTTCGTCTAATAAAAATAACATAAAAGGTAATACAGACAATTTTATAACTCTACCTTACATTCCGGAGACCTCAGAGAAAATCAAAAAATGTTTGAAAAAGTATGATATAAATGTTGCGCATAAACCTACTAACTGTGTTGGGAAATATTTCTCAAATCTAAAACCTTTAATACCCAAAGATAAACAAACCCACACAGTGTATAAATTGAATTGTTTAGATTGTGATGGAACCTATACTGGAATCTCTAAACAATATTTACAAAAAAGAATGTACGGCCATAAATATAGCACAAGAAATAACAACTTAGAAAATTCCACCGCCCTTGCTAAGCATTGTTTTGATTATAACCTTCAATTTGATTACAAAAATGTTAATATCTCAACTAAGGAAACCAATTATTATAAAAGATCTATCCTGGAGATGATTCACATAAAACGAGACCCCAAATCTGTAAATCATAGGGTAGACACACAAAATCTAAGTCATATTTATACTAATTTGATACAATAATCTCTTGCAAATTCTTACATACGTCTTTATAAGTGTAGAAAATGTTTTTAGGAAGAATTCGTAATAGTTATTCCCCAGTACAGGTCTGAAACCATTCTTAAGTGCCTAGTCATAAATCCTACACATCTGGTTTCGAAAGTAGATACTTGACAAATAACTTCGTTCTTCTCATTTGTTGTGAGAATACCAATCAATATGCACTCATATATTTTAATAATATTACTGAATAGCGGATTCTTACTACAAAAAAAAAAATTGTTATACATCAATTCTGACGATACAATTTCGATTATTCGTGGTTCTGTTCGTTTCGACGGCGTGGGCTCTTTTGATTGAAGTTTAATTGTGCGATTTGGACGCTTGTGCTATAATTAGTTTTAATAAACCCCCTTTTTAGACATGGTGAGTCTTCTGATGATGGTCGTGAGACCGAAACGTACGTAAAGACGAGTATTTAAAACAAAGAGTTATTGTGACCTATTTCCCGAGAATTTTTATATATAATTATTATTACCTACAATTAGTAAATTGTAATGGACTTTGCAATGAGGAGTTAGACAGATTTCTCTCTGTTATTTGTACACTATGTACGTACAGTAGTAGACACGATGTCAGTTTCTCGAAGAGGCGGAGTGACGGCTTTCGAAGTACTGCTGATGGCATCCATAATTTTATTGGCAATATTTAACTTGTTAGTAGCAGAATCGTCAATATATTCTTCTGCGACTTTGGACGATTTCCAACCCCCATGTCTTTTTAGAGAAGTTAGATCTCCTCCTGCATCTACTAATATAGTAGCAGAAGAACGGCGAAATGAGTGCCCCGTGTATTTTTCAGGATCCTTTAGATTTAAAAATTTAGCCACTTCTCTAGGTATATTTCCAATTTTGTTGATGCCCACTACTTCTCTTGTGCATTTTTGGTCTCTATAATTAAGAAAAAAGCGTGTTTCGGTAGTTGGCAGTCTTAGATTGGCATATTTTGCATATATGCTATAAAAGTTTCCAGTAATAGTGAACTTGCGACAGCATTTATTTTTCGTATTATTAATTTGAATGACAGCCGCAGTCCCCAAATCTTCAATGTTATTTATACATAACTGGGTAAATTCTTGCTTGCGACATGCCCCAGATATACCCATAACCAACACAACCTAAAAAAAACATAATTGAATAAATGTATAGACTTTGTTTGAATACCGATGACTTACCTTTGTAAGTGAATGAATCTCATCGGAAGCTTTATTTATCAATTCACAAATTTCTTGTTGCGTCAAAATTTTAGCTTTTTTCGGTTTATATTCGTCACTTTTCCTTTTTAAAAATGCCTTAAGTTTACTATATTTGGAGATATCTACATTGTGGTGAATGGATAAAGTGGTACGCAACACAGAATGATTAGTCCAGAATGTTGAGCATTATATTCTATTGGAAAGTTCACCCATGTATGCAAGCAAAACGTTTTCAGAAACGGAGCTTCTTATTTCCTTATTTCTTCGTCATGAAAGAAATAGATCGTAAGCATACCTTCTTTGGACTTTTCAGGCAGTAAATTTAGTGAGGTTAATTTTGCGGCCTCTTCAATTTCAGGTGGAGTACATTGATCATCACTATTAATCTCTGCATCCATATTTTATGGAATTTTAGATAACATTTTCACTGTTTTTTATATGATAAGAATGATGCATATGCAAAACTGACACTTCTAAAGTTCATCTGACGTTTTCGCAATATTAATTTCAAAGCACACTTCAATTCCATTATGCAATACATATAGCTATAGATACACATTTCACTCTAGTGTGATATTTAACTTTTCATCTCTAGGGTGATATTTGTCATTTTCGAAGTAACTAAATAGTGTGCTAATTGACATTTTCGCATGTGGTCGTCGGAAAATAATTGATTATCATACCAGCTCTAATCACAAATCAACTGGAAGTGTTGAAAGTATTCCTAATTGGTTTTGGTCCTTTTCAACTCTTCTGATGTTTGAACTATTGTCTGAAAATTGTTTATTGATGACATATATACCATTCCGTGATGATGTCATAAGAAATATGCTATTCCTCCACACTATATAATACGTATAAAGCTAAATACTACTCGCTCACTGACTCACTCACTCATGATGAAATCTCCGAAACTATGAAGCCGACTGACTTGAAATTTGACAGATATATTCCTTATACGCCGTAGGCACCCGCTAATATTGGATTTCCCGAAATTTAATCCCAAAGGGGTGAAAGGAGCTCGATGTATTTTACCGTCTAATATAATCACGTGAATTTTTCAGGACAAACAGATACATAGATCAATGAATCATTATCATAGTTCGGACTGTCTACGACAGTCCACACATAACCCCACAACAAGACGTTTATATCACAGACAGCTGATACACCATTTCGGTTACAACCTACTCTATGACATGAATATCCTTGTCAATTCAAATAAATTGTCTTTCCACGCCTTTAGCAGTTTCTACTTATTTATTATTAAGTTTTGAAATTTCAGGAAGGAAATGGAGGGGGCAGATCAACAATTGGTCTATTTATATATAAAAGAGAAATACCACTGACTCACCGACTGACTCATTCGTTCAATACAAAATCTTCGAAACTGTAAAGCCGACCGACTTGAAATTATACAGGTAGTATGAGTACCATCTGAAGAAGGGATTTTTCGAAAATCGACCCCGGTAAAAGGGAATCGGTATATTTTAAAGTTTTTGACAATTCATTTATAATAATTACATAATATCCAGCTGTAGAATTCGATACCTCCAAAGCATTTGATCGAGTCTGGCCCCAAAACTTCATTGAGAAACTTCCGTCATATGGTTTGCCGTCGCAACTCTGTCGTTACTATCAAGTTTTCTCTCAGATCGATCTTTCCATGTGGTAGTTGACGAAGTATCATCCGATACAATGGCTATCAAGGCTGGTATTCTAGAGGGATCTATCTTGGCACCAACTTTGTTTCTGCTTCATATAAACGATCCGCTGGAAGGGACCACAGCTTTTCAGATGATAGTACACTCCATATTGATTCCTCATCTAGAGCCTCTATACCATCAAATGAAGCCAGAGGAGCGAGACAGAGACATGTCGACGCAATTAATGGAGATCTGGCAAAGATTTTGAAATGTGAATCTGATAATCTAGTAGAGTTGATGTGACCAAAACTCAAGCTTGTGTCTTCTTCAGGAAAGCGGATCGCACAATCCTTAATATGATTTAGTCAGATACAACTATTCCTATAAAGTCTTCTATATCCATGCTCGGGATCACCACCAACAGCACTCTCTCATGAGACGATCATGTGAGGTCCATTGCGAAAATGGCTTTATAAAAACTTGTTTCTCTATTCCGTGCCAACAGCTACTTTACATTCCAGCAGCTCCTCATAATCTACAAAGCACAAATTCGACCCGTCCTGGATTACTGTTCACATATTCGGATCACTGCTCTCTCTTAGATAATATTCAGAAAGGTGCTTGATGATGTAACACCTACGAATGGATTCCTCTTTAGAATATCGGCTCCCAAATATGAGCTGAATCTCTCGAATTTCACCCAGAAGATAGCTATTCGTCTGATCGATGATGTAGAAAGGTGCTCTCCTTTCTATAGATAATGGTCGGTGTTCATATCAGAAATCTGGACTGTTGTTTCATCACATGAGATTCCAGATAGGTGAACTAGATGATCTCAAACTAGTCCCCTCTTCGTTGTCAAGCTCGAGATCTGCCGCACCCTCTCAGCGAATGATCATGTGAGGTCCATTGCGAAAACCGCTGCACAAAAACTTTGTTTTCTATTCCGTGCCAAGAGCTCCTGCACATGCAAGTGGCTCCTCATAATCTACAGAGCACAGATTTTACCTATACTGTTCACATGTTTGGAGTTCGGCCCCGAGACATACGCTGAAGCTTATGGATTATATCCAGAAAAGAGCCATTCATCTGTATGAACTCGTAAGTGTGACATTACGAGTTCATTCACCTCTCCGCAACATCGTAGAAAGGTGAGATACCTTCTCATTCTTTATAGACATTTTCATGGTCGATGTTCATCAGAAATCTCGTATGTTGTTCCATCCCTGGAGATTCCAGATAAACGGTCTAGACGAGCTCAAACTAGTTATATCTTCATTGCCAAGCTCGAGACCTGCAGAACTTTTTCCTTCAAGACTTCATTTCTCTATCGAACAGTGAATTTGTGGAACTCTTTACCTAGTGAGGTGTTTCTCTATGCCTATAATCACCAAATCTTCAAAAACAATTCGAATGTCTATCTCCCCTCCCAACATTCCCCCGCTGGATCACACGATCTTCTTCGAACATTATAGGTTACCTTCTCGTTTAGTCAAAGTTTAAATAAAAATCTTTCAGACCCTATAGATCGATGGCTATTCACATCATAGACTATCTGTGAGAGTCCAAAGATAACCACGTAACGAGACAGCCAACTCTCACACGGCAGGCAGATGATACATTGACAGTCACACAATGTCCATGACAGAACAACTTATAACATAGATATCCCGGTATATTCGATTAAACTATCAATGTCATGACATATAGAATTGGTTGACGTTTTTACATGCCTTGAGCTGCTTCTAATCATTTGTATTATGTATTGAAGTCTTGAAACTCGGCGAATGAAATCACGATGGCTAAGCTGATGCGATGAGCTGTTTCTACTGGAGTTTGTAGTTTCTGCAGGCGCAGCTTGCGGACAACAGCATGTCGTTAGGCAAATTACGAATTTTATGATAGTATGTATTTGTGTACTTTTTGGCAACAAATTCCGGTTCAAGAAGTGAAGTGTAGAAAGCCTGAAGGTGATCAAGTGGTTCTTTTGAACAAAGCACTCTTGTAGAGAATCCATCCAATCAGACGTTTCTTTCTTCGATCCACTTCACCAAATTATGGTTGATGAGACGGCTCAAAAAGCATGCATAAAAATTGAAGATATTCTACAGGGATATAATGAGGCCACATCCTATAAGATTCGGCAGGTATTTTATCTCAATGCAAGATAACGCCCCATCCTATACAGTTTGTTCCGTTAATGATTTCTCAACTGGCGTTGACATCCGTTGGGTGTACTGGTATGTAAGAAATATCGACCTGAAACGCTTAGAAAATCCATGAGATGAAATGTTCAGAAGGTTACAAAGAAGAAGTCCTTGTATAAGTAGGGTAGATATCAAGGAAGCTTTCCTGAGAGAAGTGCGATAACGGAAACGAGATTTACATTCGTTCCTCGACCACATGAGGTGAGGGCAGTTATAACAAACAGTAATAAATAGTAACACCCTACGGGTAAGTCGTTCAATTTGATAATACATTCTTCCACTGACAGTTTTTTTTCCTGTCGAATGTACTGTAAGTCAGCTCTATCCAAAATTAGCTTTGCTTCATTAATTTTCATAGTAACTATAAGCCTGGAATATTTTATATTATACGGAGATGAGTATGAAGATAAGCTAAGTGTTGTGGGAATCCTATGAAAGATTTTGATTTCATTTGAGTCGTGCCTGAAGATTTGATCCTTCCATTTAAGTATTAAGATTGCGGAAATATAGTTGAGATTATCAGAAAAAATGCCGGACAATTATTTATTACATTCAAAATTCGCTGTCTTGTGAAATTCTGTGATAAACTGGACAGAAATGAATTGATCTACACCGGATAGTCTGCAACATTATTAGTTCAGGCATTTCAGGAGGAAAATCGACAATTTTTGTCCGAATTTTGGCATTTGGCTATTCTTATGTATTTTGACGAAGATAATAATTTTTAGATTTTTTGCGTTTTGAGAGTAAACAGGGTTGTATGAAAAAATTTTTAGAACAAAAGTTGTTGGAAAAATCAATACACGATTTTTGGCTTCAGTCCGAAAGCTATTCGAGGTCGTGGGCCCAAGATAGAGTCCATTCACTGTGTTTTCTACCACATTAAAAAATGGAGTATATGATATTATTTTCATTTCTCTTTTTCTTTGGTTCTTGGTATTTTGACGTACCTCATTTTGTGTCGTGAAAATCGGCCATTTTGAAAAATCCGTATTTTACGAATTTCAGACGAAATACTTATGTTATTGATCTAAAACCGAATTCATTCTAAAAATTTGATTACTCTGCACGTAATATCCAAAAAACATTTTGGTCCAATTCTAAATCTAGATTCTATGAGAAGTTTTCATAACGAGTATTCAAAGCTCAAACAGGTCGGTTTGGGTTGAGTGTGAAGCAATCCTGATAAATGTATTTGGGCTTCTAGAGCGCCCAACTTTGGGCCTATCGATCAAATCACAGAGAAATATACAGCGGCTATTTAAGTTTGAGACAGCGTACGACAATTCGTTCACAGTTCCAATTTATAACGAATTTCATCATGAAAAAATAGCGCGAAATTTCATTTAGCGGCGATAAGCGAGTGTCGGTACAATAGATTCCTTAATTTTTCCAACAACTTTTGGTTTAAACATTTTTCATACAACCCATAGTTTTCTCTCAAAACCCAAAACATGGCCATCGTTTTCCAAGCAAAGGGTTAATACAAATGTAAACTACAGCATCGTGTTCAGCGAGTCAAAATAAATCAGAATATATTGAAATTCGGAGAAAAAAATGCCTGGATTATAAATAGAGATCTGATTCTCTGTAATGATTCCTAGGGAATTATTATTTCGTTATAGATTAATAAATATTGCTTCTTTTCTATAGAGGATAGGTTGGATAGATTAGTTTGTTCTAATCAGGGCGATACAGATTTCTAGATTATTATTTCATATAATAGGTGCATATTAATCTAGACCTAAAATGTCTTCACTTCAATTGTCAGGTTTTTATTTTTCACAACTATAGCACGAGTTATTTTAGTCATAGACGCGTAGTGTGTACTATCCTAATATGATTTCAATTCCAAATTTTCGGCTTATCCGAACGAATCGAGGAACTTTATAGGATTCATGTTGAATAATAACATGTGAATTAAACGAACATTTACCCTTTGATAAAAATATATATAATTGTTTCACCACACTGCAATTCTTGGAATAAGTTATTAGAGAGATTTTGAGACAACAAAAATAAGTGAGTCTTGCACGACTTATAGTTATGTTTATTATGCATAACGATAAGAGCCTCACCAACCCCTTGAATATTTGAGTTATTTGGAATTGATAGTGCCACTATTTTAATAGTATACATTTGTATACGTAGTAACTACATACTTTTTTATTTTTTTAAACAAAACGAAACTGGAAAATATAAATTCACCCTAATAGTAATAACAAAATAATGTTTTAAATCTTAATAGGTTATGGATATATAGGTACTTATACGACGTGGTCAAATAGTACACATCTATGTACACACAAATCTATGTAAAAGTACGACCACTGTAAATTATCAAGAAATATATAATACGAGTATTTATTGTTACCTATAGATTTGAAATCAAAGCATTTTTCGAAAGAACATTAAACGAACAAAAATTGACTAAGCAGTTATAAAAAGCGGAAAAACAGCAACTTCTGACAGCGCCAACTTACGTTATTCCAGTATGAAATAATGTTTAGAAAAAAGTACCTTAGAATTACAATTTTAACTTTATTGAATAACTATTACAAGAATTCATTGACTGACTTTCTCAACATGAAATCTCCGAAGCTCTGTAGCGAACCGACTTGAAACCAAAAAGTTCTATATACTGAGTAGACTACTAAGCCTTTCACTGGTAAGTTGATGGACATTCTGTCCTTCTCGAACATGTACTGCGCTCTCACTCGCACGATGTGGGCGCGTTATACTTATTCTTGTATTCTTATACTCTTTGTAATAGAAGGGGAGTTCGTGCGAGTGAGAGCGCACTACATGTGCGAGAAGAACAGAATGTCCAACTACTTACCAGCGCTTTCCTATGCTTAACACACTACTTGTCTACTCTATATTATAGAACTCTTTGCTTGAATCTTGGGGACTGACATCGCATCGGCGCAGCAGACGCTTTCTTCTTCGGGTAATACCTAGCTGTTTATGCGGGCGTAGCGCCATTGAGAATGGCGATAACTAAAGTGAGGCATTTATGAAATTTTCATAATTGGCATATTTTTCATATTATATGAAATTTTTTCCGAATTTTTCATATTTTTAACTATTTTTTAATTTTCAGCATATCTGTAACAATTTCACAAACAATTCCTCCTATACAATTTAACCAAAACATTTTATTATTCTTGCGAGTAAAGTAAATTTAAAAGCTCTCAATTTGTGTTGCTTGACTTGATTTGCATGTAGCAGTAAGTAATATAATTTTAAGAAAAGGACAATTACTGGTAAATCCCAATACTATTGTTGATGTTTAAAATATTCACTCAATCCGGAAGTAGGTACTGGGAATTAATTACTCGACACCGTTGAGGTTCATTTATTTTTCGCCAAACTAAGGGTACCAGGAGGGGCATAATCATTAAAAGTTTTCTTTAAAGTTGTGTCGACAATTTTAATTTAAATTTAGATTTTGAAGTGTGCCAGTGTGTCTATTTAAAATGGCAAGTGGTATCAAAGTGTCTATGTGGATTAAGCCATTTCCAGAGTTGTCTATGGACATGGGAAAAGTATTTTGCTCAGTCTGCAGCAAAATTGTAAGAACCTACAAATTTATCATTTTTGAAGCTATACAGACTTTTCAACATAAAAAATGTTTCTAAGAAACAAGCTATACAAGGTGTGTCATGAAGAGGGTTTATTTAATATGCACAAGGTGTATTTTACGTAATTTTTCAAGATTTCAAATATTAGGATTTTTCGGTATGAAGAATGTTCCTTGCCTCTGGCATACAGGGTGGAGCAAACTTTGATCGTAGTCCCATAACTATTTTGGAACAAAACTAAGTAATTTTTTTCGAATGAAACCGGAATGGTGGACAAAAGAGAATTTCGAGAAATACTTAATTGTTTATTGTTTTAATAATTAAATTAATCATGTAAAAATTGTTTTGGTAGATATATTTCCAAATAACAAAGTATTGAACCATGTTTTGTTTTATTTCAAACTATCCCATTAAAAAGCAATTGATTGAGGAAATTGAAATAATAATTTTCAAATAATTTCATATTTAAATTTTTTTTTTCATATTTCAACTAAATTTCTTTGATATATATGATCATATTTTATACTTCTTTTTCTTCATATTTGCCTCACTTCAGCGATAACCATAACGTATGGTATACATTAAAATACGGGATTCAGAAACTCAGGTTTGTATGCTTGGGACTGTGCAATTCTTCAAATGTCCACTGTACAGCATGGCATTTTTGAGTTGCCGCCATATTGAATTAGGAACAAAAAATTATATAACACCACATTGCAATGTCACCGGTCTTATACAAGTGTGCAATATTCCGAGGCTTTGGCTGGTTGGAAAATTTGTCCTAAGCATACTTCCAAGTGGAGTTAAACCAAAGCTTATAATTATACAAATAGTATTGCTCTTCGGTATATCTTATTACAATATGCAGTTAGATATACAAATTATGAGTTATCATGGTTACCGGAACGCAATTTTATTAAGTTGTCTATCCTATACATCACATGACTGAGTAATAAATATAATGGATGTGTTTTATAATGGAAGTGGCTCCTTATTTATTTATTCACTGTTTACTCGTAAATTATACATCACATTTTATAAAAGCTAATGTATTCACTCAACGACCTGCGACCTACTTCAGACGCTAGAGGAATTAATAAATTCAAGAAACTTTAGAGTAAGTACGAATAGTTATATTGTAGCTAATAGCGCGACGCATAAAAACGATTGGATCATAGCAGGGCAACCAATCCAGGGCATAAAGGATTATCAGGCATCAAATTTAGTTCAGGTTTACGAGATTGCGTGTAAGCTGTAATAACAGGTGACCCTCTTATGCTCGGAAACGATTAGAATAGATTAATTACCCGGCTCATATTGCCAGCAGTTAGAGCAACTGGTGCAACTTAATGTTTCACTCTCTCATACATCTAACAAAGAAGTGACTGATCGATATAGTTTTCAGAAAACCTGTCAGCCTAACCCTATCTGAATACATCTTGTTTCCCTTATCGGTTAGAGAAATATATTTTGGCTTATGTTATATTGGGTTGATAAAGTAATTTAAATAAAGCTTTTAGTAACTACATCACTCGAGGAGTAGACTTTCATATTGCTGTTTGTCCATTTTATAAAAAAAGTCAGGAGAAGCTCAAAACTAATATCTTTGTCATTATGGAAAAATATGTATAAAATTAGGCCTAAAGTGTAAAACTATCTAACTGTCAATTTAGTTGTTACAGATTTTGAAAAATGGGGAAACTTCATTTTGAATGTCTACTTTCCGTATTTTCCTGAATCACAATTAAGAAACAAGACCTTTCCGCTTCTAATGTATGTTTTCATTTAAGAAACATTGAACTTCAACCGAAAGTACAGAAAAACGAATATATAGATTATTTGCCTAATTGGCCACAATTCCATGTAAGTACATAAAAGATATAGAATTAAATTTTCTGAATTATTAAGATAATTTAACATAGGATTATAAAGATGGATAAACGTGAAACATTTAACTGTAGGCGGGATTCGAACACACATTCCTGAGAGTCTAGGCCAGCGTGTTTACTAATTCCACCACTTTGTCCCGTCAGATTCTTATATTTTCGTAGATATAAACCTCTGAAAGGATAGTAGATCATTGATGAGCACAATGCTATTCGATGCTCCGCTATGGATCAACTATTCACGCACATTCATCTATAGTTCAATCGTTTTAAGTTGAGGAGTGGATCTATGAGTATTGCTATGGTTGACAGCATTCAGTTTCTTATATTTTTCAATAGAACTGACAGAAATGTTCTGGGTAAGTATAAATAAGTTTAAGGATTCTTTGCCTAATTGGCCACAATTTCTTGTGTAAGTACACTGGTAGGTATAGAATTAAGTTCTGAATTATGAAGATAACTTAGATAATTTAACATAAGACTATAAAGACGAATAAACATAAAACAATGAACCCATCGACATATACATATGGACTGCGCGTGGCAATGATAAGCGCGGGTAGTGCCGGCGTGAGAGAGGGGAAAACGAGGAGGTCTAATACTGTCTTTATCTATCGCGTTTCTATTAGCCGCTGCGTTGCCATGGAAATGCAACATGACTGTAGGTAGTATGTGATATTTTGACCAGAATATAACTTAACTAACCTCAAAAGTAACTTCAGCAGATAACTTGTACATTAGCAAATTATTTGAGCATAATACTTGTGAAACAATGTATTAAATTATCATTGGACATTTTCATCGACTTTTGTACTTTAATTAACCAAATTTGATACTTTAACAATAGACTTACTGTTGAAATAAACATAATATGCCTGACAATAAGATTATTAATAATGTTTCAAGTGTATCATAACAGATGGTGACACTAAACACTTTGGATGTGTGCTTCAGTGTTTATTATGTCTTCTATGCACTGATGGTGGACGGCCATAGATATTGTTCTACTTCAATTAATAGATGCAATGTTATGGTCACTAAGTGACTGTCAGTCAATAAGTCGTGTGCACGGTCGTATACACAGGTCTGGAAACTCTATGGTTGACTTGAGTTGCTTACGCGTCGTGAAACTCGTAGTCCCTCGCCACCAGCTGGCGCTTGGATCAAGAGGGGGTGAAACGACTTCTTTCCGGAATCGCAAGCAGTGTTACTAATGCCGATTTGCACCATTTAAGCATAGCTTAAAATTGTCGAAATGTTAACTTTGAACCATTTAAAAGGTCGTGATAGCCCCAAACTGGGTCGAAAACTGTTTTGAATTGGTTAATTTTCGATAAATCGAATGACGTTCACGTGAGGAGCGCTTAGCTCGCGAGTTAGAATAGTGCAAATTTACGGTACATAGAACGTCTTAACGACGACTTATCGCATGCGGTTTTCGGTCCATGTCGTTAGTTTATGAACGGGGCCAACTAAATAGCATAGTCTCGGGCCCAAAATGTCGATTACATAGGAAAATTCAATTAAAACAGTTTGAGGTATTCTCAGCTGTCAGCTACTAGCTTCTGACGTGCGATGTTTCAAAGGGAATTTTCTAGCTACTAAAATATACTCAAAGCGGGTGAAAGCTAGCGGCCTTTAGCCGAAACCACTTTACTACAACTGGCTCCGGCCGCACGGGACATGAAACGGCCCCGAATTAACAAGATCGAGGTAAAAATATAAACTCTAACTGACGCGTAGCGAGCTCCTTGAGGCATATGACAAAATGATTACGTTCGTCGCTACTTACATAGGACGTCTTTCGTTCAAGCAATTGTGTTTTATACAATTTGAACCTTCTAATTTCGATAGGCCACGTGAAAATCCCGGAGCCGGAAGCGCTATCGAGATCTGAACGTTAAAACTTTCGTATAAAATTGTGTTTACAAGTCAACTGACACTTGTCACAGAATACTCTTCATAGTGATCAAGATGATACGTGACGCCTTTTATGATTCCCCTAGTGGCGTCTCTTGGTACTACGCGAAATTCGATGCATAGGAATTAACCTCGAGTTTCCAGACCTGTGTATACGACCCTGGTCGTGTGTATTGCTTCATACTAGCTACAGTCATGTTGCATTTCCATGGCAACGAAGCGGCCAAAAGAAACGCGATAGATGAAGACAGTATTAGGCCTCCTCGTTTTCCCCTCTCTCACGCCGGCACTACCCGCGCTTATCATTTCCACGCGCAGTTCATATGTATATGTCGATGAATGAACCGGAGTCCTATGACGGAACCAAAGTGGTGTAATCGGTAAACACGCTGGACTAGACTTCCAGGAATGTGTGTTCGAATCGCGCATATGGTTTAATGTTAAAATTGTCTATACTTACTCTGAACATTTCTGTCAGCTCTGTTGAGATATATAAGAACCAGGATGTTGTCACTGTATGAGTACTGTCAGAATAATTGCCAACCATAGGGCAACAGGGGCTTTTTTGTAAACTTAGAATCATTATATTTTTCGTGTTATATGTGCTAACAAGTAATAGTTAACATTCTTTTCAAAATTTAAAAATGTGAAAGACATTATTAGTGAACGCGGAAACACCCAAATAGTGTACGAAAGTTTTCTAAACCTCGATCTTCAACTAATGAAACTGTCTGGAGGTGCGTAAAAAGACCTGCATGTAAGGTTTATGTGTATACCATTGGGGAATCGGGTAGTTTTGTTGTAAGAAGATTAAACAATCAACATAATTACGACTCTGATTAAAAAATTGCTAGACAAATTTTTAGTGTTGCCTGCAAAAGAGAAGCGGAAGAAGAACCTACAGAGAGACCAACTAAAATATTGCATAAAGAATTAGCTTCAAATGGTCTTCCTTCAGATCTTTCTTCAGAAACTTCAGAAAAATTCGTCAAAGAAGATATGTACAATAAATGTCGCATACCATTGCCTACTTTCTCGCTCTGCCAACGAAGATATCTGCAAGAACATTCCTACAAAACGTCAAGAGAGGAAAATTTTGTTCTAGATGTCGCATTGAACCTGGGAAAGTTGGCGCAGTTGGGTGGATTGAGATGCGGTTTTCTGCATTCGATTCCGAAAGTGATTTAGAAACTTTGTCCGGTATTTTCGTTTTGCGGAAAAAATTTGTTGCATTTCTACAGCCAAAAATGCATTTTTCAAAGATGCACTTTTTGAGGTAAATAAAAAAATGTGCTCGAATTGGTTTCTTGGGGGTTTCTTGGGGTCGCTGAACACGAATATGATATAAATAAAATTCCCTGAGGTTCCCTTGGACCTCCCCGGGGGTATACTAGCGTCCTGACGTCCTGATAACGACGAAATTAATGAAAAAATTATTTTTTATGTTTGTCAACTGTTCGAAAGGTGATATGAAGGTTGCTTGTGATGATAATGACATGAAAAAACTCTTCTGCAATACCTGGTGTACCCTGCGTCCGGGTAACGACGTCATCTTCTAGGAATTTGCTAATTTTTCTTCATAGAAGGTAACAAATTCTAGCTCTCGGGGGTTTTCAAAGTCGCTGATCACGATTGTGACACTCACAATGTTCTGCAAATTACCTTAGGGTATTTCCGGGACACTCGGGCCCTGTGTATCCACGTCATCTTCTAGAATTCCTCGTTTTTTTTTAAATTAAATGTAATAAATTCTAGCTCCCGAGGGTTTTCAAAGTCGCCGATCACGACTATGACACTCGCAATGTGCTGCAAATTTCCTGGGGGTGTTTTCGGGTCTCTGGAGCCCTGTTTACCTACGCCATCTTCTAGAAATTTGTTAATTTTTCTTCATAGAATGTAACATGTTCTGGCTCTCGGGGGTTTTTATTGTCGCCGATCACGATTATGATACTCACAATGTTGTGCAAATTCCTAGAAGATGACGTAGATACACAGGGCTCGAGTGTCCTGGAAATACCCACAGGTAATTTGCAGAACATTGTGAGTGTCACAGTCGTGATCAGCGACTTTGAAAACCCCCGAGAGCTAGAATTCGTTACCTTTTATGAAGAAAAATTAGCAAATTCGTAGAAGATGACGTCGTTACCCGGACGCAGGGTACACCAGGTATTGCAGAAGAGTTTTTTCATGTCGTTATCATCAGTAGCAACCTCCATATCACCTTTCGAACAGTTGACAAACATTAAAAATAATTTTTTCATTAATTTCGTCAATATCCAGGACGTCAGGACGCTAGTATACTCCCGGGGAGGTCCAAGGGGACCTCAGGGAATTTTTTGAATATCATATTCGTGTTCAGCGACCCCAAAAAACCAATTGGAGCCCATTTTTTTTATTTACCTCAAAAAGTTCATCTTTGAAAAATGCATTTTTGGCTGTAGAAATGCAACAAATTTTTTCCGCAAAACAAAAATACCGGACAAAGTTTCTAAATCACTTTCTGAATCGAATGCAGAAGACCGCATCTCAATCCATCCAACTGCGCCAACTTTCCCAGATTTGGCCTATTTTAGTGCTTTATTTCCTCGACTAATAGCCCGTTTACCTCATATCTAAAGAAAGTTCATTACGAATAAAGATATGTGCCTTACCCCCACATACATTCATTATATTCTACTCTTGAGAGCTTGATGATAATTATACTGTTACTTCATATTAACAAATCTATTGCCATTTAAAATTGAAAATTTGGGTCTTGGCGTATGTACTACACATTATACACAATATTGAGACTTTCTTTGTCATGCATACGCATATTTTCTGCCAGATTTAGAAGATGCCAAACATTCTAAGAATACCTTTATTATTTCATCATTCTTCTGATCTAGTTAAATCATCTTTTGCCTGTCACTGCCACACGCCGAGAACCCTCATCTCTTTCTTGTTTATATAGGTCATAGTTCACCCTTGCCTTATTTTATCTCTTTCATAAGGTTATAAAGGGTGCTGAACTATGACCAATATCCAATGATTATACAGCATGGATTACTGAAATACAAATATTTTGAAATAAAAATATAAATTTAATGTGAAATATTTTCAATAATGTTTATTTGTTCTGGCCATTTTGTATGTTCAATTTTGTTCGCTTTTATATATTTACATATTACACACACATATTACTAATGATATGTGATGTAGATAAAACGCTCACATACCTATTTATTAACTAGTAGTAGCTTAAACTAAAATTTGAACATTTTATTAATGGAAGTAATTTTCAATTTGATTTGAGGATAGAGTTACCGTTCGAAATATATACTTTTTTGCAATACTTTCAAACCTATTTTAGAGTGTTTGTTTATTCCTTCTAGTTTCTAAGTATTGATATTCTTGTACCTGTTTAGTTGTTATTTTTGCTAGTCCTACAGTATAAAACGTTGTATTTGTAATAAGGGTTATGTACAGGTTATTTCCAATATTGAAAAAAATAAAATTGTATTTAGAAAATTAAAGTTTGATGTAAGATTAAAATATCTAAAGTAAAGGAGCCACATGTTTTCTGTTTCTCACCAATAACACATTTTATCGTGGGAAAGTTGAATGACTTTCTTTAAATAAACACAAAATTAGTTTCACACTCGCTCCAACGAGGGTGGTATGATACCATAGCTGATGGGGTCGAGGGTTGCAATAAATTCACAAAAATTTGGTTATAAAGGATATAATAAACCTGTCGAACCGATAACCGATATAGGACGAGAAACTAATGGTTAGCTACATCATAAACCTTAATGTGACCCATCTGGAGATCACCGAAATTGTACTTGAATATAGTCTTGATTATAGTTGAAATAATATGTATATTCAAATCAGTTAGCGATATTTAGAGAAGTACAGATAAGTTTAGAAATCCCCACCCTAGAAACATTCTGAATGAGAGAACTTTAGAAAGAGGAAAAGAATTTCAAGCTATCTTACTGCTTATTGGTTTAACCATTCTTCCAAATTTACTAGCAATATTATTGGTACAAAATTAAAATCAGGATCACTATAAGTAAAATCATTGGTTAAACAATTCGGGGATCCTTCCCTAATTGCAGAAAAAGGACGCATTACAAATACTAGGGATAATGCCTAAGACCTTCAGTTATATTTTCTAACTTGAATTAGTTTCTTGGAAAATCACTTGACACTTTGTCATTTTTAATTGAATTAATCTTATTAGATTATTCAGAGTGTTTTTTGGTAAGAGGGTGTTTTCGCTATAATCAGAGTTTCAGTTTAATTCATATCAGTTGTGAGAGGGTGTTTCCGCTAAAATCAGAGTTTCAGTTTAATTCAAATCAGTTGTATTGAAGTTGAAGTTAATAATACATTTAATTGATTCATAACTTCTCGATTCCCTAGGTTAATCCTGGTTGGGATATCATTTTGATACTTTTAGTTTCATTTCTTAAGTTCAGTTAATTTAGATTCTCCAGGTAATTTTATTTAACTTTAGGTATCATTATTAGATTATTCTTATTAGTAATTTTATAATATTAGCAATAACGTTAACTATAATATTCTTTTTATTATCCTTAATTACATATTCTTTTATTATTATTATCATTATCTTTTAATTGTTGTTTATTGAATATTTTATTGTTGTTGAGTTCGAGTTTCTCTGATTAAAACTAGCGTTTATCCCTCCATTCACCTTCCAGTGTTTGAATCCATAAAGTGTCTAGTGAAATAAAAAGGGGTAAGTATCGAAGATATTTGTCACGTTTGTTCTGGCTAATAAATGATTTAGATCAAACTCCAACGTGTCATGGTTCTCTAAATTAAATGACCACACTGCAAATAAATAAATATTAGTGAATAGGAATAATGTGAATTTCTTAAGTAAAGTTTTATAGAGTTACATATTTTAATAGCATAAAATTGTTTCATTTAGAAAACCTACCATAACACCTATTAAAATGCATAACAGTTAGAATTAATCTTCAACAGTTAACAATACTTCTATTTGAAGACTTCAAATAAACGACTGCTCACAGTTAAATAAATATTTGTTGAGTCATATCGAACTTCTTCTATACAGATGATGTTTTGTCGTTGAGAAAACTAATATCAATTGTGGTATTCCATTCCAAATAAATTAGTCAGTTACGGCTTTCCTCAAAAAAGAAACAATATTATACGACTTCATTGGTAACGAATTAACGCGTCCTAAAATATATCGAAATTATTATGACAATGGAATTGATTAACAATAAATCGAAGAACACCGGATAGACCAATAGTTGAATAAATTCCACAACCAGCGTCGTAGCTAAGGGCTATAATCCGTTGCACCAAGAAATATTCAATTCACCAGAGAACAGAGCATTAAAAATAAGAGCTTATGGAGAACATGAATCAGATGAACGTGCGTTAATTTCGTCGTTATTGAATTGAATGTCTTATTATGTCCAGACACGATTGAATAAGATTAATTGCTCATTCCTCATTCCCTGAAGTGAACCCAACTCTGAGTTAATTTATATACTTATAACTCAATAGAGAGCAAACAGCTTAGCACTTGGCAACGGTTTCAAACCATATGCGGGATTTGAGAGTAGGGATTGACCAGTAGCCTGATAATAATTCAGGAAATGAAACGAAATATCATCTACATCATGATAGGCTATAAGCATATTGCTTCATATCTTGGTAATAATTTATATCAGTTACAGTTTACTGTAGTTTTATAGTTATTGATGTCAAACTTTTACATATCGATAATCAGGTAAAATTGAGTTGTAATTTTTGAAATATTGTGAAAATCTTTCCTAATTCATTAAACAAATTGTTCATATTTCAGAAAAATCATCTCTTCAAAAGGCGTCAACTATGTATTCAATGAAGATGCAGAATCTCATTTGTTATTGAATATGAATCCTGAAGCTCCCCCGCTATATGGTTTATTGATATTGATAGTATACTCGTGTAATTTCATTTAACAAGTATTTTAACACGATTCACTGTCAATATAATTAATAACCGAAAATATCAAGCCTAATCTCATGTTGCATAGATCAAAACTACTTTACGTTTAATGGTAAAATCCACAAACATAGCACTGAGCTGCCCATGAAGTCACCATTACTATCTATATTACTGGCACGACATAATATAATGGTAATGCGTCTCGTATATTAAAAGCCTAGCCCAAGTCTGTGAACTTACAACTCTTGCCGCAGGGTCGCTACGGTCAGATGTAAGAGGAGCTATACGACGCACAGTGGATGAATTCACGAATTTAGGTGGACAATAGTCAAGTCAAAAATTTTGAATTTCTGAGTGTTAGATGTTATTACTATTATTTGGAAAGTTGCATAATATTAATATTAACTCTTTACTGTGTTTACAAATACATGGTAAAATGAGTGAAGAACTCCTGTTTACACAACTGCCAAATTCCTTGTAGTTAGAATATCTTAAATCGCTGTCTGATTATTATATACAAGTTGTTTCTGCTGTATACAAGTATAGTTTTTCCTCAACACTGAATATTACTGAGATAGATAAGACCATATATTTGATCTACGTTGTAATCTATATGTAGAGCTAATTTAGCCATTTGTAAATTTATGCCCATATTCAATAAAGAAAAACTCTATAACTCCCAAGAGCTCCCAAAGCCTTTTTTTTTAATTTGTTTCACCAATCCTTCTAGTTTTTCAATGTTGCACAGATTATTTGCGATTTTTTGCGTTTTGGGTGATACACATTTTTTTTTCAAACACTGCAAGATGATTCATATATTATGTTCTTTAAAAAAAAAGAAGCACATATCGTGAACAAAGATCGGAAATTTTTATTGGGAATCTTTTACAATTGTTAAATCTTTTACAATTAGATGTGAAAACGATATCATTCATACGGCCACTACCACTCTGTTTACAGGCCTGTATACGAAAGCCGAAATTTTTGATGACTTTTCCCAATAAAAATGAATTCGTTTTTTCAATTTCTAAACAAATGTTCATTCTTTAGGCATTGAATTGCATTTTTCTATAGATGAAATTCGACAGTTTTGCGAATTCTGGAGTTTCGTTTTAGATTTCGTAGTAAGTTTTGGTGATTGAAATGAGTTGATCTGTTGTTAATAGCGCTATCCATCCGTACAATTGTTTTACTTTTACTTGATATTTGTCAAAAAAATCATTAAACGTGCGTTTTATTAGATAATTTAATAATCTAAAAGGATAGAAAATAAACTTACAATATGGCCCACCCTTTAGTTCGAATTACAAGAAGTGGTTGAAATTTCCGAAAAAAAATCGCAATGAAAAGTTATTAAATTACATCCTTGCATCTCAAGTTAAATCTGACATCGCAACTAATACACATTCTATACTTCATTGTAGAAATATAGAAATAGACGATAACTTAGATAACTTTCATAATTTTCGAGAGTTCAATCCTGGTCAGAGCTCAGGTACATAATGATTTTGTTCACATTATATCTCTGCAAAAAATTAAAAAAAATTATCAGCTTATCATCGTTCTCGCCGTTTAGCTCCTCTTACATCCGACCGTAGCGTCCCTGCGGGAAGAATTGTAAGTTCACAGACTTGACGTTTTCGTCATGTATAACAGTATACGAGACTACCATTATTAGTCCAGGCTGTAAACCGGGATTTTAGCTATAATAAAAAAAAAACATGTAAGTCCGAATCAAAATTTTTTTTTTTAATCAGCCCCTCAGGATCGCCACCCATTGGGGGCGAAAATGGCCCGAAATCTCCAAATCTTGAATTGTATTTTCTACAAGAAAGGTATTTTTGCATTTCGAGTGTACCCAGGGGGTTTTTTGGTTCGCTGAACACGAATCCGTAGCCACATTTACTTGCTATTCATCGTAGGGGTGGCAAAATCGAAAAAATCAGCCAATTTCGCACCCCTTGTATGTTATTTTGCAATTTACGTGTTTTAGGCATTTCGAATGCACCAAGGAGGTTTTTTGGGTTACTGATCACGAATCCGTAGCCGGATTCACTTGCAATCCATCGTAGGGGTGGTCAAATCGACAAAATGGGCCCATTTCGCACCCCTATATGTTATTTTGCAATTTACGTGTTTTTGGCATTTCGAATGCACCAAGGAGGTTTTTTGGGTCACTGATCACGAATCCGTAGCCGGATTTACTTGCAATCCATCGTAGGGGTGGTCAAATCGACAAAATGGACCCATTTCGCACCCCTATATGTTATTGTGCAATTTACGTGTTTTTGGCATTTCGAATACACCAAGGAGGTTTTTTGGGTCGCTGAATACGATTCCGAAGCCAGATTTACTCCGAAGTAATTTTAAAATGCAAAAATAATAAAAATTTAGAAGCGTGTCAAAGTAGCCATTTTTGTAAATTTCCCACCCCTACGATGATATTTGAGTTAATCTGGCTTCGGAATCGTATTCAACGACCCAAAAAATCTCCTCGGTGCATTCAAAATGCCTAAAACACGTGAATTGCAAAATAACATATAGGGGTGCAAAATTGACCAATTTCGTCGATTTTACCACCCCTACGATGGATTGTGAGTAAATCTGACCACGGATTCGTGTTCAGCGACCCAAAAGACCTCATAGGTGCACTCGAAATGCCAAAAAACTTTTTTTTGTAGCAAATACAATTCAAGACTTGGAGATTTCGGGCCATTTTCGGCCCCAATGGGTGGGGTTGGGGTTCCCAAGAAGTTTTAAGGTGTATGAATGATTCTGAGAACCTCCTGAAGCTAATGCAAAAAAATTTTTTTGATTCGAAATTACATGTTTTTTTTTTATTTTCCGGTTCATAGCCTGGACTATATATTATACCGTGATTACAGGTATAAATATCCATGAATCATTCGGAAAATAAAATATTCCTCTCGAAATTTGAACGTATTACGTTTGTCTTCCGGCATTGTTATACAACTATCTTTTCTCACATAAATGGATCACATCCAGATCTGTAATTCACGTTAGAACCAGAAAACAACCGCTCTCTGAATTTGTTAGATGCAACCAACCATTTACCGTAAAAATAATGAACAAACATTAGCTGTTTTTAAGAAGACCGATACTACCGTAACATTAATAACTTTTCACACCATGATCCACAGAGTTAAAATTAGTTATATATTAGTAATACAACTTGCAAAAAATTGAAGGATCAAGTAGGAGTATATTATCAGCTGACGAAAAAATTTTCATGAATTCAGTAATTGAATAGAAATATTTCGTTTCGCTTGCGATATTTGTAAAAGACGAAAAACAACTACTACCTCGCTTCCTGCCAGGTTACAGTGAAAATAAAGGAATTGAATTTGTGGTAGAAACAATCAACAAAGCAAAGTTTAAAAGATAGAGTGAAGTTTCATACTGTGACAATTTAAAAGTGAGCTATTTCAAGTGTTTATCTTTAATTGTTAGGTAGTGTTAGACGGCCATGTTGATATTATGAGATACAGTGGTTTGTTTTATGAACCTTCGGTCCATCTGAAAACCAGATATAAATTTTCATGAGGATATTTTTAGTGTGGACAATTCCTCGATTTGATTTTGTACTATTTTATCTCAGAAAACCTCTTATGTGAAGTGTACCTAATTGCAATTGAAACACTGTGATCCATAGACCACCAATTGCGCATCATTAGAAACAAGGCCTGAATTCATAGTTTAGTCAATACATTGAAAGTTCATTCGAATTGACAACATATTATATGTTTTACAAGGGTCCGCACTAGGACATATATTGTATTATTATACGGGGTGTTTCAGTTTTTTCGTTCATAACTTCGGCAAACGATAGAACTTTTAAAAATAATAGGCGTGCTTCATATACATTTTTTCTCTAAATCACTTCTTTTTCGAGATACAGGGTGTTGAAATTGAAAAAAAAATTAGTTCTTTGCGAATATCTCCGGAACCGTTCATCGTACAGAAAATAGCTTCAGTGAGCAAGTTCTACTCATAGTCAGCTATGTTTTGTGTGATGAATTTTTTTTTTAATTCATAACTGGTGGATATTTTGAAGGGGTAGTGGTTGTTTTTCTCCCCAACTTCTACGCCACTGGAAAAAGTACGGTTTTGAGATGCTCATTTGAACCGCCAATATTTTCTACACAAAAAAGGTACTTGGTCATAAGCTTTAAAATTCACCGTTTTCGAGAAAAATTGACTTTCATGTTGAAAAACATAGTAAATTTGTTGGTTTTGTTACTTGTTTAAAGAAATTTCGTTTAATTGGTAAAAAATAAATTTTATTTCAAAGAATTGAAAACGTTTTTCAACATAAAAGTTGATTTTTCCCGAAAACGGTCAAGTTTGGAGAAAATTAATGATTAAAATTATCTAACCTTCCTAATGATGTTAACAAAGATATACCTTGATGCGAGAATTTCAGGAGAAACGCGTTTAAATGAACATAACAAAAACTCATTAACGAATTTCCTTACTACCGAATCATTTAAACGCGTTTTCTCGCAAACGGTGAGATTTTGAGAACCTCAACACGAGTACATTATATCTTTGAAATGAATTTGTAAATCAGAAGAAGGTGCAAAGAAAACAAAAATTCATTCTCAAAAAAGTTAAGGCTAAAAGAAACGCGGAAAAGTCGCGCACCCAGCGCACTCTACCGCATAATCTGAAACTAACTGAACCATCTCATTCGGCGTCCTCTGAAACCCTTGAGTATTATATTTCAACGAAACACCTGTAACTGCACAGGAGCTACAGCAAAATTTCGTTGAAAAAAATAAATTCAACGTCCTGTATCTCCGAAACGAAAGAAGATAGGACCATAGTTTATATAAAAAAATGTGATTATTTTTGTAAAATCTACCGCCTCTTGCATTTACGGGAGGTCTTTCTGGATTATCCTGTACATTTGCTAGCTGGTAGTATAGGTTCATAACTACACCTAATTCACCTAGATTTCATAAGTATACAAAAGTAAGAATGTATTTCATAAACATATGCTAGTTACCCTGACCGGATCACGGTTATGTGAATATTCTCATCGTCCCAATGTATCAAAACGTTGACAGAAACAAGGTAGCAATCTGGAATCTTTCTTAGGTCGAATACAATACTCCTTTCATTCTATCTATAGTGGGGAAAGTAAAAATATCTAATTTCCCAAAAAATTTAAATAAAAACAACCTCTAAAACTCGAATAACCTATATTCATATATAAAGAACTCAAAATCGAAAAGAGACGGGATGAAATTTCAGCATATGCTTTCGAGAACATTCAAGAAGGTATCGCCTTGAAAACAGGAGTCAAATACCGCGAATCACCTCATAGAATTCAATCATAATTCCGGATATTCTAATATTCAGAAGAAAGGTCAAAAACTAAATATGTTGGATTCTGTAATGTATAGATATAGGGTTGCCCAGGAGATGCGTACATCAAATAACAAGAGATCATGATCCAGTCGATGAAAACACGGTCGTATATACAGGTCTGGAAACTCTATCTTTGACATAAGTCTCTTACATGTCGCCAAACTCGTAGTCCCTCGTTCAGCCACCAGCTAAGCAATATTAAAAACCTATTTCCATTTGAAACAGATTCCCCATTTTCTTTCATATATTTCTAGTCAACAATATAATCCATATCTGCATTAATGCGTCCAACTATAAATAGAACACGAAATATAATCACAACTAAGCTGAGACTAGCACATAACTCTCGAAATATTAGGTCAGAATGAATTAAACTACAGATTATGAAGAGCGAGCTCAGACAAAAAGGGAGCAAAACATGATGAATATTAGAGTGGCTATCGACTCCTATTTGCGTATGCGGTACTCCCGCGGAATTGTGCAAACGTAATTTGCAATTATTCCACAAACTTGGTTGAAAACTTCTGGGCTATGAATGTGATACTCTTATATATTTCATTTGCCTATTTCAACATCAGCTCATAAGAACGATGTATTTTCGAATGCACAGACATAATTGGCAAGCTACAGCCTTGTTTTATATTCTCGAAATGTGTTCTTGTATATACGTCTAGCTAAACCATATGCATGTTACATACGAATAATTTATTACATTCCAAGCTGTTGGTTCGAAACCATAAAATAATTATTTAAATAAGGTGCTAGGATTAGAATTAGAATGCTTCTATTGCGAGTTATTGCCGTAAGTGGAGTGAGTGTAAGTCGGCTTGCGAGCATTGCATATTGCTAGATACGACCCACTCTTACTCCCTCTAACTCACAAGACACTCATATAACTCTACGAGTCTATGATGTCATGTTTTCATTAACTCCCATTTTCGAATGCGGCTGACCCATATAAATAGAAGATTGAAAGTACTATATCGTAACAGGAAAAAATTGAATATAATTTTTATGAATTGATCTTATCAATGTTGTGCAGATAGAGTTCACTGAATAATAATTGATATTTCCTTTATTCAAGTTATTTAATCACATTATTTTGTACATTATGAGCTTTTTTGGATCGATATCATTTATAAACAGTAATAGCAACACGAATAAGATGATCATGAATTTGATAGATGTACATTATATAAAATATCCACAAATTACCCAAAATATTCATTGAAAGTTAAATTTAATTGTACTTTTCAAATTTTAATATTATAATAAATTAAATTGAGAATTTACAGCAACAGTCTTGAACGAATCAATTTCTTTTGAAATTTTGGTATTAATACGTATTGCAAGATTTTAATTCATGCATGATATGTATTTCGGATCTCAATCTACATATTTAATTCCCTTTTGTTATTGATTAGATATTCCCATCTACAGTTCAGTTGATTTATTTAATTAAATTTGGATAGTTAATTATTATCATTATCATTATTTTTTTTTACTAAATTTGAAACCTGCTTAAAAGTTGAAAAGTTGGTTGTTATTTCTATATAGCTTATATACGAGGGCAAGGTGAAAAGTGCCTGAAAAATGAAACAACAAATAATTCATTTGATCAAAACACTTATTTTATTTCGCAACATGATCTCCTTGTAGTCCGATACACTTCGTCCAATGTTTTTCTAATTTTTCGATCCCTTCTTAAAGTTTGGAAATAGTTAAAAATCGCAGTGTGTCAAATCTGTAGAATATGGTGGATGGTCATTTGACCAATCCGTACCGCAATTCATGCAATTTTGTCATTGACTGTGGACCTGTGCGCCGATGCGTTGTCATGGTGGATGAGCACTTTTTTTTCCAAATGCGACCGAATTTGGCGTCGAATCGACCCACCAGTTTTGCATAATATACGCCGCCTTTTCAAGGTAATCGATATGGACGATACCATGAGCATCCCATAAGACTTTCGTCATGACTTTGTTGGCCGATAAAACCAGTTTAGCCCGTGTCGGCTTCAAATCGACAGGACAAGTCCATTGTTGCCCTCTGGTGTGTTGTGATAGATGCATATTTTCTCCACAGTTACTAAACGGCGGAAAAAGTCGTTATCGTCCTTGAACATCACCAAATACACCTTTGAAGTTGTCACATGGTTGCGCTTGTTTTCAACAGAGAGCAAATGCGGCACCCCCTGGCAGATAGCTTTCTCATGTTCAAATGTTCCGTACCCATCCAGTTGTGATGCCCATAGTCTCAGCAATCTTGTCTCCATCAATGTCCCCATAATGTTTCACAAGCGATGCTTTGACTTGCGCAATGTTTTTCCACGCAAGGAATAATGTTTAATCAGGACACGACATTCATATTTCCATATTTACATAAATCTTCAAGGCTGCTTGCTTTCGATGGGTGTCAAAACAGCACTTAATGACACATCATTCTGAATAGTTCTAGTTAAAGACAGTACATCACAAATGTCACATAAGATTTTCGATTGTGGCGCCTTATATTCTATTTTTCAGAGACTCTCACCTTGCCCTCGTATTTCAGTGGCTCTGTTAGAAAATATGGACATCATGGTTCCATTCATTTGTAGGTAAGGCAAAACAATGAATGCTAGGTCATTTTTATAATACGATATATTATTATAGTAATACGAGATTTCGGATGTATTCCGCACTTCATGAACACGCTATATGCAGGATAGATACTTATTTGCAGAAACACAAATACAACATAATTCAAAGGAACAGTCCTCATGTAACTTCCATCAGGGTCAACATACTGGAGTTTCAATTTGATCAAACCTGTAACTAATTTGATTTCTATTGTAGGTATTCATATGGATTCCGCCTCTATGCATCATTGTCATTTAACCCTGGACTATCAGATGTACACGACAAGATCCAAGACGGATTTTCAACAGCGGAGCAAAACATTAGTTTGCTTTTATACAATTATATTGCCAGTCCGAAGCACGAATCTAACTCATCGGATGCGAATCAATACAAACAATATACAAACTTTCGGAAGTTGAAAAACTCGATAACTGCTTCTCCCCGAATAATCCGTGGAATAAACGTACATATTATTGAAATGCTTCAGAACATTTCAGGCGAGTTCCCCAGCCGCGAGTCTTTATATCTTTTATAGCGGCAGTAGGATCGAAATGGCCAATATATAGTTTCTTCCCTACTTGGATGTTTACCGACCCACTTTTAAATCCTACGTAAGATCACATTCCTCCCAAGGTTCTGTTTTATAATCCAATAAAGAGTTTGAGTCTCGTAAACCTTCCAATTATATTCAAGCGAGATCAAGGTGTTTTCAAAAATACTTTTCTTCTCCGAATTGCGTCTAGACAAACTGAAGTTGAATAATGTGGCAGTCAGAGAACCTCGTCAATTCGTAGTTTTCGATATTTGATTCTTTAGAAGTGCAAGTGAGTGAACTATTAATTGTACTCTAACATGTAGCTATAATTATTATCCCATTATTTTCATCTGACAACATGACTGTTTGCAATAATTGTCGCATGTTCTATGAAATGCAAAATTTCAGACATTTGGGTTCTTGCAATTATAACGACAGTTGTTTTGAGTGAAAGGTGTTCATTATCAAGACAGTAAAACATTTTATATCCTTACTCAACCATTTTGGCGAAATTTGATATTTAATTTCGGAATCTCATTCATAGAAAACTGACAAATTTTTTCTCAAGTAACTTGAAAATACTTTCAAAATGGTTTTTCCATATCTCCGTTATTGCATCATCATTCCACATTAATAACAAATCTGACCGATAGTCTGTATTTAGTATTAATTACTGGGGTTATTTCAAATATACAAATTTTCTTGCCCACGAGAAGGGGTGGCATCGACATTCAGGGATAAAGCGCATCCCGGAACCAGGTCAAAAATTGATTTGGTCTTTCCTAATTTCCATAAGAATCGGTGGCGCTTTAAACAATTCACAGGTTATACCCTATTTTTACTGTCTTCGATAGCACTAATTTTGATCGGTTATCTCTCTAGTTTAACAGCAGTAACATTATAATCTAATTGTTCCGAGTAGCTGTTACGAAATGTTCCGAGCCTATCAGGGAACGAGAACGTTTTCAATGTAACTTATAAATAAACGGACTAACAGAATGCTAGAAAGAATCATAATACGAGTATCTAAATTCAACTATTACTTCACAAGATAGTTGGGTATTGGACATGAAAGAACAATGTTCTACGTCTTTGCTTACGTTTCGCCACTTTATTGTTCGTGTCTTCAGAGCTCAGGCATGATTAACTGTATATAGTACTCGGTCCGTTATGATATGTACTGTGGTAATGCATGGTTGGAATGTTTAGATATGGATCGATATAAATAAATTTTTTTTTCAAGACTGATCCCCAGTCCACTACCATTCCAGTGTGAGAGTCTTTCACATATTAATTTTATCCTATTATGTTGTTCATAGATTTTGATACGCATTTTGATAAATTGTAGGTAGGCGCTCCAATATTACTTACAATTGGTCTTAAAGGTATATCACTTTCATGTATTCAGAACCCATAGATCTAAGGTGCTTGCACATTATGGCAAATTAATTTATTTTTCTATTCAATAGGGATTATCTTATTTTCGTATCATTTATTTAATAATTTATTCGTCATTTTGTACTGATAATGTTGGGTCAGATTTTAATTTTTTGTAAATTCTTTCATCATTTAATAAATTTCCTATTTTGTTTTCGTAGTCATTTCTATGCATTATGACGGTTTTATTACATTTATCCGCGTTCAAAACTAATATTTGAGGGTTGGCACGCACCTAAACTAACAACTCTCATGCCTTCTTTGGGTGATTGTTAAATCGATTTTTTGCTATGCCTATTTCTGCTTTCTGTTTATTCTTTTTATCTGTCAAGATGTTACAAATTTTATTTCTAATCTAATTTTTTTTTCTCAAAATTTTTATTTCTAACTCCGCATTCTAAATAAGCAATTATATTGTCGATGGGCAATTTGTTATTATCAGGCAATGCAAATTTCAGACCTAAGCTGAACGTGTGCTGCACCTCATCCCGCTCATCCGGAATTTTTGTGTCAGCTAGGTTCTTCAACCATTGTTCATTCATATTTTGTTTTTCTTAAGGCACGAACTTCATTAAACTATTCATATTTTCTGATTGAATGGCTTTGATTTTGTTGAAATTTTTTTCGAATCTATTCTGCTGATTTGGTAATAAAGTTCCTATCAAAATTCAGATAACATGATTGTTTAACGCGCTCAATTTTGTTTTCAACCTCTGATACATTTGTACAATCTTCTTTAATGCACAAATTTAAACAATTTTCCTGAAGAGAATTTAATAATTTAGCGTACGCCTTCTTGTGTTGCACCTTGCTGAACATATTATCCTTTGATTTAGATTTAATGAAATTTGGAAATACTTGCAGATTCCTACATCTTACCAGAAATATCCTGCAGTTCTTCTCCCTTGCTAATATCTTTATTAACTTTTCATATTCCTTCAAAACTGTAGGATAGGTAATTGTTCCTTTCATATTAAGGCTTATATTACAGCCGAAAGATTAATAATAATTCTTGACCCAGTTATGAATTATACATGAATTCTCGATAAATAGGTCACATTAATACATATGCTTATTATGTTCGTCTTTACGTACGTTTCGGTCTCACGACCATCATCAGAATATGTACTATGTCAGGAACGGGATTTCTTAAAACTAATTGATCACCAAAAAGCGTCCTTATCGCACCAATTTCAATTAGAAATGTCCACGTCGCCGAAACGAACAGAAACACGAATAATCGAAACTATAACACATTTATGTTTTAAGTACATATATATGTATCAAGAATATAATTTTCTCATAATATACAAACTCATGTCAAACAAAGTCTGTATACGACTGGAGCCAAAAAATATAACGCTTAAGTATCTGCTTTCGAACCAGATGTTAAAGATTCATGAGGTAATAAAAAAAGGTTGTCAGACCTTATTAAAAATATTGATTTTTGAGCATTCTACCTAAAATATACCTTTAACATCATTAAGACGCATGTAAGAATTTGCAAGGGAAACTCGTATAGCAGCAAGCTGTGTTGCCTAACTTGGGTGGAATCAGCGGAGTACCAAGCAGCATGTAATTTCGGGGAAATAGCGAATTTTGCGGGATAAGCGAAAGGAGAGAGACAGGACGGACGGGGAGTCAACTTTTGTTTGACACTGCGAGAGATCACCACGCTTTTACGAACTCTAGACACGTAATTTATCCTAGAAGAGAAATTGAGTTATTCACATTTAGTGTTTTGTTTATTTGATTGTTTTTATGAAGAGTTTTGTGACTTATGTTGTATTTTATCAACATGGAAAACCAAGGTGAGAACGACCCTTCGACATATATATATTTAAAACATTAATGTGTTACATTTTCGATTATTTGCGTTTCTGTTCGTTTGGGCGTCGTAGGCATTTTAAATTGAAATTGGTGCGATGAGGACGCTTTGTGCTGATACAATTAGATTTAAGAAATTCCGTTCCAGTCATAATACGTCTTCTAATGATCGTTGTGAGACCGAAATGTACGTAAAGACGAATATAATAAGCACATGTGTTAATGTAGCCTATTTCCAGAGAATTAATATACTATTATATTTGATATTTTCTTGGAATTACTTGCTAGTTTTTGAATGTATCAATAATATCCCTAGCATAATTGCCCTGCATTAGTGTTTCAGTATTTCTAAGACGAGAACACATGCTTTTCTCTATGAATTCTACGGTTTATATTATGTACAGCTGAATTGACATCAAGTATTATAATTACTTCCGATGATTATGCCCGGCTATTCGCAACGACTTTGACAAACTAATAACAGTTAGGAATACTCCACTCATATGAGCAATATATTGTTATGATTTCATTTCATAAACAACAAAATTAAAAAAAATAGAACATTGAAAATCAGAATAGATTAATAAAAAGATATTATATGGAATTAAAAACAATATTAAAAGTTAATAATAGTTAGTATAATATAATAAACAATGTAAAATATAATGAACAACAACGTAAATAGAATTAGAAGTGTAAAACAAGAACTTCAGTGAAAGTGATGATTACAAAACTATCATGAGATAGCACAAACTATTGAAAAATGTTATAGATATAAGTTAGGATTAGTAAATTTGAGTTATATAATGTTAAAGAAATGTTATTGATATATTATATTATGTATTAGTTTTGAAGAATGACAACTGTCAAAATTACCATAACTATTGGAATAATCATATTAATAATAACCTAATCATAGGTTATCTTATACCAAAATGTGTGGAAAAATGAAGGCAATATTAATTCAAAAAGAAGGAATCAGCATCAATTTAAACAAGTTGAAAATCTTAAATAATTCAAAATTTATGGAATACTCTATTCTGATTGGTCGAGACGATTTCCAAACGTCAGGAAGTCAACAATGGGAAACTAATGTCAGTAAGCAACAATCATCAAAGCATTCTTGATTAGTAAAGTAAGCACCTGGTAGGCTGTTTATGACATCAAGTGGCGTCCTTTTTGGAGCCCTATAAAAGGCATCTGAAAGACAAGCCAAGTCAGTTAGCAATTATATCTAGAGAGTGAAGGTACTCCATGCAACTCACACAATTTTCCATAACCTTAGTTTATTGGATAAACATCGGTGAACCCAAGTGCTCCAGTAGCTTCGTAAAGTTAAAGGTAACTGAAGCAAATAAATCATTTCTACAAGTCAAGTAGTGTTCCAAGTCTCCGAACAAAGTTAAAGGTTATAATAATCTACAATTCATAAGTAGCATCGAACGATAGCCAGCCTTCGATAAAGTTCCAATACATCATTGAAGAGTTTTATATCTTTAATAAAAAGAATAAAACTAAGTTAACAAGTTTCAACAGTTCCTGATTCCAAAAGAAGTAACCAAATAGTTTACATGTGTTTATTGTGTATAGCAAAGAAATTGTGTACGGTTAAAGTGAATTAACAAATTAAGATAGATCGTAGATCTATTAGAACATAAAATTGTAAAAATAGATACCCGAGATAAAAATAGAGTAATAGAAATTTAAATATAAAAGTTTCAACATTCAAAGAACATTGTGTTTAATTTCATAAATATTTAATTCCATAGATATAAAAAGGTAAGAGTTCATTATTCAATACAAAATAAAAATTATCAATATAATTTTGTTATAATATGTATTGAAATTCTCAACATATGGAAGGAGAATGCAGTGAACTCCAATAGTTGTTCATAGAACCATGTATATAATATGAATAGTTATAAATTTGATTAGATTCTGTTTTGGCGAAACTAGGAAACAAGAATTTCATCATTCATATTTGGTGTAGAATATGTGAATTGTGCTGAATTATCAACACCCAGATCAAATTTATGTAAAGCTCTACCAGGGTTTCATGGCGTATACAGGTTGCGATTGTACAGGGGCCTTCCGAAGGGAAGGGAATATCGGGTTTGAGTTATTTGAAAAAATATTCACTCATAATATCCCATGTGCAAAATTTCCGGAAATTAATTTGTGTTCAGTAAGAGAATTTTACACCGAAGAAAAATTAGTTTAAAATAATTTCAATGTGATATTATTAGACATTTTGTCATGAAAATATGAGACATTACGAAGGAATGCCATAATTTATTTATAGGATTCTGGAAGTTTGATGTATGCGAGTCCAAACGTCAAAAAAACTTGTGGTGTTTTCATGCCTAACTTGTGTATGGTTATAATTTATAATGTTTTGCCACGGAATTGAAAATCCAGTTGTAATTTTTCATTCACCCACTTTAGTTGTACAAAATTGTAAAAAGTGGATTATATATAGTTTATTACATGTTGTTGAATTGAACTTCATTTACTAAAATTGGTGGAATATGTTTTTAACCAATAATTTTCTTTCGGCAACTGATTTACAATAAAATTCAAATATGGGTAGTAATTTTTGATCCACCTACTTAATTGTACAACATTGTTAAAGGTAGATTACAAATTGTTGAATTAGTTTTCATTTACTGAAATTGGTTCAATTATGTGTTTTTGACTAATGGTTTTATTTTGGCAACTGATGATTTACAATAAAATTCAAATATCTTTTATCCACCTACTTTAGTTGTGTTAAACTATTTTAAATAGATTACATATAGCTTCTTTTATGTTTTTGAGTTAAATTTGATTTACTAAAATTGGATATTTATTTTAAGCATACTATAGTTTCTTAAGAGAATAATAATAGTTTTTTAAGAGAATAAAATAATTATAAAATAGTAATATTGCTTAATGGAAATAGGCGGCCATGGCTATGACAGATACCATGACAAATTTCATTATTGTACTTCCTCTATATTTTGTACACAATCAATTGTTTCAGATTATATTGTAACAATGAGTTGTCTTAAAAATTATGAGACTTGTTCATGTTGCGACGAATTAAGTCACGTGAAAATGTTCCATTCCAAACTAATATATTTACTGGAGTTAATTGAATATTGTCCGCCAGTAATTTTAGATGTGGCAAATCGTGAAGGTTTATTCAAGAAAATCCAAGAAAAGCTGTTGCAAACATGTATAAAATTGAACAGAATTGGCAAGAATAAATTCAACAAAGAACAAGATTTTTGAGCATTGCACATTTATTTGTTTCAAAGTTAGAAAAAAATATTGAAATATCATTATTCTTCTTCTCTCATCGTATGATATGACTTCGCACACTAGAGCTATGCAGTGGCTGTAACATACCGGATGGGCGGAGCTTATCGCCTAACGTCGCCACTGTCTTGAATATAGTCACGTAGATTACACATACCTAATATAACTTTGTATCATGTTATGTTGTTTCAACGAGACTTATCCTTTCATTTTTGAAAGCATGCACAAAAGGTATAGACTACTTTATCATTTCTCTACATTAGAGCATCTAGGTCACTCTAGACAATTCCACGGTATTTTATACCACGGATGGAAAGGCGATCAGTGGCTGCACAAGCAGCTCGTTCTGCTGATAACTCATGAGACGGCGAAACAGCTGTCCAGAACCGTTCGATTCTGTTGTCACTGCTCGAAAAAATAAAGTAATTATCGTTTATGCTGTATAATAACTTGATAATACCAATGAAAAATATGAGAGATATGCAATATTTGAAAAGATGGATTTTAATGTAAGGTCATAATAACCATTCAATAATAAATGGAGGTTTGTAGATGGCGTGCGCAAAGTTCTAAAAGGACGAAATACATATTATGAATGACTAGTTGTCGGTAATCATCCGCAAAATGAATATAAAAATATAGGGATGCAGATGATCGCATATTGAGAATTGTATCGGAATACCATTGTTTCGGAAAGACTCGTTCGAATTCACGAATAAACTTTCAATAACAACTTCAATTTATTATGTCAGTGCCAGTCCTATATTTGGAAAAGTGAAGATTGTTAATTTCTGTTGAGCTGAAACTTTACTAACAATTGTTCGAATACTGATACTGTATTCCATGATTCCCCTTTGACAAAATTAGTTCAGCAGTTGGTCCAGTGGTATAGAAATTCAGATCTACGACTATTTTCAGCAAGTACCAATTAATATCAACATAATATGGATCATTTGTTTGTAAATTTTTATCAACAGCTGCTCAAACTGAGAATTCGTGTAAACTAGATCGGCTTATTCTTTCGCAAAATTCACGCCGTCTTTCACATAAACCGATAAAAAGCACGCGCTGCAGTCTGTTTAGTTGCGTGAGCTCATTTCATTGGATTCATTAAATTTGTTAATGTTTTAAACAAAATTGCATATTTCTTCTAAGCTCGTAAGCATACGAGTGGAGATCATAACGATTCAATTATTCTGGACATAGTCTATCTAGACGAATCACGAGAAATAACCTCTATTGGGTATGGTAATTTTTGAGTGGAGCCGAAAATACAAATATCTGCATGAATCCGATGCACTTAACCTCGACAGTTTTCGCAAATGAGGCCACTGAATATTTGATATGATATACGTTGAACTAACAAGTTAGGAGATGCGGTTATTCGAAAGGTTATAGTGTCAGGGTGCTTTAGGCAGGATGTTTTATCGGGATCGAAATTTACAACGTCTTTAGTGTTTACTAAAGACGTTGTAATATGACAAGATTGTAAGTGGTTATTCCCTGAATTATTTCAAGAACATTTCGTCCTTTGATGATTTTCGGAAAGCTGAGGAAAACTGAGTTGAAAAACTGATGGATAGTGTTTTTTCCGAAGCCCTCTTCTTACAAACCACTTGGCAAGATTTTTATCTAAAGGAAAGTAGCATATTTGCCAATTTATGGGCAAAAATTGTTGCTATTTGTTGTTGTTTTTTCTTACAGAAGCAAATCGGACGAAGCAGTGAAACTATATTGTGACAATTAAACCTACAAATCTGGTTTGCTCACAATCATGATTGTGGGATGTTTGTCCCTTAAAAATACCATATTTAGACTATAACGAATTTTGTATTAGGTATATAAACTGAATCATAATTTAAACAGTTTCTCAGGTTGTGTTAATGATTTTTTACAAAATAAAATATTAAAAATGGGTCCAATATTTATCAGTTTTTTTCTATCCCTCCGTTCTCATGGCAATATTTTTCGATTGCCTGCGTTGTGGTTTTGATTGTGTAGCTTGTATTCTATATGGTTCTTTATCTTCTTGGCTCATTTTGTTCTATTGTTCAGCTGCTTTTTCCATAAAATTTTTGTTGTTTTGAATTCAAATCCCTATTTTGTTTACTTGAAGCTCTCATGCAATTTCAAGTTGAGAAATGGGTTTCTGGAGAATATACCTGAATCATTGGAGGGTTTCTTCGTCTCATATTGTTCTTTCTTAACAGTAGGACTCATTTGCATGCCTGTAGGAATGTTTGGATCCTTGTGAACATCATTATAGTTGATGTATTCCATTTCCATATTATTAATAGGTAGAAATGAAGTAAAAATGTAAATGTATGCAATACATACAATAATATTGTCAAGTTGACAAACGTCAGCAAACAAAGTGTTGTTTATTTTCAATGTATACTGCGTATTTTATTCTCGTCCAGTTTAATTTCATTCAGATTAAACAATTATACATATCACATATGATTATTTACTCATCGACCAACAGCAGATGAAATGAAAATTATTTTCATGTGTTCTGTCTGAACTGTAATTCCCTGTTAACATTCTCCGGTGAAATTAAGAGAACTAAACCGCAAAAAATTTAAATTTACAGGAATTTTATTGAGACCAAATTTTCTCAAAATTGATACTCGAAGGTTTTCGAGGATGCTGAACACAAATATGATGATTAAAAATGCCTATAATCTACATGGAGGTTAGTAAACCTGGGTACCACGTCGGTCTCAGGAAATTTACAGAAATTTTATTGGACTCAAATTATCTCAAAATTGTTACTCGGGGGATTTCAAGAGAGCTGAACACGAATATGATGAATAAAAGTACCCATAATTCACCTGGAGGTCTGTAACCCTGGGTACTACGTCAGTCGCAGGAAATTTAAAGAAATTTTACTGAGACCAAATTATCTCAAAATTGTTACTCGAAAGCTTTCGAGGGTGCTGAACACGAATATGATTATTAATAATGCCCATTATCCACCTGGAGGTTAGTAAGCATGGGTACCACGTCAGTCTCAGGAAATTACTGATATTTTATTGAATCCAAATTATCTCAAAATTGTTACTCGGGGATTTTCGAGGGTGCAGAACACGAATATGATGATTAATATAATAATTAAATGCTATTAACATGTGAACACGGATTGAAATGAAATTATTTTCTGAAATATTAGATCAATTGAATGATTGATTAATCGATTATTTTGTGATGATTCAATCAGTAAGCGATTACTATAGTTCGATTAATCAAATGATCGACTTATCTATTAATCCATATTTATTGATATCTCTAGATGTGAGTATTCTGTTCTCGTGAACGCCGAATGTATTTGCTAGTAAGGTACAATTCCATGAAAATGAATCAGTCGGCATAAAAAAAGCGATTTTGGCACACGTTCTGACAACTGGCAAACCTAGTTTCCTTAACAGCCGCCCGTACATTGTAGAGGGCGCTCCGGTATAGTGTATAAAATTGCCACTGTTTCTCTCTACAATCAGTCACATAGTTGGTGCACAAAGCGAATAGCGTTGAGTATTCCGACGGACCGCCCTGCTCAAAAACTCGAGAACGGCACAAGGTACGACATTGAATTTTTATACCAGATCATGTCTAGTTTGTATCAAAATTTCAAGTGAATTGCATTTACCGTTTGGTCACTACACGAAAACATACCTGTGCTATATAACTCGATTCAAGAGGAGACTTTGTTCGCTGTGCCACTCCATTTCAAAGGTTTCTACAATAGAATTTGACAATATGCCTAAGATTCTCATAAAACCACCTCATAATCCGGCAATTATTTGAAATTATCAAAGCCACAAGCGTCCAAGCTTTCATTGATACATTCCATACCTGTCGCTAGAATTTCTAACGTATTTTGTGAATATTTTATTTGGAGAAATTAGACGAAATACATTATTTTTATCATCTGTTGTAACATTGCACATTAAATATTAGTCGAAAAGGCTATGGGAGGTGTTATTTTCATGAAAGATTACTTTATATGATATTTATTAACGATAATAGGTAGACTGATGTAGCTCGAAGTGTCAATAAATTCTACCATTAAGGTTCCATCATACTCTTTAGTGGTAATAATAACATAATGCCTTTGGATATTAACATTTTAATGCATTGAACTGAGAGTTGGAAACAGCCTGCAGTTATCTACAATTATTATGAGTGACAATAAATTTTTATTTCAAATTCTAAATCATCCATAAAATTTTGTAATTTCCATTCATTATCTTTCCCTATTCATAATTTTTGTTAAGCATGATCATTTAGATTAATGTGGAATAGCTAGAGGGCGTATAAAGTTTTTATGCTGGAACTTGAAGAATATTTTGCGTTTCAGAATCCGTATTCAGGGATAAAAATCATGCAACCAAAAGTATTGTTTGAAATTATTGCAGAAACCTGAAGTTCCAGGACCTGAACTATTTGGATTAAATTCCGTTATTTTTGGACTGTACAAATTGGAACTTTTTAGTGTTAGATTTGGAACCGCATGAAAATTTCCTTCATCAGATATTCAAAAGCTGAGGCTCAGCCGACTTTGAATACTGAACAAAACTAAAACTGGCAACACTGTGTAGCTCTATTTATTATATTAATAACTATATTCAGTGAACTGTATTGTATATTTAACAAAGAGGTTGTATAATTTCAATCCTCCAATAATGAACTATGAACATGACAATTCTTATGCTTCATGCGGTGTTCCACAAGACATACTGCTTTTCTTGCGTTCTCCCCTCTACTAGGCGGGCATATTTAAACTAAAGGTACAAATAATTCTCAACAATTATAATAGCAATAATTAGTTCGTAATTTTGTATAACACTAGTGTATTCTGATGTGAATTGTTTTGTTTTCATAAGTTTAGTTATATTATAATCAGACAATTATGCCTAGACATTGTTGTGTGAGTCACATTACCTATCTATGAATGAATTGAAAAGAAAATAGCTGAAGGAGACCCCAAATTTCTGCAGTATGCAGTTTTCATTTCAAACAAGACAAAATTTAATTACATAAACATGAGTTATTAGCTTTTCCAACTCTCATAAGTGTAAACATGATTTTTGAAATATGTTTGAATGTAGTTATATTTGATTCGAACTTGATGTGACATATTCATTTTGTAAGTTCACCTCATTCAATTTCAAATTTCTAACATTTTGAGACGATTTAAGATACCGGTCATTAGAATGAGACAGATTTCAACAATCTAACCTTTTCTAGCAATCAATAACTGAGCATTCCCTAGTAGACAATACATCTTTCTGCGTTGAAGCAAACCTTTCAAATTTGTTGAATTTACTCAAATTCAGTTCATACAACTCAATTGATCTTCGGATCAAATCAATCATGTATTGTCCATAAAAAAAGATTTCCCTAAGATTAGGTCCCGAATATAATATTATAGTGTTCATTAGAAGTATTACATGTTCCAGATATAACGACTCAGCCGGGATGTAACATATTTTATGAAAACATTCGGGGACTGAATAAGCGCACCTTTGAATTTTCCAATTTTGTCTCTGAACGCAATCTTCAATCTTACGCTATAACATCAGACGTGGTTAACCAATTCTGTGGGGAACAGTGGATTACTTCCTCCTATTCTTGACATCTTCAGGGAGAATATATTATTTGATGGCAGGTTCCGTGGTGGAGGTGTTGTCCTTGCTGCTTCTGAATATATCTTGGTAGATTGAGCTATTTCTATGAACTTTTCCAGCATAGAAATTGTGATTGTCCGAGTATGACTCGGCCATGAGTCATCACTCTTCATAATTATGACTCTGTTCGAAGGTATCGAAGCAGTGTGTTTGTCCTGTGAACCTGAGATTCTTTTGATTAGTTATCTCTATACTTTACAAATTATGCCTCATCATTATTGGGCAATCATGATAGAGAGTACTTCAAATTGATAGATTTCTGCTCACTCGAAGGCGGGATTTGAATAAATTTAGTGGTTAACAGATAAGACAGAATTCTTGACTAGGTTTTGTGTAGCAGACTTTGCCATGTGGAAAAGGCATCATATTTCATTATTGTTGAAGACGGTTATCATTCATTTCTTCTAATGTTTGTTCCTCACAACACCAGTCCCCCTTCAGGTAGATTGGGAGTGATTCAAGGTACACTTCATATAATGAAGATGGGTAATTACCCCTTCTCTTTATATGCACATGTACGACGTATCCAGGAACACAGAATGAATTGTATTCCATATTATATTCTGTATTTGAGATATTTCTCCCAACATATCTTCAGCCACTAAGCTTAAATACTCTACTTGATTTATCAAGGATATACCTTTTCACATATTTTCTCTACACGAGATGTAAACCTATAATGATCGAAGAACATCGTGTAAGCCGGCGGAGGAATGTTGAGAGAACATACTCATGAAATTTTTCCTGAAAGTTTGAACGTTATAGGTGTAAGGAAGAACCTCACTAGGCAAAGAGCTTCACAACTTCCCCGTTCGATAAAAAAAAACTGAGATCAATTGATCACGTGACTTCACTCACTTTTGTTAGCAAAATAGCTTTCGAACAGCATCATCAGGTTGACTTCACACTATTAAATACAGGACTGCCCGCGAATGGTTGCCCATATGTCATCAATTCACGACGGTATCAAAGATAGATACTATTATACTAGTAACGTACTATCTTGTAGAGTAAATAAGTATATTTATATTAGTAGGTATAATATGTGGTAGCTACATTTGTACTGAACTGACTATTTAGTATGAATCAAGTTGGTGTTGAATCTATAGTGGATCTGGATTGTTCCTTTCTGGCAGTAGTTACACTAGTTATGTTAGTTGTCAATTTTGATAATCTATTAAATATTGATATGTTCAGAATGAACGATTATATTAACATATCCAATGGAACTAACAGCTAGAAAATGCTCATTTCAGGTCTTCAGTGGCTGCATCACGTTAGAATATACGCGAAAATCAAATTCAATATTGAATTAGGAATCATATTTTAATTTTTTTCCAGAAAATGCCAGGTAAACACTTGCAATCTCAAGCTCAGCATAAAATGATAGAATCGTTGATATTCGTAGAATATCTCTAACATCTTCATTGAATAACCTTGGTTGTAAGTACAAAAACAACCGAAGGGCGTTAACTGATAATGTCAATATATCCTTCACGAGAACCTCATTCATGAGGAATTGCATTGAAAACAATTTCTAAAACTTCAAAACAGGCTATTTTGTTGAATGAAACTTGGACTCATTCAAAAGGTAGTCAAACTGAGGATTACGTTGGGAAACGCTTCATTATAGTACATGCAGGTCCTTCAAAGGATTTATGAAAGGGGCAAAATTGTTATTCAATAAAATCTGAAGCGATTGATTATCACGGAGATATAAATGGCTTAATATTCAAGACATGGGTGGAAAAGAAGTTAATACTAAATTTAGGAGAGCATCCGCTTGTTGAATGGCTAATAAATGATAATATAAGCTAGATGAAAAACTGACCAAACATGAGTTATTAGAGATCGCGAAAGGTTGTAGTGTATGTAATTGATGAATTGTTTCGACAATATGTACAAGACATTTTGAGACTTCCTCCCTATCATTATGAATTAAATGTTACTACGCTACTGTCTTCACATCTAGCGTTTCTCGGAAGTGAAAGTTGTATCTGTATTTATCTGTATTATCTTTCGAAATTATTAACATAATTCAATTGTTAAATAAATTTGTTCAAAGAAGAGTTGACGGTAGAAACCGTTATTCTAAGGGTAATTTATCATTATGATTAAGTGGAAGAACAGTTACTTTATTTTTTAACACTAAAATATCATGAATGTTACAACAGTTTCAACACCGATGTGTGATTTTGTTGTTTAAACACACGATTCAGAAATGCTTAAAACGGAGATGTATCCGCAAAAATTCTGAACATTTTTTTAGGCTAATACCAATACTTTTCTTACACTGTATACTAATTATAGTGAGGAAAGTAATACAATCTGGTAGAAAAAGGTTATCAGGTCCAGAGCTTGACATCGGAATACATAATTATTGTTGGTATACATAATTTTGATTAGAATAGAATAGAATAATTTATTCATGCTGAATACCAAGTATTTGCTTACATTCGTCAAGACAATAGAAAGAAAAAAAACAAATTCAAATTGTGATACAACAAAGTAGAATAACAACTGTTGAATCAGAACTGAAAATCTGAAAATTCCTTAAAAGTATAAAAACAATGTTCAGTAAGAAAATTTTTTATGACTCTTGAAAAATTGTAGAGTGGGAGCTCTCTTATCAGTAGTGGCAGTTTATTGAAAAAAGTTGGACCCCAGTAATTAACATTATTTCTGCTACGTTTTGTGCGGTGTTAATTAATGTGTAAATTACATTTCGCTCTAATGTTGATTCAGTGCATATCACATCGAGTTGGATATTGGTTAATATGTGTTTTAACATATATGTATTAGACAATGTTGAATGTAAATGCAAGGGAGAGACATAACTTTTAGGTCCTTAAAGGCATGCTTACAGTATTGTTGGTAACGCAGATTTCTTATAATCCTAATTGCTTCACGCTGAATCTTGAAAACATGAGACATATTTATTTGCTGAGTGACCCCAGACTAAAATGCCTGAACTAATTTCCGAGTGTTTTACACCAATATAAGTTGTGAGCAATAAATTAACAGATACAATTTTGTTTAAGTTTCTTAGCACGTAAATTCCTTTAGCAACTGATGAACCAACATATTCACAATGTTTACTCCAAGTTAATTCTTCATCTAATAGTAATCCAAAAAATGATATAAATTCACGATTGTTTGAGTACGATATTTGTCTTAAGGAAAAGTAGAAGGTCACAGTTTTTCATTATTAATATTTAATTTATGATGTGTAAACCAGTTAAGCAAATCAGTTCGACCCTCCATGAGTGAATTGTTCAAGTCAACTGTAGTCAACTGAGTCTGTATTAAGCCTTGATGCGGTTGTATAAGATTTCTTTGCCTTCAGGAACTTGTAACGGTAAATCATTATTGTATATTAAAAAGTGTACATGTCCAAGTATGGAGCCTTGAGGTACCCCAAGATAACCGGCAACATAGACGAGCTGGTATGATGCATATAGACAACTTGCGTTCTATCAGGTAAATAACTTCATATCAAAGACAATGATGTTTCAGAAAATTTATAACTATTCAGTTTAAACATCAGAATATCTGTAGAAACACAATTAAGTGCTTTTGTGAGGTCACAGTGGATTTGATTTTTCAGAACCCAAATTGTGCTTCCGTGAAAATATTATTATCCTCGAAGTGATTTATAATTTGACAGGCTAGAGTTTTTTCAAATATCTTTCCAATTATTGGTATGATAAATATAGGTCTAAAGTTATTTAACTCATTTTTCGAACCTTTTTTATGTAACGGTAATACATAAGGTGATAGATAATTTCAAAGATTTTGAAAATGTGCCAGTGTTAATGCAAGCGTTAAATAGTTTTGTCAAAGGATACACTAAGTAATGAGAAATACACTGAATAATTTTCGAATTTAAGTTATAAATATCACGACTGTTAGATTTATTCAATTTAGAGATGCAATCCCTTACTAAATAAAAAGAGAGTTCTTGAAAGTTGAAAGTTGGATGTTCAGATGGAAATACTACAGGATTTATTTTCATACTTGCAACATGCGCGTTGGATAGATTCGAACCAATTTCAGTAAAGTATTCATTCAATTGATTTGGAGATGATTTCGTTTCATCATTCATATATTTATTCTTTCTATATTTATTAATTATATTCCACTAGGCTTTGGAAGGATTATTTGATTTTAATATGTAATTATCATGTGCAGCTTTCTTGGCTGAGGTAATATTTTTCTTATACTCACAACGTTTGCGTTTTATTTCATTTAGAAGATTGGTATCACTGTTCTTCTTATAAATTTTCATCAAAATGTGTAGTGACTCCCTTTTCTGCTTAAGATTGTCGTCGAACCGATTGACGACATTGAACTGTATATTAATATCAATTAATTTTTTTAGAAAACTGTAATCAACACATTCAGTTAATACTGAAGAATCTATACAACTTTTCATTCAATGAAGAAATATCGTCAGGAAATCTCCAATTAATTTGTTGAATACGTTCGTTTAGAATAAACAAACCGTGATCTGAAATGTGTTGAATTACACGGGGCAAAATTATGATAGTGAATTCCTGAATTGTGGAATAAATCAAAAGCACAGATTCAGAGCTTTCTTTATACAAGGTATTCTATCTCAGACGAGCCACCCCGTATATTTATTATCACATAGTGAGTGGAAAAATCTCCCGAAACACGTCGAATAATTTTGTTTGGGGGACATCTTTTGACGTATATTTGAGGCTTGAACGAGCAATCCCCTAATAGGGGGCGCTTCAACCCCTCAAAATTGAATAGAGGAGAGGGGTTGAGTGATACGTCATTTCAAAGGTCTTGGAAGCCTCTTTACAACGGTGTATGAAAAACGTAAATTTGATGGAACGATTTCGCTAAAAATTAATTTTGTTGCTCGAATGCGCCACCTTGAATATTTTGGTTATTTGTACAATGTACAAGCTCATTTTTATTAAGCCTTTTTTACAAACTTGAACAATGTTCAAAAAATCACATTCGTAAAAAAATTGAATTGTGTTGTCATGCTCACAATGAAAAAAATTGAATTTGCGTGTTTAAATCAAATGTTAAAATTGTCCTCCATTGACTTCCATACAATAATACAATCTTGACTGAAAATCGTCTCTAACATGGTTCAGCATAATTGGAGTTATTTGACGACACTCATTTACAATTCGTTGGCGTAGTTCGTCCAAATTTTCAGGCTGAGTCACAAAAATCTTGGACTTAAGATGTCCCCACAAGGAGAAGTCCAGAGGGTTCAGGTCAGGAGATCGGGCAGGCCACTCCATAGGACCTCTTCTTCCAATCCAACGATAGGGGTATTGCAAATTGAGGTATTGGCGAACTGGTGCGGGGTAGTGAGGAGGAACTCCGTTTTGTTGGAAATGCAATTGTTGTTCAATTAGTAGAGGATCGTTTTCTAATTGTTCAGTTATTAACGAATCAATCGCATTCTCCAACATTTCAAGATAAATTTCGTCATTTTAATTATCAGGAATAAACAGAGGTCCAATTAGGTGGTCTCCCAAAATATCTACCCAAACGTTTGGCGTTTCTCGATGTTGAGTGTGAGCTTCTCGAAATACATGAGGATTTGTATCGCTCCAAATTCTAAGGTTATGCCGGTTAACCTCTCCATTAAGTAAAAAAGTGCATTCGTCAGAAAAGCAAATGTTGTACATGAAATTTGGGTTATTGTTGATACGCTCGACCATAATTTCGCAAAACTCTTGCCTTCGATCCCAATCATCATCATTTAATTCCTGAATTAATTTAATTTTGTATGGATGGAAGTTGTGTTTATGTAAAATTCTGAAAACGTTAGATTTGCTAATACCGGAAGCTGCAGAAAGTTGTCGTACAGATTGCGTATTTGGCATAAGTTGGACATGTCCCAATACCGCCACAGCTGCTCCTTCATCATCAACAATTCCAATGGGTGCCCTCTTTTTATCCATTACTGAACCCGTCTCCACAAATTTTGAAATCAATTCCATTACGTACTTATGGCGAACGCTACGTTCAAGATGGTTTTCGTTAAATATCCTTGCAGCCGCTCGGGCTTAATTTTGATTTTGGTAATCGAGGCTAACCAGCACGTTCTTGCAATGTGTACACCATATTTTTTGAAATTTTAAACAAATCAGCAAAGTAGTAACTCAACAGATTGATTAAAATCATGAAATGATCGAAGAAACGTTAAAACCAGATAAACACCTTCTGAGAACAAAAAATGAAGGCAACATAAGGAAATATTTTGTTGTTTTTCTATTTATTGGTTTGAGAGAATGCATTATTGTATGGAAGTCAATGGAGGTCAATTTGAACATTTGATTTAAGCACGCAGATTTAATTTTTTTCATTGTAAGCATGACAACACAATTCAATTTTTTTACGAATGTGACTTTTTGAATATTGTTTATGTTTGTAAAGAAGGTTTAATAAAAATGAGCTTGTACATTGTACAAATAACCAAAATATTTAAGGTGGCGCATTCGAGCAACAAAATTAATTTTTGGCGAAAACGGTTCATCAAATTTACGTTTTTCATACACCGTTGTAAAGAGGCTTCCAAGACCTTTCAAATGACGTATCACTCAACCCTTCTCCCCTATCCAATTTTGAGGGGTTGAAGCGCCCCTATTAGGGGGTAGCTCGTTCAAGCCTCAAATATACGTCAAAATATGTTCTCTAAACAAAATCATTCGACGTGTTTCGGGAGATTTTTCCACTCACTATGGGATAAGAAATATACGGGGTGGGTGGCTCGTCTGAGATGGAACACTTTGTATATTTCTCACCTCTATCGTTGATTGAAAGAGCCTCTTTCCATCTGATTAGGCACGTCATGTAAAATCTCTAGATTTTACTTTATGTTCATTTGTATCTTAATGTCATTGATCTCATTTCTTACTGTTCTGATTAGATGTCTGAATTATTAATGTATAAATCAAATTGTACATTTTGTCAGTTCTTCAACTTAATTTGGCTACTTGCGGATTAAAATGAAAAGAGTTCACACTGTGGATACAGTATAACTCAATAAGTACCACAATCCTCGACTAAAAATACAAGTAGGTACTAATGATGGCTAATTGGTAGCTGGAAGCTCCTCAGTATGTTGTACTGGAATAATAATGGATTACATTCAATAATCCTGAAGTAGGTAAATTCAAAAGATTACTCTATTTGTTCGATAACTGCTTACATGTTACATCCACAAGTCACATAATGTGGTTCATATAACAGACAAAGTAAACTACATGTGCAATAATGCTCCATCAGCAAGGTTACCTTATTTTGATGACGACATATCAACATCGACCTGAATGAATGTTTTGGAAGGAAGTATCAACAATATGTAAACTCTTTAAGGAGAAGGATATGGAGTTATCATAAAATATTATCCAGTTATTATTCACTCCTGAACATTAGTTAATCATGAATCGTTATTACATGTGTAAGTGTTTTCAATAAATCCATTAAACATACGACGGTATAATTGTACCCTACCACACCACCATCAATCACGAACCTCTAGAACCTGGCACATTAATACTACATTGCGGTTGCAGTTTGATTATTATAATGTCCCTTAATAGTATTTTCAGTGTATAAGTGTGATTGTTTCTTATTTATTGTGTTCTTGCTTTCTGTTGGGTGTATTGATAATGGATGAAATAAATGAACGAATGTATTAAAATAAATCAAATTAGGTTAATTACAATTTGTGAGTTTTCAGAATTTTTCATACATTTCGTTGAAATTCACAAACAATTTTTTTCGTATATTCATCAAGAGCCTGTATGTCAGTTCCTTCGTTAACATGATTACTATCATGTTCTATATGTCTTATTTACAACATACATTACACTAGCCGACAAAATTTGATTTTTTCTCTGTCCTTGGGACTAGACCGACATTTTTCGATTATTTCGGTGTGAAATAGTAGGAAAGTCGCCATCTAATCCCTCAGAGACTTTGCTTTTGTGGTTAGGATACGTGAAAAACATTTTTTAAACTTTTTTACTATAACTTTGAAACAACACAAGATAATTAGAATCTGATAAAACTGCTTGAAAGCTTATAAACAGAGATACATTTGGTATATAAATGACCTCGGTAGAAGGAACGAATCCTTGATAAAAATCTATTTTTCTGTAAAAAAAAAACACAAAAATCGCGTTTTTTCAACCACTTTTGCGATTTCAATCGGTTATAAAAAAAAACCACACTAGATGCTCAGATCAGTTTTTCTGACCTGAAAACCTATTAAATGGGCTACAATTTCTGTATGGCACAGTTCTGTCACTTGATCAGAAGTTTTTTGAATAATGAGGTTTGCTTGAAAAAATTGCGAAATTTGAATTTTTTCGAACTTTTTTCTCTTTATATATGATAGTGCACAACACACTCGAAATATTATAATATGCATTTGAATGCCTATAAAGCGGGCTACAATTTCTACATTTTCTAATTTTTGTTTGAAAAAATCACGAAAGCTGCATTTTTTCGAACATTTTTTGTAATAGAAAAATGAAACTGCACCACGCAATTGAAATCCGTTCGTTGCCTATGAAAGGGGCTTCAATTCCTGTAACGCAAACATCGGTCACTTGAACGACGCAAAATAAAAATTCATTTTTCTTTTAAAAAATCAGGTTATTTTATTTGCTCACTAAAAATGCAAATTTCGCGATTTTTTCAAACAAAACCTATTATTTAAAAGACTTCTGATCAAGTGACAGAGGTGTGCCATACACAAATTGTAGCCCATTTAATAGGCTTCCAGGTCTGCAAAACTGATCTAGCTTAGTTTTTTTTTACAACCGATCTAAAATCGCAAACGTGGTTGAAAAAACGCGATTTTTACGTTTTTCTGACAGAAAATTTGATTTTTATCAGTGTTTCATTCATTCTACCAAGGTGATTCATACACCAAATGTAGCTCAGTTTATAAGCTTACAAGCAGTTTTATCAGATTCAAACTATCTTGCGTTGTTTCAAAGTCATAGTAGAAAGAGTTTAAAAAATGCTTTTTCACGTATCCTAACCACAAAAGCAAAATCTGTGAGGGGTTAGATGGAGACTTTCGCACTATTTCACACCCAAACAATCGAAAAATGTCGGTCTAGTCCCAAGGATAAAATGGCTGTCGGCTAGTGTTATCATATTACTTGGTCCTGTTTGTTATCATATCAATGGTTTTAGCACCAAACTGATAGTTTGTTCTTAGTTAAATTCTTAGGTTTATTCTATTTATTAGTTCCCTCGTAGAAAATCTATCAAATTGACCTAGATGCAACAAAAAATATAGGTTTACTGCTATAAGTTGAATTGCTTAGGATACATCTTGATTTTTCAGCTACTACATATTCATTAGGATCGAAAATATAATGCGTAAAGAGCGCAGTAGGATGAAACGAGATTATTCTCTCAACAAAATGTAGCCGTCGGTTCTTAAATTTAATTTATATTAATTTATGACTCACCCATTCGATCTGCCGCCGGAATCGATGCCGATGCCGGATCCATTCTAAAATAAAATAAATAACATTAACAAAAATCAATAACATCACCCCATTCGGGGTTCACAATAATAGAAATCAATTTTTATTTTCACAAAGCATAACATAATAACAATATGTGAATAACAAAAGGCTGAACTTGTACATTAACTATAATTGTTTACAATATAATTAAGCATGTTCCTTCTATAAGCGTAATGAGTAATACTGCTTAGAATAATACATGTGCTGATATTTCAAGTACACTTGCTAATACTATGCTAGTTTTTATTGTTCATCACTTATGTGATATTGGTAGAGATTGTCATTATGAGTTTCAGTCTACATTGTATTCGGATGGCTTGTTTGAAATATTGTTGATGAAATGTGTGAAATTTACAATATAAACGATGAGTGAAACGACAGTTCATGAGTCATATGATACATTTCCTTAGCTACCTAGTAGGGTTGATTTTATATAAGATACAAAGATACAAGGCTTTATCGTATTCCGGGTTGGCTTGGAACAGAATTATGCATTCCTACATCGCAATAAAATGAAGTGTTAAATATACACCATCACAGAACTAATTCATGTCTGAAATTCTATTCTATGGAAATGATGGTCACATTAAGATCCTATTTGTTGATCTCAATTTCGTGAAATAGTACATTCCGAAAATATTTTCTCGTAGAAATCCAAATTAATGCAGTGATGACCTAGGAAATTGTCTCGCCTGAATCAATAATTCAAAAATGATCGCTCATGACGATACTGGACCAAATCATATTAATCATATTGAGAAGAATGATTTGATATAGGAAAAAGTTCTACATCTCAGAATCATCCTCAAATATACGAAATATACAGGTTATACCATTTGAAATTGTTATTCCTATTACAAGGGCAAGGTGAAAATTCCCTGAAAAGCAAGAGATGATTCATTTGGTCAAAACTTATGTTATTTCTCATGACATAATTTCCTTGTAGCCCGATACACTTCGATACGATTTCGGCAATCCTTCAAAATGGCGTTTGTTTCAGCGATGAAGTCATTGTTGGAGCCACATCTCTTTCCGGCGCGCCATTTCTTCAAGTTTGGAAATAGATAAAAATCGCGGGGGGTGAATCTGGAGAATATGGTGGATGCCTAACCAATTCTTAGCGCAATTGATGCAATTTTGACATTGTGACTGCGGACTTGTGCGTCGTTGCATTATCCTAGTGGAGCAACACTTTTTTCTTTGTCAAGTGGTTAAAACCGGCGTCGAATCGATCCAACAGCTATGCATGATATACGCCGTTGATCGTTTGGCCCTTTCCAAGGTAATCGATATAAACGATATCGTGTGCATCACAAAATACTGTCGCCATAACTTTATTAGCCGATAAACCCACTTTGGCCCTTTTCGGCTCCAATTCGTTAGGACGAGTCTACTGTTTAGAATATTATTCAGTCTCTGGTGTGTTGTCATGGATCCACTCCTTTGAAGTTGTCACACGGTCGCACTTTTTTTCAACAAATGTGGTACCCATCTAGCTAGATAGTTTTCGCATATTCAATAATTCATGCAAAATGTTCTGTACCCGTTCGTTGGGATGTCCATAGCCTCAGTAATCTCGTGCACTTAATCTCGCCGATCGTCCAATATCAAACCATGAATTTTATCGACGATTCTGGTGTTGTTACCTCAATTGGACGACCAGAATGTTCGGCGTCTTTTGTGGTTATACTACCACAATGAAAATCAGCAAATCACTTGTGAATCGTTCTAATTGATGGTGAGGAGTCTCCATCATACTTAACAAGCGATGATTTGATTTGCGTTATGTTTTTTCCACCCATAGAAATAATGTTCAATCAAGACCCAAAATTCACTTATTTCCATATTTATAAAAATCTAAAAGGCTGCTCGCTTCCGATTTTAATGCGTTAGTTGAAGATGGTACATCACAAATGTCACATGGGATTTTTGATTCTGGTGCCACCTGATCTATTTCTCAGGAACTTCACACCTTGCCCTCGTGAATTTGCTGGGGTAGTTGTTTTATTTCGAAGAAATATTTAAAAATTTGTAAGTCAAGGGATCGAGTGATCAAGTGATCAATATACTGGATATCCCTGATGTGATGCTGCCTGAGTTCGAGTCGTCCTAATAGGACAGCATGACACGTGTTTTGAAATGTATGGTTGTTCAGTGATTCATTTATACATAGATTCAAAAGTTTTGCTTCATCCGTAATCTCGGGTAATAGGCGATGAAATAATCGGATGAACCGATTTTGATAATTCATTTTTAATCGATTTCGGAAGTCATTTAAAAAAAATGTTACTATTTTTTTGTCTTCTAATGTACATTTCAGCATTTCTACAGAGGAAAATGCATCCCTTTGAATGCACTTGCAGGAGATAATATTAAAAATGTTGAAAAAATTTCCAAATATAGCCAACATTTCTCATTCGGAGATTTTTGAAGCCGTGGAACACGATTCCGGTGTAAGATTTACACTACGACGAGCCTGGGGCTCAGAACTTCCTGGTATTATCGTCATCTCCAGGGAAATTCGCAGAAATATCTTCCGCAAAGGAATGAAACCTGTTAGGGATATTCTCTTGAGCATACGGGTCAAGATCATGATTCTCAATAGTCACCTGGTGCTCAGGATACCTTGATTCTCCATGGATTGATTTTTAATATGCTCTGAAATGCAATCAAATTCGTTTCTCGTAGGTTTTCGGGACCGCGTAATGCGATTCCGGTGCTACTTTTTTCGCATTAGAAAAATTCAGTAAAGTTTCTTTGTAGTGCTAACGGTATTTTTTGAGTTCTTTGTTTTCGATATCACAGATTTGTTCACCAGATGCTTCGGTGATTGGTCCGAACTCCAGAAAAGTTATCAGCGATCCTAAAGACCTCGGAGACACGAATTTGATTTTATTTCAGAGCTAATTAAAAAATAATCCAGGGAGACTTAGGTCATCAGAGTATCCTAACCAACAGGTGACTATTGAAGGTCATGGTCACAACCGGCAACCTCAATAGAATCTCCCTCACAAGTTTCATCCCATTCCAAAAGATAATTTCACGAATTCACTGGAGACGATAATAGTACCAGGATGTCCTGAGCCTCAGGTGCGTCGTAGTTCAATTCTAGCACCGGAATCGTGTTCAGCGGTCCCTAAAACCCGCGATAGACGAATTTGGTTGCATTTCAGAGCATATTAAAAATTAGTTCTTGGAGATGACCTAGGTGATCAGCATATCTTGAGCACAAGGTGATTATTGAGTGTCATGGTCATGACCCGTATGCTCGAAAGGACCTCCATAACGTGTTCCATTCCTTTGCAGAAGGTCGATAGATCAAGATGTCCTGAGTCCCTTGTGCGTCGTGGGTCAAATCTGAAACCGGAATCGTGATCAGCGACCCCAAAAACCCTCGAGTGAGAAATTTCTGCTATATTTGGACATTTTTAATATTATCTTCTGAAAGTGCATTCAAATAGATGTATTTCCCTCTCTAGAAATGCTAAAATGCACATTAGAAGAAAAAATTGGTAACATTTTTTGTAAATGACTTCCTGAATCGATTCATCCGATTTTTTTTTCACTTTGGCCTTTTTTGTGCTTTATTTTTCGACTATAATACATTATGTCATGTCAAAATTGGAACCAGTTTAATAAGTTTATTGAGAAGTTTAAAAACAAATCATGCGATTCTTTAAATTTGTATTCACTCACAAAATTATAAACAATAAAGAGATTCTTAGAAAAATAAACTATTTTTCATTAGTTGAGGGAACTCTAGTGAAGGAGAAATCATTTATTTTAGCTTTTAATATAGCTTATTTTCAAATCTAACAGTATACAGGATCAAAGACGCCGTCGCATGTACTTTATGAGATGAGCAATCTGATCTTGAGGTATATTCTGTTATACCTCGCCAGCAGCAAACTACAAGCTCCTGAAGAGGTCTGGTAGGATTTCTTGATCCACGAATTGTGCAGCAGGTGATTCCAAACGGTTAATTTCCTTACTTTCTCATTCAGGTCTCAACTAAGGTGAGGTTGGGCATTGTTCAAAACGGAGAAAATATCACCAACAGTAGTCCGTCTCCATGATGTGATGTACCCGTTGCCCGTCCTTGGGCTTTCAACGTGAACTAACTCAATACGTCCCTCTGACATAATAACTGCACTACATTCAGCGGAGGGAGGCGAATATGAAATAGTGAAAGCGATAGTGTTATTCAGCTCACTGCAGACGACGAACTTGATGCTGATGTTGTTGCAGGACTCTCACTGGTCGCCTACATAATAAACTTGTCTCAAAATTTCGTCTTCTTAGTTCAAACATACAGATACGTGAACTCAAAGTGCATGTCTCACATCTATGTAGTAGCTCTCGTACTGCCATACTGCGATTTCTTCAAATATAGCGGTTCTGTTGTTGGTTTATGATACCCCATCTACCTCTTCTAGTTCTATCTCGAAAATATAGCGATCCCCTTATGCGAGAGACATGACTATGAGACACACATGTTCTCTCAACCACAAATCATAGCGAATGACCTTCTGCGGCTGAACTATTCTTCCACACATAAGTTCTGTTATAACTCGAAGATTCATTCTTGTTATTCAAACTGTACAATTCGAGTGGCTCACACAAACAAAATCAAATATAACTAGTGTTGAATATAGTGAAAGTAAAAGCTAAAAAAAATGTTCTTTGTGATAAAAATGATATCATCTCAAGTGAAAAACATGGAGTGATAAGCAGGAAAAATATTGTTCACGCACATTTCAACATTCTTAAACTAGGTGATGCAAAACTTTTGAATTTATATGTAATTCTGTTGCCCTCAAAATAAAGACCTCAGAATAAAGACTATTAGAGAGAGAGTTAAAATATTCTTTTGAAATTACGTAAATTATCCGAATACAGTATATTCCAAATTTGTAATATCTTATACAATTCAGCTGAAAACGTTACTCGAAGGAGATTCTGTATTCAACTCTAAGCTACAGTGAATCAAAATCAATACGGCAGATGAAGACATCCAGGATACATGATCAGCCGGTAATAAAAGGCTGTTATTGTCTAGGAGCTAGAGCGATATGGTGGACCTAAATGAATACACCTTGGCACTACTGTTTATTGGTAGAGAGAGGTTCAATGACCAATAGCTCTCACAGGCCAGATTGTCAGGCGTTTCCAAGCTATGGCTTCCTCTAATTTTGGAAATTTTTATTGCCCGAACCCTTTTTCGGAGTTGTTGTATATTGAAAAGCATGTAATTGTTATACATTTGCACCTAGTGCCAAGGTTCTTTATCGAGGCAATTTCTTGGAGCTGGCCAGTTAATTTAGTTGGCTAAATGAACGAACAGTTTCTAATCTGGTAGAAAATGTTTGTTATCGTTGCCAGTTGTTGGAAAAACGAATACCAAGGTTTTTATCTGGGCATTTCCGAGTATATGACCATTATTTCGACCACAATGAACTTTTTGACCACTTTACGGCTAAAACAGATGCATAGCGACAAAATATCTTGACACCTTGTCAAATACGTTAATTTGGTATCAAAGAATAACCAATTTGAGTGCCATTGTTTCTTGTCAATACAACCCCTCCCTCAACGCCAAAAAGTTACCCCAAAAAAATCAGCAATTTTGATATTTTGATTTTTGATCCAAATAATGACCAATTACTCGGAAATGCTCAGGTGTTTTTTCAACACCTGGCAACAATAACAAACATTTTCCACCAGGGAAGATACTGTTCGTGCTTTACATTTAGCCTACTAAATTAACTTGTCAGCTCCAAGAAAGAGTTATTATACATTGAACCTTCCTCCACCAATATACAGTAGTGCCAAGGTGTATTCATTCAGACCCACCATATCGCTCTAGCTCCCAGACAATAACAGCCTTTTATTACCGGCTGATCCTGCATGTCTTCATCTGCCGCAGTGCATTGAAGCAAATATAGCTTGTTCCTTCCAGCGTTCCATTAATGGCCGACCAGTACATTATCGGTAGACCGTTGAGTTATATTTGTATTGGCTCACTTTACTTGGAGTGAAATATAGTTTTACTTTAACTTTATGTGAAATCAATCACGCAATAAGTCTTAAATCCAGAACGTTTGGGCACTAAGAACCAAACCTATACTTGGATGATAATTCTGTCTAGAAATTGAATCCTGATGAAGGTTCAGTTTACAATGTATTCATTCATACCTTGCTAAATAGTAAGTTCATATTCGTTTATACAAATATCACAACAACTAGAGAACGATTCACTATGCTTAGGTAAAACTTTCATCAAGTGAAATATATCAAAAATATACTCGAATCTTCTCATTTATTGCTTTTTACAGAAGAGAAGTAATATGAAAAGATTTATTTCATTACTCTCGAATACTCAATCTAAGATGTGATAAATAGAACTTTTTCCTAAGATGAACGTCTTTCCGATGTAGTAAGGCGAGAAACTGTGATTCTAACAATTCTGTTGCCAATCGAAAAACTTAAAGAAGGAGTTACTCAATCTACAGATCTATCGCAATTTCGTAATGCTCATCTCCATTACGTCAAATATTACTCCAAATTGTTATGACATACCCTTATAAGAGGTTTTTTGAAATGTAGAAAATATATACCAAATAAGATGCCCTCATGATGAAATATGTGAAAATTATGTTAGATTTGTGAACGCTTGAATTATAGAATAGTATCGAATATTTAGGCATCCCAACTATTTTTACGAATTTCACTCTGTAACATATTTATATTAACATATTTAATATCGATTTTGGTTTAATGTCCTACTAGTCTGTCATTTTTCAATAACTATTCTATTTTGAGATACATTACATTAGAAATAAAGACCTATGGCATTTTGAACATTTATATATCCCTAGGCTATGATTGGTTTATAACGCGTTACCATAGAAATGAATAAATTCAAACATAGATTTGCAAATAACCTTTACCAACATCTCAATATAAATTAAATATCATTCCAGCTATTTTATAATGTTCAAAGTATAATTTTGGAAGGACGTTTTTGGATTTATACCCCACACTCCTTCAGAAAGTATCTCTTCTTCGAAACTAAACACAAAACAAACTTTTTGAATGCTTACGGCCAACATTTTCTCTGTAATTTTATGAAATTAATAGATGACCAATTAATCAATCGTGAATGTCAAAACTTTGTTTTTACTTGAAAATCTGAAATTATTCCAATTAAATAAGAGGTTAGTAGGGCATTGAACGCTGGATGCACCACAGGTGGTCTTCTGTCAAAGTAGATTTCCGAACTAGGGACATTATTATCCTAATAACACCCTTAATACCTTGATAACTTTTATATTCTCTCGTGCCAACCCGGTACGTTTAATTGTTCAAGTGTCTTATTTTATATGTTTCTAATCCGGCTGAATAAATCCTTCTGAATCGTCACATAGGCTCAAAAAAAAACTATTCAAGCTATACGGATTTGTTGGCGGAAGCGAATATTTTGTCTTTTGGTATTTCTATTATTATCAGGAGTGTCATCAAAGGAAGTAGGAGCAAATCCTATGCAATTTGCAAGTATAGTTAAATAGCATCGTTAGTAGGCTATGTCTGATATTCTGTGTACACTTACTATCTACTTATCTTCGTTCTTAGATGAGCTTCATCTGATGGATTTCTGGCTAAATCCAGATGACTCACAACAGCACCATTTATATGGCTGGGAAAGTTACATAACCAATTTCAATTCGTCGTAGTTTGTAATATGGAATTGAATTGATTATTTCATGTTTGATTATTCCCACTTATGTACATATTTCAACACTACATGTAATATCTAAACGAAACTTATAACTTTCATCTGCAATAATAGTACTGGCACTTTTTTTATTATATGATTCTAGTCACCTCTGATGTGAGGTTGATCTTGTAATATACCTATCTCGGTTGAGAGAACATACCAGGTTGAGATTAATAAAATGGAAATATTATCACGTCAGGAAGGGCTGTACTCACTTTGAACATGATCTGAACGATCTCAACTACCTTCGATTGGAAGTAGAAGTTAGCGAATATTGAAGTTCATCTATTGGGTGGTGAGGTATTGCTCATTTGTTTGAGAAGATAATGTATTGGTGAACTTTCTCATTTGCTAGAAAATTCGCAATGTTCTATTCAATAATAGGAAATTCAATAAATTAAGTAAAGTTCATTTGCCAATTAGCGCAATCACCTAATCTATCACTTATGTGGTTTTATTCATTTCTTCAAGAAAAAATGTTCATGAAACGTGCAAAAAACTGATTCCGATTAACTTGTCAGAGGAAGAAAATGTACAAATCAGATATATGAAGAAGAACGTCGAAACCTGAATGACAGGTCATATAATCAAGCTAGGAGCATGACGAAGGCTGTAGTAGGAAAGCACATCTGTCAATTTCTCACATGATGCTCGAGTGGGTCTAGGAGTTTGGGAAAACTTGTTAACGACCTTAGCACACAATGGCATATTAGAAAATGGTCTTGAGATGATTCACGTATTTATATGATAACATAATATATTAGTGGACTTTATCAATTCCCAGAAAATTCGCTAGGCTGTAGATTACAATAGGTAATTCAGTAAGCTCAGTAAAATATATTTGCCAATTAACGCAATTACTCAATGTATCACTCACGTGATTATATTTCTATTTCGAAAATGTGTTTGGAACGAACAGATTTAGTATCAGAACTTGCGAGAGAGAGAGAGAGAGAGAGAGAGAGAGATGTTAAAAAATCAAAAATCGAACAAATCAGTAATCTGGAGAAGAACATCAAAATTTTAAATGAATCAGGTCGTACAATCAAGCTAGAAGAATGAAGAAGGCAATGGTAGAGAAACATCTGTCAATCTCTGATATGATCCTCAAGCGGTGCGGTGGATTGGGGTAGCAAGTCAATGACTCCACACACACATAATGAAAAATTAAAAAATTGTCATGGGGTGATTCATTATACATATTGATTATTACCAGTTTTGACCAAGAAGATTTCCAGGCGTTTTCACAAGGTTCCTGGTCAATAACAATTGGGATTTTGAATCATCAGCATCAGTAACAAAAGATGTAATTGAAATTACCTACAATTTTGAAATCATGAAAAATTCTGTCGTAAAAAAACTCTATAAGCCTACAAATTATCCCAAGGAACAATCACAAAAATAATTTTAAACTGGTATTTTGATACTCTGAATCCTTTTTTATTGTCAACATCTCCATCTATATTTGATTATTCGTCTTTGGATAATATTTTGGTTCATGATTCAACGATGGTTGGTGGGAAATACACAAGCGAGAATTCTTTATGCGGCATTTCTCATCAAGAGATATTGATCAATTGTTATTCGCATGCTAGTTTTTGAACACCAGAAATTTGATAGAAAATTATAATTCATCACATGGTAAGCATCAAACTTCAAAAAATTAGCATTAGTAATGTCTCTAGAAATTGTGAGTGCATCAATTGTACTACTAAAAATATTGATGATGAATTTCGTCTACATATTCCTTGCATGTCTTGAAGTAGCCATTGGAAATTTATTTCATAATGTCAATCTCAAATGAGGTATACAAGCCTATAATTTTTGCACCACACTGTGCATATTTTCCATAAATAATGTGCAAATATCAACTGTGAATACAACATTTACAATGATATGAAATATGGATATGAACTGGACATGGGATTGATGATGTACACTCTATTTCCTGTATCAAATATTGACTTATACAGTTATACAGTTTATTGTTGAAGAATTATTGTTTTTTGTAGCAAGAGGCAATCTTAACAATAATCTATACTAATCAAATCTCTTAATATCAAGCCTTAGAATAAGTTCAATTACATGTATATTCACTGAATACTATGCTTACAAGCAGGTTTTGCAACAATCAATGCGTTCTAATTTTCAATTGCCTTATGTTCTAACATGAATTTCATAAAATTTCTGCATCATCCCCAGCATACTCACTTTATCTTTTTCAGCACTCGGTGACTCGGCAGGTTTATCCTGATTGGTTTTCTCTTCAGCTTTGCGTTCCTTCAAAGCTTTCAGAAGTTTCCACTTACTTCCAAGAGGACCTGTTTCTTTGGGGGTTTCTTCTTTCGTAGGTTGCGATTCTTCAATTTGGATCTTTGGTACGTTTGTAGAAATGTCTGTTATTTGGCCTTGTGCCACATTTTCCGACAATGCCATTTGTTGCGATTCTTTAACCAAGGATTGACAACGGGCGAAATCTTCATTCATTGCCGTTTCATTCTCCTCATATTCATCAGTGCTGAGATGTGGGCTATCAGGACCTGAAGTGTCACCCGAAGAATGTTCATCTGGTTCAGCTTCAAGTCCCAAATCGATATTTTCTGTTTCCATGTGCTTGTGATAATCTTTTATTTTAGCAAAAATTGACTGATCGAATTCGAAAGATTTCCTGGCACTTTCTCTCCTTTTCGCCGATTGTATCACATGTAGACTATTATCTTTCGCATCAAGAACTCCATCTACCACTTTCGCTTTCATTCTCAATTCCCTTAGAACGAACGACATTCTCTCTTTCACTTCTTCACGAGGCTCTAGTGACTCTTCCTCCAATTCCGGTTCTTCTTGTAATGTTTTCTTCATATCCATTTGAAACTGAGATTGTCTTTCCATTTCCTCCAATTTCTTTAGCTCGTAACAGTACCATTCATCTTCGCTGTCGATGCTATCTTCCGTGCTCTGTCGCCTTGAAGAAACTCTAGACGTGCTTCTCCAAGAATGTGTGCTACGATTATCATCATCGTCACCACCTCTGTGACCTGGAATTTCAAGGCTTTGCTGATGCTTAGGCAAAAATCTATTGAAATGAGATCTTAAACTATTCGCAGATGGACTTCCCTCAGGAACTGCTATATCATAGTCACTATTCTGTCTACTGTGTCCATTTGTTTGACTATCGGAGAACTTTTCTGATTCTAACGGATGAACTTTATCATTCTGATTTGTTATGTCACTACTCATCTCAACTTCATCTTCCACACTTGTTGACATCTCTTCATTTGGTAACTGATCGTCATAATTAGAAGAAGTATGCCTTTGTCTATATTTCCCCAAAGCTCTAGATACCGCAAATTCCATAGAAGAACCACCTGCAGAAATTTTCATTTTAGTATCATTTATCACAGTTTCGTCACTCTTCTCTGATGATTCTGAACTCCGTTTGGTTTCTCCAACTGTGGGAAAGATACAACTAGATCCACTACCAGTGCTTTTGCCAGAATTTTCTTCTTCAGTCAAGGCATTATCAAATTCATTCGAGCGTTCATCAATAAGTATTCTGCTCACTTCCATCGAATCAGCTACTTCTTGAGCTTCATTATATTGCCGCTGGATATCTGAATTCTGCATAATTTCATGCTGATCGATTCTCCTTGGTTTTGAGTTAGCAATAGGAATTTTTGCGAAGACGTTTTCTTTAATACATTCTGATGAGTTAGTTTCTCCTTCACATGTATCCGCTTCGGATACGAGTGAATTCGCTCGTTTCAGAATCCACTCGTTTTCAGATTGTTCAGGATCTGATAATGATTGAGTTCGGTGACGGCTATATGCTTTCTTCTTTGCTTTTTGCAAAATTCCTGAAACTGTTGAAACAATTGGAATCTTTTTCTTTTTTCTTGCAGTAACATTGCTTTTGATATATGAGTTTCTCGTTCGTTCTAAATCTTGAGGTTGAACTCCTGTCGGTAAGGAGTATGATCTATGCCTTTTTGGTAGGTGCAAGTCTGGAAGCCAATGACTCACAGAACTCATGGCTGATTTCAGTGTATTGCCTCTCTTCATCTTCTTCTTTTCATTTTTATTGTTTGAATCCACCATATTTGAAGATATAGTGATATAACCAGACTGAGTTATAATTACGTTATTAGAATCAAATTTATCAGTATTATCCTGAACAACATATTCTGGCACATTTCTATTTCTGAGATCTAGTTCTAAATAAGGAATTTCCTGTCTTTGGTTCCATGCTCTATTGTTCAAGTCTATCTGCTGTTGATTTTCATAGATTGGTTGATCTTGTTCTTGTTTATTGCGTGAATCAGGCTTTGAATTTCTCCTCATTGTTGCAGTAGATTCGGGGGGATCAGCAATTCTTGAAAAATTAGATGCATCATGATAAAATACTTCTTGTGGACAATTCTGCCAAGAAGATTGGTTACTGCACTCAGGGTTGGGAAGATTAACAGGGGAAGACTCGTAGCGAGAAGATGTTGGGTAATAAGATAATGCGTCTGTAATATTTCCAGTTGGGAACATAGTACGGTACATGGCCGTTTTATAACCTTCATGGTTAGCGATACCTTCTGCGCCACTAGAGGTTGAGAACGTTCTTGTGAGAGATTTCCTTCTACTGTTTGTTGTTTCTGTCACTGCGTCTGGTTCATGTATCGTTGTAAGAGAACTATAGGCGAATGGCCTTTGGGCGTTGTGGAATTCGTTGTTTTCGTAAGGCTCGATCAAATCAGGATAATTCATAGTTTGTGAAATATAATCAGCACTATTGCTGGTATAAACCGAGGTGTATGTTTGATTATTACTCCCCGCAACTGAATAAATAGCAGGCTGATCATTTCTGTACATGTATTCTCCTGAAGGCTCCACTTGAGTACATGGCTGATGAATCGTCTTTCTACGTGGACTAACGTTGATATCAGAGGCTGGCGCTGGAGCAGGCACAAATGTTCCGTAACCTTCGGCACTTTCTAGACTACAAGGAGATTTAACAGTAGTGAAGGCAGATAAGTGATGCCCACCCGGTAAAATAATATTGCTCGAAGAAATTTGATTGGGTGCCAGTAAATTAGTATCCGTATCGGATTCCAAATATGGCCTATTATCCAAATGGGACATATTGTACTGCTTAGAACCAGGAGCTGAAGACACGTTTCTGTTGTAAGTTTCGAATGATGAATGCCTCAAATTATTATCAGAATAGTAATTGTTCAATGAGCAGTTTTTGAAAGCCCCATTTTTAGGAGATCCAGGGGATTTTTCTAGACTGGACCACCCACTCATTGAGGATAAACCAGAATCTGATTTTGCTGCCACAATATTAGCAGTAGAATGTGATTTATGTCGTTTCGGAGAAATCTTTGGTGATCTGGGCGAATGCGGCGTTTTTGGACTGAGATGGGCATGATCTTGATCAGTAATTGACGAAGGAAGAACTATACTAGCAGTTCCGAGGAAGACTTGAGATGAACCTAAATCGACAATAGAACCAACCATGTATGACGATTTAATATCTTTTTGTCTTGCAGCTGAAATAGTACTATTGTCATTTGTATCCAAACATACCTTATCCGATGAGCCAATATAACCATCTTGTCTTGTTCGTATACTACATAAGGATAGTGTTGGCGATTGTGCTTTTTCAGATTTAATATTATATACATTTGGAGTTGAACTGGCTATGGTTTCGTATGAGGCTGCTATTAATAAATTCAACTCCGAACTGCTACAGAAGAAAGGATTCTTCGAGCTATGGAGTGCTGCAGCGGCTTCCGCTGATTCCACATGTTGAACTGCATTGCTATAGGCTAATCTACCCGTCACGGTAGTGAATGGAGCTGAACATGTATTGACTTCTATAGTTCTACGTCTTGGTGACGTTGGTGTTCTGAGGCCTCCAGCTAATGCTTCAGCTACTTCATTGTCGGTCCCTGCGACACTATCAGTTACAGACAACCTTGAGTTGGGCCTAGTATTGTAATGTAAATTTGAAAGAGAACTCGGTAAATCAGATTTTGCTAATAGAATTAGTTCATTTTGATCTCGTGGACCACTTGAAAAGCTCCAGTTGTCCTTGATACAAATTTGCCTAATCTGTTCTTCTAAATTATTAGCAGCTTCCGTATTTTCGCTACTGCCTTCTTGAATTTGAACCCCAGAAGTTGATAGCGGAGATTCAAATAACTTCCTTTGGAGTTGTTTGATATTTGCCGATTCTTGCTGTAATTTGTTGCTCAACCTGTCAAGTTCGTTCAATTTTTCAATTGCCACGTGGTCGATAGAGTCAATCCTACTGAGTTGAGCTATATCTTGTTCACTTATACAAGGGGAATTGCCCCTATAGTCCTTATAATCGATTGCACTATAAACCTCTTGCGACTCTTCTAAGAGCATAGATTCTTCTAATTTCAACAACTCATTTCGAGAAGCGATGTTTTCATCTGTATCCTCTCGTTCTTCCCATATTAATCCTAACTGGTTGCCCTGATGATTTATCTCGCAACCAACAAGATCTTCCCTGTAGGCTTGGTTCAAACTCCTGTAGAACGCTTCATCAGGTACATGTAGCTCATCCATCGAATCAGACAAATCAAGTTCTTCAATTTGTGCACTTTGAACTTGAGAGGCACAGGTGACATCAAGACCTTCCTCCAAACCATCTTCAACTGCACCATTTCCTAATATTTCACGAATTACTTCAAGTTCACCGAGCCTTCCTTCTAGAAGGGCTGTTGTTCCGCATGATCCAATATGTCCACTCCCGCCCGATGTATAGAAATCAAGTAGTTGCGAAATAACACTCTGTTGTTCATATAATAAGCCTTCTAGTTTTTCTAACCGTTCCCACATTTTGATATATTCTTGTGATAAGATATCCAGAGCCCTCCATGCATACTTTAGCTCAGTTTCGAGAATGTTGAGGCGCGTTCCAAGGCGTTCCATATATTCATTTATAACATAATCCACGTTGGCGTCATACACATTCTGTGAAATAACTGGAGCCATTGTATCCGAGGCTCCCTCCATAATACGATGCGCGTCCTCACTCATTGTCAGCCGCACCTCATTTTAAATTGAATAAAATTCCGCTTGTAACGAACTCTACATGATATGTTTTTCTTTATCCACTCACATCTTTAGCACTTTCACAGATATGTATTAAATAAACATTTCGTTGCTTTTAACCATTCTGAACAAGTATTTTATGTGATCTAATTTCCTTTTTAAGAGTCATTACGTGGTGTCACTGAATCCAACAAGATTAATTGAAATTATCGGAAAGAATGCTCGTTCACGTCCATCACCTAGCACTATCTGTTTGGCCCGCATATTTATTGTCTATTTAAAGGAATGCCTCAGACTTGAACAAATTTTGTTTGTCCTTTTTAGTTGTTGGTATGTTGCTTTCTTCAGAACCATCTGTGGGAGAAGAAACCAATATTGTAATAACAACTTTCACTATAGTGCATCCATGCAGAAAACACGGAATTTATGTATGTAAACGCCTCAATTGTAGTTTCCCCTCCATTTATATTCATTAAATTGACGTGACTAAATTGAGATTGTGTCGTTAAGATTGAATCGCTCTAAATTGTGGTCTTTCTTATCAATTTGAATGAAATAACTATTACAAGTTGGATTATTATTAATATAATATGTTGATTGTCACTGTAGTTTCGCTAACACCGTAGCTTTTACAAGCAGTTATTACAAAAGGCTAACTTACAACATAATCGGGTCAAATTAGACGTTAAAAATGTGAAAGCTCGGAATTTTTTCCAAACAGACCAATCAACTTAATTTTTTTTGCAAATCGTTCCTGGACGGATACTGAACGATATTGAACTTTAAGATCTAGTCGCTCGACCATTTGTCACCTGTTAAACCGAAAATTGGCCAATTGTCATGGGGAAATTTATTGTAAAATTTGTAAAATTGGTGAGTAAAACTCCACTCGGGGGTTTTCGGGGTCGCTGATCACGATTCCGAAGTTAGATTTACCTTTTTCCACCGCGGTAGCTAGAAATTGGCCAACTTTATGTCCCAAAAATGATCAAATTTAATAATTTCGCAGTTTTTGTTGAAATTGACTAAAACATTCCACTCGGGAGTTTTGGAGGTCGCTGATCACGATTACGAAGTTAGATGCAACATTTTCCACCGCGGTAGCTAGAAATTGGCCAATTTTATGTCAGAAAAATGGATAAATTAGATAATTTCGTAATTTTTGTTGGAATTGGCACTGCTATCAAAAGTCAGGGAATTTATCCGTGACTGTAAATCATTTGTTTCATATCCAATATCAAATGACTTCCAAGTGAAATTTTCTAGCCATTTTCAACAAAAATTACGAAATTATCTAATTTATCCATTTTTCTGATATAAAATTGGCCAATTTCTAGCTACTGCGGTGGAAAATGGTAAATCTAACTTTGGAATCGTGATCAGCGACCTCGAAAACCCCCGAGTGAAATGTTTTAGTCATTTTCGACAAAAATTACAAAAAATTATTAAATTTGGCTATTTTTCAGACACATAATCGGCCAATTTCTGGATACTGTGGTCGAAAATGGTAAATCTAAATTCGGAATCGTGATCAACGACCCCGAAAACCCCCGAGTGGAGTTTTCCAGCCAATTCTGGCAATACTTACCAATTTTACAAATTTTACGATAAATTTTCCCATGAAAATTGGCCAATTTCCGGTTTAACAGGTGAAAAATGGTCGAGCGACTAGATCTTAAAAATCAATATCGTTCAGTATCCATCCAGGAACGATTTGCAACAAAAATTAAGTTGATTGGTGTTTGGAAGAAATTCGGAGCTTTTTTGCTAAATTAACAAAAGAGTTGATATGATATGATATTATTCTTTGCTTATCATATATGATAATGAGTTATAAAAAAGTAACGAACAGTATTGTTCATCCCAATTCATAACAATTTTACAGTTCTCCCCTTTGATTGTTATTTACGGTAATTGACATTTCACAAAATTTTTGATCAGACGTCAGTTATCGGGCATAGGTATAACTATCACTTTCGAAGATGTTTGGACAACCTAGATGTTCCGGCACCATCTGCCAGAAAACAGATCTCCCACTGTTCTAACCTTCTGCTGGACAGCAGATATTGGAACTTCTAGGTTCTCCAAATATTTCGCCCAGTGTTATGATTTATTATTATTAATTAAAGGGGTAGGCATTGCCTGGGCTGAAGTCCTTTGCAGCTTGTGTCACGTATCACCTAGTGGAGTGGTTATCATCGATGAGTGTTTACCAGGTCACCAAAGGGCACATCTCACACGAGAGTTCACCATCCTCCCCAGGTTAACGATTAACGTGTCACCTAGTGAAGCAGTTCCCACTCACGTGTGTTCACCTATCTGCCGGGGGGGGGGGGGGGTCCTCACCGAGAGTGTCACGATTCTTTCCTAGGTGAACGATTCCTAAAGAGCTTAACAAAAACTTTCTGATATATTGTTTGAACGTCGTCTTAGTGAATAGGTTTCTACTCGAGGGTGTTCACCTGGCTTCAGAGTGATCGGATTTCACTCCAGAGTGTTTTCCGGGTAGGTAGTTAATGCCCTGAAGAAGGTTAACACCATCTTCGTTTCTAGTTTCTGGATCTCTTCATTGTCATATAGCTCTACCGGAAGTTCTCTGCGCCTTGGGAGGATAAGTGTTACGCATCTGCGCAGAATGTGCATTGATGTTTCATGTTTCCGTTTGCACCACCTTTACAAAAGCGAATCGCAAAGGTTCATTCTGTGGAGGTGGTAGTTAAGCGGTCCCTGTCTTGTCAGTATCTGTGCCAGCAATTTGGCATCAGTCTTAACCATGTTTCACGTTTGCTGAGACCAGTCTTCTCTAATGGGCGGTCCAACCAGTTCTTTCGACTGCCTACAACCGTTCACTAGTTTCCACTCTTCCGAGTGTTGTATTCTGACCCAGTATTGGATTGTCCCTTTGATGTTACTCTTCGAGATGCTGGTTCGGGGCCTATTACGGGTCCTATAGCCCCCAGTTTTGCTGGGCATTGGCTATTTCGTTGCCCTTTATTGCAGAGCAACCTGGGACACAGAATAGGATGAGCTTGCCTCCGTGTCCTTCAAGATTGTTTAGCGTGTTGATGCACTCGCACACCAGCTTCGATGTTATTCTCGTGCTACCTCGTGCTACCCAGCCTTGTTGTCTGTGCATATACTGATGTGAGTTTGCATTTCCTCTTCCAGCGCTATTTGGGCATCATCTTATGATCTCCCAATGAGTAGAGATGGTTTTGAGAACCTTCTACCAGAAAGGAGATAGTGTCCTCCAAATATTTTCGGAAGTGATAATTATGTCCCTGCCGGAGATATATATGATCAGTGACTTCATCTTCTAACCCATTCCCTTTATGACCTCACGATCGAATCAGCTATCTGGGACTATTATACGTGTTGTCATTTTTCAACATGGATTCTTATATGAAATGTGTTTGTATTCCATTTTGCAATGCTATTATTTAATTTGTTGTTGGGACAACTGCCTATCATTACAGTACCCATGGAGTCCTCATTCGAGAAGACTTGAATACTAGATATTAGACAAGTTCATTAAGTAACTAATAACTCTTCTCAGGTTTGTATTCAGAAAAAGTATGAAACCTTAACTTCAACGGTGACCAAATTAGTTTTCAAAATGTGCAATTGTAGAATATTGTTGCAAAATGTTTGAAACTGTCCACTTTCCATACACACCTACTGTCTTTCAATTTCATTATAAAGTATCAAATAGGGATGACGAACAACATAATTTCAATAAACAATAGGGAGCAACCGTCATCAGCATGTCTGGTTTGAATAGTAAGAATAGATTTTTTCAGAAGAAAGGGACGTTTCAACATACATTGAAGGATTATCAAATCGTTAAAAAGATTATTTCTTCAACAATCTAGTATTTTATTGTTTTTTACTATACATGCTAATATACTATACATCTTTTAGGAAATTTTTTCTTGATGTCGGTAAATCTTATGATATTATCTTATGCAACCTTTCGTATGATGACAGTGTAGTGGAGGATTATCCCTTGTAACCCTCACGTTCGAAGTTTTACAGTTTCCAACATATTTCACTTTGCTAACTATCTAAAATTGTCTCTATAACTTTACTCGAGGGGTATGAAATATTCAACTCTTATTTCAGTAATAAACAATTATCTATCACATTGTGGATATATTATAACACTATTGATAGAAAATAATCACCCTTTTCCACTAAAATACTATTGAAGTAATGTGGTCCTTTCGTCTACCAAGTAGCCATCATAAGAGTAAACTCGATGATCGTTACTTGGTAGCCGAAAGGTCCTCAGTAATACAATAGTTTTTCCAGTTGATAAGGGTGATTATTCCTCATCAATAGTGCCTTTGTTTCAGAAATGCAACTCACGTCAGTAATTGCACGATCACATTTCAAACTCAAAGGAAGATATTCAGGTTCCTATGACTTCCTAAAATTTTTCAGACATCAATGGTCTGTGATAATCATCATTTTTAAGTAGATCCACGCAGGGAACATTTCATTGTCAAACCGTACGGACAATCCTAATCTAATTCTTTGCCATTCAATTGTTGATTTTAAATTGAGATTTTAGTTATAAGCGAAATATAAATCTATGGACGAATGGCCAATATTGTGTTATATAGTTAATTGATCTAGATGAATATCATTTTCAGTTTCAAATTGAAGCATTCATTGTATACATCACATCTCGTTCACGTTTTCTGTTAGAGGTGATAATTTCACATGAAAGAACAAGAATTTCAAAAATGAACTGTGGTTCATGACTTCCCTCACCCGTATGGACCAAAAGTATATTGGAAGCGATTAAAAACAAAACATTTGGAAGTTTTTTCGAATTGAATACATAATTTGTTCTACGAGTGTTGATACTAGGATCATGAATTATTACTAGCTGATATAACCGAATTTACCCGGGCTAAAGAATCAAACAATATTTTTACCCCCATAGTTTTTTAAAACAGTGAGTTATAATATACAAAGTGTTCCATCTCAGACGAGCCACCCCGTATGAAAAACGTAAATTTGATGAACAGTTTTCGCCAAAAATTAATTTTGTTGCTCGAATGCGCCACCTTGAAAATATTTTGGTTATTTGTACAATGTACAAGCTCATTTTTATAAAGCCTCTTTTACAAACTTAAACAATCTTCAAAAAATCACATTCGTAATAAAATTGAATTGTGTTGTCATGCTTACAATGAAAAAAATTAAATCTGCGTGTTTAAATCAAATGTTCAAATTGTCCTCCATTGACTCCCATACAATAATACATTCTCTCAAACTAATAAATAAAAAAACAGCAGAACATTTCCTTATGTTGCCTTCATTTTTTGTTCTTAGAAGGTGTTTATCTGGTTTTAACGTTTCTTCGATCATTTCATGATTTTAATCAATCTGTTGAGTTACTACTTTGCTGATTTGTTAAAAATTTCAAAAAATATGGTGTACACATTGCAAGAACGTGTTGAGCTGGTTAGCCTTTATTACCAAAATCGAAATTATGCCCGAGCGGCTGCAAGGATATTCAACGAAAACCATCCTGAACGTAGCGTTCGCCATAAGTACGTAATGTAATTGATTTCAAAATTTGTGGAGACGGGTTCAGTAATGGATGAAAAAAGGGCGCCCATTGGAATTGTTAATGATGAAGGAGCAGCTGTGGCGGTATTGGGACATGTCCAACTTATGCCAAACACGCAATCTGTACGACAACTTTCTGCAGCTTCCGGTATTAGCCAATCTAACGTTTTCAGAATTTTACATAAACACAAGTTCCATCTGTACAACATTAAATTAATTCAGGGATCAAATGATGATGATTGGGATCTAAGGCAAGAGTTTTGCGAAATTATGGTCGAGCGTATCAACAATAACCCAAATTTCTTGTACAACGTTTGCTTTTCTGACGAATGCACTTTTTTACTCAATGGAGAGCTTAACCGGCATAACTGTAAAATTTGGAGCGATACAAATCCTCATGTATTTCGAGAAGCTCACACTCAACATCGGGAAAAGCTAAACGTTTGGATAGGAATTTTGGGGGACCACCTAATTGGACCTCTGTTTATTCCTGGTAATTTAAATGGCGAAATTTATCTTGAAATGTTGGAAAATGCGATTGATCCGTTAATAACTGAACACTTAGAAAACGATCCTCTACTAGTTGAACAACAATTGCATTTCCAACAAGAAGAAGCTCCACCTCACTACGCCGCACCAGTTCGCCAATACCTCAATCTGCAATACCCCGGTCGTTGGAATGGCCTGCTTGATCTCCTGACCTGAACCCTCTGGACTTCTTCTTGTGGAGACATCTCAAGTCCAAGATTTCTGTGACTCAACCTGAACATTTGGACGAACTACGCCAACGAATTGTAAATGAGTGTCGTCAAATAACTCCAATTATGCTGAACCAGGTTAGGGACGGTTGTCAGTCAAGATTGTATTATTGTATGGAAGTCAATGGAGGACAATTTGAACATTTGATTTAAACACGCAGATTTAATTTTTTTCATTGTAAGCATGACAACACAATTCAATTTTTTTACGAATGTGATTTTTTTAAGATTGTTTAAGTATGTAAAAAAGGCTTAATAAAAATGAGCTTGTACATTGTACAAATAACCAAAATATTCAAGGTGGCGCATTCGAGCAACAAAATTAATTTTTGGCGAAAACGGTTTATCAAATTCACGTTTTTCATACACCATTGTAAAGAGGCTTCCAAGACCTTTCAAATGACGTATCACTCAACCCCTCTCCCCTATTCAATTTTGAAGGGTTGAAGCGCCCTCTATTAGGGGTTTGCTCGTTCAAGCCCCAAATATACGTTAAAAGATGTCCCCCAAACAAAATCATTCGACGTGTTTCGGGAAATTTTTCCACTCACGATGGGATAAGAAATATACGGGGTGGCTCGTCTGAGATGGAACACCTTGTATAATACGGTCGTATTCGCAATTCCGGCTCCGGGCAACCTCCGTCACCAAAACCACATTCTCTATATAACGCAGGGGTCTTACTAGCTCCGCTACAACCGCTAATATTAAGTCATTACAGGATTCGATATATCAATTAATGAAAGGCAGGCCGTTAGGGGTGTTAGGGTAGCGTCTCTTCAAAGACTATGTGGACCTGTGGTCTATACTGTAGTCCGGTAATAATTATATGTCGTCCTTGAAATTTTTGAATGAGAATTTCGGACACTTCTGTGGGTTAAATGATAAGTATTCATAACCAGAAACATACTGTTGTCATAATGTTCCAATAAAATACTATAGTTTCATTTGTAATCTGAAGGCGCATGTCAAGAGTACCACGTTCGAAAACAATACGGTTCCTATTTTCGACACTTTAAAGCGAGGCGCAAACTGGAGCGGTAGCGGGTGCGGTGGCGGGCGCGGTGGCGGTGGCGATTTCAAAGCGGACAAGACATCCGCACACCAGAGCGTTCGTTCGCCAACATTCAGTTCAGCGTTCGAAATACATCAACAAATTGTTTCGTATTTTAATAATAATTAGAAATTGTATTATTAGTATTCTTCCGCTGTTAGTCTTAAAAAGAATAAGACTGCAAAAAAAAACATGAATTTTCACTTAAACCATTTACAGAAGCAGCTATTTCGTCCTATATTTTATCTTTCTTCTTTATGTTTTTATACACCGCATGAGATAAATCAAACTATCCGCGGAAGTCTACTATTCAAGATAAATCAAACAGAATTGGATACTCACGCACTTTTTCGAATAGTTTCTCGGTGTCACACATGTTTCTTATGCAAAATATCGCGCGAACTGACGGGCAAATGATGCATGCAGCGTTCTACCGCTGTCCGCAGGTGGGTAGCGGTAGAACGCTGCACTGGGCAGCGGGCGCGTTTGTCAGTCCGCTCAGGTTAACACTCTTCCATTTAATTTAATGAAAAGCGTTTGATCGCCACCGCGCCCGCCACCGCACCCATGACCACTCCAGGTTGCGCCTCGCTTAAAGCGATTTGCAAAATTTCAAAAACGACCTATTGAATCATTCGAACCCACATACTCCGTACTTTCTCATACACAGACCATCTCAAAACTAGTCAAGATAGATTCGGAAATGCTCCAAGCGAATGTTCCCATGAAAAAGTGGAAAATTTTATAGACCTATTACAATACTACCTATAGAGATGGAAGCCAATAAGGATCTACCTATACTTAGATTTTAGTAGTTTCCTAAAACTACAATTTAGTTGGAAGTTTCGGTTAAGCATAGAAAAGTGAATTCCATATGAATATTATCATATGTTGGAGCTCTTAACATACCATATTGGTCGCGGTCGTGTCGTACATACAGGTCTGGGAACTCAAGGCTGTTTCCTATGTGAGAAGTGACTCCTCTAAGCGTCAACTGTCGCCTAGTACCAAAAAGGGTGGCGCAGTAGTCGAAGATTGATCTCTGACACTATACGCCGTGTTCTCTGACAACTGTCATTCTTGACTTGTAAACACAAGGAATACCTGCGTTTTTAGAAAAAAAATGACGAAACCGTGCATTGTGCCGAAATGCAAAACGGGGTCCAAAAGTGTAAAGCAAAAAACTTCTGTTTTTGAAGTGCCGAAAGATATGGAAATGCGAAAAAAGTGGATCCTTGCGATTCCGGAAAGAAATCGTTTTAACGAGGTCTTTTATGAAGTTATTTTCAAGGTGAGTAATACATTTAGACAAGAGTAACACTTCTATTCCTCTCTCAAATCAGAATAGTAAATATTGCGTTACGAGAAAAATTATTTTACTTAAAATGTGCGTTATTATCTATCAATCTTTGTATTGCGGAGCTTGAAATTTGAACGATATGACGCCTAATCCTGACAAAAATTTCGATCCAAGCGCTAGCTAGTGGCTGAGCCAGGGACTACGAGTTTGGCGACGCGTAAGAGACTCATGTCAAACATACGAGTTCCCAGACCTGTATGTACGACCGTGGTTCGAAGTATAGCAATTTGCTCCAAACTAAGATATTTCTTTAAGCAGATTTTGGTACGGAGATGGGAAGGAATCAATTCGGGAAATGTTCTATCTGATACAATATGTGGCACTCCACCTCTACGATTCACAGATTACTGTAACATAGATGAGTGATCATCGAGTAGTGTTCGTTTATGAGAATAACTAAATGTCAAAGAGTAGTTATCACGTTAAAACTGGCAAGATGAGGAAAAGTTCCACATTCAAATACGGAGAAACCAGGTGAAATCCGACCAGATTCATTGCAATCTGTGGATGTGATCATTGGATGTTATTGAAAATTTGTTGGTAGGTGGCAACTGTAGGAACAACCAGATGTGCTGAAGCTTAGTAAGATGAAAGATGGAAATATAATATACATTTTAGATCTTAAAATTTTAAGAATAATCGCTGAAACATCAAATAGATCTATTAACTTACTATATTTGGTAAGTATGTATATTTCTGTGGTATGAAGTCATAATGATGAGGTCTTTCTAGTTCAGATCGATCAGTAACCTCATAAACCTATAGTCCCAGACAGCTATTTCGCTCTTCTCATAGAGCTCATCAGTGAAATGAGCAAATTTGCAAAGGTACTGGAGGATATCTGTAGTAGTCATAACCAGCCTTCAACGAGGTAAAGAGACCAAAATTTCTCACGCCATCTATGAATAGAGGTCCCACTAAGAAGTCGAGAAATGAACCACATTTATAGATTTTTCGAGGAAAAATCATTGTTATCAGGCAAAAGCCAACACCCCTATCCCGGCCTCCTCATGTTAAACTCCAAAATTGACGTTTGATGTAATCATCGGCCTCGTTCACTATTTGGTCTACCAAAATATCCTCGCTTCAACTTTTAACGTCTTGTGATGCAACATGTACCCATAAATTGCAGAGGCAACTGTTGAATGTTTCGCCCTACATCCAAGCGGCTCTCAAAGTTATTGGCTTTTATCCTGGAAACTCAAGAACGGTATGGAAATGTCAACAAACTTTGGCATACCTCTAACACTTCTGACAAGAACAAAATGACTCTGATCTGAATATCTGGCCATTTGGACATTAAGAAAACTGAGGAAATTCCCTGGCTAGGGAAGTTGCAGCTTCAAAATCTATCCATCCAGAACCAAACCTTCACATGTCTTCAAACACAGATAAGATAGCTGCATCATCCTCAACTGAGAGTATAATTCTTCATTACATACTGACAAATCTTACCAGGGTTTCCGCATTCTAAAGCGTTCATTAATAACCGCTTTAACTTTTCTTTCTTTTAAATTTAATGAGATCTGTTATTGGGGAAGTCAAGGTGGAACAATCTTCAATGAATATTCGATAAAATGAGATTAACTCCAATAATCGTCGAAGTTGAGTTGGAGTTGTAGGTGAAGAAAGTTTAGTGACCACTGCCACAAGGTCTTCACTAGGACGCAATATCTGTTTATTTACTACAAATCCTAAAATCTCAAGAGAAGGACGGTGAAATTCACATTTTTTAGCATTAACTGCAAGGTTAACCTGAATGTGTTCTTCGGAAGTAGAAGCGGCAATAATTATTATCTAAATACGGAAAAATTCATGACTAATACTTTCATCAATTGGAAAATCCAAGAGACGTTGCATAGTCACCTGCGCATTAGTTAACCCAAAAGGCATTACACAAAATTCATATAATGTTCTTGTCCGGAATACCGGAAGCAGTTAATTTGCGCGAATTTTCCTCCATAGGAATATTCCAAATGGATTTCTTTAAATCCAAGGTTGTAAGATAATTATACCCCTATGATCTACTTAAAATGATGTCTATTGAAGGTAAAGGATATGCATCTCTGGTAGTTTGGCTGTTCAAATGTCTGCTATCTAAACAAGCTTGATGAGAGTTATCTTGTTTATTTACCAAAAGCATAGAGTTCCTGTATGGCGAATATGAAGGTTGGATTACACCAAGTATCAATATCTCATATATTTCTGAGCTCAAATGATTCTGTAATCCTGGAGAAAAAGGATATTGTCTTTTTCGATACGGTTGCGGCGATAGTATGTATTAATGAGGTACGACCTAATTCCGTTAAAGATAATTGTTCAAAAACTTAAATTTCAGACTGAAGTTGTTTTGTAGATTGTATCGTGGTCAATATGAAGTATTTCTTGAAAACGAATATGATTGGTTCCTGAGGTCAAGGTTGAGATATATACTCGATCCCTCTGAAGTGAACTATTTATCAGAGTTAATGTCTTCTGCTAGTTGGATACAAATTCAATGCATGTGCAGTGAATACTGTACCTACCTTTTGAATACATGATACATATTCAAACCTGTACCTACGTATCTCACAATGCTCTACTATATTTGAATCTTGACAAGGGTCATTTAGCAAATCGAATTAAGTATTAGAATTGAATGAAAAACTTAATGGGTTTGATTTGTACGGTGAGCCTGTGTCCTTTCCCAGAGGCGCTGTCGCTAATCTGGAGAGTTACCTTCAAATTTGATATCTAGTGAGTATTCTTATGTACCGGATTCTGATGAACGTCAACAATTTTTGTGGCAACTTGTTAAGAAATAATACTGCGTATTCTCATGAAACCATTTTGATACTCGTAGAGAATGTCGTAGGATTTGAAATATTGAAAAAATGTGACTAGATGCTAATAACTAAAGCAACAATTATGAAATCGATTACTTGTTAGAGACGTGGGAGGAAACGTAGGTGAGGGTTGACTGTAATGAAATTGCCGTTGGCCATTTTAATATTCACATGAATATTCATAATTTGGTTGTTTACTATACGAACTTTATAATTGGAAGTTCGATTGATTTCATCCCTCTTCAATCACAGTTATACGGGGTGAGTCAGTTTTTTTGTAGCCAAACTGCAACAGGAGATAGAACAAGTGTTTTTAAGGAGAAAAGTTCAATAAATATATGTCGTAGAAGGCTTCGTTTTCGAGATACAGGGTGTTGAAATTGAAAACAAAAATTCGTTTTTTGCGAATATCTCCGGAACCATGTTTTTCAACATAAAAGTTGATTTTTCTCAAAAACGGTCAATCTTAGAGCTTATGACCATGAGTACCTTTTTTGTGTAGAAAACATTGGCGGTTCTAATGGTTGTCTCAAAACCATTTTTTTTTTCCAGTGGCGTAGAAGTTGGGGAGAAAAACACCCACTACCCCTTCAAAATCTTCACCAATTATGAGTAAAAAAAAATAAACTCCTCACAGGACACTGTCACCTGAATAAATATCGACGCACAATGGGCTTCCTTGAAGACCCAGCTTGTAGTAGATGTGAAGTGGCGGACGAAACTGCCTTTCACATTCTAGCAGAATGTCCTGCACTGGCTTCTCTTAGGCTACAACACCTCGGCAGCATATGCCGCTTGAATCCATAAGAGATATCAGATCATGTAAAATCCTAACCTTCGGCACTGCCTTAGGCCTACTGAACAGATTCTTATATCAAGGGGCGCACAATGGACCCAATCAAGCGAGCTAAGTGCTCCGGACTTGTACGCTCCCGTGTTGTTCGATTGATTGATTTGGTACTTCACTCATTTTGGGTAATCCGACCGCCAATATTCAAATGATCAGATCAGACATTTGAAAAAGAATCCGGCATATTGAAATGGAGGAAAAAATTCTGAAAATATAACAATATTGGTGCGATGTGATGCACGACTGAATCCCCCTTCCCCATATGATACTTTGTCACAAAGTGTCGAACTTCTTAGGAACACATTTGTGGTTTCTGGAGTAATTTCCTCGAACTCAGGTACACATACATGTATTTCTTCTGCGATATTAGGTAAATTCAAGATCAAATTATTCTTTTTGGTTCTGAAATTTTTATACAATAATGTATTGATTATATTTGCAACTGGCAATCTAGTAAAATAGGTACTTATGCTATTCTATTATCAGGGCTCTGGCTGGAATAAAATAACAGTTACTCGAATATTCTGTAGAATTGTATATTGTGTTGCCATTAACTCGTGGATTCGATCATCACTACCAATGTAACATAGTTATTATCATTATACGAAAATAAATTAATTCACCAAAGGATTTAATCAGACTAGTTTATCAGAATCTCATAGCTAGTCATAGATGATGACGAGGGAAAGATTCTGAATGATTATATTGATAGATTTTCGAAATACTACCTGACTTTTTATGATATGAAAAATTGTGACCAACCGATATTATAATGAAATCCATATTTTACTATACATCGTGTAATGCTTTCGATCATGAGGTCGAGCCAATTTATATACGAGTAAGAATGTATAGATCTCTAGAGACAACTAAATAGTTCCAGACAGCTGTTTGGCCTTATCTGACTAAGTCGATCTGTAGTATCGCCGATCTATATCTCTGCTGAAGTATATATTACCATCAACAGACAGTGCTAGAGATATAATGGGCCACTCACGCCTTCTATCCGCGAGCATTTTCCTAAGAAAAACCGAAGCAATGTAGAGAAGACTGACTGAATGAATCTCATGTAGCTACTTCAAATAAGGTACAACAAATAAGGTTAGCACCAAGTGTGCCAAAAGGTAATTGGGAGAAAGTCAATTTAACACTTAGCAATAACTTGTATTGAAGTACGGAATATTAATGTTCTCCACATAGCGGTGGTTTTCTCAGGAACATCTACTTTCGGGTAGATGGCAATACTTGTTCATAATCTATCATGCGATTTCTATTTTTGATGATATATACCTCAAAAGAGATATCGATCAGTGACACAGCAGCTCCACTCTGCTGACGAGCCAGAGCAGGTGAAACAGTTGTCTGGAACTATTTAGTTATCTTCGTTGGTGACAACAATTAACTAGAGCCCCTATATCATCCATTGAAGCCAGAGGACCGAGACATGGACATGTTGACGCAATTAATGGAGATCTGGCAAAGATTTTGAAATGAGGATCCGATAAGAAGAGTTTAATGCAACCAAAACTCAAACTCGCGTCTTCTCCAGGAAGGCGGATCCCACAATCTCTAATATGATGATGTCTGGTACAAATATTCCTATGTAGACCTCCATAAGATTGTTCGGGATGACCACCAACAGAACTCTTTCATGGGACGATCATGTGATGTTCATTGGGGAAACCGCTTTACAGAAACTTGGTTTTCTATTCCGTACCAAGAGCTACGCTACATCCCAGCAGCTCTTCATGATCTACAAAGTAGAGATTCCTCATATCCTGGAGTACTGTTCACATGTTTGGAGTTCAGCTCTCAAACATACGCTGAAGTTCTTGGATTATATCCAGGAGAGAGCTATTCGTTTCATCGATGATGTCACACTTGCGTGTTCATTCACCTCTCTAGAACATCGCAGGAAAGTGGGAGATCCCTCTATTTTTTGTAGACATTCCCATGGTCGGTGTTCACCAGGAATCTTGTCGGTTGTTCCACCACGAGAGATTCCAGATAGGCGGACTAGACGAGCTCAAAGTACTCACTCCTTCATTGTCAACTTCGAGACCTGCCGAACTTCTTCCTACCAGACTTCATTTTTTTATCGAACAGCGAAGTTGTGGAACTCTCCACCTAGTGAGGTGGAAAGTTCCACCTATAACCTCCAAACTTTCAAGAAGAATACGAGTGCTCATCTCCTCTCCCTACATTCCACTGCTGGCTCACACGACGTTCTTCGAACATTATGTTTCGCTCTCGTATAGTCAAAATATAGGGAAAAAAATTGTTAGCAAATTTACTTTTGATCTATAAGATGCAAATATTCCCCAATTGTGCAACTTGTTTCAATAACTGAGGATCTTCAGCTTATAGTTATAGAGTTGTATTTGCTAACGTTCGTTTTATACCTGCTTGAGCTCACCTATAGATAAAAAATTGTAATTCATAAATTGAAGTCAATTATTCGAAATCATCAACTGAGGAAACTTTATTATATTATAATTCAATGAATATTTGTGGAAGTCGCGTTCAATGAAGACTTTGTTGAATCAACTTAATCATAAATAATACTAGAGATAATTCTTATTTCATGTGGAACATATATAATCAACACATGATCGTATATAATAATTATGGGAACAAGGATGAAGATGAATCTTAGCAAAACATTGTTTTCGAGAGTACTAATCAGTCATGGAAGGCCAATGCTTCTATACCTGCGTCAAATTACAAAGTGGTATTGATTCATACTTCAACCAGATCGAGTTTTCGAGAGGGTTACCGGAGCTTTGAAACTATCGGGTTAATTTCAATTTGATACCATTACCGTTGCATTATTCGGAGGAATAAATTCAATTATCAATGAGAAAGTTCACGGTTGCGTAAAAATTTCTTGTAACAATCGAAATTTCAACTAAACCTATCAAAAGAAGCAAAAGTTCTGAGGATTTTATGCCAACACAGTTCACATTCGTACAAGTTGTTCCTGATAGTGTTAGTTGATGTCAAATTGGTATGATGATGCGATATGGTGACTTTTCTTTGATTTTTACTCCCCTCAATATATGTAGTATACAGTGTGAGGGATGTGTATCCGTTTTGAGCATTTCTGAACCGTTCCAGAGACGAATTTTGATATTTTAATAAATTGTACGGACAACTGTATTTTTCTGGTTAGAAATATATATCACACGTATATATTTACCCTACAGAAGTGTCTGAAATAGTCATTTTAAGATTCCAGTGACGTCATCGAACGATCTATTTCATGACTTTATTCTGTGCAAAAAGCCGTAGATTTTCCGATTCTTTGGTATATTTTGTTAGTTCATGTTATACCGGAATATCAAAAATTATCTTGGTCAAGGGTGGTTGTGGAATCCAAAACGTGTGTCTTACTTTACGTTTGAAATAATTATGTCCTGTCACACTGACATCAATAACCTACAAATTTCATACCTATTCATTTCAGTTGTAAAACAATAATGAACTACAAATTATGAAATAATTATGTGAACTTTGAACCATTTCAGAGGTCGTGATAGCCACAAACCGGCAAAACTGTTTTGAAATAGTTAATTTTCCGTAAATCGAATGACGTTTACGTGAGAAGCCCGTAGCACGCAAGTTAGAAAAGTGCAAACTGGTTGTACCTAATACGGCTTTACGACGACTTTTCGCGTGTCGTTTTCGCTCCATGTAGTTATACTTAGTATCGGACCGTGCCCGACGGCCTTTCTTTTCTCGAAAAATGTCCATTGAATAGGAAAATTTGATTAAAACAGTTTGAACTATTCTCAGATCTCAGCTACGCGCGTATAACGTGCGACGTACCAAAGGCCATTTTCTCGCCACTAAAATATACACGAAGCGGGTAAAGGCTAGCAGCCCATAGCCAAAAACACTTCATTACAGCTGGTGCCGGTCGCACGGGGCAAGAAACGGCCCCAAATTAACAAGACCGTGGTAAAATGTGCAAACTCTAACTTACGCGTAGCGAGCTCCTCGAGGCATATGTCAAAATGATTTCGTTCGTAGCTTATTACATAGGACGTCTGGCGTTCATGCAATTATGTTTTTAGATAATTCGAACCTTCTAATTTCGATAGACCACGTGAAAATCCCGGAGTCCAAAGCGCTGAAGACTTCTGAGTGTTACAATATTCGTATAAAATTGCGAAATTTCGCACTTTTGGAAACTTCAAATTATTTATGACATAATTATTTCAAACGTACAGTTAATTTTCGATATCCCGGTAGCGAGTGTCAGTATAAAAGAAGGTTATACTATAGCGTTGATAATTGCGAAAGTCACCCTGACAGCGGTGTCAGTGAATAATCAACCAACGTGGCATAACGAACACTAGTATCATGAATTTTGAATATTTCAGATCTCGAGGTCAGTTATTTTGTCAGAAGTGTGTCTTCTCAATGATGTTCTCATATGTTATTAATAATGAAGATGAGATAAAAGTATGGAATTTATAAAAACAATTGTTATTGAATTTGTTATACAAGAATAATAACAAATACATGAATTCATATTTGTGGTTATTTCCTGAAACGTAGGGCTGTGGTTAAGTTTATGTGGAATACACCAAATGAAGATTTATGTATCACGAATTGAATCATAAATTGCCAATTAAACAGAAATTTACATTTGAATAATAAATAATAATATGTTGTTAATCGAGAATGAGTTATAAACTGATTCCTCGAATATTATGAATGATATTCGTGTGTAATAGCGTATAGGTATTGTTGTATCTAGCTTATATAACATTATTCAGTTAGCCTGTACTGTTAATTAGTTTCATTAAACACAGATGAGCAATAATTATGATGGGAAACATTAAAAAATCTTGCACATAGGTAATAGTTCGTGCTAATTCAGATAATACTCATATTCAGGATATCTGAACAACAATAGAAGCCAATGATTGCAGTAATACTACATGAATTTTAAATTTCGCGCGTAGTAATCCATGCTATGCGGTTGGCCGTGCAAGCGAAGTTGTCAGTTCCAGGATTCCATTCTTTCACATTTGTGATAATTGTCAGACTTGTTTGCTGAATGTCAAAGCAGTTAAACAGCTGCTGGAGGGAATCATATATTTGATAAGTTATTTTGAACAACGGTACAATGTTACCCTTGTAGCATGTTTGAGTGAGTTTATATTGTAGGTACATTGAGTACTACACTGAAATGTGTAGCGGCAGCATGAGGTTGACTAGGCACTTATATTTCTTAAAGCTTACAAGTTTTCCTATTCCTCAATATTACTATTACTGCAGGACGCTTTTTGTATCACAGACTACCACATGAGAAAAAATCCGGGCGTATTTACATGCTTGTATATGAAAACTTGGAACCCGTAGGAACAGTTAAGGCATCAGCCTTGCTGTCACGATGGCATTCTCAAGTTTCAAGACCTAATGTATATTTCAAATGATTAGAAACAGCTAAAGGCGTGGAAAGGCGTAAAATTATATTTTATGTCATGTGAAAGTTTATTTGAATTGACAGGGATATCTATGTTATGGAGTGGTTTCTCACGGACATCATGTGACTGTCAATGTATCAGTTGGCTGTCCTGTAAACGCTATCTATCTTACTAGAGGGTTGTATGCTGTCTCACATAGACAGTTTGAATTGTAATAAATGATCCGTTGAACTGTGGAACTGCTATCATGTAAATTACACTCCGTTTGGTGTTGAGTTTCGAAAAATTCGTTCTCAGCGGATGACTACGTCGTATAAGGAAATTACCTTCTGAATATCAATCCGTTCGGCTTCATAATTCCTGACATTCCGTGATAAGTGAGTGCATGATTGAGTCAGTGAGTGGTATATAGGTTATATTAGTCTAGGAGCCAGAGCGATATTGATGGTCTGAACATTAACCCGATGGCACTATGGTTTATCGTTAGAGGACGGTTCAATGATCAATTCATCTCACAGACCAAATTTTCCCCGGCTGCTAGATCTCGAGATACAGCATCCGCATTTTTTCTTTTTTTTGACTGGAGGTTAACCCTTCCCAAGTTGCGGTTACTTGAGAAGCATGCCATTCGTATACACTTCCAACATGTGCCATCATTTTTTATCGTGTCCGTTTATCAAGCCGACCAGTTGAAATTGAACCGAAAATGGACTGCAAGTTAACCCCCCAAACCTGGTGGAAAATGTTTATTGGTATTGGCAATTGTTAACATACCTTATGCCATCAAAAGTTATCGGTCCATTTCCGAGTAATTGGCCATTACTTGGACCAAAAATGTTTCTTTTTATCATTTTGTGGAAAAAACTTTGCGGGTTACATGGTAACATGATGACACCATGTTGAATAACTTTATTGGATGTCAAATAAAGATTTGAAATTATTGCCATCACTCCTTGCCTATTTCAACCCCCCAAAAACCTCTAAGACCACCCCCCAAAAAAATATGAATCATATGATAATATGACCAATTTTATGATAAATTAGTAAATTATTGAGACTCTGGCTGGATTTAAAATCGAAACGACTCTTTTTTATTTTTTTCATTCTGCCGGATGATTTTATGGAGTTTTAGGGGGTTGAAATAGGCAAGGGGTGATTGCAATAATTTTAAATCTTTATTTGACCTCCAATAAAGTTATTTAACATGGTGCCATCATGTTAACTTGTAACCCGCAAGTTTTATCCACAAAATGAAAAAAAGAAACATTTTTGATCCAAATATTGGCAAATTACTCGGAATTGGATCGATAACTTTTGATAGCATAGGGTATGTTAACAATTGCCAACAGCAATAAACATTTTCACCAGGTTTGGGGGGGTTAACTTGCAGTTAATTTTTGGTTCAATTTTAACTGGTCGGCCTGATAAACGGACTCGATAACAAATGATGGCACATGGTGGGAGTGTATAAGAATGGCATGCTCTTCAAGTAGCCGCAACTTGGAAAGGGTTAACCTCCAGTCAAAAAAAATTAAAAAAAGCAGCCGGGGAAAATTCGATCTGTGAGCTGAATTGTTCATTGAACCGTCCTCCAAAGATAAACCATAATGCCATCGGGTTAATGTTCAGACCATCAATATCGCTCTGGCACCTAGACTATATCTATATAGATTCATTAGAACTGAGAAATATGATAAAAAGCTATGATATTTAGCGAAGTTTTGGCAAAAATATCGATGTGTATCGACATCGACAGTCATCGGTAATTTAACCCTTTCCCGAAGCGTGGTGGAAGGACATGGAATTATGCCGTTTAAATATCTCTGTTCAATATAGCTTGGGACATTAAAATGAAACTATGCTTTCATATTTTTATATTTAAACATTACCATGTAGCTTGAATTACTATTTAATGAGTTCACGGAACATCGTGTGAATCAGCTATAGAACGTTGCGCAAGGAGATTGGCATCACATTTTTTCTTCAAAGTTTGAAGGTTATAGGCAAAAGGAGAGACCCCACTGAGCAAAGAGTTCGAGTTCTACAACTGTGCTGTTCGATAGAAAAATTGAGTCTTGTAGGAGGAAGCTTGTCGAATATATGGATGTAAAATGCGTTTGGATATGAATATTCAAGATATGCATAAATTCAGAAGGTATCACGAGGATCTCATATAGAACCTTAGGTAGAAACTTCTTGATCTAAATGTGTTCAGTCTTGCATGAATCACGAAACTCAATGAGGGAATTTTACTTACATTTTTCATTTTGAGATAATATATAGTGTTCCAATATGCTATGATAGTTGATATATACTCACATATAGGAATTTCCTAGAATAGTATATCTGTGAAAATTCAATTGATATAGAAACTGAATTCTTCAATTTGATATATCCGACATTCGTGCACAGCAAGTTATTGGAACTATCTTCAGTTTGTAGACTCATTTTATTAATATTCGAGATATTTTACGTTTTGTTCCTTCTCGACTCTTCTTCTCTGAGGCTGAGAGGATAATCACAACTTATTGCGTTCCCTTACCCATTTTTAAACATTGTCAGGTAAGATATATGCATTCCCTCTTATAGAAACGGAAGATATACTCTTAAAATCGAGATACTCGATATTATTAGTGATGAATCAAATGTGCCAAATTTGAGCTTGTCACCTTTTGAAACACACCTCAATCTTGGGAACAGATTATATACGATTTTCAATCTATCTCGTTCTCTCGTTTTCCACAATAGTCAAGTAAAGTTGCATGTTTATTGTCGAAGCCAACTTCGAATATTCGAATACATGCAGTTTTCGAGCTTTTTTCGGCCTTTCATTTTCAAGCAATAATCTCCGAAAAATGTATTTATCTAAGATATTTCACATTCATGGCTCTATGAGATCTTGAAACTTTGTTTATTTTACCTCTTTTTTCAATATGTTTTTCTCTACAAAAGCAGAGAATCCGATGGCATACAGTCTTGTCTGGTTTATCGAGGAGGACGTGAGGCTTAGTTACTCGTATGAACCTGACTGTCAGAAACGGGTACTTCCAGTAGATCTGGCATTTTTCGTTTTCGACAACGGACTCAGTATCTCCTGGCATGTAAGGTAGCCCCGGCTCTTGGTCTATTCCGTACGAGTGCTTTAGAAGGTAATTCAGCACCCGTATAGGACCGCATTATGGCGATGGGTGTACGCCGCAGCCGTTTTTCTGAATGTGCCGATAGCAGGTGGAAAAGCATCTTAGGAACTTTTTGACAGGCCCTGCACCTGATATCTGGAATCTGGACACCCATCACGTTGTGGCAATAGATCAATGTGTTGATTACGTGATTTTGGGATGTAAGCACAGCTGACCTTAGGTAGCCGAAGGTCAGCCTGGTTGTCAAGACGAGCGTTTAGGTGTTTCAGTAGAAAACACCGTGTATCGGCTTGTCAATATGCCCCCTGTGCATAATATTTTGCTATGCGGCATTTATCTGAACTTCCGGGCAGGGAGGTTCTTCCGCAGCTTTTTGTCCTGCCTTAACTATAAAAATATAAATATAACTTCGTATGTATATATATATATCAAAAATTGTTTTGTCAATTAGTGTTTCCATGTAATTTAGAAAAAAATGATGATTTCTATTAATGAAATGCGTCTGCAGCCGACTTGTGTTTTTCAAATTAAATTAAAACTGCAAAAAACATTGAATCGGTTGTGTGTGAAAGAGTAATGTACCTATGGCTAATCATCAATTTGGTATGGATTGAATATAGTCAAACAAGATATTATTTTGAGATTATAAATTTCTAAGTATCTATGATTATTTTATGAATTAGTTAATCTATGATTAACATTTCATTTTTATTATTAACAACTAATCAAGTTTGAGATAATTCTATGGAATCTAACCTTAAAACTATTACTCATATATATTAGATAATACGTTATCTTTTTGAGGTTGAACTTTAAATAGACAATAGAAAGTGGTACTTCAGAATTTGGTTAAGTATGAATTAGATTATTGAGAAGTGTTGGAAGACTGGAATCTATTTTGTCATTTCAATTTGTATACTTTCCCTTTAAAACATTCATTATTATCCGTTTCAATATTTTAAATTTTTGTATTGTTGTAGTCAGATGAATGGTTGGTGACTTTTACATGTTTACTGAGTGCAGTGAATAAATTTCTGGTATATCTATGCTCATTCAATCTTTTATCGAGGTTTTGGGAAGATTGACAGATGTATACTTTTTCGCAATCTTCACAAGGGATGGAATAAACAGAATGGGTTATCTTTTTGAGTTTAGTCAGCTCTTTAATTTAGTAAGAAGATTTTTCTGGTTTAAATAACTTTAATTACACATATGTAGGTCATAAGGTATGACCTACATATATGTCATAAACGTTATTTGAACCAGAAAAGTCTTTCTACTAAATTAAAAAGCAGTGTACCTTATGTCATCGAATTTTCTGCTCTGTCAGAGAAGAATATAGTCTTGGAAGAGGAGGAAAACATGGATGATGCTACAAAGATTGTTCAATTATCATTAAAAATTGATGGTTAACAAAATTATTCAGATACGTTGATTGTTTCGGGAGGATTCCATCATATCTGATCAGAATTAACTTAACTCTACCTACCCTGTCATTGATTCGCAAACAAAATCTCAGGTATGTTCATGTGTTACCCACACCAGCAGTCCGAAATGATAGTATATGGAAGCTATCCACTGGCTGCGGACATGTGCAAATCTGCCTTCAGGGCATATCGAATACATAAGTAATATATAATAATAATATATAAGTGAAGGGGTCTTGGATCATTCAAATTGATGAGCTATTCATGTGACAACTTGGTTGATGATACGCTCACGGAATAATAGGTTACAAATCTAATAGAAGGAGCTCATGAACAATTATTATAACAATAACGATGAACAGGAATGGAATGTAATGATTGGAATAACGTTGAGATCGTGGTTATTAAAATAATTACATGTATAACAAACACTATCAAAGTTCAATTATTGCAAATCCAAGGATTACTTTTCCCAGTCAGTTAACTTTACTGACGCCGGTAATTCAATTAGGATTTCCTTACTAACTCGATTAATTTATTCGGTATGAGATAGAGAACAAAAATTAGCGCAACGATATGCTGGAGAAGGAATCGAACGAGTGAATATTTTGTGATTCATTATAAAATACACTGTGCTTCTAATTTGAATAGCGCAGAAAATAGAAAATACATGTCATTTAGGAATAAACATTATATTACACGATTGATTAGTTTTGGAAATGAAGATGTTATCGAAAAAATAGAAATTGATAGCAAAACTCTCAAAATATAAGATTAACACAAGATAGTAGTATAAACGGAGGTCTAATGAAAAAATTAGTAATCAATAGGTCCTGCTCATGCTCCACGAACTACATTAGCAACTTCTTCAGTCACAGTCGGATCATTGATCTATCTTTGGAGACAAGCCCATACATATTCTATAGGACTGCAGCCAGGTGAACGAGAAGGCCATTCCATTTGAGAGATCGTGCTCATGCAATGTCAAATTTATAAAGTTTGCGCGGTAGACCCTGGAATTGTCATCCATAAGAGCCATTGACTCCTTTGGAACATCGTAGAAAGTTTGTCGATCCTTCTTTCTTCTATAAGGGTGATCAGAAAGTATGAAATATTGCTTGAAATTTCATAAGTAATGCTAATTCGATAAAAATATTTTTTTCTAGAGATTGAAATTGCCATTTCTTTTTGAATGGTACCCTATATTTTTTCATTGTGCTTTGAACATATTCTAAAATTCCAATAACCTTGCAGAAGAAAAAATTGAGAACTAGGGTAGCCTTGGATAACAATTTTCAGCTATTTTGTCCTTTATTCCACCACGAGTTGTGGCCCATGTTATATTCCAGATAGGCAATCTAGACGAGCTCAAGTTAGTCACCTCTCTATTGACTAGACGAACTTCTTCGTATCTTCGTATATATATCTTAGTTTATTACTTTTGTCCATATATATTTTATAGATCACGTTGAACTACTCAATTTTCCTATTTCATTTGTTTTTATAACTTTTTTAATTTGTTTCAATATTGCATAATGATAATTATAATCAATACCTAAGTAATATATAATAAATTCTACTCATTGCTGATATTTCTTGTTAATTCATGGTTATATATTAATATTAACATTATTCTATACCACAAGTATTATGTTTCTCTGTTTCAGTTGTGCGGGCAACAGGGTGTTCCCTATTGAACAGACGGTATCAGGAAACTTTTCTGGCTCCAGTACTGTTCGTCGCAGGGAATGTGTGATTCCTTTTGGCAGTAGTAAACATAAACGGTCCTCCAGCCTTGTCGTAACTCATTGTCGACTACTCATGTCGTATATTTGGTACATCCAATTTCATGATATCGATTCTAAACTCGACGTATCACACTGTGAGACACATTGTTAATTTGACCAATTTGTTCTTGTGTATATGATAATGATAATCATTTGGTATAAGCGCAGCTATAGCAGCAAACTGTTCAGATAATGTCTTCTTTGGAGGATTGAGAGGCACTCCAGCTGCTATGAGAATGATATGGATGACTATAAACCGTATTCAATGCAGTGTCTATAAACCGCTGACTGAATTCTTCAGAAGTTGTATATTCGCGAATTTTTGCTTAATAATTTCACTTTGCAAATGATAATTTTATTCTTATAACAAGGTAAAATAAATAAAATTAAAATCAAAACAGAGAAAGTTATGATGGAAGAAGGCTAGGGGAATGGATTGAAATAATTTACGACTCTCTAGATTTGCCGTTAGAGGACAACATTTTCATGGTAAACCATAATAAGGGCTCTCCTCCAGAATATATCAAGATAAAGGATATCAAAATCATGCATCCTGCAAGAAGGTTTGTACAATTTCGAACCGCCACTAAGGTCATCAAATATGGAGTAGAGGAAATAATCATTTGTTCCGGAAAATGTCCATTATTACTACTCGGTTATTCCGAAGTTGACAAACGTGGTCTGGTTCTCATGAATTCAATTTGGTTTTTTGTTCCGATCCAAAGAATCAACGATTCTTTTAGTTTTTCTCGAAAATTTCAAATGGAAAGACGTCAAATTGGAAAGCGAAGGAAGTGGTGGGAACCACACATTGATATCTTTTCTGGAACAGGACGTGCGAGGATGAAGATATTAGGTGATAATAGGTGATTAAATATTTGTATTGGTTTCTATGAAATCGGTGAGAACAGTATCTTTTATGAGTAAATATCACGTGAGATATATTATCGAATAATCATGAGTGGCTAGCGTGAATGAAAACATCTCGACGTTTCGATATTCACAAATGTTCAAAATGTTTCTCATTAATCTCAATACAAAGATTCATCCTTTGTCGCGTAGAAAACACAGCTTCTTTAATTTCAACACTAGAAATATTAATCGCATTCTGAATTCTCTAAATTATATCTTTCCATGTAGCTGGTCGGATGGATAGACTAGATCTTCCAATTTTCCTCATGGAGTAGAGAGATATTAGTGGCTAAGGAAATGAACTTCTTTTTTAGTCCATCTATTTGTAAACTGATTGTTAAGATAGGCACGAACGCTTAGAGAAAAATGAGCGATGCATTCTTCAGGCTGATACCATATATTCAATCTTCTATATAGATATACTTATTCTAGGATCGGTCGCAAATCCTGAATTGTAAATATCTACTTGCGACAAGATTGTCATGGAAGATACAAGGCCCAATTACTTATCATCATTAATACCACATCATGCATTCTCCAACGATTCTGATAGTGAACTTGCAGTAACCAGTACGAATGACTTGGCGACTAGTAATGCATACAGAAGTTACTTCCAGCCATGCATACAATTCGTAACAAAAATTGGAGTTCTCTTTCTTCCATGTTACGCAGCCAATGACATATGTCTAGTCTATCATCAAAGTCCTTCTCATGCATCTCTTGCTGTGTGCGGAGCACTGATCAACCTGATACGGATGAAACTTGTGATATTCGAAAATTTCAAAGATGCTTGTCTTTTTGACTCCTAAGTTTTCGAAATCCCTCTGATACTCAAATGGGGATCGACAGAAATGTGAGCCGGAATATTTTTTAAATTTCAAATATTTCGACGCCTTTCTGGTAGAGGCAAAAGTTGCTCACCCTCTCTCGAGATATTGCAGTGGATACTCTCTTGAAGCAATAATTGCATTCACCAAACACTGAACATAAGCTGCAGGCATATCATTTATGCTTCTATGTTCGATTAATGCATGTCCAATTGCTATAACTATCTCAATTACTCTCACCAAAAGGAAATATTTAATGAAGATAGATGAGTCAAAATAGTGTTGACATTTCGATTTCATAGCCTACCTGTTACATTATATATATTTTGAGCTTATAGGTATTAGGTATTTCTGAATCTATATTGCCCATATCTCTTGTCACAAAAAACATGCGGTTTTCATTACTCCCCTCGTTTCTCATTTATTCTTCTATTTGGGGATTGCCCAATTTGAATCTTCGAGAAATACAGAACCGTTCATTGTTTTTTCTGATAGTGCCACTAGCGATCGGTAGAAATACCATATTTATACTTTACAAATTGGCGAATGCGCCAGAATCAAATTACCAAATTACACATTCAATTGATCAAATAGATGCTATGATAGATATCATTCTTACCAGACTATGTAGCTGAAGAATAGATTGTTAGATAAGCCTGATGAAAAGAAATTTTGAAAATAATTCTCTTTTGTTTTACATCGGATATTTCCCCTATAAAATATGTTTGTATAGGGCTGGGGTCAATATTCGGTTTTGTGAAACTTCCAGGGTAATTTTTTATAGGTTGGTTGAGTTGAATGGAGAGAATAAGAGCAAATGCCTATATAGGATACCAATATTTCCTACTTATTGAATACTATTATCACCAAGTCTGAATGTTATTTTGCAATCACATCGCCTCACCAAAATGCAACTATGTTTCTTTTGTTGTTCCTATTGTGGCGGAACAAGAAGATCGATACATTCCTTTCCAGATAAAAAGTAATTATTGAGGCAATTATTCAAAGCCACTGTAGGTGAATATAATCAAAATGTGAATATTGATACATCAATTCACGCGAGTGTCCATACTTTTTTTTTGCATCTTTCTTGATAATTTTGAATATTGTGCAGTAGTGGTAGTAATGCGTATTGCGATATATTATCCAGAAAGATACCAAAATCACATTCAGCATATTGCGAATCTTTGTCTGTGAGATAAAGAAAGCACTGCGTAGAATAGCAGATTGTCCCTTAGTTGTATAGTACACATTGCATACCAATGTTAGATCAAGCGTTCAATAATTAATACTTTTCGCAATATCGTTCGTTGTTACATGCTCTGAAGCCTTGGTATCTATAATATTTGAACTTCAACTATGAATGCCATAACGCATCACAATCATAAGAGTTTAAAATAGTAAAAATAGAAAACAATGAAGCGTGGAACGTCATTGAGCGAACCATTATTTCCTCTTCAATTTTTTTTTCAATTCTAATATTGTAAAAAGTAAAGTGTGTAATAGCAGAAACCGTACCTATAAAATCGTGACATATGGCCAACGTGCAATATTTGAGGACGGACAGGTAAACAGACAGAATATTCGAAATAGTTTCTGCGGATTGTAACCCAATTCTCAATACAGCTGTAACGAATAATTTCGAAGGGGAGAATAGTGTTTCATAGAATTTCTTATTCTCCTCATATGGAAACATTCATGTGAGGAAGGGTATCTCTGGAATAACGACCTCTCACCGATTCAGCCTAATTATGTACACGTCATTCATGAATATAGATATATAACTCAATATTTGAGATGTTTCTTGAAGATGTCTTTGTATTTCATTAATACGAATCTGAAGTTCGTATATAAATAATATCATCTGTTTCTTTTTTTGTGCTAGCAATACTTCAGTATTACAACCCCTCAATTTTTCATAGCATTTATTTGGCCATATGAATTATGAATTTGAAATATGGTTGAAATCTCTTGATCCATACGTAATCTTCACTACCAGTTCCAAGGTCAATAATTGCACCTCATGTTCAGGTGTCATGAGAAGTGTTACGCGACTATGTACCATATAATCGAAATTTTTCGATTATTGTAACCAGATGATCAAAATCGTTCCGATCAGAATGAATGATTTTGAATGATAAATGTGTGTTACTTTACTAAGACTATCGTCATTCATTATCTTATGCTACCAACAATTATGTGTCAGTATTTTTACGTACGGTATGATTTCATACTTGAACATTATTTTATTTATAATCCCTCAACCGCAAGTGAAGAAACAACAATACAATCTCATTCTATTTTTCTATTTTCAAATTTTTTTATTTTCGCAAGGATAAATCATCTAAATTTTCATTCACAAAGCCAGTAACAATAAACATGTTATCATATATTGAGACAAACATCTTCAATCATTGTAGTCATTTATAGTAATTGAAAATGGGGTACAATTATTTACCCCCGAACCGGTGGAGCTGGGTATGGTTTGGGAGATTCTTACCACAGTCTAAATTCATAATTTATGGTGAACTTGCAGTCGGGTAACACCAACTTAATTTAAGATATTGATTGCTCCACTCCTTATAAGAAGCAAAAAACGGAAAATCCTCTCCACAATATAGCTTCAATTCAGTTCATTATCCTTCGACAGATCACATGGGTGACATTTCAAGCTCCTCCAAAATTAGAATATAATTATTTTATCTTGTAAGTTTCATGTTTCATGATAATATTCGAGCAGATAACAGATTGAATCGATTTATTTTGTCCTTTGAATGATCGCTCAATGTTCTTAAGCATATTATGATCATTTTTTGAGTGTATGAAACTTTTTTATTGATTTTCTAGACCTCATTTTAGGTCAGTACCAAGTGAGGTTTGCAACGCATTACGGTATTCTTCTCTTGAACTTCACAAATTTAAAGAACAATAGTACTATCTACTTGGTAAACAGCAGTTTTTACTATTTCCGTAGAACTCTTGAGAATTTTAAGTGAACATGATATAAAGATGCAAAGTTATTGAAAATATGTACATACTTAGTAAATGATAATCCACTGTTAAAGACTCATCTCTGATGACGTTAACTCCACAATTAGCACTTACATGGTGATTACTTTTGCCGAAGAAACCATTGGTGTGAATAGAGTGTCTATTCCTGATGAGACAAAAATATATACAGATAATTTTTTAGTGTAAAAGCTAATATTACACATTTTCAAAATGTCAACTGATGCATCGAGTGACAACACAAAGTGCACTATTATCATGACATTACGAGCAGTTAAAATAATTGAAGTGCAAGACTAATTTGTTACAAAAATTCGACAATCAATACAAAATTCAATTTCGAAATGACAATTTTTTCCTAGCACTAGTGATAACTTGCCTATGAACTTGGAATTACCAGTTAGTTGGAAGAAAATTAAAGATCAAAAATATTTTTTATTCCATAACTAATTTACAACAACAAACCGACAAGTAATAGATGAAATCGCAAATAGTAGCTTTTTCTTCACACACATTGTTTTTTCCTGTTTCACATGGACATATCCGCTGCTGAATTACTGTAACTTCCTCAACTGCTCTGTATTCAGAAAATGCATATACTGTATATGAGTGAAACAACTTTTTAACGTAAAATTAATTTCATCAGAGCTGGAACGTTACCCAAAACCGTAATACAAACGCGTGACTTCCGAACGAGCGCGGAGACAGTCGAGTAGAGCCGAGTCTGCGGCGGTGCCGTATTATTATAATCAATGCTAAATTCTTCGACTCTTACATCGTCGTTGTCACACTAAATACTTTTTATAACAATGTTTAACAGAACTTTTATCCAGATAACACCATAACAACAATTTCACTGGAAATGCAGCGACAAATTAGACTTGATCTGTTTACTGTGAAAGTCGCACGTATTTAGCGGCTTGTTTACGTTCTTTCCCTTCAGATCGATGACACGCGCTCGTTAGTTTATTTCAGAACGTTTTCGATCGGCTCAATTATGGCAAATATTTACGTGTTTATAAACGCCGTTTTCTCTTGCAAAATTATATATAAGTCAACAATTTTACGTGCTCTATAATCAGTTATATCTCCCAAAAATATATTCACACATTTTGCAAACATCAAACAAGGTGACTATTGTGTTTATTATTCTAAGAAATGCCGTATATAGTTTATTTGTCTATAGTGTCCGCCCCAGACTGAGTGATATTGCTATATAATATGGTAGTGGCGTTTAACGTTGTACTTATCACGAACTGTTTCGGGTTCGACAAACACTGAGATCAAGAAGATGTTATTGTGGAACTCATTCATTAGAAGATCTTAAAAGAGACGATTCGGGTTCCTCCAATTTGCCTAATGACTAACAAGAGAAGTATCAAAAACTTCTACAGATTATTCAGTTGCTATTTCAACTAATTGGATCTAGCATTAGCAAGAGTGGCACACGATTGAGGGATGTCATACCCACTAACTCGTAAGGTAGTAATCTTGCGATTCTTAGCTACCGCATTTCTTGAAATTATATGAAGGTATTCTTGATATTCTAGTTGCCTACAAGAGCAGAATGCCGATGAGTTGCATGAAGCGTGAAATTTCCTAATTGTTCTATGGATGGAAAACACGTTACACTACAAGCTGCAGTTCAAAGGAGAATAGAATATTCCTACTATAAAGACCTTACACAAAGTTTTGGTTCACCAGGTTAAACAGTGACAACACGTCCTATAGTTCAGACAGCTGTTTCGCTCTTCTCATGACCTCGTCAGTGAAACGAGGCCGACGTGAAGTCACTGATCAACCATCTCCAAAACAAGGACTATAGAACGTTTTGTCATTGTTCAACCTATTGAACCAAAACTTTGTCTATTGACTGCTAACATGACATGTGTTTGTATTTCACTATGTATTATTTTTTAGCATTGTAATTTTTGCTGTTCTTGATGCAAATTATTGTGTCATCTTTGTTAATGCTGAGTGTCGAGGGAAGATCTTAAATGGAGGCGTATATGCAAACACAAATCTGAAGAATTTAGTAGAAGAAATGCTTAGAATTTGCCTGAACCCTGTACACTTCTGGGAAGATCTATTGCAGTCTATTTTTTTAGGCAATGATGGTTTTCCATCACAACTGTATGTATTCTGCAAGATAAAGGTTTAGCTGGAAGAATATTCAATGCCTTATTTCTGCTCGTAGAGAAGTCGGAAACGTTTCTGAAATCATGTAGCTTGTATTCACAGTCTGAAATCAATCTTCTCGAATGAAAAATTATGGAAAAAACGAAGATTGTGTGTAGTTGCATAATAACATCAAAATTTATTTACTCATCACCTGAAAGGTTACAGAGTATCTATTCTGAAGCAAGGAAATTAACATTGGAGAATTGGAGAAAATATCAAGCCGATATGACGTCACTCCTTCCATTTAGGAATATACCGAAAAAATCTTCTCAAACTGCTCACGAAAACCGAAAATAATTCCACGAATTCTTTCTATCTAATGAAGAGAAGTTTCCTAGCAACAGGACTATTGATTATATCGTTTGCTATACGTTTTAAATGTACACAAAGACCTACGTGTGTCCCATAGTTCCACTGCATCAAACACAAATTATTTTTGTAGTTCACTGTATATTCCAAATAAATATGTATGTGCCGCAGTGATATCTTCAGTTGTTGAAATAAAATATAGCAAGTGTGGATGCGTTTGAACATGTAACGATAGCAGTGCTATGTGACTTCTTTCGATTTTCACTAGTTTGAACATGTAGCAAGTTATATAGTATGTTTGATATATAGCATTTCTAGATGGATAGCAAGCCTGTACCGGCATTTACTTCATATGATATAGCTATGAAAATGATTCTCCTTTAGTTTTCAATTAATTTAATCATTCTGAACCCTCACTTTCAATAACACATGATTAGTAACAAATCGATTTTAGATGAAAACGAAATAAAATTATTCCTGGTCTACAATTATTATCCATATATCATGACAAAAAACATGCTATTTGAACATTTGAGTTCACATTTCAACTGGGATTGAAAGCAGTAAAATATATCCATCCCAGGGACTTCTCTACAGGTAGCACATGATAGAAAGGGGAATTCACTTCCAATCGATGCATATGCACGATGTCAACAAAGATGAATTGTTTCCAAACGTAAAGCGTACTACCGATCGTGAAATATAATCAACATGGCTTATTGACTTTACGTTGTTCATGCATTTATTTCCTGCATGATGCGGAAGAACTTTTGGCTCAATGAGTTTACCTCTATTTTTCATTTCATTATTCTGATTATGATGAGTACTAATTTGGACAACCACAAATATTAGAATGAATACTTTCAAGTATGAGAGGAAGTCATGTATCCAGGTTGATTGATATTGATCAACATAGGGCAACGGTTACATGCAATTGTTTTGTTTCGTGAACGTAATTGAATCAGATATTTGTTGGCAGTGAATTAAATCTCGTATTGCAAATCTCATTATTTTTCTATTCGTATTCAACTGGTAAGAGCTTTGTGTCTCAAAGTGAACTCGATATTACTTATTGTCAGAGCTGTACCAACCACCGCGCTTAGTGCTTGAATACTATTGTGCTTACCAGCACTTTTTCAAATCGATGCTTGGGAGTAACTACTTTACTCAAAAGATCAGACAACCACTCTGGAGAACATGCGAGGACTTTGAGCACCTGATACGTGTAATATTTTCACATTCTGGCTTTTTTATTCACTGTTCCACTTTATGCCAAGAACAAAACAGTACGTAATGAAACATTTCAATTTTCGATTATGAGGAATTTTTATCATTCAGTTTGTATGTTGAGCTATATTGCTATTATGGAATATCAGTATTTTGAATTTGATATCAATAATCATTATTAATTAACGTCAAAGTTTACTCTCACATCCAGAAAAAAATATTGTAGAAAGAAAAGAAAATTTCGAAATATTATCCCATTATTGCACTTGATATATGACAGCTCCAGCTCTCATGAATTGATGAACATGAACATAATGTATCGTAATGTCAAAATATTCATCACCTAGCGCCTGTCTTATAATATGGAATGAATAGAAATTCTTGTAGATCGTAATCATACCAGAATTGCCAATCGTTAATAAAGGTACATTATAGGATAGTGGGAGAAATTTGGAGCATTCCATTCATTTGTAATGCTTCTGCTCATTACTTTGGAAAAACTACTGGGAATTTTCAGCAGATTTTTTTCGGTGCAATGAAAATGGAAGTCTTATTGCCCCTTATCTATTACAATTCAGATATTCCACTTGCAAAGTACTGAACATGTTCCTTCAAATTGGCTAATAGCAGCAAGCACGTAGTCGTAGTAGTTCTTTTTCTCACAACCCAAGGATATATTAATGAATTATAATAGAGATATCATTAAAAATAATGTAGTGGTTTTTTCGTGAGTAGACAATATTTTTTCTATTACACTTCAATGTGAGCAAATTCACATTAGCATCAACAGTCGAGTTCGAGTCATCGAGGATGAAACTTTCAGGTTTATTTCATAGTGATAATAAAACTCCATGTTCCTCAACATACAGATGATCTTCTGGAAGGATCTATATGGAACAAGGGCACATATTCTCATTGACAGTCGGGCAATAATGGAGGAATGATATGCCTCCACACCCAGAGAAAGAGCTCTCAAAAAAGTATTCGTCGAAAGCCATAAGATCACACTAATCTAGATGCGATGATACGACAATTTAGAAGGTTGATCGCATTCTCAAAAGAAGGTACATAACCTCCTTGCAGCTCATTCGAACTATTAGAATAGCTGGATAATATCTGATTCGGAAATCAACATATCATTAAAGAAGATGAATGAGCAGAGCAAAAAACAGCGTTGCTTGTTTGCGGATGCACTATGAAAACATGAAGTTTCTGCTAAATGCGATAATGTGAAATAACATTTGTTTTCTAACAAACTTCAATCACAAAAGAACTAGAGAACGTATTGAGTTGATGTCAAGAACCTACAATTTATAATTTGACGTTATGCTAGTACGGAGAATCAGAAGAAATAACATAGATATTATGAGATCCTAGGATATCTAGTACCTGATGATATGGAAGCAATAGCAAATCGACTCCTAATCAGATCATCATCACAATATTCATGCAATCACATATGAATATTTTGCATCATGTCACATAATAATATGGCGAAAAATTTTCATGTTCTTTGATCTATTTTATGACTTATTGTCATAGGTAAAGGGTCACAGGATAGAAAGATTCTCGCGCCATCTATAAATGTCAAATAACTTTGGAAACAATCACGTGCTTCTCGAAAATATCCGACAGATTCAATATATCCTTCGTCGTTTCCTGAGTATTAAAAACTGACAAGATAGAAGTAATCTTGATCGTTCTCGGGCTGACAAATTACTCCGTTTCATTTCAAGAGAACTCTCATTGAGAGTTATGAATTTTCAAATCAGATATATTAGGAATTCATTTCACGTGGTAACAAATTCTCGGCAGATGATTCACGGTTCAAGAAATCATCGATTTTCATGTCAATTGGGAGAGATTTGGTTAACAAGTGATTCAATATCGGACAAACCTTTGAAGATTCTGAATCTGATGCCGATACAGTGAGATCCTATTGAGACAGGTTTATCATCATATTATGTGTTTTGATAATACCAGTAGCCATGTTTTAGAATTGCATGAAGAAGGTATGTGCTCAAGTTTGAGGTTGAAATATAGGTACTAATATTTCGGACGTTGATCATGTTTGAAAGATGGATTGACAAAATTCCAAATGGAATGAGTTTTAATTGGTAACATATTACGCAGTGGTATACTCAGAGGGAAATGACAGGACGTTTCAGCATCGGCTTTGTCAGCGCTCAAATTATTCGACCTTTCGTACAATATTATAATATTACTTAAGTTTTGCTAACATTCTATTGGTAGAATAATGATATTTGTTGATGCAGTTTGGATGCTGATTGTCTCATTCCGCATAACTATCCAACACCTGAAATCATCATCATGGGAATTTCAACGTTCACAACTCCGCTTGGCACATGTTTTCAAATAAGACGGATCACGTCATCACCTATGGGCTCCAGCAGCTGGAGAAATAAACCAACACGGATTCCTGATAACAACCGTCGTTGTTCCAATACTCTCTACTTATTCCTCCCTAACAATCCAGATGTCTATGAAGTTACATTCCGGGCAATATTGAGAAACTCTAACCATTTACTTATCACTACGACCTGTATCTATTTCACTATACGAACCAATCTAACACCTCTACGCCAGTTTGGCATTACAACTTAGATGTCTTTCTTGGAGAAGCATGTTTTGAATCTGGCCACCCAACACAATATGTCAAACAGATCTCGAATATTACCATGCTGGGAATGGGGACTTATAACAACAACAAATTACCATGGTTTCATAAAATCTCTTCTAGGACCGTCGCTTCAAAACAGACAGCATATCGTCGTTGGAGCTAGAACTCATGTCTGGAGGTCAGAACGATATATGTTGAAGCCAGAAATATCTGCAATCACACATTAGACGCTTCGGATGAGGCAAATATAGCCAAAATAAGATCGAAGCTCAAATGGGTTCCGTTCGGTTTGAACTATTATTATTATGAGTCGCATGTCCATTTTAGTAAAAAATTTGGTAGTCTAGATCCGATGGACATGGGTCCATTGGTCAACAAAATAATTGGAAGAAATTCTATTTCCAGTCACTCACCTCCTCGAACTGAAGATTCAACCTTGTTGCTGAAAAGTTTCCAGCAAATTTCACATTGTTTTCTCTCAGATAGATCGATGTAGTGGTTAAAGGAGTCTCCTTGAATACAATGGCTATTATCACAGGTGCTTCACAAGGACCGGTCTTGTTCTCAACTATATTTTTGCTCACTATCAACGATCGGTTGGAAGTGATATCCTGCCTCGTCCGCTTTGCAGATGATGATACGCTCTCTCATCCATTCCATGCCAAGAACTATTTAACATCCCAGTAGCTCTTCATGATCTACAAACCACAGGTTCGACCTGTCATGGGGTATTGTTCACAAGTTCGGATTTCAGCTTTCTCTTAGATAATATTCAGAAGAGAGCCTGATTGTTGATGTCACACCTACGAATGCATTCCTCTATAGAATATCACCGAGATCAAGCTAGTCACCCCTTCTTTGTCAAGCTCGAGACCTTACGAACTTCTAACCAGATTTAATTATTCCAACGACCAGCCAAATTGTGGAACCCTTTGCCAAGTGAGGTCTTCCATTATGCCTATAACCTCTAAGCTTCCAAGAAAATGTCTTATATTTATCTCCTCTCCTTACTTTGCACAGCTGGCTTCCACGATGTTCTTAGAACATTATAGGATTCCCTCTCATGTAGTCAAAGTATACATAAGATCTTGACGTCACATCAATGACGTCACTTGACTCTTGAGATGAGAATTTCGTACATTTCAGCAGATGAAATATGTACGTGTGATATGTATTTATAACCAAAAAACACGGCCGTCCTTATAGTTCAATAAAATATCATATTTACATTTGAAAAAAAAGGAGATGGATGTCAGAAATATCACTCGAAACAGGGCTACCCCACCCAAAAATAATACAGTCCCTATTTTCCAGAGAGATGTGAGGATAGAGTGCTCTAGCGCAATGAATGCCTTGTTAAATAAATGACCGAGGTTAAGCTACGAGATTCATCCCCTCTTCTTACCAGAGAGATCTCTCTGCTTCTTACCAGAGAGATGTTTCTCTCTGCTTCTTACTAAACATAACCCCATGCTCGCGCGACTCGTTATATTCAGTGGTTTTAGCATCTCTGGGCTTTAGAAATCAACAATATTTTGTGTTCTATGCAACTATAAGCATCTACGTAAAATCCCCATACCATGCGGATTATATATCGTAAACCCGGTCCCGTAAATAGTCACTCGCGCACTATATCTTAACATTTCTCTGCTATTTTCTCCACTTTAATCTTCAAAATTTCAAATTCATACGACCAATAGGAACAATGCAATAGTTTCTACAGTGAGTGACGCACGTACATAAGCACGCATACACACACAGACAGAAATCATGTCAAGAAAAAGTCTAGATTCAGAAATGATAGAAATGGATATATCCGCGAAAATCCGGAAAATATTTTGTGGGCCGATTACAATACTTCTCTTACACTGTAATACTACTTATAGTGAGGGAAGTGGAAGTGAATAATTCCAAACTACCTTTGAATAATACAGGTTCACTTGGTCATTAAGCAAGTGAGATGTGCGTCATCCAACTTTGTTTATTGTTCACATAGTCATGGTGGATGTATTGGGAGGAGTTACATCCATATTCTATTCTGTTGCCTGATTGATATATGCAGCGGAAGACAAGAATGTTTGCATTGAAACGAGAGTTACAAAATAGTTTAAATCAAACTTCCGAACATTCTGATTTAGGAGCTATTGCTGCAATGACTGAGTATTTCCGAGTGGTATAATAATAGGTCGTTTCTTCCATTTAGGATAGAACATACGGAAACATATTGCCCAGTTGGGATTAATAAATCATATAAAAGTGATGCAGATTTATCTTTAGAAGCAAAAATGGTTTTTATCTTTTGTGACAGTTGTGGATTTATACAATTAGGTTAAGTAAGTGAAGAGTTACCCGGGCAACTTCATCCATTGTTGAATGATAATTGATACCACCTTATTCCGAAGCTGTATTACGAAGATTGCTATCACATAGTATTGGACCATCCAATAATTTGGAAGTGATACATATTATAAACAATGAAACATAGGGATGCAGATGCACGTAAATTGATGATTTCCTCCGAATACGCAACAGAACATTATTGAAGAAAAGAGTAACTGCATAATTATTTAAAATATGAGAAAAAAAACGTTGAATATCCAACTTCCTCCGAAGCTAGAACTGAAGGGTGGTGATATGCGAATTGTAACATGATTTGATAGAACAAGTAGCCCCTGATTCTCATTGTGATTTACAATAAAAATATTTTTTTAAACAAAATTGTGAAGCATGTTTCAGTTAAAAGAACAGTATTTTGATCTAAAATATTTCTATTGTAGGAAAACTGTCTACAATCTGACGACCTTTGTTTGAATGAAATGCTATAAAATATAACCATCAGGTGAGTTATATTACTTGTTTGTTACACTTCTGATCATATTTATTACATTCACGCCTTCTCATTAGTTACATATTTCCATTTGTTCCTCTGGGTATTCTTCTTCATTCGAAATGAATTTCAAATGAGACCGTTTTGAATTAAATTTCGCTGGAATGGAATCTCGCTATTTGTGTCGTTGTCGCTGAAATAATAGAAATCAGATCTATAGAAATTCATAAAGATAAGTGTGTTGTTGATAGATGTATAGGCCGCTAATCTTGTGATTTTAACTGAGAAAACGTTAAGTAATGTTTATTATTAATACGTATTAAAAACGGTCAAGGAAAAAGTTTCTGGTTGTAACGTGTAAATTCCACCAAACGGCTTAGAAATGGCCGCTGTACTACAATCGGTTAACTCCTGTGACGCCAGCTATGTTAGACCGTATATTCTCCGAGTCATGGTTATTCAGTGTCAGATTCTGTAGTTACCGCTTCTATTTCGAGGTTGTTCTGTGAGACATCGAAGCGCCGGAAAGGCCGAGAAAATCGCACTTTATGTCAAATCGTCCAAGTGGAAGATCGTGTTTCTAGGTTATTTCAACAGGAAGGTGATACCAAACTTATGTTTGGAACCAAATTCTGGGAATGTTCTTCCGTTGAAAGCAGAGGTATCAATTACCAATTTGGAGTGGTATAATTGGAAAGTTTTGTGTAATTAGTGCACCTTAGGAGATTAGAACTTAGTTTCAACGTGACTGGTTTTGGACAGAAGTAAAGTTGTTTCATAACCCCATCGTGATAGAGGTAAATATCTCTGTAATTCCATTTAATTTATTCACCGACTTCAAGAATTAATTTGCCTCCCCGGGTGATATCTGACATGACATAGGTTGGTCCTTATTTGTTCAACAATCGTTATGTATTCTGTTCATGTCTGTCTTCTGAGAACAATAGAGCAATATAGGTTTGAACATTTCGTGATTTCAGGGTTTTTTGTTTATGTTGTGGAAAATTCAACAAGTGTACGAGTTCCGAGGTTGGCTTGAATCTGCTGTGGAGAAATTGCTTTAGAAGTTGCTGATTTACTTGTGATGTACAATCGTGGAAACTATTAGAAGTGTGGCAGGAATTCATACATCAAGTAGGAAGTACTAATCCATAATCGAGCGAGTATAACATCTTAACCAGCAGTTATCAGGTCAGGCTACCCAGCTTTTGGTTTATGTAACATTTGAAATAATCACTTGAGTACTTGTATATGTGTAAATTTAACAACATTATTTTAATAATAAGTAAATTTCAATCATTCTTGGTACAGGTCTTTTATTTGTTTGCATACTTTCAGGGTAATTTAGCCTGGGGACATTTGAGTGTTTGAATCCCCTAGTTAAGTAACATAGTTTTATTGGTTGGTGCCCAAATTTCAACATCTGAAATATAACTCACGACCGTCTTCACTGTAGCTGTCGGCAACCAAGCGATAAAATAGAATTTATAGTTTATCCACAAGTAAGAGTAATTTGTATCCTTACATGGTCAATAATTATATACTAATTAGAGTTGTAAAAACTTTTTGTTTTGATCTTAGCAAGTAGTAAATCATTGAAAAGTGAAAAATGTATGCGTACGATAGAGATTGCTGTCCACTTGAAGATAGTGCGAGAACTTCTTGTAGCCCATTCAGAACTCCCTTTTGGCATTGCCTTCATATCTATAAATATGCAATGCTTGAAACCGTAACTTTGTCATAATTTATTGAGAGAATTTTTCTTCGTTTTACTAACACTTTATTGTAACAATAATAAAGTCATTGTATATTCTATAACTTACGAAGAATAAATGATTCCACGTTTGATTATATTCAATCGCATTCAATAAACGCGATAAATGTGTCGCCTGATTTTAAATCGAGTAAAATGTCACGGATCTTCACTTCACTCACAGTTAATTTTATTGATATATTTGAAAACGATTGTGTGTTTGATATTTACGTGGGCTTGTCCATGATTATCAAATACAATTGTCATAAGATATGGTTTATTGTATTATGTATAATATAAAAGCTTCACCGTTCATCTCAAAACAGAAAATAAAAGAAGACAAGCTATTGAATTAACAAAGGAACTCACAATCATACCATCGATGTATTGTGCCTATGAGTTCTACTTCTTGAAAACTGAGAAAGGACTTTTAATTGTTAATTTATATCGAGCTAAAAATTTACTGAAAATTGAGTTCCTATTCCGATCAAAAATAATTAATTTAGGGGTTAGTCTAATGTATTCCAAAACATGAAGATTCTACTCAGTTCTGAAATACAGCAAATTATGAATATGTTGGTTGGCTTTGTACTGAATAGGCTGGTACTCAAACATACTGGTGACTTATTGATAAATATCATGAAATCCCAATTTCATTTCACGAGATGATATCAATAAATTTCTCACATATGCAGTGTTTCAATACATAACTGAAATTTGCAATGTCGCAATTTTCTGAATAGGGAAATCATGGGTTGGATGTTACGCATAAACAGTCAATATTTCGAAATTGATTGCTTCAAAAGAGATTTGATACAAAATGTCAACTCAAATTGTGGTGTGAGGTTATACGGCAAATTTTCCTTCCGGTTAACTTCACACGTGTCACCATTCAAAGTTATCATCAATTTGATAGAGTTCATAGAATTAATGTGTAATTCGTGCTATTGCATAATGACTTTGGGTAGGCATATTATTCTGTAGTAGAGACATATTTCAGATATGCAAGTTTTTCAGCTCGTTTGCCTCTATCATTTTCCTGTCAAACAATAGCTCATATCATGTAAGTTTCGAGATTCACCCCTAATAATGTCCGAGTAAATTGAAATCTACACGATAGCTTCCTATTGGTTCACGCACTTCTTGATAGTATTTACGAGTACATTCTTCATTTTTTGGGGAATTCAACATTTCGTATATTCTGTTATGGATACTTGAATATGGAATTATTCTTGTCATTCTCATTCCAATTATTGTAAATAGCATGTTCTTATGTGAATGAACTAAATTCTGGATATATTATCTACACGGAGGTATATATGGTAAGGATATAACAAGACTGATATAATGAGTACGTTGAAGTTACGATTTATATATTATTCGGGTCTACCTCGTAATGAACCTTGTTCATAAATCAATGAAATAATCGCCAGATCCCCTACATCAACCTTGTGGTTCAGGTTGGCCCATCCGTATTCCACCCAGTAGATCTAGCCCATGACCTCACTGTTCAACAGTATGCTGAGATCTTTTAATAAGGCAAACGGTTAGTCAGTGACGATCTGGTTCTTTCCATAACGAAACGTAAAATGTGGTTCACCTCCTATAGGCAAAATTGACACTCGGCGTCCTCCACTGGGATGAGTTTATGCAGGTTATTTTTAGATGACATGATCAAAATTAAATCCTGTCCAGATAACATTATGATATAAGGCTAGCTCTGATACTGCTTGTATTCTTTTCAGATATTGAGAAGAACATGAAATGCATTTTTCTTCATTCGTTGCTACTTTTCACCAACTGTTTTGGCAATCCTCGTTTTGCGGAACCTATCTACAATTTCTCAAACGGTTAATTCCAAAATTCGACAATCTCTATCAAATTATTTTTAAACAAATATACTCCTCTTGATTTTCTCATAAGATACGTAAATATATATTATCAAATATTGAACTGGTGCATTATTAATGAGACAAACTCATGTTTTGTTTATCATGTTAGAAAAATGGTAGCCATAGAAAGTGAGTAGCTTTTAATAGTATTCGACCGACGTGCAATGAAAATTGAAATTAAAATAGAATGAAAATACCGTAGAAGCCCAATATTTGTTCGAATATCTATAAAACATATTATCGAACGTTTCATGATTCATCTGATCAAAATGAGATTATTACGAAATTGTTCATTACTAATCTCCTTATGGTAATTGTATCATTATTCATTTTACGGAAGAATTCTTCCAATAAGCGGAAGGGTATTGTGGACATTCGTGCGAAAATAAGATGACTATACCGGGATATCAAAAATTATCTTGGTCAACGGTGGTTGTGGAATCTAAAACGTGTGTCTTTACTTTACGTTTGAAATAATTATGTCACTGTCACACTGACATCATCAATAACCTTCAAATTTCATACCTATTTATTTCAGTTGTAAAACAATAATGAACTACAAATTATGAAATAATAGTGTGAACTTTGAACCTTTTCAGAGGTCGTGATAGCCACAATCCGGGTCAAAAACTATTTTGAAATAGTTAATTTTCCGTAAATCGAATGACGTTCACGTGAGAAGCCCGTAGCACGCGAGTTAGAAAAGTGCAAACTGGTTGTACCTAATACGGCTTTACGACGACTTTTCGCGTGCCGTTTTAGCTCCATGTAGTTAGATTTAGTATCGGACCGTGCCCGACGGCCCTTCTTCTTTCGATAAATGTCCATTAAATAGGAAAATTTAATTAAAACAGTTTGAGCTATTCTCAGATCTCAGCTACGCTCGTCTAACGTGCGACGTACCAAAGGGAATTTTATCGTGACTAAAATATACACGAAGCGGGTTAAAGCTAGCGGCCCATAGCCGAAAACACTTTATTACAACTGGCGCCACCCGCACATGGCACGAAACGGCCCCAAATTAACAAGACCGAGGTAGAACGTATAAACTCTAATTTACGCCCAGCGAGCTCCTCGAGGCATATGTCAAAATGATTTCGTTCGTAGCTAATTACGTAGGACGTCTGGCGTTCATGCAATTATGTTTTTGGATAATTCGAACCTTCTAATTCCGATAGGCCACGTGAAAGTCCCGGAGTCCAAAGCGCTAAAGACTTCTGAGTGTTACAATATTCGTATAAAATTGCGAAATTTCGCACTTTTAGAAACTTCAAATTAATTATGGCATAATTATTTCAAACGTAAAGTAAAGACACACGTTTTAGATTCCACAACCACCCTTGACCAAGATAATTTTCGATATCCCGGTACTATTTTCTTATTCATCCGATTATCGGAATAATAGTTGGTTTGCTTATTCGTCTGAAAGTTTGTTCATACACTGTGTGTTGATGAACCAGGTTCAATGTTCTGCATATACGGTTGTAACCTAGGTGGTTAGTACGCTGGCAATGCATCTTGTTTTTCGATTTAGAAACTCCAAGCGGGAAGGTAGTCGCAGGTTAGTGTGTTGAGTTTTGACGAGTTAATCCTCTTAATTTGTATATTATTTTGGTAATATTAGGCTGTTGTAGATTGTCCTTGCCCTTGTACACATGTATTATTGAAGTGTACATAGATTGATTGATGTTCCTTCTTCATATACTATTGAAATGCGTTTGATGGGTTCTGTGCTATATGCTCTAAGATCTAAGTCATAGATTAATTACACCAATTCTATGTAATATCTTTTGGACAAATAATTCGGGCCTATTTAAGTGGATATTCGTCCGATAATAGGATGAAATACTATTTTCATATCATCCAAATTTCAGACGAATATTCAGGGGAAATATAAGAAATAATCTATGAAGCTATGGAATAGGAATTATTATATTCTAGAATGGGTGCATCTTCAATACTCATCTACTGATGTTATTTGCATTATTATTTACACATAAATTCATTGAATAAGTGAGAGGGTGTTATATCTTAGATTAGAGATGACTTATGCAATTTCCTACTGGATGCCTCTCAGATTATTATGTCCTATTATTTATAATTTATGCATTATCATCCACTTTACAGAAGAATTCATTGAATGAGTCAGGTATACTTGCAACATATTGGTCTAGTTGATAACAATGCAACAAGCATTATGAAATCGGATCGGCTTTCGGAAACATCCGAAGAAACATTAGAGAATATTTATTACAAATATGACTTGTAACTTCGATGTTTTGGAGTAGTTATACTTTCTCGCTTATACTTATATCATTTGTCAAAATCAACCAGATTTTGTAAGACAAAGAACTGTCATTTTCTCCGCTACATGAATATTATTTTGAAGGCAACATTACTTGAGTGTAGGTATTTAATTGCAGTATTATGTCTCTCAGGCTTGGATGAATATATTATTTCAATGAGAATGCAAAAAACGATACTTCCAGTGATGCCGCGAGACGAGGTAAGATGAAGCGTCTGTTTATACTATACTATGTGTCATGAGATAATGCAGTGGTTAAAAAAAGATGAAATTGCGAGAAGCGCACACATAGCTTATTTTTGCAAATAAAACTGAATATGCTCCTGATTCAATTATTCCTACGTTTACACCATTCCATTATAGTTAACCCCATAGATTGATCCAAAAATTAATGAATATGTTTTTCTAGGCAATTCTGCTATTGGAGTTTCTTTGAGACTCAAGAAATCATTAATAAATATTGGAAAAATTCTTGCATTCACAGATTTGTACTTCCCTTTTCCCCTCTTGTGATAAATGTACATTATGTGGATATATAATTCTTTTAATTTTCCTAATTAATTCAAGCGGTTAACTGAAATCACTGACAAGTGTCATATAACACGCATAGCTATGCATATCACTATCGCCCTTTATAAAGAACATAAGTTTTTTTGACAGAATTATAGTATAATAATGTAATAGGTTTGGTAAGTATTGCTGGAAAGCATTGAATATCTTGTAAGAGTTGCATTACTTTTTCGTTATCTCCAGATTTCTGAATCTTCAATTGGTTACTATATAAAATTATTGGGAAAAAAAATTGTAATCACACTTTTGCAATCATTATTACACATTATTTGGAAAATAGATTTCGAAAGATCATACGTACTTATGATGGCTCTAAAATTGCATCTGAAAGACATGCTGGACATTCTGAAAGGACTGTAGTAATATCTGGTTTAAACGATGTGGATTCTAGCATGATGTATGCGACGCTGGAAATCACGTCACTTATTCAATACATCCCCCTCAACAATAACCTTTACCATATATCCTGATAGAGAGTAATTTTATTTGAAGCGAAACTCACGTAAATCAATCAAAGTGAAGAACTATGCGATGCTGTGGTTAATACTCAATAATACTGTAATACCTACGTTGCGCAAATCGTTCGCTCATATCTTGGTCAAGACCACGGTCAATTATGCAGGTCTGGAAACTCGAGGCTGTTTCCTATGTGAGAAGTGAGTCCGCTGAGCGTCATCTGTTGCGTAGTACCAAAAGGGTGGCGCATGAGTCGAGGGATGTTCTCTGGCACGTATACGACAATAGACCTATTATCCTAAGGAGACGAAACATCTCATTCATAAAACTCCATTTGACTTATCGCAATGATTACATGAAGTATGACAAAGAAAACCAACGGACCTCTTCGTCGTTGAGTGATAATTACTCCTTATTGGCATCACTGTAACTATGATTGAGAACTTGGTACCACTTGTAAGGCAACACCGCTTCGAAATAGCTACGAGAGATTCGGAAGCTGTCAAATTGCGTAGTACAGAACAAAGTCCCCATTCACAAAAGAAGCGCGGCGTCGTCGCCTTCTGAGCAAATGATGCAATGAAATGGAATAGTTCCATATTTAAAAATTTGAATATTCTATAATTCGATTGTATATTCCAGGTTACCATAAATTATGGAATATTTTTCAGAGTAAACGACATTTCAGCACTGTTGTTTCTAATATAACCAATGAATAATGCTATGGACATTTTTATAATAGTTACAAATCTCAATCAGGCACACAGAATAACTAATCCGGCAACACCACATTCCATACGGCCATACGTGTAATATACAGCGGTCTGAGTGGCCCGAAATTTTGGCAATGTCTGATCGTGTTCAAATGTAAACAATTATGTCTCCTTAGGATGATAGGTCTATGTATACGACCGTGTTTGAACGATATGGCGCCCAATCCTGACATCCTGATAACATACTTTGATCCATGCGCCAGCTGATGGCTGAGCGAGGGACTACGAGTTTGGCGACATGTGAAAGACTCATGTCAAACATAGAGTTCCCAGACCTGTATATACGACCGTGGTCAAGACTAGGAGAACAGCTCGTCGATATATCAATACAGCAATAATGCGTCCACAAGTATCGGTGACGTAATTTCTCACATAGCTTGAACTTAGCAATACGCACCCTGGTAATAAAATGACTTTGCCTTATGCCCATGGTCGATAGAAAAATACCCTACAGCATAGCCAACGAATACGGAAACATTAGTTATTTCATTTTGACATGTGAGAATGACAGCTATAAGACATTAATTTGGAAATAAAAATTCAAAAGCTAGGTGGCTTCACGACCTAATAGTCAAGACAAAATCCAAGCGAGACGAGACGTGGTGATAAAACGAGACGAGACGAGACTTCAAATTTGTCCCGTATCGACGGCATCGCTAGATACCTTTGTGTCGTTTTGAAGATGACAAAATGGGGTTGTCAAAACTATAGTCCGGTTAATTTAAGTAATGGAAATGAAGATAGAAGTGTTTTATTTTATGAAAATGTCACGTTCATACATTATGTCAAAGCTCAAGGAAATTAATAGGTTACCTATTCCTGATAAAAGAGAATTTAATAGCTACTCATTTATGCATCCACAATGGAGGGATGAATTTTTAATCAACGATTGCGTGTCATATTTGCTCCATTAAAAATTAGTAGTGATATCGATCCAGTCGAGCGCGGGCCGTAGTAATGTCAGTACGCTAGCGTAAAACAATTGCATAGGCGGTAAAATACCAATCATTCATGCATGCATATTTTCGGTTCATTTTGAAATGTTACAACTCACTTTGACTGGATAAATCACGATATGGGTCCATGGATCGAATTATTTAAACCTTTCAATTAATACGTAACATTGTATTTTTGAGTACATGGTGAAAATCTATGAAATTCAACCATTGATGAGTGAACATCACGTGAAAGTTTGATGCATCATCAAATGCAAAATGAAAAATTCATTATTATTTTCTTGTGTGAATATGTCAAGATATCATAATATAAATACTGTTAATAAAGTAGATGAGGCATTAGTGAAAATGTTTTTTGTTTATAATAAGCAATCTCATAAAAAGTTCGCGAGTGAAGATGAAGTTTCCCAATATATTCTGGAGGAAGCAAACACGGTTTCCTCGAATCTGCTACAGGTAAGGTTTCGTGAAAAATTTGGAAATATCTGGATGGTGGAAGGAAACTGTGCAAATAACAAAAGTATCTGAAGAAGTGGTTCTAGTCTACTTTTCCAGAAAATGCGCCAATTCGAGCAAGTATGGTATGTTGCGATTTACACTCCAAATTAAAGATAATATCGACATTGAGTATCCTGAGATAGTTTCCTTTTTAAAAAGAAAATCTGATGGATATGAAGCCAGGAAAGCTTATACCTTATCAATAGAAGATATCAATACGTGTATTGCAGAAGCTCCAGATAGAACTTCCTTGCACACGAAGGTAAGATTTATCATTATTGTTGAATAAAATAAATCAAAAATTTAGGTAATGCAGCATTCTTTATTAGTGAATATCGAATGATAACAAATAATGAGACATTTTCGGCTGCTATCAAATATTCAGTATATTTTTTCTTTTTCAGCTCGTGCTTATATTTGGCGATGCTGGGGCATGTGCTCGTAGCATTAATTTTTTCCATAGGGTTGAAAAGTATTACTCTGCTCCCACAATTGGGGAAGCAAAATCATACTTTCTAGGTTGGGAGTAGAAAAAATGTTAATGCCTTGTTATCATGAGGACTTAGAAAATATTTTATTTTATTATAATTATAAGGTTATGCGGACTGCATTTTGAAGAAAGTATGTGTACTGTTGTTTATTTCAGATTTATATGCATTTAGTTTTGAGTACCTATTTATGTTCCTCTTATTCACAATTTGTTGTGTCGTTTTCATATAAAATATCTCCTATGTAGCTACTAGTTATATATTTTATTTACTTAATCAATGCACCAACAGGACGAAGTTCAAAATTAGCATAGATAGGAGATTCATCTTCTTTATGCTTATAAGACCTTGTAAACTGATGCTTCTTCTATCTCATTGATAAAATTACATGCTTGTTTATGAAAGTAGAAACCATTCAGTTAGATAATTTATGTAAGACGAACAGCAGAACTGTTAGTGATTTTAGACTTCAATAATATAATTCCGTATAATGCTAATATTTTTCAATTATTTTTTACGACATTTCAAAGAATATGTGCATAGTATGGATAACATAATTTCTTTATACTTCTATCGTTCTTGTTTCCTAACATACATCCCCATATGGAACTCAAAATTCTTGAAGAAAAATGGAAATTTTTGTGCACATTTTCTGAGCATTATGTACGGAAATCATGAACTAAAAATCATAACGTAACATATTATTTAGACGATGTGAGTGTAGCGAACGAAGTCTTTCCTCAAATCCGTTCATATGGCATGTTATTGGTTCCTACATAGTGGTCAAACGTTGACTCAGATTCACTAAAGATTTCACAGAATATAGATATTATGATGCGTTAAGTTCACTGGTTTATAAATCAATGTGCCTTCAGTCGTTTCCGAGTTTTTGAGCAGAGTGGTCCATCGAAATACTCTCTCTATATGCTTTGTTTCGGGTACTTTCTGCTGCGTTAACTATCTGGCCCATTGGAGAGATGCTAAAGAATCGAGCTCGCGAAAATAGACAGACTGCAGCTCGCGCTCTGAACCAGCTCATGCGAAAGATAGAGTGAGCGTAGGTAACGATGTCGCTCTCCTTCCATTCCGCTCTCAAATGACACGTTAAGACGGATTGAGCTTAGCGGCTCATACATGCTTTCCTATTGGTCGTACGTTTCAAGTGACATTTTTGACATCCATCTTCAGTTTTTGAGATGGAATTATAGTGAGTCCGAAATTCTCTATTCAAGATTCATGTAAGATTACAGTTCATTTTATATGTTTAGTTTGTGGCATTGTATACCATTATTCTTTGCTCTGTAGTACAATGGGAGTAATGATTATGTAGTGTCAATAATTTTGAAAGTTCATGTGACCGCAGCTGTCAGTATAGAAAGAGGTCCTCAACGTCTAAAGTCATCAGGTGTCTGTATGAAACGTAGAGTTGTACATCATGTATAATGAAATTTTGGAGCAGCGTGAAGTATAATTTATCGTCTTCCATTGACTGTTTCTAAATAATTTACAACATATTTCAAATCTTTACAATCATAGATTCCACCTGGAGAAGTGTCTGAAAGCGGAAAATTGCCTACACAAAAGTGAGAGATTGATCACTGCTGCTAATTATATAGATTCCAAATTTTGCTGAAGAATCCACAAGCTAAGATGAAGCTTAGTGAATTTATCCACAAGTGTGGATTCATAAAGCTACTGTATTCAAAGAAGAATTGTAACCTGGTGAACAATCAAAATCAATTAGCCTAAACTAAATTAAGAAAATTTCTTGAATTTATTGTTCTATTATTTATGAATACTCATACCTTGCTCATCTGATATTTCGCAAATAGTGTGCATTATGAACATATATAAAACTTGGTTTTTGAATCTCCATTATTTGACAATAGTCAATTATTTTTCTTGGATTCTGTATGATTTATTTGAAAAATAAAGCTCAATCTAACATCACACGAAAATTGTACGTTCGAAAAAAAGTTGATTATTGATAAACATACAGTAAAACTGCTCATTTTGGTCACTCGTTAAAAGTGGCCACCCCTCTTAACGGTCAGTTTTGAGATTTCAAAAATTATTCTTAATATAACTTCAATAATGAGGAATATCCACCTTTATTGTTGGTTGGCCATAAATCTTCTCGAAGCCGACGGTCGACCGGGCTGACATTCGTTTCTAAGAATGATTGTAAGCAATAAACAATTAGGTGCTGGCCAGGCTGTCTGTTTGTAGTTAGAAATTTCCGGGGAAAATTATTTAGTCCAATTTGTTCCCCTGAGAACAGCAATTTGTTTCTTATAGAAAAATGTGAAATTATCGAGGAAAGTGAAAAATACGGTACCAGTGCGCTAAAGTTGGTGGACAAGTTTGGTGGTGGAAGAACACAAGTGAATGGTATTCTCAAGAATAAAATAGAATTAAAAAAACTTTTTGAAGAAGGAAGCGCTAATGTAGTTGAAAAACGGAAATTTCTTAAAACAGAAGAATTTGCTACTGACCAAATAATTAACGATTGGTTTTGCAAAGTAATAAATAAAAAAATATCCTATATCGGGACTTTTGATAAAGGAAAAAGCTCTAGAACATTACGTCTCTTTGCCAACCACTGGATCAAGGGATAATACAAAATTTTAAAATAAAATATAGAAAATTTTTAATAAGAAGGCTTATACGAACACCGAAAATAATTTTGAAAGAGCAGAAAAAAGGATAGGTTTGTCAAGTGATATGGTATGTATAGTTGCAGCATGGAAAAATGTTCCATTTATAACTATAAAAATTTTTCCAAAAGGCTGGATTTATGGAAACGATCCAAGAAGGCTTGAGAAGAAGAAGATTACATTTCACTCAGCCAGCTGTTCTCTCTCTTGAAAAATATGCCAGGAAATCTAGATCCGAGAAAATATTCCTTAATCGATTCAGTTTGTCGAGTCAAATAGGTATTTCATTACGAAAATCGAACGATATGGACCGATTTTGATGAAACAAAGTGCATTCGATTCGGGATGACGGACGCCTAGAAAAAAGCTTACCGGTTAGTTTTTTATGCAAATTTGTTATTATTTTTTTAACCGAAAAATTGACCAATTACCAAAATTTCATCAAAACTTATCAGAAATCCTCAGTTAGGGGTTTTGGAGGTTGTTTTTTTATGTTAAATGCTTAAAAATTTATTAAAAGGGGGGTCGTTACTAATTTAAATCAAAAACAAAATCGAATTCTAATTTTTTAATTTTTTAATTTGAAATAAATTCCCGCTCATCTAAAATTTTTTTCTATCTTCTCTACTCAGTCTTTTTACACAGCATCTTTTACATATACTATGGACATATACGTAATAAAAACCGGGCGGGAGTAGCAGGTAGGTATTTTTCTTAAACTATGGAGTCTACACTATACTATAACACAGCATCTATCATACAATAAGATCTCTATGGCAACCACCGCTTTATAGAACAGCTGTTTATCTAAGTAAGTAAGTATTTATTGAAACTATATATACAGTGTAAGTTACAACGATTATAACAGGCCTTGTTTCAAGTAAATACAAAAATGTTCACTGAAGTGCAAGCACTTGTGTGTGAAGTTTACAATATAATATAAATATATAAATATAATAAAATAATAATAACATGAATAATACTTGACAATATAATATAATAATAATAATAAGTTTATTCATAGACAATATACATTACATACAGATTTGATCTTAATAAGTAAATAAATAAATTTATATGAATAATACAGGTGATTGACATAAGTGATAAACACTTGTGTGTGAAATACATAATATAATACGAAATAATGAAATTGCATTTTAGACAATAAACAAACAAAAGTCACTTAGGCTAAAGCTTGTTGGTGAATAAAAAAATACATATATAATATACGATACTAAAGTCCAAAGAACAAGGATAACCTACACATTCTATCACATCATATAGTGTAATACATAATACATTGATTTGATTATTTGGTATTTTCAATAAGTTTATGTATATCTAATCTAGCCATGCTATGTACATATTTTTTAACTTTATTTTTAAATCCATATAAGTTTTGCTGCTGCTTTATCTCGCTAGGAATGGTATTATATAGTTTGGGTCCTAAGTATGAAAAACTTCTCTGGCCAACTGATTTTGAAAATTTTAAAGTTTGAACCTTATCATTGATTTTGAGTCTAGTAGAGTGATCGTGAATAATATGTGACAATAATGATTTGTTTTTGAATTGGTGTACGACAGTCAGTAGGAAATATAATTGTCTGATATCTAGTACATTTGATTCATCAAACAGATCATTTGTAGGGTAAGTCTTTTTTTTTCTGTATATTAATTTTAATACCCGTTTTTGTATTATTTCGAGGGGTTCTAGATGTGTCTTTATCAAACTTCCCCAAGCTACTAAGCCATATGTTAAATGAGATTCGAATAAGCTATGATAGATGCTTTTCAGGTATTGAGTATCTAGTACGTTTCTCAAAAACGAAAAGGTGTAGATTATAAACCTTAATTTTTTTATTAAAATTTCTACATGTGCGGTCCATTTTAGATTAGAATCAAAAACTATTCCTAAGTATTTAAAGCTTTGTACCGAATGTATGTGTCCTAGAGTGTTATTGCAATTCACAGTCAATGTATTGAAAGTTGGTTTATTGACTTCACTAAGAAAGAATGGCAAGTAACAAGTTTTGTTTATATTAATGGTGAGTTTCTTGAAATCCAGCCAATTTTTTATAATCTTCAAATCAGATTCCACGCTTTGCTTGACCAGATCCCAATTAATGCCAGAGCAGAATAAGACGGTATCATCGGCGTAGCTTAGAATTTCACTTGATGTAATTATGCTAAATAACTCATTCACATATATTAGGAATAGTATGGGGCCGAGTACGGTCCCTTGTGGTACACCACACTCGACCTTGGTGAATGAACTTCTTGTACCATTGATTTTCACGCTTTGTTGTCTATCCTTAAGATAATTCACAAAAAGTTTATGAGGTGTACCTCTCACGCCAATGTCGTACAGATCTTGTGCTAGTAAAGTGTGATCGACAGTATCGAAGGCTTTTGCTAAGTCGATGAATAATGCTAAGCAGTGATGACTTTTGTCCAGCTGAATATGGATATTGTTGGCGAGTTGTACAATGGCGTCTTGGGTGCATTTCATTGACTGAAATCCAAATTGTTTTGCAGATATGAGTTTATATTTATTTGTGAATTTAATAAGCCTGTCTTTCAAAATTTTTTCAAATATTTTTGCAAAATTTGAGATTATCGATATAGGTCTGTAGTTTACTACGTAGTTTGTATTTCCTGTCTTATATATGGGGTTATAACAGATTTTTTAAAGGGAGTTGGACAATTCCCTGTCTCAAAGATTTTATTTATAATATAGCATAGAGGTTGGGCTATGTATTCGGAAATATGTTTTATTACATTACTCGAAATACCGTCATGACCGGTAGACTTTTTAGTTTTCAGTGATTGTATGGTTGTTTTAACCTCATGTACATGTGTTGGGCACAGGAAGAAGGTGTTTGCACATATTCGGGAACGAGATGGTTCATTTTTGTTTCTGATAATTTTATCTCCAAGCTTTTTACCTACTGACGCATAGTGTTCATTGAATATTTGTGATATCAAATGTTCATCTATATGCTTTTCACCGGAATAATCTTTGATGCAATTTATTGGCTTTTTATTAGAGCTATTGGATGATAATTCTTTCACAGTTTTCCATAGATTTGTAGCTCTGTTCTTATTTTTTGTTATCTGATTTTTGTAGTAGTCGGACTTAGCAGTTTTTATGAGCTGGTATAATTTATTTTTAAATGTCGTGTATTTTGATTTTATGTCTAGGTCATTCGGGTTTTTTATAGTTTCTAAATATAATTCATTCTTTTTATTTATAGAATTTACCAGCCCTGTAGTTATCAAACATTTTCTCTTTCTGTATTTTTGCTTAACTCTATAATGACATGTAGATTGTTTAACTTGATCAGAAATAATTTGTACACATTTTTCTGTAGCGGATTCGACGTTTGCATCTACTAGAACGGATTGACATGTTATGGCTTGCATGTTATGTGAAAGTTTCTTAAAATCAATCACCTCATAGTATTTTGTTGATTGTGGCTGGAGTTTCTCTGTTTCGAAAACTATTTGACATAGAGTTAAGAAGTGATCACTAATATTGGACTTCAGAATCAACGGTATAATATTTGTGTTCACGGTTTTTGTTTTTATAAAGATATGATCAATGCAAGATTTCGATTCTGCTTTTACCCGTGTAAAATCGTTTATGAGGGATGTAAATCCATATGTACTCAGCATATTTAGGTATTCCGTTGATTGTCTTGTTGTTGTTAATATATTTATATTGAAATCGCCAATTAAAATATTAATATCTACATTTGCAGTGTATATACTTTGCAAATAGTTTTCGTAATCTTCAAGAAAAGTGTCAATGTTCGTTTCATAAACCCTGTAGTAAGCTGATATTAGAAATAGTTTGTTCTGATATTCTAATTGGAGTTTGATCAAATTCACACCATTTAACTCAATCAATGTGTAATGAAGTACATTATATTTATCATTTATATACACAACTGTACCATCGTTTTGATTAAAAGTACTCTCATTGTAGATTAATTTATAATTATTAATATTGAATAGGTTCACGTTTTGTATTTTCCACGTTTCGGTTAATACTATACAGTCGAGTTGATAATCTAAATCATTTATGTATACACACAGTTCGTTGAATTTTTTTCCCAAGCTACATAAGTATTGTTGCATTATTTTAAAGTTATAGTTTTGATTATTAATTGCGAGAATTTGCTCAACTTCTCGAATTGATCCAAGAGAGAAAGTTTCTGTGCAGGGTACTGCAAAATCTTTGATAAATGGATCCATTTTCTTAGTTTATGTGACTTGTAAATACATAATTATTGTGATAATTATAAAAATATAAATAGCGTGAGATTTTAATGACAATAAATAAAATAAAATAAAAAGTGTAAAAATGTTGAGATATTAGTAAGAGTTTACAACTGTTTAGACTTCAGTAAATTCATAGATGTGCCTAGATAAAAACTTATTGAACTTACATATGAGGAATTAGTGTTTAAAATGAATATATCAAATGAAATAATATCTGTTTGAATAATTGGACTATGAATAAATATATAAATAAATAGATAACCGAGATATGTATTATATATAAAATTAATAATAAATAATAACGAAATATAAAGGATAAAATAGATAAACTATTCACAGAAATGTGTTGTGGAATGAAGTTGAGTGTATATATACGATGTCTTCTGCTTCTATTTATTTGTTGATCTTGTCCTACCTTTAGCGATTACTTCATTAAATTTTTCTGGTATTTTCTGAGCGGTAGAGGTCGTAGGGGTTTTTGGACTTTCCAGGTCTGAGATCACAGCTGATGTGATTTTTTGACTCAGAGTTTCAATTGTATTGTCTTCTGTTTTTCTAGATGAAACATCATTTCTATTAGAAACAGGGGTTACTAAACCGGTCCTCCCTCCCATCCATTCAAAATAAAGACGCGGCAACGTATACGTGAACCATGCTGCTATTGTAATGTAGATTTATAAGAAATGATCACCACGTGTCACTTACTGTTGGATGCTGCTGTTGTTCAGATTAATAAAATTTCTCATTCGTTTTATGTGAAAATTATTTTGTTCTGTGGTTCAGTGAATATTATCAGAAACATTTTTTAAATAATTCAAATACATATTGTTCAATAAATAAAACATTACTTTAATAAAGCGTTCACGCTGCAAATTAATAAAAGTGTTTTTCGGTTAAAAACATAATAACAAATTTGAACAAAAAACTAACCGGTAAGCTTCATTTAGACGTCATCCCGAATCGAATGCACTTTGTTTCATCAAAATCGGTCCATATCGTTCGATTTTCGTAAGTCGGCCTGTTTTAATACCTATTTGACCCGACTACTTAACAGAGAACCCAGATTTTGATTTACAGGAAATAATTCAGGAACTTACTGACGAAGGAAGCAAAACAGATTCTGTTGCAATTGGAGAATATGGAAGTGACAAAGATGGAGAGATTTTGTGTTGATCTGTGCAAAATATGATTGAAGTATGTGAAAACTGAAGGACATACAACATTTTTTATTGACAAAATAGAATGGCGGTTTGGCCATTGATATTTGCCTAATATTAATGAATATCAATGTTCCATTGAACAATCTTTTCACAGGGTGGAATGTTTAATTATTTAAAAGTGGTTTTGTATTCCAGCTACCTCACATGTTATGTTTACAAAAATATGGATATGAAAGTACATACATAGTACATATATGATTGTTTGTTGTTATTTCTTTCAAAAAATCCCCCAGAGTTTTTATTCCTCCATAGCGGACACTACTCAAACGACCAAAATTTAATGATTTTTTAGTGACCGCTATTGAGAAGTTTTATTGTATTTTATATCGTCTTGATAAATAAAGTACACCTGACTTACTGTATATGATTCGAAATGGAATTTCAAATATACGAGTTTCCATAATTAAATAAAGTTGTATATCTGCTTTGGAACCATGATTCAAGAACAAAAAAGTCTACGAGTATAATAATTCCCGGTTTTTCCACCATGTAATCGTGAGCGTTGTATTTATTTTGTTTCGCATCAGTAGATGGCACATATTATGCCTAGGAAATACCGAGAGTTACGTTATGTTCGCCGCTATAGTCACATCTAAATGAGAAATTTATTAAACCAACTGTTTTAATGAGTACTTAATTAAAATAATACGTCGGACCGGAAAATTGAATATTGTGTGAAATGTACAGTAGGACTTTTCTGAAATAAATAAGTAGGTGAACAGTGAAATGGGGTGCTTGGTTGAATATACGTTTCATGTTTAGCGAACGGAAACTATAAAAACGAGCTTTGATGTAAATGTACTATGATCAATCGATCACTGACTTTCCTCACTTTTGTGCGCAATTTTTCGCTTCCGAACACTTCTGCTGGTCAAATTTATGATTGTAGGAATGGTTAATATATTGGAGGTGATTTGGAAAGAGCTAATGAAAGATTTCATCCCAATGGTCTACATAATATATTTCACAACTCTGTTTTATACTGTCATATGCTGTCAGGTTGACTTTCATGTTTAATCTCCCTAGTGCTTGAATTATTGCGAATTTTTAAAAAAAATTCGCAATTCAAAAAACTTCCATAATATTAATTCAAGTTCATTGTTGCATAGGAATGGAAATGTAATTAGTATTTTAACGTTATGCCTGATAAGTTTCAAAGGCGTAGTCGCATTTCATTTGTTGTATCAGACACAAAAAGAAAATGTCACGTTTTAGAACCGAAAATAGTGAGATGTCAATTTTCAAATTTCCCTGTGCTCTAGTAATATGTGGCTTAAATAATCGAATAAAATAGATAAATTTTACCCATATCACTCAATTTCATACTACTAGAGAGGGGGAAAAACAATTTAGGCCTATTCCTATTGGACGCTAATGATTCTATATCGGTGGCACCTTTAATATTAAATTTTAATATTATTTGCGGTTTTCATGTCGAATATTTCAATTTTCCCATGTTTTTGTACAATAAAGATTAAATAATTCAATGAAGTAGGAAACATACTACTTACATCATACAACTTTATAGTACTAGAAGAAAGAGAAGAAGATACAAACCATTATTGTAAATAATAGTGGGTTCTATATTTTCGTAAATCAGAAGTAGTTTTAATTGCATTTTTATTAATTTGTCTGTGCTCTAGTAACAGAAAATTCGAATAATTATCTAAAATGAATATTATTTTTTACATGCTCCATTTTTGTATACTACTAGAAACAAAGGAAAAGTATTAGAATAATTGAATAATAATGTATACAAAATAAATAATAATTTTACTCGTTTTAATAATATATAATTGGTTGTGGTTGCAATTGCTGTGTTCCTTTTGTACGAAATCTGGGCATATTCGAGTTTATCATGAAAATCTGGAATATTTAATATATTTGGTAAACAACTCTGCCCTGGATCCCGAACATAAGATCTGTTTAAGTATATGAGCAACATCCTTGGTGATATTATTCCATGTTTCACCCTTAAATCTAGTGCTTTTATTACAGCTGTCAAGCCAGGGAGATGTCTACTTATTAATCTTACAGCTAGGTGCTTATGAGTAGGGGGATTTTCGAAAAAATTGAGTTGTTGTCCATAGCAATATGTCAAAATCCAGGCAATTGGCTACATTTTATAGGAATAACATTTTCGAAATAGTTCACACTACAATATAACCTCTTTTATACTAACACCTGCTGCGATATGAACTATCAAAGAGTAAGAAAATAAGCTGTGATGTCAAATCAATGACGTCAATTGAATCTCAAAATGACACTTTTACATGATAAATATATGCTTGTGATATATATTTAAGATCAGATAAGCCCTTTTGTCATTATGGTTAACGGAACTAACGCACTCAAAACACGTTCTTGCTTTCCCCACTTTGCGATTTGCAAAATTTTTAATTTGTCCAACAAAATAGGAACGCAGCAATCGTCACCACAGTGAGTTAAGCACACACTCACACATACATAATATCAAAAATAGTCTAGTATGAGTCATAAATGCTCAGGACGAATATATCTTGGTCCGATTACAATACTTCTCTTATATTATCTATAGTGAATGATGTAAGCATGACTCTATGAATCTGGTTTATCTCACTAGATATGCAATAACATTTTCCATTTAAAACTCATTAATAGGATTGAGTTATAGATCGTACAATAGATAGTTGATAGATTATTACTTATTGACTTTTATCATGACCAGAATTCAAAATAGCTTCTTTTGTTCATAAAATATATAACCTCTTTTAATGAAATTAATCAAACTTGAATGATTTATCAGCAAGAAAAATTTAATATGGCCGAAAAACAATTAGAAATCCCTCTAATTTGGTTGACTGTTCACTGGCGAAGTTCAAGTACACATAGCACATTCTTTCCTAATGAAATGTCAATTTTTTTATTTCCTAAAGGAGAATGAATTCCAAATCTATTTGTTTATCTATGTGTGATAGTTTTCATGTTGTACTGACTTCTTGTTGATATTGAGGAAAATACGTTCTAGATTGATTGACCATATTTATTTCCAACCTACAGAACAATAACCCAACAGGAGGAAGTTTGAAAGCTATGCAAAAATGAATTTCCCTTCATGTCAACAAAAACCTTTTTATACACGCACGCACATACGGACACACACCACGTCAAATATCTATAATGTTTTAATTTTAACACAAAGCGTCTCACCCTTTGACGCTTGTTCCAATGGAAATAGCACATATTATATTGAGGAAACATTTACGTTCTACTGCTTAGGGTATTCCTAATTATAGTGTAATACTTTCAAACCGTAATATTATCTTGTGGAGTCGTTATTCCATGTTTGAAGATTATGTGGCAGTGATTCATAAAAATCTTCTAACGAATTGAATTTTCGTTTCAACAGTCATAATTTTATACTTCCCCAGAACTAAATTTGATAGGTTGTCCTCAATTTCAATATTAAACCTTTTTTTCTTTAAAGTTTTCTACATCATGGATCGTGTTTGAAGAAAGTCTATAATATTTGAACTAGCAATAATATTTTTAGCTTAGCTATTCCATCGGGAAATCATAATAACCCCTATTTTCAGATCGAGAATCGGCGATATCGTATCGTAATTAGAGTATTGTTGATGATGATTCCATATCCTATATGTATATACAGATTGAGTTAGTACGAGCGGAGACACAACGAGAGAGATAGAGAGAGCCATTCGCATCGTATTGTTAAGAAGATAAACAGAAGAAGAATATGTATTGTGTGATAGGGAAAGGGGAGGGTGCATTGTACATGTCGATTTATTAGTTACTAAGAATTAGAGATGGGTTGCTATCAAGCGATCGTTGTTATTTAGTAATTGTTGTTTCAGAAAAGCAACTGTAGCATATTTTGTCTAGTATACAATTTCAAACTAAACAGTTATTTTTAGATTTGAGGAGAAATAGAGCTTGGTATTATGATTATGGTATTTCCAATTATAAATAACAGTCTTGCCCATCTCTAGTAAAGATACTGGTCTGTGTCGTTAGTTAACGGGTACTGACATGCTTCCTATTAATCACTCCCATTTTATAAGAGGTTAAGAATACATGATATTCTCATCTGCGTCGATTTTTTGTCGCTCTTATTAACTGGCTGACTCAAGGTCTATAAAGCATGTGTTCGTCTGGAAATGAAATACAGGTGATATCAAAGAAATTTTAATTCATTTGCTATCTGTAACGAAGACATGCTTACTAGTGAAAAATGGCATGATATGATGAGAGGCAAGTACCGTCCACGACTCCCCTAATATGCTATCACTCTTTTAGAGAAGTTTTTTATGAAGGTTATGCATGAATGCGACTATATTCCAGTAAATGCACGTCTGCTGCTCTCTTAATCTCTAGAATAGTAGCAGGTTTGTTGACATATACTCTCTACGTCAAGTGGTATCGAATAAATAATTTTGAAGGGGTTAGATTGCAAGTTCTCGGTGGCCAATCGAGGTCATTCTGAGAGATAACATGGTTACGAAATTTGTTTTAGAGCGAAGTGAAGATGTAACATGCTGTGTGACATATGACTTCATTCTGTCAAAACTACATGTCATTAGCAAGCACAATTGACAGAACAGCGTTGTAACCTCCGTTTTCAAAAAAGTTAATATCCTTCATCCCACACCACAGTGTAGATTGTACAAATAAGACCTTATATAAACTCTAAAAAGTAACTTTTTTGGTTCATCCCTCAACACCGATATTGCATTATGAAGAATGTATACACGATTATATGGGAAACATCACATATACAACTCAAATTATAGAATGGAAAAGGTGCTGAGAGATGGTAGGTTATCACTACATAGTATAAAACAAAGTCGCTTTCTCTGTCCCTATATCCCTATGTATGCTTAAATCTTTAAAACTACGCAACGGATTTTGATGCAGTTTTTTTTAATAGATAGAGTGATTGAAGAGGAAGGTTTATATGTATAATAACATCCATTAAATAGTGGAGAAATACTGTTATTTTTGAGGTTTCCGCTCGGCACAAAATTTAATATGAATGTGTGTGACCATAATAACTAAAAACAGCATTTGAACAAACTCTTTCAACAAATGACCAGAAAACTCAGTTAGAACTACAGCGGTTTTAGGAGGAATATTCTGAAATAATTATCAACCTCCACTTAAATAATCATCTCCGAACTTAATTACTAGCAAAGTTCGAATGCAGTGGTTGATTCATGTCAGATAAACACGTTTAGTACTAATTTCCGGGCAAGTAAGCTTAAGTCAAGCATCCGCAAATGGCCAACCAACCGATAAATCTCTAACAAACCAAAAACTTCATAAATATGGAATAATGTACAGGTAACATTGTATTTATTACCTGTAGGAATAGTGATTTGTATTTGGGTTTTAACACGAATATTTTAATACACGTCTATGAAGTTAAAATTTCAAATACCTACCTACGATTCATACTCGGAACATTTGCTAAGCGATAAAGTGAATATATAACTTCTTTTGATGTATGTAGTGGACAGATCTTGTACTGAAATGCAAAAAGTTCTTTGTAAGAAACTGCAGAAATATATAGTGAAATATAAAACAAACGGTCCACGAAGTTAAGTTATTCTTAACAGCGTCGACCACTCAGCTTTACGGTTCAGAAGATCTCACATGGACATCCAAGAAACCTTGGCCAGAGGTGAGAGAGTCACTAGTGATTCACCGTTACGCTGCAAATTCTACATATTTGGGACTGCCTGGGTAGTTTTACATTGTCAGTTCATACTCTGATATTGGTGATCGCATCTCCTCAACGAACAATCACTGTCGTGCTTTTTACTTTCCTAAACAATTGCTTGGCATTTTGACAATTGTGTTCATGTGACAAATATAATATAAAAGATGTTCGTTATTATTAGTTCGGCGTCTATGAACTATTTCTAATGAATGCTTTATTTATTTTTATGATACCATAATTTGAAATTTGTTCTCAAATATACATTAAATGACTTTTATTCCTAAGTAGAGGAGAGTGATGGTTTTATTTCCGAACTGGTTTGATTTATAATATAATGAATATTCAATATCAATGATGTTCAGCTTTTCGTTTCATCCATAATGATATTCACAAAATGGTATTGGGATACTTTTCATATTTCATTTAATTTCATCAGTTACCGATTTATGGTGAACATCTTTCAATTTCTTCAACTTTTTTCATACACTTTCAAGTATTGCTGTAAATACACCATAGCCTTCTCTAATCAGAGGCCATTACCTTGACTACGTGACACCAGTATCACATAACAAACTCGAGCCTATCGAACCGCAGTGTCACTGCCACACTTCAGTTTGTTGGTCAAATCATATATAATTATACAAACATCTGGGTCGAAGTGCGAGCAGGGAAAACAACAATCATGTTAATCAGCAGTCTGCAAACGTCATATCGCGTGAAACGCAGGTGCGTGTCTAAATTTATATTGCATGCTTTTGTCAAGAGAGATTTAACGTAGATTACAAGGTGGAGGAGGAAAATGGTACTAAGCTGAACATGAATTTGCAACTTGGTTGGAAAGACTTTTACGATGGTAAACATATAATGAACTTAATCATTCGACTGTTATTCCGTTTTGCCGGGTGACCTGTATTGAAAATGACCAATGCTATAGCCAGGACCGCTGTAAATTACCATTCATTTGACTTTTATATAGCCAATAAGAACAATACGGACAATAGATTTATTAGTAGGCTTTAGTCAATTTTTCATTGATATTTGCAGAAATCTAGAAGCACACATACAGCGAACAAAAGCTAATGAATTCACTCGAATGAACACGCTGAATTTGTTCAACATTCGACAAAAACAATGACTTCTGTATCCAGATGCATCGATCGAATTCTAACGACTACTTTTTCAGTCATTCGTTTATTTTCACACCTATCTTCCTAATCATTCAAAAAATGGCACCAGAACAGAACATACTCATAACAAGTACTTAATGACTTCATTATTCGAGAGAAGGGATACCGAGTCATAAAACTGATGAATGATCTAACTACTGCAGAATGAATCATTATTCAATTACATCCCACATTACTCTACCTCATATTCAAAATGAACATAAGATCAACCATCTGCCACTGAATAATAGTGAACGCTGTATAGTCAAAAATAGGCCTAAAGAACTCTTCCTGAATGTATCTTGGTGTAAATTCCAGCGAAGGCAAAGTGTTTAGGAGGTTGTAAGGAGGAACTGACTATTGACGCCCAATTTATCCCATTCTTTGTCGAATTTTATCGCACGGAGTGAGGCGTAGTCTAACCGACTCGCTTTTTGAATCGACCTATATGGCTCAAGGTATGTTACCGTGTAGCGGCCAAACGAAATGCAATGTATTTGAAACTTTGATACAATCTAGATGTGATGCTCAAAATTTACAGGCATAAAATTCAATGTCGTATCTTAAGCTGTTTTCAAGTCATTGAGCAGAGCTCTCGGTCGAAATACTGAACGCTATTCGATTTTTCCCTCGCACTATTCGGTGCGCTAACTATCTTGCAGGTTGTAGAGAGAAATACACTGGACGGTCTGTGCCGTAAGAGCAGTACATTGTAACCTAGATACTGAGACTAAAGAGACGATGTGAGCATTTTTTTATGCAACACGAGCAGCCACCTCCTATGTTGCATAAAATAGTTTCTGCGTGAATTCACCAATTCAGGTGATTATTAAACCTTAACTGGGAAAAATGAAGGTTGAGGGTGGGTGCGGCCCAGCGTTCATTCTCACTCCGTGTCAACCATTCGGGCATATGCGATGTATACAGTACACCTGGTGTGAATTTCTCTTTGCTGATCTCAATAATTTGCTAATAGCATTCGCAATAAAATTCACTTAAAAACCACTCTTCAGCTATGTATGTAGAGCGTTATTGTTAGATTTTATTGATAATACCCGATCGCGTTCTTCTTTCTTCACTCCCTGCCAAGAAACCACTTTCGGTATGGAATCTGCTATGTCTGTCAATTCGTGGAAGCCCTGAGGTAGAGTCGCAGCCTTTTTCTATGCCTTCGGAATATTATAATACTATTGAGATGATTTTGCAAAATCCATCCAGAAAATACAACCTTTCATAAAATTTGAATGATTTTAGAAAATAGCTAATTGTAATATCCTTTTTGTTGCAGATCACAAATGAATCGAACCTTTTTCTATGTGAGCGCAACTGAAAAGGAATGGTTTGAATATGTGGATGTCGGATAATGTGAGAGTTTAGTTATTTTTGTCGTTAGATGTAGAATACTTGAAATTTTCCTTTCGATAGATCGCATACTCATTCTCATTAATTAACGGTGATTTATCCTTCTGAACGTATTTTATATATCATTTGGTATCTCCTTGGAGGAAAACAATTTTCAACAGTAACGAATCTCAATTCCTCACTTCATTGAAATTTCATCACCAAATTGGGAAGATATTAAATTCCTTTAAAGATTTCGTGTTGTCTTGCAAATTTTCATGAAAATGAGAATATTTCGCAATCAAAGTAGGAACAGTTGTTCGTTGCCAATAAAGGAACATAACTTCCCAAATAATTGAAGTACAGAATAGCGTCTGAATCAGGGATTGGGTCTGTATGAGGAGATTTCATTTGAATCTAATCTTCTGAATAATATTCCGAATAAGCGACCTTTCGCAAGGTTTAGTTTTACAAATATAAATTACACAATGCTATGGATGAAAGAAACACTCGCGGTTTATCTTCTCCTTGAAATTGATGATGATAAATTAGTATACATAATTCAAAACTAAGCCATGTTCATGATAAGTAACAAACAAAATCATAGTTAGTAATTCAGTGCAACCCATTCATTTGAACAATTCCCGTAAATAATTGCAGCGCTATTTGCTTTAATTCAGGAACATTTAATTTTAGCAGTTGGCAAAACTGTCCCAGATTGCCGGACAAATCAGTCGACTTCGTTCTATTGACCTGCCAGTTCATATATTCGTTTCGAATCAAAATTTCGATAGGATTGAACTCCAGAAGTCCAGAAACAATGAAAGAATAAAATGGACAGCGGGCCAAAGTTGTAATTGTAGATGATTTTGAAACAAGTGTAAAAGTAAGCAAATTAAGTATAAGCGATTAGTTTTTTCGATTTTCTGGTGTATCGGTTGAGTTGAGTACGACATTTACAGTCTGAAATATTTAAAGGAACTAGTATGTGAAGCAAAAATATTGTAAAACTGGTCAACACTGGATCACATGTTGCTATGACGTTATTTAGTTCTTATCTTGAAATTCATTGATTTATTAACTACTATAGCACTGTTACTTTTCCCGGTCTGAATCAAAAATTGTTTGTTCATTATTTGTTATTCATGAGATTAGTAGAATTGACTTTCCATTTAAACTACTAACTTATACCGCTGAGTAAATATTTCTCTCAAGATTTAACACGGAATAAATGAGTAAATCACAGAACTTGAAAGAAACTTTCTTCTATTCTTGACAGCTCAGGAATTTATTTTTGTTCCGATGTGTTTGTTTAACATTAATGTCAAAGGTTCTGTTCGAGTTTATAAAGTTGAATTACGACATTGTCGGCATACTGAAGATCAACATATTTTCCAATGAGATTTATTCGTGAATGATTCGAATTCGTGGTACTAGAACAAACATTTCCAAATAGAAAATAGAACACTCTAAAACTTCTGAGATGCCAATCAATAGAAGCTTCAGTACAGCTTTCACGAGTAGAGAGATCAAGCCTTTTAAGGAATCTTGACTTCCGTTTGATTCGCAACTCCGTTCCAATCAGACAATCAGCTGTATTTCACACAAAGGTCACTGTTCGGTTCTATATCGTTCTAAAATCAGAGTCTCTTTATTTTACATTGGAATTCAGGCTGGATTATAGTTTCATTGACCAACATTAATTGTAGGTAATTTTCAATGATGTAAATTTGTCTTGAAAATCTTTTCCAATATGTTGGTTATGTCATCTTGTTTGAAATGATGATGTATTTAAGTATGACTAGAATCCTGTAATGGAGGTATCCATTCAAACAGCGACGTGAGCCCAAAATTGAAAACTGAGGTTTTAACGATTCATCTTCCTTTGATAGGCATTTCACAACCCATGAAACCGAGTCATTGAAAAATAATCTTGTATCGTGAAATACGTTGTTGACTTAATCTAATGGTACTTATCCAATGTGATTTATTCTGAGGTAATTTATATTCTATTGCATAAGGAGACATGTCCAATATAATTTTGTAGCACGGCCATAGTTCCACCATCATGGACTCTCTAATGTTGGCGAGGATTGGTAGGTGCTCTGCCTTCTTCTTCGCATACTTTACACAGTGGGTCATCTACTAGAGCAATTTTGATTTACCAGCCATTAATGAAGATATGAAGTTTCTCCTATTCTTAAGTCATGACTTCCGTATCGACTCCACATTGAGTTGCCACTTTGTCAGGTTCCCTACCGGGAAGAGGTACCTTTTTGATTACCCCCTCCAGGTGGTGACAGTGTTTGATTCCCTTACCCCCTTGTGGCCACTTTTCTACGTGAATATCGAGAGGTGTGAGGCAAAGAATTGCTGCTGTGAGTGTTGTTCGTATGGCTCTCGTAATGCTGAGGCATACGGACATATAGTGACTAATTCAGTTATTTCATTAAGAATTCTATATGGTTCTGGCCACCAGATCAGTGCTCCGATGTTATCATGATCGTTATAACTGCCATGAAGAGAATAGTGCTACCTTTGGAGACTCTATGTTTCTCCGAACGCTCTCGCTTTTTATATATCTGTTCGAAATCAGCTGCCCACGTAGCCTTACTGTCGAAGATTATATCCAGGTTTGAGTAGTTCAGATAGCCGGAGCTTTCGTTGAAAGTACCAGCTTCGTTCTCAATACTTCATGTTATTGGCTTGAGAAATTCAGATCAGGGGTGAGATTTATGGGTGAATTTTGATATTGCATTGTTGGAGAAAGGATGTTGTTTCTAGTTACATTTGATAATGGATGGTGGATGCGGAATTGTTTTATTGAACATTCATTTGTCCTCTTATTTGAGAGCTAGTTACGAAATGGAATGGAGAATGAACAATCTATCAGTCAATCAATCAAAACTGGTTCAGATCACTCAGACCGCTCGATCGGGTCCTTGATCCAAAACTCAAACAAGCAGGCCTAAAGCAGCGCCGATAGCTAGCATTCTGCTTAGACTGATGTCTCTTATGCCCTCAGGTGGCCGAGGTCTTGTAGCTGAAGTGAAGACATCCCACTAGAATCTGATGGGCAGTTTCGTCCGCCTCTCCACATCTACTACAACCTGATTTATCAACAATGCCCATTGAGTGTAGATATCTATTGAGCTGTGAGAAATTCCATCACCAGTTTTATGCCTCTTCTGCTCATACTGAGACGAATTCTTCAGCGTTTGGAGTTTCGTCAGCCTCATACCGAGGGCATCACGCCAAACCGAAAGCCACTGTAGCTCTCGAAGCGGGGTGGAGCCCGATGGTCTATATGATTGCTACAGTAACATCGGAACCAGAGATGCCTAGGGAACTCCCTTGGTGATTTCATCGGTCACAGCGGTTATCCTTTCTAGCTGTAGTTTGGTTTTACTGGCTTATTCCTTCCTGCACTACAAGACGAACCCAGAAGTCACACTATGGGCGTGAAGTGCGCCCTGAGCCGCCCGGCTGTCAGCGCAGATATAAATCCGCCTATCTTAGTAGTTTACTGTAAGGTTTTCAAGGGCACATGTTCGGATAACACTATCCTCGTCCTAGAAAACGGTTACGTGATCACCTAGTTCGCCCCTGGGTGTGCACGAGTAGAGTCCGGCTCCTATAGAGTAACCAGTGTTAGCCACTTCCGTGAACCACACGAGTCCCCCTGGCGGAAGTCGTTGTTCTCCTAGTTCGTTCTCTGGGTTATGAGGACGTCTACTTATTAGAACCTTACAGTAAGCACTATCCCATCCCGCTTCAATCGGAGGATCGGGCTGCTTTCAGCAGCCCTAACCCACATTTTGCCATCGTCGCGAGGCATGGACGCATCGACTCACTGGCGCAGACCAGCAAGTCGATACGTAATAACTGCAGCCGCTGTTTTGATGTGGAGTTGCAGAAGGACAATTACCACCAGAGCCCTAGTGGCGACGGTCCTCAGGGCCTCTTAACCGCACACAGACAAGTCGCTGAGCCTTGTCGATCAACACGCGGGACTATCGCTGGCCAACACGATCATGGCTGTGAAGATCCAGTGCAGAACCTACTCATAAGGATACAACGGCGTTCTTCTCCCGGGTTTTCAGGTGTTTTTTCCACTCAGTTTAGCAAGGTACTTCACTGAGCATATCTACCAAAATCAATCAACATTATAGAAAATTATGTTAAGTTATAAGGATTCATGAATTTCTAAAAATGCTCCAATTCACTAGGAATTATCACTGGAATTGGGTATTGGTTTGAGAACTGTGAACTGAATCAGTCAGGAAGAAAAAATAATTACATCGGTGTTGGAGATTCATAAATATTTTATTTAGTCTTTTCTTCAGGTTTCAAGGAGACATCATGTTGTATAATAAGAATTGAAGAGAAAATCACTTCAGGAATGAAAAACTAAATGTACTCAATGAAGCTTATCGAAAACACATTAAACGAATACAGAAATGAGTGCGATTTCCTGAATACTCCGGAAATTAATTAATTATTAATTATACTCCTTCGAGTTCCTGAAACAATAGACCATATACACACTGCAATTATTAAAGGTCATTCTGAATTCAACAAGTGAAGTAATCGATTAATAGTATAGCGGAGGATATATTATTAGCAAGAAGCGCGATTGCACGATTTATATTCATCAGAAAGGACGAGTCGATGCAATTATATACCTTCGAATTACAGGTAGGTAATTGCGTCTTTCTCCATAAAATAGATCGAGATTTATGAGGCTCCGTTTGTTTCATAATTATTACTTACATATATTTTAAACATTTTAAAATATATATCTGAAAATTGAAATTACTTCTCAAAGTAATCATTATAATACAAATTACATTTGAGGAAAATGTGATGAAATTACAAAAGCAATCATTCGTTTTCAAACAAATTCAATTAGATTAGACATTACTTTCGTTCGAAGAAAAAGAAATTTAAAATTACTTTTTAAATCTCGTTTTAAGTTATTAAAACGACCGAATGAATATATCACACTCCAATATTTTCCAACGTTTATTTAAAAAATGAAAAACATTCTTTTTAGAACTAAATTTATCACAAAAACAAAGGAACGTAAAACATAACTCAGTCTAAGGAAAAAACATGATATAAATCTCTTGAATACACAGGGTCAGGGTGTTCTTGTTTTAAGTGGTTAATCAGAAATAGGTGATGGAGATATTAATTCTAGGCAAAAAGTTTAGCATTGAGTTATGTTCGGAAAAGCTTAACAAAAAGTATATACGGAGTAGAAATTTTATAAAATGCTCGGGCAATAGTATTTTTAGAGCTGGAAAGGAATCATTACAGAAAGTATTCAGAAGTAATCTAATTCCTTTTTTGTAATGATTACTGTAATTAGGAATGAAGTAATTAATTTTGTAATCATTCTTTTTGTTACGTTTTCTTGGTATTTTGGTTGATGAATTGTTCGAGTTATGATTTTCCGTCTGTCATATTTTCTCAATCTGCCTGCTTTACTCAACTGTCTTTAGGAGCAAGTCTATGACTGAAACCAAGTCGTTGATGAAACAAAGTGACTATTATCATAGTCACTTTATTTTCTTCCAACAATATCATAATAGTCACTTTGTTTCATCAACGACTTAGTTTCAGTCATAGACTTGCTTCTCAAAACAGTTGGATAAAGCAGGCAGATTGTTGAAATCAAATGAAGGATTTGATTCTGGAATTGTTTTTTACTATTGTCAATACCTTATCTCTATCATTCCTCCAAGCATTTTAGGAACAATCGAGCACAGTATTCGGAATATACTGGAAGCCATTTCTGCTGACATTTCCGAAGAATAAGGTTTCCGTATGGCTTGAATACCACCAAGAACTTTCCAAATTAGACAAATAATTCAAAAGAATTTTCAGAAGTAAAACTGTACTTCATTCAGGAGTTCATTGTTAATCATTCGTTAATCTGAAGCATTGCCACTGAATTGACTTATGTTTTGAAATTGGAAATGACGAGACATGAATATTGAATAGAATCAACCATTACGTGATGGAAAGCCACTCTAGAATTGAATAGAATAACTATTAAAAGTTTGATTTTCACTAATTTAATAAGTAATTGCTTCTTCAAAAAAATATTACGAAGTACCTCATTTGTAATATTTATGTTGTTGAGCAACCTTAACTCAAAAAATGTTTGTTATTCATTTAATTATATATAAAAATCTTCGGGAAATAGGTCACATCATCACTTTGTTTTGAATTTTCGTCTTTACGTACGTTTCGGTCTCACGACCATCATCAGAAGACCCATTATGTCAAAAAGGGTTTATTAAATCTAATTATAGCACAAGCGTCCATATCGCACAAATTTCAATCAAAAAAGCTCACGCCGTCGAAACGAACAGAACCACGAATAATCGAAATTGTATCGTCAATATTAAAGTATAAAAATTTTTGTAACAAGAATTCACTATTCAGTAATATTCTTATAATATACAAGCGCATGTTGGTATAGTCTCATAGCAACTGAAGTTCGAAACTATTATGTTGAGTATCTACTTTCGAACCAGATGTAAGATTTATGAGGTACTTGGAGAAGGTTTCAGACCTGTATTGGAATATTACTTTTAAGCATTCTTCCTAAAATATACTTTCAACATTATAAAGACGCACGTAGGAATTTGCAAGAGTTTTAATTGATGAAGTTAGTTAATAGCTGACTCAATCCCTGAATACCATTCCTATGATTTACAGATTTGGAGTCACGTTTCATGTGAATCATCTCCAGGATAGATCTAATAATTGGTTTCCTTAGTTAAAATATTAACATTTTTGTAATCAAATTGATGGTTATAATCAAAACAGTGCTTAGCAAGGGCGGTGGAATTTTGTAAGTTTTTATTTCTTGTGCTATACTAAGTATTTTGTGTATATTGACGATACAATTTTGATTATTCGTGGTTCTGTTCGTTTCGATGGCGTGGGCTTTTTTGATTGAAATTTGTGCGATATGGACGCTTGTGCTATAATTAGTTTTAATAAACCCTTTTTGACATAATGGGTCTTCTGATGATGGTCGTGAGACCGAAACGTACGTAAAGACGAAAATTTAAAACAAAATGATAATGTGACCTATTTCCCGAAAATTTTTATATATAATTCATACTGGGTCAAGAATCTTTATTGTTATTCATTTAATGTATTATTTTATTTGAGTTTCTATATAGGTACGCTACAGCAATTCGAAAGTTGTAAAGTTCACATATAGGTGATGGTGATTTTATGGCTTACTTCATATTGAACTAGATAAAGTGTTATCAAACTTCATACCGTTCGAAATAGTAGTGGAAAATGAACGTGGAGTTGATATTTCCTGTTCCCCAATGATCACGCAAACATAAACGAATATTGATTGTGTTAGCGGTTATTCTCTGTAGGTGAAACGCATCATACTGGTTGAACGATTTGGTTCCCCTTACTAAGTAATTGGACCAGTATTTCATACACAACACGACCATAATTTTTCGAAAACCCATGAGCTCATAATATTTCCATGTAATATGTAATATATAAGAAAAAATGCATTATTCTATGCATGAAGCAAATTTTCTCTCAAATATATATGTATATAATAAAATACATATGAAGAGGTATAAATCAAAGTTTCCAAATTATAGAGCTAACTTAACCTAGAATTATCAAGATAAATAAACATAAAACCTAAACCGCAGTTGTCTGTATTGACCTATTGCACCACTCACAACACAAGTACTGAAAAAGTCTGGCTAACAATATGTTCCGATTGGAATATTCTGAATGTTGGTACCTGAAATCAATCCTTGTAGGACATAATAGATCGAAACATATTAGTTCTTTCCACGAAAAATGATTTTGACTACTTAATGACTGCAGTAAAAGTATCCATTGTCTATGCAAGAGCTTGACAATAAACAAGCAATTGAACAGAAGGTCGAAAAGGGCCGTACTGCGATAATTATTGATTATGTATTGAAAATAATTCTAAGGAAAACAAGTAAACAAGTAATCATATTCGTATGATATGTTCATATTAATTCAATCAAATTAAGTAACCTTGATGATACAAAGTATTTATTATTTATTATAGTGGTGGTCCACCTACCTAACCAAGTTTTAAATACTAGTTGCCAATGCATCACAAACGTACCCTTTTTTGATACAAAATGTCTGTAAAACATGAAAAAATCAGTTCTTCTATAAGATGCATCAAAATATATGTCATTCGGCGTCATGTAGTGTTGAATTTGCAGTTTCGTATTATTTGAGCTTGGTGCCTTATCTAATTGGCGACTATAATAACTTGCATTTTCCATTACTATCATGCTATTCAGAAAAATGTTTGATAAAAGACAATTCTTGAACTATTCTTCAAGAAGTTCAGCTGTGGTGGTCCCCGCAGGAGTCTTGAATGTTTATTGCAGAAGTCCACAAGGCATTTGGAACCGTTTTCTGACCCGCATGTAAAATAATTATCATTTTTCCTTGAGACAGTCGTTGCTTATAAGCATGTAATATAGACACGCGTTGCTCTCCGTACATGGTGAAGATTTCTCGTCTTATCAAGTCTGTGTCGCCTTCGTCAAAACATTTTGTTAAACCGGCTTTCTTCTTGATTTGATCGAATTTGACAAAATTCTTTTCACTGTAGTCAAAGGTATCTTATTCAAAGCACATGTTTCAGTCACCGCAGCACTAGCGTTAAATCCCCTGTTTGTAAAGAACAATATACTGTTCTTGAAATTTCTCTAGCATCGAGAGTTATTTGCTTTTTCTTCACCGGAATAATGGAAGAAGATTCATCAATGCTTCACCACAAACACCACATAATGCTGTTTTATACGTAAGTAAAATTTGGTAGAATATTAACAAGTAATAAACTGTACCCTTCTAGTTAGAAATAAAGACTGACTAATTTTACGATAAAACTACCTGCTATGTCTTTATGTTGTTACAATTATTCAGTCCGACCCTCTCAACTAATATTAGCATAATCGGAGGTATTTACGGCCGGTAGTTTACTGCAGTCATTATGTCCAACTATTTTCCGTGAAGAGAACTTTTTTGTACTGAATATTATTTGTCCCATGACGAATTAAAACTAGTAGTCTAGAAGAATAATTCTATTATTGAAATAATTTGTTGAATATTCGTGGCAATGATGTTGATCGTTTTATCTAAAGCAATTTCGAAGCAATTATGAGAACTTAAGACAATTGACAACATTCTGAACCGAGTAAATAATCCATAGATTGAAGATACAAGTGATTGAAAAAAGAAGATAATTCAGAATCGGAGTTGGGATAGTAAAGTACGTGATGCAGTATGAGTGTCCATTCCAAACAATTCATAAGCTATTCAACCTTGCGAAATGCATCAAATAAATGTCTACAACCACCACATTGATATTTATAAATCCAAATACGTATTTCGGGAAATGAGTTTCCATCTTTTGTGGAATAATAGAAGAAAATGAAGCTTTGTCATATTTATTAGAAGTTTTTGTGATGGTCACAGTCGCCTAACAATATTGAATTGCGAATGTCTCAACTTTTCTAATCATGATCGTTCAGTTACTTCAGATATAAAATCACTTCATGTAAGTTTCGTATTTAAAGTGGCAATGTCAGATGGTCATCTCAGGTTACAAATTTTATTTCACTTTGTATGATGGTATATTCACCATGGTGTTTATAGCGTTATCTGTGTAACGAATTCCGCTTTGTATTCACTATTGTTGGGATTATATGAAACATACCAAGTATAATAAAGGATGGTAGATTTTCATTACAATTACCTAATGCGATGACATTTACGACCCATTGTTATAACAAACTGCCGTTTTGTTGTCAGCAAACACAATCAAATTGTGTTGTAGAGTTCGCATTACGTTGCTTGCATTCTACGTTGAATAGCTTTTGCATGTATTTAGTGCCTCGAAGGTCTTTTTTAGCTCCGGACATAACTATACTGTACAATTAAACGATATATTATCTGAGTTTATTGGAAGACCCTACGATGTCATTCACTACATGAACTTGTTGATAACAGAATGTAACGAAATATGTTATGAACATATGGTCCAGATACTTTTGTTAGGGCTCTGGGTTTATGAAAGCCAGCACGATCAGCATTGTAGTCTCTGGAGAGATTGGCATACTTCCTCCTCTCTATAAATTCGGAAATCCATAATTTTATGAGTATCCGATGTTAGTTCTAATTTCTGTACATACCATTTTATTGCAATCTTTAAAAGTGGGATTAAAAATGATATTAGCAATTATCGACCAGTGTCATTGTTATGTGCTTTTTCTAAGTTATTCGAAATGCTTATTTATGACAGTTTGTTTTTCCAAGTATCTAAGTTAATTTCAGATCATCAACATGGCTTTATGAGAGGTCGGTCAACAGTTACTAACTTAGGATGTTTTTCTGAGCATGTATCAAACATCCTGAACGAAAGGGGACAAGTTGATGTGGTGTTTACCGACTTCTCTAAAGCATTTGATAAAATCAGCCACATATTGTTACTTGAAAAACTGCGTAATATCGGTTTCGATAATAGGGCCATTGAACTAATATACTCGTACTTGGTAGTACTTGGTAGAGCGTCAGCAATATGTACTTTATAATGGCTTTAAATCTATTGAGTTTCTAGTCACATCTGGTGTGCTGCAAGGTTCTAACCTTGGTCCACTATTTTTTATAATATTCATAAATGACCTCGTCAGTATTATAGACATTGAAAAAGAAGTTTTTGCAGATGATTTAAAAATTTTTCGTTCTATAAATTTCAAAACAGATTGCGACTTAGTACAAGAGAATCTAACAAGAATAAAAAACTGGTGTGTATTAAATAAACCACCATTAAATATCTCCAAATGTAAGATTGTGTCGATTACCCGAAAGTCGACATCTACTATTTGCAATTATAATATAAAAAACATAGCACTAAAGAGAGTGTATTCAATGAAAGACTTAGGAGTAACATTGGATTCAAAATGGTCATTTTCTAACCATATTGAAGATGTTGTCTCTCAATCAATGCGAATTCAAGGGTTTATCATACGGAATTGCAAAAACATAAAAGATTTAGACGCATTAAAACAACTTTATTTTGCACTGGTGCGCTCTAAGTTAGAATATGCATGTGTCATTGGGGACCCATACTACGTGAAATACGAAATTGTCTTGGAACGTGTTCAGCGCGTATTTTTGAAATATCTGGCATTTAAGGATGGTGTCTATCCAATTAGGGGAATTGACAATTCAGTTTTGCAGATCAGATTCGAGGTACCTAGTCTTAAAGTAAGGCGAATGATGTTATGCTGCCTCTTTTTATATAACATAATTAACAATAATGTTCAGTGTCCCTACTTGACAGCAAAACTAAATTTCTTGGTTCCAAGAATTTCAAATAGGAGGAGTGATTACTTTTATTTAGTTCCAGCAAATTCAAATATTTTATATAACTCTTTAATCAATAGAATCTGTAGATATTTCAATTCAGTGCAATCAAACTTAGATTTCTTTTCCTCTATATACAAATTTAAAAAAATGTTAATTAGTTCTCTTTAACTATAGTTATAACTTAAATTATTAATTAGTATTACTTGAATTGTAACATGATTATATCTGTGTATACTGCCCTTCAATCGGATAATTTCCTGTTGGGTTTGTAATTAAATAAATAAATAAATAAATCTGTTACAAGTAATTATAACAAGCCTTGAAGCTTGTCAGGTGAATAAGGATTCTTGGGTATTTTATTAATAATTTGACTACACGAGAGGGAAACACATAATGTTCGCAGCACATCGTGTAAGCCAGCGGTGAAATGTTGGGAGAGGGAATAGACATTCGAATTTTTTTTGAAAGATTGGATGTTGTGAGCATAGGGTAAGACCTCACTAGGTGAAGAGTTCCACAACTTCGCTGTTCGATAAAAAAATAAAGTCTGGTTGGAACAAGTTCGGCAGCTCTTGAGCATGACGATGGAGGTGTCCAGTTCCCTTCTCTGAAATCTCTAGTGGTGGAACAACAGACGTGATTTCTGAACACCAAACATGGAAATATTTATAGAAAAGGGAGAGATCTCCCACCTATGATCTTCTAGAGAGGTCGATGTAGTCGTAAGTGTGACATCATCAATCAGACGAATAGCTCTCTTCTGGATAGAATCCATAAGCTCCAACGTATGTTTGGGAGCCAAACTCCAAACATGTGAACATTACTCCAAGACAGGTCAAATCTGTGCTTTGTAGATTATGAGGAGCTGCTCCTGGGATGTGAAGTAACTCTTTGCACGGAATAGGAAACTAATTTTTTGTTAAGCAGTTTTAATAATTTGACTACACGAGAGGGAAACACATAATGTTCGCAGCACATCGTGTAAGCCAGCGGTGAAATGTTGGGAGAGGGAATAGACATTCGAATTTTTTTTGAAAGATTGGATGTTGTGAGCATAGGGTAAGACCTCACTAGGTGAAGAGTTCCACAACTTCGCTGTTCGATAAAAAAATAAAGTCTGGTTGGAACAAGTTCGGCAGCTCTTGAGCATGACGATGGAGGTGTCCAGTTCCCTTCTCTGAAATCTCTAGTGGTGGAACAACAGACGTGATTTCTGAACACCAAACATGGAAATATTTATAGAAAAGGGAGAGATCTCCCACCTATGATCTTCTAGAGAGGTCGATGTAGTCGTAAGTGTGACATCATCAATCAGACGAATAGCTCTCTTCTGGATAGAATCCATAAGCTCCAACGTATGTTTGGGAGCCAAACTCCAAACATGTGAACATTACTCCAAGACAGGTCAAATCTGTGCTTTGTAGATTATGAGGAGCTGCTCCTGGGATGTGAAGTAACTCTTTGCACGGAATAGGAAACTAATTTTTTGTTAAGCAGTTTTTGTAATGATCCTCACATGCTTTTCCCATGAGAGGGTCTCCATCTCTCAAATGTATTGTTCATGATTTTATATCAATTTTCAATATCATCACCAGCAAGTCTTCGAAAGCATAAGCATCATTGTTGGGATCAATTCAGATTGTTAATGTTGTACAGATATAATATGTAATATATCACATTAAAAGTTGTAACTCTTGAGTGATTTATAGCGCTCAATGCTTGTCATTCATGCTCAGATGGTACACATAAAATCCAACCAGCCCTCGGACAATAGATGAATAAACTATTTTATACATTCTAGCCTATATCCGTCCGTAATTTAACATATATTTTATATTCGTCAAGCAATAACAGAACTGAAGTATTTATTTCATTTTGTTTTTGATTATATGTATTTGGTTTACAGTAGATCGTTTCCTTTCTCTTTTCTGAGTAATCGTGGAACATAAGATTTCAACTTCGGAGGAAACTTCAAGGAAAGTGATATGATACCCTAGCTGGTATGGTCAAGATAGTCAATAATTTCACACAAGTTTCCAGTTCTAAGGGAAATCATGCTTAGGTAGTGGGCTTTTTCCAGACCGCTGTAGATCTTAGATGGTAGCCTTGAACGTCTTCCTTTGATAAGTTACATAATTAATCAAAATGTATCACACTTAAATCGGGACGTAACGTAGTACCTAATCATGAAAATTGTAATTGAATATAGTTTTAATTATAGTTGAAATGATTAATGAAGAAGGGACTCAGTTAGTTATGCTTTTCTAAATAGATAGGTTTAGAAATCCTCACCGTGAACATTCTGAATGAGAGGCCTCAAGTGAGAGGAAAAGAATCATAACTATCTTACTACTTACTTACTACTATTATAGTTTGGGAGATAATCCGATGTAAACTTAGCGTGCGATGGCAATCAATTGATTCTTACATATCTACTTCGGAGTAGCATTTATTGTGCGTCATTTTTAGATTTTGACAAGTAATTATTGAATGAAAATTGAAGAAACTAAAAATGTCGGAACAAGGAACTAAAGATTACTTATTGAGCTATAACAAATCGATGACAATAACATTTAACTTTCAATTACAGAAATTGTTCAAAATGTCGGCTTTCTTGTACAATACATTCATTAGATCTTTTTGAAAATAAGTCATTCACAGCTTCTAATGTGCCATGATGAATTGTACGTAAAAAATCCCTAATTCTTCCTTGCATATTTTCTCTGGTGGTGACTTCCGCGTCTTTCACCCGATTGTGCACAAGGCCCAAAAGAAAAAACTCGACTTTTGTCAAGTCAGTTGACCTCGCAGGCTATGGCATTGGTCCTCCCCTGCCAATCCAGCGACCTTCAAATTTTTCATTCAAATATTCCCTAACAATTCGACTATTGTGTGGAGGGGCACCATCATGCTGAAACCATAGTCTTCTGATAAGATCCAGGGGCAAATCATCCGGGTACAATTGAAAATCGTTTTGGAGAAACTCAAGATCAGTTCGTCCATTTAGTAGACCGTCAAAGAAATACTGACCAACAACTCTATGATCCACCACATCTCCCAAACATTAAGAGATCATCGATGTTGATGGTCGAGTGTTCGAATGAAACGGGAAATTTGGTTATCATAATAATGAAAATTATGAATGAGTTGTTTACCGTTTTTCTTAAATTACGCTTCGTCAGTAAACAAGACGTTATTGAAGATATAATTTTCTTGTTCCATATTTCGGGCACATTAACCGAAATTCTGTCTATCTATGAAGTCATTTCCTTTAAAACTTTGCACTATCTGTATACATGGTGCGGATGCAATTTAATGTTACGGGTTATTCTGGCGGCTTGGGAAATCTGCAGTTCTTGACTTAGGGCCCCGCAACTTGTGTGTGATGTTAATTTTCGCCTCCGTTGGCTGGTCTTCCGCTAACACGATTCTCATACTGGACACTGCCCGTTCTTTCGAATCTTTCTTGCACCTTGGCAATGTCTCTTGTCCTTGGGTGTCTCCTATTCGGATATCTCTACGCATAGATTCAGTTCGTCAGCAATGGGTTCCGCTCACTATCACCCAGTACATATGCCATATCCATCATTTCATTCCGCGAAAAATTCATTTTCATTCGTAGCATTTAGAAGTGACGCACAATAAATGCTACTCCGACATTGATATGTGAGAATTAATTGATTTTCATGGCCCGCTAAGCTTATATCGATGAGACCTCTATGCATTTTTCAGAAAAACCGAATTATCCCCCAACTTATCAACTCTTGGAAAAACCTTAAGAGGCGAAGAAGGAGTAAAATGAGAAGATCAATATAAGACTGAGTAAAATACAGGGAGCACTATTTAACAAAATTATGGTCCTTCAAACTTTATCAAAAATAATTTCACAGCAAGGTGATGCCACAATGCAAATCGATGACTTCGCCGCAAAAATGGTACACCCTGTATTTGGTTCTTGGTTTAATTCGTGATCATTAGCGGCGTAGGTGCAATCGAGCTTTCACAAATCAATAACTCACCCTGTATATACACTTCTTACCAAAACGTGAAGATATACCACCTACCTATTTATGCAATCCCAACTTCAGTGTTTCTTACAAGATAAGTTTGGAAGTTTAAATGAGTCAGCGAAGTTCAAGCACCAAGATTCATGGAACATGAACCGTTCAATCTTTATCTCTATTCCAGATGAATTTGGGCGACTCATCTCGTGCAGGTGGTGGACACGAAAAACAAAACGACAATGCACGGTCTGTGCAGATGCGTAACACTAGTCACTCAAGATGCAAAGCACTCTCCGTAGAGCTATGCGACACTGAGGAGATAGAGAAACTAGAAGAGAGGATGATGCAAAATGTCTTCTTGACTTCAACCAACTATCTGGTGACTCAGTTTTGACTGGATGCTGGATAGGTGACTGTCTACGTCAGGAGGTAGGTGAACACTTCTGGGTGAAAACCGCTTCACTGGGCGGGGTACAAAGGGTTCCGGCTTATGCATAATAACCTTTACCCGTTATACCCTATATTAATAATCATGAATATAAATTCATGAACAAAAAGACTCCTAATATTTAACTAATTAATATAATTTCATTCATTAACTCTCTACCTTTCTCTCTCTTTTCCTTTTCGTACAATATAGAGGTGAAAACAACTTGGGGGAGAGGGGAGATTAATATGACCCAATGCAGAAGAGTCTTCATGGATCCGTAAATGAACGATTTCGGGATAGGAAACGTTTTTCGTCTACAACTTTTCTTTATTATATATAAGCAATGTAATTCATAAACAAAGAAACAAAGGTAAACATTCAAATAAGATGTTCAAAGTATCTGTCTCTGTATATATTAGGTACATACAATGTTGTATTGGATTTTTCTTATGAATATAGGAATAAACTATGGAAAAGGAAAATGGTTCAAGAATATAAATCATAGAATATATATGCTGGATTCTTCAAAATTCATTAGCTTACTAGAATAGTAGCAGTATTGGGCTGAAGATCATGTACATAATAATATATGTCATCCATAAGTTATTAATAATTTTGTAAATCATTCCAATAAGAACCAATTGTAAAGCCCTCCCCACGAAGAAATTTACTCATAGGTATTCACAAAATTCCATCATACAGCGTAATTCAGTTGCTGATGTCACCATGTCGGTGAAGTGTTATTCGAATATTCATTCGTACTTAAATTGGGCAACATTTTTATGTTATGAAGTAATTCATATCTAATTCAAAAAAATCATTTGTGAATAAATTCAATATACACTATAAATTATCCAAAGCTCGTCCTGAATCGGATAACATGAAATTAATATTTCAAAAGTGAAGGGTTGAAGCCAATAAAAATTAATTGCTAAATGTTGACACAGCATTGTTCTATTCCCTATAATTAATTGAGCCAATATGTCCATCTGACACTGATTTCTATACTCAATTACAAACCGACCGTGCAGACTCGAATGTCGGCAAAGCGAGATAACTACGACATTACGGTCATTCTGTTCCCAGCAAATAAAAGAAGAAACAACATTTCTGTCGTTTCAGCGAATCTAGGATTCACATTATCCACTCTATTAAAACTAAACTGAGTTGAGAAAATTGATTTCGAACAACTCCTTCCGACACACTCTCAAAATAGCAGAACAAATAAATTAGGAAAGAGAGTTCATTAGATCAAATTTGAGCGAAATTAGTGATGAATGAGCGATGAAGTTAGATGATGGGGAGGTGGCATATGATGTTTCAAAATGATGTCGGTTTTGTCATAATGGTGTTGGCTTTCTGTCAATTCTATCAAGTCAACAGTGTTTTTCGTCCCGCTGTTATATAGTTCATAATAAACTTAAAATACTTATTTTGCGATTGTTCCAAATATTTGACAATTCTAACATGTCTTCGTGAAGCATTCGCTTCGTTAAATTGCTTGCAGATGGAAGAAATGTTGTAAGATTTACAGTTATTTCATTTCTATAAAAGATACAATACAGCTACAAGAAAAAAGATGTTATAGTTAGATTTCATTTTCCACGAGCTTTTCAATGACTCCACACATGACATATGTTTTTATTTGGAAAAAGAAGATGGGGTGGCTCGCAGCTACAGGTTGAAGGAAAATATTTCATTTCATTGCCAGAAAATGTTGAATATTTAAAATCAATTTGCATGTTCCAGTGTTTCAGCTTGTTAGAAAGATATGAATTGTATTCCACACATTTGCTCAACCCAGTATATTACGACGTCAAAGTTGTCACACTCTAAACAGGTTAATTTATACAGTCCAGGTTCGATAAACTTATTCTTTTTATCTTTAGCATTGTACAAAATATGAGACAACTTATTTTTTGGTTTGTACCCAACATTTAGATTAAGTTTCGATAAAATGTCTGCGACTTTCTCACTCATAACACCAAACTATGTTAGGGAAACTTATTTTGACGAGGAACCAGAATTTTCTATAAGTTAATTTTTGCTATTTTCTATTAATCGATTTCGATATAATTTCAGGTTCAAATACCTTGCTGATGGCTATAATCTTGATTATATTCAAGTTTTCAGTTGAGCTACTTGTTACTTGAATCTTATTTTGACTATGAACATCATAAGATCTTCCATGTTAATTCTACATTGGCATCGTTTTGCTAGTCGTCGAAAATGTAGTCACGTTAGTGTTTCCAGAATAAAAGTGATACAAAACAAAATAGGTAGTAAGTATGTTATTATAGCAATTTGATGAATTATCACAAAGTAACAAACTTCCACCATCGATTTTTTATAACACTGGATCTTCATCTCATCAAAAATTGATGGAGTTGGATTTCAAAATTGAGAGAAACTGGTTCCAGCCTCCGTTCAGACTTTATGATTGACATGAGTTGACTGCTGTTCAATCTTTCGGCGCTATTTGGTAATGTTAATTGCTCAACAACATTGAACTGGAACAGCCACATATTTCGAATATGAAACTGCATGTTCAGATCAGAATAGTGAATCAAGTGAATACTCAACGCAGCTCCCCTTTGATGTATTATAAAAATCGACAAAAACTTGAAAAAAGATTTCCAGGTAAAATTTCATAGATAACATAATGCAGAGAACATCAGGAAGAGCTTGTCTGGTACTCCAAGTTATCATTTTTCGCAGAACTATCTTGTTGGCATTCATCGGAATCATACAGTCGTTCTTTCCTGCATCTTTTCCTTCTCCTCATCTTTATTAGCAAATGAATTTTGGTTCATAGATCACTATCTGCCCTCACAGGTAGGACACGAAAATATATTTTGCAAACAATCAGATACAGATAACGACGTGGAATGACGTCAACTTATACTCTACGTCATCGCATTGACAGTTTATTCGAATTATGAATAAGAAACAATCACTCTTATCTTATGAAAATACCGTTGGAGTACCAAGGACGTTCCAGCTATAAAGTGGTCATAATGGACTATTTATAAACTGGAGTACGACGGTATCATTAATGATATATTATGTTGTATAGGTACTTATTCCAACATTAGAGCAATGATACCATTTATTTATACGAAAATTCAGTCTAAATAGTACATAATAAGCATGAGATATCATCAGTAAGTAGATATCTATCCATGTATAAAGAAAAAATCTCAGATTTGATCCTATAAATCAATTGGAAATACATTATTACATTTTGGCGCCAAATAGGTATGTGCAATCTTGGCCAATAGTTTTTTTGCGATTGTTTATTTCATGCTATATTTGTTTCTTATAACAAGTAAACTTGTTCCAATTATTGTGGAGGATATACCCAAACCCATTGCCTTTCAGGAGGAGTTGTTCAATTTTGCACAACAGAGCTGAGTTCTAGAGTAATAAATTGACCGAAAGCGAGGTACGTTTTCTTTGAGTCGTTGGTATAAAAAGTTCTTAGTTCTTTGAACATGTAAAAAAGTGTACTGACTTTTCCTATTAGTGTGTTTATGAACATGTTCCATTTGAGTTGACAGGCAATTGACAGTCAGGAGATGAAGGTTTCGAAATTTCACATATCGTTGCTACTAACGGGTGATATCCAGTTTCATGCACGATAGGGTCATCCGAATTTGCTTTGCGCAAATAGATAGATCTGTCAAAAAAAGTTTCATATTTTTTCTGATTTTTCACCATTTCACTCAAAGAAAGTAGCTGATTGAACTGATTGTATAGTTTTGAACCGTAAAAGTTGTTCAAGATAAAATAGAATTTTTCCATATTGCGACAATAATAAATAACTACGAGTTATTTGAATTATGAATGAGACGATGTCTAGGGCTAGCCACCCCACATCTTCAAACAATTTGAACCCAAAACGTGCACTGCATTATTATATTCTATAATGGTATGTTCTTTTGTACCGCTTTGTAGAAAAGAATCTTATAATATCTGATACATGCTATTTTATTTTACTTGTTATCTCCATAACTAAAGTCTGAATACAAATTCGGCAACCCTCCGAATATAAAATGTACGTTCAACTTGAAATAGTAGTAGGAGCCAATTAGGCGGGATTACTGTAGAATAGCTAAAATCGATATGATACGACATGATATGTCAGTACCAAGAAATGTTACCGAAGGAAAGTGTTATTTTTCTTCAATTCACACCTATTGGGCGCTTTGTAATCTAGGTTGATTTATCAAGATGTAAATCTTCCACATGATGCAATAACTCGCCGTCAATGCCAAATTTAGATTATGGAAGAAAATGAACTTTAATATCAGTGAGAACTATAAGTATTGGACCATTATAGATTGCTATATAAGAAGTCATTGAATAAAAGGTGAATAAGAGCACAATGGTTGGTAAATAAGGAATAGTATTGATAAACAGTGAAAACTCAAGTATCCAAAGGAGTTTAAGAATATTAGTTACATCAAGAATGAAAAATAGGGTTACCAGGAAATTTGAAAGTTAAAGAAGGTGAATTGAAAGTAGAATCCATTGAGATTCAATTATAATGAAATAAGATCAAGTGACTAATTAAGATGTAGAATGAAATTGAATAGCTAGAGACATCATATATTATATATCAAAATGAAGAGACAGAAACAAAGAATGAGTATTTAAAATCATTTTGAACCAATAATAATAAAGTCGAAATAAGCAAATGATTGGATTTAGAGAATGCTTGGTTTTCATTGGTCGAGAAGCCAAGGGTTTCTGAAGAAAGTAGATAGCACGGAGTAATATGGTAGAATTGCTAGGCCTATTAAAATGCTAAGACAAAGCATTCTCGCATTATTGAATTAATTTCTGATTGGATTTTAAAAAGAACTCTACGACTTAGTTAAAATTTGGGGTATAAATAGATGGCAATAAAATTTATCAGGATTCCAATTATTTATAGGGTTGAATCGACGTTTGTTCGGTATAACTCACGTATAACCTAACAACGCATTTATTGTACAAGGCAGACGTTGTTTTCAGTAGAGGTTAATGACATTATCAAGTAAATTGTAAACAAAGAATATCGATCCAGAGTGATATGACTTTTCAATTAAAAGTAAAGCATCAACAAGTTAGATATTCAATGATTCATAAGTAATCTAGTATCATTCAATAATATAATCCAGTGGAATCAGTGCGAATAAGTGATAGTCTAGGAGCTAGACCGATATTGATGGTCTGAACATTAACCCGATGGCACTATGGTTTATCGTTAGAGGACGGTTCAATGACCAATTCATCTCACAGACTGAATTTTCCCCGGCTGCTAGATCTCGAGATACAGCATCCGCATTTTTTTTTTGACTGGAGGTTAACCCCTTCCAAGTTGCGGTTACTTGAAAAGCATGCCATTCTTATACTCTTCCACCATGTGCCATCATTTTTATCGTGTCCGTTTATCAGGCCGACCAGTTAAAATTCAACCGAAAATGGGCAAGTTAACCCCTCCAAACCTGGTGGAAAATGTTCATTGGTGTTGGCAATTGTTAACATACCCTATGCCATCAAAAGTTTGGTGCCCATTTCCGAGTAATTGGCCATTATTTGGACCAAAAATGTCTCTTTTTTTCATTTTGTGGATAAAACTTGCGGGTTACAAGGTAACATGATGGCACCATGTTAAATAACTTTATTGGAGGTCAAATAAAGATTTAAAATTATTGCCATCACTCCTTGCCTATTTCAACCCCCAAAACTTTCTAAGATCATCCGGCAGAATGAAAAAATGAAATAAAAAAAAGCCGTTTTGATTTTAAACCCAGCCAGGGTCTCAATAATTGACTGATTTATCATAAAATTGGTCATATTATCATATGATTCATATTTTTTGAGGGGTGGTTTTAGAGGGTTTTGGGGGGTTGAAATAGGCAAAGAGTGATGGCAATAATTTTAAATCTTTATTTGACCTCCAATAAAGTTATTTAACATGGTGCCATCTTGTTACCTTGTAACCCGCCAGTTTTATCCACAAAATGAAAAAAACAAACACTTTTGGTCCTAATAATGGCCAATTACTCGGAAATGGACCGATAACTTTTAAGTTATAGATGGCATAGAGTATGTTAACAATTGCCAATACCAATGAACATTTTCCACCAGGTTTGGGGGGTTTAACTTGCAGTCGATTTTTGGTTGAATTTTAACTGGTCTGCCTGATAAACGGACACTATAAAAAATGATGGCACATGGTGGAAGTGTATAAGAATGGCATGCTTCTCGAGTAACCGCAACTTGGAAAAGGTTAACCTCCAGTGAAAAAAAAAAAAATGCTGACGCTGTATCTCGAGATCTAGCAGCCGGGGAAAATTCGGTCTGTGTGATGAATTGGTCATGGGACCGTCCTCTAACGATGAACCATAGTGCCATCGGGTTAATGTTCAGACCATCAATATCAGTCTAGCTCCTAGACTATAAGCGTCACTTGGGAAAGATATTCCTAATAAGTTCTCATCACAACAAAGCATTTGATCGCTTATTTTATAGACTTCATTAGTTCATTTGTAACCCAGTTTTTCCTATTTCTGTACGTTTACTGGCTTAATTCATTCGCCCTTTGATGATATCTATGAATTAATCAGTTGCAGATCTCACGTCTTCATAATGGAGGGTTTTATGCCACTAAACACGAGAAAGATCATTTCTCAGTTTTATGTTATAGATGTATCATTTTTACATGTTTTGTGTTCTGTTTTATGTTCTTTCTATTGTGAAGTATTATTTGTAGTAATGTTTTGTAGTGGTCTGCCATTTTTGTGTGGATATCTTGAACATATTTTCCTCAATCCATTTCAATGAAAATATGATTCATGCATGCAATACCTGTGTATGGATTAATGATTGCTGTAAACCCATGGTCTGATAATATATTTAAATATTCGGATGTTTCTTATTCCTCCTTTTCATTGAGTGTACTTATATTAATATCTTCTATTACAGTATTGTAGGTATGCTTCGTCGTAATTGAGTTCAAATAATTTGCCGATATTGCAATGAATTCGGTAATCTCAGTGGAACGAGATCTGAATATTGCTCACGCAGTCTAATATTGATTTGCCAAATGAATGAATGATCTCCTGTAAGATTTTGTCGGATAGATAACAATGGTAAGATCGATCAGGAGAATTAGAACATTACATCCCATAGTTCCGGACAGCTGCGTCGTTTTCTTGAGCTCGTCGGCGGAACGAATAAGTGTGTAATATTACTGAACGTTGAGTCTATTCAGGATAAAAGTAACCTCACGTTATACATTTTTGTCGCTCTAGCAACCTGTCAATAGGATCATAAAATTATCGGCCAGTAACTTTATACACTGTCCGGAACTATTAGCTGCAATGTTACTGATCAATTCACAGAAACCTTACCATTTTCGAATAATGATTCTCTATGTACTTATAATTTCTCAAAGAATTCGTTGGTAGTCTATAGATTTTTCTACAAAATGAATTCATCCATGTGATTTTACAGAAATAAATATTTTACTCAATACTTATCGCCCTTCCTGAGGTTCTGTGACAATTATGAACTTTTCTATGTTTACAGACATAGTAATGAGTGTAAGTGACCATCATGATGGCTTATCAAAAATTCGTTCAAGAGTCTTCAATTCCCTCTGTGGGTGGGGTCAACTATGACCAATGTTTGTGATAGCCCGTTAATTATTTCTCAAATATCACATTAATCGTTCAGGAAACGTTCATTCCAGTATTGAGAAACACACAGAACTGAATGTGCAAAGAAGAAAACTTGATTAACTTGCGTTCCGTATACGGTATGAATTGAATTTGAATGCTCCAAGTTTACTTTAGAGTTTCTCCATTTATTCCACAACGAATTGAATAAAATTCCAAAAACTGTATTGTTATGCTTGATTTGTGGTTGATGTATTCACCGGAATAAACTTCATATGATTTTATGTTGATATTGTTATATCTCAATTAGAATTAACCGAAAGTAGTATGAAAATAGCAAAGACGAGCTAGCTTACGAATTTTGATACATCGAACCTTGTTAAACTCTAAAAAGTTCAGTAAATTGGAACTTTTCTGTACGTTTTCTGAAATCGATCTTCAGGGTGTTCATCCTTCACATGGTTGTAGCTCCCACAGGATGCCTTTTTCGTCCCTTATTCATCAGAAACTTTCTTCTTTGAATCATCCAAGGAATCTCCGCCATAATCTGAATTCATAGAGATCCTGTATATGAACCTGGAAACCTTATAGCCAAAAGAACATTCGTTAACGTTTGCTATGAAATTTGCCAGAACTTATTGATGCCTTACTCAATTCCAAGTTAAGTCTATATCTGAGGCACTAATAGGCTGGTATTATAATATACACGATTTGTTAATGAGCTGTTCACAGTTATTGATCATACTATATAGAATGTAGAATATTCTACAAATGCATAAGCCCATTGAATATACGCCAACTGTAGTTTTGCAGTTAGAGAGTTGGAACGTAACAGGTTGTTGGCAACGTTATATAAAAACACCATATCCCAGTTACAGCGATAATAACATTTTCGCCATTATGTTTCTAGTTGAATAACATCATCATTTGTGAAGAAGATTTCTGTATGAGTGTTCGTTAAAACGGAATGTTTGAAATGTATACGGAATTTGTACATGACCGTCTCAGAAAATTCTAAACTCTTTTCTCGGTCAAAAATGCTGAATTACAATTTATTCGGTGTTGACACTAATATAATATTATTTATTCCATTCATGTTTCAATTCAAAACATACAAAATTATATTAACATGGTGTAGATATTCTGAAATGGTCATAATTCATTATTTATTCTATAATTGTTTATGCCACACTGGCTTGACCTTAGGTGATATAATAAATTTGAGGGCGTTATTTTTCTCATTCCTTGAATATGACAAAGCTAATGAATGAAGCTTTCATTGTTTTTCGTTAATATAGATTCATGGAGAATAAGGTGAAATTATCTCTGAGAGTTGCTGAAACCTTGAAGATACATATTTTGATGAGGCTATTCCGGAAAAAAAACCTCAATGCTTAGTGCTCAACCGAAAGTGATTGAAAAGGAAGAAATGAGATTGAATATCCTGATGTATTCTGAAGCTTATTCTAGGCATAGTGTGCATGAGGTTTACAGAAATTTTGATAATTTTCATTTAAAGAAGCAAAAAGGAAAACGTGAGGTGGGATTGAGTCAAACAGCCGAATAAAATTAATGAAATAGAAGAATAAGTGAGAATATTACAAGAACTTAAAGAGTATGGAGGAATATCAATATAATTGACAGATATCAAGTCCAGCATTTGACTCCCTGAAAAAAATCATGTTGAATCCAATATTGGGTGGACTGGGAAAGTTTATTCTAGAAATTCTGTATTTGGGGTTGCCGGGAATAAGGTACTGCAAAATCGATTTCCCTCAAGTAGAAAAGTAGTTTTTCACTTGAGATGGGCAGGGAGGAGTTTCTCTTAGAATCATGAAATATATCTATATAAAGAATGTCTCATTCGAAAAAAAAAGAAATCAGAATACGTCCCTCGTAGATTGTGGAATGTGAGGTAAATTCTTTAATCTTTGTATTGAATTCATAACTTGGTAAAACGTATATTCATGAATTTTGAATTGTTGATAATAATTCCACTAAAGTAATGGTAATGCAGACACTACATAGTAAACATTTATGCTCTCGGGAAATGTCGTGTCAAATGAGGTGACACGTAATTCATAGCTTCCTAGATCAGCTATGACAGAAATAGTCACACAAGCAAAGGCGCGGTCATGTAAGCGTCGTGCATACTGTTATGGTTATTTCATTCGAATGTATTGAACTAGTAGCGGTACTATAGTTTATTGAATTAATATAAGTGTGCCTACTTGTTTTTATTCAACTTTCAATGCTTTTGTTGTTTTTGAAACATAATATATTTATCCAATGATCAAAGTGTGGCTGTATTCCAATTCAATCATGTGTGAATCTCTTGTACAGAGTCAACTATCATATGGTATTATTGGTTGGGAATCTGTTAGGAATAACTACTTGAAAAGTCTGGGAATCACACAAAAGTGGGTTTTTGAAGTTATTTTTCGAAAGAGAAGAACTCATCCTACTGAACTTATTCACAAGGAATCCGGTGTGATGGACTTAAGCTTTATGATTATTTCACTTTGGTATGGCTCTTTTCAAATAGACATCCTATACACTATTGGGCTCATGAATATCAGGTTAGAAACAAATCCTGTATGAAGAATAGAAGAAGGAAATCAATTGGGAAAAGGTGTTTCACCTATATTGGCCTCAAACTGTAAGATATCTTATCATCTGAACTAAAGGGATTACAATATAAGCACTGTAAGGAATATCTTAGGTCTTGGATGCAGAATATGCCAAGGGGTGGGATGGGTCAGATAGTTGACGGTGATATATGTTATGGTGAATTATTTACTTACTTGTTGTATAGCAGTGATAAATTTGTTTTATTTGTATAAGGCGTGCGAAAATAGTTATGAGTTATGACTTATATAACTATGCGGATTGGCAGGTATTTAGAGTAGATCAAGATCTTGAATGTCTGCTTGGAAGAATTCATCCGTTCATTTTTCGTTCTTTTTTCATGAAATGGTGGTTTTACCATATAAAACATTCACGTTTGCTGGATTCTTGATTAGATTGTTTTGTATGACGTAGGTTACTATTTGGATTAAGTTTAGTTTAAGTGAGTATATTAAGAATAGATGTAAAGCCTCTATCTCACACACAAGAACTGTTTATTTTTTGGAAGTTCTTTGTGAGTATGTTTGTTTATTATCGTATGCAAATATTAATATTTTTTATAATTGTATGAAATGAACTGAATAAACATATATTATTGTTACTATTAATGAACGTAACGTCTCAGGCGCCGTTTTGCGTCATACATTATCACTTATGTATATTTCAAACTCGATTTCGAATAGTGTAAAATATATATGTGAATTCTCTTTTTTTTACATTAATATCTGGTCGGGGCTGCTGCAACACGCTCAGACGACATCGCAGTAATCGCGCCAGAAATCCCAATACGTTAACTGAAGCTAGTCCTCTTCCCGGTCAGTAAGTGACTTCAGCTTCTAAATCGTGTGCCTTGAGTAGCCTTATTGAACCCAGAGAGACTGCTTTTTGCATCCGTTCTATCAAAACCTGACTGACCTTTGTCTACCTAAGGTCAGCCAGGCCTACTTCCGAGAGGGATTTATCGCAGCTTGCCAAGATGGCGTAATCAACACATTGGTCTATCGCCGAAACGTGATGGGTGTACATGATCGTGATGTCAGTTGGAGGGCATGTCGAAGGTGCCTGGGACGCTTCTCCACCTTCTGTCGGCATGTTCAGCTTCTTATTGTTTGTACAAACCCCAGTGGCCCTTTTTACTTCAAAATTTTGTTCTCTTAGATTTCAGAATGTTCATGTCATTTTTTTCAGATCCTGTTTCTTATAATTCCTTCGAATAGTTTTTCGAACCTATCATCTTGCTTCAATTTGTTCATGTATCCCTTCATCTTCTACATAATTTATAAACGAAATTATTCCATTTCCGTCCCTCTTTATTACAATAGCTTGCACTGTCCCAGACCAGTTCATATTTGACAAATCAGCAGGTAAACTTGATGGTTTTTGAACTTCGGCAAGTCACTAGTTGACAAGTAGTAAGTGCACTTTCATGCGGTTCACACATGACTAAAATACAACTTGAGTGGCGACAAGTAATTGTCTCTAGTAAACTTGCCAAGTTGCCAAGTGTAAAGTAGCTTCCATCCCAACATCAGAGCATTAGTTTCAAAAGAAATATTAAACAGCAGTAAGTAGCTAGTAAATGAGACATAATATGGTCAATAGTACGAGTTTTAATTTCATCTAGGAGTCAACCAAAAAATGATTTCGTTTTGTATTATGAAATTAAGGATAGAGCAAAATTCATTACATCAACATTGGGGGAGTAGATAATGGAAAATAGTTAGTGGCTTGTTATTTTCAATGAGTTTTGAACACAATATGTAATTAAGAAGTGTGATGGCAATAACATGTTGATAGGGCGAATGAACTTGACGTTCAGAGAGTGGGTCAACCGCTACGTCCTTCAGCGTTGTAGAAGGAGATAGCTAACAGGCTGGAAAATGGTAGCAGGACAGAAACGAAGGCTTGTCTGTGTCAGTAGAGTAACGGGTCGATAGTCTCCAGTATGCCGAATCCTGCCAATTCGCGAGACACTCTGCTTATCGCAGGCACGCGCTTTTAGACGTTCCAACTCCTATAACAGCGATAAATATGTGTTTTTAGCTAGATGCTTTTCTCCCACAGGAGACACGCCATATTTTATTGAATTTTCGGAGACTTGAATTATAAGCCATTAACTCTATAAAGCACTTCCACACGACACAAACAATTCTTATTATACTAATAAAATAGCACAATGTTACAGGTTTCAATTGCATTCCTATTGACATGGTTTCTATTCATCCTGATATAATGTTTCAAAATTAGATGGAAGTCTGCAGATTTTATTTCCTTGTAGGTCGAAAGGCAGCTGTTAACACTCCAACTCACTCCAGCTCACTTCGCTGTTGGTAAATAAAATGGGAATACTATAGGAAGATGAAGATTTACATATTTTTAGATTTATTAATTTTTTCCATTTTTTTATACAGTTGATGGTTGTATTTTGTTTATAAGCTCATATTATTAGGACACTAGTATTATGATTAAATGAAAGGAAAATTATTATTAATTTTGTATGTTTGGTAATGGCACTTCGGGGTGGAAACTATAGTAACGTTTTCATGTTATTATTTAAAGTGGTATAAACACAAAGTAATTGTTCTTTCATTTAATCATAATGTAACGGCTTCTGTCATGGTTTTTTTGATATTAGTATTATACATTGTGTTTATATCGCAACCATGTATATCTAAACCGAAGTTTGTGTATAAACATTGTTGGTATACAGGAGTGGATTTGCATTCATAGTTACTGTTTATGTATTAGCATTGTTATTTTTGATTGATAGTATGCTTATAATATAGAATAGCAATGTTTAACATCTATTTAGTTTGATACTAAGTAGATTATAATAACATTGGAGAAAAATTACATTGTACTTATTCCAGAATATCAGAGCAATACTTTTGATATATGATCGAAAAGAATGTGTTAGTATTATAAATTTTTGTGAAAAAAATTTGCTATACTGGACTCCAAGCAAAGAATAGTTGTTATATATCTGATAGGTCCAACCGTTCATTTAGGATATTGTTATAGATGTTTTTGAGACCTATTATAAATCTTTATTGTTTCTTAAGTATTTAATTTGAAATCTTGGGTTTGATTATGTAAAATGCTCAGGCTATCTGAATTAGGTATGACCTGTTTGTAAAAAATTTTTAAAGGTTGAGTCTGTTTTGTTGAGTTTGAAAGAACGAAAATGTTCTTTGTATTTAAGATTAAAATTGTGACAAGTTCTACCTATTTGAAAGTTGTTACAGTCTGGGTAAATTAGCCAAATTCAGAGTTTATAAGCTAATGTGTCCAGACTGTAGAACTTGTCATAATTTTAAACTTCGAAGAACGTTTCCATTCTTTCGTAATTTTAAACTTAGATACCAGGAAAATTTACGTTCTTTCGTAATTTTAAACTTAGATACCAGGAACATTTTCGTTCTTTCGTAATCTTAAACTTAGATACCAAGAACATTTCCTTTCTTTCGTAATTTTAAACTTAGACTCCAAAAACATTTCCGTTCTTCCGTAATTTTAAGGTTAGATACCAAGAACATTTTCGTTCTTCCGTGATTCTAAACTTACATACCAAAATCATTTCCGTTCTTTCGTAATTTTAAGCTTAGATACCAAGAACATTTCCGTTCTTCCGTAATTTTCAACTTAGATATCAAGAATATTTTAAACTTAGATACCAGGAAAATTCTCGTTCTTTCGTAATTTTAAACTTAGATACCAAGAACATTTTCGTTCTTTCGTATTCTTAGATATCAAAAACAATTCCGTCCTTTCGTAATTTTAACCTTACATACCAAGAACATTTTCGTTCTTTCGTAATTTTTAACTTAGATATCAAGAACATTTTCGTTCTTCTGTAATTTTCAACTTAGATACCAAGAACAATTTCGTTCTTTCGTAATTTTAAACTGAGATACCAAGAACATTTTCGTTCTTTCGTATTCTTAGATATCAAAAACATTTCCGTCCTTTCGTAATTTTAACCTTAGATACCAAGAACATTTTCGTTCTTTCGTAATTTTCAACTTAGATATCAAGAACATTTTCGTTCTTCTGTAATTTTTAACTTAGATACCAAGAACAATTTTGTTGTTTCGTAATTTTAAACTGAGATATCAAGAACATTTTCGTTCTTCTGTAATTTTTAACTTAGATACCAAGAACAATTTCGTTGTTTCGTAATTTTAAACTGAGACACCAAGAAAATTTTCGTTCTTTCGTAATTTTAAACTTAGATACCAAGAACGTTTTCGTTCTTTCGTAATTTTAAACTTAGATACCAGCAAAATTTTAGTTCTTCCGTAATCTTGAACTTAGATCCCGAGAACGTTTTCGTTCTTTCATAATTTTAAACTTAGATACCAAGAACATTTTCGTTCTTTCGTAATTTTGAACTTAGATACCAAAAACTTATTCGTTATTTCGCAATTTGAAACTTAGATACCAAGAACAATATCGATGTTCCGTAATTTTTAACTTAGATACCAAGAACATTTTCGTTCTTTCGTATTTTTAAACTTAGACACCAAGAACATTTTCGTTTTTTCGTATTTTTAAACTCAGATACCAAGAACATTTTCGTTCTTTCGTAATTTTAAACTTAGATATCAGCAAAATTTTCGTTCTTTCGTAATCTTGAACATAGATATCAAGAACATTTTCATTCTTTCGTAATTTTGAACTCTGATACCAAAAACATATTCGTTATTTCGCAATTTTGAACTTAGATATCAAGAACAATTTCGTTGTTTCGTAATTTTAAACTCAGACATCAAGAACATTATCGTTCTTTCAACCTTCGCTAACAATTTTTTACAAACATGTCATACTTTTCTTAATTTAAACAGTCTAAACATTTTACGTATTCAATTCAAAGGTTTCAGATTAAATACTTTAGAATCAATAAACTTTATAAAGGTGTGAAAAACTCCTATAACATTATCCTGAATGAAAAGTTAGACCTATATCGAACTGATTATTCCCTTTGTTTTCGAAGCACTCTCAGAATATTAAATAATAATAATTATCCCAATGCACAATTCACTTTGTTTCCCGGGATCTACCTGTTTCGAAATTTCCGATGATCCCTTACTCGTAATTGTAATCTCATCAACCCCATTGTACTTTAGTTCCTATTTGTTCTCCGACTGTTTATTGTTAACCTCATAATTTTGATCTGTTTGATAATGGCACTTCGAAACCATAGTGACATTTCGATGTTATTATTGAAAGTGGTATAAAAACGAAGTAATTGGTCTTCGATTTAATCATAATGTGAATAGATGTTAACCTTTTAAATACTTAAGATGACTTCTAGGAAGGAGAAATTTGGAAAATACTGTCTTCGAACTTTGTATTCACGTATTTTCGGTCCTGTAACATTTTTCAGGAGACTTAGTACCTCGTCCAATCAGCTTAATGAAAATGATATATCATGGACATCATTATAGCGCCGAATATTCAACTACTATGTCAAAAAATTTGAGTCATCTAAAACAATCAATCCTGTTCGAGTGACCGAAATTAGTCACAGCAAATATCAATTGCGAATCAATCAACATTATTGATATTACATTAAAGGACGTAACAATATCAGATTGAGGAGAGGATATTAAGCTTCCAGACGAAGGAAACTTTGAATCTAATTACAAGACAGGGTGGCAATGAGGAGAACTGATTACCATTCTCCAGTTCATATACATCGGAAGACAGAATGAGATAAATTAATAGTGAGAGTAATTTCAATTTAAGATAAGTCACTATTCTCCGTCACACCTTCATCTTCATGTAACTAGTTATGTTACAGAACGCAATTTTTGTAGACAGTTACCTTCAAGTGTCTATTCTACTCAACTCCTCAATAGTAAAATTTTCCCTTGATAATGTATTAATAGGATCAGTAGGTAAATTGGATGACCTTAAACAAGGACATCCGATCACATAGAACTGTTATCGATACTCACTAAGTTTGATTGTAGAACGTAAACCTATTACGAAGTAATACCTGTCACGTTTGGCCACGATGTTATGGGAGGGATATTGTAGTTGATGCACAATTCATACTCGACCTGGTTTGTATGGCAATAAGCTTGTTCACATATTTGGTTTCTAAACTCATAGAATAATCGATTTATAACTGAGCTGCGCTCAGTAATACACTGATTCAGTTTGAAAACAGTTGATTACCAAGACCTTATTAGGTATACATTTTTTTTTCAACCATGTCAATATGTTCATTGATTCTCCCTGTTAATTGGAATATACTTTTTCTACGACAACATCGTCTATCAATCTACAGCAATAGTTCGAATCAAAAAATTTTTTTTACATCAGCTTCAGGAGGTTCTCAGGATCATTCATACACCTTAAAACCTCTTGGCAACCCCAACACCACCCATGGAGGGCGAAAATGGCCCGAAATCTCCGAGTCTTGAATTTTATTTTCTTAAGGAAAAAGGTTTTTTGGCATTTCGAGTGCACTCAGGAGGTTTTTTGGGTCTCTGGACACGAATCCGTAACCAGATTTACTTGCAATTCATCGTAGGGGTGGTAAAATCTAGGAAATTGACCAATTTTGCACCCCTATATGTTATTTTGCAATTAACGTGTTTTAGGCATTTCGAATGCAAACAATTTTTTGATTCGAACCTGCATGTTTTTTTATTATAGCTGAAATCCCGGTTCTCAGTCTGGACTACAAATTGAATCATAAGCATTTTGCAGAGAATATCATATTGCATAGTGGACCTGATACGTTATTTTCCATACGTACAAGGTTGTGGTTGAGAATGATACTATTTTGTACTCGTGTGAATTGCAGCCCTCTACTTCGTCTCATGCTGGAAACTTTCACACAAGCCTCATTTCATCAATTGAATTTTTCTTGTTTTGAGTCGCAGACCTATTTCATCCAAAGTTTCTGAACACAAAACGTGAGAATTATTACATCTAATAATATTTGAATTGTTCTTTCTCAAAAAAATCGTACCAGGTTCAATGTAGGTATATTAACATTTACATGAAATTGAAGTTACATTTTCCTTGCTGCCTTTATCGCTAGGTACGAGATTTCAAATACCATGGATAACATTTGAAACTACTTAAATTCTTCGAATATCTCATCGTTTTATTTTCAAATGCACAGCATCTGTTTGTATTCCTACTGGTTCGGAAGATGAAAATCTTTGACTTGTGGTATTCAAATATCACACTTCAGGTGCATGAGACTCTCTCTTTCAGAATATCCGAAAATATTTCAATTTAAAAATGCTGTAGAATCAGCACGAAGTGAGATCACCAAGTGAACGTACTAGTCTGAGCACTTTGAAAATTAATTTTTCAGCAGGTAAGACATACATATAATACAGGATGTTCGGGAACTACCTAGTAAGAATCAAACGATAACCTCTGCGGCCGATTTGAGGGAGGATATTGCATATAAAAATTTTCGATTTGGGTCTCACATGAAAAGTTATGGCGTTTTAAAAATAGTGGCAGAGATGTAGGTTCTATTGGTTATCTCAGAAGTGGCCCAACCTAAAGAGGACAAATTTGATGAGCAGTTAATGCTCAGCTAGAGTGACCATTCTGACATAATTTTTTACTTTACCGGAACATGGAACCACTATTGAATTTAAGAGTACAACTTTTCCTTTTTTCAAAATTTTAAATACTACTATATTGTTTAGATGGCCATGCAAAGTTGTGGGAAATCAATTGAAGACAATATTATAAAATTGCTACTGCCAACTAAATTTGATTTTTTTTCAAGTGAGGTCATTTCTGAGATAATCAATAAAATCTACATTCAGGCTGACATTTTAGAAGACCATTACTTCCTATGGTGGGCCCAAATCGAAAATTCTTATATGAAACGAAGGCCACTGTTTTATATTTTTGACTCACTTGCCGAAATCGCAGATTCACCTAAATAGATACTCAGTTCCCGGTATGAGCGTAGGCGAAATAATGTGGTCCTCAGGACGTAGGGGCTTGACTCACAAGAAAACGAAATTGAGTTAAATTCTGCAAATTTTAATGTTTCATGATGCTTTATCTTACCATGAAAGGGCTTATCTGAATTTCTCAAGGATAAGTTAAAAATACCATGAGCTACTTGGGCCCATCTTATATGCCTTAAAATGTTTACTGGACGGAGGGGCTTATGTACTTGGGCCTTCTCGTAAAAAATATATCCAGAGGACATCAGAATAACAGTAGTTTCACGAAGAGGCTTAACTAACGCTTTGCGCCTGCGCCTGAAGTTATATTATGCACGTCGCACTACGCATGTGGCAGCCATAGAAAATATTGCTGATGGTTAATTGGAAACTGCATGGTGGATACATTGTGCAGAAAATGACATTGAGGAAGCTTCTTCTCCTTTATATAGACAAATGTTTAAAAGTATGCAGTTGTCTTTTCATAGGCCTAAGAAGGACAAATGCAGTCATTGTATGTCGTATTTACTGGGATCTGATGAAATTAAAATAAATGATCCATATCAAAAGCATATAAAAAGGAAGAAACGTTCAGAGACTAGAAAGTGTTTGCAAAGAAAATCCAAATTTCATGAAACGTCTGTGGTTTGTGCTTCGTTTGACTTGCAACAAGTTATTCATGTAGGTATACCTACATTGATTGATGACAAAAGAAGGGTAGCATTTTTCAACTGTAAAATTTACTATATTGGTTTAAGAGATTCTTTTTGTTTTACCTGGAGTGAAGGAGTCTTGTGAGATAGCGACAGCTTTGTATACTTTTTTTAGACAGATACGACAAAGATGGATCTAAGACAGCATACCTATTCGCAGACGGATATGGGGGCAAAATAATGATTCAATTATATGCTCCACTCTATTATATGTGATTAACAACGTCACCAATTCGGAAAAGATATCTCACAGATTCTTTGCCCCTCACCCTGGTCAAAACGAAGGAGACTCGGACCATAGCGCCATTTCAAATGCTCAAAAATTATCTGGTGATATCATGGTTCCCACGTGATTCATTCCAGTATTTCGTCTAGCGAGAAAGAGGATTCCATAAACTGTTGTCCCTCCCCACTACACTGACTTTTTATATTTTGAAACGTTTTCACAAAAACTTCGACTTTTCTCCATACGTACAGAGAGAAAAATCAGAAAATCAGTACAGGTCAATCAGTTCAAAAAGGCAAACACCTTCTGGCTTACATTCGGTTATGCCCAATGATATATTCGAGCCTTACGAAGAACCACCTCTAATTTCAGAAGAAAAATACAGAAATCTATTGGAGCTTTGCAGTGGTGCTACACCAGTTGTTGTGTAAGAAAGAGGACATTCGGACTTTTATTGCTCATTACCTTACACATTTTCGTTTTTCTTACTCGGCATTGTCTGTTTTTATCAAACAGCCGAATAATCTCAAAGTATCTCATCATATTAGTTTGTAGTGGGCTTATCTCACAATTTTTTCAAGGCACGGAAGGGTTTACCTGCAAAAAAAAGTATAGCTTCCTGTTTAAATTTTTTCAATTCAATTATTTTTGAATAAATTTTCTGTATTTTATATGTTGTTCCCGTCAAAAAACTATAAAATCTTTGGGACGTTCTCCTGAGAACTATAGTGTATTCAGTTGAACCTCTACGTCGTGAGGAAGACGATAGGTTCTAGTTGGGAATCTGTTTAAACTGACTTACCCATTTCACGAACTGAGCAATCCGTAGCTGTTCAAAATCCAAATTTCGATATACTAACTAGTATTCCCAGAATATAAGAAAATTTGACAAACTAGCACGCAAAAAATTTTACAAATTAACCTACTATAACGTTGACGCTTGGGGTTCCGAACAAAAATTCCAAAACAAAAGTTTGGCCTTTTTGCGAAAGCAAGTTGACTTGTTGCCAGTTAACAATTTTCCTCACACGATTATTCGACTTTGCTCATATAGCGAACTTCGGGAAATGCGCAAATGCGGCGTATGACCCTAGCATCTACATTACCGAGTTCTATAAGCCTGTAACAATATAACATACCTTGACCCAGGTATGAATTATATATAAATTCTCGCAAAATAGGTCACATTAACACTTACTTATATTTTCTCGTCTTAACGTACGTTTCGGTCCCAAGACCATCATCAGAAGACTAATTACGTCTAAAACTGGATTACTTAAAACTAATTGTATTACACCAAGCGTCCTTATCGCACCAATCTGAATTAAAATGCCCACGTCGCCGAAACAAACAGAAACACGAATAATCAAAATTGTAACACATCAATGTTATAAGTGTAGTATATCAAGAATCCACTGCTAAGAAGTACTCTTAATAAATGCAAATTCATGTCAACGGAGTCAATGAACGACTAGAAACGAGAACATTGGGTTCAAGCATCCACTTTCAAACAAGATGTTAGATTTACGAGATAGTAGAAAAAGGTTTGTCAGTTATTGGATATATACTATTGACATTCTACCTAAAATATACTTTCAACATTATAAAGACGCATGTAGGAAATTGCAAGAGTTGAGATAGGTGCAATAAGGACGCTTTGTGTAATACAATTAGTTCAAGTAATCCAGTTTTAGACGTAATTAGTCTTCTGATGATGGTAGTGAGACCAAAACGTACGTAAAGACGAGAAAATATAAAGCATAAGTGTTAATGTGGCCTATTTTCCGACAATTTATATATAAGCCTGTAACTTATAAAAAACTGAATCTATATATCATGTACCCACATAAAGTATGAATAATTACTTAAATGAATGGAACAATCTCTAAAATGTGTTCTGAAGTAATTGGTTGCATGTGCGTGCCCATGTACCCTGAATTCTCGAGCATAAAAAATTCATTGTCATTGATATGCGTCACTTTTAGTTACGTTTAATTCAACACTTCCTATAATTTGGACTCATTTTAATTCAATCTGTTTGAGATGGCAAAAGATGATTCGATTTGAGGCAAGTTGACTGTATTCCCTCGTAAAGTCAAAATGTGTAGAAAATTCATCTAAAATACAATTCAGGGAGTGGTGAATGAATGAGGAAGTTCAGATGAAGTGAGATTCAAAATCTAGAGATCGCCATAATATTTTCTAACGAAACACGGAGAAATAATCAACAAATGAACAAATTGGTTGTAACATATTATCCACAGAAATGATAAGGTTTCTCTAGATCGACCAGTAAAACTGCAGCAATAGTTCCTGTCAGCTGGTTTCGCTCTCTAGAGCTCATCATCAGAACGAGAAACTACGATACTACTCGATCTAGAGAAGCAAATCTATCTTTGTGGATAATATCTAACAAAGTAATTTGTTCAAGTATTTTGTTACCTTAGTGTAGCATCTACCCCTCTTGTAAATGGGGTTCAATGCTCTGATCTTCATTCCATCGTGAATCTTTTATGAATTGAGTCTTCTTGTTCCAACAGAAAGTGGATGATGACGTATTTCTAAAAATATCGATCTACTTTCTCGGGAACGCAATATCAAGCTACCTAAAGCTCTCAGACGTTGGCGCAGTATGCGTGACTCAAATTTGTTATTGAAAGTGAAAACATTCCCAGATATTGATTTCATTATTAATTATTGATAAAGTTTATTATTACCTTTGAAGTTTACGGCTTATTTCAGTTCAAAATTCTGTAATTATACAATCTAACGTAGAAAGTGACTGATCGACCCATTTGATGTCTACAACTGGACATCATGTCTCTGATTAATGATGTATGCAAAAGTGATGAATATGGGTTACGTCAAGTAATTAGTGTTATGTACTTCTTGATAGTTGATTTATGGATTTAGGTTTAGCTCGAGTTTGTACATCCGTTTGTGTAGTGTACATGGTGTGAAACCACTGTATACGTTATTTGTATCAGATAGAATATTGCAATATTTGCATCATGTATAAGATATTATCATCAATAATGTTACTTCAGGAAGTAAAAAAATTGTAAATAAATTTCCAATAGCTATATAGTAAGAAAATTGCATGTACTATTCAAAAATTCAATTGTGGAAGCCGTTACTTCGTGATAGTTTATCATTTTGACGAAATAATAAATAAAACTACTTTGTTTTACTATAACTGATATTTAATATAGTCGTTACTATAGTTTCAACACTAAACGTGTCATCTTCAGACGAAAAATGAATTTAACAAATATTAAATCTACTATATATAGGTTAAAGAAGGATTTCAAACAAATTTTATGGCTATAGGAAATAGTTCTAGGAAAAACCAGAGAGGGGTAAGGTGATTAGGTAATTCCGTGTTGCGGGTATATTTACTAAAAGACTTTAAATACTAAAATCAGGTTATTAATACATTGAAGAGATTACTGTAATATAGATCTATTTGATCGTTTAGGATCTTATTATCATACATCTTCATTCCTTTGAAAATTACCATTGACTCTAATATATTTAGTTTTAAAGTTTTATCTTGACTATGTAAAATTTGGACATTATTCAAATTAGGAAAGGTATGGCCTGTTTCTAAAATATGATTTGCAAATGAAGAATCGGTTTTATTATTTTTAAAGGAACGAAAATGTCCTTTATATCTAACTGCTATGTTACGGCAAGATCTACCTATGTAAAAACTATCACACTCTGAACAAGTTAGTTTATAAACTTCGGGTCTTTTAAGTTTGTCAGTTTTATCTTTCGCATTAAACAGAATATGAGATAATTTGTTTGGTGGTTTGAAGCTGATGGTCAGGTTATGATGGGATAAGATGTTTGCAATTTTTTCGCTTATAGGACCAAAATAAGTTAAAGAAACTTATTTTAATGAGTTATCTTTGTATTTTATAAAGGGATAAATGCTATTGTAAATTAATTTTTGTCTTTTTCTATTTATTAATTTAGAAACTACTTGAGGACCGAAACCGTTGTTTGTAGCAATGACTTTGATTGTATCTAGTTCTTTACTAAGATTTTCTTCAGATAGGGGGAGGGAAAAGGCTCTATGTATCATTGAATGAAAAGCAGCTAGCTTATGACTATGGGGGCTATGTAAAGAGGTACAAATTACTGTATCTGTGAAGGTAGGTTTTCTGTAAATATCGAATGAGATGCTATCATTATGATGTGATAATGTTAAGTCTAAGAAATTTATTTTGTGATCCATTTCTGTCTCTAATGTGAATTTTATGTTGGGATGAATATTATTGATGAATGATAAGAAAACATCTAATGGTCTAGGTGTATCTTTGAAGAGGGCTAAAATATCGTCTACGTATCTGTACCAAAATTGAACGATCAACTAGATTTATGTTACAGTAATCTCTTCAATGTATTAATAACCTGATTTTAGTATCTAAAGTCTGTTAGTAAATATACCCGCACCACTAATCTACTCACGGAATTACCTAATCACCTTACCCCTCTCTGGTTTTCCCTAGAACTATTTCGTATAGTCATAAAATTTGTTTGAAATCCTTCTTTAACCTATATATAGTAGATTTAATATTTGTTAAATTCATTTTTCGTCTGAAGATGACACGTTTAGTGTTGAAACTATAGTAACGACTATATTAAATATCAGTGATAGTAAAACAAAGTAGTTTTATTTATTATTTCGTTAGCATGTACTATTGTTTAATTGCAGTTCAAACTTAGTGAAAAGTTTCCAATTGAACAGCACATGAAAATACCGGTAAGTTAATTATGAAGATGAACCTGGCCCAAAACAAGAACTACTGTCGAGTTGTTTAGGTAGAAAAGAAAATCTCATTAGTTCCAATGATTTGTGCAAATTGATGGTGACTTGTAATATACCGTTACAAAGATTAGATTTTCGTTTTTACGTACGTTTCTCAAGACCATTTTCGGAAAGCGTTTTATGTCTAAAACGGGAATCTCTGAACAATATTTACAAAAAAGAATGCATGACCATAAGTATAGTACAAGAAACGAAAACTATGAAGACTTCACCACCCTTGCGAAACACTGTTTTGATTATAACCATCCATTCGATTACAAAAATGTTAATATTTCAACTAAGGAAACCAATCATTATGGAAGATCTATTCTGGAGATGATCCACATAAAAATAAATCATAGGACAGATATTCAGTCACTCAGTCAGATTTACACCAATTCAATTAATTAAAACCCTCGCAAATTCCTACATGCGTCTTTAAAATGTTAAAAGTATATTTTAGGTAGAATACTCGATTAGCAATATTTCTAGTATATTACCTATTACCTCATAAATATTCAACATCTGGTTCGAAATCGGATACTTGAGCGTTAAATTTTTGGTCCTCGTGTTTTAGTTCGTTTTGGCGACTTGAGCATTTTTAATTGAAATTAGTGCGATGGGGACACTTTGTGCTTGATACAATTGGTTTTAAGAAACGTGTACGTAAAGATGAAAATGATGAGCATATGTATCAGTTGACCTATTTCTCGAGAATCTACATATAATTGATACTCCGGAACTTAAGAACTTCTTGGAATAATATACGTAAGAGTTTCGAAAGATTTCATTCCAAAATTGTATCAGGATGATCTACAAAAATTAGGAATGTATTTTCGGAGAACCATATTAGGTTAAGTGTAGATTCTGATGTAAAAGGAAGATACATTGTGAATTTTATGATAGGTGTCCTAAATATTCAAAATGCTCCAAGCTTTTCGCTGGTTGTTAAAGTATTATACAGGACGAACAACTTAACAATTATGTGTTTCGCAAATGAAACAGTTTTTTCGTTGTTATTTTTACCAAAGCAAGTATCTGTTAAGAAAGTCTTGTACATGGTGACATATGGTGTCGCCTATGGATTTTAACGATCTTAATTAATATAATATTCGGAGAGATCATATTTGTTTCAGTAATCCTGTAACTTCTTATGATTTGAAACGAAGCTTTTTCAGTTACTAAAATGTATTACAGGATGAGCGTCTCAGTTTTTTAATCGATACAATCGAAACAAATATACTTACATGATAATTTTTTGCAGTTTTAAGGAATAAGATTACAAACTTAATTAGTAACTTTAATGTAAAAAGTAATAGAAATATAATTTCATGTATAAAATAAAATTTATATTGTAGCTAAATGGATTTTATAATATTACTCAAATCATACGGAAAATTTATTACACACAGAAAGAATAAAAATGGTTGAATATTGTAATGTATTGTAGTAATTATACGAAAAATGAATTACATTGAAAAATTAAACAATAGGTGTATAGAATATAATCATGATAGATTGCATATTTTCGTTTTTGGAGCATATTGAAGACTAGAGTATATTGGCCCAGCTGTAACCATAATTTATTATAATTTGTTGTTCAACGCTTAATATCCGATGTGGAACTTGAATTCTGGTGTAGACCTCTAATCTTTCATATCAGTTTGTTTATGTGCAGGTTTCATTTTGATTTCCCTAATATATTATACACGAAACACTTCTTGCCAGCCTTTAATTTGTGAACTGTTCTCAGAAATTTTGTTGAAATTTACAAATCATTTACCAATTAAGATCGTTTGCTCAGTAGGTAATAATTTATTCATGTTTGAATTTTATAACATTGTATGTTTTGAAACTTATCAAGTTCAAATTCTTGATACAAATTTATTAAATAAATTCAGTAATCAGGAAATAAGTCACATCAACATTATATGTTCACTATATATTATATATAGTAAACATATGTGATCTATTCCCCGAGAATTTACATCTAATTCATACTTGGGTCAAGAATCATTATAATAATAATCGAAAAAGTAGACCTCAATTTTATTGTATAAATATAAACATTCCAACAACTAATAATAATGGAATTTGCAAGAATATTACGATAATAAATACAATTCAATCTTTACGTAGAATATGTATTATATATAAATTGTCGGGAAATAGGTCACATTAACACTTATGTTTTATATTTTAGTCTTTACGTACATTTCGGTCTCACGACCATCCTCATAAGACTTATTATCTCAATAACCTGATTACTTAGAACTAATTGTATTAATACAAAGCGTCCTTATCGCACCAAAATGCCAACGTCGCCAAAACGAACAGAAACACGAAATCGAAATTGTGACACTACAATAATATAAGTATGATATATCAAGAATCCACTATTTTGTAGAAATCTCAAAAAATACGAACAAATTTCATCATAGTCTACGAATGACTAACAAACGCGACGAGTTCAAGTATTTACTTTCGAACCAGATGTCACGATTTATTAGGTAATGAAAGAAGGTCTGGCCTTTGAGATATACTTTTGACAATTCTACCTAAAATATACTTTAACATTATAAGGACGCAAGTAGGAATTTGCAAGAATATTAAATAATCAAGTTAGTATAAATATGACTTAGTGTCTGAACGTCAGTCTATGATTTACAGATTTGGAGTCACGTTTTATGTGAATCATCTCCAGAATAAATCTTCTACAATAATTGGTTCTCTTAGTTAAAATATTGGAATATTTGTAATCGAATTGATGGTTAGAATCAAAGCAAGGGCGGTGGAATTTTCTAAGTTTTTATTTCTTGTGCTATACTTATGGCCATATATTCTTTTTAGTAAATATTGTTTGGAGATTCCAGTATAAGTCCCATCACAATCTAAACAATTTGAATTATATACTGTGTGGGTTTGTTTATCTTTAGGTATTACAGGTTTTAGATTTGAGGAATATTTCCCAACACAGTTAGTACGCTTATGCGCAACATTTATATCGAACCGTTTCAAACATTTCTTAATTTTCTCTGAGGTCTCCGGAATGTATGGTGAAGTTATATAATTGTCTGTATTACCTCTTATGTTATTTTTATATGACAAACCATTATCGATTTCGTTTATTCTCTCTTTAATTATAGGATTGAAGAATGTTTTTGGGTAGTCATTCATTTACAGTGTATTACGAACAATTTTAAAATTTTTGGGACGGTCCTCTGCGTGGAAAATTTAACCAAGCGGTCTGTGAGGCTGTTTATTACACTTTTTTTATAACAAGCTGGTGCAACGGAATTGAAGTGAAGATAACGTTGAGACCAAACTTCTTTAGTAAGAATCTTTAATGTAGAATATGTGTATTTGTTCGAAGAACATCGATGGAGAAATGAACATTCGTATTTTTGCTAAAGGTTTGGAGGTTATAGGCATGGGGAAATACCTCACTAGTTGAAGAGTTACACAACTTCGCTGTTCGATGAAAAAATTAAGTCTGGTAGGAAGAAGATCGGCAGGTCTCGAGCTTGGCAGGGGAGAGGTGACTAGTTTGAGCTCGTCTAGTTCGCCTATCTGGAATTTCTCGTGGTGGAACGACATACAAGACTTCTGATGAACACCGACCTAGGAAATATTTGTAAAAAAGGCAGAGATCTCCCACCTTTCTACGATATTTCAAAAAGGTCAATGAATTCGTAAGTGTGACATCATCAATCAGACGAATAGCTGTCCTTTGGATAGAATCTAAGAGCTTCAGCGTATGTTTGGAGTCAAACTTCAGGACAGCTCGAATCTGTGGTTTGTAGATTATGAGATGTTGCTGTAATGTAAAGTAGCTCTTGGCACGGAATAGAAAACCAAGTTTTTGTGAAGCGGTTTCCGCAATGAACCTCATATGATCGTCCCAAGAGAAGGTACTGTTGGTGGTGCTTATCAATCTATAATGATTCCTACAGGACTTAATCATCCTCCGAACGTTATTTTACAATTTGTCTGAACTATAACTTTTAAGTATACGAATGTGATATATGATCAGATTAGCTTTTCATTCGCTATTGATTGGCTTCCTTGAGAAAGTATCAGACCAGAAAGCACTCATAAATCAAAATGAATTATATTTCCAACAAGATGGGACACTTCCACATATTCCGGTTGTTGCTCGTCAATCGGTATCCAATAAATTCGGAAATAAATTTTTGGATTGGTAGGGCAGGACCACGGTCGCACATACAGGTCCGGGAACTCGTATGTTTGACATGGGTCTCTTACGCCAAACTCGTAGTCCCTCGCTCAGCCACTAGCTAGCACTCGGATCGAAGTGGTAGAACGATTTCTTTCCGGAATCGCAAGCAGTGTTACTGAGTATTTTGATTTGAGAGAAGAATAGAACTGTTACTCTTGTCAAAATGTATCACTCACCTTAAAAATAACTTCCCCTTTTTCGCACACATAAAAGACCTCTTTAAAACGATTTCTTTCCGGAATCGCGAGCATCCACTTTTTTCGCATTTCCGCATCTTTCGGCACTTTAGAAACAGAAGTTTCTTGCTTTGTACCCCGTTTTGCATTTCGGCACAATGCACGGTTTCGTAATTTGTTTCTAAAAACCCAGCTTTTCCTTATGTTTACAAGTCAAGAATGACAGTCACAGAACACTCTTCGACTACTGCGCCACCCTTTTTGGTACTACGCGACAGTTCTCGCTTAGCGGAGTCACTTCTCACATAGGAAGCAGCCCCGAGTTCCCAGACCTGTATGTACAACCGTGGACAGGACCAATCAAAGGGGATCCGAAACAGCCATCCTTAACGTAACTGGATTTTTTCATTTATATGGATCGCTAGGTCTCAGGCTTATGATCCTGTAGGCACCCCAAAATTGGAGGCAATTAAAAATCAATGTACCTCGTGCATTTGAATGCATTACACCCCTTTTGCTCGAAAAAGCATTTACGAATTGTTTGAAACGTTCACACATTGTTCTAATTTAGGTTAGTACATATCAGTGGAATTAAAGTGTATCAAGCTATGTATCTATAGACTTGCATTGGTTTGAGTTAAACTTTTCATAAGCTTTGCTGAAGTTCATATAAAAGTACAAAAATAAAAATATTATCTTCCATGTTTATTTCATATGATTGACATATTCCACAATAACAACATCACGTGTCATGAAATATAAATTAGAATGTAAACGGAAGGCGGTGTCTGGGTGTGTTCCATTATGCTAATTCAACAAATAGTGTTTCGAAATTACCATCGAAATACCATATCATCGATAGGGAAATTATGAACACGAATAAGTATATCCACATGTTCATTGTGTTTCTGCAGCAGCTGACGAACTACAATAATTATTATAACTAGCTGGAATATCTTGCGTTGCGTGAACTACAGGATAGAAGAATTTTTTTGCTCCCACAGTATTTTCCATATGTGTATTACATCTTTAGGAACAGCGTGTTATCTTTAATAATCTTAAAGTAATTGCCATTGCTTCGCTACTGTTCTCATATGCGTTAAGAGGTGGAAAAGAGATTCTTACGAAATCTCGTGTAGCTAGTGACATTCCTCTGGTCAAGTGTGCAAAATTTAGTCACGATCAGTACTTATGTGCGGGGTCAGAAGGGGAGATGGGGTACACTTCTTAAAATTTCATATATACAATGACTTTCCTCTTGTTTTGATGGTCAAGATGCAAAATATCATCAAAATCGATATTTATAAGCTTTGAGAGGAGAGGAAGGGCATGAATTAGTTGTTTCGGAATCTCACACGACACTGACTTTTCCCTTGTTCTGAAGGTCAACAGATTAGTCCAGTCATCCTGGGAAATTTTACAGCAAAAAAATCCAAAAAATTCCAATGGACTTTTTTAACGTATAAGGGGGTGTTTTGGTGCGCTCAAAACGATGGTATGGTCCAAATTGAGCTACCGGATACAGAACATGCCGCAAATTACAAATTTATGGCAATTTTTCGGCCATTTTCGGGTTTTGCGAAGATATAACAGAATCTATGCATTTTTATGAAAATAGTCAAGAGAACAAAGTTGTAGTGCTTATCAACACTCATGATCCGGTTCAAACTAGATGGCGTTAGCGTTCTTAGAACTCAAAATATGACGATTTTAATGTGGCGAAAATGACCATTTTTGCGTTTCTCGAAGATAGGGCCGAATCTATGCATTTTTATAAAAATAGTCATAGGAGCAAAGTTATAGTAGTCAAAAATACTCGTCACCTGGTCCAAACTAGATGAGTTCACGATGAATAAGTGTCTACTCTGTTTGAAAGTCAGTTCAAGTGAGGTCGTGTTCCTCGATGAATCAAAATTAGCGGCTATTATCAATTGAACGCAAACTACGAGTTCATACGAGCCAAGCGTTTATTGAGGATGGTCGAACAAAGGTTGTACATGGAAGGTGTCTAGAAATATTTGAAAATTTAGATTTATGCTGGCCACCAGATGACGAATTAGTAGAAGAGGGCCAAGATTTTGATATGGAAAAATCGAACAATGAAACGGTATATATAATATATATTTATGTATACTAAATTATTATAATTAATGTGTCAATATTAAAATTACCTAATCAATCTATTAGATCGATGAGTCATTGTGCGCTGAAGACATTTCTATGAGTAGTATCTATGGGGAGGACTCTTCTTCTATTTTATCGGACGACCCAAGTTTTAATGATGATGACGAACCGATACAAGGACCAAGTCATAGTCAAAGTATACCAGGTCTGTCGGAGCCTCCCTTCCATCGTTTCTCCCGCTGCTCCAATAACAGCCTTGCTCTCATCAGCTCGTCGCCGGCACTTAACAACATCATATCATGTCGTCGTCTATGACATTAATGACATTAAATAAACGAAATAAACGACCAATCAGATTGCACTGAAATTTTAAAAAGAGTAGAAGGGAGGCTCCGGCAGACCTGGTATACTTTGACTATGGACCAAGTCAATTAGAGCGATCACCGTCAAGTTTTGAATTTGATAAGCTTTGTATAATTGTATAATATGCGCTAAAGATACTTCAGAAGTTTTCATTTCTGCGGAAGCAAAAAACCCCAAAACAAAAGGGAAAAAGTTTGTAAATTCGTTAAAACAGACAATTTACTTTATTAAAAGCGAGACTTCAAGAGAAAAAAATGACTGATATAGAGAAGCTAGATATCATCAACAGTTATTATTTTTTTGACGCTAACACGGCCATATTTTGAGTTTCATGACCGCTAACGCCATCTAGTTTGGACCAGATTACTGGTATTTTTGACTACTATAAATGTGTTCCTCTGACTATATGCATAAAAATACGCAGGTTTTGTCCTATTGTGAAAAAAAGACAAATAGTTATAATTTTTTTTACGCTAAAACGGCTATATTTTGAGTTTCATGACCGCTAGCGCCACCTAGTTTGGACCAGATTTTTGACTACTATAACTTTGCCTACGCCACTATTTTTATAAAAATGCATAGATTCGTCCCTATCATCAAAAACGCAAAAATTGCCATTTTCGCCACATTAAAAAGGCCATATTTTGAGCTCCAAGAAGGCTAGCGCCATCTAGTTTGAACCAGATGATGAGTGTTGATAAGCACTACAACTTTCCTCTCCTGACAATTTCCACAAAACTGCATAGATTTTGTTATATATTCGAAAAACCCGAAAATGGCCTAAAATGACCTAAAATCGGCGATTTGCGGCATGTTCCGTATCCGGTAGCTCAATTTGGAGAATACCATAGTGTTAAGCGCACCAAAATACCCCCTTATACGTTGAAAAAGTTCATTGGAATTTCTTGGACCCAAATTTTTGTCAGGATGACTGGACTAGATCGAAACAAACAATTAAATAGAATGTTTATTTTTCATACAAATCTTCAGTTTTATTCTAATATTGATATTTTGCAGACTTAACCTTATATCAAAAGTAATGTGTCCACATGAGATTACGTTGAAACTACCTCATCCGTATTTCCGACCCTTAAAGCAGATAAGTACCATAGTTAAGCACGGGCATATTATTTATGAATTATTTGAGCTTACAAATCAGAAGATTGAGAATAGTTGGAAGATGTACCTGTGGGAATGTCAAAATAAAGGGAAACGCCTGCAAAGTCGGAAGGGGGTGAAATGTAAGAACATTATTAGATTATATTATAACCTGAATGAGTCGGACTAGTTATAGTATGACGTAGATGAACTTTTGGTTGCTTGAATTTCCAAGATTATGTCAATATCATTTCGCATTATAACAAGTGATTCAAGCAAATAAAACCGTCAGTCATGGTTCAACTATTATCAATGAACCAGAACAAATGAACGAGTTTGAAATTAGTTCATAGATAACATATGAAACTTTGAGAAGTTCATGAGATTGAATCGGCAGTTCGGTGATTGATCCAGGCCGAATTAACATCGATTCAGGATGAAAATGACCCCATTCCCAGGCGACTCAACTATTTCATTCTTATCTGTTATAGTTGAGGTAATTATAGAGTCTAATAGCTATGCAGATGTTGTAATAGTGTGAGAAAATTCATTTAATGTGGAATACATTAACATTTATTAGTGATAAAAAATTCACTCTGGATTCGTCTTGACATTCCAACCTAAATAATTACTTTGATCTACTAAGAGTAAGAATTCTCTTGAAGGATGTATTTTTCATTATTGATACCATTCCTGTTACGTATCTCTTCATGTTCGAGTGATTGAATATTTATATTACTTACTGGATCTGACATGAACAGCAATCTGGAAAATATCTCGTTGTTGGTACTTTACAATATTCATATAGGCATGATGCTTACATACGTTGAGTTTTGCATAATGAATTGAAAATATACTTACTGATATTCAAGTTATTGGAGATGTTATATTTGTATGTATATTGTATAGTACCTGATGCGCAATCAATAAAAGTCGAATGTTGGTATGTTCCAAATTATGTTTGCTCATTTCCTTCATGGAAGCGTTTAATGTGAGTAGTATAAGCCATGTATCAGTTCTGATTATGGAGCAATCATCACATTTATATCATACATACATACATATGTGAATTTATATAGCAGTAAAATGCGAATTGTGAGTGTGGGAATAGCGAATTCGTTTCAGAGGAGGATGAAGCGTAACATCGACGACTCTGCTGACTAGTGGAAATAGCGTGACAATGGTCACATTGCATTTTTTGGAATGATATACTTGCACGAGTATACAGATTGAGTTTAAATGAATTAAATACGTTTGAGCGAGATTCGATCAATATGGGGGAACGCACATGACAGAAGTCTAGGTAGAATATATGCTGCCTCCGAATAATTTTGTTGTGTGGTGACCATAAAATAGTTATCTGAAGATGGTGCAGAACTAGAATTGAATTCAAGTACCTACCTATACTGTACATTCATTTTATCATTCTCTGAACAGATTCGAGATATATTGCAAATTCTTGAATCAATGGATAACCGTGCTTCTGTCGCAAATTATTGCCGTTACCCGAAAGTAAAGAGAGTCAACCGGGTTGGCCGCATCGCATATTATCAAATACAACCTACAACAACAATAGCGTTCTACTTCATTCTCTTGTAGAACAATACAATCCGTGTAGCTCACGCCATGTCACGAAACTCTCCTATACACCACGGATAGCTCAATCTGCATATCTTATCCCTTTTACTAGTGAATAAATGCCGTAGTTCAGATCAGCTGAAAATAATGCTGTTATTCCATTGATTTTATGTTTTTCTGAGCGAAAGAGATTCTTAATAATATTAAATAAAACTGAAAAATAACCATGGAATGATCACAGAACTGAATATGAGCTCTAAAAAATTAAATGAATCCTCCGAATTTAATTTCATGATGAAATCGGCCTCCTGCATTGGCAAGACAATACCCCAACACAAAAACCTCTACTACTCACATTGTCTCGCCACTTATTGCAACCAAAAGCAACCAAAGAATTTTCAAAGTGTATCTTTAAATAAGGAATGCTATGTTCTTAGATTTTTGAAATCTGTAAATTTCTAACTAGCAGAGGAATGCAAGAATGTGAGTCAAGCTCATAATATCTGTCGACTGATTACTTTCAACAGCTCTGTTTGCTGCTGGCATCTCCTTTGCTGCACTGGCGAAACTCGGTATATTAATCTCGCTATGAATAATTCTCAATATCTACCATTCTAGGCGTTCATTGTGTCACGTCTCCTTTGCTCTAGTGGAAACAGACATGCGGCTATATTTTGATACTAGCATAAAGTCCTATATACTGGCTATGATATAAATTCCAATTTGTATAATTTTGACTACCAATCGTCGGGACTGATTCTGATTTTGTTGAAACTTGGTTAGTAGGTTCTTATAGAACTTAGGACACTATGTGAGATTTTCGAAACCGTGCTCTTTATTTGACGGAGAATTATTGACCAAAACCGTTTGACGTCAGAGCACCGTAGAACAGTGATTTTCCTAATCAAATGAATTCTTCTGAGTACCGCTGGAGATGATGATGATTCGCATTTCGTTTGTTCTTAAACCAAACATATTTTAGCAGTGTCATGTATATTAGCATAATAAATCATAATTATTTAAGTGGACCTTGGAATAAGCTCAATCCGCTTACAATGGGTTTATGAGTATTCCGAAAGACAATGACACTGGACTTTCCTATCCAATTATATACACTCCTAACATCTCGCAGAAGGGTTTCTAAGCAAATAATGGGAATCCCTCAACAATATTTAAAGGTTAGCATCTAAGAACTCTTTTTTTTTGTGTGATAGTTATCAAAATGATTTTTTGCCATGCATATGTGTTAGTGTGACCTATTTCCCGGGAATTTATTTATAATTCATACCTGGATCAAGAATCATTATTAATTTGTCGTTGGTGTTATATTATTGCAACGCATAATAAATCATATTATTCTTAATGAGAGTATCTGACTGGAAAAATGATAAAAATGATTATTCAGCATAATATATGACAAAGTATTGGTTTCGACAATAAATATTTGAAGTTAAAATACTTAGTCATATTATTGAACATATTTGAAACACAGTTTAGTTTAAAATATTTTAAGGGATATATAAAATAAGATTAGTGGGACTCAAGATATTCCTAACAGGAAGCCTTCTAGCGAAACTGATCAGGAATAGAAGTTTCCAATCTTAACCAGAATAATTTCTGACCAATGGCGCATAGGCTTTGCGAGTTTGAAGGCATACAATACCTCATAAATCACTGTATTTGTTTTGAAATTTTTGTAAACAGAAAATTTCATTGAAATTATAGCTTACCAAGTTTGATCGTTTTAGAATATAATGAAGCAAATGTAAAAATTTTCAAAAACTTCAACCCTATATCTTGGAAACGAAGTGTACTGAAAAAAATGTTATATCAAAGCCAGCTTTCAGTTTTAATTGTTCTGTCATTTATCAAAGTATGAACAAACAAATGGAAACATCCTGTATACATCTCCTTCCGTATCAAGTACACGAACTAATTTCAGATTAGGAGAAAGCGGAGAAATAACCAGCAGCAATTATGCGAAAGCACATGCGTACGAAGAAGATAAGCAAAATTTAACATCATTCCAACATTTCACTTCGAGAATTCATAGGCACTGGGGGAACAAGGGAAAAGCGTAATAATTATAATTATTGTAACATTCTGAACTATAAAATGTAACTATATATCAAAACTTTAGGAAAGTCGAGTGTGTTAAGGTCATGTACTTTGAAGTGCGAGAAACAGAATCTAATTCATAATTTAATGGTGTTGATACATCATATTATAATTCGTAATGGAATACCAATACATTAATGTATTCAACATCGAAGTGGTAGTTTGTGTAATCTGAAATATTATAGTAAACCATTAATAACCCTCAACAAGAATTTGTTTCAAGCATTCAATAGCTTCAATACATCAAATAGTTGATTTTGATCCAAACAAGTTTGAATGGAGCGATTTGAATTTCTTCACAACTAGAATGATATCTAGAAAACTCCTCGGATTCTCTCATCGTTTTCCATTGTTAGTCTATTCAATAAAAAGTAGTATTTCAAAGGTAACGTTCAATTTCCAAGCTTCGGGCACGATTGAATAGAGTAAAATGAAAACGATGCCATTTTAACTCGTATTATCATTGCCACGAATACCCGACAACGACTTCCAATATATACAGCATGTTTAGTCAGTCTGATAGTTGTTGAATGTGAACATGAATACTTCATACCCGTTATAGATAACACTAATCTTTTGTATTAACTATTGATCTTCATTTTGATTCTACCAACCCATCGGAATGCTCATCCAGGAAAACCATAATTAGTCAATTACAATTCACTGCATCTTATCGATATCTTCAACGATAATCAAACTTCTTCCCTCATTTCACGGTTAAGTAATTCAACTTCTTAGGATGAAACAGGATCTGATAAAAAAAATATAGCTCTAAATGATGAGACTGACTCAGCTTAGCTTATAATCGTTTTCTTCTAACAAAAGGTTTTTATATTCTGTCGTATACTCCCCATCTTGCTGCTGAGGTATTTTATCTCCTTTATTTGCCATATCGCCGTTAAGTGCGTGTTCTTCAATTTCCCTGTATGCATTTGAAAACCCGATATCGCTAAAACTATCGGGGCAGTCAAGATCACAATCTCCTTTTGAGGACATTTCAATTTCTGATTCACAGCTGCTTGATTTAACTGTTTTCCTCTCCACATTTTTCATTTTATTCTGATTATAGTTAGGCTGAACAACTGTTCCTGTTCAATTCTTTTCACCATTCTGTGGCATTTCTGTTAAAATTTTTGTAGTCTAGTGTTTTTTATTTGACTACCTCTTTCTCCAGTGCCTTCGGAAATGGGCCTGTTTGTTCTGGGGTGATGAGTGCTACTTGAATGAAAACATTACTTAGAATATTAATTTGTATCTCGTCATTTTCATTTTGTTCTGAAACAGATTTATTATCAGGATTCGATCTATTAGACACAAAAGATGTTAAAAAGTCTTTATCGGGAACATTGTCTTTATTAAAGGGAAAAAATCCATACTTGGCTAGATATTAAGGAGCGTTAATCCGTTTCATTCTGCTAATGAATAGTTTTCATATTAACATGTCAGTTGTGGTTATCGAGGCGAGACTTGAGAACATTTTGTAAAATTTGCAGGGTGTTCTGAAGATTTGTCATCCGTCATCCAACCAGTTTTGTGTGTTAAGCTCAAGCTTCCCGTATGCGCGTCATTTAGTATAGAGTCTTCAAAAAGAGCTCTTGTCACCTTTATAGAATTTAACATCGTTACCAGTATAGATTTTTCCGGAAGATATTTGTGCCACTTGTTTCGAACCACAAGGTGCAATAATTTTTGGAGGATTCGTGACAGTTATTAATTTCGTCATCACAATTATAGATATTGCTATGGGAAAACTTATCTTCTTTTAAGTTATTATAAGACTGAGTAGCGTTATGTTTATTATAAGCAGTAGCTCTTGACAAACTGCAAGATACGTTTAGAGAGATATCATTGTGTCGCCTCATAAATATCTATAACCACTTTCTACCTGCTTTTTCTTCTTCCGCCCATATTTCAGGCATGTTTAAATTTGATTATTCAGCGAACTAAAAAGCCAAATTGCGCGCCTAAACTGTAGCTAATCCATAACACATTAGATGCTGTTTCATACGATAGCTCTTGTTCTTTTGGAAATAGCAGCATGTTTCCTATATTGCGCAAGTGTTCATATGAATAAAATGCAACATTATTGGCCAATGTAACTTGATTTGAAATTACTTCTCGCACACCATCCATATCCTCTGAATATATCCTTATCCTTTTTTTGGACTCATTTCACATCCTAAATCAAACATTTTATTTTAAGAATGCAATTAAAACTTTCCAAAAATACAACATTCTTTGAATGTATGTTCCATACAAGGAACATTTTCATGTTCCGTTCAACGAACAAGTGGATCCATTTTTAGAATTTTTTATCAACTATCTAACCTCCGAATTTCAAATAATACTTTTCGCTTGAAATGTTGGTAAAAGGAATAATACTTTTATGAACTACTTGACATGAACCTTACCAATAAACTGTTAAAGAGTTCACACTATGAATGAGAAATTATCAACATTATCCACTAATATAGTGTTGAAATACTGACGAATTTTCAGCTATCAAGTAGCCTTCATCAGTGTTCACTCTGATGACGGTTGATATAAAAAATATAGAATTATCACAATATTTCACTGGGCAATTAACCGACTGTGGAAGCTTGTTCATGAATTAGGAATGATATGCTATATATATATATATATATATATATATATATATATATATATATATATATATATATATATATATATATATATATATATATATATATATATATATATATATATGTTTCTTCTTAGGTTCTCGCGGACGTAATGTGTAGAACTGGATTTTCGGGTATTGATCCGCGTTGTGTGGTTTCGGTCCTCAAAAGGACCAATTTCACGACGTTTCGGCAAAGTCGCATTTGCCATCTTCAGGTGATTCGACCGTAGAGTCTGGAAAATCTAGGCGAACTGCACGATTTCGCAGTTTCGTCAATATATATATATATATATATATATATATATATATATATATATATATATATAACTTAAGAGATATAGAATTAAATTTTCTGAATTATGAAGATAACTTAGATAATTTAACATAGGATTATAAAGATGAATAAACGTAAAAGATTGAACCATAGGCGGGATTCGAACCCACATTTCTGGATTTCTAGTCCAGGGTGTTTACCAATTACACCACTTCGGTCCTGTTAGATTTTTATATTTTTGTAAATATAAACCTCTGAAAGGATAGTAGATCATTGATGAACACAATGCGATTCGATGCCCTACCATAGATCAACTATTCACGCACATTCATCTGAAGTTCAGTCGTTTTTTTAAGTAAGGATTGTAGGTTAGTACTGCTATGGTTGGCAGTTACTTGACAGTTCTTATTCAAATGACAGCATCCCGGTTCTTATATATTTCAATAGAACTGACTGAGAATTGTTCTGGTTAATTATAAACAAGTTTAAAGTTTCTTTGCCTAATTGGCCACTATCGTGTATGTAACTTAAGAGATATAGAATTAAATTTTCTGAATTATGAAGATAACTTAGATAATTTAACATAGGATTATAAAGATGAATAAACGTAAAAGATTGAACCATAGGCGGGATTCGAACCCACATTTCTGGATTTCTAGTCCAGGGTGTTTACCAATTACACCACTTCGGTCCTGTTAGATTTTTATATTTTTGTAAATATAAACCTCTGAAAGGATAGTAGATCATTGATGAACACAATTAGGCAAAGAAACTTTAAACTTGTTTATAATTAACCAGAACAATTCTCAGTCAGTTCTATTGAAATATATAAGAACCGGGATGCTGTCATTTGAATAAGAACTGTCAAGTAACTGCCAACCATAGCAGTACTAACCTACAATCCTTACTTCAAAAAACGACTGAACTTCAGATGAATGTGCGTGAATAGTTGATCTATGGTAGGGCATCGAATCGCATTGTGTTCATCAATGATCTACTATCCTTTCAGAGGTTTATATTTACAAAAATATAAAAATCTAACAGGACCGAAGTGGTGTAATTGGTAAACACCCTGGACTAGAAATCCAGAAATGTGGGTTCGAATCCCGCCTATGGTTCAATCTTTTACGTTTATTCATCTTTATAATCCTATGTTAAATTATCTAAGTTATCTTCATAATTCAGAAAATTTAATTCTATATCTCTTAAGTTACATACACGATAGTGGCCAATTAGGCAAAGAAACTTTAAACTTGTTTATAATTAACCAGAACAATTCTCAGTCAGTTCTATTGAAATATATAAGAACCGGGATGCTGTCATTTGAATAAGAACTGTCAAGTAACTGCCAACCATAGCAGTACTAACCTACAATCCTTACTTCAAAAAAACGACTGAACTTCAGATGAATGTGCGTGAATAGTTGATCTATGGTAGGGCATCGAATCGCATTGTGTTCATCAATGATCTACTATCCTTTCAGAGGTTTATATTTACAAAAATATAAAAATCTAACAGGACCGAAGTGGTGTAATTGGTAAACACCCTGGACTAGAAATCCAGAAATGTGGGTTCGAATCCCGCCTATGGTTCAATCTTTTACGTTTATTCATCTTTATAATCCTATGTTAAATTATCTAAGTTATCTTCATAATTCAGAAAATTTAATTCTATATCTCTTAAGTTACATACACGATAGTGGCCAATTAGGCAAAGAAACTTTAAACTTGTTTATAATTAACCAGAACAATTCTCAGTCAGTTCTATTGAAATATATAAGAACCGGGATGCTGTCATTTGAATAAGAACTGTCAAGTAACTGCCAACCATAGCAGTACTAACCTACAATCCTTACTTCAAAAAACGACTGAACTTCAGATGAATGTGCGTGAATAGTTGATCTATGGTAGGGCATCGAATCGCATTGTGTTCATCAATGATCTACTATCCTTTCAGAGGTTTATATTTACAAAAATATAAAAATCTAACAGGACCGAAGTGGTGTAATTGGTAAACACCCTGGACTAGAAATCCAGAAATGTGGGTTCGAATCCCGCCTATGGTTCAATCTTTTACGTTTATTCATCTTTATAATCCTATGTTAAATTATCTAAGTTATCTTCATAATTCAGAAAATTTAATTCTATATCTCTTAAGTTACATACACGATAGTGGCCAATTAGGCAAAGAAACTTTAAACTTGTTATATATATATATATATATATATATATATATATATATATAAGTTTAAAGTTTCTTTGCCTAATTGGCCACTATCGTGTATGTAACTTAAGAGATATAGAATTAAATTTATCTAAGTTATCTTCATAATTCAGAAAATTTAATTCTATATCTCTTAAGTTATATATATATATATATATATATATATATATATATATATATATATATATATATATACATATATTGACGAAACTGCGAAATCGTGCAGTTTTCTTTACATTTTTCCAATTCAAGGAACGTATTCATGGTAACTCTCCTGGGTCATTATAGGGAATGAAAATAGGTAACATTTTACAGTTCATGTCGAGGGATGCTGCACAGTGCAAGGCGGCTAGCCGGTTATTACTCGCATTGAATGACATTCATATATTCCAAAAAAAATCATCAAATTCGATATTACACAAGATTGATATGAAATGTGAATTTCTTGTCCCGTTCGAATACTTTAGTATATATTCATACGTCTATTATACATCTGCGCCATCACGAATAGAGACAGGATGCAGATAACATAGATAAGGCCTCTCTAGTCAAGATTGATCAGTAATGCCACAAACTCATAGTTCTAGACAGTTGTTCCGCTCTCCTCATAGAGGTCATTTGTAGAACGAGAAAGCTTGCAACGTAACTGAACGATATCTGTGGAAGGTCAACCGACCAACAACATAATAAAAAAACCAAAATATCTAAGGCCATCCATGAATAGAAGTTGCATTCTGTTGGCCGATTATATCTACCTTCAACAGAGATCATTCAGTGACTTTGCAAATTTGCTGTTTCTACTGAAAAGTTATGAGAAGAGCCGAACAGATGTCTAGAACTATAAGTTTGTGACGTTACTGATGAATATACACTAGACACCTTATCATTGTCATCTGGCAAAAGCCAACATGGAGATATATTAACATATCAATTTATCATCTGATTTCCTTACATAGGGTTGCCGAGATATTCAAATCAACATCTATGAAAGCTTTTAATAAAGAGTCTTGACCCAGGTATGAATTATATATAAATTCTGGGGAAATATATCACACTAACACATATTCTTATTATTTCCGTATTTACGTACGTTTCGGTTTCACGACCATCATCAGAACACTTATTACGTCTAAAACGGAATTTCTCAACTGTATCAGCACAAAGCGTCCCTAACCCTCCAATTTTAATGAAAAATGTCCACGTCGCCGAAACGAATAGAAACACGAATAAAAACTATGAAAACTGTCTCAGACGAGATAGAAGTGGAGGAAGAATTTCAGCTGCAGAAGAGAAAGTTGAAAGAAGACATAAAAACAAGAGGTCCAAAATGCATTGGGAAGCATTGGGAGATGTGGTTACAATGCTGTTCAATATGGTCAGCTTGAAGCGTATGCATACACTCAACGTGGACACTTTGTGTATGATTTGTGTCTTCAAAATATAATATACAATAACATGGCTGGTAATGATATAGTAAGCTGCCATTACACTAGTGTGGCAGTGACTACCACTGATTCAATTCACCTGAATTTCGGTAGTTCCACTTGACAAATGGGAACAATATTGAAGAAATGGCCATAGAAGGCAGCTTTCACAAGCTTCACCCTACATAATTATCATAAAGTTGCTTTTACAGCTTGAAACGATTTAAACCGATTCTTCAATAATACATCCAAGGTCAGATCAGCTATTGCACATTGAAGTTCGTTTCAATTCACATTTGTGTTTTATTCGATTATTATTTTTCGTAAAATCATCAACGTAATGTCAAAGCCTCTTAGCTCTTTAGAACTAGGCATGATACGAGGGCAAGGTGAAAAGTCCCTGAAAAATGATTTATTTGATCACAACTTATTTTATTTCTCAACATGAGTTTTTTCCAGCGATGACCTCATCGTTGGAGCCGAATCTTTTTCCGCCGAGTCATCTCTTCAAGTTAGGAAATGGATAAGAATCGCAGGAGGCCAAATCTGGAGAATATGGTGGATGACGGACCAATTCGTAGCACAATTCATGCAATTTCGACATAGCAACTTCGAACCTGTGCTTTCGGTTCCGATTCGTCAAAACAAGTACACTGTTTCGACTGTTCTTTGGTCTCTGGTATGTTGTGATGGATTCATGTTTCGTCTACGGTTACGAAACGCGCTCCTTATAGCGCTTGAACATCGCCAAACACTCTTATGAAGTTGTGACACGGTCGCGCTTGTTGTTGACAGAGAGCAAATGAGGCACCCATCTGGCAAATGGATTTCTAACATTCAAAAATTTATGAAAATGTTCCATACTCATTCGGTTGAGATGCCCATATCCTCAGCAATTTCTTGCACTTTAACTCGCCGATCGTCCAATATCATACCATAGGTTCATCGACGATTTCTGTCATTTGAAACTCAATTAGATGACCAGAACATTCGACGTCCTTTATGGTCATACTAGCACAACGAAAATCAGTAAGCCATATGTGAATCGTTTCAATCGATGGCGAGGAGTTTCCATAATGTTTAACAAGCTCTGTTTTGGTTTGCGTTATGTTTTTTCCGCGCAAAAAATAGTGTTCAATCAAGACGCGCAATTCACTCTCTTCCATGTTTACAAAAATTTTCAAGGTTGCTTGCTATGGATGAATGTGAAAATAGAACTGAATGACATATCAGTTGTAAGGGTTACAATTTACTCTTACTTAAAGATAAACTAAAAGCTCTATTTTAACACTTGGTTGCCGATAGCTACAGTGAAGACGGTCGTGAGTTATAATTTTATATGTTAAGAATTCGGGCGCCAGAGTATTTTAACCAACCAATGAATTACGTATATAACTAGGGGATACATATACCCAAGTCCCCAGGTTGAATTACCCTGAAAGAAAGAAATAAAAGACCTGTACCCAGAATGATTGAAATTAACTAGTAACTGAGATACTAATATTGATACAGTTTATGACAGAGCTTATACTAATGAGATATGAAGCGAATGAATTGAAAATATGGAGGGAGGTAATTGTTTGAACATTAAATCAAGAAAACAGTTGAATTTACTCAATTTACAAATACTCAATGATTATTTCAATTGTTACCTAAAACCAAAATCGGTAGCCTGACCTGGTGAGTGCTGGATAAGGTGTTGTACTTGCTTGGTTATAGGTTACTACTTCTACTTGATGTAGGGGCTCCTGCCACAGTTGTAATACCGTTTCCACGATTGCACACCACAAGTAAATCAGCGACTCCTAAGTAATCTTTTCCACAGCAGACTCAAGCCAGCCTCAATACACTCGTTGAATTTTCCACAACATAAACAGAAAAAAGGAACCCTGAAATCACGAAATGTTCAAACCTCTATTGTTCTTTTGTCCTCAGAAGACAGACATGAACAAAATACATAACAATTGTTGAACAAATTAGGACAAGCCTATGTCCTGTCAGATACCATCTATGAAGGCAAATTAATTCCTGAAGTCAGTGAATAAATCAAATGGAATTACAGAGATTATTTACCTCTATCACGATAGGGTTTTCCTTCCAATAAGACAAACTTTACTTCCGTCCACAACCAGTCACGTTGAAACTAAGTTTTAATCCCCTAAGGTGCATTAATTACTCAAGTAATTCCAATTATTCCAATCCAAATTGGTAATAGATGCCTTTACTTTCAACGGGAGAATATTCCCAGAATTTGGTTCCAAACACAAGTTTGGTATCACCTCCCTGTTGAAATAACCTAGCTACGCACTTCCCGCTTGAACGATTGACCAGAAGTAACGCCATTTTCTCTTCGTTTCCTGCGTCTCGTTGTCTCACAGAACAACCTCGAAATAGAAGCGGTAACTACGGATCTGGCACCGAACAACCATGACCCTTAGAATATACGGTGTAGCATAGCTGACGTCCCAGGAGTTAACCGATTGTACTACAGCGGCCATTTCTGAGCCGTTAAGTGGAATTTACACGTTACACAGTCTTAAAATTTTAAAGCGTTCTAGATGGTAAATCTTAAATGTAACATGGAATTTCTGATTGTCGCACCATCTGTTTTATTCTACAGGTACTTTTCACCTTGCCCTTGTATTATTTATAGTCGCCTCGATTTCCAGTTTTTCATCCAGTTTTATCTTCAATGTATCACACAATACCTGCTCAATATTACAGAGGCGTGAGACAGTATATTGAAATTGATATTTCATATTGAAATGATGTTATATCTACTGTATAATTTGAGTTCTCACTCATGATGGAATAAATTTTCCTTTTCGAACACTTCTTGATATGAACGAATATGTTAAGGAAAATGATAAAATTGATATCGATAGCAGAGACCCATTCACAGGACTTCCAATGTGGTGCTGATTTGTAATACAAATTACGGTCTTTATAACTTTCGTTTTGCCATTAGCAAACAGGCTCGTGAGGAAAGAATGAGCGTTTCGCTAGCGTACACTGTAATTAATAAGCAGGAACCAACAGATGAAACAATATAGAAACTGAATTATATGAAATTTCTGTTGAAGCTCTTGAATGTATTACCGACTGTCATGAACAGAATCGGTCTCGAAGTAAGCGTGCTTTGAACTACCAGCATTTCCACATATACTACATTCCAACTATCCTCATGCAAACGTCATTTGCACATATTAAATTCAACAGGAATTAACTAAATATTTGGATGTATTAAAGTTACATACAATTACAGTTCACATTTTAATCATTTTATGGCATGAGATGAACATTTCACAAAATTTCTCAAGAGAATATTTAATCAATGAAACAAAATGAATGGTATTCCACTGTTTACATATCCACATACTAAACTATGATTCTTGAAATCCAAGCGTACTTTACGGCGTGGAGGATGCTTTGAGGGAAATGTGAATATTCATTTTATTTCGGGGAATCAACACAGTCCGAACTGATTCCTAACCGAATTATTTCTTACATGAATTGTGGACTCGTGAGTTGTCAGTGTGCATTTCGTCCGTTATATAAATTATTATTCAGTGTTGGCCTTTGTAACAATAATGGTCACAATAGAAATTGAAATTCCGATAAAATTTTATTTTATGTGCTTTTAAGTTGTTACCCTCATTCTTGAGATATGTATATTCCTCTTAATGGATCTGAAATGAAGTTTGGAATAACCAAACATTTGATATTATTATTATTATTATATTGGTCATAAGCTCATCTATAATAGTATAATAAGAACTGTACTTTTGAAGATATAAGATAAAACTGATACCTATTTAATATTTAAATATTTTAATTTTTAATAAAATCTCTATTGAATGTTTGATTATCACTAATTTAGTAAATAAATGTGATTATAGTCCTACTAACACCGTAGTTTCTTCAAACAAATATTGCAGAAACTTTGTAATATTTTTGTTTGAAGAACATATAGTGGTAGCGAAACTATAATTACACTTATTTATTAAGTCAGTAAAAATCAAACTTTTAATAGCTATGATCAAATACATTCAAATTAGCAATGAAGACCGTCACTGAAGATGGTATGAGCATCAAAAAAGGTCCTGATGGTTTTGAAATTTCATGAAACACATTAGTTCCGGAATAAAAAAACCGGATCAAGGAAAAATGGTTCCCGAAACTACATTCCCTTCTCCAGAAGAATGCAATTTGTAATAGTGAATCTTGGACATGGCAAGAAAATCCCCAGTTCTCACAGGTAATATTCTTTCAATTGTTGAGAAAATAGTGTCCGGATCGAACCTAGAAGAAAATGGTTTGAAAACTTTCTAGATCGCCACCTGAATCAAGAAGAAACTTTCCGCATGAGTAGCAAAAATTTGATGAAATACAAAATTACCTCCAAGAAAGACTAGGAGAGCTTGTCAATTTTTAATGGAGGTGAAAGCAATTTTACCATATGTTCTGAGTGGAAAATTCGTAGGACCATCTAGAATCCATGAAGATTGCTATAACAGAACATCCAATGCCGAAAGGGCGCAGATAGCTGTAATGGCTAGTTTCACGGAAATAAAAGAGCAACGCCTCGAATGATAATATAACCATACAAAAATCCCGGAAGGGATCATGGATACAGCTAATCACTGCTTGGAAAATGCTAACTTTCTGAATGATCATCATTTAACAGAAGAAGTGAGCTACTTTATGACAGTAGAATCATTTAAATAAACTTCAGCTTTTTCAGTTTGAGTGAGAATTTTGATAAAACGTAGGATTGAGTCTCTTCAAGGATACATTTCAAAATAATCAAGATTCTTCAATCATAACGGATGAACGGACCTTCTTAAAGTTTGACGTAGCATAAAGGTACGAGTTGAGAGATAAATAGTTGTCATAGAGCACATGACCGTCGATTTCGATAATAAAGCACTTGGCCCAAATGGTTCAAAAGATCATATGGAAAATGACGTAAGCGTGAAAATAGCAGAGAGCAATGGAGTCAGAAATAGTGAAGAAAGAGATGAGAAGAAATGATAGAGTGTAATAATGAAGAAAACACTGAAGAATCAGGAAAATTGAAGAAAGCGATAATGTAGCTTAAACATCGAATAATAATTTAGGTTTTTGGAAGTAATTGTCGCTCGATAGGATTGACAATGTCTTTTTATAGAAAAGAAAATGCCAGGGAGGTTGTAAGGAATCTTCACCATTCAAGTAATATCTTTTTATTTCCTTATCTGGAAACACCAAAAAAGAAAAGGTAAGTATTTCTTGTAGTTGTACCAATCAAAAAAGTAGAGAAAGTTATGGAAAAAAGTCCCAACCAGAAAACTGCGACAACTCTAGCTAAGTTTGATTCTAAAACTACTGAAATATCACCTTCACAAGTACAGGTAAGAATGGAAGATAAGAAAATGCTAGCGATAGTGAATAGGATGTTTCTTCGGATGAGTATGCTTCTAATTTGAATTCAAAGAATCCTCTTGAGGGTCTATTAATTGTATCTTGAAATTATCACTAAACGAAATAAAAGGAAATAGTTTACACAATTGCGATGAGCGACCTTAAATTATATAGAATTCTCTTTCCAACAGGGAAATATTTCATATGAGATATTATCAGCTTCTCTTCTCACAATATCTAAGAAATGTTTTTCATTCGATAGATTCTATTGCGAATAATTGATGATGGAATAAAATGATAGGATACGTACTTTCATATTTATCAATTTCCATTTATTTTAATCAATCGATGAGGTGTTTTCGTGAAATCATTTCGCCACCTGAGTATTGATTCGTTCTACATTTTTATGGTATGAACAGCTCATTGGAATAATAGAGCTGCTTGTTGATAAACAATATTAGGTGTCGGGGCCGGTAACTTTAGTCACACAATGAGATTTACTGAGATAGTTTTATTGCTGTCATTAAGCCGGTACCATTTATCGTGAACAGGACTTTCCATATTCATTTCACCTATATACTGTTCGAATTATTTAACTTCTGTTACACCGTCGCGTCGGTCGTTTGCATTCAGCGGTTAACAATTATTGCAGTTATCACTACATAACATCTTGTCGGTGGAAAGAAAACGTCTGCCTCTGAAAGACAGAATTGATATTATTGTTGAAAGTGAAAAGATCAGTATATGTGGCTGAAAAATTTGGTGTTGGAAGGACACAAGTTAACGACATCATGAAGAATAAACATGGAATAGAGAAACTGTTTGAAGAAGGAACTTAAAACAAAAAGAACCATTTCTCAAGACCGATGTATTGGTGATTGAAGAAGTTGTTCTCAAATGGTTCTGTGAAGCGAGGAATAAAAGCCTACTTATATCTGGACCTTTAATGAAAGAAAAAGCTTTGGAAGTAGCCAAAAGTTCAAAAGTTTCAGATTTAAAAACTTCAAATGGAATGCTAGAAAACTTTTGAAAAACAACAACAATATAACTTTCAAAATAGTGTGGTGACATGAACATTGTTGAAGACTGGAAAATAAAACTGCAGGTGATATTGAAGGATTATTCTCCAAGAGATTCATACAATGCCGATTAAACTGGCCTGTTTAACCTTGAAATGCCTAACAATACGTTGACATTAAATTGTGAATAGTGTGCCGGTAAGAAAACTGCAAACCAACGAGTTATTTTGCGCCAATACGGAAGGTAGAGAAGAAAACCTGTCAATAATTGAGAAAAGCAAAAATTCCTCCCTGTTTCAAAGGAGCTCATATGAATGAAGAGCCCTTAGAGTGGGTATCAAATAAAAGAGCCTGGATGACGACAGGAATAATGACCTCAGGGTTAAAAATTAGCGAATAAATTTCAAGAGAAGATAGAAATGTCATATTGTTTTTGGATAATGCCACATCTCATCCCAAACTACAATTACAAAATGTGAACATTGCGTTTTTGCCTGCAAATGCAACTTCACACTGCTGATCACTAGAACAAGGGATTATCCATAGTTTCAATGTAGCCTATTGGAAATATCTGTTAGGAAGACTTTCACCAACAGCGAAAATAGATAAAAGCATCAACTCAACTAGTGCTTTAGTATGGATATCGGCAGCTCCTCCTACTATTTCTAGAAGTTTTGTGAAAGCGAGATTATTGGACGCTGTTGAACATGAGGATATTTTCGACGAGGAAGACTTCATTAACCATCATGAATGGAGTAAGTCTAAAGAATTATCAATCTATTGATCAAACTAATCATGGATGGATTGCGCAATGCGCACTGGTGAAACAGATTGTGATAGTGATAATGAAAATGGAGAACCTGAAACTCTTACATCAAACATCGAAGATGTGGGTGAAATTTGTAAAAGGGTTATCGAAATTCTAAATTTTTTGTTCACTAACGGTAAAACTGAACCTTCCTCAGAAGTTATTCAGGTTTTATCAAAATGTGAGAGACAACCTTTTCTAATGAAACTAAAAAAACTAAAACGAGCCACACTGGGGGAATTAAAAAAAGTATAACCATTTGCATACCATATGTAATAAATAACTCACAATAAGTAAATATTGATTCACTCATTGATCCAGTCATTTTAATTCATATATTTGTTTATATATTCATCAAAGTAGCATGTTTTTGTGATGTATTTCATCCACTGTAATATAATTATTAAACACCTGCTTACAAAACGAACGTAAATCAAACATCATTTTTTCCCACCTTCTCAATAACAGTATCTTCGCTATAGCATCAACTTTCACAGTTTAAATGTGTGGCCATTATTCAGCGGTTTTACTGTATATAAATTAATAATTACGGATAGGATAAGTAGATGATTGAAGATTTGGGATAATAGAAAAGCAACTAATTCAAAAGCACACACATACAGATTGTTACGAATAATTAATTACATCCACAATGCTAGTAACTAATTGATGATCACTATTGGGGAATGATTTGATAATTCGAATGGATTTTCAACAAGTAACGACCAACAAAGCGGAGGAAAATTTGACAAACTTATCTTCAACAGCAAGTTCATATCGAGTTGCCCAGACAATTCTCGTAGAACGGTAGGTAATGGACACGATTCAAGAAAGAATACAATTCAATCTGTACTTCTCCAATTCCAAATTTGTTCCGGTTAATAGATACACCGTTCGGTTTTGGATCTGAGCCGTTCTAGATTTCACGTTCTCTGTGGATTGTGCAATGATCTATAACTGAAGTTTATACGTTTTGCAACATTGCTTACTTTCAGGTTTTTCGAGTGCAATTAAACTCGGTTTGAAGTGAGAGTTCCGACGCTTCCCAAGCGATTCTTGTTTTGAGTGAAAATCAATAAGTACCTACTTATGAAGATATTTGATGAAACTGCCTTCGAATTTATGTAAATCTATAATATCATTGAGGATAGGTTTTTTAAATAGTCAAGAATGAGATTACACTTCAAACTTTGACGTATCAATAACTCGACATGTTTCGTCAAAACAGCATCAGAAGTATTTCCAACTCTAATACTTCTACACACACCACTGAGTAATCAAAACATGTCCAGTTAAGATATCAAAGTTCAAGATGTGATTTAGTTTTTAATTATTCTGGAAAGTTTTACAACCCAGATTAGGAAACTTCACAGGTCTCCACTTCAGCAACTTTTGAAGAAATTCAGCTTAAAGTTTATTCGTGGCGCCTGAAACTGTAGAAGTTCATGCAGTTTTTAGATATATTTGCATTATTCGGTATATTAGTGTTACCCAAGCTTTGGCTTTTTCCAAATATGACTGCTCTGGTGGATCTCATATTGGTTAGGTTATTATTTTTATTCAAAAGTATCTTGTGGTTACTAGTTATTAGTAATGAATATGAAATGTGTAGAATTTCAGATTAAAATCTCACAGAGTGACATTGGGAAGCCATATGAGACATTACATTCCATGTTTTTTTGTATAGGGACAAGAAATCTCACCCTCAATGGAATATTCAGGTGCGACCTGAATGTGAGCCTTTAAGAAGAGAATACGTTGTAAAAAGTGATGTTTCTGCCTAATAGCTTACTGTTCAGATTTGGGGGAGCAAAATGTCTGAGAAATACCCAAAATACTATGAAAAAACTCAAAATGTCTTGCCAGAACTGTATTGGATATGTAAGAAACCGGCTGAGCAGAAGGAAACGAAGAAGACGTTCTAATTTGTTTTAGTATTTTGTATCATAGGATATAAAGAAGAAAATATATTTCATCAGGTAACTCATCCCTATTATCCTTTGGATCGGAAATACGTTTCAAGTACTAAGAAAATTTAAATTATGAAAGTACATCTTACATTACAAACATAATCCCAATAAAACTGTTTAAAAAAGTAGTCCAGGTCAATGGTACCAATTATTTAGGTGAAATATAATCAGCAGAAACAATATAGCTTTTCGTACCTAGGGTATGAAACATGCGGCGTTCGTTAAAGATTCATATAGAATTGCGATGATTAACAGCTTCACATATCTTGAAAACGGATACATTGACATTGTAGGTTCAAAAGCTTAAAACGTTTAAGTCATAATACATACCTCATTTTCACATCAGCTCAATTTCTAAGAGCGTTTACACCCATTATAGATATTATTAGAGCACGATGGTTGCTAGAGTTGGAAGATATCTATGTTTTCATGGATCGCCGATATCTAATGACCAATTCCCACGGTGACAATAGTAAGAACGAAGTCTTCAAAGAGACCCTTTCAATGGCATTCAAAGTACCTCCAAATGCTCTCCAAGATTATACAACAACTTCCCTTTAGTGAAATAATCCATTATAACTACTTTTACCAGACAGTTCATCAGAATTTTATTGCTTATGTATGAATGCCTTATGGACATATTGAGCGGAATTCTCTCTTCATAATGTTGTGAAAGTTGTTTACTATTACTAAATACTAGTCACGTCAACTACCACCAATTGTAAATTCATTGGAAACTGAATATTGGAATGAGATTGAAGCAAAATATATAATAAAGATTCTTGACCCACGTACGAATTAATATAAGATTTTCGGGAAATAGGTCACATTAACACATATACTTTTACTTTCGTCTTTACATATGTTTCGGTCTCACGACCATCATCAGAAGACTTATTATTATTTCATAACCTGATTATTTAAAACCAATTGTATAAACACAAAGCGTCCTTATCGCACCAATTTCATTCAAATGCCAACGTCGCCGAAACGAACAAAACACGAAGTCGAAATTGCAACACACTAATGTTAAAATTATTATATATTAAGAATCTACTGTTATGTAGAATTATCAAAATATACACACGCATGTCATCAAAGTCTAGGAAAGACTAAACAACCGAGACGCTCAAGTACCTACTTACTTTCAAACCAGATATCAAGATTTATTGGTAATAAAAGCAGGTCTGGCCTAAGGAATATACTTTTGACATTCTACCTAAATATATTTTTAACATTATAGGGATGCATGTAGGAATTTGCAAGAATATTAATTAATTAAGTTAGTGTAAATATGACTTAGGGTCTGCACATCACTCCTATTATTTACAGAATTAGAGTCACGTTTTATGTGAATCATCTCCAGAATAGATCTTTTATAATAATTGGTTTCCTTAGTTAAAATATTAACATTCTTGTAATCGAATTGATGGTTATAATCAAAGCAATGTTTAGCAAGCGCGGTGTAATTTTCTAAGTTTTTGTTTCTTGTGCTATACTTATGGCCATACATTCTTTTTTGTAAATATTGTTTAGAGATACCAGTATAAGTCTCATCACAATCTAAGCAACTTAATTTGTATACTGTGTGGGTTTGTTTATCTTTTGGAATTACAGGTTTTAGATTTGAGAAATATTCCCCAACACAGTTAGTAGGCTTATGTGCAACATTTATATCATACTTTTTCAAACATTTCTTAATTTTCTCGGGGGTCTCCGGAATGTATGGTAAAGTTATATAATTGTCCGTATTACCTTTTATGTTATTTTTATATGACGATCCATTATAGATTTTGTTTATTCTCTCTTTAATAATAGGATTGAAGAATGTTTTTGGGTAGCCATTCAATTCCAGCGTATTACGAACAATTTTTAGATTTTTGGGACGGTCCTCTGGATGGGACAATTTAACCGCGCGATCTGTAAGACACTTTTTTTATAACAAGCTGGCGCAACGGAAATAAAGTGAAGATAGCGTTGAGACCAAACTTCTTTAGTATACCACGAAGTTTTTATTTCTCCATCTGCATCATGCCTAATGTTCATATCTAAGAAATTTATGTTTTTGTTCACTTCTATTTCACAAGTAAATTGAAGTTTACAGTGGAAATTGTTAAATTTATTAATCACGTACTGAATTTTGTCGTTGGGAACACACATAAGGCAATCATCTACATACCGTTTAAGAAATACGGGCTGAAAATCTAATGAACTTATAACCGATTCCTCTAGGCATTCCATAACGAGGTTAGCAATGGTGGCAGAAATAGGAGATCCCATTGCTGTGCCGAATATTTGTCCAAAATATTGTTCACCGTACTGAAAATAAGTGCATTCTAAACAAAACTTCACTGCATTTATAAATTCCGATTGATCTAGAGGTGTGTGGTTTTCAATCTCTGCCCAACGTTTTTTGATGCTATTCAATGCCAAATCGACTGGTATATTTGTAAATAAAGAAACAACGTCCAAGGAAATTAGTTGATGGTTCACGAGTGTATATTTTGATAATTCTACTTAACAGTGGATTCTTAATATATAATAATTTTAACATTAGTGTGTTACAATTTCGACTTCGTGTTCTGTTCGTTTCGGCGACGTTGGCATTTGAATGAAATTGGTGCGATAAGGACGCTTTGTGTTTATACAACTAGTTTTAAATAATCAGGTTATGAAATAATAATAAGTCTTCTGATGATGGTCGTGAGACCGAAACGTACGTAAAGACGAAAGTAAAGGTATATGTGTTGATGTGACCTATTTCCCGAGAATTTTATATTAGCAAAATATATAAGCCATTCTACAAACACGTTCTTTAAATTTCATTCTTACTCTATTTATTAAACATGAAAATAGCTGTTATAGATATAAATACAAAATAGTTGGTGGATATTAATTTATTATAAGCTGGGTTCTATAGTGAGCCAGAAAATATTTTTCAACATGTCATTAGTAAGACAATGGAATCTGATCATATCAATTTCTGTGAAAATCGATTGATCCTAGAAATGATAATATCCTCATGGAGACATCTGAAGTTCCTAGTTGTAAATTTCATGTAGTATATTTCAAAACTAAGATTGCACCAACTAATTCTTGCCAGAATCAAGTGACCGTGGAATATTTAGCATCATTTAGGAACCAAGCTTTTCATTTCTTAATTCAGTTGCGTTCAGATATTTCAAACTAAACATTCAAACTGGGTTATCATATTGAACCTCTCGTCTAATCCAATAATACCATTGATTCACTAGCTTTACATTCCTCATTTTTTCTCGGGCAAGTGCGAGTATAATTAACAACAATACTTTTATTTGCTCGATTTTGAATCTACCGTAACATTTTGAATCAATAATTATTTTTTTGAAATTATTGATCTCATTGAATCGATCATTACCTTCATTACTACTTCCGAAAATTTTGTGTATTTTTGATCGCTTTAATCTTATTAATTTTGAAAAAAATAATTTTTGCACACATTATCATTAGTAGAAATATCTGGATCGTTATAGTATAGCTAGATGAAATTTCACATCAACTATTTCTTACCTTCAGAAATGCTGAGAAATCTATTGAACTGGCTAGCTTGTTTTGAAATAAAATGTCATTTCTTTACACTATACGTAATAAAGAGGAACAACTTGCGAGTAAACCCGAATGAACAATGAAGGACACTTATATATCTTGAAAAAAATAATGTTTTATGTTAAATGAGAGTTAACTGCAATTTTTATAAAAAATTGGTGGTGCTTAGACATTCCTTTACAAAAGATTTTGAAATTTCACTTCGTAAGTATTAGTTCCGGGGGGATGAAATTCAGTTAACAGTGCTTTGCAAATGGACAATCAAAATGTATGCAAACACATACGTCACAATGTTTCTGGTTAATGCTTACATGGCACGAACAGCTGCAGGAGTGTAATTGGCGTGCTGATTGCTAATCGTTTATTGTAATAACTTCATCCTAATAGTGTGTAGCTTCTCCACTACTATGTATCAATCAATAATCGCTTGTTGCCAGTAACATGTCACTTTTCGATTGATAAAATGAGTAAAATACAAAATTATATTGTAATACTATACACTTATATGTTTGTATGATGATTTTTATTCCTAACTTCTGTTACTCGAGTTTCAGCCATCTGAAATTAGTAAGTACCTACTAATTAATTTATTGGTTCTGAGAAAGCATGCATTTTGTGAACACGTAAAATATAAAATATAAATATAACCACCTCAAACATTGGGTCAATAGATTCCTACGATTAAAATGACCTAAAGCATTTTTTAGTAAGCAACTTTGTCATGTGAGAATTGAATTTCTGTTTACTAGGGGTTGGTATCTATTCAGGTAACTGGTTAAAGCGTACAAATCACCAGGCGAAGATGGAATCTTCCCGGCTCTCCTACAAGAGGGACAGGAAATAATCATCAAGCTATTGGTGAAAATCTTCCGATTTTGCATAGCGACTGGCTTTATTCCTAAGCTATGGCGGGCAGTGAAAGTCGTGTTTATTCCAAAGGCAGGTAAAACTGATTATACCCAAGCTAAGGCATTCCGCCCTATCAGTCTAACCTCATTCCTATTAAAGGCAATGGAGAGACTGATTGACCGATACTTGAGAGATGGCCACTGAAGGCCCATCCCTTACACTGTCGTCAACACGCCTACCAGGCTGGCCTCTCGACTGAAACGGCCTTGCATCATCTAGTCACAAGAATAGATGGTGCTATGGCCCGATAGGAACACGCCCTGGGAGTATTTATGGACATCGAGGGGGCATTTGATAACACGTCCGTCGAGTCTATCTGCTCAGCCGCTGAGAAGCATGGAGTCAGTTCAACACTGATCCGGTGGTTTGGAGCCATGCTAACTACGCGTGAAATAAAGGCGCAACATAACGGATGCGTTGTACAAACCACCGCTACAAAAGGCTGTCCACAGGGAGGTGTCCTATCTCCGCTTCTGTGGTGCCTTGTAGTCGATGGATTATTGGAGGAACTGGAAGAGGCTGGGTTTTATGCCCAAGCCTATGCCGATGACTTGGCTGGCGTCACCTTCGGGCGGCACTTGGGGACGCTGTGCGAGCTGCAAAATACGCTGCTCAGCATAGTGGACGGCTGGTGCCGCACGGAGGGGCTAAAGGTAAATCCTGACAAAACGGAAGTTGTTCTGTTTACAAGGAAACGCAAGCTGGGCACACTACCAGAGATTAGTTTCTATGGCAGGGTCCTGCCTTTCAAAGGGTCGGTGAAGTTTCTGGGAGTAATCCTAGACTCTAAATTGACCTGGCGCGAACACTTCGAATATCGAGTGAGGAAGGCCTCTGCGTCATTTTGGGCGTGCAGAAGAGCTTTCAGCAGCACATGGGGGTTACAGCCAAAGATACTTTATTGGATCCATACTGCTGTGATTAGACCTATGGTTACCTACGCGGCGGTAGTGTGGTGGTCAGGGACAAGGACTGGTATTTCCCAGCACCCCCTTGACCGTCTGCAGCGACTTGCATGCGTAGGCATACTGAGCGGCATGAGGTCGGCTCCGACGAGAGCCCTTGAAGCTCTCGCTGGATTACCACCTCTACACTTATACATTAAAACTGAGGCCATGAGAACGGCGTATAGGTTGAAGGGCCTAGGCCACTGGACCAAAACGTACCATTCTCGTGGACACTCATCGATTCTAAGTGAGGCAATCTCTAAATGCCCCATACTAGAAATGGAGCAAGATAGCATGATTCCTGCTATATGTCTCACTTCTCCCAAAATCCTCATCCCGGATAGAGGAGATTGGAACAACGATACCCTCACCCTACTACCACCAGACGGGTTCGTATGGTTCACAGATGGGTTCAAGGTAGGTCAGGCTTCTGGGGCGGGAGTGTACCTATAAAGGCCAAGGATCACTATCTCAGTGACTCTAGGCACTTACTGCACGGTTTTTCAGGCGGAGGTCTACGCAATACTGACTTGTGCCATGGAAAACTTGCGAAGAAACTATGTAAATAGGCGCATATATATCTGCACAGACAGCCGCTCGGCTCTGGGAGCTCTCAAATCACCCAGAGTCACATCAAGGCTCGTCAAAGAATGCAGAGACACACTGGCTGAACTAGCTAGGAGAAATAAAGTTCAACTCATCTGGGTCCCCGGACACTGCGGAGTTGCAGGGAACGAAATGGCCGACTCTCTGGCCAGGCGAGGGTCGTCTAGCGCCCCTATCAGGCCGGAGCCAATGGTCGCTTTATCAAACTGCGTAGGTGGCCTCGCCCTTTTGGACCAACTAAATAAAGAGTGGTCTAAACTGTGGCGAGAATCAACACGCATGAGGCAGGCCAAGCTCTTCATCAAAGAGCCTGTGCCTAGGCTCTCAAAAAAACTCCTTTCTCTAAGCAGAAGGGACATCCGAGAGATGACTGGAATCCTAACAGGTCACTGTCGTCTTAACAAACATCTCCACACTATGGGCATCGCAGATGACCCAATATGTAGGAAATGCAGAGAGGTGGAAGAAACTGCCTCTCACATCCTGTTGGAATGCCCAGCGTTGGCATCCCTGAGGCACCGACATTTCGAAGAATTAGAACTGCTCCCGGAGGAACTTATGGGAGCCGGCACTAGCAATATTCTGGGTTTCTGGCGGGCCACAAACCTGCTAGAATAGAATAGGCTTCTGACTACGGGGCGCACAATGGGCCCAACTAAGTGGCCTAAGTGCATCAGGGAGCTTAGCCTCCCACCCTCTTCCTTGATGATGATGATGAACTGGTTAAAGGCACGTATTTCTATAATTGTGGACTTATCTAATCGTGGCTTTGGGTATAGGAGTTTATTTCTTCCCCGAGGAATATGTTCATGAGTGTTTTTCAAGTATCCGTTCTCTTTTACTTAGCGCAAATTATGAAAGATAATCTGCGAGTAAAGTGACGTAAAAATTTATCTGCAGTGAGCATCAAATTTGGCATTGAGTATAATTGTTTTAGTTGCTTTTGGTGTTACAAAAATCTTGTCAAGGGGAATTTGAGCAGCAGTTCGTCAAGTTAGGAGACCATGAAATATGATTGAAATAGTGCAAGAGAAGTCAACATTACTGCTTGAAATATTATGTGTTCGATAACCTCTATTATGACGAATACTGCAACCAACCGATTACAGATGGAAATGATATTATTAATCCAGGACAGTTAGTGTTCAAGGTTGATGCCTTGGGAGTTTAGCATACTATATTTCATCTGTATTAATAGGGTTAGTATTTTAATGTATTATGACTGTTTTTGAGTAGTTGATAAAAAGTTGATTGCTTGAGAACAATAACTTTGCTTGTTCTACTATCTGAATTATTTTATTTTTCACAGATAGACTTTTACGGAGTGGTATAGTGAACGACGTATAATCTGCAAAGAGTATGGTAAGTAGGTTCTCAATATTCATATTATTTGGGAGATCAGTTATCAGAGGACCCAGCACTGATCCTCTAGGTACACTGCGTCTAATTATTGATACTTGACTGATATTATCATTGTGCAATACTCTCGGAATTATATTTTTCAAATAAGACTGAACGAAGTCTGAGCATATGCCACGAATACCATAGAAATTGAGCTTCTTTCTTGAAATTTTATGGGAAACCCAATCAGAGTTTTTGGATGAGTCTGTCGATAATGCAACAATCGTTTTCCCTCTCAACGTCATTGTGAATGTCATAATAGCGTTTTGTTGTAAGCAGCCGTTTTCTAAAGCCAAACTGTTGTAAAGAAGATGACATATACGCTGAAACTCCAGTAACGGAAGTTGTAAATGGCAGAGATTTCAACAAGGTAGTGTTCTTTTCTACAGCTATAAGATTTGAAATTATGTAGTGGAGAGTGAAACGATAGAATTTTTCACAAGAATATACTTTTGACGATATACTACCAACAATAATTGTTCCTCCACAAGTAGGGACATCTCCATTTGTTATTGACTGCATACAACTCAAATATAATCGTTTCCCGAAGTTTCTACAATCACTTGAAGGTTTCAATTTTATTGTATTCACAATCTTTGCCTAACAATGAACCATATTATGTTGTTATGTTTTTGATTGTTCAATTAATATTGTGAATTATCCAACAAAGATAATCAAGTCGAGTCGAAAAGTTTTGATCTATTAATGTGTGATGTGATTACCATTCAAAATGGGCGTATGTTTAATTCACATACTGATTTAACTTCTAGAGTTAATTATTGAATATCTGTGTGTACTGATGAATCAACTTACATTATGTTCATCAACTATAATATAACAAATTTCGATATGATACGAATTCTCTATGGACGCACTCTATCATGATACTGTCAATTACATATTGGTTGAAATCATGTATATCAGATAGATTCTAATTCCGACTAAGCAATTTGCCCAAAACAACAATAATCATCAATTGAGATGGAATAATACTTTTCATTCCTCTGAATGAGTAACTGTTTATTGCCTGAACGGCTCACGTAGTGATATTTTGTTGGAATGGATTAACTTCTTTATAGCACCTAAACTAAGTTATCGAATACATCTTTATGGATGAAACTGGAGGAATTACCATATTGGAATGGCCAACCTATCCACCAGACATGAATCATATCGAGCATTCATGGGATCATGTTTCCAGAGCCATCTACAGTCTGTACAACTCACCAGAAATTGCGGAAGAATTGGCTGCAGCCGCTGTAGAAAAGTGGAACCGTATATCAATATATCATGTATCATCAGAAATTTGATGAATTCTATGCCCAGGCATGATGACGCATTGGTAAGAAATAGAGGAGACCCTACAGACTGTTAATTAGTAATTTGAATTTTCTGTCTCAATGACGAATAACTTGTCAATTCCTTGTATTTTTGAAATAAACCATACTTAACATTTTCAGAATGATATGTACCCATAGCATCAGCTACATAAGGAAGTACATATTCATTTGATAAGAATTTCAATACGCAAATTGAACATGTGAAACATGAAACATGTCACAATGGACTGTTTTATACTTCGTTCCGTAGGGTCAGATTAATTTTTTCCCATCATTTGTTCTTCAGATTATATGTTTTACACATTCGTTGATAACCTGCAACTCGTTTTGCTGTCTGAAACCAAACATTCCATTTGATAATTAGGTAGCTGTTTTGAACTATTTAAACATATTCAATATCATATTATTAATGAATTGAAAATGGAACTAGCTTTCTACATAATTATCTATTTAACTGATCATATTAAACCTAACTCGAATTCAAATTGGGAATACTCATGATTTTTGGGAATGGTACAATTTATCTAATGAAATAAACTTAAGACCGAAATATATCACCAATTATGAAATTATTTTCAGTTTCACATTCACTGTTTTTGTTTGGTAAAATCTCACATGTTATGACAACAACAAAATGCCTGTTGCAGTTTGAGCCCATGACTCTGAAAATATTGGCCTTGTACCATCGATTTGATTAACGTTAGTATCCTACATATTACATCACTATCAATATTCAATACCGACAAGTCAAGGACGATTGTCCTGGTTACGGTTTGTTGAAACTATCACAAGTGTTGTCTTTTTGAAAAATCCATGATAATTATAACATTTATAATGTCCAACACATACGTTCAATCACAGAAATGTCAGAGTATATGTAGATGATGTATCATGTTTTGTACAACTACAATCTGTCAAGAGACAGTGCTTCCTCCCATCGAAATCTATAGAAGCCACTAATCTCAGCGGCTTTGTTTAAATTGTTTTTTGATACAAGTTGTAATCATTAATATTTGTCATACTCACTCTTTCTGATTCAATATCTCTCGTCATCATTCACATTAGTAAAATCTAGCCTATCGAATCAACTTACGTTTGTATATAATTCAAATTCATTCGCTATCAGGTTGATGGATCATTTATAAATTAAATAAATCTGCACACAAGCTGCAATAGCTACATCAGCGGTCATTATTTTATTCATCTTGAATAAACTGCATTATTATCGTTATATCTAGTCAAACATAACACGTGTTATAATCAATCATCGAAAATATGATTGGTGTGATATTTATAAATATCATCAGTAATGACTGTAACAATAAATGTAAATTGATGACGTAAAAGACGAAAACCCGATGTCACTATGTAACGAAATAATTATCAACAAATTGGTTATCCTAATGTAGTTCCTCCATTAATATTACAGAGATAGAAACAATCGACCATCAATCTGCGTCCGCTTTGTTTGAGGCAAATTGAATGGCGTTTACAACTTTTCTCTAACAGTTGTTTTGACGCCACAGCCAACTTCGCTTTTCGCCCATTTCGAGAATGCCTTCTATTTTGCTTAATATCAAAAATATTTTTACAGATTGTAAGGCCACTTCTCAAAGAATCCAGTGGCGTAGTCAGATATTTATTATCTATTCCCGTTTTTGAGGTATGACCTAAACTTCTATCGTTTTAATGCAAACCATAGATGGCTTTCACTTCTTTGAAAAGAATAAATTTTTCTGATTTCAACAATATATAACATGAAAGGTTTAAAATAATTACAACATGAGAAAAAAACAAAATGTTTGATAGATTATCATATTCTATAAAATATATAGTATGGCGTGAAATTATTTTATTCTTATTACCGAAGTGCGACAATAATATATAAAAACGGAGAAGAGAATAACAATCAACGAAAATAATAACCTTCACTTCACAACACTTCACAAATGATAGTATTACCAACGAAAATGTTCCAACTGACTTTCCTCATCTGTAAATACAAAATATTTCACATTGTTATAGTAAGTAATCCAATGCATAAAATATACTATGGATGTTTGGTATTTTTCTTCAATATGAATTCTAAAAAATGTATTGTTTTTATCAAATTTTCTGTGCTTTATGCTGCTTTTATAAAAAAATAAAATCTAATAGGCGGCTGACACAGTAATGGACTCCCCTTTCATTATGTCGCTTCTACAGTTTGTGTCATAGTAAAGCGTGAATTTGAAATACTTTTAAGATAAATTTTGAAAATCAAGAACATTACAACATGATAAAGTGTTTCATCCAGGATAATAAAATCTGTGAAGCTGGCATAAAGTGCATTCCGAAATATGCAATCAGGAGGTTGAAATAAACACGACGAAGAGCTCAATTAAAAAAAAATTTTGGCAAACGAGTCACAAAGCCAACTATGATTTGTGTTTCAAAAAATATAAAAATAGGCCATACTTCGAAAATGGGAATAGAAAAAATATTTGACTAAGCCAATGGATTCTTTGTAAAAAAAAATGCAAAGGTAAATAAAAGGCATTATCGAAATGTAAAAGATCGGAAAGTTGTATGTGGTATCAAAACAAGTGACAGAAGATTTGTACCCGCCATTGGATTCGTCTTTAAAAAATGGATGCGTATGCGTGAGCGATTTGTTCTATCTCAAATATTAACGGAGATATCTCATTCGGACAACCAATTTGAGATAGTTCGTTCAAATTTAAATTTGTGTTTTATTCCGTTGAATATGTTTTTGAATAATTCACGTCAGGTAAGCCCCCAATTCTTAGGGGTACTAGTATATTACGTTACTCACCACTAGTAATCAAAATCACATGGGAACGCTCTTCAAAAGGAGTAATTTTAATCACCTATTCTTCATAAAAACAAATGAACTCACTAATAGTATGACCGGTGTTAGCATTCTGGGTTGCAATTAATTTAATCGGCTGTAATTGAATACTCTTTCCGAATCAATTAGGCCGTTATAGTTAGTACTAAACCACATCTGAGCAATAATACATAGACATCAATTCAATTCAATTTGAAACGCAGCGAATGCTTCCGTTTTATATTATTGGGCTGATTAAATATCAATTAAGAAGCGTAACAAAAGTTACTATGAATAACACTCAATTAACATGCATGCCAATAAAAGGAACGACTGACCTGAATTAGGGTTTCCGTTATTGTCTAATGATAAAAAATAAACAGGAACACAATTAATTTAGAGCAGCACGTTATTTAGCCTAATTTTCCACCTAGGAGTCGATGTAATTTCGTTGCAACAATGGAATATTCCATATTCACTATTACATTAACACTTCACATTCATATAATTAGGTCGTTTCAGTATGGGGACCTGCAAATGTAGAAAAATAGTGATATCAAATAGACGTGAGGGTGGTTGTTGATGAACATGCTCATGGAGGTAATGTGCAGCAGTAGGATTGTGGTATCGAGTTCTTCATTGTTATTATGTGCTGTATAAGATTCTTGTTATGATACGCATACAATTTGTAGGAGGATGAGCAGGGACGATATAAATCATGAGGAAATAATCATTATTGTGGTATAATACCGTGACTTATCAATTATCAAAGCGAATCTAAAACATTAGAACGAAATTATGTAATTCGACTCTATAGACTCATTACTTCAATCCAATCATGGAGTCAGGTATTCGAACTATGATTAGTGAAATAGTATTAGCTGTTGCTTGTCTTGTATCGATATACAAAAATGAATCTAACCAGTAATTATCTTGAATAAGAAAATCAAATAGGAGCTCTTATTAGACGTTTATATATTGGAAGTGTAATCCCTGTATTTAGAATACAAAGAACACAGATGGGATTTATGATTTTATTTCAACTGCAATTTAAGATCAACTGAAGCCAGAATATCTTTTTTTTCTCAATTACATTTTCATCTTGAAAAATTCAATTCCAAATCATTTTTTCCCTGGTCAATGTGTGACTTACATTAAGTATATACTGAGTTCATTCCTGTGGGTACTTTTTACTAATAGTAAAATCACAAACCCTTTTCGCTATAGATTTTGAAAAACATGTGCTCGTTACGCCAGCTACGCTTACATTGTCACAGAAACAACTAAACTAACACTGTTTATATTCATAGAGATTTAGAGAGAAAATGGAAGGGTATTTGCCTTGACAATACTTGAACGATTTCCTTGTTTGTTATGAATTAAAACTGTTTATATTCACAGAGACTTAGAGAGAAAATGGAAGGGTATTTGCCTCAACAATACTTGAAAGATTTTCTTGGTTGTTATCTATAACATAACCAAAATGTTCTTTGTATCCATAGTGAAAATTTTCCTCCATATTTGGACTGCATACATCATAATGATGTAAAGAATTTGGTAGATCACCTATTCAATGTTTAACAAAACTGACTCAAACTAGATTTTGATAAGTATTTACCAGAAATAGAAGAGCTCGTATGAGCTTATTTTTGCTTTCTGAAAATTACGGAGGCAGAGTGTAAATGACAATAAGATGATGAATTGAATGGTAACTGTATTCATTATTGTATTGTATCATCAATTATTATAGAGTGTGATATTCAGTAATCCCCCTTGATGATCATTTTGAGAGATTTATTATCAAAGCGAATCTGAAACATCATAACGAAATTGTATGTAATTGGACTCTATAGACTCATTGCTCCAATCCAATCATAGAGTCAGGTATTCAAATTATGATTAGTAAGATAGTATGAACTGTTGCTTATCTGTATCGATATATGAAAATGATTCTGGCAAATAATTATCTTGAATAAGAAAATCAAATAGGAGCTATTATTAGACGTTTCTACATTGGATTCACAAGACAAAGTAAACAAGGGATTTATGATTCTATTTCAACTGCAATGTAATATCAACTCAAGCCAGAAAATCTCAAGTATATTTTTATCTTGAGAAATTCAATTCAAAATCTTTTTTTCCCTGGTTAATGTGTGACTTACGTTCATTGATAGCATACTTCCGGAAGACAATTAGAATACATTGACTTTATACTGAGTTCATCTCTTCGGAAATTTTGCACTAATAGTAAAATCACAAACCCTTTTCCGCTATATATTTTGAAAAACTTATGGTTTTTTCGTCAGCTACGCTTATATTGTCACAGAAGCAACTCAATTAAGACTGTTTACATCCACAGGGATATAGTGAGAAAAAGGAAGGGTATTTCGGTATTTGCCTCAACAATCTTAGAAAGATTTTCTTGGTTGATATATCTGACTTGATAAAAATGTTTTTATATCTATAGTAAAAATGTTCCTTTTTGTTTGGACTGTATTTACTAAATATCAAACAATTACTTCTGATTTTTAAATATTATGGAAAAAAGTGTGAATGACAATACGGTGATGAATTGAATGGCAACTGTATTCATTATTGTACATAGTTTATATCATATGTATCATTATGGAGTGTGATAGTCATAATCTAATCCTTATGCAGATTTGTTATCAGTGTATAGTTGGACTCTATAGACTCATCACCTCACTCCAATCATAAAGACAGATATTCAAATCAGGAATAGTGAAAAAGTATGAACTGTTGCTTGTCTTGTATCGATATACAAAAATCTAACCAGTAATGATCTTGAATAAGAAAATCAAAAAGGAGCTATTATTAGACGTTTATATATTGAAAGCGTAATCTCTCCGGATTTACAATACAAAGTACACTCTCAACTCAAGAATAACATTCTCCATCTATCTTCCCAACCACCTTTGTGAACGAACTCGCTCAAAGTTAAGCTTCAGAGCGTTGACAAGCCTCTTCATCTTAAAATTAAATATTACTTGTATAACGAAAGCCGTTGAAGATGCAGCCCTAAGATTTTGTTCCGCCTTTTGACGTATACGTATGTAAATATATTCAAGTTCAGGAATTAATTTCACAACTACCATCACATCGACCGAATATGACCCGCTTTTCATTTAGATTTGAAGTGCGCCAATTTGAGTCATGTACACTTCAATAAAAGTTCTCAATTCACATTCTATGAATGGAATGGATTCAACTGACAGTTGTGTTAGCCTTCTTCTTCATGACATTCTCTATACATTATTGAATTTATCTACACCCGTGAGATAAGAAGTCTATTACCGCACGAGTTTTTTTAATCTCACTGCTTCTCAATCAGTCAGATTAGATGAATGGGCAGGGAAGTATTGTGGTAACCAAGGAAATGTAGTGTTCACACCCAATGTTGAAAACCGCCATCCCAGTTATTGGTACCAACATTCTGGTTGTCCCAATAAATTACGACAACTTTTAAATCATCATTATGGTTTACTTCCAAAAAATGTGTACAATGTACTTGTGATGATACTTCATTAACGTATTAATAGTGCCATTACCCAACTCGTGATACGCAACCGATGTGTAAATTTCGTATGCGTGCGTTATTAAAACTGATATCACACCATATTATAGATAACTATTTCTTGATCATATTACAAATTACAGATGTTTCTTTGTATTTTCTGTATCAGATTCAATGAACGTAGCAAATCATCAGTGGTTACTATATCCAGGATTGCAATATAAGTTCTGGAAATTATCTGATATGCCTAAATTTTATGAAAATCGGCTCCTACGAACCTCATACATTCATTTCCATAGTAACTCCTCAGAGAAAAACACGTACATATTATTATTTTTTGGACTGAATTGGGAATTATTAAACCACTATTCATGCTTAATTGAAACATTATACTTATTTTCAGTCTATTTTTTGCCCGGGAATTAGTTTAATGTATATTTTGCGAACATCAAGAATAGGTAATCTGTGAAATGATAGTTCAACATTTGTTGCCTTTGAGGAGTTGTGTTTGTTCATTTCAATTTCGATTTGATAGACAAGTCCATTGACTGAGCCGCTGCTAATTTTCAGTCTATGGATACCGAATAAATTGTAGTAATCTACATGCAACTTATATTCCAAAAAAGGTTATATATGCCTAACCATACTTTCGTAGAAAAATATCCCGTGCGCTATCGTCATCTGAATTATATCATTAGTTATAATGTTTCATGCATTTCCCATATTAAAATATTATAGAAAAAAATTCAATAAGACTGAAAGTAATAGTTGAAAATGTACGTACAAATGAGCAAAAGAGAATATTCTCACGAATAGTGTTTCAACTTGTTATTCTTCACAAATATTAATGTTCCTTCACGAATTTGATTTATACGAGTCAATTAAATGTAAATTAGAAAGATGAATAAACCTGTGTTTTCACTCCACTCAAATTTAATTAAAATTTTCTTCCGTCTGAAACACGATTTACTGACGGAGATAACGACTTTTCTAATTATTTTTATGAATTATGCAGTCGCTATGATAATTATCACTCACGAATTTAACCTACGAGCTCTCGAGAGTATACATGGTTGAATCAATGCATACGTTCTATATCATAATGAGAAATAAAAACAGGGGACATGTACCAACTTAACAAAACCCTTGACATATAAGTTGAAGAATCTAGTTCACAAGCGTTTTAACTCTGAGATACAACTTTTCAGGAAGGAGTAACTTTCTTATATTACATTTCGAGGAACGTGCGAAATAGAAACCTTTGGCTGCAGATTCCACTTTTACAGTGGTTTCCTTAAATAGGTGGTTATATCCGGAATTTGTTGAGATTCTAGTACGTAAAATGAATACTCGAATCATGTCATAATTATTACATCAATCATATGTGTCCTATAATTTGGGCTTTGAATAGGAGTTAATGAAGCAATGTTTTATGTGATATAGTCATGAATTGAGATGTCTACGATATGAAATGGAAGAAACTGTCATAGGTTGACCGAAGCGAGACATTCTCGTGACCGAGAAATTATCAGTTAATATTAGTTGATCCTTACGACCAAGAATTCGTTTGAAATTGGTGAGAAATGCTCAAAAACGCTGTGGCGTTCTTTTGATTCATAAAATCTTAGCATTGTACGAGTATATAGTTCATCAACATAACGTTCTTCACCTTGTTTTCTCTCATGAATGAAGAGATGGACTATTCCGAATTATGTAGCCTCGCCATCAATTCATGATTGTGGCCTCTCTTATCAGTTAGTGTTCATTCAAAAGGCGAAGGGAGCCCTTCCATAGACAATCGAGTAAACTATATCCCTAAATTGTGCATGATTTTTTCTAAACGAGTGAGCTCCAATAATCAAAGTGTTAGTACAGTTTATTCTGGTGAATGTTTTGCATTTGGGACTGTCGTATTTTAACTTTCACTGCATTTCAAAATGATAAATGTTATGGATAGTTTTGCCATCTCCGACATGTCCACTAGGAGATAGGTGCTATCCTATTATTAATTCACAATGTAGTCATGAAGGATAACCAACATAGAATAAGATGTGAAGCATTATCAGAATAAGGTGGAAAAAGAAAATGAGCCAATTATGATGAAATGCAATTTTTTAGTAAAAATTCATCTGGATTATAACTAATAATAAAACTACTTTAGTGTAAAGAAATTCGCATGAATTGTGGATTAATTGGTCCCATTTGAAGACAATAAATTGACTAGTTTCACATGAACCATACAATGAAACTATAAAAGGGTTCACACTGTGGATACACTATAACACTATAAATAAGAAACAATCGCATGTACCCACTGAAAATACTGTTAAAATACTGAGGGCCATTCAGCTACCATGTAACAATTTTCAGTCGGTTAGTGTGATCGTTTCTTATTTGTAATGAAACCATATAACTGATTCTCATACAATTTCATGACAGCTAACATTAACTGATGGAATGAAGCTTAATGTTCGATTGTTCGTACTAACTTTCGATAGAAATTGATTATCGTTTTCTGTAAACGGTACTAAAGACCCCCCGATTGGAGGTTTTTGAACACTTAAAAGACTATAGATTACACTTATCGAACTCTGATATATTATCTCAATATGTTCCGTTGCATAGCAACATCGTCAGAAGTATTCATGGTTGTGTTAGTAATAATTTTCTGTAGAAGTAAAATTTACATTATATTCGAGTTTTCCAACGATATTAAAACGAAACATATTGAGTGAATACACCAAAGCTTAATAAGTCTTGTTTTCAATTTTTCTAATACCTTTCCTCCATGATATCATGAATTCAGATGAAGTCAAAGCCAACTTCATCAAATATTTCAGTTGAAACTTATGATATTTTTCTGGAAGTAATAGTGAATAAAATTTACGAACCTTCCATCTTTTGGGTCAATTTTTTACAGTTAAACAAAATCTTTGGGTTACTAGAGAGGAAATTTCTTATTCATGTATCAGTGGAATAAGGAGGAAAAGCAATGTTCCCAGATATTTGATATCGAGCAAATTCTCGAAACATCTGACCGCTAGCAATCGGGACATATATTTCTGCTAATTTACACAAATCAAAGATTATAGTTTCTTTAGTTTTATTTTGTTTCAGTATTTTTCAACATTGGTTTGTGATGGTAATTTTACTGTCAAAAAGTCAGATATTATTCAACGCTATACACATTAGAAGTAGAGAGGAATTGACTCAAACAGACACTTGATTTGACTTCACAAGATGGTAAAATCTATGAAAACTTCATGTCGAATTTTCCTCTAGTGTAATATCTTTATATCTATTTAGTTGCATAGAAGTGTAAGTTATATATCCAAAACATTAATTTTCGACAAGTTAGTAAAATTGAAGGAAGAGTTTTTATCATTACGTTTGAGAATAAATATTAGATCCGAAATAGCAATAAGGAATAGGATAAGGATAGAAGCAAATATTTGAATAAATGGCTGCTCTTTCGAAGGTGGATATATAGAACGCACCTCGTAAATACATATGCGATGGATATTTCATTTTTAAGATAGGAGTTTTTTGAATTTAGAGTTAGAGTCAGATTAAGAGAATGTTTTAAAAACAATGATTGTTCAGTTTCATTTGGAATGAGAAAATCTATATTTTCGTTGTATTACTTTTGCTCGAAGAATAAAACAAACTTCATTGAAGCCGGAAATCGTATTTGAGTATTAACAGGCAATTTTCGTTACGAATTTTAGCTTTATTCAAGTTCCATAATAATTCACCACTTCCATTGATAGATGGGCGAACTGAATGATGCAGAGGCGGGGTTATGTACACATATGCACGTTAGTTCAAAGCTAGGTGAGTGTAAACAAGCATGTGCAGATATGTGTATGGTTGGAAATGAGAAATAAGGCCAATAAAAAATAAAGACATAATAGAGAGGTTAATAAAAACGATCAGACTGTGATTGGTTGATGTGTAGACAATTTTCGAAGCTGCGATAAACAGTAGTAACACTTTGACTTAGTTTCTGTGTGCCATGTGACTCGTTCCTGACTTGCTAATTGCAGACAAATTGCGATGCTCTCCTTGGGTAGATATGCGAGGCTGAACGGAATTACTAACACATATAAAGCACATTACATATATTTATTTTAACACACATGCATAGTGTTCGTTTCTAAAGTCGTTTCTGTAGCCGGTGCAGAAGACGGATGCAATAGCCAAGTAAGGCGAACGCAGACTGGCACTCTGGGCTCACGGGGGCTTAAGCCTGCGCCCCTCAAGCCACCCCTCATATTGATTTCTCTGCCCCGCGCGCGCTTTCTCGATACAGATTCTACACGTTTGTTGCTCGATGGTAATTCACATTGTTAAATATACCCCATTTTATTTAATACAAATTGTTATTTCCGTCAATAATAAAGTATAATTTAAATAGAGGTTCCGAGAATGTAGCGTGTTGTGGAATTGGGATCAAGCCAGAGTGAATATATGTTGGCACTATTCGAGCGGTGCGCAACAGTGTTGTTAGTTTTAATGATGTCAAAGTTAAAAACGGTATGCTTAGAGCGACATGAGGCTATAGTGTAACTAAAGCGCCTTTCGCATAATTATGTTAAATTAAACTATCATTGCTGCGCCATTTCCTAAGCTATGAATGGGAATGTTCACTTTGATATAATCAACATGTATTAGAAATTAGATTAGAGGAATGATTCTATGATAATTCCTCAACTATAAGACCTGATTTTCTCAAATGATGGATTATTATAACTAATACAGCTCCCAGAAATGACCCCAGAAATGACCCCATTTGATATCTTAATGAATTATGTGTAATTTCACGCTGCATACAATGAAAACTGAATTTATTATAGCTCTTAATATATCACATCTGAGAAATGAGAGATTCTCCAAATATTATCAGTAAATTTGGGCAAACTTGAATAAATCTCAAACTATTTTCCTGCTAATATCATGATGTATTATTATCCAATTACAACATATATTCTTGGATGGAGGTACACATATTATAGCTCAAGTCAATAGACACATGTATTAAATGGCATCCACTCAATTCCTACACTGTAGAGAAATAAATAGGGATATGTTGTATGTTACACTTATGTATAGGTTACATGAATTCAGGGAACAGGTTTCCTCAATGAATGATGTTTATGAAGTCATCCAAACGATGTAGTTTTTGATAAATTTCTATAAACACCTTTCCAACAAAACTATGTTCGAAAATTGGGAAAAATTAATAAATGATGTAAGTGAAGTCATAAAAATAATTCAAATCTCTTCAGATTCATATGAGCCCCTTTTCTACAAAACTGGGTTCAAAGTTTGGAAAGAGGTATTCAGAAATTTGAGAATTTGCTAATGTTTCAGTCTTGAAGTGAAAAATATCTAACTTTTGCAAGGATAAGAAAATCTTGAATCGTAGACTTCCGTGAATAGGCAATTACGCATCACAACACCACGACTTGAGGGGGGGGGGAAGGTTTCGCCAACCATTACAGGTGGCATATTCAGGGCAGGTTTGCAGCTTGAACTGAAACTGACTCTTCTGGTTTCTGTAGCGGTATTTATTGTGGGAAAAAACCTTCAAGCCACACAGTTCACTGCCTTTCTTCCGGTGGTCAAGTCCGTTCTGGTGGCTGACCCTGCTGTTGTCTGATCATATGCGAAGTGGAATTTACGAGGATGGGTTTCCAAATGTTGGAAAGGTAATATCCTGAGTCACAGTTTAGATTATTTGGATGTTTCATAATTCCTATCGCTTCAAGAATCTTTTGTTGATAGAAGTTTGGGTTCGGGCTAAGATATTAGTATTTTCGAAAAGGATTTGATGATTGGTGTCAAACTTGGTTTCGCAAGTACAGACCTACCGGTGTCACGGAGCCTTGTACAGCGCTCATGTTCTTTCACTTGAGTAGTTACTGTACGACCTGCTCCACCAATATAGACTTCACCGCTAGAACATGGAATGCTATAAACACCTTGTAAATGAAGAGGAGGAAGGAGATCTCTGATAGTTTTGTAAAACTGAGGAAGTTTTAGAAGAGTGGGAAAACGTGTAGAAATATTATGCTTCTCAAAGATTTCAGAAATTCAATATATGGAAGATAGGTATTGGATAAACGAGGTAGGATGTTTGTGACTCAGGCTGATTCGGAATTTTAGGCGAAGTATATTTGCTTATGTCTTTTTGAATGTTATAGTGGGAGAAATTATTTGATAATGAGATAGATGAAAGGTGTTCAATTCTGAATTCAAGGATTGAGGTTGGGCTGGCTGACAGCTCTGTGAACCAAGGAGTTCATAACATTACTTTTGGATATGTTGGCGGTGGGATAGGCCATTGAGGTATTCATAATTATCAGAGAGTTTTCAATATACAGAATGCGCCAAAGTACCGTCAGTCTGTCGACTAACTGATGCATCTAAGAACGGGAGTGAATCTTCCTATTCAACTTCCATGGTGAAGATATTAGCTTCTGGTAAAAGTGGGAACCCATGGCAGCTCCCGAGTGCTGCTCGTGAGACTTGTCATCGTAGTAAGTCCATTGAAATATTTCTGGCAGGTAACAGTTGAGAAATTATGGAAAGGGGTTTCGAAACTGCGAAAATTCTTCGTCATTCCAACATTTCTGAATCAAATTGACCTGAACCTTCATTACAAGCCCTTAATTCCCTCAAATAAAATTCTGATAAAGCTATTCTGTAAGCTGATCAAGGAAACTCCACTATTGTCATGAATCGTTCAGATTATGATAACTGCAACATCTCCATAACTAATTTCTATAAGCTCCCATCAAACGATTACACCCCCTCTCTAGGATGTTCAGTTTCACAAATCATCCGTCATTCTTCCAATCTTGATCCAGATAAGAACTTTTTTATCCCTCATTATTCAAGACGCCTCGATTATATGGTTTGCCTAAAGTTCATAAGCCCTCAGTTCCCCCAAGACCAATTATAGTCAGCACGGATCCCTTACTTACAAACTCTTTCGATATCTGTCATATATTCTCATACCTGTTCAACTGTTCTATACTAAATTCGTTTCATTCCGTTGAAAATCGCCAAACGCTAAAAGTTGACCCCGGTGATTTGCTCGTCAGTCTCAACGTCCAATCACTCTTTACCAAAGTTCCCATTCCAGACACCATTTTCATAATTTCTCAACTGTTATTTGCCAAGAACATTTGAATGGACTTACTACCGGGAATTGATTTTTGTTTATCTTCCAAATATTTCCTGTACGATGTGAAGTTTAACGCGCAATTCTCAGGAGCTGCCATATGTTCTCCACCTTATCCGGTTACAGTTAATATCTTCATGGAAACTTTTGGGGAATATGCTATCAACTCATCTGTTCTCAAGACGAAATGTTGGTTCATATATCTCGACGACACTTTTGTTATTCGGCAACATGGTCGCGAAAATCTTGTTCCCTTTCCCAATCATTCAAATTCGTTATATCCCAATATCCTTTTCACCATGGAAGTTGAATCGAAATGTTAGTTCAGAGACTGACGGTACTTTGGGACATTCTGTGTATCGAAAACTCACTCATATCGATAGGTATCTCAATGGCCTTTCCCACTACCACATAAACTCAAAAACAATCTATCATACACTGCTGGGTCCACAGAGCTGTCAGGTTATCCCAACCCCAATCCTTAAATTCAGAATTGAAACACCTTTCATTTGTCTAATTATCAAATATTTTCTCCCATTATTACATTCAAAAAAACCAATATCCTAATATTTAAAATCAACCTGAAGCACAAACCCCCACTTCCTTTATACACTACCTATCTTCCGTATGTTGGAATCATAACAGATCGAATTTCTGAAATCCTCAAGGAGCATAATATTTTTACTCGTTTTTCCACACTTCCAAGATTATCTCAGTTTTATAAAGCTATCGAAGATCCCCTTCCTCCCCTTCATTCAGAAGGTGTTTATAGCATTCCCTGTTCTTGTGGTAAAGCCTACATTGGTAAGAAAGGTCGTACAGTAGCTACTCGTATGAAGAAACATGAGCATTGTACAATGCTTCGTGGCACCAGTAGAAAAATTTTCGGAGTCATAGAAACCTCAATACATTCAAATAATCTGAACCGTGACTCAGAATATCACCTTTCCCAGGATTTGGGAACCCATCCAAAAATTCCAATCCGTACATTACCCAACGATAGGGTCAGCTGCCAGATTGAACCACCGGAATAGAAGAAATGAACCTTGTAGCGTTAAGGCTTTTTCCCTCAATAAATACCGATACAGAAACCATACGAATCAGTCTCAGTTCAAGCCTCAAGCCTCCCCTAAAGATGCCACCTGTGATGATTGGCGAAATGTCAGCATCAAGTCCTGCTATTATGACACGAAATACTTCCGGAAGTCAATAATTTTCAAGGATAAGTAAAACTAGTCTTGAGCGATAATGAACGGGTAATGAGAATACAATAAAGGTAAGGGATCATCGGTAATTCTAAAACAGGAAGATCCTAAGAAAATTCACTGTGATTTACGGAACAATTTGTGCATTAGGATAATTGACAGAGGAAAATATCACTTTGGTATGGCTCTAACTGATCATTTAGGATATTGTTATCGTATATTAGTTTTTGAGACGTCTATAAGTCTCTATTGATTCTAATGTATTCACTTTGGAACCTTCTGTTTGATTATGCAAAATACTAGGCTATCTAATTAAGGAAAAGTATGACTTGTTTGTAAAAAATGGTGAGAAAAGGTTGAGTCTGTTTTGAACTTCTGGAAAAACGAAAACGTTCTTGGTATCAAAGTTTGAAGTTACGACAAGTTCTACCTCTATAAAAAATATCGAAGTCTAGGCAAACGAGCTTATAAGCTCCAGGTTTATTGTATATATTGGATTTGTCTTCAACATTATATATAAGATGGCAAAGTTCACTTTATGGTTTGAAACTGATTTTGAAATCATGGCGTGACAAAAGGAGAGGAATGATTTTTGTCGATACATCTATGTGTTTCATATACATGTGAATATTGTTAATACTTGATGTTAACGGTTAATCAAATTTGTTATTTGATCTACCGAAAAACCGTTATTGGTAGCTATTCGTTTTATTGTGTCCAACTCAATAGTGAGGTGTTCTATTGACATTGAGTGTTATACTGCTAGTTTATGGCTAAAGGGACTAAACGTTGAATTAATTCCTGTGATGTCCGTGAACGTGAGTTTTCTGTAGATTATGCGGTTTATTCTATAATGGTCACGTATTAGTGTTAAGATTAAAAAACTGATTCTCATTTATTTGTCTTTTTCAAACGTGAATTCAATTCTTGAATGAAGATGGTTGATAAAAGAGAGAAACAAATTCAATTGTCTGGATGTGCATTTGAAGAAAACAAATTTATCATCTACGTATCTATACCATAATCGAATGTGCTTCCTTTGCTAATATACGGTTCATAATGACTGCAAATAGTGGACTCAACAGAATATCGTAAGTCCTGAATTCTGTACATAAAATTTATCATTAAAATTGACAGTTTGGACTGAGGACTAGGTCAGAGGCAAGTACTATTTCATTACAAATTGAAGGGCTAACATGAGATCTATCTGAAATTTTCTTGAATAGAGGCTTACAATATGTAGTTGAGAGTATTTGGAAACATGTTTGAAACATCAAAAGAAACTAGAAATCCATTAGTTGCTGTATAGTGTTTTTTGACTAGTTCAGACAATTCGAGCGAGTTTAATAGTATATTGTATAACTAGCACGGAATGATACTCATTTCCCACGAGTATGAAGTTTGCAGCATGAGCCGTAGGCGAATGCTGCAAATCATACGAGTGGGAAATGAGCATTCCGTGCAAGTTATACACTATACTTTTTCTACGGCTATAACATAATATATTAGCGAAATGATTTTACAACAGAATTTTGAACTTTGAATTTAATTAGGTATATTAAAAATGTCAAAATACAATTTAATTATTAACAATATTCACAGTTATATTGTTACAGTGATTAAATGTTATATTTGAAGCATCTGGGCACGGCAATGACATGTTTGTATTTTCCTTGTGCTCCAAAATATAGGATCTTGAAGTAGATGGTAGGTTTTCAGAATCATTAATAGAATTCATTATTTTATTGGCGACATCAAATTTATTTTTCATAGACTCGTCAATATAACTTTCTGCAACCGTGGTTGATTTCCAACCTCCATGTCGTTTCAGTGAGGTGATGTCTTCGCCAGCATCTATAAGGATTGTTGCTGAAGATCGTCTGAAGCAATGACCAGTATAAAGCTCAGGATTTGGAAGTTTCAAGAATTTAGCTATTCTTGTTCCTGTATAAACAATTTTATTAAGACCAACCCTTTGTACTGTGTATTTTCCTTTTTGATAATTTACGAAAAAATAATTTTGTGCAACGTGTTCAGGACGAAGGTCTTTGTATTTTTTATAAATATCATAAAATACACCGGTTATTGTGAATTTTCTAGGCACTTTTGTTTTTGTAGTGGGTATTTGTATAAGAACTGCTGCTGAACCCAAGTCTCTACAATCTGTTGTTTTCATTCTATAAAGTTCGTCTCTTCTAGAAGCACCCATAATCCCCATGATTAATAGAACCTAAAAATGAAAAAAAAAATATAAAAAAAATAATGCTTGATGTGCGAATCGAACCATCGACCTTCGTATTATAAAGCGAGCACCTAACCACTGAGCTAACTCATCTTCACAACAATATACTTGTACAAATGGTATTAGTAATAACGTCTGGAGTAACATATTTTTCTCAAATAATTATTAAAAAAAAATACTAAACAATTTTATCGGGAAAGATAATAATTTACCTTATCAAGTAAATAAATGTCATCCGGAGCGTTTTTTATGAACTTGTCGACTTCATCTGTGGAGAAAATTTTAGATTTCTTCGGCCTGTAGCCATCTGATTTTCTTTTAAGAAATGCTTTGAGTTTCGAATATTTTCCAATGTCTACAGTTGTGTTGATATTCAGCATGGTCCTTAACATGGAATATTGCGCCCATAAAGTTGAGGATTTCAATTTTTGAGATAGTTCATTGAAGTATGCAAGAAATACAGTTTCTGTATTTGACGCGGTACCCTTTTCTCTTTGCCAGTCTGTGAAGGATTTGTATGCTTTCACATATTTTTCTTTTGATATTTCTGGAATTAAATTGACACATGCCTGTTTTGCGGCTTCAATAATTTCTGGGGGAGTCAGTTCTACGTCACTTTCGCTGCTCATCGTTTGATTCAAGTTCAAAAATCTAACTAAACAGAGCTGTCAGTATTCGTTGTTTGAATTTTGACATTCCATGGGAGACGTGATAAATTGTAAAATAAAAACACAATGAAACACAATGACTTCATTGTGTTATCAGGTGAGGAAATGAAATTGAAGGCATACAATGTACCTCATTGTTTAATCAAAAACAGTTAGGAAAGAGCAGTATTGTGTCATGGCCGTAGAAAAAATTACTAATGTTTTCGAATTTCTGATTTAGTTTTACTGCAAGGTCTCGTGTTGGACCATTAATGTAAGATACGTTTAGGGACAATATCTTTATGATTCCTAATCATAAATAATAATCCGTAAGATTTAGGAGAGCATGGATTATTGTTAATACGTTCATATTTTTCGAAACCACTGTCAACTATTTTGTACGAATTGTTGTTTTTAATTGAAAAAAGTTAGTAGGATCTTCATGTATTTCGCTCTATGCAGCTTAGATGAATACTGACATTTTATCCCACTAATCTTGTCAAGGGATAATCATCATTGCATTCGATTTATCTGCCTATGAGACATATTTCGAAGATATTGAGAAGAATTTGTGACCTTGAACAGCACTGAAACAAACAGAATTTTTGTTTGCTGACCACATCCAAGATTCAGCAAACCAATTCCCTCAGATTCCGGATTATACAGTTCCAGATAATACATCTTGGTGATTTGTCAAGGTTCATTCAATCAATTAATTATAATAGTACTGATTGAATAGTAAACTGTGAATAAAACCAGAAATTACACAATGGTCACCATGCCGTTTTTGGAAAATTGAATGGGTGTTTTAATATGAGGAGCAACTTTTCAAAACGCATTTTGTCCAATTTGGACAAAATTGAGTTTGAAGCGGATTTGAAAATAATTTGTATTGCTCTACAATCGGGTATAAACAAAACATTTCAAAAAGCATAATGTCCCTTTGTAATTCAAGTGCAAAATATGAGAGGCAGATCAAAACCCATTTTGTCCACACATGAAGTGGGATCAAAACGCATTATCGTACATTTTGCAGTTAGAAGCCACGATCCCAACGAACAGCTGATTTGCAAGTCTAAAATTCTGTTTAATATAACCTAAAATTCAGTTCTGTTTGTGTAACTGATAGTGGAATACAAGTGTTTTCATTAAATATTTGTTTATTAATATATTACTATGGAAACATCCGATAACGGTGTTATTGTAGGCGAATATAATCAAGGATCAAGGAAAAAACAACGATGAAAAACAAAAAGGGAAATGGATTGTGACAAGAGGTGAGCATAGCTTGTTTATTATCGTATATCATAGAAGCAAAAATCATTTTTCCCTAAATCTAGACCGAAAAAACTTTATTTTTTTCATGTTTTATAGATATCAAGACTCTGACCCCTTGTTGCTGAATTTCCAACCACCATGTCATCACAGAGGAGGAAAATTTAATTGTCGCAGTATTTCAAGAAACGTCCTTGCCAAAGCAAAAAGGAATGTTTTTTTCAAGCCGAACAGAAAGGAACAAGATAAAAGAATTGCATTTCTAATGGATGTGTCGTATCCAAAACGCAGCCGTGTTCGCGGCGAAGTGAGAAAAAACAAGCGACATCGCGTTGCAGTTAAATACTTCTTGATATCTACAGAAGAAGAAAGATTACCTGTATGCTCCAAATTTTTTGCTAAATTATTTGGGGTGGGTCAAAGAAGATTGAACACAATCGCTGACGGAATTTTATCTGGCAAGGGGGTAGTAGAAAAACGAGGAGGCGATCATAAAATTCGGAAATATTCAGCTAAAAGGGAGAAAGTTTATGAGTTTCGTTTCAAATTAAGAGCCTGTGAAAGTCACTATGCCAGAAACAAAAGCAGACGACTGTACTTGCATTCATCTTTGAACATACACCGACTTTTTGGGCTCTATAACAGTACCGTTGAAGACGAGTTTAAGGTAAAAAATACCTTTTTCGTAACAATATTCGAGACGAAGTTTAATCTGGGTTTCGGTTCCCCAGCCATTGATGCGTGCAGTTTCTGTGCTAGACTTGAAACAGAAATTGGTTCTTGTGACGATGGTGACGTCAAACAAGGTTTAAGTGCAGATCTCTTAATTCACAAAAAGAGAGCTAAAGCCTTTCACGCTCTAATGAAGGACAATCCAGAGGCAAGCGTAACGTACGTGTTTGACTTGCAACAAGTACAGCCGATTCCGAAACTCAATATTGGTGAGGCTTTCTATGCAAGACAAATTTCATTGTATGCTTTCTGTATCACTGATGTTAACACTAAAAATCCGAATTTTTATATCTGGAACGAAACCCAAGCAGCGAGAGGCGCCCAAGAAATTAGTTCAGCTTTAACAGACTTTTTGGAAAAAGCGCATATTGATAGTTCCATAACCCAGGTTAGGCTTTTTGCAGACGGCTGTGGAGGCCAGAATAAAAACCAGCATGTCGTCCATGCCTTAATATACTGGATGCAGAAAAAATCCCCAAAAAACATAAAACAGATACTTATGTATTTTCCGGTGCGCGGTCACTCATACTTACCCGCTGACAGAGTGTCTGGTAGGGTTGAGAAAAATCTACGAGGAACTGAAGAAGTGTTGGACCCCACAGCTTATATTGAAATTTACAGGCAATTTGGAAACGTGAGAGTCTTAGGTGAAGATTGGTTCCTGAAAAACTACAGAGATTTGACGGTTGTACTAAAACCAATTGATGGGATTAGTGACATGAAAAGAATATTTTTACAAAAATTTATAAAACAAGGTTACGTTGATGTTAAGATAAAACTTGAGCCTACCTACAGATATGACGACAATTCGAAGCAACCAATGGCAGTAACAAAACGAGGTCGTACTCTAATGAGGGATATGAATGATCGCTGCAATATACCACTGCAAAATAAGCTCAAGGAGGAGAAGAAAAACGATGTACGAAACCTTCTTGGTGCAAGATTTGGAGAAAAATGGGAAGCTCTTATTCCGCTATCGTCACTTAAGTTCTTTACTCACGCCTTTAACACTGTGGAACCAACGTGCGCTGAAACTGCAAGTCCTGCTGATGATACAGTAGGTGAAGAAGAAGCCGAATGTGACTGCCTTGAGGAAGACCCTAATCAAGAACAATTTATTTTTTAATTGATTTTCCTATATGATTCGAATTAGTATTATGTACGTTTCTATTTTTGAAAAAATACAAACAAAACAAAACAATTTTCTCGTTAATTATTAGTTAGATCATGTTGTAATAGAGATTGTAAGTCAAGTTCTCCTGCAAACCATTTCTTGTAAATTGAATTAATCACAACAAACAGCATTATGTCCACTTTGAACCACAACAAAACGAATTTTATACAATGTGACGGAACAAAACGCATTAAGTCCAAACATTTTTTAGGTTTTTTGCTTCTATCTAATGAAAAATGATTTAAATTAGATGAGTTATTACGTCAAGATGTTAGTTTCTATCAAAAAAACTCGCCGTCTTAAAAATATATGACAGGGTTTATAAGAAAATGGTTTTTCGTTAATTCTCAGAAAAACGTTTTTTGGACTAAATGCATTTTGATAAGTTGCTCCTCAATATTCACTTCTGATCATTCTATGTATCCTTTCGTATCGTTGGATACTGAGATAATAATTATTGGAGTAACAGTAATAAAGATTTTTCTTAATAATTTTTGGTAAAAATGAAATAGTACATGTTTTTCTATATTGATTGAAATGATTATTCCTTTCCTCCTCTTATTCTACTATGGTAGATTTTCTTTAGAAAGCTGGTTATGATTCCATTATACGCTTAATTTCGGTTCTGAATGGATTCTTGCGAGCTAAAACGAGAATTGGATGAATTATTACTCCATCTAACTGTAGCAAGAGGTTCCTCTCTCAACGAAACTTTCAGCTCAGCTTAGTGTCCGTAATTTCAAAGTAAGAGATTGTGAAGGCCCCATAATAAGCTGTCAAACATAACTGACATCAAACTCGACAGAACAGAAAAAATGATGAAAAGTAACGAAGTATTTATCTAAGTTTCCAAGTAGAAGGAAACAACCACCAACCACATTCACAAGATATGTGTAAACTTTTAAGATGTAGTTAATCAGATGAATATTATTCATTCTGTAATCTCAAACACCACTATGTTAATATCACTATAAAAGTGTTCACGTTTTACAATATGAATAACATTTCGTATCACATGAAGGACGAAACGATAGAATTCTTTGGATAAATATTACATACCTAAGTAGACTGTACTCTGTCAGTATAAGACCTGACAATTACAAACTTACTGTGTTGAAATCTGAAAGAATTCAGAGTCAAAAGGTTTCATATTAACTATTGCTTGTGTTGTCGATGAAACAATTCATTCTAATATCAAATCCTTCGTTGGCTATTTATATTTCCTGAGATTTTTCAATAAATTCACGAAACAATGAAACTAATATGTTGGTTTCAATTTTCTTATGGTTCAATTAGAAAATGAAATAGCGTTGAATTTTGTTATGCAATCTTTCATCATTTATTGTATGATCGCAATTTTCTTCAATTCATTGATGACATACTTATACGGAACATTTGGATTGATTGAACATACGTTAAATGCCAAATTCATTATTGACGATGATGGTCGTTACACGAGAGGAGTTTTCCGAACCAGTTATCAAATCTGCAACTATTTATAATATGGAATTCATCTGGAGTGGAAGATAGATGATGCTCATGAAAATTTTAATTCCTGTAGAAATGTGACTTTCTCTTGTATCATGTTCTTGCAAAAGCAGATCTTTCCTTGCATCCAAAAATATCAGAAAAGAATACGGAATGTTTCGACGTATTTGTGCTTGTACTTGTACTTGTTGAGTACTTGTTATTTATAATAGTTTCGATTTTTCTGTTGTTTTGTTATAGCATTCCTAAATCATTAATGAGTTTGATATGAATGAAAACTCTATTTTGTTCTCAACATTCCTTTTCAATGTATATCCGTCAGTTAAGCTATGATACGAATCATTTTCTCGTTGTGGGAAGCATATTGAAGTTGAGCTAATCTGTTCTGCTGAACTACTGGGTACTGGCTGCATTGATTAATGAGATGCCATAGAAGAAAATATTTTTTACTGAATACGCTACTGTTGAGAAAATTATGTTCAAGTTCTTGCGAACATATAATTAGAACTCGATGAAACGTGAATTCAGAGAGTTATTCAGAATTTAATGTGCACTTGAACTCCATCACCAGTGAAGAAGACATTTTCTGTTTATTTTAGTGTAATACAAACTGTAGTAGGAACTGGGTCAATCACTCTTAAAACAGCAGACAATTATCTCAGTTCCGCTGAAGGAATGTGATGATATTCTCAATTTCGAAGTATATTTGGAGATGGAAAGTTACACAATTATAGTCTGATGTTAAAAATTACTATTGAATTTGAACAAACACCAGAAATGTATTCCTTGCACTGGTTATTCAAATAATGGTTCATGTCAAACTTTATCTAAGCCTCTGAAATCGATAATACAAGTACAAGGGTTAACGAAAGATAGCATCTATTAGGGAAACAGTAGTGTGAAATCCCCTTGACGGTTCCTACCTGTCTCATCGTGTTAAAGTGGCAGTTCACATATGGGCGCATTTTTATTCATTAGTTTATTTCATTATTGGGTATTTTTTTATTTCCAAGCTATATATGTCCTAGTCACATAGAATTACTGTAAAAATAAAATTATATGTTATGAGGAGTTTTTAAAATCCATTTTACCAAAATTGTTTCTAAATAATCTTTTGAGTAATTCGAAGAATTGTTTTCTTTTAATTTCTGATTAATAGATTGATTAATTGACAGTATACATGTCGTATTTCATCCAATTTGATCAACATTAACAATTTAAAGCATAATAAGCCCCGAAAGCATTCTCAATATCGTCAATCATAAAATATCGATGATAAGATGACATTATCAATGAACAAGTTGGCATGTTACCAGAAACGGAAACAACTCCGTGAAATATCGAAACCGCACCTTTTCCTCTGAAACATATAAATGTAAACAGCCTAGTTTCGGAGCATTGTATTTTCTAAATATTTTAGTCTAACCAAATTCGTACTTGAATGATAATGTCAAAATCACACTTACGTTTACAATTTGTTTGAAGCACTAGCAATTTTGTACGCTAGTCATTCTCGAAATTCATCGTTCATTCATTGTTGAGCAATATTTCTGAAATGGGTTTGTAGCGAATATTTTGAATGCACTCCAAAATTAATCGGAATAAAATAGTTACATCTCATTGTGCTATCAATTCATTAGTTATGAGCTCCAGAGAGTACTTCAGCACTGAGATAGAGCGTTCTCGGAAATCAACTGTGGAACGAATTTAAAACTTCATTCGAATTGGAGGAGTTATAGATAGGTTATCTCTGCAATCTTCTCGGCATTCGATGGCATTGAATTTATTTTGCTACTCATATTTCACAAAGTGTGCAATTTGCATTCACAAAATATTTAACTAATCCAACAATTGCGGAATCTGAAATTTATTTGCCTTGAACAAATTTAATAGCAGTTTTCTTACTTCTTGATACAATAAGAGGACCACGTTCAAAGTATAACAAGTATTTGTAATTTCGATTGACTACAATTTCATTGCATTTCATTACAGGATTTGGCCTGAAAAATATCGAAATATATATTGATATTTTCTAAGCAATACAGCAATTTTTAGAAATTTATCTGCTCTTCTATGTTCTCTCATTATTAGTATCCTTGTTCCGCATTGAAGGAACATACGTTTGCCACTATCCCTCCATTCCTTTCAGAAGACTCAAAAATCCAAGTGCACTCTAACAGGAGTATGAGGATCTCCAAGAATCCGTATATACAAACAACCATTTTCTCCTGAATTCAGGCAATACTGAGACATTAATAATTGGACGTCCTAATCTCTTCATGAACTGCACACTCTACAGAAGCGATTCCAAATTCATTGTACATAAATTGTACACCAGATGATTCTCAAAATTCTATGATATAGTTTAGAAAGATAAGAAATGGAGAAGTACAATTGAAAAGGTTCATTAGTATCCATACAAATACAAGATAAGACATTTAATGTTTATAAAAATACCACAGGCATTTTGTATATTGTAACTTGCCTATCTGCGAATACTGGTCTATTTTTGTAATAAAAATTCATGGCGATGTCTTGTCTCTAGGTCTTTAACACTACAAGTTTCCTGTGCAATTATATATTTCAGTTTGAATTCCGATTGAAACATTTATAAATATGTGGGTATAAAAGAAATTCGAATTATATTTTGCGTGGAGGGATGCACAGCAATTTGTTGTCATATCCATACTGGCAGTAAAATTTGGCCAAGTATGCAGTGGAAACTGCATTCTAGTCAATATAAGTGGCTATTAAATAATCAAAGTATTTTGTTAATTCAGTAGTATTGGGTTGTATACAAAACAGGTCCATATTGATGAAGTATGGAATTAACAAAGGATAGTCCAAATGCATAGTTCAACCATTTTCCGAAGTCGCTCTCAGCACCTATTTATTCTGTTACTAAAACTTATTCCTGAATTTTTCTGATCCAACTTTGAGCTGAATGAGAACTGAAATCTATTAAATTTATTTGTGGTCAGATAAACCTCAAATTATGTATACTTTGTTCAAAGTCTACCACCACTGGCCTTGGGGAAAATTTTAACCTAAATTGCAACCCCTTGTTTTCATCATTCATTTGCAAAGTTTTTGATAAGGTTCCCAATTTTTTACTAGGTAAAATACAAGATACTAATGGAATATAATATCTGTTGCTCAGTACGTCTAGAGAAAATAACTGCAAAAAAAACTTTAGATTTTTTCCACAACTAAACAAGATAATGTTCTTTTCTTGGCTGCAAACAGCAATAAAATTATCATTCTTTATAGTTTTTTAAATTAAGCTTTTCAAAATCGTTGTGGTTCCTCCAGTGTTCTCGAGACATGTTGACTGCGTCCCTTTTTTCTAATGATATGTATTATAACGAATATAATTAATGTCTCTCAAAGTAAACGTGTCCATGACTTCACCTTGTTTTTTTTAACGATGTGAATTATTTTTGACAGTTTCCCAACGGGTCATCTCTTGCTTTCCACTAAGCATTAAAAGTTATAATTTGTCTGTTTACCAGCTTCGAATATTCACAGAGATTGGGTTCTAGACCACTTCAAGATACAACGTTTTCTGATCCCAATGTTGAAACTTTTGCTTTGCAAGTTTTAAAAGCACACCGTCAAAATGACTCACCATTTTTCAAAACTTAGTTGAAGGAGTTTTCTCGTTCACTAAACTCACAAATAGGTTTTCATATTGAATTATAGACGCATTCAATAATCGAAAAAGTTAAAATAAGACTGAAACTAAACTTCCGAGCAGATTCAATAATGCTGCACATACTATCAGAAATTAGGGAAATTAGAAGGAAAAACGTGGAAGCTCATTTAGGTATGAGGATTCAATTTCCAATTTGCAATTGCACCGGTGCCGACTTCTTGGGAAGCGTTTTCGAGACATTGTAATGATCCCACGGATTATTACTTTTTGTTTTGGGGCCTTTGAATAATATTGATTTAAATTCAAATCGAAAATTTTATAAATTATTATATCTTGAACACGATATACCAGACAGACCTAGCGACGGTAATCTGAGTCCTCTTTCCTGTATCATTGGCCGGTCAGCCATGAACCATGTTTCACAAACGTAAGCACGGCACAAGGTCAATGGTACTTTTTTCCCTGAGTCAGGAAAAGTTTACGTGGAGTTAAACAGAGCAATTCTTTCGCCTAGTTAGATTCCTATTGGCTGTTGTTATATTTCATGGGCGTATTTTGATCCCGGAATTCGAAATTGCACATATTTTCTAAGATTGAGCGTGGGGTGGCCCCCCGCTTCAACGATTTCATAAAAACTGATTACTTTGAGGAAAAAAGGAGTTTTCAACCACCTTCTTCTCAGTTAGTTCTCCACCAGGTACTTGTCGGTAAGGCCAGCTTGCTTTATGTCCACAGAGATGCTCATTGTTGCATTAAATCAAATCAATTAATATAATGTTTGTCCAGAATATACAAATCAAGTTCAAGAAATTTATAGATATTAAATTAACAATGCAACAAGGGTTATACATCCCTGGAGGGGCTTAAGCAGCGCTGGACTTGTTCGCGTCTTCCGCATCACGCGTAAAGTGTTTGTTCCCTTATTTAAAATCATTTTTTTTTGTGCCAATTCCACATCATACCAAATTTAATTCGACGTAAAAATCGAGTTTTCAAATTATTTGTGCCTTATCACTACAAGGGGGTTCGAGAGGGAATTGGGTTATTAGACCAACAGGGTAAGTGCATTTTGATTGCCAAAAAACAACTGTTATATTGACTTCAACGTCGGAATCGGTAATATAATATAATGTGGTTATTTACCATTCAGATCATGTTCCGCCCGCCACTGTTTTATTTGTTAATATATTTTTGTCCTGCCATTCAGGCAGTTGTAATTCTGCTTATCGGAGATCACTTAGAGGAGATAATAGAGTATCATGTCGTTAGGCTTATCCCAGCTTACCAGAAAGGGAGGAATCGTTTGATTTTGAACATCATTTATCAATCATCGGCGTGATCGAGCGCGAAACCGATCACTGTTCGGGGTTGTGCTAATTAGTCCTTCATTTATTTTAACTCTCTGAAGAGAACATGGACAAGAACTCGCTCGCTGGCGAAGAGGGTAGTACTAGCAACATTGATAATTTCTCAGGTTCCCACTTGTGGTCAACCTGAACTTGACATCTTTTCAAATCTATGCTATCATTCCTATAACCAAATTTTGGATCAATTTTATGAACGTTCGTTGTTGGTTAATGTATCATTTTTTGTGTTAATCTTGTTTTATTCAATATACATTTATTAGTTAATTTGATTTACGAGTTTAACTGGAAATCCCTAATCACCTCTCAGCGAATACGACCTTCAGAATTTACGCTTGAATAGATATAAAGATATAAGTATAGGTAATTGTACGAGCCGGTCCCTTGGAAGGCCTCATAATCAAAAACAGCTTCTAGGTGGGCTGAAATATACGCCTAGTGGTGGCAGCTCTAAAAGAACCTTAAGGGTACACGGATCAACTAGGATCCTCGATACCCGAGCAGGTTCCAACAAACAAATCTTAATTCACATAACACGTCGATGAGGTATTAACGCTACCTGAAATATTACCCAGCCGACTGTTACAAGTTCAAGTGTTACAAGCAGTGAGATATGATTTCGAACCTATTCACTTATTTGGGAAATATTAAATCTAGAGCAATCTGGAGTAAGTTCAGATATAATATTACAAAAACCCAACGCTCGGCGGAACGTTACAACATAAAAGCAACCCTCATTGAAAGATTAAGAAAGTGCGCATTTCGAGACCCGAACAGATATCTGAATTGGCATGCTACATATATTATATTCCGACAGCATTTCTCATTAAAATTGAATTTTAGATAGATCTTCGATGATAAGATTGATTCATTCAACCAGCGATTGATCATTGTTTTGTCATCGACAATACATCATTTTAAGAATTTATAATTGCTCGAGTATGTAGAAGTGGATAAATGGAATTATATATGTGATCCTAATATACCGACTAACAAACATATGATATTATATGATAGTTCGTGCTCTTTTGGAATGTTCAAGAACGCTAGGAATTTTCAACAAGTCAACGCCATCATTAATAATTACCCCTTTGCAGTTGTTAATAGTTCTATGGATCAGTTCACTCCTGGTATTGCCGAAGCTGCTAACCATAATTTCAATTTTGAGCGTGAATATTGGACACCAAACAACTATTCAAAATTCATAATCTGTATGATGAAGAATCACTATTCAATGCGATAACACCTGATGAAGCTTTTGGATTTTGCTATAAAATTCAAGATTCAAAGCTGGAAAACTTTCATATTCGCTGGAATATGGAACTCAATTAAACAACAATCATCACTAGAACTTCTCCTTTTGTCAGCATCGTATTTTAGTCGCCGCTTCATACACTTGGTCCGCAATTTCATACACATTTATCAAAATTTCCCGTCTGTATATTCGCTTAATAATTCTCAGATTATCAGATATTTTCCATGGTTCACAGATGCTTATGTAAACAAGTTACAAGTTTCGTATACCTGCCTTGCTTCTGATCTTCTGTAAATTCATCAATCGAATCGAATGTGATGATTTATTGGAGTTGAGTATTCCAATTGAAATTATGTGATTTTCAGTCTAAGAGTTGTATTGATCATTCATTTGAGAGCAACCTGTACAAGCTTCTGTTCATCAAAAATATATAGCGACGAACTTTGCTGAAGATTAGAACCCACCGGCATTCCATATCATTCATTTTCAAACATGGAATACTTGTTTATTCGAGGAGTTCAGCCTTGAAACATGTCAAGTAGCAATACCTTAGAACTCCATATTTTTCCATGAACAATTGTTGTGATCATTTCACAGATTCACTATTCAAATTTGGTATCATTAACCGACATCATCAAAAACCTGTTGGCTGTCAACTATTCAGTTTTAGGAGCGTAAAATTGTCAACTGCAAGTGAGTTTAGTCAACAGGTAGAAAGTTCCAAGTCGACTTGTGCTCAGAAAGAATGTAGACTGTCTCCTATTCAAGACAATCATATTTTGGCATAATTAATTCTGTGAAGCTTGAACTCAACATCAGTAATCCCTATGCGATACTTGCTCATGAATGAAACACGGGGAACCCATCGGCCTAAAACAGAAAACTTGATCTATACAAATAATAGAGTTACCCCTCTCACTGGGGGAAGATATCAGAAGAGAATTCACTCGAATTATTCAAAAACGTCGCTCATAAACTAGTCGAAATTAACTCATGGTGACGTCTTGCTTTCAGTCGATACGTCTAAATAATCATCTTTCCTATTATTCACTAAGCTCTTGAGTTTTTCGAGTCTCAAGACCCATTTTTTCTTCTTAACAGTTTTCCCTTTTTGAACTGAGGCGCATAGAAAAATCTTTCAAGAGTAACTTTTCCAGAATTTATATTTATTAGTAGCGGCAAAAATTATAATTCGGTAATGAATACGGTCTTTCAACTCGGTTATATAAATTCTATGATTTGAAAATATTTTAGTTAGTAGCTGATTTTTGAAACGTCCTTTCGTAGATTTTTTAATTGAAATTCAATTCACCGATTCTTTTAATTTCGTCACATAACAAGTTTTATGATCGAACCTTTCAATTGTACTTATTTAATGGATTACTACCTTCAAATCAACCCCTCAACTAAGATGAATTCAGTAGGCACATTCACTTGTGAGATGAAATTATGATGTCGATAGCTTGTTTTCAACTATAATGTGAATTAGAGTGAAGTATGTTCTACATTTGGGAAGGTGAAAAGTGTGAGGTCTCTTCCAAAAAACAACCCTGAGTTCAGTAGTTTTGGAGTTATGGCCGAATCATTGAGGACCTTCCAGTTATCAAGTAGCCATCATTAGAGTTAATTGTATTGGAAATCAAAATGTGCCTGTTTGAATACCATTTGGAATTGAAATAATAAATAAGAGATTACTATCAGCAGGGAATAAATATGAATTTATTAAGTTGTTTTTTTGTTTATACAATTGAATAAATTCAGATTCATCTACAGCTGGGGGTAATCTCTTGTTTTATCATGTCGAAAATAGAATATTGTCAAGAAATATCCACATTCGTCCTCGTCGTTTGCGAACAGAATCACAGTTTGTTTTCCTACATAGTGACATAACCTGTCAAGTGGAGTGATTCACTGTGGAATTGATTCGGAAGATCTTTGATCATAAAAATTGTTCAATTGGTGGAAGCATTATACTGCAAAAAATATGAAACATGGTGTTATAAAACTCAAAGCAGAAGAAAAAACAGTAAATAATATAAGAAGATGAGCAATGAAAATATTCCATCGGCTTTGCTGTTCGACTTATACAGCTTAAAAGAAGTTTGAACAAGTGCTTCCACTTGAAAGGAATAAATTTCCTAATAGAAGGCGAGGATAAGGATATAATATTTTCAACATTGTTGAATCTAGTGATTAAGATGAACTCAACACTTTTAAACTGAGTGGGGATGATGAGAAAATATATAACATGTGATAATTTAGCAGCGTAATTACCCGAGGTATACAACAATCTTGACTTAATATAGCTCAAGATATTGAAATTAAAAGTGAGAATTTGAGAAATTCTTGTAATGCTTGAAAAGATTCAGAGAGTTGGGTAACTTTGGTAAGCGAGAAAACTCAAAAGACGGGATCGACTACTCGTGTTCTTAACTTCGGAACAACAATTAAGTATTGCAAGGAGGCAGAATCCTTGAAGTTTCTCAACTTAGAGCCAAGGAACAACAAGCAAGTGATTCGAGTTCCGTTTGAAAATATGAATATGAAAAATAAACTAAGCGTATATGATTACTTCCCAGGAGCAAATATAAAGCTGATGGGAATAGATATATGTGGATAACACAATCATTCTATTAGACCATGGAATGAAAGAGAACACATCTGGAATAATCAAAATGGGCTTAAAACAAAGTGCCCTACATTTTGATAAGTGATGGGCATAGCTAGGGATGGGAATACACATGATATTCAAATATTCATGTGTGCTGTACCATGAAACTTAGATGAAATGAAACTCTGTGAGTATCATATTCAGGCTGGAAATGTATAGAGATGGTGAGTCCCTAATATTCTGACCAATGATTGAGTTATAAGATTGAAGGAAATGCGTCAAGTAGAAAGATTGAATGGAATTGTAAAGATAACAATATGTTTCACGTTTCGGAAGAAATAGTATATTGTGCTTTTTGTTCATCACAGACATAGCACGTTTTGTAATATGCTTCCAGACCATGATATAAATATTCATTATTTGTGAAGAAGAGTTAGCATTAGTTGGAATAGTTTTTTTCATCTAGTTGATGCAGCTTTTCTTAAAGGAACCGTAAATATCAATAGTTGGTGTATTCGTATTGTATCGACCATATCCTGTAATTGGTCCTGACACATTTAATGTCCCATTATTGTTCTAATAACAGCGCAGATGACGTCACTGAATCTTAGAATGGGAATTAACGGAATGTTCGAAATCTTTTCATGTGATATATATTTATAACAATAAAAATACTGTTTTCCGATATTTGACTTCCAATCGAAACTAATTTCGACCTGAAATGACTTTCAAAATTGTCCAACGATGCATCTTTCAAAAATTCCCGACCTCCATCCGATATGACATTGATTCGTTTTATTGTAAGGATGAACTTCCTATTAAGTGAACATTTTAATTTTGGACCTACGTGCTCTCGTCATTTTAGCGTGGTCGAAACAAGAAAAAATCATAAAGTTAAACCAGTCTGATTAAAGCAGTAGCGTTTCTTAACTATAATATTTTTGAATCGAGATATATTTAATTTTTTTAATATTACTAAATTGTTATCAGAATTAAGGATTAAAACTGCTTTCCAGTAGGTATTAGACATTATTATTATTAGTAATTATTAGATTAAGTCTAAAAAAATTCCGATATTACTAGTTCACTTCGACTGTCGACAAGCAGGGGAGAATATTTGACTACATAGACTACAACATGTTTGAAACTGAACCATTTCACGATTTGTAAAGTGTATTTTGCAATTATTTCTTTTCAAAATGCATTCAAAAAGATGCATTTTCCTCCGTAGAAATGCTAAGATGCACATTAGGAAAATAGAAAGAGTAAACATTTTTCTGAATGGCTTCCTGGAAATTATCAAAATCGGTTCAACCGATTTTTTTTTCACTTTAGCCTCCTTTCTGCATTATTTCCTCGATTATAATAGGAATGTGTTAAGCCGAACCATGTATTTTGCAATTGTCCTGGCGCATTCACCATTTTGTACGCTTCCCGGTTTGTACCAATAGGAGATGATAGTAATCATAAGAAATGATATTAATTCGTTCTATAGTTCGGGAGAAATTCTTGTATAGTGAAAAATGGGAATAATTTTATGAAGCTCAAGTTTATACCGGTCAAAATTGAAGAGAAGAAAATAAATAGAATATAAGTGGTTAGTTTCCCTAGAAATGATGTATTTGAATCAATATGTTCCAAATTGACGGAATAAATTGAAAGTGTATCGGGATTGATGATCGAATGTCTTCTCATTAATAGTAATTAACACTACTAGTTATTTGATTAGGTGTGAAAACATACCGATTATCATTATTTTAAGACTCGACAAGATGAAACAAGGAGAAAATATTCGACTTCATTGTTCAACAATATTTTGCTGGCAGCTTTGATCACAGTAATGTCTAGGACTTTGTCTGGAACCGAACTATTTTCGTAGTCCCAAAGTATATTTTGCAATCATCCCTCGAATTCGTCCTTTTGAATAATGTCTGATTTGTACTATCAGTGAGAAAGAATTATACTTTTTTGAAAGTCGGATCGTTAGTAAGCTCCAAAACTATTCCAGATAGTCTGTCAGGCACATGGTTCGCCAGATATTTGACTTTCAGTTCTAGGTTCTACAGTGTAACATGAAAACCCAACATTCATCGTCGGGAGTCTTAGGAGAGTTCAACGTTAGTAGGATCATTAATCGATTCGCTAGTCGAAACTACGGTTTGTCCGATATCTGACTCCCTGGTAGCTCTAATTATAGGAATGCGTTAACCGAACAATAAGTTTGGCAATTATCCTGGTGCATCCACCATTTTGTACAATTCCTGATTTATACCAATAGGAGATGATAGTATTCATAAGAAATGATATTAATTCGTTCTATAGTTCGGGCAAGATTCCTATAGAGTGAAAAATGGGATTAATTGCGTAGACTTAAGCTTATGCCTGGCAAAATTGAAATAACGAAAATAAAAAAACTTTTCTTCGGTTCTACAGAGTAACATCATTGCATTCATCAGAGATGACATGATTCGTTCTATTATTCGGATGAAATTCCTATTTGGTGAAAAATTTAATTTTGAACATACCCGCTTTCGTCATTTTAGCACGGTTGAAGAATGAAAAATTATAAGGTTCAATCAACCTGGTTAATTCAGAAGCGTTTCTCCGTGTATAATATTCTCGAATCCGGATATATTTCATTTTTTAAATATCACAAAACAGTTATCTGAATTGAGGAATAAATAGCTTCCCAGTAGGTACTAGGAATTATTATTTTCACTAATTATTAGATTAGGTCCGAAAAAATTTCAATCATCATTATTTTATTCAGAGTCTCGACAAGATGAAACATGGAGAGAAAATTTGACTGAATAGTTCACCAATATTTCCCCTGGAATCTTCTGAAGCTGAACCATTTCACGATTTCTAAGGTACATTCTTCAATTATTATCTTGTTGTATTCACCATTCTGTATCCTCCCTGATTGCAATAAATCGTCGCTTAGGAGGCTAATTGCCCTTGCTCACAAAATACGACAAATCGCTCAAAACTTTCAATATATACCTACTTCAAACTGTACAATGCTTTGTGGTGGAAAGTTTGAAGCCATAAGTAAGTTATAACCACTTAATACAGGAATATTACTAAATGACCTAATCCACTTAATACATGTGATAAATGATTCCAACCGACATAGTTCTTTTCATCTTGACCGTGACTATACCTGTTTGTTCCTGTTTAGTATGCATTCGATTCCCAGAAAAAATTAAGAATAAAATTACCCAAAAACGTAGATTGAAATGAGCCAAGACTATAACACAAACTGAATGTTGTTGCCATTATAAATGCAACCAGTAGTTATCAGGAGAAACAAAAGAAGTTGCTTTCATGAGACACTACAAAATAAATTCTGAAGTGCTTGGATGGATTTTCATTGAGACTCAAGAAGGATGTTCCAAAAGAACGATTTTACGTTTACTCAGACAGCTGGAGAGGATTCACTAATATCTACACGCTCACATCAGCGTTCGTGTCTCACCAGGTATATCGGATGTTGTATATCTTGACGCTCTACGGAAAATCAAAATACAAGGGGTTGTAGAAGCTGAAAAAATGGTGAGAAAAATTCCGCCATAGAAAAGTCTGTGCTAACAGGAGACATAATAAGAGATCACATATCTTCATTTCCCGTTGAATTGTCTGATTATTGCAGAAGGACGACCAAAAGACGATACCTTCCAGCAGGCTGAAAAATTGAATTATTCACCAGATAGCACACAGTATTGCACAAAATATCTGAAAAGGGCAGTTATCATACACATATTTTCCCAACTGAATTGTTCCTATTGAACCAAGAAAAATCAGTGTAATTTGTGCATGTGATTCACCTCCAAAATTGATGCTCAAAATTATTTTATGATTTATACACTTCGGTTACCCTGTGGCTACGGGAACTGAGGACAGCTCATCAGGAATTGCAACTCGCCTATGGGAATGTTTGTGTGATCAAAGTGAAAGAAGTAACATTTTGTGCTGATACAGTAGCAGGTGAAAATCGAGAACAAGGGTAACAAATAGGTATTTTCACCCCCGGAGGCTGTAACGTACCTTGTTATTATTTGGCGATAATTACTTATGACGTCTTCAAAACTCCTTCAAGTATATCTGATCTGAATCCAATTGACATTTATGTTAAATTCTCGGACGCCAGATTTTCGTTAAGATTTACTCCCCGTTCAGGGCTCCTGCCAGGGCCCTCACCACAAAGCGTGTTACATTGCTATCTATAGATAGCCTTGTCCCAGGGTAGTCTCAATGAAGTAAGTAAAACAGGGATCAATAGGGCAGACTGAATGGTATTAGAATTGCAGACTTCGATTACAATTAATACTTGTTACTTCATGACTACCTAAATGATGTTGCAGAAAGTCATGTTGGACAAACACGGAAATTCCCAGTAATAAGTTTATTTATAGCTTCAACATCCGTAAATATTTGACCCTTCCTATATAATATAATATTTATCCTGACCCGGAGAAAGCACAAGGAAGCTCAGAAACAATAATCGCAAGGAAAGCGCTTCACGCAGACTATTTCCTTATTATAGCCTTGCAAACAAATATTCATGTGAGTATTATTAAAAACGGCTTACTTTTCGATTTTGGCGGTACGGTTGTTTCCACTCTCTGACTCTAGCTGTCTAACTGACTATAATTCATTCAACGCTTGCGAAGCGTACTTTTATGTCAATCGAGGTGCTGGTCAAGTCACCTACACCAGCTCCAGCCGAGCCCTTTTTTGCTCATTCCGCGTTCATGAGTTCCTTGATTCTGTGCCGTTTTTTAAGATTACACCTGTTCCGTCATCTTATGTTAACACGAAATATGCACGGTTCTGAATGGAATTAAATATACGCGGTTTATGAATTGGAATGTATGCAAATCGGATACTTAAACTACACGGATGTCTATGCTCGGTACTATCTATATTCCTACAAAACAATACCGAGATATCAAAAATTATCTTGGTCAAGGGTGGTTGTGGAATCTAAAACGTGTGTCTTACTTTACGTTCGAAATAATTATGTCACTGTCACACTGACATCATCAATAACCTACAAATTTAATACCTATTTATTCCAGTTGTAAAACAATAATGAACTACAAATTAAAAATTATCTTGGTCAAGGGTGGTTGTGGAATGTAAAACGTGTGTCTTACTTTAAATTTTTGAATGTGTTTTGTTGTGTCAGAATCTGTTAAGTCATTGTGCTGAAATTTTCTAATCCAGTTTTTGAATCATGCCTCTTACCACACAGCACAAATTTTTCAAGATTGAAGCCTATTTCTGAAAGTGTGCGCTAGTTAATGGAAATTGGCAATACAGTCAACGTTTGTGTTTGGACAATTTTCGAGAGCACTTCCCAAACGTGGCAATATCACCGGACAATTTTTATGCGTGCCTTACAAATTGTGTTGAAGTGTTCCGCGAAACTGGTTGTGTGACTCATAAAAAAGGTGCTGATAGACCAAGAGTTCGTACAGAAGAAGTTGTCAATGACGTTCGTCAACGTATGGAAGAGGAGCCTGCAAAACCTTTGAAACGTCTTTATTAGGGAATTGGACTTTCTTATGGAACATGTCAGAAAATTTTAAAGAAAGACTTGAACATGCATCCATATAAGATGCAAGCACATCAAGCTCTTCTGCCCACAGACCACCCCAGACGCCCTGCTTACTGCCATTGGTTTGTCAGTAATTTAATGAATGACGATCTCTCGGTCTTAACTTTTCTTTCTGACGCGTGGTTTCACCTTTCGGGATACATCAATTCTCAAAATATGCGAATATGGAGGAACAATAACCCTCATGTTTTCACTGAATTCACTGCATGCTCAAACAATCGGTTTTTGGATGGCAGTTTCTCGCAGAAGAATAATTGGGCCAATTTTTTTCGATTTCACCGTCAACGCAGAAAGGTTTAGACACAACTATTTGGCTGAATTTGTGCAACAGTTAAACGATGATGAACTTTCGGTACGGTTATTTCCAACAAGGTTTTCGCAACTCCGGTAAATAATTTGCAAGAACTTCAACAAATAATAGCAGCAATGTGCAACCATAACGCCAGAAATACTGCAAAACGGTTTTCACAGCATGAGGAGGCGCGACAACTTGTGCATCGAACAAAACGGGGGACATTTCCAACAATTACTGTAATTTAGTTTTTCTTGTTACTAAAACCGTTATTTCATAATTTGTAGTTCATTATTGTTTCACAACTGAAATAAATAGGTATGTAATTTGTAGGTTATTGATGATGTCAGTGTGACAGTGACATAATTATTCCAAACGTAATGTCAGACACACGTTTTAGATTCCACAACCACCCTTGACCATGATAATTTTTGATATCCCGGTTTGATTATTCAGAAATATGAGTTCTGAATAGGTACCAATATAAACGAAATCTAAAATTTATGACCAATCTACGTGTTTTCCATTAAATAATAATCCAAGATTTTAGAGCTTCTTTAGAAGGCTAATATATGGTGGCCAAGACCACATAAAATCTAGAACCTCTTTGTAAAATGATGGAGATGAACCATTCAGACTCCAATTTCGAAGGGTTCTTCACCTCCTTAATCACAAATAATAACAGATTAGTGGTAGTGAATGAATTACTACAAGAGAGTACAGGGCTTTTTTGACGAAAGAAATTCCAAAATTATTTTCAACAGTTTTTTCGACTGAGAAGAAAACTTTGTTGCTTAGTTAGGTTATGCCAGTCCAATACTATTCCAAAAGCGTATCAACCATTTCACCTTTCCCTTTTATGCAAAAATACTACAGCAGCTGATGATACCGCGTCAGAAGATGACGTGTGAAAATTCGTTGATAGTATTCATGATTTTTCAACTAAGTCAGTTCTTCACTGGTGCCAAAAACCAAGAAAAATTTTCTACCTGGTATTATTTCTTTTTGTTCAATAAACAAAAATTTTGTCCGTGTCATAAGTCTAACATTTTATTCACATAAGACATACGATTCTTTTGATTGAACAGACATTTTTAGCAATCTTTATTGACACTATTCTACTTTTGCCTGGTCGTAATGGTTTATAATGCATAGGTTCCTAGACAAGGTGCTGTAAATGCAGTATGAAACATATCGTGATAGATGCTATGCAATATAACGTTCTATGCAAAACGTAGCTTTTTATGATTCAGTTCACAATCATACTCGTTAGGAATAAACCTGAATTTGTACTTATTGCATAATACACTGTTATACCGCTTTTGGAAATAATATAGGACATGCGACATGGTGATAATATAAAAGCGTCAGGTTTCTATATACGAAAAGTGGAGCAATGTTTATATTCTTATTTACATAGCTACCAATCAAGTATTGGATTTTAGTTCAAAGTGCATTGATTTATTGCACGATGCAGTGCGTTGTGAATATTCATGAAATTTCCCACAGTTTGATTTGTGGAAGCTCTAATTCTCTATTTCTTATAGTATTGAAATGAAATAACATTGATAACATCGCTATATATGCTCGAAATGGAAGAATGATGATGAACTATTCTTGTTTGGCGTGAAGTAGAGCGAATTGAATGTATACGGAATATATGAATACAACCGCAATATAATTGAACGCAATTATAAATGTATATCAGAAAAACAAGAGCTGACTTATATAACTCATTGAATTCGTTGAAGTATAATTGCATATATTGACACAACATGATATTTACCTTGTTTTCTATCAATTTATATATATAGAAGGCAAATGCCACTCACTGATTCACTTACGGAATCTCCAAAACTTTAAAGCGACCCGACTGGAAAGTTGGCACATTTGTTCCTTCTTGTACTACCTAGGCACCTGCTGAGAACAGTTCTGACCATCTATGCTGCCAGGCAACACATCACATATCAACAAGACAGGTGATACTCACATGGCAAACAGCTGATACATTGAGTCACATAATGTCCGTGACAGATCATTTCATAACACGGATATCCCTATTAATTCAGATCCTTCCACATGACAGAAAATGTCACGTCTTTCCATACTTTTAGCTGTTTCTACTCATTAGATATATTTTTCTAGTATTGAAACTTGTGGACTGACATCGTGGTGAGGTAGACGACGTTTTTTACTGGTATCATCTATTTCTGCGGGCGTAGCCCACAGCTAGTTGACATATGTAGAAGATGCAAATATCAGTCACTGACTCATTACGAAATCTCCAAAAGTATGGAGCTGGCCTACTTTGGATTCCTCATGAGATGTAGGCACCCTCTAAGAAAGGGTAGAAGGAACTCGATATGTTGTAACCTTTTTGACTGCTAAAATAAACAAGTACAATTTTCATCGTCAGTTCCATAGTTTGATGGATCATTATTACAGTTCAGACAAAACGTAACCCATGAACAAGGCGGTAACGTTTACACGACAGACAGCTGATACATTGACAGTCACATATGTCTATGACAGACCTTTCCATAACATATGTATCCCTGTCAATTGACATAAAGATTCACATGTTTCTACTAGTTATGTCTGGAATTCATGGTGCGGCAGCGGAGCCTATGCCTTCTTTTACGGTTATAAGCTATTTCTGAAAGTGTAGCCCGTGGACAACAGCTAGTTATATATATTAGAAGCACTAACTTGACTAAGATTTTGATAACTAGCGTGTCATTTTCATGACGATGCAAATTTTTGAAGATGAAATGCTAGTGGTCGGAACTGTGGTCACGTATTGTTTCTATGAGCACCCTCACCCTTTTTTTGTTGCCTCACACAATTTTTCACTTTCGGACACTTCTGCGGATTGAATATATGATTCTAATATATACATTAGTTTTCTTGATAACTCACATATTGAATAAGACTGAAAATTATAGTCTATGTCATTACATTCAAAGCTTATTTGAATTGGGAGTACCGTCATGAAAACCGACCTAGAGAAGATATTAAAAACAGTTGGCTATATATATTATTGAGCGGAGTCGTGCTTCAATTCTCCACCTTACTCAGTATCATATATGGTTTGGCTTCAAATGATGGGTATTTGTAACACGGTCTGGCGGAACTACGAACCATGTATACGTAAATTAGTGTGATAGAATTAGCAATAAATGTCGGTAATTTTTGCATAATTCTGAGTTTGGAGAAAAAAATTGCTAGATAATTATGATATAAAGTAAAGGAACTATAATCGAACACTTTTTGATCGTCGCAAATGGTTAAAAAAATGGTAAAAATGGCCAAAACCGGCTTTCTGCGTCGGACATCGTCGGATTGAGTTAAGAAGAAAAAAGCTTTTATTAAGCTTACGCGCCGTGAAAAGACGTACTGTCATTCAATAATATTGAGATTGCGCGTATCTTCAAACTTCTAGTAATGTCGGAAGTACTCTAAATAATAAATAGTAATAATGAATAGATCGAATAGCGCAATGTATTTTTTTAGAGTACTTCCGACATTACTAGAAGTTTGAATATACGCGCAATCTTGATATTATTGGATGGTAAGACGGAATAAAAAAAAACGATTTTCGAGCAATTGTTCCCGAGATATTGTTGTTTTTTACGAGCCTAGAGCGGCGGCTCTCCCTTCCACGCGCGCCGCACAGCCAAGCGCACAAAATACCATTACTTAAAATAATTGTTTTAGCAACTTTCACGGAAGATGAGAAATTGCAAATTCGGTAAGCCCTTAACTATTGAAGAAGATGATCCTGTAAAAAAAATAGCGGGTTACCGCACCACAACTTTTTTAGGGCCATCTTGCGTTTTTTTGCATTAAGCTGCAGTTTGCAAAAAGCGTACATTCGATCTTGCTGAAATTTTGTGTGGTACTTGGTTGGCACAAAAGCTACAACATGTGAGTAATTCAGCTCTTAACCTCCTGAAGAACAAGAGTTATGAATTTTTGAAATTTCGAGCAAAATCGATGGTTTTTTGCCGCTCAACCAATCGGATTCATTCGCAGCTCATTTTTCCCGTCTTTTCATGGCGCATAAGCTCATTGAAAAATTCGTCTTTTTAGCTCAATCCGACGATGTCAGACGCGAAAAACCGGTTTTGGCCATTTTTACCATTTTTTTTTCACCATTTGCGACGATCAAAAAGTGTTCGGTTTCAGTTCCTTCAATTTGTATCATAATCATCTACTTAAAGCAATTTTTTCTCCGAACTGAGAATTGAAAACTCCAAAACGCTAATTATATCACACTATAGGTATGGGAATTTGAATGCCGTGGGAGTATTAACAAAGGAAGTAGTTCTTCAGAAACTATTCACAGCTCTTCAGTCTAAGCATCATATTACGTTGCATCACAGTTAAGCGAGAAAAGGGACACTCTCTGGATGTTTTTCCGACTTCCTTAGTTTTCAACATGTATACAATAAAATCATAAAGCCAACAACAAGTCCACTATTATTTCTGCATGGGTCCCTCTTCTGATATCACGGCTTGAACAGATGATGTATATTTGGTCAAAAAATTACTATCGAAAAACAGTGATTAATTATTACGTTTTGGAAAGGACATCAACTGTTTCCGCTATCAATATTAGTCTATCTCGAACATTAATCTAGATCTGGAAGATGTGCGTCGAATATTATTAACATTAAGTTCCAAAAGAGAGCAAAATAATGGTGTATTGACTCGTTATTCCACACAACATATTCCATGCTATGTCATATTCGTAGATATTCTGTTTGTGGAAATTAAGCGCTGAAAAGTAATTTTGATCGAATAATCTATGCTCCAGAACTTCTTACATTGCGAGCAGTTTATATTATTCTCATATCAGTATTTGGATTATCAAAATAGGGTAATTTAAACTACTTTCGTTCGGTTGAATTTTGTTGAATCCCGGTATACAAAGGTTACGTATCAGTGTTCACGGATGTGTGTGCTTAGGTTTTAACGTCCAGAACGTGCCTTTTATTCACGCAGTCTTTTTGTATATTGGTATGGTAACGAGTAAATGGATTATCGTCCTATTGGCTCTTGAAGTATTAGAATCATCAACTATACAGCAGAGGTTCAGGTAACAAGCCTATTATATCAGAGATGAAGTAACAATTTAATAGATTATATTCCACCTATCCACGTTTGCACTGTGTTCCATTCCACTAGAACCTGCAATAGGTATTGACTTCAAGTAATTAGTACTGTTGACGTGTCTTTCATTAAATTCAATATTCCTCCAGTTCATCTTATAGATCTATATATGTCCTTACCATGAAATCAAAATTCAGTATGGATAAATTTCTATGTCAATCCATTATCATTATCGATCCATCCGATATATGTAATTTTTTAATCTAATCACAAAGTGTGGTTTTACTGAGCGGATGGAACTTGGCTGTATTGAATATTCTTGCCTCATAAGATTGATTCAATTGATTTATAGGTGTATTCCATGTCATTGTTATAAAATATATCACATACTGGATATCTGGAGCACTCATCATTGACAATTCACACAATAATTTTAATTAATAACAACAAAAGATTAATTAGGTCCAAATACATTCTGCCCAAAATGTTTTCTCAAATGGAAGACATCCTGTCCAATGAACATGTTTTCATGCGAATTAATCAATAACTGATAGATTCAGCAGTAGGAGATGTCTTCACAAACACCTATATAATTCTATATCACCTGGAAAAAATTTATGTATGCATCCTCACGTTGAATAAACTGTCACAATAATATTTCTCTCTCTCTCTCTCTCCTCCTATATTTTCACTCATCACGCACTTTTTCCTCTCATCTGAATTCAATACAGGGAATGTCACATATTTCTTTTTCCATATCAACAAAACTCTGTTAGAGCATTCGTCGACCAAGCTCGAATTCGTTATTCTGAGTTATTCACTGAAATTATCTATAAACACTCGTTAAAATATAATGCAAATATTTAATAATCACTTACCGATAAAGAGAGATGTCAAACCACTTACCTAGAACAGAAAACATAAAATAAATTAAACATCCTGGAAAAATTATATTGTTAGTAGTATACAGTATGAAAATTCGCAGTAAAAATATAGCGTGACTTAAAAAACAAATTGTGTATTATATTAGCATTAGGAATTGGATAACCAAATTTTCATTCTGACCAGAACAAATATTGTCTAAGCTATTTCATTTCATATCATTTGTCACATGTTGTATTTGAATTGAGTTATCGGATCGTAAATATGTTTATCCACGACCACTATATGAGGGAGGTTTAATACGTCTGTTTTCCGTGGATTAGAAGACTCCTTTATAGTACGAGAGCCAGCGGGAAAAATAGCAAGTCACTTTATTCCGAAGGTTCACTATTTCTATTTCAAAGTATGTTAATTGGTCACTAAAACATCGACCGTCTGCCGTTCTGATTCGGTAGCGTTTAGGCGCTACGCTTATTCGAGTTTGGAAAAAAAATTCAAAAATCGCACGATTTATTCCAAGCTGAAATTTACGTGAATCGATTCCCATATCACAATGAACACGAAACCAAAACGGCAGACGCTGTAAATTATAGCACCTGCAGAGCAGACGCACTCAAAATTCCGAAAAAATATCGAAAAACACGTGACTTTATTCCAAGCTCATCCATAGCTTAAAATGTAGAGAAAAATTCCAGGATCATATTTGCTCTGACACATTTTCTGGCAGACGGGCCCATTCTCCCGGCAGAAGAATTTTAAAATTACTGTTTTCGTCCCTATCCGCTCGATAAGCGAGCTCGCGCTAGAGAGAGAGGGAGTGATGATGCCACCTATACTTACCTATAACATACGGATAAGAAAATATCTGAACCTACGTAAGTACCAACATAAATTAGTTCATTCTAGGAATGAGAGTTACAAGTTAAACAAATTTCAATAAGTAAAAACAAAACAAATTCAAAAATCAATCTTCATCACTGGAAGACACATGCCCGTTTTCATCATCTTCGTGACTCTGCGGTTCTTCCACAATTATGTCTTCGAGGTGTTCGGCAAATTGCAAGCCTGAATACCATTTAAGAAGATTTTCATCATTTTCCAAAATCCAACCATGGCCTTCTGGTTGATAAAATCTTGGTGACTTACTAGTAGCGTTGCACCACATGACACAAATTTGATTGGTTCTTGCAATTTTTTCCAATAAAACATTAGTGCATGGTGGCAAAGAACTTCCATCGATTTTTTTCAGCTAAATATATTTTGCGAGCCATGTTTGGGTCTATATGCATCCAAAAAAATTTCATACCTAAAAATTTTCTTGATCATTATTTTTCATAAATATTCTGTTGTGTTGACTTGTATAATACCTTGCAGTATTAACCTGATTCAATTTTTTTTCCCATAAATCAAGCATACGAAATGTTCCACAGATTGTATTTGATTTTCATTTAATTGTTCATTGCAACCGAAGGTACCAAAAATCTTCTGAATATTTTTTTTTTATGTCAAAACTTTGAAAGGTTTACTTTGCCTTCTCGAGAAAATGACGCTGTGTAGTCGCAGCCAGTAAGCGCATGGAAAGCAGGTAGAGCTTTACAAAGGTCAGAACCTAAAAAAATTGTACAGCCCATTCGAATAGATGTACCCCAAAGTGTTATTACTGTGAACGCCTAGAAAATAGATCATCATTATTAGCTTATTTTAATGACAGATTTTATGCAGATGCGACTAACCGGTTTCAATCTATACAGACAGATCATTATCAAGTAAATGCCAATTTCCTGATACTATGATAGGTATATCAGTGTCGGAAGCTTTAATGAGGACTTTGCTGTACTTTGGAAGTTTAGACACATGAAACGCTATTCTAGTGTCAGCTTCTTCGTGATGACTTTCAAATTCTTCCACTATCTCTCTTATTAGCCTTTCGTCTTTAGTGTAATATTTATAACAAACATCTTCATCGTTAACGAATAAACATTTATGGCCGAGATATGACGCAGAGTGATCTTGACACCAGTCTTTGAGCAGAAAATTTACCAGAGACCTCTTAAAGTTATCTCCCCTCAAAGCTTTCAAGAAGTTACTTGGTCTTTTCTGACTTGGAACTGAAATCATGTAATCCTCACTTCTGTCGTAAATGGAAAGAACGTCTCGTTCCAAGTCTTTGATAGACGGTCTAGTTTATCGCACACAAGGTGAATTTCATCTCCTTCAAGGTGACAAATTTTCGAAAAAATTCTCTCAGCAACTTCTCCAAACGTTAGAGGGAGGTTTATCGATACCAGATGTGAGAAGTAATAACCATCGATGATTACACAGTTTATTGCAGTAGGAGGAATGTGATTTGTCAAACCTTCCAAATATTTGAAATAGACGGATTTCGGTGTTTTGTTCATAGCTTCATCAATGTGACCTAATGACAACGGAATTGGCGTTAATGGGTACTGCATCAGTGCTTCCAAATCAAGGTTGTGTTGTAATGCTAGTATCAGTGCTCTACCCATTAAATCCCTTTCCATTTTTATTTCAACTACTTTATTATTTTTCGACTTCAGAGGTTTTTTGCATTCGGTGGCAAATGTGCGTACGTCATTCTTTTCAATAGGTTTTTCAAATCTTGTTTCATCTGTGTGACACTCAATCACAAAAAAGTTCCGTAGACTCATTAGCTGCTTTTCCTGTGAGTATATTGAACAGCTTGTGCCGATTTATCTCAGAATCAAACGGATTAAGCAAGTTCTCGATTGCTTTTTTGATGTCCGAAACAGCAGCAGAATTTTTTCTCATGATATGTGGTCTCGTTTCACTAGTGATATCTTCTTTTTGAGATAAATTCAACTTGTCCAAAAGGTGTGTAATAAGGGACGTTCTTAACGAATGACTTACCGCCCATCTCTTTCGAGCAGATATGGAATTTGTAAACGATGTAATATCTCCAGCCCTAGCAGCATCTGCATTAATCGTTTGTTCTAATCTCAAATCCACCGGACTTCGCGAAAACTGTTTATCTGCTCTTCTAATAGAAATTCCACCATTTATCAAGTCTTCTGCCAGTCTAGGATGGGTATCTTTGATGTGAACCATGTTGTCATAGAATCGTAAAAGCCATCTTGATGTTGTTCATGGACATCGAGGGTGCTTTTGATCAACTATCCTTTGATAGCATAAGCACTGCCCTAGAGGAACATGGAGTGGCCCCCGCTTTAAGTGGTTTGACCAGCCATATCCTCGAATGGAGAGCAATTCAAGTAACTGTAGGAGCCTGCACCGTAAGGGGTATCGCAAGTAGGGGCTGTCCGCAGGGCGGAGTACTATCGCCGCTAATGTGGATCATATTAGTTGACAACCTACTTCGGCGACTCAATGAGTTAGGCTACTACACCATTGGATACGCAGATGATCTTACGATCCTGCTTACAGGACTTTATCTTGGAGTACTCTGTGAACTTATGCAGAGCGTTCTCAAGATAATTGAAGACTGGTGCATAGAATGCTCTCTGTCAGTGAACCCCACAAAGACAGAGCTAGTTCTGTTAACAAAGAAACGAAAGCTGGACCAGATGGTCCTACCAAAGCTTAAAGGTACCCAGCTCAGGTTGGCATATGAGGTCAAGTACCTAGGTATCGTGCTTGACAGCAAGCTAAACTGGCATCGACACCTTGAGGTAAAAGTCAGCAAAGCATGTGCGGCTTTTTGGCAATGTCGTAGGGCGATGGGGCGCTCATGGGGCTTGTCCCTCAAGATTACCCTCTTGCCATATACGGCTGTCATTAGACCCATGCTCTGCTACGGAGCACTTGTCTGGTGGCCCAGAATCCGACAAGCAAATGAAATAGCTCACATCAGTCGAGTGCAAAGACTTGTGTGCTTGGCAGTGACTGGGGCTATGAGAACTACACCAAATGCAGCCATGGAGACTATTCTCAATTTGCCTCCCCTGGACCTCTTTGTACAGGAGACGGCGCTGAGAGCGGCTCTAAGACTGCGGAATGGAAATTTGTGGAATGTGAAAAGAGGAGGTGGTCATGCTTTCATTCTCGAGGAGGCGTCCGTGAGGATACCTTTACTTGGAGCGCAAGCGGACCGCATACCGGCGAAGTTTACCTTCATCCAACACTATCACATCGATTTAGACAAAAACGACGAAACAAAGCCTAGCATAAACATGTTTACGGACGGCTCCAAAAATAGCCGGGGATCAGGTCCTGGAATATTCTCCGAAGGACTTGACCTACGCGAATACATACCTCTAGGATCTCATGCTACAGTGTTCCAAACGGAGCTAGTAGCAGTGACCCAAGGAGCTAGAATAGCGGCGGACAAAAATACCGCCGTCAAACGAATACGGATCATGACAGACAGCAGAGCTGCACTACAAGCCCTTAGTAGCCAAAAGGTTAACTCAGGTTTAGTTTGGGAGTGCCACAGAACCCTCGAAAATCTGTCACAGTATAATGATGTTCAACTCACCTGGGTGAAAGGACATAGTAGAGATCAAGGAAATGAAGAGGCGGACAGGCTGGCGCGAGAAGGCTCCGGACAAACACTATTCGGACCGGAGTCCTTCTTGCCGCTAACCTCAACCACTCTGACTGCTTTGATAAAAGAAGATACCCTAAAACGGCATGCCGAACGATGGATATCGAATGATAGCTGTAGACAGGCACATACTGCTATAAAAGCACCGTGCCCAAAAATTGCAAAGTTCTGCCTACGACTGACAAGATATAATCTTAGACTCGTAGGGATATGGACAGGACACTGCCGACTAAATAAACATCGTCACACGATGGGAGTCGTTGTCGACCCCATATGTCGAGGATGCTACGAAGAGGATGAGACAGCGGAACATGTGATTTGTCACTGCCCGGCGCTCTCATCGATAAGAGATGCCATTTGGGGGGACTCCTGGCCAAATCTGGTCAACATTGGCGACGCTTCACCCGGTGCGGTCCTCGGGCTGATCAACGCGATTGATTGGCTCGATAGCTGAGGAGGGACAGGGGCCTTCGCCTTGAAGGGGTGGCACAATGGGCTCAGTTCAGAGGCCTAAGTGCCAGTATAATTATACACCCTTCACATCAAAATCCATCCATCCAAGCCATCTTGAATAGTTTTGATGATTAATAGCTATTCTTGGAAGACATGAGACGTATAATTCGAAATCTCCAGTACGAATACTTCTGGAAAATTGTTGGTATAATTTTATCAAATCTATATATGTGATCCAAAATTTAGGTGTTTTTCCGTGAATACTATGAGATGTTTCTTTGTAATAGTTCTGATACTTAGTTAGAATGTCTTCGATATCATTCAATCGAATTTGTGGCATATGGTGCAATGCTACTAGTAAGTCACCAAGATTTTATCAACCAGAAGGCCATGGTTGGATTTTGGAAAATAATGAGTATCTTCTTAAATGGTATTCGGGCTTGCAATTTCCCGAACACCTTGAAGACATAATTGTGGGAGAACCGCAGAGTGACGAAGATGATGAAAACGGGCATGTGTCTTCCAGTGATGAAGATTGATTTTTAAATTTGTTTTGTTTTTACTTATTAAAATTTGTTTAACTTGTAACTCTTATTCCCAGAATAAACTAATATATTTTGGTACTTACGTAGGTTCAGATATTTTATTATCCGTATGTTATAGGTGAGTATAGCTGGCATCATCACTCCCTCTCTCTCTCTCTAGCGCGAGCTCGCTTATCGAGCGGATAGGGACGAGAATAGTGATTTTAAAATTCGTCTGCCAAGAGAATGGGCCCGTCTGCCGGAAAATGTGTCAGAGCAAATATGATCCTGAAATTTTTCTCTACATTTTGAGCTATAAATGAGCTTGGAATAAAGTCACGTGTTTTTCGATATTTTTTCGGAATTTTGAGTGCGTCTGCTCGGCAGGTGCTGTAATTTACAGCGTCTGCCGTTTTGGTTTCGTGTTTATTGTGATATGGGGAATCGATTCACGTAAATTTCAGCCTGGAATAAATCGTGCGATTTTTGCATTTTTTTCCAAATTCGAATGAGCGTAGCGCTAAACGCTACCGAATCAGACCGGCAGACGGTCGATTTTTTAGTGACCAATTAACATACTTCGAAATAGAAATAGTGAACCTTTGGAATAAAGTGACTTGCTATTCTTCCCGCTGGCTCTCGTACTATTACACTGGTGGATTGGAATTCATAATACCACGCTTCGATTTTATAGCAGTTTATTTAGAATCATTATCAATATCAACATAAACATTCATCCCAAGGACAATCTTGTCATTTCGACGGAGATTTTTCAAATTAACTTTGTCTCCTTTGGCATATGTTCTTGATCCGGCTTCCAAATATGAATCAAGTTTACCATCATAGTTCGAAATATCACTACCTTCGTGCACTTTCAACATTGATTTTAGCATTGAATACTTCATCCACATTGGAGAGGCAACAAACCGTTTCTTCACATTGAAAAAGTAGGATAGTAGTACCTCTTCTGTGATTGCTCCTTTCCCTATGCCCCTTTTGTTTTGCCAGTTGTCGAATTCCACCAATTTCTTCTCGTATTCACTTTTGCTTTTCGCTGGTGACAAACGTAATGTTGCTTCTTGAGCTTGATCTTTTTCTGTCAATTTTGCAATTTTTCCCGGTCTTGTTGACAAATAAACAATTGCAAGTCATAGAAACAATTCTAAGACCTTCTAGATTTCAGCCCAAAATCAATATTCTTGATCAAACTAAATTTGCCAGAACGACGTTTTGCAAAACCAGAATTTTCCACTCGCTCTCGCACGGCTTGCACTCCTATTTGACCGGTTTTGGCCGTAGTTGGCCTCGAAAAAATATAGCTCTCGACTGCACCTCGAGTGCCCATTTTTTTCCCTTACATAATCAATAACTATAACGCTTCTGATCATTATGGTTCAGAGTACATGACAATATTTAAAACTCATGGAACATGTAACAAACAAGATAGAATTGGATAGCTCATAAATTATCCTCAAATTTCATTTGATTTAATGGGATTTCGAATAATTTGGTGCTCCACTCTGATGGATGTAGAATTCCAACGTGTTGTTTGAATTTGTCGATGAGTATGTTGATAACATAACAAAATTAATTTATTCTACAATGAATTTAGTGTTCTGTTGAATAAAAACTATTTCTTAGCCACTACTTCTCAAGTGTAAGCTATAGAAATGACTTTATTCCAACATATGGAATGCTTTCCAACGGGCCTTTTAACGTTGCATTTGACCACATTGAACATAGATGTAGGAACATCGATGCTAGGTGAACATCGATAAATATCGCGCATCACTAGCTCAACTTTATTCGGACTTGGACCCGGACTGACCACCCCCATCCTTGCGTACAACTGAGTGACTATAGTAATCCCTGATTACATGTTATCTATGTAAAGAATGTTAAGCCTTCATAAATTCATTTGACAACCCCGGTATTCACGACATGTTTGAGAGAGCACCTACATTACTTGTCCCAACAAAAGCTTGACTGATCCCAGTATATGGATGCGTACTGAGATGACATAGTATATAATATCTAAGGAGAGGCCAGGTTTGGTGCTCTCAGAATACAAAATACACTGGAGAATGTTCACATTGAGCCAGGACACATGAGTATCGTAAAATCGTGACGTGTTAGGCATTCCAAAGCGAGATACTCTCTTAACAACACATTCAGGGTATCAATACCAGGAAGGACTGAATGGGAACAAACCTGGGGGACATTTTTAGGGAAAGATCTGGTATAGAGACGGGTCTAAGACTGAAAAAGGTGCAGATGCAGGAGTAGATTTAAAAAACCCGAAGACCGGCTTGAACTATTCTTTGGGTAAACAAACTTCTCTCTTCCAAGCAGAGGTATATGCAATCCTCCAATGTGTGAAAGAAAACAATCGGAGAGCTATCGACGATGAGCAGATTCACATATTGACAGACAGTCAGGTTACACTTAAGGCAATGAGAAGCCAGGAAGTGACATCCCGTCCGGTATGGACATGCAAAAATGAAATTGAAATACTGGCAGACCGAAACCGCGTTGAGCTGATTTGGGTGCCGGGACGTCAGGGAACGACAGGCAATGAATAAGCCGACGTACTTGCAAAAAGAGGGTCGAAGGAAGCTCCAGACCAAGAACAGACCACGGGGGTACCAAAACGTACAGCACGAAGGTCTGTAGAAGACTGGATCATGGAAAATCACAAAGAATACTGGGAAAAAATCCCAGGAAACGAATATGGGAAGAAATACGTCAAAGCCTCGTGTAACAAAAGGACTATTAGCACTAAATAGGGAAAACATAAAAGTCGTAACAGGGCTCATGACTGGCCATACGCCAGTAAAAGGGCACCTAAACAGAATGAGACTGTACAATGGCGACCTGACATGCAAACTTTGCGGTGAGGATACAGAAATAGTGACACACATACCGTGTAAATGTGAGGCACTGGATTGCAAAAGACAGTTAATTTTTGGAAACCCTAACGGCGAACCAGGATTATACAGTCCCCACCCAGTCAAGGACATGTACAAAGTCGAGTGGATACCGTAAAAAAACGAAACATAAGCGAGATACAATGATCCAGCAGGCCTAAGTGTCACCGGAGGCAATTCCCAGACAAACCTACAAAAGGGGTGAAGTTTTTAGTGAGTATGCCTGGAATGGTGACTCTCACAGTAGAGCTTGAGATTCAAAGGCTCATAACCTCCCCATGGAGGGTTTTCTTCATCTCCGCAAAAAAAAAAAAAAAGATGAAATAACAAAAACCTACAATTTTCATCTTCTAAGACTTTTTGGCCCTAAGCTATTCGTTTTCATATCGGGATTATGGATATCATGCACCTCCCTTATCTGTTCTCTTGTTTGATTTATTGATAATTGATGAAAAAATCTATGGTAGAAGCCGTTACTTTATGGTAATTTATCATTATGATTGAATGAAATCATAATAACTGATGAAAGGGCTGGCAATGTGGCCCCATAATATCTGAACAAAGGTTCCTTCTTTGGATTGCAAGGAACGCCATGACGCCATGTCTTATCAGTTAACATGGTCGGTGCTGGGTTATGATGGAAGTTTTGTAGGAAGTTGAAATCACAAAACTGGGTACGAAATGAGATGTGTTGTTTTAATGTTCACTACATTGTAATAATTGTTCTAATACTAATTTACACTCACTAAGAACTAACTCTCTAGCTGAACTTACTGAATTCACTTCTTACTATCATTCAATATACTCAAATATCTATTTTCAAGAGAGAAGCCTTGCTCCTCTAATAGTAGTTCATGCTATAGTTCAGCGAAGGTTGACCTACGTGCACTCATGTAATGCACTCACGGTCAGAACCTTGTCGACTCATCATTTGTTATGATATATAATACAATAACAGATATATTGTTTGTTTATATTCAATAAAATTTATTATGACATAAGAAAATAGAATATTGTGAGTTACCTAATTTAGGATGAAGCTTCTCGAGATATCACAGAATAACAATTACATACTTTGTTTGTATACCAATTTCAATAATAATACACAAAACGTTACTATAGTTCCAACACCGAAGTGTCATTATCAAACAGATACAAAATTATAATGATTTTATGTCTGTTTTTAATGACACTTCGGTTTTGGAGATATATTAACGTTTTCATAATATTATTAAGAGTAGCCTAAAAACAAAGTAATTGTCCATTTATTTAATCATTATTAAATCACTATTTCATTCTTTCATAGTCCCTTTTTTCTATATGCGTATGTTTCGATAAAAGTTTTACACGAATATTGAAGGATTATTTCATCATATTATAATGATAAAATCAACTGTGATGAAACGATTACTGACAGGAGAGTGAGGGAACACTTTTGTACCAGAATAGCTTCCGAACACTTGTGTGTTTCGAATGTATTATATTAAAAACAAAAATATATTGGAGACGATTTAGAAATTGCTAATGAAAGCTTTTTTAATTATACTCTTTGCTGCATTGAAATTATATCCAAATTATCTACGTATTAATGTATTCTACAATTCTATGTTTCATATTGAACCCTGAGCTGTCAGATTGACTTTCGAGATTATTCACACTACAATATGAACTTGTTTTATACTGACACCTGCTGTCACGTGTACTATCAACATTTGCCACAGAAACAAAATTAAAATAGACTGTGACGTCACATCGAAGATGTTACTTGAATCTTGAAGTGAGAATTTCAGATACTTCAGACACTGCAGGTTAAATATACCGGGTGGGCCCATCAAAACGGAATATGACTGAACGAATAATAAATAATCCGAATTTAGTGTTCAACACTTGTTTTTCCGATCAGTGTTCTTTTTTTCTAAATGGGACTGTTAATCGTCACAATTGTCGATATTGATCTGACGGGAAGCCACATCTATTAAACGAGGTTCACACTCAACATTCTGAGAAATTAAATGTTTGGGTTGGAATTTATGGTGATTGTTAATTGGTCCTTTTTTTCTTCCAGGAAATCTGAATGGAGAATTGTATCTGCAATTATTAGAAGACGCTATCGATCCTGCATTGACAGAAACGCTTGAAAATAATAGCAATTATAATGCCGAAGAGTTGAAATTCCAACAAAATGATGCACCTCCTCATTATATCCTTGCTGTTCGTGAATATTCAAATCAGACGTATCCCGGTAGATGGATCGGCCGAATAGGACCAACAGAGTGGTCTGCAAGATCACTTGACTTGACCCCCTTAGTTTTTTCCCTATGGAGTCACTTAAAAAGTAAGATTTATGAACAGTCATTAAATGAATTACGTCAGCTGATCATTGATGAATGTCGGGCCATTACGCCAGAAATGCTTGATAATGTCAGGGACCGTTTTGAAAAAATCTCTATTATTGTATGGAAGCAGGAGGTCAACACTGTCAGCACTTATCATGAACAATGAATCAACTAAATTTACATTTTGTGTCTCATCTTTCTTTGTAAACCTAAACCATAAACCGTAAAGCTACGTTCACAAATAATAATCCAGAAGAACAATGTTATTACATAAAATTAACGCGAAAATCAATACAAATGTTTCATCAGAGTTGACTTATTAACTAATTTAACTACATGCTCAATTCTTAAAAATTGCCGTGAAAGGTCATTTTGATGACCTTTGAATTGTGGTGTCATTTGACTTTTATTCCCATTTAAATTGGAGGGTTGAGGTTAACCTCTGTGGGAGATTGGAGAGGCAGGGTTGAAAATAGTCAAAAGAAACTTTTTTCTCGCTATAAATATCAACGGATCTCAACACTTTTCCTTTTTTTCTCGAAAACGGCTTCATCGAAATTGTAAAATTAAGATGCATTGAACAGAGAATTCGATTACTTTTGAAATAAGGTACCAGACAACCCCTATTCTCATTTAAGGTTTTGGGGTTAAAGCTCACGTCGTTGAGGGGGTGAAAGTTACAAGGTTGATGACATGAGCAAAATCCTTCCCCCCTATATGAGATATCGGCCTTGTTTCGTTTTGATTGGCCCACCCGGTATATGTGTGATATATTCATAACTAAAAAACCGATGTAGTCATTACGGTTCAGTAAGACACTAGGTATAAGTCCATTTGGAAAACGGAATTAAGATATCAAGAATGCTGGATTTCCGAAACAATACAATTCTCATTCTCATCAATTTAGAGCGGATCGGCAAAATTTCGAATTTGTACAACCAATAGGAATGACGCAATCGTTTCCACAATGGGTTGAGCACACACACAGAAATCATCCCATAAATAATCGATTCACAAATGCTTGAATTGGATATATCACTGAAAATTTTAGCTTGAGCCGATTACAATCTTCCCTTATTCTACGTATAATAAAACGGTCTCTTGATTTCTATCATATTCATGTGTTACATAATCAGTTTACGTCATATCATTCTACAGGAAGACATTGAGTCTTTCAAACACTGTTGAAAGGAAGAACCTTTATTGCGACTGGGATCCTGGAAAACGGATGTTGTACGTTATAAGCAACATTCAAGTTATTCAGTCGTTTGAAGGCTTCGATTTTATTGGTGAATCTCTATTATTTGTGTAATTTTATCGTTTCAATTGTATTCGGACAAACAAGAACATGAAACATCATGAGGAATTTCCACACTTTTGAAACATATATCGTTTAATTATTTGTATGGTGAATTTCCATCACGTAATGGCTGATTCTATTATATTTTGACATATATCATGTTTTCAGAAATAACCTGCCACATAATTTACATTTTGACTCTACAATTTGAAGATTTACAATGTTTCCAAGTATCCTATGAGTGAGTATCTGAAATCGTAGGTTTATCTCTAAAATTTGAAGTTTACTTGATCAAAATTCAATTTTAAAAAATATGTAAAAATGAAGATCAACTTCAAATTTACATGAGCATCGAAGTTAAAATGTTAACAATTGTTTTGTCACACTGTTCATACCTCGATTTGAAGATGTTACAGTTTGACGAAACAATTGTCGACAATTATACTTTGCAGTTGGTGTGAATTAGTATTTTATTTCGCTGTGTTATACTCATTTTAGATGCAAAATTCAAAGTGGATTTAAGGAATTAAAGGTGTTCTTCGAATCTAATTAAAATGCACAATAGAACAGATTCAATTATAATATTACCGCAGAAGAAAAAAACGAGTTTTATTGTTATGATAGATAGAATGAGCAGATTATGCTTCATATTGCGTCCTGTAATTTAAGTATAACATCGGTGACCTAGTTTATGCGGAAATATTACAAATTCGCGTTCGCCTCGAAGGCGTGAGAATAATAACGTTGGAATCTCCAGAGATGCTAGAATGAAAATACTGAAGCAAATTATACTTGAATGTTTTAATTCAACTGCTACACAATCACCATCTAACATAATTGATACTGACGCTAAGATAGTTTTATTGTGAATGGTGTTGAATCCGGAATGAGTCATTCTGTTGGCTCAATCTTCAAATCTGAGTTCAGTTATCGAACAGAAATGTAATCTTACAACAATTTTGATTAAGTAATCATTACTGATACATCAATCAGTAGCTCAGCATATATTGTATATTTTCGTCTTTATGAAATTGGTTTGAAAGTTTATTGAGAGAGACAGATTTTTTCTGACTACTACATGAATGCTCCGAATGACTGGAGTGATGGTTGTTTTTCAAATACAATTAAAATACATAACTCAAATTATAAATACTCAACGGTAGGTAGAAAAGGATTATTGCGATCGGTCATTTTTGAACTAAGACTAATATTATAAGATTACATGGTCGGTTATTACATTCTGAGAATGATGATTTGCTTGGTAGCCAGGAATAACGTTTATCCTCTGCTATTATCAAAGCAAATCATTATTATTAGGATGTAATAACTCACCGTGTGATCCTATAGTAATAAACGTCTAAGCAGTAATCACTTCTACCGATAAGTATTTATTTTATAATTGAAGTTATGTATTTTAATTGTATTTGAATACCTGAAAATGACATAATAACACTGAAACGGGAGTTACCGAAAAAAGTAAACAAGATAGTGGTGTTTCATTTTACAATAGGGAGGAAACTTTCTCTATCGAATGATTTTAACACTAAATGAGTCATTTTGCATTGTTTCAGGGTCGCTACCTGGTGATTGCATTCCTAACTTTCCTTTGTCGTTTTCTTGGAATCATGGTACATGTTTTACCAATACGTGACATTATGAATAACACTCTCAGTGGAACATCTACTCTTCCGGTAGATAGTGAAGATCTCATGAGATAACGAAACAGCTGTCCGTAACTGATAGTATTGTGACAAACACGAAATGTGTTTGTATTCATGTTTCATTGTTTCGAGGCCGTCAACTGGCGATTGTATTTCAAACTCTTTCCTTGTCGATTCTTTGAATAGCGAAAGGTTTTCATCAATTGTGAATAACACTCTCAGGACATCTACTCTTCCGGCAGATGGTGTTGGAATACCTTTATTTTCCAAACATCACCTGAAAGTAAGTATTTTGGAAAAGTATTCTGTAATGATTGCATGCATGACAGTCTCATAAACATTTGCGGAAACGAGTTTTGTTTGCTGAAACAATTTTAAATTCGATGGATATTCATGTTTTTTTCCTTTAATACATTCGGGAGGACTCAAACAATTGATTTGTTTTAGGGATATTTGTACAAACTCTATCAATGTTACCAGATCTACGTTGTAATGGCTAAATGATATGAGGAAGTTCCTGTTATTTATACTCTCCTGTCCAACAAACAGAAGATTAGTCAGATACAAAACCAGAGAAGATTTTATGCGATTTTGAACTGGATTTTTCAAGCGCAGAGCTGGTAGGTTATTTTTTCATTTTGTAACGTCATACGTTACTGAGGTTCTAATTGATTGAATAATCTGAATAACGGTTTCCTTCAGGAATTATTGATAATTGGACTTGGAGAGAGATTAGTACCGGCATCTGTGTTTTGATAGCGCAAATCGATTGTTTCACTACTACGTGAAAACTCGAGACTTCTTTCGACACGCGATGACAGGATAGACTAGGAAACGGAAATCGAGAGGATTTCATCTGGTTTGTGACCTTATCAGGGGTGAGAGGAATTATTTACATACCTTTATCTTTCAATAATTGAATTCATTGAAGGATTATTATCGACAGTGAACCTGATAATTCGATGTCTAATTATATATAAGCCTTTTAGTAGTATTTTCCAATATTTATATGAATATCAACTAACCACGTGGACACACCAGATCAATTTTTCTTGCTCGGATCTAATTCAGACAATCATATATTCTTATGTATCTAATTGTGAAGTTTATAGTCAGATTGGATTGTATCGTTCTTTGAGGCTTGTTTAACCTAGCAATGATTCACTTGGTTACGGAGTATTCCGTATGACCCTTGACTTTTCTCATAATAAATTTGTAATGATATGTCTCTTTAGGCTAGTCTTATTGAGATAACGGATTAACTATTGATCTGGTTGATCTTATGTGGAGCCGAATTTCTCATTTACTACTTCATGGGAGTACCGAGTGAATCGAATGATATTGTTTGAACAGATTATTCATTTAGATACTATCACAATTTCAGTGTATTATATTCAGTAAACCAGTAAACTATTATCTAATTGATGTCTTGCACATTTTTAAATTAACTCACTTATTTTCATCAGGACTATCATTGTTTTTATATAATTTGTATTATAAATGGTCACAACTTGAACAATAAACTATTATCCAAATATTTTCTCTCAGAATTCAATATTGTGTGTCACTGGTTCTCTTCAAGATTTGAATTTTTGTAATAATTTTGATTATACAATTTGGGAAGATATCATAATAAGTTGTGGAATTATATTGATTGTTCCTGCTGACTTAGTTATTTGTCTCACGAACTTGTTGCCAAGGTATTGCTCGTATTGTCTATATTTCAGGGTTTGAATTTTCGAGACATCTCCATCCTTTTTCCAGTATTTGTATTGTAGAGGGAAATTCCTAGCAGAGCACCAAGCCCATCCAAGTTTCAAGGACTGTAAAATTTTTTTCTGTTTTTTTTGTTGGAATAACCAAATGTTCATGATCTCTACCAAAAATTGTTTTCATATACAAATTTATTTCATAAATTCGAGCCTTTGGTTCAAAAATTATTTTTCGTTATAAAATTCATAATTTCAGTTTAGTTAATCAAATTATTCGGAATTATAATTTGTTTCACATTCAATTTGTCTAAGTATTGATCTTTGTTAATTTATGAAATAGGTATAACTAATATTGTTCCAATTATAATTCCGTAGATGATTTAAACCAAATTGTTAGGTTGAAGTTTGTCTTTATTTCATTCATCCACCTCGTAGTGCCGGAAATTCATGATTGAGGATTCTATCTTAACTTTTTTGGCTAAAGCAATTGGCGTACTGGGTAATCCGATCAATCAAGAATCTGAGTACAGGTATCACTACGAGCCCTGAGTTGGAAATATCGTAGTGAGCCAGTTGGGATCATTAGACACAAGCGGTCTCTTCAAAACCTTACAATTTTGTAAAAGACTTGAAGAAGGATTCGAGGCACACGAATTTACTGTGTCGATACAATACAAAAGCTGATTTCAGTCTTGGAGCCTATTCAGCGTCATCTTTAGCATTTGTTCCCCAAGAGGGCGCTAGTGTGGTTTGGGAACTCATTCTTGTGTCTTCCTCAATATAGTGATAGAGAAAAACGCGATCCTATATCTCCACTCACACTTGGTCTATACATAATCGCGTTTATGATGGTACAGACAGAACGAATAATCACAACAAAGCTGCAGATAGACGATCGCAAAATTAAATGTCTATGGACTATTCGACGATCTAGAAATTTATTGATGCTCTGAAGAAGATACAGTGTGGAAAAGATTTGTACTGACCGCAAGCACTTTCGTGTTCAGCAGCCGTCACCGAAATTGAAACCAAGATGGAACGAAGGTTTTCAATCGCGGTGATAAGACACATGTCACTAAAAAAAAACAGCAGTCACCGAGCACTGCTGGCAGAAGTTAAAACTGACATTATGAAGTAACCAATTTATTTTGTTATCTTTGAATTATTGTAGCATCCGAAATGACAATTTTATTATTCTTAAATGAAAATTAATATAATTAGTTTTTCTTTAGTTTTGACAACTGTCAGCATTTCAATCAAGAATTATATACATTTTTAAATTTAATAAAAAAAAACTTATAATGGATGATAAAATACCTGCAAAGATATGAATGTAACCCGATAGCCATTATAATGGATACACATTATTTTATTTTCGAAACATATTATTTATTGATATTCACATCGATGTAAATGAAAGTAACGTTAAACAGCATTCCCTTCATTTGCGTCGTCATTATCGTTAACTTCAACGATATTTGAATTAGTAGATTAGAACCAATCATAAAACATACTTTGGAATCAGGTGTGCTCATATATAAAAACAGGCTACTATTACCGATCACACATAATTTGATTATTACTTTCCACTCTGTAATAATTAAAGCATGAATTGTATTGCAAAAAAAGGTCCATTTTTCCAGTTAGCATAAAAATATAACTTTCGTCTGCTCTAGGACGGAGGATTGAGTGGATGAATAACGTCGAGTATATGCTTGCTGTTGTAGCTGTACACAGTGTATAGCATAGTCAAAGTATACAGGTCTGTCGGAGCCTCCCTTCCATCGTTTCTCGCGCTAGGTGACGTCACCTAGCTCCTCCAATCATATCGCCGGCACGTAACAACATCATATTATATCGTCGTCAATAACATTGAATAAACGAAATAAACATCCAATCAGCTTGCACTCGAATTTTTAAAAAAGTAGAAGGGAGGCTCCGGCAGACCTGTATACTTTGACTATGATGTATAGTGTGTATACACGGTGCATACGTATACCTGTCCTGTATACCGTGACCGAGAGCACTGGCACACAGGCAGGCTTCCAACACCGACTCAGATATGCACACTTGTGTAAGCGTATAGAGAGACTGTCTGACTCCTTACCCGAGTCCTGCACGGCTGCAGTTGCGCACGCGGCAGTATACATAATACCTAATATATATAGCTAGAGCATGACGTGAGGGACCCATGGTTTTACCCCTCATTTGAAATAGCCCAACGCGCTTAAAGAAGTTTTCACTTCAATAAAATGACTAGTAAAAGGTCGATAATCACTAGTTCAATAAATAACTATGAATATAGTCTAACACAGTAGCTTATTTGGAAAAATATCACAGTACTAACTTACTAGAAATGAGCTACCTAATATATAACTTTGATGATGCTTATTGGCATTCTACCTAACCTAAGCCATTGAAGGATTAAACGATATGCTGGTAGTAAACGATAAATCTAATTATTGAATATAATAAGGGAGAATTATTGATTATTCGTTGATCGTTCAGTAGAATATCGAACTTCTTATATTTATTAATTTATGGGGGCTCACTTTTATTCTGGATGTATACAATTTTGAAACTATCATTGAAGTTATGGTTTTCTATAATAAAGTTCCGCAAAAGTTGACTCCGATTCATTATTAATAACACTACGTGCTTTGATAGGTATGTCTTGTCTGACCAATGTACACAATAGAGCAAGACCCACATGTCACCTTGTAAGCCCCACATTTGTCTTGATCGGATAATTTATCTTCATTATTTCTGATAAAGTAAATTATTATTTGTTTTAAACGCTACGTGAATATCCAAATCAATAAGAAACACACAGTCACATATTCAACCTTGTTTGATGTCAAAAACCAAGAAAAAAGTTCGAACGAAAAGCTGCAAATGCTTCAAAGGATGGCACGCGCAGCTGTAACCAGGACCAAGAGCACCACACCCACAGCAGTCATCGTGACCCTACTTTGACTCCCGCATAGTTACAGTCAGATATCAAGGAGAAGCCTATAGGATGACTCTTAATAACCACTTCAAGAGGTCTACATAGCGAAGCATTTGAGAGAATAAACAAAGATTTGAAATTTGCGAATGTATCTGTGGCATAGTGTACAACAGTGGTAGGCAACGTAATAACACTGCCGTGCCACAATTATGATACATCATTCTACATGCCAGAATAATATTACTATACCTATACAATACACATCTTAATATATCACATAAGCACCGAATCTCTACAACGGTATAAGAAGCGATATATAATGCGGTACGTAAAACACGATAGCGCCTCCTTTGAAGATCTAAGACCTGCTTTATTGTTGTTGTAAAGCGTAGCAAGATTCCGCCTTGTCGACCTAGCTCCTTGTTGGTAGGTACTTTCATAAGAGATGACTAGCACAATTATTTGTGTTTGGATAGTATACAGTACAAAGGCATTCTGATATAAAATGATACAAAATAAATACGAGAAATTTGCTTTACCAAAAATATCGGGAACAAAATTTAATGAGAAAAGACATAATAACACAATCTTTGCCACATTCCGAACCAACTACAAAAAAAACTACATGTACATATCTCATGAAATCAACATGGGCGTCAGACGCCTACAACTACATAACAACTGAAAACAAGTTCGGTGTACGCTATTTTGAATTGTCGCAGTATCACTTCAGTCACAATATCTTGGAATATATTCCTGGTAATTGTTTGCAATGAAATGAATTCAATTAGGTCTTTTCTTCTACTGTAATTAGAACGAATATATTCACCGACTGACTGAAATAAGGAATTCTCTGTGGTGACTGAATTATGTGTCACACGCAGTTATATAGGCGAAAGTTGGTTTTATTACATGGGCGTCAAGTGGTAAATGTAGTAGCCTCTGATTTGAGTAGGCTATGGTTGCGGACACATATGCCCAATCTGAAATGAGGAAATATGAGCTTATAGTCCAGTCATCCTGGAAAATTTTCTACAGCAAAAAAATCCAAAAAATTCCAATGGACTTTTTCAACGTTTAAGGGAGTATTTTGTTGCGCTAAACACGATGGTATGGTCCAAATTGAGCTACCGGATACGGAACATGTCGCAAATCGCCGATTTATGGCCATTTTTTGGTGATTTTCGAGTTTTTCCGAAATATAACAAAATCGGTGCATTTTTATGAAAATAGTCAGCAGAGCATAGTTGTAGTGCTTATCAACACTCATCATCTGGTGCAAACTAGATGGCACTAGCGTTCTTAGAACTCAAAATATGGCTATTTTAATGTTGCGAAAATGACCGTTTTTGCGTTTTTCGAAGACAAGTGCAAACTAGATGGCACTAGCGTTCTTAGAACTCGAAATATGGCCATTTTGATGTGGCGAAAATGACAATTTTTGCGCTTTTCGAAGACATGACCGAATCTATGCATTCTTATGAAAATAGTCAGGGGAGCAAAGTTATAGTAGTCAAAGATACCCGTAATCTGGTCCAAACTGGATGGCGCTAGCGGTCATGAAACTCAAAATATGGCCGTTTTAGCGTCAAAAAAATTATAACTTTTTGGGCTTTTCGACAATAGGACAGAATCTATGCTTTTTTATAAAAATAGTAAGGATAACAAAGTTATAGTAGGCGGAAATACCCATCATCTGGCTCAAACTAGATAGCGCTAGTGGTCATAGAACTCAAAATATTGCCGTTTGAGTGTTATAAAAATAAATACAAAGTGTGCACGTGTAAAGTTTTTTCGGAAATTTATTCAACAAGTGTCTACGAAAATATTTTTAGTAATTATTCATAGAAGTTGTTTTTGTTAAAAAACATCATAGAAAAAATTTTGGTCTTATTTTTTATCTGAACAATTCTTCAGAAAAGTAAACACTACTAATATTCAGGAAGTAAAAATAAAAACCAAGGTGAGTATTTTTCCATGATAAATGTTTGTAATATTATATTATATCATAATATATTTCCCAATTTCTAATATTTCTCTCGTTTCCTTTTTGTCATTCCATCATTTCACAGGTACACGATGGACGATTGTCTACTTTGTTTGAAAGTCAGTTCAAGTGAGGTCATGTTCTTCGATGAATCAAAATTAGCGGCTATTACATCATCAATTGAACGCAAACTACAAGTTCATACGAGCCAAGCGTTTATTTAGGATGGTCAACGTTTAAGGGAGTATTTTGTTGCGCTAAACATGATGGTATGGTCCAAATTGAGCTACCGGATACGGAACATATCGCAAATCGCCGATTTATGGCCATTTTTTGGTGTTCTTCGGGTTTTTCGGAAATATAACAAAATCTGTGCATTTTTATGAAAATAGTCAAGAGAGCATAGTTTAGTGCTTATCAACACTCATCATCTGGTGCAAACTAGATGGCACTAGCGTTCTTAGAACTCAAAATATGGCTATTTTAATGTTGCGAAAATGACCATTTTTGCGTTTTTCGAAGACAAGTGCAAACTAGATGGCACTAGCGTTCTTAGAACTCAAAATATGGCCATTTTAATGTGGCGAAAATGACCATTTTTGCGCTTTTCGAAGACAGGACCGAATCTATGCATTCTTATGAAAATAGTCAGGGGAGCAAAGTTATAGTAGTCAAAGATACCCGTAATCTGGTCCAAACTGGATGGCGCTAGCGGTCATGAAACTCAAAATATGGCCGTTTTAGCGTCAAAAAAATTATAACTTTTTGGGCTTTTCGACAATAGGACAGAATCTATGCTTTTTTATAAAAATAGTAAAGATAACAAAGTTATAGTAGGCGGAAATACCCATCATCTGGCTCAAACTAGATAGCGTTAGTGGTCATAGAACTCAAAATATTGCCGTTTGAGTGTTATAAAAATAAATACAAAGTGTGCACGTGTAAAGTTTTTTCGGAAATTTATTCAACAAATGTCTACGAAAATATTTTTAGTAATTATTCATAGAAGTTGTTTTTGTTAAAAAATATCATAGAAAAAATTTTGGTCTTATTTTTTATCTGAACAATTCTTCAGAAAAGTAAACACTACTAATATTCAGGAAGTAAAAATAAAAATCAAGGTGAGTATTTTTCCATGATAAATGTTTGTAATATTATATTATATCATAATATATTTCCCAATTTCTAATATTTCTCTGGTTTCCTTTTTGTCATTCCATCATTTCAGAGGTACACGATGGACAAGTGTCTACTTTGTTTGAAAGTCAGTTCAAGTGGGGTCATGTTCTTCGATGAATCAAAATTAGCGGCTATTACATCATCATCAATTGAACGCAAACTACAAGTTCATACGAGCCAAGCGTTTATTTAGGATGGTCGAACAAAGGTTGTACATGAAAGGTGTCTAGAAATATTCGAAAATTTAGAATTATGCTGGCCACCAGATGACGAATCAGTAGAAGAGGACCAAGATGTTGATATGGAAAAATCAAACAATGAAACGGTATATATAATATATATTTATTTGTATGTTTTCTTGGTATATTGGTTCGTATATATACTGAAAATGAAACAAACATTTTTATTTCATTTTCAGTATATATACTAACCAATATACCAAGAAAACATACAAATATTACAAATGGTTCAAGAATATCAATAAAAGAATAATATATATTTATGTATACATAATTATTATAATTAATGTGTCAATATTGAAATTACCTAATCAATTTATTAGATCGATGAGTCATTGTGTGCTGAAGACATTTCTATGAGTAGTATCTATGGGAAGGACTCTTCTTCTATTTTATCGGACGACCCAAGATTTAATGAATTAATGATGATGACGAACCGATACAAGGACCAAGTCAATTAGAGCGATCACCATCAAGGTTTGAATTTGATAAGCTTTGTATAATATGCGCTAAAGATGCTTCAGAAGTTTTCGTTTCTGTGGAAGCAAAAAAAACCCCAAAACAAAAGGAAAAAAGTTTGTAGATTCGTTAAAACAGACAATGTACTATATTCCCCGAACATATTTATAGTTGATTCTGAATTGAAAGCGAGACTTCATGAGAAAAAAATGACTGATATAGAAGCTAGATATCATCTACAGTTATTATTTTTTTCTATCACACTAAAACGGCAATATTTTGAGTTCAATGACCACTAGCGCTATCTAGTTTGAACCAGATTATGGGTATTTCCGCCTACTATAACTTTGTTATCTCTACTATTTTTATAGAAATGCATAGATTCTGTCCTACTGTCGAAAAACCCAAAAAGTTATAATTTTTTTGACGCTAAAACGGCCATATTTTGAGTTTCATGACCGCTAGCGCCATCTAGTTTGGACCAGATTACTGGTATTTTTGACTACTATAAATTTGTTATTCTGACTATGTGCATAAAAATACGCAGGTTCTGTCCTATTGTGGAAAAAAGACAAATATTTATAATTTTTTGACGCTAAAACGGCCATATTTTGAGTTTCATGACCGCTAGCGCCATCTAGTAGTTTGGACCAGATTACGGGTATTTTTGACTATTATAACTTTGCTCCCTTGATATTTTTATAAAAATGCATAGATTCGGCCCTATCTTCGAAAAACGCAAAAATGGTCATTTTCGCCACATCACATTGGCCATATTTTGAGTTCTGAGAACGCTAGCGCCATCTAGTTTGAAGTGTTGATAAGCACTACAACTTTGCTCTCCTGACTATTTTCATAAAAATGCATAGATTTTGTTATATCTTCGAAAAACCCGAAAATTGCCAAAAAAATGGCCATAAATCACCGATTTGCGGCATGTTCCATATCCGTTAGCTCAATTTGGACCATACCATCGTGCTTAGCGCACCAAAATACCCCCTTATACGTTGAAAAAGTCCATTGGAATTTTTTGGACTATTACCTCTCTTTGCTTTTCTTTATACATCGTTTGAAAATAGAATAGCGGTTATGCCTGTGATCTAGCTCTCCTAATATCTTTCAATGGATTGATAACTCTCCAATTCATATCCCATGTCGCAACACTCACCACCAATACAGATTTTCGAAATGATATTGTATACTGATGTAATTATTTTCGTTTATAGACCTCCAACTTTTGCCTTTATCTTGATATTGATACATAATCCTGACGCTTCGGGACCGTGATACTACAAAACATCTTATTCTTTTGCAAACCTTCAATTTCTGCATGGCATAGCTGCTTTACAGATTGTCGGTTAGTATATTATGGCAAATGTAGCAGATAATTGGTAGTAATTGAATCGATTGCACAGTTTGATAGGAACATAAACTTGTAAAGATAACGACGTAGAGTAAAATAAGTTTTAAGTTAACTGAAGCAATCGGATGGCTGAAAATACATGATGTCAAGATGAGTTGTTCTTGCTCGAATTCAATCAGAATAGACGGAAGAGTTATATTTTATTACAGCTTCATACTTGCAACAGGACGGTAACATTGGAAAACCATTGTCAAGAGAATAATGTGCAACGAAATAAACCATCAGATAACATGTTGCATATACCTATATCCAAACAGGAACTATAGCAGGTAGACTACTAGAAGGAATGATAGGAAGCCGTAAAAACAACAAACATCACAAAGAGAGAAGTGCGTCAAACAACTATAAAGAACGAGCTGTTTTATTCATTTTATCTTGTACCTCTTAGAGACTCGCTCTACAAATCAATGAAAGGAGATTCATTCCTTTGAAGATAATATCAAATCTATGGAATATTTTCAACTTCAACGGTATAACAAATTTGGAAGTTAGTACGGATAAATGTAAATTTTAAATTATACAGCCTGTTCGAATCAATTCTTTGTAATAATGCAATTGTCCCGGAAAACAAATCAATCAATGCTGATAAGATTCGGTGGTGCAAGAGGTACAGATGGAAGGCAAAGCTTGAAATATTTATGTATTTATCATGTCATAATTTCAATTCAAGATGAATAGTTTTTAGTTCTGGGAGACGTTTTATCTCGAATGCTCAAATCTGTTTTGTTAGTTCTTGCGATATCTTAACCAGTTAACCATTCATTCACGCATATAAATAATGTGTAGTCAAATATCGAGCAACTCTAAATAGTGTTTCAGTTTGAGAGAAGTGATAAATCGAATGATATACGAATGGAATTGTTATTTCTTGTGAATGTAAATATTCTTTCTTCCTTCCGAAAACTATTCCCATTTCTACTTACAAACTCACTACTATCCCTTTGATAACGAAATATTCCATTTTATACGAAATGTCATAGCATCATGTGATACAGTGTTGCCGGGTTAACAAGATTTCTGAATTTTTCGAATACTACTATCATTTGATTCAATGAACTGTATTATGTTACCATCCAATATGAGGAGTTCCCTATTTATTATATCAAATAATGAAAATTATTTCGGAAAAATCGATGATAGAAGCCGCTACTCCATGGTTATTTATCACATGACCCGTCAACAGTTTTGCAGATCATGGTAAACTTCATACTGTTTCCTCATCTAGAGCCCCTATACCATCCAATGAATCCAAGTCAAAGAAACATTGACTCAAGATTTTGCAATGGGTATCTCATAATCTAGTAGAGTTTAATGCAATCTGAACTTGAGCATGCGTCTCCTCCAGAGAAGCGGATATCGCAAGCCCTAATATGATGATATAAGGTACAACTATATCTATGAAGTCTTTCATATCCATGCTCATGATCACCACCAACAACACCCTTTCATGGGATGATCATGAGAGGTCCATTGCGGAAACTGCTTCACCAAACTTGGTTTCCTATTCTGTGCCAAGAGCTACTCCATATAACAGCAGTCCCTCATAATATAGAAAGCACAGATTTGACCTGTCTCGGAGTACTGTTCACATGTTTGGAGTTCGGCTTTCAAACATACGCTGAAGCTCTTGGATTCTATCCAGAAGAAAGCTATTCGTCTGATTGATGATGTCATACTTACGAGTTCATTGACTTTCTAGAACACCGTAGACAGGAGATCTCTTCTTTCTCTAAAAATATTTCATTGATCGGTGTTCAACTAGACGAGCACAAACTAGTCACCCCTTCATTGTCAAGCTCGAGGCCTGCCAAATTTCTTCCTACCACACGTCCATTTTTCTATTGAATAGCGGAATTGTGGAACTATTTACCTAGTGAGGTCTTTCCCCATCCCTATAACCTCCAAACCATCGGAAAAATTCGAATGATTATCTCTTCACCCAACATTCTACCGCTGGCTCACACGATATACATCGAACATTATAGGTTTCCTTTTCGTGTTGTCAAAGTGTGAATAAAAAATGAAAATTACTTTGTTTTTATACCATTGCTGATGATAATATGAAAACGTTTTAATAGTTTCAATAATGAAGTAATGAAGTACCTTTATCAAACAGATAAGTATAAAGTGAACAATTAAGAGTTCATGTATTTATAAATATTAACTAATGTACAATAGGGCTAGTGTGGTAGGTCTCGAGAAAATACAATTTGAATTAAGAAACAATTTGTGCATTAGGATAATTATTATTCAATATTCGAAGAATTATTCCAAGAGAGCTTTGAGAAATAAAGGAAAAGATCACTATGGTATAGGTCTAACTGATCATTCAGGATATCGTTATAGGAGTTTTCGATACTTTTATAAATCTCTGTTGATACTGATGTGTTTGATTTCAAGCCGTTCAGACTTAACAAAACAGATTCAACATTTACTAACCATTATTTACAGACAATTCATATCTTTTCCTAATTAAAATAGCCTAAAAATTTTACATAATCGAACCAAAAGTTTAGATACAATACATTAGAAGAAATAGAGATTAATACACATTTATTAATCTCTATTAGCTATAACAATTTCCTAAATAATCAGTTGGACCTATACCAAAGCGATACCCTTTCTCATTCAAAGCAAATAATTCTTATTAGAATATCGGATAATGATTATCCTAATGCACAAATTGTGTCATAATTCACACTGTAGTGTCTCGGGCCGGGATGCACTTGTTCTGGCATTTCCGATGATCCCTCACTCTTAATTGTAATCACATTAACCCTATTGTACTTCCTGTTGGTTATTGGAATTTCCCATTCCCAATAACCATCTATTCTAAAATTATCATCAAAGTTATATAGTAGGTAGCTCTTTTGTGGTGAGTTATTTCTTTGTAACATTTGTTTGAAGATCTTACTTGTTAAACTAGTGGAAATCAAACTTTTAATAGTTATTTTATTTAAGTTTAGAATAGACTTTCATCACGTAATGGGTGTTCAGCTATCGAAGATAGATATAGCGAGTGGCGAATCTGGAGAGCTTCCCGAATAACGAATAATAACCAGGGCAATCCATTCGAAAAAATCAACTATTGGTAGTTTTCTTAACCGACCGAAATGAAATTATTTTTGGACTAGTCCGTATACTGCACCTGACATACAATTGTGGACTATGAAGTCTTGGAATTCTAGTTCATCATGACCTGGAGTGAAGCTTCTGATAATCTAAAAATATGAAAATTTCATAATTTTTTCAAAACAACGTGTTGTCAATGTGAGAATATAAATCAATTATTATCTCAAAAACTTCGCAACAGATTCATCAAGTAGATTTATTCAGAAACATGTAGAAAATTCAAATATAGCATTATATAGAATCTGTTACTTTCTAATAGAAGTGGCAACACTGCACTTCCAACATATTCAGACAAATACATCATTCTCACTTATGAAAGTAACTTTTATATGTGAATTCTTGGGAAACATTACAATTTCAAGAACTCGTTTTTTGTTGGCTCTTGAGACATTTTAATTGAAATGAATGCGATAGAGACACTCAGTGCTTTGTACAATAATTAGTTCAGAAAATCCCGCGCTCTTATTGATGTGAATTGGTTGTGAAACGTCTTGAGATGATGTTCGTCAGACCAACGTACGTAAAAATGGAAATAATTATAATAGATATAAGTGGTAATATGACCTATTTGCCAAGAATTTACATATAGTTCTTACTTGGGTCAATAAATATCATTATACAGGACGTTCGGAAATTATGAGCAAAGCCTTCAGAATGTGATTCTAGGCATAAAAAATGGTACATGCTCATATAAAATTTTGCAGAAATCGAATATTGGCGAAGGCATTGTCATAACTTTTTAAATGGACCGATTTTCTTCAAATTTGGTATAAGTTCTACTTGTGATAAGTTGTGCAAGAGTACAAAAAATTAAAGAAATCTGAGGGCCCTAAGGGTCTCAATCTGCTATTGTAACTAACAATTTTGATCAGAATTTTTAATGTGAAAACTTCTTTAGGCACGTTGAGCGATTTCAGATGAGGGGTAAGACCATGAGTCCGTCACGTGTCGTCATGCTGTAGCTATATATATTAGGTATTATGTATACTGCTGCGTGCGCAACTACTCGGGTCAGACGTCAGGCAGTCTCTCTATACGCTTACACACATATGCATATCTGAGTCGTATAATCGACGTTATTCATTTACTCAATGCAGACGAAAGTTATATTTTTATTGAATTTATTAATTGTACATTGTGTACTTAGTATCGTATCTACGTGCAAGGTTTTATATATTGTGAATATAATTCTTGTCATAAGAATATAACATCAGTGATGTGTAATGAAGATTCTTGACCCAGGTATGAATTATATATAAGCTCTCGAGACATAGGTCACTTTAACACTTATGCTTTATATTTTCTCGCCTCCAGACAAGAAAACATAAAGCATAAGTGTTAATGTGAGCTATTTTCCGGAAACTTATATATAATCAGTGATGTGTATAAGTGAGAACTCTTGCATGTGTACTACACATTGATGACGTTGTGTTATATCTAGTTTATTATTTTCATTGTTCGAATGTTGGAACACAGCATCAAATATGATAGTGAGTATCATCTTGATGTTTTTTTTTTAATATTACTAATAAGAAAGTACAAAATTTTATTTCAGATAATTATTTGTGGTGCAATTTACGATCATACTGACATTCGACAGAAATGTTTGTATGTTTACATTTTGCGTTCCTTTTTAGATTATTTGTTCATTGGTCGGAATTGGAGATGTTTTCTTTCACCACCATCCGTAGACGGATCCGAATTGAAGATGTTTCCTTTCACCACCATCCGTAGACATCTTCAATTCGGACCAATGCTGTTTAACATTACTTTCATTCACATCGATGTAAATATCAATAAATAATACGTTTTGAAAATAAAATAATGTGTATTTATTATAATGACTATCGGGTTACATTCATACTCTCTACAGGGATTGTACCGTTTTGTTTTGTGTTTTTTATGTTTTTTATTATTAAATATAAAAATGTATATAATTGTTGATTGAAATGCTGACAGTTGTGTAAACTAAAGGAAACCTAATTATATCAATTTTCATTTAAAAATAATAAAATTGTAATTTCGGATGCTACAACGAGTACAACTCCATACAAAACTCCATAGACGATAGTATCTGTGGCATCGTATGTCTTCGTTGGTTGTCATAATGCTGAGTAACAAAGTTTCGTCAGGCAGAGGTTGCATAAAATGAGAACCGATGATACGGGTGGATTACCATATGAGTTAATTTTAGTTCTTAACCGACCATACATGATAACTAATAACATAGACGTTGGGGATGGATTGTCAAATGGCACTGTCGGAACACTGTGTCAAGTATCAAGAGCTGATACTGGTGAAACCATACGAATTTGGATGAAATTCCCAAGATAAATTGGTTACTTCATAATGTCAGTTTTCACCTCTGTCAGCAGTGCTCGGTGACTGCACGTATTTTTTTTTGATATTGTTTTATAAAACTCATAATGTCGCATGCGAGACCAGTGAAAATCCTGAAAAAAGTATTGTTTGATGTTCATAAACTCAACTTTTTTGCATAAAACTGTGTTAAAGTTATGACGGTATTTCATTCAGCAGTACCTAGTATTCCTAACTCTCTTTACAAAGTAGGCATTGGAAAGGAATGAACGTCTTGTTATCATTAACTAGGTGTTTGTACGCAACTGTCACAATTATTTTCATAGCAAAATAGTAATCAGTAATCTTGAATCTTGTCAATTAAAAATGTATAACAATTATTACTCAAAGAAGAAATGCGTGATATGCAATATTATTATGGTGCAGCAAGTGGAAACGGGCTACCGGCAAAAAGATTGTATCACGAGGCATTTCAAAATCGACAAATACTACAATCCAGAAAGTTCAGTACGCTTGCAAAGCTCGTTACAAGTAAAAAGTGTATCAAATTTGAAGGAAATCGGTGGACTCCAAAAATGTTGTGGTAAAATATTATTAACATTGATGTTATGTAACACCGCTAATATCGAGGTTTCGGAAAAATGTTTCATCAACTTGTATTTTTTTTGTGCGTAGAATCACCCTCTAAAGATACAGAACTCCATGTTTAGTAGTTCTCCGTAAACGTCTAATAGTCCATCCACAGTGAATAACCCTGTCAGGCACACTTCATTCATTATTGACATGCGGTATTCCTGCAGTGTACTCGTGTATTGTCATAGCATTTATTTAAAGGAAAGAATGTATGTATGCTACCAGAATAGAGAAACAGTGGACAATAATGGAAGATTGAATTGTCGAACAAGACTTAGACTTTAATGAGAAACTCACACAGTTCATCTTGAGAACTTTAGTTGTATCAAATTGTAGGATAAAGTTTTAGCTCAGTTACAAACTTCGAAGTACGGATCACGTGCCTACAGATTCATGTCGGAAATTGAAGTATGAAATTATTTGGAGTAAAAACCTGTGATCAAATTATAAATAGGGGAAATGCAGTGTTGACCCATTGTCATGCACAATATGGATAATATTATGGGTACAGACAGATGGAGAAAGATATTGAATCTGCCAGCTCAATTGGCGGTAGATTCATTAAGAACGGCTCGTTCCTGATTTCTCGACTATTTTACACTATGTTTATACTATTCGGTATTTCATCTTCCAGTAGCGAACAGTACCTACTGCAAGCACCAGCGAAATTCTTGGGTTACAGCCTTTTCGACCGTTACATACTTGTCAGAGTAGTGGGGATGCATTATACAATAAAATATAAAATAAGATATTGCGCATGATTGGGCGGCTTATATACTGCGGGCAGGCGATAAATGTTGTTTACGAATTATTGGAAATATTTTTCAGTAAAAGACTCGGCATTACTCAACACATTTTAGCTTATTCATTTCTATAAAATGTTTAAAGAAAGAAGGCATGATCTGTTATGTAATGTTTATGAAGAACCAAAATATTTGTCCGTTGTAGAATGTTTTTTAGAATCTGAGTTAAATCGTTATTCACATAATGCTGGTATCTCTGTAAAACGAAAAATGTCACAATAATAAATTAGATTATTTAATTTTACATTGTTTTATTCGTACAAGCAACTTTTTTTCGTCCTATCATACAATAAAATACATCGTACTGCTAATAAGTTTATTAACCATATTTTCCTCACGTTTCTGCTAGAACTCACTTATATTCCTAAATTGATTCTCATTTTAGAGGAAATTAACATAACACCTAAATGACTAACATATAAGATATTAAGATTTACCCCCTCGTACTTCCCCCCCCCCCCCCTTTCAACTCTACATCAACCTCAATGTGAAAATGTTATAATCGCAATGTCATTTTTCTTGTAAATATAATATTTCCGTCAACGGAAGAAGTGAAAATGAGAAAAATTTTCAAAAATATTTCTAAAACGTTTATTTATGCCTGTATTTTTCAATTTATCATCAAACAAACTGAAAAAACACTCAAGATCCTAAATATTTATAATACAGGGATTTTAATCGGGAAAATTTAATAGACGATAGAAAATTAGATTTTGAGAAAAAAATTCATAATAACATATATGCACAGACGCAGTTTTTGAGATACAGAGGGTGTTGAAATTGATAAAAAAATTTCATTTTTTGCGAATATCTCCTGAAAAGTTCATCGTACAGAAAATAGCTTTTGCAAGCATTTTCTACTCATAGTAAGCTATGTTCTGTGTGATAAAAAATTTTTTTTCGTCATAATTGGTGCAGATTTTGAAGCTCTAAAGTTGACCGTTTTCGAGAAAAATCAACTTTTATGTTGAAAAACATGGTCAATTTTTTGGTTTTGTTACTTGTTCTAACGTTTGAATAAATTTTGTTTAATTAGTAGGAATTGAGCATGTTTTTCAACATAAAAGTTGATTTTTCTCGAAAAAGGTCAACTTTAGAGCTTATGATCAAAAGCTTTTGTGTAGAAAACATTGGCGGTTCAAATGGTTGTCTCAAAACCGTACTTTTTCCAGTGGCGTAGAAGTTGGGGAGAAAAACACCAACTACCCCTTCAAAGTCTTCACCAATTATGACTAAAAAAAAATTTTTTATCACACAAAACATAGCTTAGTATGAGTAGAAAATGCTTGCAAAAGCTGTTCTCTGTACGATAAACGGTTCCGGAGATATTTGCAAAAAACTAAATTTTTTTTTCACTCTCAACACTCTCCTGTATCTCAAAAATTAGCGTTTGTGCATATATGTTATCAGGAATTTTTTTTCTCAAAATCAAATTTTCTATCGTCTATTGAATTTTCCCGATTTGAATCTGAGACACCCTGTACGTACCTAGTCTACGAAAATTTCCTCCAAACAATACCAAGTAATAATATGTTTCTTAGCTTATTCTAAATGTTTAGTCATACATAAAAAAATATCTAATAGATAATTTTGAATAACACACCAACAAAAGCCCCTAACAATAAACAGTAAATTCCTACATGCTAAAGTAAAAACGTTCCACAAATAACTAACTAAGTGACGACATGCGCGGATCTAGCTAATTTCTATTTCATTGTAACATCGTGGGGATGGAGAGTGAAGATGCAACAGCAACATACTAAATTTCTCCTTTCTCTCTCGTTTCTGTATAGTTTCCCAGAATGTTGTGGGTAGTATGGGTGTTACAGCATTTAGTTCACGTGAGAACTCAATATGTTCTCACGCATTCTCTATACGCACGCATTCTGAGAAAACCGCAGCGTTGATGCAAATTTCAGTTTTTCATGTTCTCTATAAAGTCACGGTCCATGAAGTTTATAGAACGATCACTCACTTCATAAATACCAGTCTGAAATATATTTTGGGCAGTTAACATACCGAGGTTTTTCATTTTTAGATTGTAGATATATAATAATAAGATGAAAGCGTTATGACTCATCAAAAACCGAATTAGGACTCTCGCACGAACCGACAGCAGCGTAATATGCTGCAAACTATATTAGCTATCAGTAGGGAGAGCTGAATTGCAGACACGTATCTTTTCATCAGATATAAATCTAATGACAAATAATGTTCTAGAGCACTGACGTATAGTAACATGAAACTTGCAACATCTTTGACCACCATTCGAGGAAAATGGACAGTAATAATTTACTTCGAGCTTGATGTCTTTTAGTCGGGAGTGGAAGATGAGGAAATAGTTGAATATTGCAGAAGTTTCCATTTCAATCATCAGGGATATCTTTTTTTAGAATGTTCATATGATGTTCAAGGATCCTGAGAACTTTAAAGTTTGCGATTTAATGCATACAAAAACCCATTGAATCATATGATATGATATCGGGAAACGCGAATTGAGTCAAATTTGCATATTCCTACGTAAATGCAGTGCCGCTGTTAAATCATACAACGTAAATTGAGTACCAGGTTTCAATATAATTCTCAGAATATTCTAAGAAATGAGAGTGTAAAGATTAGCGTGATTATACAATATTTGCATTATATAACAAAATTAGGTTAGTAGGTTAACTTAGGTTAGGCTCGGTTAGGTTAGGTTAGAAGCAAAGGGGGTACAATAAACAAGCATTATTTGTTATTATGAGAGAGTTAAGATTAGCGCGGTTACAACATTTGCATTCTACATCAACAAAGTTAGGTTAGGTTACGGTAGAAACAAAGAGGTTACTATAAACAATCATTATTGGTTATTGCGCAAATACTCACGTACAGAAGGGTGGTTGGCCCAGGCATCAGGTACTAACTACATGCTGATTATCTGACCTGACACCCAGGTATATACCTGAGACTCAGTTTACGTAGACCTTAAAAACACCCGGGACTGAATATCATAGCAATTAACAGATGCCTAACTCAATTTATGTCAACTCATATGATATATATTTTCACATGGCTGATATAACCCAGATTGCACAAGACGTTTTATCTACAAAAGCTACTCATATTCCAAGGTATAAAGAACATGAGTCAGGAATGCAAATTGAATTGAGAAACATTAGCACTGGTAGTAGTAAGCTGGAGACTCAAATCAAAACAGTCGAAATACTTGGAAGAACGATGATCTATTTGGAGAAAGTGGAGGAAGTTTTCCCAATTTGAATATATGGGCTATAAAACCAAAACCAAGTGGTCTCTAATTCAAGTAGAAATATGGATCATGATAAAAGTTTCAAATAACCTAACAACAATTGCTTCCAAGAGTTCTTATGATGAACACTGGTGATGACAATGACTTGTCATTTTCAAGACACCACAGAGCTATGAACAAAATATATTCCACTCCAGATGTAAGTATGAATTGGTCATGAATAATTTCAACTTCAGGTACAAAATCTAGTACAAGCGTTCCTAGATGCAATAACAGCTGTCCTCATTGTTGCATGATGCTGACATGAAAATATTTCAATCAGTGTTACCTTACTGTAAGTCACATAATAAATCAATTAGAATTGTTATCAATTACTGTGATAAATCCCAATTTTTCAGTTCTTCAAGCAACGTTCCTCCCAAAATCATTCATTGAGACATAATATGGTTTCCGAGGTACTAGGTGAAGTACAGGTGATACATGAAATGGTCGAGAACGTCTTCTAATGAAAAGAACATAAATAATAACAGTTCAATTTTCTTGAAAAAGCAACCATCAGGTGTCCAATAGATACCATTGAAAAATGGAACTATTCGAGGAATATAAAGAAAAGCAAAAAGAATTTGTAGAAGCTGTGAATTCTGAAAACTATTCGGAAATACTAAATCTCAACCCGAGCCCAAAATTATTATCAGCGAAAAAATTCTAGAAGCGATCGAAATCCTAAAACATCCGTGATTCGCTTCGTACATTTTCGTGTTTATCTCGAAAACTGAAGATATGATAACTTCAGATCCTTGAGTGTACGGGTTTTTTAGCCAAGAGAATTCCAAGATCATTTTTAGTCCCGGATTGAATTTAAAACATATTTCTGAACATCCCGACCCATAGTTCATGTCGATAGCTATTCTAATAACGATTTAAGTATACCCAATGTAAACGTCTAGATCGACGATCCGTTCGTTTGGTACATTGTCGCGTTTATCACGGAAACTGAAGATATGAAATTTTAAGATACTGGTGTGTACGCGTTTAGTCAAGAGAATTCTAAAATCATTTTTAGTCCCGGATTCAAATTTAAAACATATTTCTGAACATCCTGATCCATAGTTCATGTCGATAGCTGTTCTAATGACGATTTTAGTATACCCAATGTGAACGTCTAGATCGACGATTCGCTCGCTTCGTACATTGTCGCGTTTGTCTCGATAACTGAAGATATGACATCTCCAGATCCAGGAGTGTAGGCGTTTAGCCAAGAGGATTCTAAAATCATTTTCAATCCCAGATTCAAATTTGAAACTTATTTCTAAACATCTCGACCCATGTTTCATAACGATAGCTGTTCTAATAACGTTTTAAGTATACCCAATGTGAACGTCTAAATCAACGATTCATTCGATTCGTTCATTGTCGCGTTTATCTCGAAAACTGAAGATCTGACATCTTCAGATCCAGGAGTGTACGCGTTTAGCCAAGAGGATTCTAGAATCGTTTTTAGTCCCAGATTCGAATTTAAAACATATTTCTAAACATCATGACCCATAGTTCATGTCGATAGCTGTTCTAATAACGATTTAAGTATACCCAGGTAAACGTCTACATCGACGATTCGTTCGCTTCGTACATTGTCGTGTTTATCTCGAAAACTGAAGATATGACATCTTTAGATCCAGCCGTGACTCAGGATATTACCTTTTCAACATTTAGAAACGCATCCTCGGAAATTCCACTTCGCACATGATCACACAATGGCAGGGTCAGGTGCCAGAATGGTGTTGAGCACCGGAAAGAAGGCAGTAAACTGTGTAGAGTGAGACTTTTTTCCACAAAGAATACCGCTACAGAAACCAGAAGAATCAGTTGGAATTCGAGCCTCAAGCCTATCCTGAAGATGCCACTTGTAACGGTTGGAGAAACGTCGGCATCAAGTGGTGATAATGTGACGCGGAATCCATCACGAAGCCAAGAGTCTTTGAGACTGCGGAAGTCTACTATTTAAGATATTTGAGTTTTCACATAGTTATCAAGCAACCAACAAAGGGCGTTTTTCACTGAATAAAATTAAGTGGCAGTGTTACCGTAACGGAATTTCAAATTGTAACTAAATAATCTGGAATATGAACTGAATTGAGAAGGAATGTACTGAAGCTGAAATTAATCTAAAATTCCGGAAGTTTCACGTACATAGGAGGATGACCGTGATTTTATCAATAACACATAACTGACTAGTAATTCGATACTTGACAATAATTGATGTGATAGGAAGTATAACACATATGTGTCCATAACACTTTCTTTCATTCATTATTCATGATTCTCTACTTGAGTCACAGAACCATATAGCAAAAGTCAAAAAACAGTCAGCTTGCCAATATCTTTACATTTATAATAACAATATAAATGTTTTTAATATTTTTTGAATACGTCCTGAAGTTTGAGGTCGAAGGGACTTGGATGAAGGTGTGATTCTACTTTTAGGCTTAGGTGTTTCACGTAAACAAATCTAAGATTTTCAGCTTTTCTTTTATTAAAAAAAAATACCAATGTATATTTTCTTAGAATAATGTAATATATTCTGAATATAGAGAATTGCTTATACGTCTATCTTATTCAACACAAATACTTAACTGAATATATCTGTTTTGTACAAAGAATCTTGTCATAATAAATTAAACTTTACTCAATATTTATTTATTAGTTCATAAAATCCGCAAATACTATGAACGCTTCAAGCAGTTTCAGATTTCACAGTTCATACGCCGCAATCGTATCTACTGAGAATCTTCTGTGTTCTGAAGCTTTTTGTGGGTACCCGAGATATTCCATTATTGACAAGTTTACATTTTGACAGTGTCTGTATTTGGCTTTAACTTTTATAAATATACAGTTATATCAACTATTAAAATTAGGGTAATCATAAATAACATCATTTTTTCAAATTTCGTTTGCTTTCCTAATTACCATTTTGTCCTGAATTTCAGTAGGTTGTACCGAAGTATAGAATGTAGTTATTTTTACTGAATACAGTACATTTGTAACGAATAATAAAATCGATAAATAGATTAACTTTCCTTAAAAATGGAATTTTGGTATATACCATGTTTCAAATATGTTTTCAAATATTCCCCCCGAAGAAAGTGAAATTTCAATATCAAAAATTCTGAAAAAATCACATACAAATCCCGTATGAAAATCCGAGATAGAACTTGCTTTTGATCTTTGCCTTAGCTAAAATTATTGTCAATTCAATAACGAGGTATTCACACAAAATAATGGATTACCTATGAGATCCCCATTACGTAAGTTCTCTTTTGGCTGATATTTTCATGTCTTATATTTAAGAAACTATAATGAGTTCCCCTCTAGCTAAGAAAAAATATATTTATTGTTGGTTTAGATATGTAGATGATGTTTTATCCTTCTTCAAAAGTAGATTACGAAAATTGAATGTTTTCTTGTCCTTCATTTATAATATCCATCCTAACTTTAAGTTCACTTTAGAAACTGAGAAAGATAACATAAATTTCCTAGATGTTACCCTCAGGCACCATAATAATATCATAACTTTCAAAATTTATAGAAAACCTACATTCACTGATACAACTATTGACAATTCATCTTTCAGTAGTTATAAATGAGCAGCATACAACTCAATTATATATAGAGCCTTCCACTTCCTCCTTCTCCTGAAAACGTGAATGAAGAATTTAATATAATCACAATGATTTTCAACCTCAACTTATATCTAAATTAATATACAGAAAAACCAGAAGTTAAGATACTCAAGCATCTATCCTTTTACAAAAAATTCTGATTCTTCATCAAAATACGTTTCCCTCACATATTTTGGTACCGCAAGTGTTCAATGCTGAAGATAAAACAAATAAGTATACATTCATATACATGGAGTATATGAATTAACCTGTTCATAGTGTGATATTACGAAGTGAGAGTAGTTACCGAAGTCTCTCTTTTTTGGGCTCACTCAATCATTCCATCTCAACCCTTTGGGCATATGCGAAGCGTAACGACCTCCTAGTGTACAATAAATCAACAAGCAATTTGTTATTTGTCTGGAAAATCTTACAAAAATGAGAACAAATAATATATTTGGATTTTTTTGGCCAAAGTAAACACTCCTTAAACTTACGAGTTCTGCAAAATAAACATATTCCTAAGTTGTGGCCGTTGCAACATTATGATGATCCAAAAAGAGTTTCCGATCGATTCAATGACTTGTACCTTATGTAGTATGAAAATACAAAGCTCTTGTGTGAGGAAATTTTTTTTTACCTTCCGAGCATAAATTGGAAAATATATGTTTTGGAAAAATTTATACTACGTAAATGATACAAGTGAATTCTAGAAATTTCCCTCACCCCACGGAAATTAAAACCGGCTATATTTCGGGAAATAATCATTTTCTGATAACAATGTGGGTGGAATAAATCGTTTATTTTGATCCAATGAACCTAAGTCTACCTTTTAATTCTGTTTTCAAAGTTTCACTGTTTCTGTTTTTGTGGAAATGAACTGATTATCAGTTCGTTTATTGCTTAGGACAAATTGTTTAATAGAACACACTATTTCTTTTTAACTTTTATAGTTTGACCCCAAAGAACAAATTGGCACAACTTGGGGGTTGATTCAACCTTCTTCTCGAATTCCGCGATATTTTGCTTTGCTACAACATATTTTCATGTATTATTCCACGAGAACAACCTGTACCTATATCAAAAACTCCACCAGATTTATCTGTTACGTTTAAATCCAACTAGCCACAACTACTGCCGTGATGTCAGACAAAATCAAATCATCATTCAATTCATACCTCGTATTTTGTCTAAGTTGTTTGCAATAATATCAAAAGATCAAAAAATCCATTTATTCATAGAATGAAATTTCATATTCAGCAAGCTTCTGAATTTATGCTTCACGGATATGATACATAATCTATGCTATTGAACTGAATACATAATACGGATGAAATATATCTGAGGTAGTACGGTGCAGTATGAACATTGAATATAGCATAAAACGTTCGCGCTTCCTGACCTTCCACCGTACTCGTGCGGATGCAGAGCTACATCCAAAATTACATAAATTTCGCAATTTTACACTCGACCTGGTTTCGAATTAACAACCTCCTTTGTTTTCACTTTCCATATTTCATTGTAAATTGCTTGGATAACCAACGATAAAGCTTTTTAACATTAATGGTTGAAGATTAGAACACTAACTATTTTTACAGCGCTCCCTTTATATCATAAAATGAGGCACATGTAAATTGAAAAGGATATTTCTCATGTTCTTATAACGAATGCTTCTTTCTGGAGTGTTGTCATGATTCATTCTGCGTTTAGATATTCAACAGTTCCTCGCGCCTCGAGAAAATGTCCTCAGTACAGTCCGAATATAATAATTACATTCGATCATATACAGATTGAGTCAAGTAGGCCGGTGTATTGTCAGTTAATGAGTGTGACAAAGAATCGACAAACATGAAAATAGTATGTATCTACAACTTGAAACAAAATGGGCGCGATTTATAAGGAGCATGTCAGTACCCCAACTAAAGACACAGAGCAGTATCTTTGCTAGAGATGGGCAAAACTCTTATTTCTGAATAGAAATACCATAATCATGATACCAAGGGCTAATACTGTTATTTTTATCTAGAATCCCAAAATAACTAATCCAAATAAGAGGTACAAAATAGCAGTTGTTATTTGATATAAGTCAAAATATGCTACAGTCACAGAGTTGCGTATGGAACAACAGTTGGTTAATAACATTTCGAATTCTTAATAACTAACAATTAGACCTTTGCAATGCACACTTCCCTTTCTCTATCGCACAACACAAGTTCTTATTCTGTTTATCTTATTAACAATATGATGTTTCTGGCCTCTCATACTCTTACGTTAATCCTACATACCGCTCGATATTAGTAAATCTGTATACTAAGTGGAATTAATATCTATAATTTGTAAATATATATCCTACTAGTCTACCAATAGATTATAATATTATTCATATGCGTACTTTTACAATCTTGGTTTTGAAGTGTATACTCAAATAAACGAAGAATGCTCACTAAAGTCAAGACTTGTACGTGGGAATAGGGGAAAAAATACAATATATTGAAATGAACGAAAGAATGAATGATATCAATATTGAATGAGTCACTAGCCTATAATGAATTTATAAATATATACATATACAAACGCTATGAAATTTGAGGGAATAAATAATCTATCTTAATAATCTACACATAAATTATTGCATTTAAAAATCGATAAACATACGTAATTTGAATGTTTTTTTTTCTTCTAATTTTTTTTTCAACATATACACTTACTTACATATACACATATACGTATATGTGTACATATGAATATAATATTTTTAATTATTATTAACTTAACTTTTAAATATATTTTTAACTTATAACTGATTGCGATAACTGATTATCTTCAGATAGTAAGACTGGGCGTTATGATACGTATATTCGGTTGTATATCTAACATGAACGGAAAAAAGAGTGATACTTCTTCAAAATCATGTAAGACAAGGCCACAGTATTGTCGCGTGACGTAGGCTCACCATATGGTTAATGTATTATGGATTCCCTTCGATAGTGATGTAGTCACACTTCCACAACTTTGTGTTAGAAGAATTCCAATGAATTCGAAAGCTGTAATATTGACCTTTATCGCAAAACGAAACTTGAGGAATAGATGAATAGTGTGTGTGGGTAGTCATGGCAAAACATTTGATTTGAAAAAATCTAATGAAATGAATAATTTCTTCTATTATCTTTACTCAACTAAATGATATTCAAATTAATAATCTTTTCAAGGAAATGTGCAAACACAAATTTCCCGCTTCTGGAAATGGAACCCGAGCCTTCGTAGTAAGAGCCAGGTATCCTGGCGCTAGATCACACCGCCGTTGTTTATAAACTGTTGAAAAACGGTGTATATTCAAGTTGAGTTCAATACTTGTTTCAGTTGTTGTTGTTGTTGTTGTTGAACGAGTTTGTCAAAATTTGTGTGAAATCAGTTTTGAATCAACATAAATTTTTTTTTCAATCGATATAACGTATAATATGATAGTTATTTTTCCTAGTTTTCATTCCTTCAGAAAAGGGTGTGTTTATTACACGATTTCCTTGAAAACCAACAGCAAACAATTGTTTTCTCTAAATTTGGATATAAAGGAACTTTTTTTATTGAATTAGGCAACCTCTCCGTGAGATACATCCAGACAGTAAGTCAGTCAGACAGACAGACAGACGGATTTTTCCAAAGTCGCTATAAATTCGATGAAAAATACTATGGTGAAGTAATTTCCACTCTAGGAAATAGTTTGAAATACTTGCGCAACATCTGAGCATGTGATGAGGTAAGCATACATCATTCTGAAAAAGTTGAAAATAAATGTAAGTTGTAGAATAAAACTTAACGATGTTCATTTCAATTATTATCAAAGATCTTCAATAAATATCTACTTAGAGATACGAATCGATCTACCTTCATTTCACGGTATTATAAATTAAGATCCTTAAGATCCTATGTACATAGAAATAGAGACTAATCTGATGAAGGTTTAAAATATGAATTTCAATCTATGAGTAGAAGTTGGGGTTGTGACGTCACCCTATCGTTACGTGTGTTCTATCATTAATTAACGTATTCAAATACTAGACCGGCTCTACATCCAACTTATTGAAAACATCTGTAGGCGTATCTGCCACAAATATGAATGAATACGTATCCCGTATTTCCGAAAGGGTTATGGGAAAACATACTTGGAACTTTTACAACGCAAGGGCATTGTCTAGGTAATGAAATAGCCCATTCTGTACAAGAACCCGGTATACAGTTTCAATAATAAAGTACCTTCATGTTAATTGTTAACTGAAAATCACCCATTTCATATACAGAAAATTTCAAATACAATTAGAAACTTTTCAAAATTTTGGAAACTTGACTCCGATAGTTTGTAAAAGACATAGATTATCAAGTCCCTCTTTTTTATTAATTTTACGTATTTGAACATGTTTTGAGAACAATTGGGGGATTGATATAAAAAATCTTCTTTCAAACGAGGTGGGTTACACTCAACTGTGATAATTTAACCTTTTTTAGTATACCGTTTGAAAATATCCCAAATTATGTGACGTTCCGCAAAATGTAATTCACATACTCTAGTATCATTGTTAGTATGTATGTTCTCATGAGTTATCGCATATAATCTTCTTTGTTGTAGCGCAGATTCCTTGGGGAGTCGAAACACATGCACTTTGGTCGGTTATCATAATTTTAGTTACATCTGGGAACACAACACTTATAAGGCTTATTGGAAGTCCGGAAAATGTAGATAATCTTTTGATTTATAAAGCAAAATCTGCATAAACTGTTAAAAAATGCACAACGGCTGCGCAGACTATTGGCTGTAGTGCCTTGTATTATAGGAGGTATTGATAACTCACACACAGTAGCGTACAACAAATATATTGATACATCCTTGATCTTGTGACACAGTCCATTGAGACCCAAGATGTCGTAACAGGTGAAGAATGTTAGCAGCTTTCATCACATCATTTTGTGACCTAAGATTCATTTGACAAACGATAGTAAACATTTCTTTTATCCTCATATAACTTTCACGATTCAATATTTGTATCACATAAGTAGGAATATGCAAGAGATGAATTTCTTTGAATTATTCGCATTCAGTCATGTACCTATAAATATCAATTCTAACATCATATATTGTTTGACGAGGTGTGAGGAGATACAAAGAGTTTTCAGGAAAGGAAGAAGTTTTACATTTTCACGAAGCATAGCTCAAGAAGGTGCTGCCTTTTGTAAATTGAATGTAGCATTCATATCGAATCAAAACGTAAATACTAATCAACATATTATGAGAAATTTTCAGTTGCTCTGGATTCGGAGACTGATTTTGAATAGTCAGTCAATATGCTAATTGCTTACAATATAGAAATAATAAATATAATTATTTACACTCTATTATGTCTATAATTCAGATCCCTAAGTCCGGCATAGTTGAAAATCGTGCTTATTCAAGGTGTTTCCGACTCGAGGAATAATCGAACAAAACGATATGAAAACATCAGTTGATTGGTAAATCGACATGGCTATTCCAGACCGCTAATCATTTCATTATTACCATGTTATGCTCAACAAATTTGTGTTGCCGAAAAGCTCATTAGGAATGAGGAGTTACGTTCGAGAACTTAGGACAAAAATGATTTTCTAATGTATTGTTCACTCTGTAATTGAATGTCCAGCAATTCGATCATTGAGTAATTCGAGATATAGCACGAACGTTCCAGCATCAAGAAAGTCGTCTTCTATCAATTCACAATGGTCGTGGTGCATTAGCCATTCTATTGAGTTAATTAATAATGTCAATACACGTTTTGAGCATCTCCGAAACTATGAAACCGACAGACTTGAAACTTCCCATGTGGGAATTTTATATGACCTGCTCAGAAAGTATTTTTTCAAATTCGAGCACCAATAGACCGAATAGTTATAGATACAGTGTCGCATTTTTGCGAGCTCACATAATCACGAAAGTTATACTTGAGAAACAACTGCTCATATGGTGACGCTGTGACTTAACACAGATAACCCCATGATAAGACATCAGGAAATGTGTACATAGAATGACAGCTCATGCATTGACAGCAACACATGTACGTGACATACCATCCCATGACATGGGTATCCCTGGTCATTTCAATACACTTCTAATCCCGGACCCCAAAATTAGACACGTGGAACCCTTCAGAGGTGCCGGAACTACATATTACAATAGGAAAGCTGCGATGACGGCAAGAGCCGCGGAGAGAGGGTTAAAGAGCTTTAAAGAAGTTAAAGGTGGAACTTCTTGAAATCAAAGTTGGGATTTTGAGTAGTTACATCTTTGTCCGAAAAGTACGCGGACCATAATTGTTCCCCAAATTATTGTAATTTGATGTCTTTAAACGTTTGTAGTTGAAAAATTCTGATATCAATATAGTAGTGTTTAATTTTACAATATGGATAACATTTTAATTGCTTCTAATCATTTGTAATATGCCCTCAAGTCTTAAACCTTGGGGAATGAAAACACGTTGGCGAAGCTGAAGCCACTACTTGTTCCTAAAAGTGTTACCATCTGTTCCTGTGGGCGTGTAATGATCTTGGAAACTTTATTTGATTCCGAATTCATCTAAATATCATAAATATCAAGAAAGTCCTATACTTTATCTTCATAATAACATGTAGATTGACTATTACAGAAAACAAACTTCGAATATTGAGTAAATTCATTTAGGAAATTAATATCAATCAATCAGTTATGAACATTAAGTAGTAATTTACGAACTAAACATTCATTTCCTAGTTCTCTTCAAGTTTTAAACTACACAGCCGGTTGTAAACTATTGAGTACAGCTTCAATAATATCAATATGAATTGTGTTCACTGCTTTTCACATTAAATTTAGTTTTATAACTTTGTTTGCTGTAATCAGTAGACGTGAGGTACCAGTAAAACAATAACGTCATCAAGATAGATGTCCTAAGGTGCGTTCAACATTGTCCGCGCCCAAAACCTTTAACATCAAACGTTGCGGACACGAAGTTGAATAGAACGAGTTTGCGTTTGTAATCATCATTTTTCAGATAAATGTCAAGACATTTTAGGTAGATTTCCTAATAATTGAAAAGGTTAACCTGGCTGAAAAACAGTTTTCATCGATTTGTGTATGAATAATTTATTTGAAATGATTTAAGATTGTAGTCTTCACTTTCACGAACACACTAACTTCATCAAACAGCGCACACATGAACAAAATAGCATTGAGTCGCTACCGAAAAGAAAATCACCCATCAGTCCTGTATGTAGTTGTACATTTTTAGTTCAATTATCATATTAGTCAGGTTATAATGAGCCTAGAAGTATCTAACTAATGTCAGCTTTTTCTTTTGGAATTCTTACTGTCGAACAGTTGTAGAAGGCTTAGTTGGAAACCCTTTTCTTATGGAATACTTCTGCTTCTTGAATGAAAATAGGAATAATTGCTGCTTCGAAGTCAACGTGTCAAAATATTGTAGGCAAAATACGAACAGAAGAATCCTCTAGAGATTTCTTCTTGAATATTAGATATCCCTGGCCTGATGTTTTCATGATATCTGCTGAGACGACCCATAATATTCAGGGTATTAGTTCAGTCACTCTGCAATTTTTCACCTCTTTTTGGGTCAAATATATGAACCAAAATTTCATGGTTTGTACTCATATTTTCCGGTGTGCTGAACACGAATATGATGTCAGAATTCATCTAAGAGTGCCGCGCTTGTAGTTATCAGCCAACTTCAGATGTCTGAAATCACCCGAATTGACGTTTTTCCATTATTTAAAGAAAAAATTAAGCTCAATAGGCAGCGAGAAAAGTTGTGGTGCATTATTTGAATCAAAATGACGCCGTTTAAAGGTTATCCAAAACTGTGGGCCCCAATATAGTGCCCATGAAAACTCATGAAAATCAAATGCTTGGTTAATTGTAATTGGATCGACGAATTCATGCTCTATCGTGTTATTTTTCATATGAATCGATGATACTTTTCATGCATGATTTTTTGCGAGGCGAATAATGGATCTTTTCACTGAAACCAAAATGCAAATTAAAGCTCTTGATTCCTTTTATCCATTCCTGGAAAAAACAATCATTTTGATTATCAGGGTGCAAATCAGATCCCGATTGAAAAAAATAGCTCCAAAAACATTAGAAAATTTTGAAGTTAGGCAGTTGAGATCTAGAAATAAATATCGGGAATAAATAGCTTCACCTCTTCCGGTCATTTCGAGCCCAAATTGAGTTGAACATGAAAAAACTATTTTCAACCTTTTTGGACGTACAGGGCCCAATTTTAGCTATTACCTTGTAGCGTAATATCCTGAACCCTTCTGGCTATCTGAATTCCAAATTCCCTACTCTACGGCTATTGTGTTCCGAGAAAAAAAAATTAAAATTGACTTACTTATTTTCAGTACTTACCTAAAATTGACCTTGATGACTCGTGTTCAATTTCTCAGTAAGAATTTCTTCTGTTTTTTCATTTTCTTATTACCTAAAATTATAATTTCATTGATAAATTATGAAAATTAATGATTATTGATGGAAAAAATAATAAATATAATGATAATAACTGGTAATTATTATTCAATTTTTTCTTAAATATCGAGTAATAATTACCAATCATTATTATCATTTTTATAATTTTTTTCAATAATCATTAATTTTCATTATTCATCAATGAAATTATAATTTTTGTTGATAAAAAAATTAAGAAACAAAAAAAATCCACATCGAGGAGTTGAACCCGAGTCATCAAAGTTGACGTCGATCTTAGGAAAGTACTGAAAATAAGTAGGTCAATTTTTGGTTTTATTTTTTTTTCTCGGACCACAAAAGCCGTAGAGTAGGGAAAATGAAAACTCAGATAGCCAGGAGAGTTCAGAATATTATGGTCCAAGGTGTTTGCCAAAATACTCAAAATTGGGCTCTGTAGGTCTCAAAAGGTTCAAAATAGTTTTTCTCAAGTTCGACTAGACCAAATCATACATTCTTGTGCTCAAAATTGCCGGAAGAGATTCAACTATCTATTTCTGGTACCTAATTATAGATCCCAACTTTCTAACCTCAAAATTTCCTAAAGGATACCGCACACTTTAGTAGGGAAAGTGGCCCCCTGTCGAATTGGCTGAATTTTTGATATGTTATAGTCCAAGTCATTCCGAACAAAAAGTTCAATGGGCACAACTTTTTCTATAGGCTGGTTTTGGCGCTAGAGGCCAATGAAAACTTTCGTTTGTTCTTCATTGTTAAACAACACGAAACGTTATCCTGTCATTACTATGACATACTGTTAAAAGTATTTTTCTTTGGTATTGCTACATTTGGTCAATTATACAGTGTGTTCCAGCTACTTACAATTTTTAAAGTGCAATAATTCGAAAATGGTTACAAATCGTCTTAGGGATCTACAATGAAAAAATGTTTATGAATCCTATTCTACACCGTATTCTACATCACATAGTCGAAAAATATAAGGAGTGTTCCTTTTAAAAGAAATCGAAAGTTATATTCGAAAAGTTCCGTACCTACTGAAAAATATTGTTCGACCATCCTGAATAATTTTAGGCCATGAAAAAGAATGAGAAATATTACAAGTCTGTCTATAAAATGGCCTTTTTTTTTCTTTCTAAATCTATCATCTTAACGTCAGGGATTTCCAAGGTATGCATCTGCAAATGGACTACCCAATTTTGACCAAAAAGTCGTAACGTCCAAGTGATTCAGAGACAATCAATAATAGTAGGTGTAGTGGTGAATGGAGGTTATGAAGATGTTTGAAAAATTCACTAATATATATCATTATCATTATTTTTATCATTATTATTAATGATATTTCTTTTTAAAATAATGCACTTCACCTTCCAACCCGATTTTTTTCGTATCGCTCTGTAAATGCAAAACATTCTTGTGCTATTCTGTTGTCTAGTTAACTTTCGTTTTCAAGTCGATATCACAATAGAACAACTCTAGAAATCGAAAAACACACTATTGCCCCACCCTGTATAAAAATATAGTCCAGATTTCTTTTAAAAATTGTTTATTCATTCTCGAACTTGAAGGGTACCTACTGGATAATATGAAAACATTGCATCCCTTTACTGCAGAAAAACACATTTTTCTGTAGATGGCTTTGGAAATGATGTCAAAGTTTCTAGCAAGGTTTTGTTTGTTTGTTACTTCATGTCAATATAAAGTTGAATATGGCGTATAATTTCGCAGTGAGATTTGAATGTTTTGTTTGTGAGTACAATGGAACACCAAGGCAAATGGTACGTTTGGACGAAGAAAGCAGCCATTGCCTTACGTCGAAGGAATGAATTAGAATTGCCTCAAATACCTTTTATTGAACAGACAAGGATCTGCCGAAACTGCCATTCGAGTATTCTCTCAGAGATACAAGCTTATGAAGAAGATCCCGATCCAACTGTACTTAAAGTTTTGTTGCAAACCTCTCATACGTCATGTTTTGTATGTGGTAGATTTGAAAATTTTGGTAGAATGTCACCTTCTGGTAGGTTGGATGTATTTCTGAAGACCGGAATGTTTGCACCTGACGGCGTCAGAATCTGTGGTGGTCATTTGAATGAGGAGGAACATCTTCTGCCACCTTTTATGAATGGGCTTAGAGGAATAACAAGACCATACAATTTGAAAGGTAATGAACTCAAACATATGTTACTATCGTTACGAGAAGCTGTGCTGAACTATAAATTAACAAATAAATACAATAACGAGGATAATTTTACTGATGAAGAGTTCCAGGCGTTAACTCCAATAAAAAAAGTGCAGTTTACAGACCTCTTTGAATTTTGCAATCGCGTCAATATTCATCAGAAAAATAGAGCAATAGCGAAGAAAAATTTGTTATGTTTCTTGTGCAAATTACGACAAGGACTTTCCGATCAATTCTTGATGGGCATGTTTTCCTATTCCAGTCGTCAAGCTGTGAGCTTGGCAATTCAAAAAGTGCGTGTATCATTATTACAACAATTCGTTCCACAAAATGTAGGGTATCAGCATATAGAGAGAGGCCAATATATTACTAGACACGTTACGGATTTTGCAAATACCCTTTACAATCCTGAACCAAATTATCGAAGAGCAATAGCTTATATTGACGGGACGTACATGAAAATACCCAAAAGTCGGACATTTCAAGTATTACGTCAATCATACTGTGTACACAAGGGTTACCATCTTTTGAAACCTGCATTGATTGTTGCTCCCAATGGTTATATCCTAGATGTTCACGGTCCTTATTTCTCTGATTCAAGAAATAATGATGTGGCAATGTTGAGACATGAGTATGAACGAGATGGGTCTGAGGAACTGGTTCCAAGAAGGTGATATTTTCATGTTAGATAGGGGATACCGTGACGCACAGAATTTCTTGGGTGACTTAGGTATAGTAGTAAAAATGCCCGTAGCACTTGGTGGTGAACAGCATCAGCTTACAACCGAAGAGGCAAATTCATCTAGACTAGTTACGAAAACGAGATGGATTGTAGAAGCTAGAAACGGTCATATAAAGAATATGTTCAAATTCTTCAGAGATACTGTACCAATGCCACAAGTTCTGCATATAGGAGACTATATCAGAATAGCATGTGCGATAATCAATAAGTATCATGAACCAATTACCATGGAAGGAGCCAATGCTGAGCTAGCTCAGATAATGTTAAACCGTGCCAATGAAATAAATTAACTCCAGTTGAGAATAGAAGAAGAGGGTCTGCTACGAAGACATGGTAGATGATTTCCAATGGAGGAAAACCAATTACTAAATTTTCCAGTTCTCAGTTTGGAGTACCTACGAGAACTAACATTCGGAATTTTCCAGATAAAAATAGCTCCATCTTATGTACAAGATAATAGACAGGATTTGGGAAACGTTTTATTTGAATTCGACGACCGTATTGAAATTCCAGGTCTATTGAGGATGAGAATAAAATCTCGTCATCGAAATAGTATCAAATACCAACTGTGAATCAAGTACAATGTCAGTTTGGAAGGTGTGCCAATTCAGGGGTACTACTGTACGTGCAAATCAGGAAGTCGTACATTGGGTACATGTTCGCATGTAGCTAGCGTACTTTGGTACCTTGGATATGCCCGTCATGCTGCCAATGTTAAGTATCCTTCGACCGAAATACCTCATACCGTATCTGATGCTGCAGAGAGACATAATAATGAAGAACCTATGTATGTTTAGACTGTTTATGGCATATTCTCCTTGTTTCTTTGTTCATATTAATATGTTCTCAGATGGAACATCCTGTAAATCATTAAATGAATTATTAGGGTTCAGTCGAGAGTTTTTCATTTGGGTCAACGATACCAGGTTCAATGGTTAAGTTAAATGTTACATATAATATATTTATTGAGTTATAGCCCATAATTTCCTTCCTATTATATTTATGCTGAATGTACAAATGGAGGCTTTGTTGACCCGCTAAAAGGAGTTTCTCCGCCACACTTCTTGAGCATCAGTACAATTATCGGATGTATTTACGTACTCATTCGACACAACCCTATCAAAATGATAGACCAATTTTTGTTATATTCTTGAGTTTCATCATCAACTTGAAGTATTATTTTGACCGTGATAGCTGGAACACGCTGTATAATTGATCACCTATAGTGACATCAATGAACAATACTTCTAATAGTATCTCATATTAATGACTGTTTAGATCTTGATTATTCGGAAAAGTGATTATTATCCAGGATAACGTTTCGTGTTGTTTAACAATGAAGAACAAATGAAAGTTTTCATTGGCCTCTAGCGCCAAAACCAGCCTCTAGAAAAAGTTGTGCTCATTGAACTTTTTGTTCGGAATGACTTGGACTATAACATATCAAAAATTCAGCCAATTCGGCAGGGGGCCACTTTCCCTACTAAAGTGAGCGGTATCCTTTGTTGTGGTCGTTTTTTATCAATCGAGGCCTGTTGACTCCATCGAACCACAATGCTTGTTTTTTACAGGAATGTATGGAATGCATCAGGCGCTTTAATTTGCATTTTGGTTCTTCAGTCAAAAGACCCATTATTCGCCCAGCAATCGCAGAATTACAATTTTCATAAAACGGCCGATTGCGGCGTCCCCTTATCAAATATCAAAAAAATCAAAAACGCATATTAAAGTACATAAAAAAATACTACCGGTGCTTATTAAAAATAACACGATAGAGCGTAAATTCGTCGATATAATCACCTACAATTAACCAAACATTTGGTTTTAAGGAAAAAATGGACATTATTAGTTTTAGAAAATCTCTAACTGGCGTCATTTTGTTTTAAATAATGCTCCACAACTTTTCCCGCCCCGTAGTTGCCCACTGAGCTAATTTTTTAATATTATAAAAACGTCAATTCGGGTGATTGTGGACATCTGAAATCGGCCAATAACTACAACCGTGGCACTCCTAGGTGAATTTGTGTTCAGCACACTCGAAAACAAATACGAACCATGAAATTTTGGTTCATTTATTTGACCCAAAAAATTGCAGGGTGACTGGACTATATATAAGTTCTGTGAGCACAACTCTTTTATCAATTGTTGCCTCTCCTGCAAAATGAGTTCACTAATCACAGTTTTGTCACAGCGCCTTCGTACAAGTGAAGAGCTTGGTAGGTGATAAGGATCTAATTAAAGAGATTCGAGCACGATTGGTGAGGTGATATGTCCCTCTTACCCTTTCATGGAACGGAAATATGGTCGATGATTGGATCCAATTGTTTGACTTGTGAATATACTAACAGATCATCGTAGATGCAGAAAAGAATGAATGAAGATATTTTGAACCGAATGGGGAAGGAGGAGAACGGATCAGTTTAATACAGTCACGGAAGCTGCTATACTCTGGTCAAGTTATTCGTATACCGGGAAGCGGAATGTCGAAAGACGTCACACTTTCCGTTTGGAACGTTTCAGGAAATGGTACGGCTCTTCTTCCATAGAGTTGTTCGAAGCAGTAGTGTCAAAAGTTAGGATCGCCATTACGGTGACCAACTTCCGTCAGGTGGCGGCGCTCGAAGAAGAAGAAGTTAATTTCGTATCCAATGTGATCGTTTTGTGCCATATTATGGGATCCTCATTTCAACTATCGGCAATGTGGGACATCAATAAAGTATTCAAATAAGACTTTTCATTTTGAATTACCCGCTATTTTCCACCTGTTTATCCAGATGATCATAGCTCATCGATATTTGGATAGTCAAAAATTCATACAAAACGGGAATTCCACAGCATCAGTACGCAAAGTTCATATCGAATTCGGTCGACGTAAATGGCATTTCATCCGAGCTATTTTATCACTTAATTCAAACGTCTTGCTCATGTCACAGGTGTTAAGATCCCAACATCTGTCATTGGAAGTCGTGAGTGAAAAATTTTATCAAGATCGGTAATTGTTTGTTTCAAGAGATATGCAAGAGGTTAGGGGTATGTAATTCTCAATCTCATGTGAACAGAAACTTTTCTTAATTTTGAAGTTCAAGTGTGCAGAAATTTATCAAAATTGGTACTTGGCTGCTTCGGAGGGCGATTAGAAGATTGTGGTACTCTTTTCGGAACCTCATGCAGATAGTGACTTCTTTCTTGTTTTGAAGGTCGAGTGTGCAATATTTCACTAACATGGGTATTTGTATGTTTTGACGGTATGGACAGAGGGTTGAGTTCAAAAACTATGCATTTTAGATTCAGGAGTATGATACATGGTTAGATGCGCATTTTTTCATCTATTGACTGATGTTCATGAATAAGTACTATCAAAGGAAGTCAGTATAATGTAAAAATGAAATGAAATAATAACAATTGCAATCGTTCAATAAAATATGTCAACTCACACGATCAAAGGGCAGATAGCTGATGAGTAAAGAGCAAAAACAGCTTCATACGTGCCAGGCATCGATCCCGGTTCCTGTCGCTCATAAAGTGAGTGCTTCACCAACTGCGCTGCAGACAGACTTGTTAACTCCTTCAAGTTGAGGTACAATATATTAAACTATGACGATGACTTCATTGAATCTTAAAATGAGAATTTCGGAGACTTCTGCAGGTGAAAAATATATTTCTAGCCAGAAAAACACTATTGTCATTATGGTTCAATAATAGCATCCCACAGACATCGATACTTCGGAGAGTCAAAACTGCTCCCAGAAGAACTCATGGAAGCCAGCACTGGCAATATGCTGGGTTTCTGACAGTACACAAACCCGCTGGAATAGAATAGGCTTCTGATCACGGGCGCACAATGGGCCCAACTAAGTGGTCTAAGTGCATTTGGTGGCTAAGCCCTCTTCCCTCGAACGATGATGATAACGGTTCAATGAAATATTATAATTCCATTGAAAAAACTGAAGATGGATGTTCAAAATACTACTTGAAACGGGTCTACAGTGCCCATAAACAATACAGTTCATATTCTCACAACTTAAAAGCGTTCAGCAAATTTTCAAATTCATACGACCAATCATGTCAAATATAGTCCATATCGATTGACAACTACTCAAAATGGATGTACCTACGTATAGTGGAGGAAATGAAAATTGTTGATGGATATTTTGAAGGATTGAAAGCTCAAATCATACATAATTTCTTCATTGAATTTGCATTCCGAATGTTGTTTATGCGTATCATTAATATCGGCAAACCGGAATATTGAAGGCCTTACAAATAATTTGATGCAATTTTATACTGATCTCACAGGTGTAGCGCAGTCAAAAGGGTTTGTGTTAATTGATTCCGTTATGGAATTAGTACACGTTAGCCTCTATATAATTCATCGCATTGTCATATTCTGAACGCGCAAATTGGTTTTCAGGTTTTAGTTCATGCCACGCTGTTCAACTAACAAGTGCTGTGAATGGAGTCCGGATTCACAATTCACAGCATCACCGAATCCTATCCCATCTAGCATGAGCTGAACTAGTACTTTCCCCTAGTCTGGCTTGAACCAAGATAAAGTTCCAAACACGTTTTCAGTTTCAAATGGATGAAACCATTTCTTGATATTAAAAAACCGTATTAATTCATTCAAATGTACATATTTACAGTCTCAAATTATACCTAAAGAAAGAGAAAAGGTAATCAATGACAATCGTAATGAGACGATGCGTAAAAAAAACAATCAGTGAGTATAATTCAAAATTAAAAAGCAAAATGAATCTAAATTAAACGTCTTAATAACCTTCTAAGTTTAGTGACTGATCTACATGGTAAATATCAAGATCTGCAGGGAGATTACTGATCAGAAAACACATATTATTCCTTGGAGCATGCACAGCATAGTCAGCTATCTGTAATTGTTTGTCTGGAACGTGTAGTGCAAGTTGAAACGACTTAATAAATCAACTGAATCGATTTCATTGTTCATCACTTTAGAGACCACCAAAATTGATTTAAACCTCGTCGTGCCTTCATAGATTTGACCCCAACTGAATTCAAATGTAAGTGAGTGAACTGTTTCTTGGCTATTTTCAATTTACATCATAATCAATTAACCAATTTTCTTCCTGTTTGCTTGATGCGGTTAATAGGTTCCTCAATGTATGAATTCCAAATCACACAACAATATTCAAAATTTTTCGAAACTACGGTATATCATGAAAGTCACAAGTTTGTCTTCTAGGGCAACCACAAAGTCTGAAATCTTTTATCTAAATGGCTCAAATGTAGCAGTTGAAACATAGTTTGAAGTCAAAAACTACTCCCAAATCAGAAATGTCATTGACTCTATCGAGTATCGAAACTCCAATATTATATTCGAAGCTTACATGAATTATCTTTTTTGGAAATGCAATGGTAACTTATAAAGTTATGGAAGTAAAATCTGGTAACTCTAATACATCCTCAACAAAAAATCGAAACTGAACATCAATATGTTAGTTCAACATATACAGAGTGTTCCATCTCAGACGAGGCACCCCGTATATTTCTTATCCGATAGTGAGTGGAAAAATCTCCCGAAACACGTCGAAGGATTTTGTTTGGGTGACATTTTTTGACGTATATTTGAGGCTTGAACGAGCAACCCCCTAATAGGGGGCGCTTCAACCCTACAAAATTGAATGAGGGAGAGGGGTTGAGTAATACGTCATTTGAAAGGTCTTGGAAGCCTCTTTAAACGTAAATTTGATGAACCGTTTTCGCAAAAAATTAATTTTGTTGCTCGAATGCGCCACCTTGAATATTTTGGTTATTTGTACAATGTACAAGCTCATTTTTATTTAGCCTTTTTTACAAACTTAAACAATCTTCAAAAAATCACATTCGTAAAAAAATTGAATTGTGTTGTCATGCTTACAATGAAAAAAATTAAATCTGCGTGTTTAAATCAAATGTTCAAATTGTCCTCCTCTGGACTTCTTCTTGTGGTGACATCTTAAGTCCAAGATTTTTGTGACTCAGCCTGAAAATTTGGACGAACTACGCCAACGAATTGTAAATGAGTGTCGTCAAATAACTCCAATTAGGCTGAACCATGTTAGAGACGGTTTTCAGTCAAGATTGTATTATTGTATGGAAATCAATGGGTCGTTTCATCAAATTTTGTTTTTCATACACCGTTGTGAAGAGGCTTCCAAGACCTTTCAAATGACATATCACTCAACCACTCTCTCAATTCAATTTTGAGGGGTTGAAGCGCCCCCTATTAGGGGGTTGCTCGTTCAAGCCTCAAATATACGTCAAAAGATGTCCCCCAATCAAAATCATTCGACGTGTTTGAGAGATTTTTCCACTCACTATGGGATAAGAAATATACGGGGTGGCTCGTCTGAGATGGAACATCCTGTATATCGAAACCAACAAACAATATTTCAAAATTCCTATTGAAACAGAATAAAACAGTCTCAAATAAGATGTCTAATAATTTGCACAAATTCACAAATTATTCTAAAACTAATAGAGACAAATTGAAAAAATCTGTTGTGGTGACTGTAATGCTTTGTATATTAGCCAAACAGTTCGCAGCTTTCACCAGACATTTCGAAAACATATGAGAAGCCACATATTGGAAAAGACCGATTCGACGATCATCTAATCGAACATAACCATAATTACACTCATGATCCCGAAATATTACATATACAGGAAGGTTTTGAAATTGAATTTATTGGAATCATTGGAAATTGTCAAACATGGTAAAGACAAAAATAATGTAGTTTTAAATGATCAATTGGACATTTATCATTCACGAATTATTGATCATTTCGTAAGTATTTTTTGATGTTATGTTACTGATGGTAGTCCTCTCCACTTAATAAGTATAGTTATTATAGCCGTTCTCTGTCAATGAAACTTTATTCTATAACTTAGCTCAGATGATGACACTGTGTGTTTGAACATATGTAAGCAGTAGTGAATAATAAAAACATTCATTGTTCATTTCGTGTGAATTAGTGGATTTAGTCCCATAGCTTCATAAGCTAAAAATGAATTTACACATTATTAATGCTGGAAGTAGGTATTCAATATAAAGTGTTACGCATTTATGGTAGACAGAATTCAAATCATCTTTTAGGAGAATACTATCAGAAATAACACAAATATTCCGATATATTTTCAAGTCATCAGCAATGTATTATTGCATGAGTAGATAATTATAGTATTAAAAATAACAGGTGGGCCAAAAGAAGTCATCTGATGTTGTTTGGCTCTCATTTTTTTTCTTAATGAAAAACTTCAATTCTGTTTTTTGATTATGTTTATTTGAACCTTCAGAATTTTATTGGTCTAGTCGAGAAGATGATATCGGCCAAATGGGCGCCACCACAATTGATTGCTATACGGGCTCGTTCTATGGCATTTTTCATTACTTCGGCGAGAACTTCGGGCGATAGATTCTCGCACTCGTGTCGAATGTTGTCCTTGAGGGCTTCCAGGGTCTCTGGCTTGTTCACGTAAGCACGGGACTTCAAAAAACGCCACAAAAAAAGTCTGGAATGGTTAAATCGGGTGATCTTGCGGGCCAGTGCAAATCGCCAAAACGAGAGATGAGGCGATCCGGGAACGCCGCCTTCAGAATATCGGTTGTGGCTCGCGCAGTGTGTGCCGTTGCTCCGTCCTGTTGGAACCACATGTCCTCCAGTCCTAATTTGTTCAATTGCGGCATAAAAAACTCGGTTAACATGGCCCTATGGCGCGCACCGTCCACTGTTGTCGTTTGACCAGCGGCGTCCTCGAAAAGAAAGGCCCGATGACTCCTCCAGCGTGAACAGCGCACCATGCAGTCACTTTGAGCGGGTGTAATGGCTCCTCGTGCATCACTCGTGGCTTTTCGGTGCCCCAGAAGCGATAGTTTTGCTTGTTCACGTTTACGCTGAGGTGGAAATGAGCCTCATCGCTCATTATGTTTTTGGTCGAAAAATCGTCCACTTCGTCCTCAAGATTGAGGATGGCTTGGGCGTAGGTTACACGCGTTTGGCGGTCGGCAGGCAGCAGCTGATGCATGGACTGGACTTTGTACGGGAACATGCGCAGGTCTTTGACCAAAATTCGTTTTAGGGACTACCGGCTGATGGCTAATTGCGAGGCACGGCGTCTGGCCAATGTTTCTGGCGACACCTCGACATCCTCGGCAACAGCGGCGATATTCTCAGCAGAACGGGCGCGGCGGGGCCATTCACTCTTGCCAGCGTCTCGTGTGGTCCCATACTCTTCAAGGTTGGTGACCAAACGGCGCAGTCGGTGCCGGACGACCGGCGAATCGGCGACGGAATTCGCGCTGCACCAACACCACAGACCAATTGTTACGCAAAAAAATAGACACGATTATTCCGCGTTCTTGGGGAGTGTATCGCTCCATGGCCTGTTCACTTGTATTCTACATCTGTCTAGTTCACAAATGTCAAAACAGATTTGACATTGCCCGCCATTTGCAAAAATAAGAGCATGTTCCAATAGGGTGATATCTTTTGGCCTACCTGTTATCATAGTCAAAGTATACCAGGTCTGTCGGAGCCTCCCTTCCATCGTTTCTCGCGCTGGGTGACGTCGCCCAGCTCCTCCAATCACAGCCCTGCTCTCATCAGCTCGTCGCCGGCACGTAACAACATCATATTATGTCGTCGTCTATGACATGAATCACATTAAATAAACGAAATAAACGACCAATCAGATTGCACTAAAATTTCAAAAAGAGTAGAAGGGAGGCTCCGGCAGACCTGGTATACTTTGACTATGCCTGTTATGACTTTACTCCATTTTATTCAATGACGTTTTTTGAGTGGTCTAGTGTCAGTATCCATCAAAATTGAACTAATAATATACAAATACAAGCTGTTTTTCCAAGGGCTATACACGCAGAAATAGCTAACAACCGTAGGAACGAGTTAGGGCGTCGGCCTTGCAACCAAATTTAAATACTTAAATAAATGCGAATGATTAGAAACATGAAGAGGTTTGGATAGATATTAATTTATACTCTATGTCTTGTGAAAGTTCATAAGATTCGACAGGCATTTATCTTCATATGTTATGTGGTGATCTGGGACATGTGTGACTGTCAATGTATCAGCTGTCTATCATTTGAACGTTACATTTTCAAGTTTGAAGGAAATAACTACTACAAGTTCTAGTTTCACTATTTTAAAAATGTGACTATAATTTTGTTAACACAGTGCTTCTTCAAACAAATATTAGAAAGTACTTATTCACTACAAAAGAGCTACCTAAAGCTTAACTTCAATCTCACGATAGATGGTTATTGGAATTTTACCTGATTGTGCAATTAAATGAAAAACTGGTAGCAAACGTAAAATATAATTATACAAATTTAATAAGAGAGAATAATTAATTATTTGTTGATCGTTCAAATAGGACTTCTTATACTTACTGATTTCTAGGGATTCAAGCAAATTTAATCTATTATTTGTATCCTGAATTTGTAAACTCTTGAAATTATCATTAAAGTTATGGTTTTCCATGATCACATGTAGAACTCGATTTATTATTGATGAAACTACCGTCCATGTTCTTTGATTCGTTTTTTGAAGGTTTTTCCTGTCTGACCAAAGTATATGATAGGGCAAGACACATATTATCAGAAATAATGAAGATAAGTTATCCGATGAAGACAAATGTGGAGCTTACACGCTGACATATGAGTCTTACCTCATGGTATACATTGATCAGAAAGGAAGGACCTTCAACAAAATGGATAAAAGGACAGCCGTAGTTCCAATAATAATCAATCTGATTCAACCTGACAGGAACATTTTTTATAGAAAATTATTCAATGATACTAATTCGAAGATTTTACACATGCGGAATGAAAGTAGGTAATAAATTAAAATTGGTTGAATTTCTAGAACTTAATCAGTATAAGAAGTCCGATATATCCTGTTGATCAATAAATACTTGATAATTCTCTCTTGTTGAAATTGTATAATAAGATTTTCCGTTTGGTTTATAATTCAATCCTTCAAAACTTTCCTAAGATTATCATTAAAGGTAGCTCTTTTGTAATAAGTTAGTACTTTGTAAAATTTGTTTTAAGAAGTTACTGTGTTAGCGAAACAATAGTCATATTTAATTCTTAAAATAGTGAAGATTGAACTTTTAATAGTTATTTCATTTAGATATGAATATAATATTTCAAAAACAATGAAGGAGAGTTCATTTTTGAAGTCATACAAGTTGGAATATTATCTATCTTTCATATTAATTACGTGTATTTCACTTTATGTTGCATACGTATTGATGATATTGATATGAGTGAATTTTGTTCAACAAATACTACGAAATGAAGAACTTAATTACTTTTGTAGCACCAAATGAAAATATATCACTTACGGTATTTAATTCACTAGTTAATTGAACGAAAAGTGACTGGAAGAAGAAAATATTCTTGAGATGATCCATTTAGGTGATGTCTTGCATATATTTTACAAGAGGTTCATAAACGATATGAAAAATGAACTATTCTGATAAATAACAGTTGCAAATACAGGTATAAAAATTAAACTTCAGAAGAGGAAGCGTATGACTGAATTGATATCATTTATTTTTGTCAAATTTTCAGTTGTGAGTATTAAATTTGAACGTGAAGCTATTGCACAAGCACATCAAAATAATGAATTTCACTCCACTGCCTTGAATACCATTCACACTGTAGTACTTAGCTATATATAAAATGTGTTGAATGGTGTTAAATGTAATGGCAATTCGTTTATTATATTTTTCAAAATTTAGATTCACAACAGATTATGAACTGTCAAGTCAATTTAATTAATCTGCAGTTTATAACGGCAACTATGTAATGTATTGCCAACTGTAAAAATGAAAAAATTAAATATAGCTGGTTTGACGAAGATAGCACGGCATTTCCTCAGGTAAGATGTTGGAGTGAATTGGTTGTGAAAGTAACCAAGTCTGACGTCATATCATTCCTAATGTGAATTGAGATCCTAAAAAGACCGAGGTGGTTCTTTTCAATAGGAAACGAAAACTGGAACTTCTACCAGATATTCGTCTGTTAGGAAGGGCTCAGTCAAGTACCTTGGAGTTATCCTCGATGCTGAACTGAATCGGAAACCGCACCTGGAAACCCGGGTGAAGCAGGCCGTTGCATCCTCATGGACATGCAGGAGAGCCTTCGCGAACACATAGAATCTACTGCGACAGGTTCTGTACTAGATCTACAAGGCGATGATCAGTTCAATCATAACCTACACAACCGTCTTGTGGTGGTCGGCGACAAAAAAGGTTCTGTCCCGTCTGGCGCGAGAAGGGAAACGAAGTGGCCGATGTGCTGGCCAAATGGGGTTCCTTGAGTGCCCCTGGCCCTAATTCAACGATCGAAATTTCATCGACCACCGGACTTCACGTCCTCAAGGATCAACTGGATAGACAGTGGCTCTCGATTTGGCGCGGTGCCTCCGGCATAAGGCAAACGAAGCTCCAGTTCAGGAAGTTCTCGCCTAAGCTCTCTGAAACCGTAATCTCTATGAGCAGGAGTGGCCCAAAACTGGTGACAGGACTCCTCACAGGGTGCTACATCTGCACACAATGAGAATTGTTGAAGACCCTACTTGTAGTCAAGAGGCAGATTAAACTGCCTTTCACATCCTAGCAGAAGGTCCAGCACTGGTTTTTCTTAGGTTACAATACCTCGGCAGCACACATATTCCACTTGAAGCCATAAGAGATAACAGTTCATCCAAAATCTTAGCCTTCGCCACTGCATTAGGCCTGCTGGACTGATTGTTGTATCAAGTGGAGTGCAATGAACCCAATCAAGCTTCGGACTTGTCCGCACCTGTTTAGATTGTTGATTGATTGATTAATATCACAATATCAACCCTTTATTATGCATTAGTTCAATTTTTTATAAATTAATTTTAAATGATGTTTTAAATACATATGGGTGATATTACTCTAAGTTATCGGTAATACTACAGGTAATATCACCCATTTTTTCAATTATCGGTAATTTTACATCAATATGTAAGCGTAAACTATCAAAACTAGTTTTATCATGTTCTCTCTGCGAGTACCTATATATTGTTACATATGACACCATGTTCAATTTGATGAACCTATGTTCGTCTAGTAACACGAAAGCAAAATCTGCGAAACAGTGAAGATGACCAATTGAAATTTGATAGGTAGGCAACTTATACGACGTAGGTACCCGCTAACAAGAAATTTTCATAAATTCAACCCCAAAGAGGAATAAAAGGGAATCAAAAAATACTCTTACGTTATTCACAGTCCATTTATAATAATAACATAACGTTTGTTCAGATAACCGACGATCAAAGATTGATGGCTAACAGTCTAACCGTGAGAGACCACAGAAAACCCCATGCTCGAGAAAAACGAAAGCAATTCAAATGCTTTTATTGACAATTCGGACTATCAGAATATTTATTGCCGACTGGGGAATATCTTGAGGATTTATAAAAATAGCGCATACATTTAAGTCTTGTTAAGGCCTTAGTTCCTATGAAGTTGAAAACAAATTTCCCTCATTAATTTACTTTTACCGCTGTAGTTAATGTTTCGGCGTTGAGAGAATTTTCTGAGTTTGAAAAGGAAAATTAATTTGGAAGATGAAACAACTACAAATTCAACTGCTTGTTTTAATTATTCGTCTTCCGAAACGCTCTCTTCTAGAATGAATTGTTGCGGCAACCCAAAGTATTTCAAGTGGCTAAGTCATCGACATGAAACAGCTTTCATTTGTATTTACCAGCCTAAATCTTGTGAACGCGTTATCGCTATTGCTTCATATTCGGTTCTTCTGGAGTGTTTGATGAGATTGAGAGAGATGTTTCATATATGTATCTTGAAAATACAAGAACATGAATATGTATTAAGTAAATAATTATTAAGTATGCATAGTGGAATACAAACACATTTTGTGTTAGCAGACAATAGAGAAAGCTTTGGTTCACCAGGTTGAACAGTGACCACACGTCTCATAGTCCCAGGCAGCTGTTTCGCTCTTCTCCTGAACGGTGAAACGAGGCTGACATGAATTTACTCATCAACCATATGTTTGGCGAACCTAGATGTTCGAACACCATCTGCCGGAAAGCAGATGTCCCTCTAAGAATGCAATTGACAATACTACACATTAACAAAATAGTCATGTCAAGATAGGAGTTTTGCATAAAACTCTCTTATTTCGGCAAGCAAACTATACCAAAAAGTAGATTTTGCTATCCGAAAACATATGTCATCAGTCCGGAAGTCAACTGAATTTTTTTTTCACAGGAGGTACAAAATTCGTGTAATTTTCCAAAAATATGTTCACATATTTTCATACAAATATATATGATAATGATAATTTGATATATTTGAAGGTATTCTTATATTTGAAAAAAAAAATAATATTTCCGGCAATTTTCCACTTTTTTGATTTAATCAAATTTTTTTTCTTAATAATTATTGATGATGATTTTTTTATAAAAACTAAAAAATTTCCAATTTTTATTTAATTTATTCACAATGTATTATATGGCTTTTCCTATCTATTTAGAAAACCTTTGGAAAATTAGAAACTCTGATACGATAATTTTATGAAAAATTAGATGCTGAACAACTTCGATCTACAACACTTTTTTATAAAATGAATATAGAGAAATTTGTCAAAAAAAGAAGAAAAATAAAATGTAATTTCATGACAATATATGAAAATATGTGAAAACAGGGGATATTTTTTGAAAATGTTTGTTGATTATCACTTTATAATGTGATATGTATAGTCTACATATCAAACAAACAATATTTTCACGTCTAAATGATTCCTATATAATAAGCGTGTAATTCAAAAAGTGCATTCGTATATACCCGTTCACACATCTACACACACTCACACATTCACACAAAACGATTATAAGCATGCAGGAGCATTTTAAAATATTTATAAATCATAATTTCGCGCGCGGGATCTGTTGTACCGACCCTCCGTTATTGCCGCTAAATGAAATTTCGCGCTAGCTTTTTATGATGAAATTCGTTATAACTTGGAATTGTGAACGAATTGCCGTCCGCTGTTCCTAACTCAAATAGCCGATGTATTTATCGGTAACTTGATTCAAGGTTTTTGTTGATAGGCTCAAAATTGGGACCTCTAGAGCTAGAGGCACAAACACATTTATTAGAATACCTCCACTTTTACTGAACCCAAATCAATCTACTTGGGCTCAAAATACTCGTTATAAAAACCTCTGATAGAACCTAGAATTTGAACTCCGTTAAAACAAATTGTCCTCGAAGGTTTGGTTTTTTCGGTGGTCCAAAAGATTCAAAATGGCCCAAAGCTATTTCTTGGCACTGAAATGCTTGAATTTTGGATATTAATTGCAGAATAATGAAATCTTTCTAATAAATTTGGTTTTAGTTCGATAACAGACGTATTCCGTTCAATTTTTCTATGTGATAGAAAACACACTAAATGAGCATCTTGGGCCCACAACCTCGAATCGACTTCGAAGCCAAAAATCGGGTACTAGTTTTTCCAACAACTTTTGTTTTGAACATTTTTTCATACAACTCATAGTTTCCTCCCAAAACGCAAAAAATTTGTATATTTTGGGTTCAAAAAATAGTTTTCCGAGCACAGAGTTAATCCAAATTCAAACTACAGCATCGCCATCAGCGCGGCAAAATATATAAGAATAGACCAAAATTAGAACTTTCCGAAGTTCGGACAAAAATCGTCGATTTTCCTCCTGAAATGCCTGAACTAACGCGAAATGTGTTTGTATTTCACTATGCATTGTTACGGAACCGTGACATGGAGGCAGTATTTTCAACTGTTCCTTGTCGATTCTTTGAATAGCGAGAAATCTTTTGTCAATGGCTAGCATTGTGAATTGCATTCTTAGTGTTCGCCAATCAGAGGGTGTTTTATTATATCACTTTCGGAGATGGTTGATGAGTGACTTCACTTCCACCTTGTTCTACTGTGTGTGACGTGTTGTCATTGTCAAAACTTTTGTCTATGCAATTAAGTGAATCAAGGTGAGACATATTCCTTCTAGATGTACTGAATGCTTTTTTTCATTACTCACTAACAATATGAAACCTTGAATATTCTCCTAACAGTATAGATAAATATTATACCCTGAATGTAAAAATGTCCATATGCAATAATGAGGCATAAAGGGAACACGGGACCACCAGACCAAGACTGAGCAAGATTTGAAGACCCGCCTGTCTGAGCATCAGGAGGAAGATTTAAATCACTGAAGTTCTGATAATCATACTTGATCTTCTCATTAAAAACTTGTAGGAGACATTTGCAAGGATAATCAGGAATTCAAACTGTAATGAGAGCATAGGCATAGGCATACTTGATGCCTTCATGATGTTGGCAAACTTGTGCTTGTGAGTGATGTGGTGGATAATAGTACAGAGATTGATTGATATAATCAATGCATGCTCCTAGACCGAAGATAGAGAATATTGGAATGTAATTGATTGATCAATGTAGGATTGAGTATGAGGTAATTCCAGAGTAGTTCTATACAATAATAATAAAAATAAGTGCATGATTTATTTATAGCTAAAAAGTTATATTTCTACTTAACCTGTATAGGTACATAGAACTGAAACACACATATGCAATAGCTGATTATTGAAAAACAGTATTTGAAAATATAAAAAAATGTAAACAAAACAAAACGAGAGAAAAATATTGGTAGCTATAAAAAAAATGACAAAATAATGACGTAATAAAAAAAATTAAGTAATAACGGGAACAATAAAATAACGTGATGCATGATCTGCATCGATTAGATGAAGAGCTTTGATAATTTGATGTCGTGATTTACCTCACTTTTGTTAACAAAATAGCTATCGGACACCCCTGCGCGGATCAAATATAAATAATTGTAGGAATAGAAAATATATTGGAAATGATTTAGAAACCGCTAGTGAAAGACGTCAAATTATACTCTATGTTACATTGAGATATTATGGAAATGGTCTACATAAAGAATTTCATAACTCTATGCTTCATACTAACACCTGCTGTCAGGTTGACTTTTGATTTTTTTTTTTATTTCAATCGGATAAGGAATTAGATTATCATACTACCCGTTCACTAATTTGGAAATTATTAGATACACTTATGGACAGAATATGTGTAGAACGGAAGTTTAGTGTTCAGCAGTATTAATCTGAAAAACTAGAATTTCATACTGATTGCATTTACAGAACAAAATGGTGGAGATTTGAATGAGCGAGGAGGCATACTTTGTTGATGTGGAACAGCTGGAGCGTGAGAGAAAGGCTTTGTGCTAAGGAGGAATAGGAAAATAATTCTCTGCAGTGAAACTTCAATTAATTGGAGAGTAACGTTCATTCGTCTCGAAAGGATTAACTCGAACTGTAATATTGAGCATTGAGCAAGTCTTCAACTAGGAAATTGTAGCTTCTACTCGTGTCTACGATTCATGATTATGTGGTGATAGAATGAACAATGATACCTATGTCAGGGGAGTGTACATACAAATTAGACCTGATTACTTGATGTGGATGGGATTATGATATAGACATTATCAGTATAAAGATTCGCTTGTAGCTTTTCAAGTTATCCATGCTAGTCTAGTGCTTTATTATTTTTAATGAATCATTCTTTTCCATTATGTGAACTCATTGTATCAAACATTTTATTTGTTCAAATTATCGAATTAAGTTTAATACAACCCATTAACCCTAATAATGGATCAGTTTTCACATCAAAAATCAGGAATCTCATTTCCATCCTTAGCAGTAAATTTACTCGAAGCTGTAGAACTGTATCTAGCGTGAAATCTGGTGAATTTTTTCCCTTCTATTTTAATCATCAACTCCGAATATTGTCTCCAAAGTCCACTATACGTACACTGGAAGCGCATATCACTTTTTTCATGTTGTTAGCTTGTTGATCCATAGTGCATTATCAATTCCATATTCTTCTTCCAGGGCACCTTATTATGTTGTCTTCTTTCTTCTCTTCATTAGCTCACATTCTAAGCTCCAATGATTTGGCTGTTTTCGATTAGTTACTACATATTTTTCCATAAAATATTCTGAACAATTCCGCTTCCCATCTGTTGTGTTGCACTTTTTACAAAGTATAACTATCTGCAATGCTATTATTCTTATTTTTTATCCCCAATATATTATTATTATTTCTCCATTTGGACTTTCGATTTTCACTAATAGCTTTAATAGCATCTGTGTGACGCTTGAAAACTTTCAATTCATTTTCTACTAATTTCCGATGATCTGTAGGTTTTTAAATCGAGATCTGAATTTCTTAATAATCTTTGTAAATTTCCTCTGTTTCGGGTACTCAAAACAATACGATCTTCTAGCATATCATTTTCTAGTGTTTTACACTTTTTCATTAATTTGTCAATAACTGTAAGTAATCGTTCAGAATTCTCATCCTCTATTTGATATCAGTTATGAAAGATGAATTTTTTATAAATTATGTTTTTCCGTGATCTAATAGAATCCCCAAAGGCTCTTATCATTTTATTCACGCCCTTTGGTTATTCTTCCTCAATTTGAGAAGAGTTATATAGATCGATTCCATCCTTTCCAATGGAGTTGAACAATCTCGCATCTATAAGAAGTTGTGGTGCTTCTAGTTTTCCCGATGCTTGCATATACATTTTTTAGATTCGTATACATTTTTTTCAGTTATTACATAAGCTTCATCAAACTTTTGAGCTTCTGGGTGGTTTGAATACTTTCATTCTTATTAGTATTCTATTATTATTAGTTTGTGCGTCGTCATGTCGCCTTTTTTTTCATGTCCTAATAATAATTACTATTAATTTTAATATAAGCATCTATATATTGGTATTGGTTGAGATGGTTCGAGCTCAATGGAAAGTTCAGAACACTCAGCCAAAGATCCTTGTACACTATCCCCTGATACGTTTTTCAGGGGTTATTTGAATACCTCACTGCTCGACAGTATCCTAAGATCTGTTTCACGTTTAGACCCTTAATACCATCGGCCGTGATGATCCCAGGACCTAGCCAGGTAAACCTGGTTAGAATGAGCGCAAGACATGCACAAAGAAAGTGAGTTCATTTTGTTTCTCCAGCATCTAATACAAAAGGGAATTCGCTTTTCCCTACTGTATGTTCAATTCTGATGCTGTGGCTGCTCAACTAGAGTATCTTGCTTGCCCTCAGGCTTACTTCATTTCCAAGCAGCGCTTTAGTAGTTGGGTTGTTGTCAATGCTCGTTCATGCTGATACATGTCGATCTCTTAGATGGTTCCGTAAGATCTGTATACCCCCATTATAGGGGATATCAGCAGCAGAGAGGTCTTGAGAACCGTTCAACCTGGCCCTTCTTCTGTCTGCTCTCTCATTCCCTTTCCAACCTGAGTGACCCGGACTTCAAATCAGTTTAAGCCTGTCACCACCGGCTAGCCGGTTGAAGATCTCCTCGTTATCTCTGATAAGTCTCGAGGTCACATTCGGGCTTTTCAGTGCGTTGAGTGCCGCTTGACTGTCCGAACAGATTCAGATGTTCTCATTCATCTTACCATAGCAGAGTAGCTTCTCGTCTTATCTGTAGAAGGCAAGCATTTCGGCTTGGAAGCCTGTGTTGAGACCTCCCATTCGCACAGAGTACACATCAATATATTTAGGACCACAAAAGCCTGCTCCTATTTTGTGTTTGTTCTAGACCAATCCATATATCAAATTGTACAGTGCTTTGGCGTGCAGCCATTTCCCGATAACTCCCTCGACAGAATAACGACCCCGAAATGCTGTTCTGACGAATAACGGGGTTTTGGTTCTATCCTGCAGTTCCTAACAGTCTTTCAGGCTACCCCATAAATAAACCAGATTGGCCTACACTCCATTTTTCAAAGAGCGATTGCAGCTAAGCCTGTACACCATCCTCATTGTCATTGATAGAAATGGCCCTCAATGGTTCAGTTGGGGTACTCTTCTCCGTGGATGTAATGTCTCTTAGGAAGTATCCCTCTATTTTGTATGGAAGCTTCAGGGCTCTTCGGTTATTTTCCACCATGAGCGAACTGCATGACCGAGTCTTGAGATAATAACAGATGAGTAGATCCACATCAGCTGCTCATGCCCCAAACCCCACTTCATGCCAATTGCTCTCTTATACGGCCAAAAGATTATAATAGCATTTTGGCAGCTAGTCTCCAGTTGCTTCTGCCAGAGTGGTCTTCTACCCAGAGTGACCCCCAGATATTTCACCTCTCGGAAAAGTCGACTGACATGCTCTCGATCACCATTTAATTCAGAGGATCGTTTTTTCACTTTCTGAAGAAGATGATAATGGTAGTTTTCTTCGGCTTAATGAAGAGTTAGTACTCACTACACCAGACTTCTGTAATTATCAAGGCTTGTACCCTCATAGGTCCACTGGAGGGTATAGCGATGTCATCCGTATAGCCTACCGCCTTATTACCAGCACGGTTTAACCTTACTCATCTACGACCAAACTCCGAAAACACGGGGGGAGTACCCTCCCTGTGGACACAGTTCTGATAGCGACCCTTTCAGAGTATGATACTCTTATTTTGTTGTATGTTCATTGTGATAGGAGTGACATAATATATCAATTACAATGTCTCCCATGTGATGACAAAATGTAGGCAATGGATCCTGAAGACAACCCTGACAATTTGATTGTATAAAACTTGCCGAACTTAAAACTCATTTCGTAGGAAAAGTAATAGTATATAACTCACACGGAATGTTTATTTCCCGATCGTATGATTTACATCTGAACAGTGAAAAACTAAGATTAGTTGAACCATTATGACTATACTTCGTGACAGGATATAAATTTTCAGTTCATTTACTATTATGATGAAAGTAAAGTATAGTATAATCCTTGATTCGAACAATGGCATGATTAAACATGTTTATAATAAACCTGACCAGCAGAAAAATTTAATTCATGAAACTATTTCGCTAATTCTGAACATCATATTGCGACACCAGTCATATGTATTGTTTAATGTATATGTTGCCATTGAAATAGGAAATTCAGTTATTCCATGGAATACCTAACTTAATCATAAAATATTAGATTAGGTCAGTAGATATTACTTGTATCATCTAATAGGTGAATAATTACATCAAATGAAAAATTAAACCTTGATCTCAAACTGTGGAGGTGTGAGGAGTAGAATGTATCAACAAGTGTTCATAGACAATGAGCTAATAGGTATAGAGGATATTATTACCGAAGTTCCAAGTGTATGAAATTATGTTATCAAGGAAGCAACGTTGAAAATATTTCAAATTTCGACCCTATCGATTTCTCATATCGAACGCATTATCATAAAATTTCACGTGTCACGTAAAAAATTATAATGTACCAAAAAAGTTTTGAGTCTTCAGAATAATGTTTATATAAATGATTATCAATACTAATACAGTAAAACTTTTCTAAGGCGGTCTTCAAAAATATCAGAAAATTTTGTCCGCTTAAAGGAGTGGCCTCTATAAAGGAATTCAAACTCTGAGGGATTATGTGGGAGAAATAACAGCAATTATGTATGTACTATGTGTATGTACTTACATATAAATATTTTTGTCAACATAATGTGATGTAACTGGAATACAAACCCACTTTTAAATGATTAAACATTACACTTTTTAAAAACTGTTCAATAGGGGGCAGTTTCAAATTATTCATTCTGGTTTTTGTTACTTCATTCTCACATTTGATTACGAGTTGGGAAATATCTATGACCAAATCGCCATTATTTTCTGCCAATAAAAAATTTTGTATGTCCTTCAGTTTTTCAAAAATTTCCTTCATATTTTGCATAGATGATCACAAAAACTGTTCGTCATGGTCACTTCCATCCGTTTTATTTCTTTGTCTGAGACTTCCTGAATTATTCCCTGCAAATCAAAATCAAGATTATCTGTCAAGTGTTCTGAATCGATTAAGAGATCCCAGATCTAGATCTTCTGACATATTTTTTAGGAGTGATGATAACTGAGTAAAATGTCATCCTTTTCTCCAAAAGCCTCATCTTCTTGGATCATTTCCACAGATCCAGCCTTTTTTTATTTTATAGTCACAGATGGAGCCTTTTTCCATGCTGCAACTATCGATACCATAGCACATGATAAATCTATGCATTTCTCTTATCTTCCAAAATTATCTTTGGTGTTCATACAAACAAAAGCCTTCTTATAAAAAACTTTCTATATTTTATTTTAAAATTTTTTATTATCCCTTGATACAGTGGTTGACAATCAGATGTAGTGTTGGAAGGTAGAAAAACAATTCGAACATTTTCCAATTCCATTTTTGTGTGCGAAGCAGCGTCATCTAAGAATAAAAAAACTTCAACTTCATAGACCTTGATAATTGAAGCCAATTTAATTTTACAATACTCAACACTTACTTTGTTCACGTTAGCGGACTCACCACAAATTTTTTGAAATTGGTATCGTGTGTCTTGCATAACCTATTCAGCCAGCCATTTGAAGCCTCAAAACTGTTAATTTTCAAATTTTCGGATGCTTCTAGAGTTTTTTCCTTTATCAAGGGTCCCAATATAGGAATGTATCTATTTCTAGTTTTATTAAACCAATCATAGAATATGTGGTCGAAACCGAATCTTTCTACTTAGGGAAATTTTATTCTTGAGAATATCATTCACTTGTGTTCATCCAACACTAAATTGTCCTCCAACTTTTGCACACTGGTACCGTATTTTTCGCTTTACTTGATAATTTCACATTTTTCTATAAGCATAATTGCTGTTAGGACAACAAATTGAACTAAATAATTCATTGGTTATAAATTTTAGGTCTTACTGAAGCATTATATTCGAGCATCTACGACTAGCGCGCAGCTCATTGAAAATAATCCCCTTCTTATACCACTAGCGCGCGGGGTCGGTATACGACCAGCGCGCGAGCTACCTGCCCTATACCTGCACCAGTAACCTTCTTTTATGTGATCAAAACAAAATTAAAATGCACTTTTTCTGCCAATAATTTTTTTTTTAATTAAGATAAGATAAGATAAAAAAAGAGGATCTTAGCCTTTTTTGATTTTTTTTTCTAACTTGAACCAAACTCATAATATACATTGGTATTCAATATAAGCATAGATATGGTACGGCTGATAGATTCTTTTGCAACATTTTTACTTTGTGTTTTTTTGGGGGGTTACTTAGATAATTATAAACAAATGATTTGATTCAAAAAAGCCCATCATCATGATATGTTATGCAATCAATTACTATTTGGACTTATTTTTTCAATTTTCCGTCAACACTTTTATGTTTTTTCTTTGTAATTTCTGCTCCAGACAATGAAAGTGTGGTACTTATCAACGATACTGTCAATCAAATTATAGTGCTTGGAACTATTCAAAGTCTACAGTTTTTATGCTAAATGAGAACGATCTATATGGATGGCACATTTGAATATTGTGTGCAACATTTTCAGCAACTTTTCACCATCCATGGAGTGAAAAACAACAACTATATATCGCTGTTGTTTTGTTTGTTACCAAACAAAGAAAAAACAACTTACGACATTTTATTCCAATCAATAATTGATATATGTTGTGAATATCGGTGGATATTTTTTCCATACAAGATTGTTCTGGATTTTGAATATGCAATTCAAGATTCGTTGAGATCACGTTGGCCTGGGTTGATAATCCATGGCTGTTTATCCTACCTCACCCAAGCGTGGTTCAGGAATATTCAGGAATGTGGTCTCGTACGAGAATACAAGAATGACCAATCTGTAATTGGAATATGGCTCAGATGGACATTTGGCATACCTTTTTTTCATTTGAAGAAAAATTACATAAATAACGACGCAAAATATCCATCCCAGATATGGGCAACAGACAATGTTTGGGATTGCGAAACCACAAGTGCATGCGAATCATTTCATTCATCATCGTCGAGAAGGCTTACGACCGACCGATATTGAGGGTGGAAATTTCATAAAATTCCATCAAAGAGCGGTTGTTGTAAGTGACCGTGACTGTATTCAGATGGTTTCGCTGCTAAGAAAGTCTGTATTATAGAATTGACCATAAAAATAATTTTTGAAATCTTAAAGCTGACCGTTAAGAAGGGTAGCCTTGACGAGTGTCCAAATGAGGAGTTTCACTGTACTATAAATGAGGAACAATCACCCATATTCACTAAAAATACAGTTAAAGTACTGAGGACCTTCCAGCTAGTAAGCTAAATTGAGAATCAACATTTGCTTTTTTAAATACTATTTGTGGTTACTAATCCGAACAAGGGGTTACTCTCAGCTAGATATGAATCTGAATTTAATGAATTGCTTTTTCGCTTATACGTTTCCATTACTTCTAAATTTTGCTGCATATTTGTCCGCACTGTGTTTTAACTTTATTGCTGAGAAATGGTATGATCTGCATTTATGTTCGGCTAATGCTGATTTTTCAGCATTATTTCTCTTTATATGGTCAAAACGTTCTTTATACCGGTCACGCGACTTCTCGAAAAAGATTATCACGTTCGGAACACAGTAGGTACTTTCGAACAAATGTCTATGTAATTTAGAAGAGATGAAAGTGTATAAGCGAAAAAGCAATTTGATAAAATCAGATTTATCTCCAGCTAAGAGTAACCACTTTTTTACATTATTATCCCCAAATAGTATTTTAACAAGCACATTTTGATTTCTAATTAAGTTTACTCTGATGATGGCTTCTTGGTAGCTGAAATGTCCCCTCATTATTTTAAAAGACAATGGTCTTATTTACACTGTTATAGGGTATCCACAGTGTGAACTCTTTTATAGTTTATCAATACTAATATTCATTAATCAATTATTGACATTCAATGTTATGTTATGAAGAATGTGATTCGTAGATTCAATAAATCATAAATTCCCATCCAGGAATTATAGCTCTGTTGAATTAAGCCTCGACGACGGATATCTATTAAAACATAAATGGACTGATCTAAATCAAGATATTCGCATCCGGCGTATCCGATTCAATGCAACCACTTACATGTAATGGTTCTGTTAAAAGCTCTTACCTTATACGAACGTGTAGATTGTATGTAAAAAACAGCGTATCAAATGTGAATTTAAGACTATGACGAGAATTAAATGTGAAAAAGGTTCGATCGATACAGAGCTGCGGTTACTGTCGCGTTAAATCTGACGATTTATTACCAGTGAGAAAAGGTGTATTTATAGATTCGTCACTTGAAAAGATCAATTGATGAAGATAATGTGATAAAATCTCAGAACTAGTACGGAATCCACAGCATTTTATTCATCAATACACATACATAAACATTATGATTAAAAGAGTGTGAAGGCTGAGCCTTAGAGAACAATTTTATGGAAAGGTAATTCAGGTTTATTTTTGTCATAAGGTCTTTCTAGTTCAGATCAGTCAGTAAAGCCTCAAACTTATAGTTCCAGACAGCTATTTCGCTTTTATCATAGAACTCATCAGCGGAACGAGAACGTTACTGAACAGTCTCTGTTGAACACAACAACATGGTAAAAGGACCAAAATATCTTAGGTCATGTATGAATATATGTCTTACTAAGAAATCAAACAATGTACTACATTGACTGATACATATTTCGAACGTTACAGAAGTTACGGATAATGTGAGACTACTTTAGTGCGCCAAATGGCGACACCAAAACAAACCGATGTAAGAGAATTAGAGACAAATGAACATAAGAATACTCATCATGTGGGCTTTTGCCAGATAACAATGCTAGGGTATTTCTGATTCAGATCGATCAATAATGTCACAAAACCACCATGCGGTGAATGTTCATTTGTTTCTCATTCTCTTACATTGGTTTGATCTGGTGTCACTATCTAGCACACTCAAGGGTGCCAGATTCTCCGTAACTTTTTGAAGTTCGAAAAATCTACCAGTCAATTTAGTACATAGCTTGACTTGTAAGTGTACTATCTATTCATAGATGGCGTGAGATATTTTGATCTTTTCACGATGTTGTGTGTGTTCAGCAGAGACCCTTCAGTAACAAACTTGCTCGTTCAACTGATGAGCTCTGAGAGAGAAGCGAAACAGCTGTCTAGAACTATAAGTATGTGACGTTACTCATCGATCTGTACTAGAAAGATTTTATCGTTGTTATCTCTGTTGAAGGTGATCATAACTGGACAACAACAAGGTAAAAGGACCTGAATATCTCACGCCATGTATTAAGATTTCTCACTAATGAACCAAGCAATGCACCACATTGACTGATACATTTCTCGAAGTTTACAAAAGTTACGGATAATGTGAGACTACTTTAGTGCGTTAGATGACGACACCAAACCAAACCAATGTAAGAGAATTAGTAACAAACGAATATATGAAACATGGTATACATCATGTTGGCTTTTCTAGATAACAATGATAAGGTGTTTCTAGTCATAATCAATCAGTGATGTCACAAAAGCCGACATGAGACAAAAGAGTATATACTTGTATTCAGTTGTTTCTCATCCTCTTACATTAGTTTGGTTTGGTTTCTCATTCTGGCACACTTGAGTAGTCTCACATTCCCCGTAAATTTTGTGAATTTCGAGATATCTACCAGTCAATTCAGAAGATTGCTTGATTCATTAGCGGGCCATAGTGAGATATTTTGGTCTTTTCATGATGTTGTGGCCGGTTATGACTACCTTCAACAGAGATCGTTCATTGACGTCACAAACTTGCTTGTTCCACTAATGAGCTTGAAGAGAAGAGGGAAACAGCTGCCTGGAACTATAGGCACGTGACGTTACTCATCGACCTGGACTAGAAAGATTTTATCATTGTTCTCTCTGCTGAAGGTAATCATAACTGACCAACAACATGGTAAAAGGACCAAGATATCACACGACATGTATAAATATATGTCTCACTGATGAATCAAGGAATATAGTACATTGACTGATAGAGATGTGAGATAACTTTAGTGTGCTAGATGGCGACACTAAACCAAACAAGTGTAAGAGAATTAGATACAAACGAATATATGAAACATGATATACATTATGTTGGCTTTTGCTAGATGACAATGATAAGATATTTCTAGTCCAGATCAATCATAATGTATCAAAATCTAACATGAGATAAATGTGTATATTCTCATATTCATTTGTTTCTCATCCTCTTACATTGGATGGGTTTGGTGTCGCCTTTCCTAAAGTTCGAAAAATCTACCAGTAAATTTATTACATTGCTTGATTTCTTAGTGGGTAATCTATTCATAGATGGCGTGGGATATTTTGATCTTTTTACGATGTTGTTGGCCCGTTATGACTATCTTCAACAGAGATCAATCAGTATTGTTACAAACTTGCTCGTTCCGGTAATGAGCTCTAAGAGAAAAGCGAAACGTATATCTGGAACTATAAGTATGTGACGTTACTCATCGAACCGGACCAGAAAGATGTTACATTGTTATCTGGCAAAAGTCAAATGAGATAAATAAGTATATTCATATATTCATTGATTTATAATTGTCTTACATTGGTTAAGCTTTGTATATAGACAGTTCCGAACAACATTTCTTCATGAATAATTTATATATACAGATTATAATTCATATAGAGTTGAAATTTTCTCTACTATGCTGTTGAATTGCATATAAAACTGCTCGAAAATATCCAATCGCGCTGCAATAAAGGCTGTGATAATATTGTTTATCTGAGAATGCATTGCTTGTGCAAGATGTCATAAAATTCACTGTTAATGAAACTGAAAGTGCATGACAAAGAAGTTTGAAATGAATGTTGCAGATCGGTTTAAATTTTGTGATCACCATCGTGTAGCTCTTGTTTATTTGCTGAACCATTTTATATGATGTTCATTTCCTCATTCGGTACATAATTCACTTGCTGTAATTGAGATGACCAGAGAACGTAACTCAATTCACTAAATAGAGAACGTTGCCAATGTTGACAGTACAAAAGAGCCAATAGCCTGATGGTCTTTGTTCTCAATTCACGGTCAGGATATTGCGTGCAGTCTAAAGAAGGTTGATCTCGCGAGGTTGGCTCATTTTCAACTGTAAACAAGCTCATGCACACATAAGCTTTGCTGTTTGATTCCTCATTAATGGATATCAGTCTATAATATGAAAGCAGAGTGAAATACGGTTCACTCAAACTATTTCAACATTTCTTCTCAGAGACTTCAAATAGAAGTATGTTTGAAATAACCTGTTGGCTGAATGGCACGATCTTGATTTGCATGATAGGGTTGGAAGTGTAAGAGCTGATGCTTGAACGAAGGTTTAAAAAATATAAGTTTCAATGCAAAATTCGCCTATTTGTTCTCAAATGCAGGAAATGGGTTCAAGAATGTTGAATACATGATTGGAGAAAAGGGAATATTTTATAAATTTAAATTTGATCACGACAAGTCTGGATATGTAATTGCTCACGTTGACAATAACCTACCCCACATGAAGATTTTCCAATATCCAGAATCAAGAGAGGTCACCGATTTTTGAACCAATACGTCCCAGCAGAATACACAGTTTCATCAAGAAATAATCACGGTGCCTAGAAGGCTGGAACCTCTGGAACTGCAAGTATTGTGAAACATAATTAAAGATGATTATATCAGGTTCGAGAGCATTCTTATCAAGTTCGTACTAATAACATTGATAAGTCCGTCGTAGCAAGCCATGGCTTACAAACTGGTCTTATCATTACAAGATCGACTCTTTGTCTATTAAAATATCCGACTTGTTCATGTTTTCAATCTCTATGTCATACATATCGAGTTTATATCAGCGGTGTAGGGATATTATGAGTGTGAAGAATATTCAACAAAGATGTGGATGGATGTGCGTTTAATTCAAAGCTCGCCTCATAGACGTCATTAAAAGGTGTTATGTGGTTAGCATAAATGTGGTACTAGAAATAGAATTGAATTGAAATAGGTACCGTGAATTTTATTATTCATGGAATAAATTTAAGAGATCTTAAAAATTATGAAATTGATGTATAACCGTGCTTCTATATCGAGTTACTGCCGTGGACACTGGTTCAATCAGCTTGCGTATCGCATTATGCTTACTTGTTTCTCTTGTGAAACAATATAATGCATCTGGCGCGCTCTAATTCAGAAGACTGTTATACACCGCTGATATAGACTCTATCTGTACATCTTTGTAAAATTATGTGTCACATGAATCACTGCCAATCATGGTCCATTATTCGTGATAAATCTCTATGACGCGTTTTTCAGCAAGAGGGCATTTTGGAATCTATTTCATATGATGGATAAGCTAAAAGTGACATAACCTCACCTAAACTTGTAATCTGTTGACATCATTCGGAAATGATGTGGAATTTATGGCCAGTGTTTCCAAGAAACGACACGCTACCGGAAACGTTTAGTTGCTAGTTACCGAGGAATAATACAAAACGTACGCCTCTGAGATCCCGTGGCCTCGTATGCGGTGTTATCCCGTCTAGATCAATATAAGGACCGTGGATCTCCCGCCCTCCATTTGTCACATTTTTATATAGCTAACTGTAAAATCTTGTATATAAGTGATGTAGCATAACACACTTCCACCATAAATATATTACGTATTTTATAGTTTACACATAATCTTTACAGGATGTTGTCCTAAGCATGAAGACGATTCTTCTGCAAATAAAATCGTTAATGAACGAATAGAATGCAAACAACTTGTTCTACATCAATTAAACGATTTATTTATGAACTTTCCCCAACATAATTCCCAACCGACCCTCCAAATCGAATTACCTGCCTTGCTTATTTAGTCACATTCAAAACTACGTGTATTTGAATTTTATTTTTCAACGTTTCCTCTTCGCAAAAAAAGAGACCATTAATTTGGAAATCGTCGGTATCATCTATTTTCATTCAACCTCTATATCTCGAAGCAGGAATAAATCAAATTATTCAATAATAGACGAGTATTGATTCAATTTATGCTGTTTTAAGTCCACTAATCGGATCTTCCAACGTTTATGTTCATGATTTTCAAGTTCGATTGAGGATGAATCTTCTCAAAGAAAGTATCAAATTAGATTTTGACCTATTACGATCAAACAACATAGGATTAAATTCTAGAAATATTCAGTTCTGCAATTTTCATTTGAATCACAGCAATTTCACGACACTGGTTGAAAACCGTATTGGTATTGTAGTAGTCCATTCGCATACATTTTTAAATCGTCACAGAATGTATCACGTTTTCATGCATTACTTTATGATATTTGAGTATTTAATTCGAAATTTACCTGCGCGCGCGTGACATCTACGTTAGCGACCTCACTTTCCTATGTGAAAATAAGATTCCAGCGCTATTTTTTTTCACCCCGCTGTAGATATTTTTGCTTTTGATCTAGAGGGGTGAAGAATTAGAGTTAGTTGGTTAGTTTTACCTCTCTTCTTTATACTGAAATTGTTTTTTGAAAAGGTTGTACATAACACGACTGTTTATACATGAATTTTGTGCAAATTAATAGGTGAAAGACAGTATTATACTTTTAATTAAATATAATCATTATTCTAATATTTGTTTTGGAAACAAATCCTCGATATAATATAATTAAATCTATGAATTTTTTCAACTGAATAATAAATTTTCATAAATTCGGTAACACCCGAAACACCTATTATCCGTTTTCACGCATCACTTTATGATGTTTAGGTGTTCAATTCAAAATTTAGCTGCACGCGCATGAAATAAGATTCGGAGCGCTATTTCTTTTATTCCGCTGTAGATATTTTTGCTTTTGATCTAGAAGGGTGAAAAATCGGGGTAAGTAGTTTCATGTCTCTTCTTCATTCTGAAATTGTTTTTTGGAAAGGTTGAATTATTTGTATTATGTTTTATTCAATATCTCTACTCCTACTGGACCAAAACTGTTCTACTTGGGCTCAAAATGTTCGTCTCTGATTCCTCAACGTCCTGAACTTGATTTTTTGAACAATTCTTATCTAAAAAAAAATAGAGGTTTTGAGGTTCCGAATTTTTGAAAATCGTATGAAAAATTTAAATTGGGAAAGCTTATACCACCTATTCTATCAGTTAGAAGATGGCAAAATATACAGAATGGACTTTGATTTGGGTCGAAAGATCCATTTCTTCTCCAGTAATCGTGTTTTTACGATTGTTCAATGAAGTTAGATTTTGGCGCGAAAAATTAAGATAGGCCAAAAGACCAATAACCAGAAAGAAGTAGACATAAAATGTGTTCATTTGACTGGAATAACTGGACTAAAATATCTGAATTGGTAGAGAAAATAACTTTTTGACATTCATGAAAAAAAAACAGGTAAATGGGCCCTATCTCGGGCCCCCTGTAAGTTATTGTTCTCTAACTGGTCTCAAAAGCCGCGTATAATTTTTTTGGTTTTGCAAATATATCTTTGGAATCATCCATCATGATGATGACTACTATTGTGTTGCAAAGCTGATACTCGGAAAATTCCGGATAATCACGATAAGTTTATTTTAATTTTTGTATTCTTCCGCTAGTTAGAGCATCACTGCGCACTGCATCGAGTGCGCAAGCGTGAATAATGAACAGTTCCACTGTTAATAGTATGTACATATTGTTGTTTAGTGTGATATTGAACAATTCAATAGCTTTATGGTGGAAAAATTGGAATGAAGTCTCCTCCTTTTGTTGTTTATGATACTGTGTTTATTTCAAGCGTCTTTTATTAACTTATAATTATGTAAATCAAATTTATAAGCAGCGCATTCTATTATAAAGGCAAAGAAAAATTTGTTGAATAATCAAAAGACGATGAGAAGCTAGTTCAGGACCTTTCCACTTTCATAAGAATAGTGCCAACAACGAAAAACTGTGAAATAGTCAGGAGGATACCTATGACGTTAATAAGTATAGTTATATTTTGTTGTTGTTGTTGAACAACACATTGTTCCTACCTCCTACAGTTAGAACCCCCACACAGTATATAGAGTGTACCTTCAAATTCAGCAATGATGTTGAAATAATTATATGTTCCTTATAGAAGGATGGACATTTTTTCCTGGTCGTACGCTATTTTCAAAATATATAGAGGACAATGAAGGAATAAATCATCTAATACCAGAAGACATACTAAAACCCATCCATTGTCGATGTACCCGTGGTTGTGGTAATGGGTGTAGTTGTCGAGAATAGGGAATAAAATGTTGCAATTTTGGTAGAGTTTGTTGTGGAATAGACTGCGAAAACACTGAAGTGCAAGAACAGGAGGAAGAAGATGATATTGACGTACCACCTGTAGAAGTTACAGATGTTGAAGGAAATTTGTACATAAGCTCCAGTAGCGAATATACTGAGATTGAAAGTGAGGTCGATACAGATATTCAAGAAGACCATAGTTCTCCTTCTGAAGAAGCAAACAGTGAATAGAGGATACCATCTTATAAAACTACCTAGGTTTTCATAAATAATAATTCTTCGATTACGTGATTGTTTCATTCTATCAAAGACTTTTTGTGAAAATCAATAAAAAATTTGTTAAAAATGTAATGTATAATTTTTTTTTTCGAAAGATTTTCCCTAATATTCTGAATGTTAGCTTTGCATTCTAATATTATATCATCATATTGCATGATTTCAAAGGTATGTTCCATTGAAAAAAGAAGTATACACTTTTCTTGAAAATTTTATGAAATTAGTTCATAACCTCGAACGACATAGCTTTTAGTAATTGTTATACATTTTGGCATATCTACAGTCTAGACTCTTTGGAACAATACCTAAACCACCACCCTATCCTTTGTAATTTTCTCTATATAACTCTTGGCACACTAAGCTATTAATATATACATAATATAATAATACGATGAAGGTCCTGGTATCGTCCCTTCTAAAACACGTTGTGTTGTCAATTGGAATAAAATTTCAGTGTAATGTGAGACAGATTACTTATAAAGTTGATGCGTTTCCACGGATTCATCTGCTTCTACGTCTTCCATCTTTTGATCTGTTTCTAATCATTTGCAATATATTTTCGGTTCCTACGTGTGGAGGAAGTCAGTGACCTATGGATCCAGTGCATTGATTATGCTCTATAATGATCGTGAACAATTGAGATCAACTCTCCTCCGACAGTTGGTACACAAAACTCCGGCTGGTTTGTTCATCTATTGTCAATAGTTATTAGTTACAGTAACTTCAATGTAAATCTACCATTCAGTTCAATAACTCATTGATCAATGATCAATGGTTAACTCATTTTCAGAATTCATTGTTCAGATTAGGGAATTCAATAATTACTGAATTGAAACAGTCGACAGTTTCTTTCGAAAATATCCTTCATCGGTAGTGATCAGTGTTTTCGTGAAACTAAACATGAAAATTAATGAGGTTCCCTTGGATAACATTTCACTGGAATTCCTATGATGTAAAACTTGTACTATATTCGATGTCGAGAAGTCGATATCTGCCACTTTATTATCCAGCTTTTGAGGTCTAATCTATTTCTGTCTAGAACCAATAATTTGTAAATGAGCTTACCATGTAAATAAGTCATAACGAGAACGTATTATTTGCAATTAGATTTATTGTATAAACCTACACCCAATTAAGTAAATAATTGCGTTGCGCCAATGAGAATAGAAAGGAAATCAATATTTGTATTTATTCGTGTCTTGTACGTTATTTCCCTCAATAAACAGTTTCATTATGAACTAGGAAAGAATTTCCTAGTGAGTGCGTGTAGTTTTTTAATCAACTTCTTAGGGCCCAAATTGAGAGTTTCCCTTCGAATAAAATATTCTCGCCTTAGGCTCTACAGCTTAAACTCGACTTAATTAGTTTGTAATTTCGAAACTTCTTCTCAGGCAGTTCTAGATAAATTAAGGGCATTAGTACGAAACAATATATCAACCGAACTTGGTGTAGCCCGATTCAATGTTTACTTTTTCAGAACATAAGAAACATGGAAATGATTATGTTATACAGGTTGGCAAAGAAGTAATGGCGTTTTAGAGCTTGGAACTTCTTCTTGGTATCTATGAACACCTGCACCCTATGCCGCTCTCAAATTGCATCAAATAAATCATCTAATAATTCTTGAGTAACACGCTAGCTCATAAATTATGCCGAATATTGAATAATGCGCTACCTCAAAATTGGAACGATATAATTATATATAAAAATTCTTGGGAAATAGGTCACAATAACACTCTGTTTTAAAATGTTTTGTCTTTACGTGCGTTTCGGTCTCACGACCATCATCAGAAGAATCACTATGTAAAAATAAAAAAAAGGGGTTTATCAAAACAAAACTAATTATATCACAAGCGTCCAAATCGCACAAATTTAATTTCAATCAAAAGAGCCCACGCCGTCGAAGCGAACCGAGCCACGAATAATCGAAATTGTATCGTCAATATTAAAGTATAAAAATTCTTTTGTAGTAAGAATCCGCTATTCAGTAATATTCTCAAAATGTATAAGTTTATGTTGGTATTCTCACATCAACTGTAGACGAAGTTATTTGTCGAGTACCTACCCTCGACCCAGATGTGTAATTTATGAGATACTAAAAGGTTCAGACCTGTACTGGAATATTACTACAACGCATTCTTCTTAAAAACATTTTCAACAATTATAAAGACGTATGTAGGAATTTGCAAGAGATTATTTAATCAAATTAGTATAAATATGACTTAGATTTTGTGTATCAGCCCTATGGTTTAAAGACATGGAATCCCGTTCTATGTGAATCATCTCCAGGATAGATCTTTTATAATAATTGGTTTCCTTAGTTAAGATATTAACATTTTTGTAATCAAATTGATGGTTATAATCAAAGCAGTGCTTAGCAAGGGCGGTGGAATTTTCCAAGTTATTATTTCTTGTGCTATATTTATGGCCATACATTCATTCTTTCTTGTAAATATTGCTTAGAGATCCCAGTATAGGTTCCATCACAATCTAAACAATTCAATTTATATACTGTGTGGGTTTGTTTATCTTTAGGTATTACAGGTTTTAGATTTGAGGAATGTTTCCCAACACAGTTAGTAGGCTTATGTGCAACATTTATATCATACTTTTTCAAACACTTCTTGATTTTCTCTGAGGTCTCCGGAATGTATGGTAAAGGATACCGCACACTTTAGTAGGGAAAGTTGCCCCCTGTCGAATTGGCTGAATTTTTGATATGTTATAGTCCAAGTCATTCCGAACAAAAAGTTCAATGGGCACAACTTTTTTTATAGGCTGGTTTTGGCGCTAGAGGCCAATGAAAACTTTAATTTGTTCTTCATTGTTAAACAACACGAAACGTTATCCTGGATAATAATCACTTTTCTGAATAATCAAGATCTAAACAGTCATTAATATGAGATACTATTAGAAGTATTGTTCATTGATGTCACTATAGGTGATCAATTATACATCTACATAACCTCCATTCACCACTACACCTACTATTATTGATTGTCTCGGAATCACTTGGACGTTACGACTTTTTGGTCGAAATTAGGTAGTCCATTTGCAGATGCATGCCTTGAAAATCCCTGACGTTAAGATGATAGATTTAGAAAGGAAATCTTTTTAAGGCCATTTTATAGACAGACTTGTAATATTTCTCATTCTTTTTCATAGCCTAAAATTATTCAGGATGGTCGAACAATATTTTTCAGTAGGTACGGAACTTTTCGAATATAACTTTCGATTTCTTTTAAAAGGAACACTCCTTATATTTTTCGACTATGTGATGTAGAATACGGTGTAGAATAGGATTCATAAACATTTCTTCATTCTAGATCCCTAAGACGATTTGTAACCATTTTCGAATTATTGCACTTTAAAAATTGTAAGTAGCTGGAACACACTGTATAATTGACCAAATGTAACAACACCAAAGAAAAATACTTTTAACAGTATGTCATAGTAATGACTGTTTAGATCTTGATTATTCAGATAAGTGATTATTATCCAGGATAACGTTTCGTGTTGTTTAACAATGAAGAACAAATGAAAGTTTTCATTGGCCTGTAGCGCCAAAACCAGCCTATAGAAAAAGTTGTACCCATTGAACTTTTTGTTCGGAATGACTTGGACTATAACATATCAAAAATTCAGCCAATTCGACAGGGGGCCACTTTCCCTACTAAAGTGTGCGGTATCCTTTATAAAATTGTCTGTAATACCTTTTATGTTATTCTTTATTTTTTTTATTTTTACATAGTGAGTCTTCTGATGATGGTCGTGAGACCAAAACGTACGCAAAGACAAAAAATTTCAAAACAGAGTGTTATTGTGACCTATTTCCCAAGAATTTTTATATATAATTCATACTGGGTCAAGAATCTTTATCTTTATTATGAACAATATAATTGAAATCAGTGAGAGAAAAATAATGTATTCCATTGATTCCGTTTGATTTAATGAGTTTTCATGTCTCTCTCAGGAAATTAACTGTAAACCTTCTGGAAATTGAAATGTTTTGAAATATGTCATCTGTTGACGTTACTCATCCAGTTCTCAATAACTATTATCTTAGATTGGTTCTCTTTGACTACTAAATGTGTACCTGTAGCTCATTCGCGACTGTCTTACAGTCAGTATAGACTTCGAGGCCTTTGATTACGTCAACAATCTGGGTTAAAACTCGAATGTGAAAGAAATTGAAAGATTCAGATATCTCATTGACAGATAGTCATCGCTTCAACTAATTTCAATTGATATAATAAGATAGAACACTTTTACTATGTTTTTTATCACATATATTATAGAAACAAAGCGTGACTATAGTTTCGACACTAGCGTGTCTTCTTTATATGATACTAATGTATGAAAATATGAATAATCTTGGCTATTTAAGGTACGATATAAAACAGAGGTAGCAAGTGGGGTTGTGGTTGGGGGAATACATTGTTATAATAGTGTAATTATATTGGATAATGAGGTAGAGTAAATAGTGATAAAGAAATTTCAATGCGAAGGTATGGCTTTCGACGACTAGCGCGAAAAGCCTTTTAAAGCCGCTAGGGTCAGTATACGACTAGCGCGCGAGCTACTTGCGGTATACATATTTGTGCTTCCAAAATAAATTCTTTCAAATCTCCGACGAATTCGAAATGTTTGGATGCGCACTGGAAAAGCATACGTTGAAGTGCGACTGAAATGATTCGCATGCATTTGTTGTTTCGCAATTCCAAATATTGTCTGTTGCCCATATCTGTGGTGAACATTTTGCTTCGTTATACATGTAATTTGTCTTCGAATAACCGTCAAATCTTTCCAATTGTGACAAATAACCAACGTACGGTTCCATGATACGATAGGCTTCTTGTACCTCGTCTGGTCGTGGAAAAGGTATGCCAAATGTCCATCTGAGCCTCATTACAATTACAGATTGGTTATTCTTGTATTCTCGAACGAGACCAAATTCGTGAATTTTCCTGAACCACGCCTGGGTGAGGTGGAATAAACAGCCATGGTTTATCAACCCAGGTCAACGTGATCTCAACTAATCTTGATTGCCTATTCAAAATCCACAATAACCTTGTATGGAAAAAATATCCACGGATATTCCCAACATTTATCAATTATTGATTGAAATAAAATGTCGTAAGTTGTTTTTGACAAACAAAACAACAGGGGTATTTAGTTGTTGTTTTCCACTCCATGGATGATAAAAAGTTGCTGGAAATGTTGGACACAAAACTCAAATGTGCCGTCCATATAGATCGTTGGAATCACTTGGAATGGCTGGAAATTCGGATCTTCTTGTGCGAATGATTCGACGGCGACATTGCAACTTATATATACATACCTCCTACGTTGGCCTGCATTAATTGCACGGTCTTTTCTAGATCTATAGTTATCGATCACACGTAACCCTTTCCATTTTGCACTTAACATAGATTACATGGTTGAAAATTAGAACAGATAAATTAAAATTAAATCTGAATTAAATATAAAAATGTTGACGGAAAATTGAGAAAATAAGTCCAAATAGTAATTGATTGCATAACATATCATGACGATGGGCTTTTTTAAATCAAATCATTTGTTTCCAATTATCTAAATAACTCCCCAAAACACAAAGTAAAAATGTTGCAAAAGAATCTATCAGCCGTACCATATCTTATACTACGTACTCATATGCTTATATTGAATACCAATGTATATTATGAGTTTGGTTCAAGTTAGAAAAAAAATCAAAAAAGGCTAAGATTCTCTTTTTTTATTATTTGATGAATTGAAAAAAAAATTATTTGCAAAAAAAAAGTGCATTTTAATTTTGTTTTGATCACATAAAATAAGGTTACGGGTACAGGTATACGACAGGTAGGTCGCGCGCTGGTCGTATACCGACCCCGCGCGCTAGTGGTATAAGAAGGGGATTATTTTTAATGAGCTGCGCGCTAGTCGTAGATGCCCAAAGGTATACTAAGAAGGCACAAGGGCATTATGGAAAATTTTAAGTTATCAAGACATCAAACAGAATACTGTAGTGCAAAGAGGAATTGAAATGGCTCTCTGTATCATATAGTTGTGAACTACTAATTTCTGACTACGGGGACTAAAAGATGAATTGGCAATAGTTGTAACATAATAAAAATTCTTGACTCAGGTATGAATTATACAAAAATTTTCGGGAAATAGGTCACATTAACACTTATGCTTTATATTTTCTTGTTTTTACGTACGTTTCGGTCTCACGATCATCATCAGAAGACTTATTATGTCTAAAACGAGAAGATGAAAATAATATACATAAGTTTTAATGTGACCTATTTCCCGAGAATTTATATATAAAAGAACCACAAATAACTTATTACAATATTTAAAATTACATAAAACACCTAGATGTTCCAACAAAATTTATTTCTCTATCATGTCATCATGCCATAATATTGAATTCAGTTCCAAACCACAAAATAAACTCTGCCATCTTATATATAATGGTAAAGTCAAAACAAATAAATATAGTAAGCCTGGAGTTTGTAAGCTAATTTGCCTATACTGTGATAACCTTTACATATGTATGACTAGTAATTTTGAAATTGGATAACAAGAACATTTTCTTCCTTCCAGAGTTTACGAACAGGTAATACATCTCCTAATTTAGATGGTCTGAGCTTTTTTTATAATAAACCCAAGGTTTCCAATTAAATAAATTGGAAATCAATAGAGTGTGTTAAAAACTACTATAACAATATCCTAAATGAACAGTTAGACCTCTCATAATAATTCTTAGAATATTAAATAATAATTCCGCTAATGCACCATTCCGACTTTATTTCCTCTGGATCTACCTGTTTTGGAATTTCCGATGATAACTTACTCGTAATTGTAATCTCATTAACCCTATTGTACTTTAGTTGATAATGGAATGTCGGTGTTGAAACTATAGTAACCTTTTCATGTTATTATTAAAAGTAGTATAAAAATTAAGTAATTGTTCTTCTATTCAATCATAATGATAACTTAGATAGAGTAACGGCTTCTACCATCAATTTTTCAATCTTCTGTGTATGTAATATCTATGAATCAATAAAATATTTGTAACGTTTCATGTGTGTATGTATATTTCTGTATGTAAGAAAAGTTCTTGAATTTTAAATAAGATGAGCTTGAAGTACCAGCTCAAGGTCCTGTATATTTGAACTCTAACTCAAGATTAGATTTACAAATTCTGAAGTTAAATTTGATTGACTCGAATTTCCATAACCAATATTAAATATTGGCATACTCTCAAGGGAAATATATTCTCTTTTGAAGTTAACTTGAAGCACATACCATTTTATTCCTGAATGCAGGAAAGTAAACAAAAATATAAGGAAGATGTATAACGAATTACCTTTACGCTCATAAACCATGGGAAAATGTAAGTGTTTTTCAAACTCTTGGTAATGTTATCATAATATTTCAATGCCACAAACTCCAGTATACGTCCAATGAATGGCCAAATATGAATAAAATAGAATTTACACTTTAATGATGATATATCGAAACTTGTTTCAACACATTTTGGCATCCTCGGTATGAGAAATCATTTGCATGCAACTAAGATGGTTCACCTGTTCACATATAAAACTTATTGTTGCTTTATATAATTCAATTAAGACAAATTCGTTGAATTGATGATGATTAATTGAATTTATATATGTTCATTAATTATTCAGATTAGACAGAGGATAAATTGAACTATATTAATAAGTTGGGTTGTGACGATCGCCCTACCTTAACAATCCCAGTCAATATAACTATTATTTTTTGAGCCCAATCATATGCCGATGGACACTTCCACTATCCAACTCCCAATTAGCATAGTTCATAACACCATCGTTTCTATAGACTACTGATTCATTATAATATATATCAAATTTATCTACTGAGAATGAATTATTGCATATAATATTAAATTCCCGAAAAATTGGTCACAATAACAGATAATATTATAATTCCGTCTTTACGTGCGTTTAGGTCTGACGATCATCATGAGAATCACTGTATCACTGTCTAAAACGGGATTTTTTAAAACTAGTTGTATCAAGCACTAAGCGTCATTATCACATTAATGAACGAACAGAATCACGAATAATCGGAATTGTAATACATAATACATGTTATAAAGGTTTAATTTCAAATACGGTGAGTGAATATTATGGACAAAAATTCGGCACAGCAATGGAATCTCATATTCCAGCAACTATAGCTAACCTACTTATGGAATGCCTAGAAGAATCTGTAATAAATTCATTGGATTTCAACCCATATTCTTCGAACGGTATGTAGATGATTGCCTAATGTGTGTTCCTGATGATAAAATTCAGTACGTAATTATTGCATTGAACAATTTCCACTATAGTCTTCAATTTACTTGTGGAATAGAAGTGAATAAAAACATACATTTCCTAGACCGTGTTTTTCTAACGAAGTCTGGTGTCATCGATATGTTCACTCAATTCAGTTGCACCAACAAGTTATGGAAAAAGTGTTATAAGCAGCCTTACAGAAAAAAGTCCCAAAGATTTGAAAATAGTTCGTGATATATTGGGAATGAATGAATACTCAAAATAAATGTTCAATCCCATCATTAATTGAAGAATAAACGTAATCTATAATGATACGTCCTATATAAATGATATAAACAGTAATAAAGATCATTTTATTAGATTACCATACATTTGAGAGATCTCAGACAAAATAGAGGAATCTTCAGAAAAGTATGATATACATTTTGCGAATAAGCTGTGTTGAAGAATATTCATCAAATCTAAAACTGTAATACCTGAAGATAAACAAACCCACACAGTATTTAAATTAAATTCTTCAGATTGTCATGGGACTTATACTGGAATATCTGAACAATATCAACGAAAAAGGATGTACGTTACTAGAAAAAAATAAATTCGACACAAGAACTCTTGACACATGTTGTACACTCTGTTTTTCAGATTCTGCTACAAAAGTCTTCTACGTCTACAAACAAAAAGTCTCCCAAACATAAAATTCATAATTCTCTCGCATATATCACATCACTGCAACTTTGATTCGTTTTTTTTTTCTGGGAGGGCGAGGTGGTTGAAACTCTTTATGGGCACCTTATGGTCCTATAACATCCCATAAGGTAGTGTGGGAGTCCCTGAGTCCTGAACTTAATCACCTCAGATATACCCACTGAACACTCCACCTCGTGTGGTGGGCTCGATCGTGCAACCAGGGCAGTCACGATGACACTTGGGCTTGACAGCCCATTGTATCTTGCCGCACCACTTTCTCGGGCCATCGGAAAAATTCCGCAGTCGCTGGATTCGAACCCGAGACCGGCAGCCACAGTGATTAGAAGATCGATGCTTCTACCACTGAGCTACCTGGCCCGTTAACTTTGATTCGTTACTATGGAGACAAAGTGAACAATTTGAAGTTTTCCGGGTGCCATTTTGAGGAGAGTTGAGGTTTGCGAAAATGTATGTTCGAAAAAGTATGATATGAATGTTGCCCATAAGCTGTGTGGATGAATATTTAACAAATCTGAAACCTGTAATACCTAAAGATAAACAAACCCACACAGTATATAAATTCAATTGCTTAGATTGTCATGGGACTTAAACAGGAATATCTAAGCAATAATAACAAAAAAAAAGCGGTACTAGGAAAAATGTCCACTGCCCTTGCTAAACATTGTTTTAATTATAACCATCAAGTCGATTACAAAAATGTTAATATTTCAAGTGAAGAAGTCAAGTATTACATGAAATCTATCCTGGAGATGATTCACGTGAAACGTAACTTTAGGTCAGTCATTAATAGAACAGACGTTCAATCAATGAGTCAAATCTATACAAACTAATCTAGAATGTTGGAATAATCAATATTTCCAGTAAGCTCTGACAAACTTTTCCTATCACCTTATAAATCTGGTTCAGAAGTGGATACTTCAGCGTATTAGAGTTTGATTTGTCAGTCTTATTCTCACATTGCATGAAATGACTTCGATTACTAGAGATTCATATTCATATACTTAAAACATTAATGTGTCACAATCTCGATTATTTGTGTTTCTGTTCGTTTCGGCGACTTGGGCATTTTCAATTGAAATTAATGCGATAAGGATGCCTTGTACTTGATACAATTAGTCTAAGAAAAACCCGTTTCAGACGGTGATACGTCTTCTGATTATGGTCGAGAGACCGAAACGTACGTGAAGACGAAAATAATATGCATATGTGTTAGTGCGACCTACTAGTATTTTTCGAAATTTTATACATAATTCAAACCTGGGTCAAGAATCATTATTACAGTCAGTAATATGATAAATTTCCAAGCAGAATTTGTGAATATGTATAAAACATTTGGTCAAATGTGTCAGAAAGACTTTAATTCAATTCTGACTAAAAATTGTCTCTGCTACGTAACCATAAGCCATAATGCATCTTTAGAAACAGTATCTTTCGAGTGATGGATGAACATAATATTACAACTAGAGTGATACCAGCCTAGCAAAAAAAACTTTTCATTATTCAATTCATTCAAAAGTCATAAAATAACAGAACATGCACCACAACGTGCTGAAGATCGGTAGTACGGTACCTCAAAGCATTCGAATACTTGAATCTTAACGGATTGGCGAAGAAGAATTGAGATTGCGTATTATATCGTAGCCGCAAATAAGTCGCAACTCATGATTGTCATTTTCGTAAAGTTTCCAGGAGAAATTACCATCTAGTTATCTAGTTATCTGCAAAATTTATGGTTATTGATAGTGAATGTACACTTTCCGCGAAGGCTTCGAGAAAGGAGTAATTTCTTACGAACTGTAGGTAACTACAATTTGCTAATGGGAGGATTGAATTTGACTCAATTGTTTGCTCGCCATTATTCTATATCCATCTATTTGAATTTCAAGATTCTTCCTGAAAATTTGATTGTGAAGTTGTTTTATATAATTAGTTTCAGATTTATTTCGTTAGTGGCATACTCAAACAGGAATCATTCCATCTGACTAAAATCAACAATCCTATCTAAGATTTATTATTCCAACAAGGCTGAATTGATGCGATTGTTCCAGCTCTAATGCTATACATGCGCAAACGAAGGTCGAGACAAATTTCCTAGAGAATTACTTCATTTCCATATGCAAATCTCAGAAAATCGGATGCGTTTCTTTGTGTCAACATTTTCGTACAACACCGAATTGCTCGAAACTGAATGAACGGATTAATCTAGAGAGAGACAAACTGTCTCTACAGTATGATGATGGAGAATAGAACAAATTATAAATTTCGATAGATCATCATTTCTAACTATTACAGAGAGGGCGTGGGAATATATCCTTTCGAAGTATTGTGTCACAATGTTGGGTGCTACATTCCCTTTGCTTCATGCTTTCTGCGGAACCGTTTTATAGAGCGGAAGATACTTGTAACACTCCTTCTTCATACTGTAATTTCCTGTAGTTTCAGAATGATTTTAGTGGCTCTTTCTCAACCAGTACAGCAGACAAGTACCGATCTTGATGAATTTTTGCCTACCTGTCATTCAAAATAAGTAAAAAGTCACGGTATACATGAGATTTCAGAAAAATTACTCCATTTCTCGTTCTTTGGTGCAGATAAGTACCCATCTTGATCAATTTTGCACAATTGGCCTTCGAATTAAGAAAAAAACACCATCTATATGAGATTTCGATAAAACCACCCATTCCCCATCCGCATGAGTGAACTCAGGAACTTGCGCGTACCGCACATACTACTATGTGAAAGGAAAATACTGTGGGGAGAATAGTTATTAGCATGAACAGTGTTGGAAGAGCAATTTTGGCAAACAAGAATTCGACACAAAAATTCTTGACACGTGTTATTTACTGTATTTTTTCAATACCTGCTACAAAAGTATTCTACTCCTGCTAAAAAAGTCTTCAAAACACAGAAATTCATATTTTTCTCGCATATATCATCATCACTACAGCTGTGATTCGTTACTATGGAGACAAATTCAACAATATTCAGTTTTTGTGTGCCATCTTGGGGAGAGTTGAAGTTTGTGAAAAATGTCGAAAAGATTACAATTATTGTCTTAAATATGGATGGAATGAATGATGAATCCAATATGTTGTGCGTTACTACAGCAATAGAGGGAGTGGGAAATAAAGCAATGTTTTATTTGCTTCCCTAAAATTCAAGAGACCGTTTTCTGGTAGATAGTATGGTGAATTTGATTCTTCCTTCATGAGAAAGTTTCACTTGCATACTATGTTGGAACTTACAACCGGTCCAGCCGGTGCCTTGGGCCCCCACAGAAGGGCCCTCAAGTGTAAGGATTTCTTTTGGTTCAAATAATGATCTACGGAACATTTGAACCAACACATCTTGACACATGTGAAATTGATTCTGTATTTGTACATGCGTAACAGGTGACTGTTTATTAATTCTCAGCTTGTCATCCTTTCCTTTATGGGAATTTTTTTTTCTAAAGGTTCTCTATTGAGGATAGTTACACCACTGCATCATTCCTATGGAGTGAATATTCTGAGTTGCAGCCCACGTTGATTGTTAAAATAAAATGTTCTCGTTCTGATATTTTCAATAAAAACACATCATCTACATTATTTGTGAACTGACTTTGTTTTTAATTAGAAAGTGTTGTTGTTAGGCGGAACATTACATGGTTTCTTTTTAAGAATTAGTTATATTTCTTGTATTCATATGATGTTCTGTTGAATGAGAATTGAGAAAACAAATTGTACCTACATAGTTCAATCGTTGAAAAAAGTGTATTTGTCGCACCAGCTACATAAATAACTATTGCTGCACACTTTGGTATTTTGTCACAGACTTGCTGGAATTGTTTCCGAGATCAATATTAATGTTGGGAGTTCGGTTTTCAAAAACAGGAGTAGACAAAATATTTTTCGATTCTGTGGTCCGAGCAATTTCCGGTATATAAGCTAGTAAGTAATACGATAAAGGTCCTACGTAAAACATATATTGTCTATTCAAATTAACTTTCAATATAATGAAATTGATTCTGACTCCAGTTTCAACTCAAGCCTCAAGCCTGTCCTGGAAATACCACCTGTAATGGTTGGCGAAAAGTCGGCGTCGAGACGTGCTATTGTGAGATGGAATCTATCCGGAAGCCAAACATTTTCAAGATTAGCTGTCCGCGGAAGTCTACTATCCCAGTGATTTTAGCTTGACGTCTTTCCATCTTTTGATCTGTTTCTAATCATTTGCGATATATTTCCAGGTCCTACGGGTAAGGGAAGTCAGTGATCTATGGATCATAGTTCAGTGAATATTAACCTCTGAAAGACCATAGATCGATTATTCTCCAACATTTATCTTAAATCCAATCTTTCTTAACAATAATCTTACATTAAATATATGCGTATGATATATATTCATAATAAGAGCAACCCTGTCGTTATTATGGTTCAATTGAATGATTTCATTTGAAAAACTGAAGATGGATGACAAAAATCCAATTAAAACGAAGCTACCGTGTCCAAAAACAATACGATTCATATTTTAACCATTTTAGAGCTATCTGGAATTTTTTTAATCCATACGATCAGTAGCAACGGCGCAATCGCCTTCACAGATCACATGACAAGAGCACGCATGCACGCACACTGGCACACATAGACATCATCTCAAAAATAGACTAGGTCGATTTAGAAATGCACGAGACGGATATATGCGCGAAAATCAAGAAAACAATTCGGGCTGATTACAATCACACTTTCCTTATTTCGGGTCTCTCACGATGTTTTGACAGTCTTATCTATTATATCTCATTTAAAGTGTTATACCGGGATATCAAAAATTATCTTGGTCAAGGGTGGTTGTGGAATCTGAAACGTGTGTCTTAATTTACGTTCGAAATAATTATGTCACTGTCACACTGACATCATCAATAACCTACAAATTTCATACCCATTTATTTCAGTTGTAAAACAATAATGAACTACAAATTAAAAATTATCTTGGTCAAGGGTGGTTGTGGAATGTAAAACCTGTGTCTTACTCTAAATTTTTGGATATGTTTTGTTGTGTCAGAATCTTGTAAGTCATTGTGCTGAAATTTTCCAATCCAGTTTTTGAATCATGCCTCTTACCACACAGCACAAAATTTTCATAATTGAAGCCCATTTTCGAACAGGTGCGCTAGTTAATGGAAATTGGCATTACAGTCAACGTTTGTGTTTGGACAATTTTCGAGAGCACTTCCCAAACGTGGCAATATTATCGAACAATTTTTATGCGTGCCTTACAAATTGTGTTGAAGTGTTTCGCGAAACTGGTTGTGTGATTCATAAAAAAGATGCTGGTAGACTAAGAGTTCGTGCAGAAGAAGTTGTCAAAGACGTTCGTCAACGTATGGAAGAGAAGCCTGCTTTGAACTTCAACAAAGAATAGTTCAGCAATGTGCAACCATAACGCCAGAAATGCTGCAATACTGTTTTCACAGCATGAGGATGCGCGTCAACTTGTGCATCGAACAAAACGGGGGCCAATTCCAACAAATACTGTAATTCAGTTTTTCTTGTTACTAAAACGTTATTTCATAATTTGTAGTTCATTATTGTTTTACAACTGAAATAAATAGGTATGAAATTTGTAGGTTATTGATGATGTCAGTGTGACAGTGACATAATTGTTTCAAACCTAATCACGGTACTATATCCACAATGTGAACTCTGTTATAGTTACTTATTATTTCTATTGGACAAGCCTTTTTCACGTCAATTTCTCATATACAGGCACCTTATTCATCAAGTATGAGGTATAGACATTCTCCAGATTTTAAAATTAGATTAATATCTCAATCATATTTTTTGTTTATATCATTTATTCCACATTCTTTAGTTACAATTTGGCTTTCATCCAACTGTTCCTATTACTAATTTGAGTTAAGTATAAGTATTACTGTGCACATATTGTATAATCAATATTTTGGGCATAATAGGTTCATGGAAAATCAGCCCTTTTCAAACATGAAAATAAATAATAATAACATCTATTTTTCATTGTACACGTGAGTTTAAGCCCATAATGATATTTCTTATCAACTTTTCTGTTGATGGAATGTACCCCACATTTAGAATTTAATATAGGCAAAATTCATCAACTAACTTACCTACTTTTTAGTAATTCGTACCTTTTGAATTTAATATAGACAAATTCATTCTAATTTACTCATCTTATAGCTTTTCTCAATTTTCTAAAAGTATTTGTCACTGATTTTAAATCATTTTGTAATCTTTTGAATTAATGTTATATCGACGCTATGTCATATAGTTGAGTTCAACAGGACATTAATCATTTTACCGTCTTCTTCGGAAACTTATTTTTGTTGTGTATTTTATGTTAGAAAGGTGCACAATTATTGTCAAGTGGTTAATTCATATTCTATATCATCAGCTAAAATTGTATAATTCAACGACATCTGTCAATTCTCTTTTGGTAAATGTAAAATACTGTTATCCCCAGTAATTCACAATTTTAGTTAATTTCCAAATTTGGCAGTTATAAACAGTAAAAACTGATGACATCTATTGAAAAAACATTCCCGATTTTCTTTGCACGCCCGATCACCTGACCCCAACTTCAGTATTTGGAATGATACAACCTGTATATTATTATACGTTTTCGGTTATACCTTTAAAAACCCAATTCAACGATTTCAAACTTGTGATTGTTGTCGTGTTGGCTAAAATTGAGGTAACCATTAATTAATGGCAACATGTGAAAGATACTGTTTCCATACCATCTAGGATTTTTACTCCCTTCATTTAAACTGGTTGTTATTCATCAATTTGCAGAACAACAATGACAAGAATGGTATCGTCTACCCAAAAACATATCAATATACAGGTTGGCTATTCGAAATGATTAAGTTGGGGTCACGTGACCGGAAATGTAAAGGAAGTCGGAAGTGTTTTCGCATGGGATATAAGCAACAGTTTTGACATTTTATAATTGCCAAATTTCGCATTTTTCATTTGAACAGTTTTCAAGGCAATAATGCAAAACGGCGTGGGACACCAGGTAGATCGTATGGTGAGGAAAGTAAAAATAAAAGACGTGGACGGGACGGGAATTGTGTAATTGGGCAACATACTGAACTGAACATCCATTACCTCATCACAATTGTTCAAATAGCTATGAGAATGAAAGTTATGAGTGCAAACTTAGTATTCAGCAACTTCACGTAAATCCCAACATTGGTCGTTATGAAGATTCACGTGTTTTATGAGATACGAGTTTATTTTTTTTTGTAAAACTTTTCCGTTCCCTTGATCTGAGTTCACTAGACATGATTGTGGATCCAACATCATGCCAGGTTATTCATTTCCTCTTTGTTCTCAGAACTAAATTAGCATTATACTTTCTCAAAAGACCAACGTATTTGTAGTTTTATATTGTATATTCATTCACTGATGTTGAACGGGAATTGGAACATTCTTTGATTCATCATATATCTATATTGAATCAAACTATTTTCTAGAAACATAATATCTTCGTTTTATTGGAACTTATTCTATTTCACGTTCTTGAAAAACTAAAAGTCTAATATATTTTGCCAAATATCTTTATCACATCTCAAATTTTGACTTAGTTCTACCTTGAGTGAAGTAGATGGAACTAGTTGACTGGGGTGGTAAATCACTCCATAATAGTTCGATGGAATCCATGAATTCTGAAATGACGAACCTTATATCTACTGTGAGATACATCGCTACACGCTGTATGAAAGGAATTGCCTGACGCCTCATTTGTTAAGAGAGCGTAAATGAATAAGATCAGTGTAATCACGATTCAAGGTTTTTTTAAGTTGACATACGTAGTCAAGTTAGAGATAATAATCAATGACTTTTGGGTTTTTTTATGTAATGATGATAAATAAACTTCTTCTATGATGTTGTCTGAATCGACATGCATATAACTTAACCAATCCCTAACAAATCAGAAGTGGGATCTGAATCAATCGTGTTAGAAGATTATCATAATTAGCGTGAGAGAGGCAATAAACTGTGAGTAGAAAATCTATTTAAATAATACAGAAGTTATGTCCAACTCAAAATGACGTAGGAAATCTACAAGCTCTAGTGGTTCTAGTTCAAACTCGATTTCAGGCGAAGATGCACTTTGTAAAAGTAGTAAATTTAAATTATTTCGTAAGAAAATGCATAAAGAAATGGAAGATCTAAAGAGGAAATCAAAGGTTGTAAGTTTAGTTGACGATTCTAGTGTATCCGATACTTCGGTCGAGTTGACAAGAGACTCCCATAATACCACTTCACTATTCGTAGTTCGTGGCGACAATATTCTTGAGTTTAATCCGAGAAAAAGTGATATAAACATTTGTTAATGGATACATCGTATTGAATCATGTGCAAAAATTTTCTGTTGGGATGGTAATACCAAAATCTACCATATTATTTCTAAATTAGCGGGAAACGCCAAATTTTGGTATAATTCTCTTCTTCGTATTGATTATGGTTAGAGTGAATGGGTGGTTAAATTGACTGCGTACGTTCCTATTGGTAAGATTGTGGCACTCAAACTGCGAGAATTAGTAAATGACGAAAAGCTGGTCAAGATTTACAAAAGTTCTTTTATCATAAATTAGCGTTGGGCAATAGTTGCGATTTACCAGACTATGTCATCACGGATATAATTCTCATGACTATAGGTGACGAAATGTTAAGAATAGGTGTTAAATCAGCGGGATGTACCTCAACTGATAAGGTGCTAGTATATCTAACGGATATAGCCACACATTTCAATAGAAGAATTCCCGATTCAGTAAATAACGAATTGAATCCAAAAAAACCATTTAAACATACTCGGACTGATCATCATTGTATTTTGTGTTTTACATGTAATCAAGTCATAATTCAGTAGACTGTGTTAAAAATTTTACTGAAAAAAAGAAACTCTTAGGTTTTGAGTTCAAAGAAACTCTTAGGTTTTGAGTTGAAAGAAACTTCTAGGTTTTGAGTTGAGAGAAACTCTTAGGTTTTAGTTGAGAGAAACTCTTAGGTTTTGAGTTGAAAGAAACTCTTGGTTAAAAGAGTTGGAAGAAACTCAATATTATAAGTCAAAAATTTGAACTGACGACATAGACACGTTTTGTTGTTGAACTAATTTCTTTCTCGGTGTTTCAGAATTGAGGGAATTCCCGAGTCGGAAATTCCACAGGATGGCCGAGTGTGAGATACATCGCTACACGCTGTATGAAAGGGATTACCCGACGCCTCATTTGTTAAGAGAGCGTGAATGACAGGGTGATCACGATTCAATGTTTTTCAAGTTGACATACGTTGTCAAGACAGAAATAATAATTAATGAGTCTTGGGTTTTTTGATGTAATGATGATAAATAAACTTCTCATATAATGTTGTCCGAATCGACATGCATATAATTTAACCAATCCCTAACACTACCTACTTATATTCTAGTTTCTTGCAATTATCTCCCACATTATCAATTTTCCGAGAGGAACTGTCATGAGGGAATCGATAGCTTCTAAAGTTTCACATAAATATTGACCTTCGGAATCTATCATTCTACAGATATAGACTTAACTATCATACCTGAATAGAAATCGGGCATACCAATCTGATATTCGATATCATAGAAGGTTTCTCAGGTTGTATCCTGGGAAACTATAGGAATCGATTGAACAATTTTTGCCAAAAAAAGTCGAAGAAAACATATGTCTCAAAGTGAAGATACAGTATGTAACTAACTGTGAAACATATTATAGTGAAATTTTAGTAGAGAACGTATTTTGTTAGAACTCCATGTTTCTACGAATGTTTTTTGCACCACCACCAGTGATGATGCGCTTTCTTTTGCAAGTACAACTCGCATGACAGCCTTCAGTGCAGTCACAAAATATTTCATTTATCGATCGATCAGGAGCCGCGAGCTGATGATATGATGTTTTCAATGGGTTCTAACGAATTGATGTTAATCGTACACCCCTAGTCTTCGAAGTTTAACTCATCATCAAGTTACTTTTGGACCTGGAGATAGACTCCGAATGAATACTGTTATGGTGTATTGAATATGGGTGGTAGGCTTGTAGCGCCGCTACTGGTAACGATACAGAAACGTTATACTTATTCTTTGTATATTCGATGAATAAATTATACGTTAACATATATGTCTGTTACATGTTGAATCATCTAATTCAACAAGACAATATCCTGAATGATAAAGAGATCCAACATAACGTTTTCAGCTTTAACTGAACTTTTTAAGCACGTGCTCTCTCTACTGAATACGACAAATAAAGGTTAGTCAACATGGACCCTCCTTGTCCTGAAGCGTACTAAACTGTATCAAAAATGTGGAGAGAAAATGTCCCCATCAGACCAGTAGGTTCTTGCGTCAATAACCCTTTTTGTAACATACATATTAAACTTAACGAAACGTTTAAATATATACTTCACTTAACCAAGTTTACATCTCAATTTATTACAAAGAATTGACCCGACCAACTGAATCTAGTTACATCCAGTTGACTTATTTCCTTTGATATTGAAAGCTTGTTCTACAATATTCATTAAAGGGATGTTCAACGTAATATTTTAAATTGTATCTGAACAACGTACGAACTCAAATCAATTGTTACTGAGCTTTTAGATAAGTTCCTATCATGCATAAATCAGAACTTTTCCCAATATAATTTAAAGAAAAGGTTCCTCTCTCATAAATATACAATGATACATTATCACTCGAATGATGAACTCCTGGCAAATTTCACGTTAATCGGACGGCTAGAAGTGGGTCAAAATTCAATAAAAAATTTCACCCGAATGTAAAAATGGATAGATTGATCTATTTGAGCCGATGCTTATACTATATACTACGTATATTGAGGTAAATGAAAATAAGGCATACCCTAAAGGTGTAAATCTATTCTTATACCCTCATATAAGACATATTACGCCTAAAAAATTGATTTCTCTTACATATTTGGCGAAATTCCACATGAATAAATATTTCCCAAATATCTATAGACCTCCAAACAAATTTTCCATTTTATCATTCAATACTGAGAATAAGACATCAATCAGGAGTATATATTTTCATATGTTCAGATTGTGTGAAGCTTTATAGGTATTTCTGTGCTAATGTAACCTCTAACTAACAAATAATAAACTTCGAAGAATTTTATTTTAATGTATTCACTAAATTCCACACTGTGTAATCAAAAATCGTCCATATCGTCAATCATGTACGAATATGTGTTTTATTCTAATTTTATCATAAATTTCGCAATTAATTCACATACTGAGCTTCAATTTTGAATAATATGAATTGTTTCAGTTCACTGTTCAAAAACGTGATTTCCTGGAGCTACAGGTTGAGTTCAAGAGACCGATATACTCAGGTTAAATAAGTGCGATAAAGATAAATATCTAGTGATAACTAGATGATGCCTTCGATCGATCCATTTCATTTGAAGCTTTCGTAGTGAGCATGAATACCTGCCTGAAATCATCGTACGATAACATAACCATGAATAGTCAATGTGCCTGCATTCCACATGACCAGGCACAACCTACTAAGCCTTTTCATTTGCTCAACATGTGAAGCAATTCGATGGGTTGAGATTAACAGACCAGTATATAGAGATTTGATGAAGATTCGACATACAGACGGGAGGGGATAGGCTGAGCATGATTTATAGATTTGTAACGCACATTCAACAGGAAAAAAATTGATATTTGACCAACCTCCATTTCCACAAGAGAACTAATATTTCTCGCAACAGCTTCGACTGTCTCAAATTTATATTCATCCCGGAATCATGGCAACTCAATTTCTATCTCATTATTATCATGGAATTAATTTCCTAACTTCAAAAATGGATACTTTATTCTGCCTAAAATTTGTGAGCAAACACATGGACACGACTAGGTCCAACCTTCTGAATACTCAATAGCATTTTACTTGTCTGTCTTGTGAAGCAATACAATGTGCCCGGCTCACTCCAACTCACAATATTCTCATATACACCGATTCGTGAAACTCAAGTTGTACAGCGATTCATAAGCTCAATCATCTTCATACGTTCATATGTTTATGAATGTTCGCCGATGCACAACAGTCAACGCTGAAGAGTTCCGGAATAAACTTCATAAAAGAAGTATGAAATTTCACCCGCATTTGGAGGAAATTCACAAGTTTAACTAGCATTCAAAGGCGGAATCTTGTAATTATCTCAGTACCACGTCGCTTATATAATTTCTTGTTCTCCCAGTTCTTGTCTAGAAGTATTTGGAACAATGCCTGTACGTGAACTTATGAAGCCATTAATTGAAGGATGCCAAAGAAATTTCATATTCTCAGAATAATAGAATAGGACATGAGGCGTTCGTGACTGTTTTCCTGATTCGGATCTTACTCATTCGTATAAAGAGAAATGTGGATGCGACAAACCATCTTTGATGGTTCCGATATAATGCAAGTCCTATAATTTGTTCGTAATATTGGATGAGATCACGTGATGTTATACCAACGTGTTTACGTTTGAGTTTAGGGAGTTCAAGTTGCGGGTTGAGACACAGCTTGGCGCAAGTTACCGTTTCATCACAAAAGTTAATATTGACTGTGAAAACTGATCAGCAATGACAATAGAAATAAGATTGAAATGAAAGTCATCCTATGTTCAATTATATCTACCGGAGTCCTATATTTAGCAGAACTTTATACTTTTTGTTTCCAAAATTAGTAAGATATGTATGGAAGAGTTTTTTACATGTCAATGATATAGTTATCAAGTGTATAGGTCAATGATTGGAACATAGCCGAAATTTTACCTATTCTAGATAATTTGTATGTACAACAAAAGGTCAGACGTTGAATATATTGGAATGAGTAGGAATTTTTCTATAGTATCAAACAGTATTATAGTGACTATTTCACTCATTCCATTTTTAGTGAGGAAGTTTCCATAGCAACTCTCGTTTCACAGCGATAAAACCATCGACATATACATATGGACTGCGCTTGGCAATGATAAGCGCGGCTAGTGCAGGCGAGAGAGAGGGAAAACAAAAAAGCCGGCTCGGGACGTAAACATACTAGCTACAGTACGCAACGGCCAATAGAAACGCGATAGAGCCGGCCTTTTCGTTTTCCCTCTCTCTCGCCTGTACTAGCCGCGCTTATCATTGCCTCGCGCAGTCTGAGCCTCCAAGGTAGATTTGGAAATATTTCGTCGAAAGAAATACATAGTGAAATTGCCAAACTAGTGCCTTTCAACACAAGAAAAACTAGGACATCTGCATGGAACCAGCTCACGGAATTTCTTCTAAAAAGGAACTATACCTTAGATAGAGAAACGACTCTAGAAAGATTAGCAGAAATATTAGAGGATTATGCTTTCAATATGAAGAAAAAAAACGGAGAAGATTAAAAAGAATCCTCTGTGAAGTCTTTATGGAATACCACGGCACAGATGATTCAAGAAAAGTTTTTCAAGGAATTTGATAGAATGATCGATCCATTCCAAGGTTTAATTCTCAAATCAGCTCGTCTGGCCAGGGATTCAAAGCGCAAAATGTTGCAAACTTCACCAGAAAAAAGGAAATCAAGTTCTAAAGCTAAAGTCTTTGAGAATGGTCAACTGTTACGATGAAGATAAGCCAGATGGGTTGCAAAAGAAATTTTTCTATATGCTCCTTCGAATTGGCTTGGAGAGGCAATGAGGCAGCTAATTGCTCAATTCATTATTTTCAAAAAGAATATGATCTTCTGGAAAACTTCACTGGTCGGGTGGAATATAACCCAATATTCTCCAAAACTTCCCAAGGTGGTTCGAAAAACTTATCGAATAGTAAATGGTTAGTGAGAAATAAAGAAAACAAAGATTCATGTCCTGTTCGCTTATACCTTAAACTCATGGAAAAAAGATCCACAAATCCAAACGTAACAACTGACAGACTTTTTTTGGCTACACATCCAAATTGGGAAAGAGGAATTTGGTACAAAAACATGCCTGTAGGAATAAATTCAATATCGAAATGGACAACAACATCAGCAGATAATATTGGAATTAGCACAAAAAAGTTCAAAATAACAAACCATTCCCATAGAGCATCGGCCATTTCATCATTGGCCAAAAAAGGAGTAAATGAACAAGAGTAAATTACGGGACATTCGAGTGCACACTCCTTAAAATCATATTTACAACTAGATGCAGAACATCATTTAAAACTTATTCAAAATCTTAGAGAGGGCAATCATGAATCTGCCGCCAATCAAAATCATCACAGAACAGAATCAGAAGTATCAAATCTTTCATCAGATGGGATACCGTCTGCTGCAATCGAAAGGAACAATTCCCAAATAATTGACTATTGTAACGAAGCGTCGTTACTAATTAATATTATTGCCCAAGTAAGTCACCTCTACCGAAATAAAGGAATCAAACTTTGTTACACTATGTGTATAAAAACACGACAGCAGAGTGTAGCTCCTGATAAGCGAGTCCGCGTTCCGGCGACATTCTCAATGACATGACGTGTCAACTTCAGAGTATAAAAGGAGGCCGGTCTCCCATCTAAAAATGACTTGCGAGGAGACCACCGTAGCTGAAGCAGTAAACCCGAGATACCGAAAGTAGAGTTTTTCCATTTAATCCGATAAATGGAGAGTAAGTATATTCTCGACTTTGCTAACTAATAATTTTTCCGTAAAGATTCAATTGCCGAATTTACATTTGAATAATTCTAGAAAACAGTCCAGTGTTGACGATTGTTTTTCCGGAATATATTGGGAAACGCCGTACTGTTCATAATTAATTATTATTTTCTGTCACTATTTGAATCTGAGTTTATTTCAATAATTCTAGAAAACAGTCAAGTGTTGACGATTGTTTTCCTGAATAGATAGGGAAGCGCCGTACTGTTCATAATTAGTTATTATTTTCCGTCACTATTTGAATCTGAGTTTATTTCAATAATTCTAGAAAACAGTCAAGTGTTGACGATTGTTTTTCCTGAATATATTTAGAAGAGCTGTTCCGTTCATGATTTAATAATATTTTCCGTGAAGAATCAATTTTTGTTATAATTTTCAATCAAATTCTACGAGACGATTCAGTGTTGACAGTCGTTTCATATGAATGCTATGATGAATACCAGTTTAGTTAACAATGAAGAATTTCCGTGAAGAGATTGAGTTCCATTTCAAGTTAGGGATTCCCCGTGAACAATTTAATAGTAATTTGTTCTTCCGAACACTGATTCCGTATTTCTATTAAACCAAAAGATAAACCGAGGCGTAATAAATTGTCATAAGGAGAGACACAGTAGTACACGGGTGCTTGGTCACCTCTCAAGTAAACAGATTTCCGAGTCGAATTCAGGAAGACGTGTACAATCTGATATTCTCATTTCTTACATCGTGTTAGGGTATATTGACCTAATCGAGATACCAGCTGTTAGTGAGCCTGATAAAAAACTTTCGCGGAATCATTTGGATTTAATAATCGAATAGCGTATATCATATAGGGATGACCGAATATCACTGTCTTATAAATGTTGTCATTTCCAGTGAAAACTCTGTATAGATATTTTGATTGTTGATAATTGTATATAATATTGTAAATAGTTAATGATTTATTTCTGTTGATAAATAGCTACAAAGGTTTGGTCATCATTTTATTCAAGGCAAAGACATTATTCTTCTGTAGGAAGAGCATTTCTCAAATACCAACCACAAAACTAAACTAGAAGAACTCTGACCTTCTTACTTGTAAGAAACCCAGGCAGGTCGGCTAGGGTACATGACCGTACCGTAACCAAAATTAGTCATTTGGGCGGGAGTTGGTTACACTATAACAATTGTAACTTTTACCTCAAAAATTAATTTGAACATGTTCCAATTCATTATTACAAAACATTGTTTGTCCCATGAATCGTTATTTTCTTGACTTTCTCAAATGTGACCATATTACTATTAGACATATTTTGTCGTGAAATAGTCATGTCGAATACCACTCGTGATGAAATTTAAGCAGGTAAAATTTCTCTCTTGTAACATTCAAGTTTGTTGCTTATCGGCAATTCCGTTCATGACATTTTTTCCAAAATCACTCGCCTGACGGCTCGTGATTTTGATACAAATGTCATTCGCGGAATTGCCTAAGCAACAAACTTTCTTATTACAATCGAGAAATTTTGCCGGCAAAACTAAATCTCTAGTGGTATTAAATATGATACAATTCTGATGAAATATTATTTAACAATAATCAATATCTTGGTCAATATACTTTCCGTTCTTGAATAGTCAAATCCGCGGACAGCTAGTCTTGAAAATACTTGGTTTCCGGATGAATTCTGCATGATGCCGACAGAGCGGGAGTATAACTGGGAAGGCCAAAGGTCACTATCTCAGTGCTTACTGCATGGTTTTTCAGGCGGGGGTCTACTTGTGCCATATAAAACCTGCGAAGAAACTATGTAAACAGGTCCATATCTATTTGCACAGACAGCAGCTCTGCTCTGAGAGCTCTCAAGTCACCCAGAGTCACATCAAGACTTGTCATAGAATGCAGAGATACACTAGCTGAACTAGCCAAAAGTAATGAAGTTCAACTCATCTGGGTCCCTGAACACAATGAAGTTGAAGGAAATGAGGCAAGGGTCGTCCAGCGTCCATGTCGGACCGGAGCACATGCTCGCTTTATCAGATTGCGTGAGGGTTCCACCTTCTGGGCAAACTGAGCAGAGAGTGGTATCAATAGTGGCGAGAATTATCACGCATGGAGCAGGCTAAACCTTCATCAAAAAGCATGTGCCTAGACTCTCAAAGAAACTCATTCTCTGAACAGAAGGGATATCAGGGAGATGACTAAAATCCTGACCGGTCACTGTCATTTTAACAAACACCTTCATATCATGGGAATGGCAGATGATCTCATATTTAGGAAACACAAAGAGGTGGAAGAAACTGCTTATCACATCCTGTTGGAATACCTCGACATCCCTCAGGCACCGAACAATCAAAACTGCTCCCAGAAAAACATATGGAAGCCAGCGTTGATGATATTCTGGGTTTCTGGTGGGTCACAAGCCTGCTGGAATAGAGTAGGCTTCTGACCATGGGGCACACAATGGGTCCAACTAAGTATCCCTCAAATGATGATGATGATGATGATGATGATGGCAGACTTGAGGCTTTCTGTAGCGGTACTTATCGTGTGAAAAATTTTCACGCCACACAGTTCACTGCCTTCATTCCGGTGGTTCACTTCGTCCTGGCACCTGACCCTGCCATTGCGTGATCATGCGTGAATGCAGACAGAATCTTCAAGTTACAGAAAAAGGCTATTAGAGAAATTTTAGGTTCATCAAACCGGCTATCTTGTTGAGCTGCATTCAAGGACAATAATATACTTACCCTTACTAGTATATATATATTAGAAGCGTCGTGCTTTGTAAATGAACATCCGGAAGAATTTAAAAAATGTAAAAAAAAACTATTACTTTGATACTCGAAAAAGAGATAATTATGTACCAATGACTACTCATCTTACGTTGGTACAAAAAAATGTAGTTTACTCATTAATGAAAATTTTCAATCATCTTCCTGATGAATTCAAACTTATAACTTCAAAACATGCATTTAAGAAAAAAATAAAATCTCACTTACTAGAAAAATAATTTTATAATCTGAATGAATATTTTGAATGTAGTTTGAACTGATTATCTCCACTTAATATTCCTAACTGTGATTACCCTTAGATTATTCTATAATAATGTTCATATTGAATTAAATATTTAAATGTATAACTGAGATACCATTATTGGTTTCCACTTTTTAATATGTGATTTGTTCTTTTTTCTATAATTTAACTAAATTATTTGATTAACATATATGTAAACTATTGACTCATTCTACGCTGTAATGGCCTAATCGAATAAAGACCTATTCTATTCTATTCTATCCTATTCATGTGCGAAGTGGAACTCTCGAGGATGGGTTTGCAAATGTTGGGGAGGTAATATCCTGAATATTGGCTTAGATTAGTTGTATATTTTAGAATTTTTATCGCTTTGAGAACTTTTGCTATAGAAGTTTGTGGCTTGAGCTAGGATTTTAGTTTTTCCGGAAAGGATTTGATGATTGATGTTGAACTCATATTCTGCAAGTGCAGATCTACTGGTATCATGAAGCATTCTATAGCGCTCATGTTCTTTCACACGGGTACCTGCTTCACCTATTTAGACTTTACCGCAAGAACAGAGAATTATATAAACACCTTTCAAATGAAGAGGAGGAAGATGATGTTTGATAGCTTTAGCTATCAAATCCTTTTCGAGAATCTCAAACTGAGCCCGTAACTTCTATCAGCGAAAAATTTTTGAAAAGATAGAAATTCGAAACATTCAAATAATCTAAACCGAAATTCAGGTTATCACTTTCATAACATTTGATAACCATCCTCAAAAATTCCATTTCGCACATGATCACACAACTGTAAGGCAGGTGCCAGAACGGAGTAATTCACCGGAATAGAGGTAGTAAACTATCTGGCTCAGAGGTTTTTTTGTATCCAGCTTCGTTTTCGAAGAAAAAAATAAAAATTCAGAGTCTCACAGTCACCTTCCAGCAACCATGAGAGGGTATTGAAAACAAACCTATAATAATGGAAACTTTTGCTTATTGAATATGTTGTACCATTGAAGGAAGGTTTCTACATATGAGTGCTTCAGTGCCAGAGTTGCCAAAGCCAGAAAATTTTGAGATCGTAGGTTTTCGTATATTGTCATTCCTAGTAATCTTTCCTATGCGTGCCAAATCGTCTATTCCTGAAAATAACGAGAAGCTATCAGGCAAGTTCGATACCCAGATCAGAGTGTACTTGCAGTGCAATGATACACGGCGACGGAACATCAATCAATTACAACAAACTTTCAAATAGCCTACTAACCTAGTTTTACCAATAATATTCAAAAATTTTGAAAACTAAAAAGTCGAAATTTTAACAAAGTCACCTTGCTGCTTGGAGTTTCTGACCTACGCCGATAAAGAAAAAGAGAAATACGTTAGGTGAACCTTCACTGCCTCGGCCAGAACCGCGGATGCAGATTGAACATTGAATTCGGTATATCAACAGTTAATTCGCTCGCCGCTATGAGCATAATATTAACTTATATGGTTTGGAGGTATCATGCTAAATTTAAATTACATGATGCCTTACTGATTACGACTGCACCGTAACCGATATGTGATATGTGCTTTGGATATGTTATAATTTAATTGGAAGATAGGTGATGGTGTAAGCTAAATTATAGAAGCAGATTTCTTCAGATTTGAGATTTTGCAAATCGCTTAAAGCAGTTGAAATAGGAACTGTGCGATTTTGATTCGCGGTAGTCTTCTTGCAAATTATATTTTTGTCATCCATCTTCAGATTTTTGAATGAAACCCTTATGATAAAAGTACCGAAATTTTTATTTTAAATTTGAATGACGTCGCACTTACGTCATATAGTTACATTAAATCACGGTCGTATATACAGGTCTGGAAACTTGAGGCTGTTTCCTATGTGAGAAGTGAGTCCGCTAGGCGTCATCTGTTGCATAGTACCAAAAGGGTGGCGCATGAGTCGGGGAATGATCTCTGGCACGTATAAGACCTTGTTCTCTGACTGTCATTGTTGACTTGTAAACACAAGGAATACCGGCGTTTTTAGAAAAAAAATTACGAAACCGTACATTGTGCCGAAATGCAAAACGGAGTACAAGAGTGTAAAGCAAGAAACTTATGTTTGTAAAGTGCCGAAAAATCCGGAAATGCGAAAAAAGTGGATGCTTGCGATTCCGGATAGAAATCGTTTTAACGAGGTCTTTTAATTGTGCGAGCATGTATAACGAAAAAAGGGAAGTTATTTTTAAGGTGAGTAATACATTTTGACAAGAGTATCAGTTCTATTCCTCTTTCAAATCAGAATAGTAAATATTGCGTTACGAGAAAAATTAGTTCACATAATAATGTGATTGTTGCCATACTTCGATCCAAGCGCTAGCTGGTGACTGAGCGAGGGACTACGAGTTTGGCAACATGTAAGAGACTCATGTCAAACAAAGAGTTCCCAGACCTGTATGTACGACCGTGCATTGAATGAATTATTCTATGGTTTAATGAAATTTAGGTGCATTTATAGTTTCCCTGACAACACCAAAATCTACATAATATAAAAGGAAAATACCACTTTCCGACTCACTCACAACTAACGTAGGCAATTCCTGAGATTTGTAGAAATTCAACCCCAACGGGGAAAAAAGAAGTCGGTTTACTTTGATGTTTTTGACAGTTTGTAAAATCGCATGAATTACTCATGACAGACAGTTCCATGTATCTTTGTATTTTCACAGTTTACACTGTTCATGACAGACCAAACATAATCCTATAATATGACAACAGGTAACGTTCACATGATAGACAGCTGATACATTGACAGTCACACGTCATTGACAGACCACCCCATAACACAGAAACTCCTGTCAATTCAAATAAGCTTTTAGATGACATCGAGTATAATTCCACGTCTTGATTTTGATGAGTTAGTAATCAGGAACAATGCTCACGACATATAGGCCAGTACCATCAACATATACATATGGACTGCGCGTGGCAATGATAAGCGCGGGTAGTGCCGGCGTAAGAGAGGGCAAAACGAAGAGGACTAATACTGTCTTTATCTATCGGCTCGGGATGTAAACATACTAGCTACAGTCATGTTGCATTCCCATGGCAACGCAGCGGCCAATAGAAACGCGATAGATAAAGAAGATAAAGACAGTATTAGTCCTCTTCGTTTTACCCTCTCTCACGCCGGCACTACCCGCGCTTATCATTGCCACGCACAGTCCATATGTATATGTCGATGGCCAGTACTAATAGGAGCAAATATTAGAAATAAAAAGAATAATTCGTTACGGCAATGTGACAGCGGGATATTGTAGAACATGGTATTGTAAAAGAGGGAAAAATGAATCGTTTTTGCCCTCACCTCAAAATTATTCGACCAAAATGCGAAAAACCAATTTTTCGGTTTTCAAGTTATTGAAATAATAAGTCGTCTGATGATGGTCGTGAGACCGAAACGTACATAAAGACGAAAATATAAAGCATAAGTGTTAATGTGACCTATTTCCCGAGAATTTATATATATTTCATACCTGGGTCAAGAATCTCTATTATAAAAAATAATTCATTGTGAAAAAATTGAAGCAGATCCCTCCTGTTATTATGTAGTAAATATTAACAACATGAAATTCATAAATGCGGTAAAAAAATTCAATATTATTTCGAACATGCTTAAAAAATTATGCATTCCCATAGACGTATTTTTCTCAAATCTTGCTTTCTTCGCAGAGCGTTGTACTTCTTCGCCGTCCAATTCAACAAAACTGAACGATTCTCCAGTGTTTTCGAAAGTTTGATTGAGTACTGTTTCAGTTATAGTACATTGATCTGTTTCCATTTCTTTCGAGTCAGTTTCGTGTATGGAAATTTGTGGAAGTTCAGCATTTGAGCAATTTTCTAAATTAGAACAATTTAAACATATGTCAGAAGGCCTCTGGTTGCGTTCGTATGCTGTCTTTAGTTTCGAAAACAGCTCTTTAAATTTCTCATATTCGCATCCTGCGATTACGAATATACGAATATAGCAGATATAATTTGCTGTCTTAGACATGCATGACATATCAAAACTCGATATATTCAATAACTTAGGAAACAATATTATAGTTTCCATTAACATAAAAAAATTAAAATGATTTTATTAATTAATAACAATTATTCAACGATGAATATGCAAATTACCACGAAAGAACCGATTTTTCGGTTTTTTCAATTATCTCGCCATTTTTCTCATTGCAATATACCTTTTTTTTACCACTTATCAGAAGAAGACGTAATAGTGAGTAAGTGAGCCAAAACAGAACTCTATAGGATGCGTAGTTTTAAGAGGAATCGCAGTCAAAAATTTGTTTTTTTTTTCGTTAAATCAAATTTAACAACAACCTCCAAATATTTCCTCCCAAAAAAATTACTGCCTTTTTGCAATAGATAGAGGTATCTTTTGTCAAAGTAAGAGCTTCATAAAGTTTAATTTGTCAAAGAAAAAAATTAAAAAACCGAAAAATTGGTTTTTCGCATTTTTGTCAAATAATTTGTGGGTTAGGGTGAGAACGGTGGACAAAAAGTTGTAGATCTTTTTATTCCCTACAACTTTTATATTCAACTTTTTTTGATAGAATACACGGTTTAGCCAGAAATCACGAAAAACTGTTTTCAACCCCTAAAAACACACCCCATTCCGCCCGTATAGCAGCTGTCGGTTCGATTTATTTTTCCCTCTTTTACAATATCTTGTTCTACAATATCCCGCTGTCAGATTGCTGTAACGAATTTTTTTTTTTGTTCAAATACTATTTGTACTGGCCTAATATACGTACATCGTAAGTACATTTTCTATGTTTGGTTAATGTTTTATTTGTTTCAACATAAACACATAACGCTGCTGACAAGAAGAATTGAATGGATTCAATTCATTTAAAGGCTGCATTGATTCTCATGGAATCATCAAATATAACTGAAATGAGTATTCGGTTATTGAGGGAATATAAAGTTTTAGGAGACAATATTTTTGAGGTCGTATACCTATATGAAATTTGAATATTCCAAAATGATAATAGCATTTCAATTTTTTGATGGAATTGGAATAATAGTGAATTATCGAGGAATACTGTTCTGCTTAGTTCTCATATTTTAGGAGACGAGCGGTTCATATAGTGAGAAAAATTATCAATGTAATAATTGGTAATAATTGGACATTCTTCCACGTCTATGTATTCCCAATCATTTCCAATGGAGCTGAGGTTCCTAAGGGTCAGGGGAGTTAGTTATGGTTCACAGTTATTTTCTGTAATAGAACTAAAAAGTATGAAGAACTACAACATTGTGAAAAAATGCTATCAAAACTCTTTCCTTATCATTCTTCCCATTATTTCATCTAACCATTTAATACTTTTCTATTTTTAATTTACAGCATAACACTGAATATCTAGAAAACAAAGTATCGAATCGTGAACTTATATACTCACGATCCTTAGCATGAAAGATGTCATAGGTATAGATAGTTGTTTCTGTTTATATATCGTATTTCGTGGTTGTTAACTTCCTTTCAGCTTTTGGATTGGAATATATTTTTGAAAAATGGTTGTTTCCCGGATACGACAGGATGCAAACGACCGGGATAGATGAAGGTATCGATGTGAAATCCAGTACATTAGTTTCAGAAGAATGTAGCTTCCGAATCATGTGAGAATCGAGAGTGAGCTCGACACACTATATTCTTAGGTATTTGCCGTTTATGTCACCGTAATTATCTAAAATATCAATTTCGAATTGGTTGAAGTTCCATCTGATTTGAGTCTGGCAGATGATAATCGATAATGTGAGACTCCATGGGCTGATCCACATAAATAACTAATTTTGACGAGCTTCGGTCGAACAATTTAAATCGACAATTCAACTTTTCTGGCGCATCCACCAAATAGTAAGCCTATTTATTGAATTTGTCTAGATGGACTGCATGATAAACTTTTTATTTGAATGATTTTACAATTCGGTAATCATAATAATATGTGAACTATGAATACAGTTCTTTTTATGGATAAAACACTCACACTTATTATTCCTTTTTTGACATTTTTCCTGTAAGTAGTTTTATTACTACTCAAAAACGAAGAATCAACTCTCGCTTGATGCAAATGCTATCATGCTATTACCAACGCCCCACATTTCGTAACATCATGTTATATTCTATATTTTAATGCTGTCCTCAAAATGTCCCCAGCCTTGGGAAGTTTGGCTTTCTACATCATTCTTTGGCAGTGGGCATATTTTTGAAACAACTCTCTGGATCAAACCCTTTGATGTAATAACAGTTGCTACTCTAGCATTCTCGTCAGGACCCACTATTAGTTCGTGAATTCGCTCAAGCTGCCAGTTAAATGGAGGAACGTTATCTTCTTTCAACAACACTAGGTTTCCTGCTTGTAAATTCCTTGTCGGCTGTATACATTTATTCCTCTGTTGAAGTTATGCAAGATAGTTACGGCTTCAGCTTTTCGAGAAATTTAATAGTAATTTTTCGGAATACTGGTAATAAGACAGTCATGAATCAGGTGAGTATGCATCTTTAGGCTCAGGTAATGCAGTTACCGGAGATTCCTGATGAACATTGACCATGAAAATATTCAATAGAAAAGAGAGAGATTGCACTCCTTCCTACGATGTTTCAGAGAACATTCGTAGATATCACATCACCAATCAGGCGAATAGCTCTGTTCTTATAACTTCAGCATATGTTTGGGCTCTTAACTTCAACCCTGGGAGCTATTTGGGTGTAACGTAGCTCATGGCAAGGGATAGAAAATCAAGTTTTTGTAAAGCGGTCTCCGCAATGGATTCCGCATGATCTCCCATGAAAGAGTGCTGTTTGTTTCACCGAGATATCGTATGAAGGATTAATTGTACCTGACATCATCATATTATGTTTTGATGTATGGCGATGAGATAATGCAATGCTGTGATTCTTCAGACACTTCTCGATTATTCTATTTATAGAAGCTCAATGGAGTAAAGGAAACCATAAACCATAAATTTTATGGAAACTTTGACTTTGGCAGCAGATCAAAATGAACTCGGATACCACATTAATAATCAAAAACTGAGTAGGCAAGTGAGTTATCATCATCTTACTGGAACTCACTAGAATTTGCTGCTACTAGAAAAAGTAATGATTTAGTAGATCTCGTACTCACCTTTTACATTCTCAGTAGCATGCACTGAACTGATTTTCCTATGATTTTTGTTAGCGAAACGAATCATCACCACTTTCGAATAATACATTGAGTTAACTACCGCCACTTATCAGAAAAATAAATGAAGTGTGAAAGTCATTATAGTCTTATATATCGTGACAAAAATTGACTTTTCAGATTACCTGGAATACTCAATCCCATGGATAATGAATTCTTTTATATAGCAATTCATTATAAATTATTATTCCTCGCATATTGTCAGGCTAGGAATAGAAAATTTCATATCCCTCACCATCAAATCACCGTTATCTGTAGAACTATGATGCAATAAAATCTGTTCTAGGACCATTGCTTCAAAACAAACAGTATACTGTCGTTGGCAGGGGCATTCATGTCTGGAGGCAAGAACAGAATATGGTGAATCCACACGGGGAGGTCCCTCCTAATACTGTTGCCATCGGTAGTCATTTGCCTAAAATGGTCTTCTGTCTGCGCACAATAAGGCTGATGTCAATACCAACAAGGCTATGGGGACAGATAGAATTCCACCTTTCGTTCTAAGGCTTGTACGCCAGAATTACGACCAGTTCCTCTCAGGTTGCTTACCCTTTCATACAAACTTCCTGCTGGAAGACAGGTAGAGTTCAACCAATTCCGGAAAAAGAAGGAAAGGAGATATTTGCTAACAATTAAAGATCTATTGCTCCAATATTTGTGATCTCTGAAGTGGAGGAAAAAGCAATCAACATCGATCTCATCTAATATCTATAGAGCTCCAAAATCGTGAATGATCGCCAATATGACTTTCGTCGGCAGAGATCAACAGGAGACTTGCTTGCCAACATAACACATGTATGGCAGAAATTTATTGAAAAATATGGGGGATCTCTAGCTATCGCATTAAATCTCCTCAAACAATTTGACCGAGTCTGGCACCAAGGCCTTCTTGGGAAACTTCCGTCATATGGGTTCCCGCCTCGACATTTTTGCTTACTAACGAGTTTCAGCTAAGATGGATCACTCCACGTTGTGGTTGACGAAGTATCCTCCGAAACGATGGCTATCAATCCTCAGGTATATGTCTTGATATCTGTTTCAGCTTTATATGAACGATCTGATGGAAATGACTATCCGTTCCGTCCGTCATTCCTTCCGGATAGGTCACTCCATCTGATGGACGACGGAGTATCCTCAGACACACCTGTTTGTCCACAGCTTTGCAGATGATGATATAATTCATACCGCTTTCTCGAGTCCCTATTCCATCCAATAAAGCCATGGGAGCGAGACAGAGACAGTTAATGTAGATCTGGCAACGATTTAGAAATGGGGATTTGATAATTCAGTACTGTTTAATGCAACCAAAATTCAAACTTGCATCTTCTCCAGGAAGGTGAATCCCACAATCCCTAATATGATGATATTAGGTACAAAAATTCCTACGAAGTTATCTATATCCATGCTCGGGATCAAAACTAACAGCACCCTCTCATGGGATGATCATGCAAGGTCCATTGCCAAGACCTTTTGACGAAAACTTGGTTTTCTATTCCACACCACCAGCTACTTTTCATCAAAGCAGCACACAGTTTCAACTTGTCCTGGAGTACTGTTCACATGAAGTTCGGTTCACAAACATACGCTGAAGCTCTTGGATTCTCTCCAGAAGAGAGCTAGTCGTGTGATTGATGTTGCTACTCTCACGAATTCCTTGACCTCTCTAGAACATCGTAGAAAGGTTGGCGATCTCTCCCTTATCTATGGATATTTTGATGACCGGTGTTCCTCAGAAATCTTGTTGTTGGATAAACTCCAGGTAGGTGGACTAGACGAGCTCAAGCTAGTCACCCTTCCATTGTCAAGTTCGAGACTATTGTGGTTTTTCCTTGTGCTTATATCTCCAAACCTCCATGAAAAATTCAAATGCGAATTTCCTCTTCCAACATTCCACCACTAGTTCACACGATGTTCTTCGAACATTATAGGTTTTCCTCTCATGTAGTCAAAGTACAGAAAAAACCAATTACTTTAAATAATAAATAGGTTCAGACATACTTGAGTATGTCTGTATTCACAAAATGTGATCTGGCTTATTGTTTATTGTTCTATTTTCTGTTTATTGATGATTATCGGTCTCGTAATCCATTCCAACATCATCAGTTTACGATCTTTGTTAGCAGTATGAAATATCTTTGAATTATTCATGTTACACTCTCATGATATGTATGCATTAGATGATGATATGATTTGTTACATTCGAATTGTGTTTCTGCAATCTAAGAGCTTGTATATGTCCCTGTAATATAATTTCGGAGCTGCTTCCTGTTTGTTCTACATATGATATGGTGCAGTTCGCAAAGTCTATTTCATAAATTCTCCAGCTATATTCAGCTTGTTATTTATAAGGGCCTTTCCGATTGTATCAGCTCCCCTCTAGTCAAGTGTCCTAAGTTTGTTAGCCAAGGTAAGACTTATATACCTTTAGGAATGTTATTTGTACCCATCTTTTGGTCTCATTCTCAGACTTACTCCAGGTATCTGCGTGAATGATTTATCTCATTAGTTTATTTTAAGTTCTTTCATAAATTTTATCCTACTTCCTGGGAGTATACCCATTATTCTTAGCTATGAGCTTGATGCAACTAAGCTCTGATGAATTCCTAGAGTCAGAAATCCCAGAAAATGAGGTGACTTATTTTGAATTCAATGGGAATTTCCATCAAACCGATGAAACTTCACCCATGGGTTCACCATTATCAGGATTCATAAATATTCGTTATTCTCAAACGAACATCATGATATAATACCTTCATCGTCATGTTCGAATAGGATACTCGAAATATTTTTAAATAAATTGAATAACATCAACAACAAGATGCAAATTATACAGAAATAAAAGGGAAGTTGCATACATCTTCTTGTTTCAGAATTCACAACAAAGGAAAATAGATAAGCAATAAATATACCGAATGCAGATATTCTGTAATGCTGATGTACCATTGAACTGTAACCACTTGGACAACACCAAATATTCAGTAGGAAGTTGAATGATTTATTAGATATCAAAGGTCCCCAAGGTCCTCATGTCTGGAGAAAATCATTTGTCAGAACTTAGTTGCATTAAAATCGTAGCTGAGAATAATATGTATCCTTCTAGGATGATAGACAAAATTCACAATAGAACTTGAATAACACTGATGAGAAAGCTAATTTACCAAGCTATCTGGATAACGACACATAAAGATGAGTCGAAATATCATTTCTAGGGCATGTGACCTTTAAGTTGGTGAACGGATTCAAGAAACTTCACTGCAGTGTAGCTCACACCATCTGGAAGACTTTTATAAATGATAATTTGAACATAGACAGCCACAATGATTCAGGAATATTCAAAATAGACTGCGAGATCTGCACCAAATCGTGTATAGGAAAATGAGAATGGAGCGCCCCAAAAATGTCCTGAATGTGAAAGGGAAAATATTCGAAAAAATCCTCACAACCTGCCTAAGGTCTCACGTAAAAACGAACCAATTTCTCACCAATTTCTCCCCAATTTCCAGCATGGTACTGAACCCTACCTGAATAAATTTTTGAATAACTTTGGTTATATATTACATCTTATCTGTACTATCCCAATTGAGAAATAACCCAAAACACTACGAGTGGTGAGTAAAATATACAACTCAGTGGCCACTTCGAGCCATCTCGAGAACTTCGACCCTTGGAAATTATTACTTCACTGGAATTTCCCTGGAACAGGCATTCGAATGAGCTCTCCGTCACAGAAAACTCTTCCGGGGAGGAAGACTCGTAACCAAAAGCTGGAGCTTGAGACAAAGTACCGAAAAAGCGGGTTACACAGTGGATATTACAGCTGCTATTACTAATACAACATTCAAAGTTTACATACTCACATTCAATGGGTACCTTCTCATCGGAGGTGTTATTTCGTCTGATCATTCAGTATCAATGTGTTTTCGATCTCCGATTAATAATTGAGTTTTTGTTTCTTCCGCAATTTATTCCAATAACACTTACACACACACAGAGGTCCTGTTTTTTTCCCGTTATACATTCTTAGATCGGAATCAATCCTATTTGAATGACATATCGTAGATATTGTTCTAGTTCATAGGCAAGGTAGTTCATTAAATTATGGTAGTAATTACCAGATAAAAAGAATTGTTTATCATCGACAGTTTTGCCGCTTGCGATTATTAACCAGTATTTTTATAAATTTCTGATGTACTTGACGACGATGTATTCATTGAAGGCTTTAACGTGAATTCGAATGTAAATTTGGTTTATGTGGAGAGCTTTACGGGAAATCTGCATCAACCTCTCACTTGAACAACTTAATCGTTTCCAACAGAGCTAAAGCTTTGACACCGACCCTACACATCCACATTGATGTTATGTTAGCCGTTCCAAAATCGTGTCTGAGTTTCATGCATTCTACTGGAACACTATAGCAACTCGTTATAAGGACGTTTCGATACAAATTCATCAGATTTGTCAAACTCTCGATCTTGAATTATGAATAGTTGGTGATGAGGAGGTTGGGCGCGAGCATCCTTAATACGTCGAAAATGTATTTCGTGGAGAAGATTCACTGCGCTTCTCAATAGAACGAAAATAGAGGGCATCAAGGGAGAATGTACCATCTGAAAATGAATAACATCACCAGTCTTAGGAAAATAAAATACAATAATTCATTTACCTACATAAACTTCCATAAGCAGTTTAAAATAGATGAACATAAATTCAGAGCGCTCGTATGGATATTTCGAGGTCTCTATTGGATATCAGATCAATATTGGAATATGAATCAACAAGTTTCTTTAGGCATGGCGTACTTGAGGGGAAGGCGCATAAGTTTCTTGATGTGGCCCAATTTTCCTTAAGTACTGCCGACGTTGCAGAGGGACTCATGCATATAACAGAGATGCTGATTGTACGAATGGTATAGAATATGTATATTTTCCCGATAGAATCCTCTAGAAGAAAAAATAGCTATGTTCTTGAGACACTCTCCACATTTAGTGTGAACTAACCATATGTCTGGATGGAATTTTGGGAAATTACTCTCTTTCAGAAAGCAACGTATCTGGATACTTTTCACGATGACCATGTCATACCGTACGTACTTAGAAATGACAACTTTGAGTTTTCAGAATAGGAAGGAACTTCGAGTTTATCTACCGTAGAAAATACCAAAAAGATACAATGATTCAGTTTTAGTTTATATTCCAGTAAATACTGAATTATTCAAAAAATCTTACTTGTTCTATTCTAGAGTGAGGCTAATACGGATGCAATAAAAGTTTACTGTATCAAGTATGCGTGCTATTTTCATTTCCACGAAACGTTCCTTGCTCGGTTAAGGATCACAATTTCAAACAATTATACATAAAATATACTTCCACAAATTCACTTACTCAAAAATCTACCAGACATGGGCAGCTAGAAGTTGACTTACCTGAAACAAAACACAAAACAATTAACTCATGCTAATTTTCATAATTTTATTCCTAAAACAAAAGCTGTCAACCAATATAGCCTAAAATGTCTTGAATTCCTTGCATGATATACATCACGAATCGTATCTAAAATTAGAATGGCATTACGTGAGAATCGAATGAAAAAAATGCTCAGGTTCACTTATTAAATTTATCGACGAAATTGTATTAGGTACCAAACTACTTTAGATTTTCACAGAATATAGATATGATCTCTGAATTTACTGGGTTTCAAATTCGATGTCGTTCTTTCAAACGTTTCCGACTCATTGATTGAGTGGTCTGTCGAAATACTTGACGCTCGTGGCTCCCTCTATAAGTTGAGAGAACTAGATTTGTCAGACCTCTGGCTTTGTGTGCCAAAGCCGATTTCTTTTGCAATACTTACTGATTAATTACCATGAATTTGTAGCTTACTATAATAGTCTATCCACTCCCAAGATAGAGAACACGTATGCTGCGTTCACGTGAATAGAATACTCACATCAGTCACATCGCGGTTTGAAATGCTGACCAGCTTAGAAGAAGCATGCAATTTTGTTACACTAGGAAATTTCCTCAAATGGATTCTTACGGTATCTTATTGGTTTCTGCCTAGACCGATTGCGGCGCGCGCTCTTTATCGGCTCATCGTTACCGGCTCAACCAAAAGACGGCGTAAGCGTAGGTTGATTCTTTAGGCATACCCACTCACTCCGTCTCAAACTTTCGGGCATGCGCAGCGTACTGACCGACCTCCTAGTATAAGTTAAGATCGTCTGGGCGTTCAAGGTAGAGATATCCACTGTCTTATACACACAATAATTTTTTTCCATTTCAAATTTCGATGCAAAATATTTGGGAAGATATCAATTCCCCTCTACATCTAAGACCGAACAGTTTGGACGCAAATATTTTTTTTTCTGAAATCATTTTTTTTCGGAATCTCTATATAAGCGTTTACTTCATGCAGTAACATTCAATAAAAGGTAGGACATGTAAATCTATGAAGCAATTTCCATCGAATATTTGTGTGTAGTGCGTGTCGAGGCTATATATCAATATACAGGTGAGTGTGACTTCCGGAACGGAAATGAAAGGTATCGAGAGCTCCTACATTATGTGCGTTCTACACTTGCACAGTATCGGAATTTACCCAATATGTATGAATTTGCTATTTATCTAAATCGCATCATATCTCTCTCATTCTCAGAAACTGAAATAATACTGAGACATATGATACTGTTTCGGGAACAGAAATCCTCATCGAAATATGAACCATTCGTTTCAATCCTTCCCAATACAAAACATCTAGTTTAACGCATCATGACTTTGAAAATACCTCAAGCTATTTGTTTGTTTGTGATTTGATACTTATGATGTGTTCCTCATTTAATCAGTTGATATGATACATGATTATAGTATATTTTCGCCTACCACATATGTATACGACCATATTGACCCTATAAATTTGACTGGAAGTGATCTTCATCGCCACTATGGCCGCTATACTCACGATAACACGATTTTATAGGTTTTCATAATATAGATGCCTTCAATTGACGTTTGCGATACTTTGACATTTCACATATTCCTCAATCAAACGTCCGTTGAAATAAAAACACTTCACAAAAGTGTGAGTTAACGAATTTTTTATCTAATGATTGACGAAAAGCTGTTGTGTGTCACACATCCAGAATACTCATCAGCAGTCATTTTCTGCTCTTGTGACCCAATAACCGCGCCGGCATTGTTTACAATAATTTTAAACTAAATGACATTCGTTCATTCTCTGACAGTCAATCAGCCATGGCCAACTAGATTCATCAAACTTAAAAACGGCTGCTCGACAAAGGTGGAAGGAAAACTAGTATTTTGTAAATAAATCGAAAACGAAAATATTTACGTACAGAGAACCAAACACAAAGTTGCTCTATTATCATTAAAATAATGGTTTTACATCATTAAATGTTCGGAAAACTTGAAATCCGATTTATTATTAAAGAAACTACGCCTACAATGTTCTTTGTTTCTTTTTTGTCTGAATTTGCTGAAATCCCTAGAAATAAATAAATATGGGAAGTTCGATATCCTATTGAACGATCAACAAATAGTAGGCAGGGAGTCACTTGGGGCGGCCAGACAGCGAGCTTTATCAGATGTAGGCAACCAGTAGCAACCATGTTAGATTATATAGCATTCAAGAATAGAGCAATTTTTGTGATTGACTGTTCAAAACAAAAACGATGCTATAAAGTCATCAACAGTTGACGTCAAACTAGAGATGGAAAGTTTCCTGAATTTCCCCAAAAACACCAGGGCTTATTGCATCATCATTAACGATCGTATAATGGAGTATTCTCCAATTACAGGATCAGTTCGGAGTTTAGTGTGAAGAACCATGAATCTGTTATTATTTTAATTCTAAATGTATTTTTCTAAATAAATGTTATTATTATTATTTTTTGGTATTTTATTTCTCTCACTTTCCCGCAAGACATCACAATAATGAACGAGCCGTTTGGTAAAGTACAGTCCCTTGGATCAACCCATCTGGATTGTAATCTAAAATTTAAATATCGCTTCAGGTCTAGAAACAAAAATGTATGCAACTATCTAATTAATAAATATAAAAGTGATTCAGATTATTATGTTATCTTTTCAATTATTATAATATGTAGTACCTAGTGGTTATAAGACAGTTTGCGGTAAATATTCTCTCTTATCTCGAGTGTTGAAGCCGATAAAGTTGTCACATTCAGAATAGCGAATATGAAAATAATAAATAACCTATCAATTCGTTGAAGCTTCTTTCTTCATGTGGGTTATCAATCTCAAACTTGAAGAATCTCAAATAAATCTACAGGTAGTAATAGTCAAACATATTCATTTAGCACCGACCAACACACAGGCCCTCGTAGGCTCGCAAATGATAACAATGTTGCATACAAAATAGCTCTAGGCAATAAGCCGTTACATGGGAGATATCGATATTCTCAAATAAAAGGTAATAAAAGTGGGGTAATTTCTACAGCAGATATTTAACCTCAAAGATTCATCTGTTCAATGTTTGAGTCCTCATCGAACCATCATAGTTCGTGAACGATGATGCCAGGCTGTTGAATCACGTGCTAAACAAGTGTCTGAATGTTGATAATGATCGCTTATGAAGAAGATACTATAGCTCTACTCAATATTCAGACTTTTATGAAGCATGTGTTTGAATGTCATATAGATTAGCACTTATGAAGATATTCATATGATTATGTAAACCCGTGAACAAAAATGTGTTTATCATTATAATCTTTTACGCGAACGTATGGAGTTTGTAAAAGTCGTGCTCGTGAAGGAAAATGTACAGATTGCTAATGGAGATATTTATATAATTATTATTGGTATTTTATTCCTCATCAGCCCATCATAGTTCGTGAACGATGGTGACAGGCTGTTGAATCACGTGCTAAACAAGTGTCTGAATGTTGATAATGATCGCTTATGAAGAAGATACTATAGCTCTACTCAATATTCAGACTTTTATGAAGCATGTGTTTGAATGTCATATAGATTAGCGCTTATGAAGATATTCATATGATTATTATCATTATCCACATCTATTCCTCATCATAGTTCTACCTCTTGGGGTGGTTGGGGAAATGAGTTCGATCTCTGTAAAACTCCCTCGCATATATGTTTCCCATTGAAATTGATTGAATTTTATAAAAAGCTAACTATCCTATGAAGAAATGTGTGTCGATGAAAAATGTTTTATTAGTATATTTTTGCATACTGAAAAAATTATATTAGCACATCTATATGTTTAAGATGATTAAAAATGTATTTTGTTATATAGCAATCGAGCTGTACAGACAGTTCGTGATGCGTAACACCGCTTCGTCTAGATTCTGTATAGGTATTGGGCTACACCCAGCAGCAGCTAGATTTCGGATCATATTATGCGATTTACAATCAATATGATTCGAATATATACATACTACATGTGTGATTTAAAATAAAGTATTCTCATCATGTTTGAAGGTGATCGGCGTATCTTTCTTATCTCTCGAACCAGCTGTAGCTCTACCGCAAAATATGATAGTGAATATTGTTCAACCTGCGACGTAAACTTATTTGATTTATATCGGATAATTTATGAAACATACATGAATGAATATTATAGCGAATTATGTTTACTTCGGAACTAATTTTGGAAAAACATTTTATATATTCATATTACTTTCGGATAACTTATGAAACTACTTTAACATTGAAGGATCGCGCGCATCATTACGATAATTCCAAGTTGAATAAGATGATTTAATAGTTATTTCTGCAAACGCTTCATAATATCGCTATTATGAGAAGCAGCATTTTTGTAAACTATCACATGTTAGATGTTATGGCCCTTATTGAAGACTTGTGGGGGCAGACAATGCGCCGTGTACGATATCGTTATAACTCAGACAAAACCCTGCGACTAACGGCATGTACAAACAACCTCACATTTCATTGAAGACTCCTGCAAGGTAGATACCTCGCTGAAGACCTGCGTGATAGACATCATTATACCTGCACACTCTGTATAACCTCACATACACACCTGTCTCGTTGGAGATCGCGTGAGCTTCATTCAAATTCACATGACTAACGTCATACATAAACAATCTGTATAACCTCACATTCCATACCCATTGAAGTCTCCCAACTCCATTTTGTATACTAAAAATAATTTCCATATATGTTTAAGATGATTGAAAGTAATTTCCTTATAAACATCGCGTTTGAGAAATGCAGAAGAAGATATCATTTCCACAATGTATAACATTCCATCTATACACCCACTCCGATGAAGGAGCAGCAGCCCTCCCATGATACCTCCGATGAATACCCGCCTCTTTCAAAAATCACGTGACTGACAGCATACATAAACAGCGCCATTATAACTCTTTCAAAACCCCTATGGCTAGCGCTATGAAGTCTCACATGCCATACCTCGCTGTAGGCTACGTGACATACCTGCATGACTGATGTCATGTAAAAACAAATTACCTGCATCATATAGACTGCAATATACTCGCACTTATCACTCAGACCGGATACCCTGCGGTTATATCTACAACATTAAAATCGCTTGTTCTCAATTCCTCCATAGCTGAGCGGTTAAGGAGCTGACTTTGGATTTCATTTCTCGGGTTCGATTCCCGTGTGTAGAAAAAAAATATTTTGATGCTGCTTTACATTGAAGTTCTCCCTAACCTCACATATTGCTTGCTGTCTACCTTGAACGATCAAGCCCTAGCCGTCTACCCGGTAACACCTAGATGTTAGAGGCGAGACCACACCCTAGAGGTCACACCATCTACCCCAGCTACCGCGCATGCGCTACTGGTTGCCTACATCTGATAAGGCTCGCTGTCTGGCCGCCCCAAGTGACTCCCTGCCTACTACAAATACTTTATAATTCTCCCTTGTTAAATTTGTATAATTAAGTTTTTCGGTTTAACACCAGTTTATCGTTCAATCACTCAATGGCTTAGACCTAATAAGGAAAAATTCCAATAACCATCTATCCTGAGATTATTATTAAAGTTATATATTAAGTAGCTCTTCTGTAGTAAGTTATTCCTGTGTAATATTTGTTTGAAGAAGCTACGGTATTATTGAGACTATAGATTCCATACCGTTCTTCAGTTACAACGATAGAAGCCAATCGATTTGAGAGCCGCATGGCTGTCATAGAAAAATTTTACCTACCTGCGAACACATTGCTTTTGTTCTAGCTCACGTACACACAACTAGCTGCATCATTGGTAATCTCCAAAGCATTTGACCGAGTTTGCCACCAGAGTCTTCTTGGGGAACTTCCGTCATATGGCTTGCAGCTTCAACTTTGTCGCTCACTATAGAGTTTTCTCTCAGATAGATCACTTTACGTGGTGGTTGCCAGAGTATCCGCTGATACAATGACAATCAACGGTGGTGTTCTACAGGAATCTGTCTTGGCACAACTCCGTTTCTGCTCCAAATCAACGATCTACTGGAAGTGACCAAATGTCCCGTTCACAGCTTTGCAGATGATGGTACACTTCCTACCACTTCCTCATCTAGAGCCCCTATACCAATCTGACCAAAAGTTAGAAACGGGAATCTAATAATTCAGTAGAGTTTCATGCAACCAAAACTGAAGCTTGCGTCTTCTCTAGGAAAGCGGATCCCACAATCCTTAATATGATGTCAGGAACAAATATTCCTATGGAGTCTTCCATAACAATGTAAGGGATCACCACCAATAGCACCCTCTCATAGTACGATCATGTCAAATGTATTGCGAAAACCGCTTCACAAAAACGTAGTCTTCTATATCATGGAAAGAGCAACTTTACATCCCAGCAGCTTCTCATAATCTAGATTAGATTCCACCTGTCCTGGAATACTATTCACACATTTGGAATTCGGCTCTCAAACATACGCTGGAGCTTTTGGATTCTGGCATATATTTCTGCTTGAGGAATGATTGTATCAGCACCGATACTAGCAGATCCTGTAGTCCACGGAAAGCAACTACATATTCCGCCACCCACTCCATGGAGATTTTTTGGAGCTGCCTCCGAATCAACAGATGTCCGATTCACTTCTGTGCTGATGATGTTGAAGATGAAATTACAAACTCTGTGAGTGCGCCACAGATACTTCCCCTCCTCAGAATATGATGCGACAAAATCACAAGGAGAGACATGGCCGCAGGTTAATAGTGTCAAATGTGACAAAATATATTGACATTGAAAGTGAAAGACTTGAGTAATGTCTATTGACCATAAGTCATACCTCCCACCATTAATAGTTGATACATACTCCTAGCGGCGAGTGAATTAACTGTTGATATACAGAATGCCATGTTCAATCTGCATCGGGGGTTCTGGTCAAGATGATAAAGCCTCCGGTAATGCCTTTTGTTGCCCGGTTTCGAAATTCCATGCGGGAACGGCTGTCGCAGGCTAGTTAATTAAAATTTTCGCGGATTAGTTTTTTAAATGTACTAGCTATTTTGAAATGTGATTGATTGATGTTTCTTCGTTGTTTTCACCTGATTTCTCTTGCCCTTGGACACATTTATCGATAAAGTGCATGTTCACTCGGGGGAGACTTTTGTTTTATAACATCTCGTATGTATCGAGTGTTGTTAATGTAAAGTGATTGAATTATAAATTAGATGTAGAAAGGGAAAATTGTTATTTGAATATCAATAAGTTGAGCATTGACGTGGAAAGAGGGCCAAAATATAATAATGAATTTGGTATAAATGTGTTTCCTCTCTAATAAAATTCTCAAACTTTTTAGGCGAGTTCTTAAGAACAGTGTCAATTATTCTACAAAATGAGATTGACTAATTTTGATAATACGTTGCCTTTTGAGTAATAATGGTGATGATTACCTTGAGTAAAAATGGTTCCTGAATGACTCAAATATGTAATTCTATGAATTTAATATCAATATTTTCGAGAGCGGATTAACATTGTTCTCAGTTGAGTGTATTCGAACCAAGAAAAATGAGTCTTTCTATTTATCTTGAATACTTGAAACGTAAGAATGTTATTGTGAAAATTATTGAAGATAGTGAACATAAGATGCCAAATTTGACGTATCAAATGAGAAAAAGGATTCACTCTATAAATTTTGAGTGTGCCCTATCACCAACAATTATCATAATTACTAGTTGTATAGCATGAATAAATAATTTTGAATGATGAAAAAAAATACTAGTTTAATTCTTCACCATTTAAAGTTCTAATTCGGTTATGATATATGTTTGTTTGAATGTTTAGGTTTTAATTGATGGTTAAATTTGAATGAGTAGAAAGTAAAATTAAATTGTTATACCAAAATTGTCTAAGAAATATTCGTCTATATCTCCTTGTAACTCCATTCCATCAATGTCGTATGGAGCATTCACCGAAATTAAAATTGAAAAACGACAAATGAAATGTTGTAGTCCAAAATGAAATTCCAAATTGGCAAGGGGTTAGTAATATATTTGCAAGGGTACCCAAAATTCTCAGGGGTATCTGAATTGAAATGTCCTGGATAACGTCGTCCAGTTTACTGAAATATAATGGTGCTCTCCTTCGGAGGTCTCCAAATAGTATACATCATGGTGCCGGTAGCGCTACAGTCGGGGTCACCAAATATCATATATTGACATCAAAATTTGATTTGCAATGACATTTTATTCAAGATAATTATGAAATTAAGGAGAACATGTGTTAATAAGTTGTTGATTTATAATTATTATTCGTCGTTTTTATAAACGAGTTATGATATAAGCAATACAACATGGCTAACTAAAAATTTTATTTTAAAACGATATAGAATCTGTATCGTGAATAACACAATCGTAGATTAAATAATAAAACAAATTCTATGAATGCGTATGAACGAAATCACACACGCCACAGGTGAAGTGTATGGTATAATCGTCATCTACTTTATTTAATTGTTCTTCGGAGCATCTGTATATGGTACAGATTGGTGAATCCAAACTAGTGGAATTCATACGTCTGCAACTTCACAATAAAGCATTACCTGCTCATAGCTCAAGAAGTTGATCGGAGACAAAACCTCAACCAAAATGATTTGTTAGGTGTTTGGATAACTTCCATTTACCCTCCTGATGCACACGACATAACGTCTTGATAAGAAGCAAGATAATGTACATCAATGTAACGAAACATTCCATATTCTAAAGCAAGTTTACATACGAAATTCGTTCAGAATTTAATCATGCTGCAGTGATCCAATCTTGAATTTTATACCACGAGACATACAGAAAATTACTTTGCGATATCTTATTAACATAAACTTACATGAATATCTTCGTAGAACAGAAAAGTTCGTAATTAATTAATATAAATTTATTTTTCTCATAGTTATATACATGATATGATAATACTTCACTTGAATAAAGATATTAATACAGTATATCTCAAATGCCTGTTCTTTCACAGACCAACGTTTCAACATAATATGTTCAAATTCTGAACAGATGGATAGAAAATACGGGTATATTCGTGAATAATACGATCTACAGATCAAAGTAAGTCTTGTTTGTCCTAGAGTTGGATCACAAGTTTTCATCCCTATAGATATACAATTTGGCCTTGGGTTTACACTCGGAAGATGGTGCTTATCATTCATTGCTTTAGAGGTTATCGGATAATTTTTATCGAACATTTTATAAACTAAATTTGCCCAAGAGAAGATTTCAAATCAGAAATGTTTCTTTGACAGACGGTCAATTGGGCCGTCATTCTCATCTCTAATTCCATCACAAGAGCTTCTAGGTAGGCTGAGTAGACGAACTCAAGCTGTTCACACCTCCATTGACAAGCTCGAGACCTGCCGATTTCCTACCAGGCTTGGAGAAATATTAACAAAGAAAAAGGTAGATGAGCAAAGTGAAAGGATACCGTTAGTACTCGGATATGACCCATGCCTAATCGCTCAACGGTTGTAAAAGTCTGAATAGTAATATGTTATTTCCTTTCAAAGCTCTTGAAATCTCAAAATAATGTGCTCTTGAAGCTAATAATGAAATCTTAAAGTGATAAATACAAAAATATGAGAAATAATCCTAAAACTCGGCGGAATTCTCGTATAGTATTCAGAACAATGCTGGTATTCTGTGACGTCACATTTCGACGTTTGCTGTCTGTAATTCATAGCATGCTATGCCTTATATGATGATTATTGTTATTATTGTTGTTATCAACAAAACGTTCGGTTTCCAAATCGATATGGTAATGTATGTTATACATACTACGGAATCCATATTCTGAAGAGACAGAAAGTCTGTGGCATGTAGCCTTCAACACAGCCTATCTATATCCTCCCATAATATATGGAAGATAGAAATTGTTGATATTTAACACCAAATTCATCCATCATAATCCACCTCAACTCGATTCAAACGAATTAATGACGAATGGTCGCATTATGTGACCACAAGAACTTGAAAATGGCTTGCGAAATGACCATTGAAAAGAGATTGCATTCGTTATTCATCACTATTCTATTTGATAGAAACAATATTATCAAGTATTCCATGTTGTTATTTGCCATTTCAGAGGTATTACGAACGAGTATTAAGCAATTTCCAAATTATAATATAATATAGGACATTATGGGAAGGGGAAATTTGAACAATTAAATTCGATTAGTAAACAAATTATTGCAACGAAATTCATAGATATCCAGGAATAAGTTGAGAATCAAAGCACTAATTGATAGTATAGGAGGTAATGGAATTAGTTCCTGAAAATGATAGTCATATCCAAAGCAATCCAAGACCTCAATATAACCTTGAAACATTAATTACAAATCTTGAATAGTAGACTTCCGCGGATAGCTAATTTTGAAAATTCTTGGCTTCCAGATCGATTCCGCTCCACAATAGCGTTACTTGATGACGACGTTTTGCCAAAAATCACAGGTGGCATCTTCAGGGCAGGCCTGAGGCTTGAACTCAGTTTCAGTTTCATCGTGTGAGCCAGCAGTGGGGTGTTGAAGAGGAGATAGGCATTCGAATTTTTTTTGAAGGTTTGGAGATTATAGGCATGGGGAAGGATCTCACTGGGTATAGAGTTCCACAACTTCGCTGTTCGATGGAGAAATGAAGTCTGATAGGAAGAAGATCGGCAGGACTCGAGCTTAACAATGAAGGCGTGGCTAGTTTGAGTTCGTATATTTCGCCTATCTAGAATCTCTCGTGGTAGAACAACAGACGAGATTTCTGATGAACCCCGACCATGGAAATATTTATGGAAAAGGGAGGGATCTGTTACCTTTCTTACGTTATAGAGAGGTTAATGAACTCGTGAGTGTGACATCACCAATCCAACGAAAAGCTCTATTCTGGATATAATCCAAGAGCTTCAAAGTATGTTCGAGAGCCGAACTCCAAACATGTGAACAGTACTCCAAGATAGGCCGAATCAGTGCTTGGTAGATTATGAGGAGCTGCTGGGATGTGAAGTAGGTCTTGGCATGTGATGGAAAACCAAGTTTCGGTGATGCATGAAAAGGTGCTGTTGTTGATAAGCCCGAACATGAATATGTAAGACTTCATATGAATAGTTGTACCTGACATCATCATATTGGGGATTGTGGGATCCGCATTCCTGGAGAAGACGCAAGCTTGCGCTTTGCTTGTATCAAACTCTATTCTGGATTATCAGATCCCCATTTCAAAATCTTTGTCAGATCTCCATTTTTTGCGTGGACCTGTCTCTGTCTGGCTGCCTCGGGTTCATTGGAAGTGTACCATCATCTGCAGAGCTGTGAACGAGACATGTCCCTTCCAGCAGATTGTTTATATGGAAACAGAAATAAAAATGGTACCAAGACAGATCCCTGTGGAACACTAGCGTTGATAGTCATTGTTTTGGAGGATATTCCGTTAATTACCACATGGAGTGATCTATCTGAGAGAAAATGCGATAGTAAGCGATGAGGTTGAGGCAAACCATAGGACGGAAAAATCTCAAGAAGGCTTTGGTGCCAGACTCGGTAAAATGCTTTGGAGATATCCAATAATACGGGTAGAGATTCCTCATGTTTTTCAATAGATTTCTATCATATATGTGTCACGTAGGCAAGCAGGTCTCCTGTTGATATCTGCTGACGAAAGCCATATTACCGGTCATTTACGATTTTGGAGCTGTCTAGGTATTGGATGAGTTCGATGTTGATTGCCTTTTCATCACTTTATAGATCACAAATGATAGTGCAATGAATCTATAATCATTAGGAAGAGTCCTCTTCTCTTTTTCGGAACTGGTTGGACTCTAGCTATCTTCCAACTGGGAGGAAACACACCAAGTTAGTATGAAAGGGTTAGCAACCTGCAAAGAACTGGTGTTGATTCAGGCACACGTCCCTTGAAAACAACATGTGCAATTCTGTCTGGCCCATAGACTTATTGGCATTGAGATCAAGCAGAATGTGCTTAATTGTGTGCTGACGAAAGTCAATTTCAGGCATATAGCTACCGGTGGCAATAATATTAGCAGGGTCCTTCCCTTTTGAATCCAGAGAGTAATTTGCTGCAAACATTCCAGCAAAAAGCTTGGCTTCTTATTGTGATGTAGTAGACAGTTTTCGTCATCTTTGGTTAAGGGAGGATATGAGCTGGGAGTAAAATCTCTACCAATTGCTTTGGTGAAAGTTCAAAACGATAAGGAGCCATTCGGGCTTTCTATAAACTTTGATCTTATTTTGGCATCATATGCCATTCTCGAAGCGTTTATTGTTTCATTGCACATATTTCTGGATTCAACATATCTTATTTTGATCTCTAGACATGAGTTACCACGCCAACGACAGAATGCTGTTTGTTTTGAAACGACGACCCTAGAATAGGTTTCATTAAACCATCGTCCACTAGATGACGGTAATTTGTTCTTATGGGGGGTCCGTTTCCATTCCTAGCCTAATAATATCCGAGACCTCTGGGACACATGCGTTGAGTCATCAGATTCAAAACGTATGCCTCTCCAAGGAAACTCGGAGAAAAACATGTGGAGACCATACCAATTGGTTGAGTTGTAATCCAAACTCCACAGTACGTGGAGATGTTGGACTGGTTTGTCGAGTGATATAGGAACAGGTCGTAGTGACGTATGATTATGGGAATATAAAATATGTTGGCAATGATTTGAAAACCGCTAATGAAAGACGTTAAGATATAATCTATGGAAATGTATGTCCTTACATTTTTGTGGGATTAGCTGGCTATTAAATTAAGAACAGGTATGACATATTCCCCTCATTGACGACTACAAGAGATGTATTGAATAATATCTGATTGATCTGAAAGGAAATTGCGGTCCACCTTTACTTCATTTTCTTTCAAATATCATGCTAGTGGAAACATGCAAATTATCGTTGCTGATTTTTACCATCCTCTGCTCACAGACTAATCAACAGGATGTTATATGGTATTGCAGATTTGAAGCATCGTTATATAATAAATTGTATTACGAACAAAATTGTGTTCGTTACATATTATATGAAATAATACAAACTATCTGTAATCTTATATATAATTCCCAAACAGCTTTAGTGCTAACCAAATGTTCAAAGAAAAACGTAACAGTATGTAATTATCTACAATGAGGAAAAGGAACATTGGATATTCATCTTTCTCGGGGATACTATAGGAAGCTGGAACTGAAGAGCATTGTCATTTGAATTCATTCACATAGTAAGATGTTGAAGTTTCATCTGTACTTCTATCCTGATGAAAAAAGTAGTTCCTGATGTTCAATGTGATTTTTGATTAAATTGTATTTTGATAAAAAATTGTTGAACAATATTCAGTTCCTTACATACCATTTCAAGGATATAAATGATGCAATGCTCATCGTTGGAATATATCTGTGAAGTACATGATTCAGTCACTTGCTTTGCAGAATTGTGCTTTTTGATCACCACCTAGAAGCACAGCATCAGATTCTAGCTATTCAGGATATATTCCAAGACTATGACATAAATATGCATTATTTGATAAGTTATATCGAAACTTTTACAATCTTCAACTATTTGCATCATTATAGCACACGGTGCAGAATTGTGCTTTTTGATCACCACCTAGAAGCACAGCATCAGATTCTGGCTATTCAGGATATGTTCCAAGACTATGACATAAATATGCATTATTTGATAAGTTATATCGAAACTATTTCAATCTTCAACTATTTGCATCATTATAGTACACGGTGAACACAGTAAATGGACCATCTTCACGCTTCGATGACTTAAAATGAGAATTCCCAACACTTCTGCAATTTTTTTTGGGCCGATTGCAATACTTGCCTTACACTATATTCTACAGTAGTGTGGGAAGTAAAAATGTATGCAATTATATATTTTTTAATGTATACAAGCTTTTCATGGCAGTCTGGAATATTTCAAATTGTTTAAAGATTAAACCAGATGAAAAGTTCCACCTCCAAAGTTTTAGCATTAAATTTATCATCGTTATTTTTTTTAAAATAACGTACCTTATAAGTCTGACTCGATCTCAATTTGTTCAGAAATCTTGAGAATTTCATTCGAACTTAAATGCATTTTCATATCCTCGCCAGGTCCTTGAAATTCCACAATGAACTTTTCTCTCTTCCTCTTAGTTTCTTTCCAATTATCACTTATTTAACTAATGAATAATAGAATGGGGAAGAGATAATGAAAAACAATCGACAGTATTGCAGATATCATATGGATATACATGAAAACTCAGGAGGACGTTGAACTCTATCAGGAATATTCCTATAGGAAATAATGACTTGAGGAAAAGCTGCTTTCAGAATATAATCTGAAAGTGACCCACAAAGATGAAGGAGCTCAATCACATATTCGAAGCTCGCCGAGAATAATGTACGTTCATTTAGATCTTACTAACGAAATGTTGGTTGCCTCCCAGAAGTATTAACCTCAATTTCCTAGATGCAATCCGCGGGTAGAATCTCTCTGCAATTATTTTATGCTTTATTTAATGCTACACTACCAGATTGGCATCAATCATTCTGAGGTGGTGATTCTCATGCGATTACTCAAGCGAACTGTAAGTAAGTGTGTACACCCTTTATGAACGAGAAGTCCTACAAATTCAGAGTATTTGTCCGGATGATGATATCCGCATATTTATGCTTGTTTAATAGGAAAGGCAACGCAAATCTCAACACAGATGGCTCCATCATAGCACGTCCCAATTGCGACAGATGGTCGTGCTGTTAGCTTGGCTTTTGTTACATAATAAAAATGTATTTATTGAAATTTATATTACACTCTGGTATTGAAAGTATAGATTCATTTTGAACATGTACTTCCCTTACGTTGTTGCAATTGAGACCATACTTCTAACAATCAGAAGGGTCTTTTATGCTCTATAATGTATACTCAAGTGGAACAATTTTGAATGAAGTAATAACTTGTTTTATTCTTTCAAACTTCAATTTATATACAAACTTCTTCAATTGTATACTTATTACAAACATTAATAATTATACAACTTTTGTCGAAAGCTTCAGAAAGTAACAACATACAGCACTACTACTTTACAAATCACTGTCAGTTCAGTGGAGTAGGAACGACAGTTTGCATCAATATCGTTATAAAGTGATCGATTAATAGTGAATCCTCACATCCTCTCACCTTCCTTCAGTTGATTTTTTGGTATGAAGACTTCTGCGTGTTAAGCTGATTATTTTTATATTGGATTAGAGACTTATGACAGATTCAGATCTATTTTTCATATACTATGACAAGCAATTCATTTACTCACTCATCAGTCAAGATCTAAGCTTATCTGTGATCCATTTTTCTAAATAGGTACTTACAGAACTTGAGGAAAGTAAGGAAGATGCTGATCTTTCTCTTTTTTCGATATGAATCTACTGTAAGTAATATAATTATTACTTCAATTAGTTTTGTGCATAAAATGTGGAGGATATTGGACGTACGGCCTATCAAAAAATCTCAAATTTCAGTTAACCAATTATACAAGAATATTCAAAGTAGAAGTTGGAATCACACCAATTGGTTTGGGTAGTGTCTCATTGCTCTGAAGCTTATGGTGGAGGCAACAGTGATCAGCACATTATGGAAAGAAACTCAATTCTTCAAATATGGGACGAAAGGGATAGTAAAAATGCTACTCGTAAATTGTATGATTCTTGTCACATGCAATGTAATTTCAAAGAGGGAATAACGTATTCAAATGCATACCAAGAATAAATAAGGAAATTTGCAGTTGATAGGTTGAGGTGGGACGATGTAATGCCTTGTGTACACACTAAACTGGACGGAGTTTCAGTGTAAGGCCTGTAAAATATCAGAGAAGTTGAGAAGTTACTGACTCCAAAATGATGGTGGCAGTTTATACACCTAATTGTTGAAAAGTGGTGAATTACAGATATCGGATAATATGTTAATATTGTTTTTGGACGTTCTAAAATTTCTATTGATCCTAAGAATATGGAGTCCTTTTTACCAAACATGTAATATATCGGGATAAAGGGTGAAAGTGTGAGTATTGTGCAATAGGAGTTTATGTGATAAGGGTCCTGTTTCTTGCGTCTATAACTCCTCAACTTCTCAAATGTCCAGTTTGGCCTATATACAGGGCATTACAATTATCACACCCCAGCTTATGAACTGTAAATGTCTTTAATTTATTTTTGCCATGTATTTCAAGACATTATACCCTCTTTTAAATTGAAAAGTAGCAATCAAATTTTAATAGCGAAAAGCATGTTTACTATACTTTTTGTCACATTCGTCAAGGACTGAGCTCCTTGCTATAAGCTGACGATGGTGCCTCCAGCATGAACTTCTACTTCAAATGTTGTTTTATGATTGCTGATACAAGCTTTCTTGGCAACTAAAATTTGAAGGTAACAGTACGTTCAGCACGTTTCACATTTTATGCATGAAGTTAATGAAAGTTATGTTATATATTAATTACAGTAGTTTCATATCAAGAACCAGAGGAGGCTCGGAATCTTCCTCATTCCGTTCACGTTTCATTAGTGTTAAGAAAATTAATCATTCACAGACGAACTTAGTACTTATGAATCAACTTTTAGGCATAGTACGAATGTATGGAAAACAAATTTGGATTTGTCACACGTACGTCTCTAATTCAGAAGGGTCTTTTATGCTCTATAATGTATACTCAAGTGGAACAATTTTGAATGAAGTAATAACTTGTTTTATTCTTTCAAACTTCAATTTATATACAAACTTCTTCAATTGTATACTTATTACAAACATTAATAATTATACAACTTTTGTCGAAAGCTTCAGAAAGTAACAACATACAGCACTACTACTTTACAAATCACTGTCAGTTCAGTGGAGTAGGAACGACAGTTTGCATCAATATCGTTATAAAGTGATCGATTAATAGTGAATCCTCACATCCTCTCACCTTCCTTCAGTTGATTTTTTGGTATGAAGACTTCTGCGTGTTAAGCTGATTATTTTTATATTGGATTAGAGACTTATGACAGATTCAGATCTATTTTTCATATACTATGACAAGCAATTCATTTACTCACTCATCAGTCAAGATCTAAGCTTATCTGTGATCCATTTTTCTAAATAGGTACTTACAGAACTTGAGGAAAGTAAGGAAGATGCTGATCTTTCTCTTTTTTCGATATGAATCTACTGTAAGTAATATAATTATTACTTCAATTAGTTTTGTGCATAAAATGTGGAGGATATTGGACGTACGGCCTATCAAAAAATCTCAAATTTCAGTTAACCAATTATACAAGAATATTCAAAGTAGAAGTTGGAATCACACCAATTGGTTTGGGTAGTGTCTCATTGCTCTGAAGCTTATGGTGGAGGCAACAGTGATCAGCACATTATGGAAAGAAACTCAATTCTTCAAATATGGGACGAAAGGGATAGTAAAAATGCTACTCGTAAATTGTATGATTCTTGTCACATGCAATGTAATTTCAAAGAGGGAATAACGTATTCAAATGCATACCAAGAATAAATAAGGAAATTTGCAGTTGATAGGTTGAGGTGGGACGATGTAATGCCTTGTGTACACACTAAACTGGACGGAGTTTCAGTGTAAGGCCTGTAAAATATCAGAGAAGTTGAGAAGTTACTGACTCCAAAATGATGGTGGCAGTTTATACACCTAATTGTTGAAAAGTGGTGAATTACAGATATCGGATAATATGTTAATATTGTTTTTGGACGTTCTAAAATTTCTATTGATCCTAAGAATATGGAGTCCTTTTTACCAAACATGTAATATATCGGGATAAAGGGTGAAAGTGTGAGTATTGTGCAATAGGAGTTTATGTGATAAGGGTCCTGTTTCTTGCGTCTATAACTCCTCAACTTCTCAAATGTCCAGTTTGGCCTATATACAGGGCATTACAATTATCACACCCCAGCTTATGAACTGTAAATGTCTTTAATTTATTTTTGCCATGTATTTCAAGACATTATACCCTCTTTTAAATTGAAAAGTAGCAATCAAATTTTAATAGCGAAAAGCATGTTTACTATACTTTTTGTCACATTCGTCAAGGACTGAGCTCCTTGCTATAAGCTGACGATGGTGCCTCCAGCATGAACTTCTACTTCAAATGTTGTTTTATGATTGCTGATACAAGCTTTCTTGGCAACTAAAATTTGAAGGTAACAGTACGTTCAGCACGTTTCACATTTTATGCATGAAGTTAATGAAAGTTATGTTATATATTAATTACAGTAGTTTCATATCAAGAACCAGAGGAGGCTCGGAATCTTCCTCATTCCGTTCACGTTTCATTAGTGTTAAGAAAATTAATCATTCACAGACGAACTTAGTACTTATGAATCAACTTTTAGGCATAGTACGAATGTATGGAAAACAAATTTGGATTTGTCACACGTACGTCTCTAATTCAGTATAAAAAAAAACGTCTTTATCATTATTACAGAAGCTTACAGTGAGAAAAACTGAAAGAACTTTTGTGTTACTACTGAAGTAAAGGCATCAATCAACCCTGAATATACCTCAACATCTACACATGTATCATGAACATCCTCAAGGATATGATCATGTGAGGTTAGAGCTTCAATTACATCCTCTTCATGATTTTTGCTCTTTTATACTGAAATCTAAGCACTTCACACCTCTTCCTGACGAGCTTCCTTCTCAACAGCGGAAGGTTAAAGTAGCTTCGTAACACTAATTTATATAACTGACAAAATCTATTTCTTATGTGATCGTCACGTCACATCAATGATGACATCTTGAAATGAGAATTTCGAACACTTCTGCCGGTTGAATATATGATGATTGTCATAAATTCATTAGATTTTCAACCCGTATTCTTTGAACGGAATGTACATGATTGCCTAATGTGTGTTCCCAATGATAAAATTCAGTACCTGATTGATGAAGCTAACAATTTAAACTGTAAACTTGTAACGTGTAAATTCCACTTAACGGCTTAGAAATGGCCGCTGTAGTACAATCGGTTAACTCCTGGGACGTCAGCTATGCTATACCGTATATTCTAAGGGTCATGGTTGTTCGGTGTCAGATCAGTAGTTACCGCTTCTATTTCGAGGTTGTTCTGTGAGACAACGAGACGCCGGAAATAAAGAGAAAATGGCGTTACTTCTGGTCAAATCGTTCAAACGAGGAGTCGTTTTGCTAGGGAGGTGATACCAAGCTTATGTATGGGACCAAATTCTAGGAATATACTTCCGTTGAAAGTAAAGGCATCAATTACTAATTTGGATTAGAATAATTGGTATTATTTGAGTAATTAATGCACCTTGAGGGATTAAAGCTTAGTTTCAACGTGACTGGTTGTGGACGGAAGTGAAGTTTGTCTTATTGGAAGGAATCGTGATGGAGGGTTCCTTTTTTTCTGTTTATGTTGTGGGAAATTCAACAAGTGTATTGAGGTAGGCTTGAATCGGCTGTTGAAAAGATTACTTAGGAGTCGCTGATTTACTTGTGATGTACAATCGTGGAAACGGTATTACAACTGTGGCAGGAGCCCTACATCAAGTAGAAGTATTAATCCAAAACCAAGCAAATACAACATCCAGCTCTCACCAGGTCAGGCTACCGATTTTGGTTTTATGTAACAATTGAAATAATCATTGAGTATTTGTATATTGAGTAAATTCAACTGTTTTCTTGATTTAATGTTTAAACAATCACCTCCATCCATATTTTCAATTCATTCGCTTCATATGTCATTAGTATAAGTTCTGTCATAAGCTGTATCAATATTAGTATATCAGTTACTAGTGAATTTCAATCATTCTGGGTACAGGTCTTCTATTTCTTCCTTCCAGGGTAATTTAACCTAGGGACTTGAGTATTTGTATCCTCTAGTTATGTACGTGATTCATTGGTTGGTTAAAATACTCTGGCGCCCGAATTCTTAACATCTAAAATTATAACTCACGATCGTCTTCACTGTAGCTGTCGGCAACCAAGTGATAAAATGGAGCTTTTAGTTTATCGTTAAGTAAGAGTAACTTGTAAACCTCACAAACTTCAATTTACTCGTGAAATAGAAGTGACCAAAAACTTAAGTTTTCTAGATATCAACATCAGGCATGCTGCAGATGGAAAAATAAAAACTTCGTGGCTAAAGAAGTTTATGGTCTCAACGTTATCTTCACTTCAATTCCGTTGCACCAACAAGTTGTAAAAAAAAGTGTTATAAATAGCTTTACAGATCGCGCTTTCACCCAGAGAACCGTCCCAAAGATTTAAAAATTGTTCATAATACACTGGAAATGAATGACTACCCAAAAATATTTTTCGATCCAATCATTAAAGGAAGAATAAACCAATTCTATAATGGAAAGTCGTACATAAATAACAGAAACGGTAATACAGATAATTTTATAACATTACCATACATTCCGGAAACCTCAGAGAAAATTAAGAAATCTGTAAAAAAGTATGATATGAACGTTGCACATAAACCTACTAAATGTGTTGGGGAATACTTTTCCAATCTATAACTTTTAATACCTAAGGATGAACAAAACCACACAGTATACTAATTAAATTGTTTATATTGCGATGGGACAGAAATCTCTGAACAATATTTACAAAAAAGAATGTATAGGCATAAGTATAGTAAAAGAAACAAAAACTTAGAGATTTCCACCGCCCTTGCTAAACACTGTTTTCATTATAACCATCAATCCGATTACAAAAAACCAATTATTATAAAAGATCTATTCTGGAGACGATGCACATACAATGTGACTCAAAGTCTGTGAATCATAGAACAGACATTCAGTCATTAAGTCAGATTCATACTAATTTGATTAATTAAAACCCTTGCAAATTTCTGCATGCGTATTTATAATGTTTAAAGTATATTTCAGGTATAATGCTCAAATAGCAATATTTTCAATAAGGTCTCACAACCTTTTCCTATTACCTCATAAATCTTTGACATCCTGTTCGAAAATGGATACTTGAGCGTTACATTTTTTGATTTCAGTCCTATACAGACATTGTTATACAGGATTTCGTATATTATAAAAAAAATGATAAGCAGTGAATTCTTGATACATATTCATATACTTAAAACATTATTGTGTTAGCGTTTCTATTATTCGTGTTTTTGTTCGCTTCCGCAACGTGGGCATTTCTTATTGAAATTGGTGCTGATGTAATTAGCTTTAAGAAATCCTGTTTTAGATATGAACGTCTTGTGATGATGGTCGTGAGACCGAAACGTACTCGAAGACGGAAATAGTAAGCATATGTGTTAGTGTTACCTATTTCCCGAGAATTTATATATAATATGATTGCGATATACCGGGTGTCCCAGTATACCTGTTCCAATGAATTATCTCAACCATTTCGAAAGATAAAAATTTGAAAATTTCATGATCTCCAATTCGTTGAAGGAACCTTCAACTGAGAGAAACAAAAATTGAAAGTCACTTCCGGTTTTACCGGATGTGACTGTGACTTTTTTATTTCAAATAGCACCCGGTATATTTTTTGCAATTTTTGATCTCTGCTCAAAATTATCTTTCCAACGATGTATCACACTTCGTATTTTACATTTGATTTGATGGAGAAATTGACAATTGAAATTTCAAATTGAAAGAATTGCAGTAGGCTACGATATTCTGTGTAATCTTGATTTTGACTTCAATAATAATTGATAATTCATGAACAATTTTGCATTCGAAATGATGAAGAGAACATCAAATTTCAAATTATTAGAATTGTAGTAGAACTGGAAGAATTAATAATTCTTAAATGAAACCCTTAGTGTGCCATGGAAACATTTGAATACATTTGTTTGTAACTTTGTTAGTGATACATCGTTGGAAAGATAATTTTGAGTAGAAATCAAAAATTGCAAAAAATATACAGGGTGCTATTTGAAATAAAAAAGTCAGAGTCACTTCTGGTCAAACCGGAAGTCATTTTCAATTTTTGTTTTTCTCGGTTAAAGGTTCCCTGAACGAATTGGAGATCTTAAATTTTCAAATTTTTATCTTTTGAAATGACTGGATAATCCATTGGAACATGGGACACCCGGTATATTTATAATCAGAAAAAACTGCTGTTATAACGGATCAATAATATACTATAATCCAATTTGAAAAACTGAAATGAATGTCAAGAGTACTACTTTCAACAGGGCTACCAAGTCACAATACAACAAAGTTTTTATTTTCACCACTTTAAAGCGATTTGCGACATTTCAAATATGTAAGACTAATAGGAAAGGCGCAATCGTCTCCACAGTGGGTTACGCACTTATGCACACACAAACATCATCTCAAAAATAGTTTAGATCGATTCAGAAAGGTTGTTGACAATGCGTATCGAATACCATAGAGCGACGGTGAATAGGGGAAAATATTAAAAATGACGCGTAGGTTCACAGATTTCTTTCCGGATATGAAGACATTTGTAACGAGCCACCAGCTTCTTATCTAATGCATGACGTTTGAATTTGGGAGGAAAGTATAAGTTATGTTAATCACGTAATATTTTGTTAGGATTTCTATTTTACTTCAGGCGCTTTCCGTTCGATTGATGTAGAGTTTTGGTAAGCAGCAAAACAATCTTCTACTGAAATGTCCATTTTGGACTTTATGAATGGATATTTTTGATTTAGTCTCTGTGCGTATGTGCGTAACAGTCTATAGCGACAATTGCGCTGTTCCGTAGGACCTCTACAAATTTGAAATTTAGCAAATCGCGCTAGAGTTGTGAAAATAGGAACTGAATGGCTTATAATTTCATTTATTTCAGGCTATAAACAGCCTATAGATAGAAGTTCATACTTCAATTTGAATGGTCCTTCACTTATCCAACTTTTTTCCGTATCAAGAACGAAATCCTGAATCTGTTTGAAGTATCAATGAATTCCAGAAAATTCAAGAATAACTTTCACAAACAAAACCAAGACCTTTGAAACTTCAAGTTTTTCATGCCACGTTGATAAATTATCTCATAACCTAAACAAAGCATGTTATTCAATACGAGTATCACACTATTTGAGTTCTGATGCTGTGGAAACGGCTTATCATGCGAATATATTTCTTACTTGAAATGCGGCATTCCGATGTTGTACGCATCTTTGAAATACAAAAGATGCCATCAAGATCCATATGTAACCTAAAAGCTGTATTCTGAAACAGAGGAATGTTTACGTAACATTCAATGTCAACAGTCTACTATGGTATTCATATTCTCAACCAACAATTTCGACAAATTTGAAGAATTCTTACTGGATCATTACTACAATACTGGGCGCAGAGGAAGATACAATTGAAGGCCTCAATGCGTAAGCCAGTTAGGTTCATTTGGATCAAATGTTCAATAGAGTTAAAAAAACGTTTCACGGGTAAAATATTCAATATTTTTTTTGTGTGTATTTAATTCTATACACAGGGCATTTCATTTATATATTTCGATATATAGTGATATGGGTACACTAAATATGGAGGAAAAACAAATGGAGTGTATTCAAGTTCTTTTAAGTTATAAATGGAATGAAATAAAATAAAATATTTCAAATGAGATTTATTATTAATTTTTCAAATAGAGCAACACTATCCAAACTTGAATATTTTGCAGGATAATATTTTCATCTATTCATCATCATCAAATGATATAGAAATTTCATTATTGTCTGGCAGGAAGGTTTAATGATGTTCCACTATATTCTTGTGAAACCATTTTGGGGTACATAACTCTTTGCTAGCGATATCACATGTTCAAATTTATTTCTTTCAATTTTTATTCTTTCTGTATATTATTTATTTCCACCATTATATAAATAAAATATGTTATGTAATTTCCCCTTGTTCTCTATTTCGGAAGTGGTAGAAATTGTGGTATCATCCACTATTTTTACTGGTTCACTGCATTTTGATACTATTTCTGTGCCTAATCTTTCGCGTCCCATGATTTTATCTTCACAAAGAACTATTTCAGATGGTTTTTGAAATCCAAAAATAAAATATTGATACTTTGCAAGAACCAGACGAGTCCTGAATATGTTATTGCACAAGACGTTTCAGAATCTGAAAGTATCCAAGAATACGCAGTTAGCTAATTTTGATCAAAATATAGACTTGACTGATTTATGCATTCATATACCGGGATATCAAAAATTATCTTGGTCAAGGGTGGTTGTGGAATCTAAAACGTGTGTCTTACTTTACGTTTGAAATAATTATGTCACTGTCACACTGACATCATCAATAACCTACAAATTTCATACCTATTTATTTCAGTTGTGAAACAATAATGAACTACAAATCATGAGATAATTATGTGAACCTTGAACCTTTTCAGAGGTCGTGATAGCCACAATCCGGGTCAAAAACTGTTTTGAACCTAATACGGCTTTACGACGACTTTTCGCGTTCCGTTTTCGCTACATGTAGTTAGATTTAGTATCGGACCGTACCCGACGGCCCTTCTTTTTTCGATAAATGTCCATTAAATAGGAAAATTTAATTAAAACAGGTTGAGCTATTCTCAAATCTCAGCTACGCTCGTCTAACGTGTGACGTAACAAAGGGAATTTTCTCGTGACTAAAATATACACGAAGCGGGTAACAGCTGGCGGCCCATAGCCGAAAACACTTTATTGCAACTGGCGCAGCCCGCACAGGGCACGAAATGGCCCCAAATTAACAAGACCGAGGTAAAATGTATAAACTCTAACTCACGCGCAGCGAGCTCCACGAGGCATATGTCAAAATGATTTCGTTCGTAGCTAATTACATAGGACGTCTGGCGTTCATGCAATTATGTTTTTAGATAATTCGAACCTTCTAATTCCGATAGGCCACGTGAAAATACCGGAGTCCAAAGAGCTAAAGACTTCTGAGTGTTACAATATTCGTATAAAATTGCGAAATTTCGCACTTTTAGAAACTTCGAATCAATTATGACAATTATTTCAAACGTAAAGTAAAGACACACCTTTTAGATTCCACAACCACCTTAGACCAAGATAATTTTTGATATCCCGGTACTAACTATGACTTAAAGAGGACCCCTTGAATTAAACTTTAAAATCTTACACTGCTTTAGCGCAGGCATTGAAAGACATGAATAATGCTTTAAAATAATTTGAAATATCATTCAAACTGTGTTAAGTTCATGTCCTATGTAGAAATTCGACTAATTAATTGATTGTATATCTTCATGTTAATATTAAATGGTTCATTTGAATTTAAAATCTTTTAACAAAGTTGTCTGTAATTTGCCTCACGCATTTTCTCATATTGAAGTACCTACTTGTTACTATTCAAAATTTTATTTGTCTTTATTTTATGTAATTGATTTGGCCAAATAAACTAAACTAAACTAGCAAAAGGATCTTCAATAAGTCCCTGATTAACTGGAGTATTCAGGTCCAATTTCGAATTGATATTTTTCAATTCATTATCAACAATCACCAATACTTGTACAGATTCATGGCTGATAAATGTATCATATTTTAACAAATAAATTCATATTTTGTCATAGATACGTCGAATTGTAGATCTAGACGACATAGCAGCGTGTTTCACCGGAAACGAGGAGCAACTCACAAATTACCTCTAAATATTTTTGATCCAGGTATCAAATTCACATCAGGAATTGAAAAATAACAGTTTATTATCTAGATCTGGAACAATCAAATTACAACAATAAAATTTCTAGAAAATCCACATTTATTGATGATACTATCCAATATCATTCAATAACAACCATCCCTTTCCATGATACGTATAACCTTTCCGATTCCACTCAATTTACCCGCGCTTTTGGAAGAATTTGGCAAAATGAAAAGTATTGCAATAAACACTGGATATTCCATAGCAATGATTAACAAACTGATACACAAAAATGCATCATAAACTTCATGTAAATGAAAAATCAGACAACAAATTTATAACTATGACATATTTTGGAACCATTTCCATCATTCGTTCAAAATAAAATATGAATGTAGCTTCAACACCGTATCAAAAACGTTCGTCAAAACATACAATCCTAGGAAATCAGGAGTTTACAAGGTTACTTCTGAATACATACCTTATAAGTTGGTCAAACAAGTAGATCATATGAATGCGATATCAAGAACATTTCTATTCATGCAAAAGTCACGAAGCTCAAATTTTCAGAGAATCAACATCCCCTCTCACCCATGGATAATTCAAAAATTTTGCATTCAACAAGAAAGATTGAAAACTGAATTTGTTAGAATAAATGGTCATTCAAACATATCGGAACGTCAGCCAGTATTCTAAAGGACCATATGGATGTAGAAATTTCCAATATGTACCTTTCATGTCACATCCTTCATAATTCTATATGAATGCTGACTTTCAATCAATATTTTAAATACCCTTATAGATCTAGTCTTGCACTCCATTCGTGTTAAATCCGAAGTCCTCAATACAGAACTCTTGATTGATCAGTGACATCACAGCTAAATATCTTCGGGCAGCTGTTTCGCTTTCTCTGGGTCATCAGCGGAACGAATGGAACTGTATTGTCACCGATCGATCTCTCTGCTGAGGTATATATTTACCATCAACATAATGCTTCTAGAGAGGTAATGGACAACTAGCCTCATATACCCGCGAAAACAGTCCTTTTGAAAAACAAACGCAATGTGCATAATGAACACACACACACAAATTCAGTGATGGTAAAAAAGTGAACCTCAATTTTATTATCAAGATAATATCAATCGTGAAGTATCTCGCTTCTTGAGCTTGTCGAATATACATTGTACTCCAAGAGTTTTGGTCCATTGATGGATACAAAGATCTATCCATCTATAAAGGATTAATAATGAAATCAAGCTGATAAACGAAAGTGCAAGATGATTAACTTAACAAATGGGTTGAAAACGGAGAATCGCTGAGGGATTCCATTACGTATATCCTAATATTCTAATTTCCAAAGTCCTAAGACTTGCGGGAAGCCGTATGCATACTTGAGCGTACAAACCTTCTGTGGCGGAGATCCATGAAGCTCAAATGGAATTTTGAATTAAATCAAATCTAGCAGGGTGAAATACGCGCAGATAATTTGACAATCTGCTTGGAATTGCTGAATCTAAAACGAACTGTTCTATTTCGGGTAGCTCCGGTAATTCATTAGATGACACGTTCACAGCTACGAAACGCTATTTATTCTCCTTAAATTTATTCGAAATCTCGATTCGATATATAAATAATAGTAACGATGTTATAATACGAATAACAAAATCAATCTTGAATGATTCATTTCGAATTTAAATTCTGCAAATCAGAATTCCTCAAATATTGTTCAAACACTACGAGGCTAATACAATGATTATAATTGATTGAATAAAAGAATAATTGCTTTGTTATGATACCGCTTTCAACAGTAACATGAAAACGTTACTATAGTTTCAACACAGAAGTGCCAATTTCAAACAGATACAAAATTATGAAGTAAACAATAAACAGTTCGAGTATAAACAGGAACTACAGTACAATAGGGTTAATGAGATTACAATAACGAATAAGAGATTATCGAAAATTCCGATACGCGGAAAGCTACTTTGAAAGACAAAGGAAAAGATGACTTCGGTGTAGGTCTAACTGATCATCTGAGATCTATTGTACCTTAGTTCCTATTTGTACTTGAACTGTTTATTGTTTACTTCATAATTTTGTATGTTTGATAATGGCACTTCTGTGTTTAGACTATAGTAACGTTTTCAGGTTATTATCAAAATTGGTATAAAGACCAAGTAATTGTTCTTTCATTTACTCATCATGATAAATTACCATCTATGGACTCTACCATCGATTTTTTAGATTACCATTATTCTTCATCTCAAATATGAATCCTGTAACGCTTTCCACGTTACTTGTCTAAGGATCGCTGTAATGATTTGAATAACGATTTCTGCTCGGAATAATAGATTTACACTTGTAATGACTGAGTGTCATCTATCTATCAATAGTCGATCGATAATTAATCCTGCACGAAGGCACGTGCAATGTCGTAAGAATTGCGTAAGAATTGCGAAGGGGAGTTAACGCGAAAACGGAAACGAAAGGCCGACATTCATGATCTGGTCTGGACATGAACTAAGTAAGTTTGATCTTAATATATTTATTTTTGTCATATTAATTTGTTTCATTCAAGATTTACTGTCGTTAGGGATTATTTAATTTGTTGTTTGTTGGCTTTAAACCCAATTAATCATATGTCGATTCCTTGAATGACAATATAGTTCGATGAAAATATATCCAACTTGCTCAGGCGTCCATACCGAATCAATTTGCTTGATTACATTTATCTTAGATAATTATTTACATCATTAGATTTTTCGCTCATCTTTCTTCGGAATAAATTTGTCAAGTTTGAAGACAGATTATTGTCGTTTTTTTCAGGCTCGTTTAACCTAGCAATAATAACCTTGATTATATAAAATTGTAATGGTTATGTCGTTGTAAACTGGTGAATGACTTAATGGACTAATTTTTGATCTAGGTAAACGATAATATAGCTGAAGACCTCATTTAAGAGAACTGTGAGTGAAACCTCTGTTACTATTGATCAAATTTGTGATTCAAATGTTGCGATATTCATTTCAGTGTTCAATTCATGTGAATTATTATCTAATTTTCCTTGCCAATTTTCAAACTAGTTCAATCATAATTTTTTGAGACTACCTTTTACTTTTATACCTGATATTATAAATTGTTATAACTACAATCAGTAATTTAATATCCAAATATTCTTTCAGATTTGATTATTGTAATTATTGATTTCAAATCTGTCATTGCATTTAGTATATACAATTTGGGAAGATAGAATAATCAGACGTGGAATTATATTGGTTATTCCTGCTGATTTAGTTATTTGTCTCTCGGACTTCTGCCAAGGTATTGCTTGTATTGTTATATTACAGGGTTTGAACGATCGAGACGTCTCTGTCCTTTTTCCCGTGACGTGTGTAGAGGAAATTTAATGGCAGAGCCCTACATCCAGCTCATCCAAGGTCAAAAAACGGTAACAATATTTTAGTTGGAATAACCAAATTTTCATTTTCGTTGGTTCATGTTATCTGACCAAAATTGTTGGTTTTTTGTTATTTTCACTTCAAAATCTGAATTCGAACCTCTAGGTTCACAATTTATATTTATTTTAAAATTAAATCATATAATTTTGTGTCATTAATCTATCAAGAATTATCATTGCTTCCCATTAAATTTTTCCAAATATTATATTCATTTTGTTCTGACAATGATTCTATTTGTTTTTATATAATTTTGTTAAAATTCGAATTCCTCACAAGGAATAAAACCTAATTGTTAAGTTTAAACTCGTCTTTATTTCTTTGGAATACCGATGAAAATTTATCCACCTCGTAGTGCCTGAAATTACTGATTGTCGATTCTATCTTATTTTTTTTGTGCTGAAGTATTTGGCGCTCTGGGTAATCCATTCAATCACGAATCCACGGACACGTTTCACTACGAGCCCAGAGAGTGAATAAACCTAGTGAGCTACTTGGATCCATTAAACACTACAGATCGTAGATCTTAACAAAACGTTACAATCCTTCCTACATAAAATGCTCAATAATAATCATGTGCGGGAGAAGAATTGAGAAAGTTCAATAAAATTTGTTCTCATTGGTGGGTAGATCTTAGCAGAGACCGGGGCAAGTTGCCGCAATGCCAATAGTGAAAAGGTAGTACTTGTCACCAATCCAATAGTGAATATTACCCAGCTCGGCCAGCTGTAGTCGTTTTATGGTCGACATTATGTTCAGACGTCCTTCATGTGGAATGTTTGATCTGTGGTGTAAGAGTGTTTGAAATCAAGTTAAAAAAATATTTCAACTGAAATGTAATTGCGAAAGACTATGTGGAACTAGTTTTCACAAATTGAACAGGGCTAGATGTTACTGTTGGAACAATAGTAATTGTTATTATACAGATGATTTTGAAGTAGTTACCTGAAAAAGTAAATTCCAGAACGTAACCATGTGCAACTATTATTATAAAACAAGAAGGGTTGAAGATACGGCACAAATATAGTTTTCAGCGAAATACTGTAGCAGAAAAATAAACATGTCAGACGTTTGATAATAAGAGTCCGGGTACCGATTCTATAATGAAAAGTTGAAAGTATCTATAAATTATATATTTGGACCGTTGTGCTTCCTTACAAATAAATGCATGCTACATGGCGAGGTCTCCTCGCGGCTTAAAGAAGCTATAGATACCCATGTATAAAAGTGATGATAAAACAAACATTTCTAACTACAGATCCATATTGTCAATTTCCGCCATAGCTGAACTGTTTGAATTATTAATCAAGACAAGGTTACTAAGATTCATAAAGAAACATTCTTTACTCTGCAATAATCCTTTTTGTTTTCGAGAGAACCTGTCACTTCAAAATGCAAGTCTACCATTTATGAAGCATCAGATGATTCAAAGCCATCTTCAAGCGTCTTCGTAGTCTTCACGAAAGCTTTCGATACGGTCTACCATAAAATTTTACTACAGAGAGGCAGATTTACAGATTATTTGAAAATTGGTAGGTGTCAAAAGGTTAAAATCTCTGGATATATAAGTAATCGGAAACATATCACATACAGTATACCGCAAGGGACCGTACTTGGGCACATGTTATTCATTATTTACATGAACGATCTACTCACATCAAATACTATTAGTAACATCCTATCCTTTGCCGATGATACAGCAATTTTCTATTCTGCAAAAAGCTTGACGCAACGAATGAATCTAGTAGAAGAAGACTTGAAATATATTTTTGCTTGGTTTGATAGGAATAAATTAACAATCAATAATGTGAAAACAAAAATTTCACACTTTTGCTCCTACGAGAAAATCCTCCCAATATACAACCACATTCACAGTAAACAACATTGAACTAGAAGTAGTCAAACTAATTATATACTTGGGAATTCAAATTGACAGCTCACTAACATGAGATGACCACTTTGAACCTTTAGTGGATAAATTTTGATCCCTGGGTCTGACCTTTTCTTCAGTATGTGATGGTGGGATGAGGCAATATCAAGAAAACACTATACATGAAACTGGAAAGGATTCAAAAAAGGATAATTAAAATAATAATAAGTCTCTGCGATACCCCAATAAGCAACTGCTTGAAGACTCCCTCATTCTAGACTCACGCCAATTGTATGACACTTATGCAGTGAAATATCTCAAATATAAGAACAGTCAAATAAAACACGTAGAGAACCTATACAACACCCGTTCTACAAATATTCGATTCCAAAATGCAGTTAATCTCTGGAACAAAGATCCTTAGCATTCCTAGGTCCTCGATCGCTAAATGTGGTCCCGTCTGAATTACTAAGACTGAATTCGGAACTCCCATTCAAACAGAAGCTGAGAAAATGGAGTGGAGGACACCCCATTTATATTCTGATTATTTTCATTCTGATTACTTGGACATCGTGAAGTATAGTTTTTGATTCTCCCATGTGAAAGAGGTGTGATCCATACTATTCACGATTGACAGATTGAGTTCAACTAAAATAGTAAACTTTTTCCATCGAATATGACTCTATGTACTTAGTATATGAAATCAAAATCAACTCATTGAATACCTACTAACTTTTCCGATACTTTTCAACTCATACAACTCAATATTCTAGTAGTGTAATTTTCCATATAATTACACTATATTGAAGTTCAAAAGGAATTGTCTCACATATGTATTACTAATTTATTGAAATATGATAGTTACACCAGTACATTATACTTCAATGAAAACATCATCATTGAATTATTACTTAAATACTCAAATAGGTATAACATATTGTATACATAAAATAGGTGAAAAATTTAGCACTAATTTATAATTTAAATAATGTCATTATATATAATATGTATCTTTGCTCTTCTATAAATACTCTGTACTCAATACTCAATAAACACTCAATATAATTGGTTCGGCATATGCTCTCCTATCATTACCCAATAACAATGTAATCATACGTCGATCGAGAATAGAACGCTGTGGCTTTTGTGTGAATATATAAAATGGAATAATTGTATATTGTGATGATGGATTAGTTTGTAGTCTAATGTTTAGATGTATATGTAAAGACTTTTCATAACGTACATCTCAACGCAACGTAAAACTATAAAAGAGTTCCCAAAGTGGATATACTCTTAACACTATCAATAGAATTAGAAATTGGAATGTGCCTGTTTGAATACTATTTGGAATCAGTATGGTATGTTAGGAATCACCCTCTGCTGGAGATAAATCTGGATTCATTAACAGCTTTTCGCTCATACGTTCTTCTCCCTTCTGAATTACCTGGATATTTATTACTCATTACTGCATATCAAGAGTGATAAACTCTCTTGAGCAATGGTGTGATCTAAAATATGTTAGTCTTGTGCTGATTTCTCACCATTATGTCTCTTTCTATGGGTAAAATGTTCCTCATACCGAGTAAGAGTTTTGAACTCGACTCACAATCGATTTCTTAAATCCCGGATTTGTCGAAGTCGGAAAGATTATCAAAAGTGTTTATTCAAATCATGGAATTTATTGATTACTGAATGATGATAAGCTGAAGTTTTGAGTTTCACTGAACTATTTGTAGGAATTGTCCCTAATATGGTTCATTGGTTTTGTTTCAATTTCCAGGTATAACGTGGCAAAATTATAAGTTACGGAATCTAGCAATTTTGAAGCCGCACCAAGCTTGTATGTGACAAATTCTTCTTCCTCAGAAGAAGAATCATTCAGAAGAAATGGCTCTCAAATATCAATATCCCCGATACAAACTGCACAGACTAAGTGCTTTTTACGTCTTCATGTAAGGAGCAGATTTATTTCACTTTGAACAAAAACTACTATAAACTAACAAGAAGATGGAAAATGGACAATATACTCTCTCCGTATTTAGTCAATATTTTTCGAAGCGAACCTTCTCAAAATAAAACTTATATCATTTACCAAGGGGTTGGAATAAATACATCGATATTATTTTCGCGATTATAAGTTAAGATTATGATTCACATGGCTTCATAGCCAATTAGGTTCACTCAAAATCACTGTAGGAATAGAAACAGATAGCGTCCTTTCCTTAATTTTAATATAAATATGGGGAGCACTTGGAAATCTGCAGATTCAATTACACCACATAGCTTCGATTGAAAGTTTCATTCGTAGATTAATAAACGTTCCAAAATAATAGCAGCGAAGTTGAGAAACTTCAACAAATAATCGTTGGACAATGGTAACGACAAACTTTTGATCAATAACTCAATTTGTGGGCTACAAAAATGATGGAACATAACCAATTAATCAAATCAGAGGCACTACCTTCAAATAGCTTAATAAAATTAAGAAGTTTCACTCGTCATCCCTCAGTAATTAATTTTCCTAATTTGCGATACAAACCGTTTATTGATGTAAGAACAAGATTGAAAGACCATCTAGACAATACATTTGATGAAGTTCCCAACTTCGACAATTTCAGGTATTACAAAATCGATTGTGAGTCGTGTTTAAGATCCTATGTGGGTCAAACTAGAAGGAATATTCCAACTCGGTACAAGAAAAATTTTGCCCGAGAAAGTGTACTTTTGAAACACAGTAATGACAAATATCTAGGTAATTCAGAAGGGATGGAAACGTCTAAGCAAAAAGCAATTCAATGAATTCAAGCAGATTTTGATCTCCAATGTAGTTCACACTGATGATGGCTATTTGATAGCTGAAAGGACTTCAACATTTTACAATGTTTTTATTGGAAAAGGGTTGTTCCTCATTCCTAGTGTTGAGAAAACCTGTTTCTACACTCCCTCAGGTTTAGAATAATGCTGATTCATATAAATAGTAGAAACAAGTTTCAAAACTCAAGTCACATTTCAAACTTTGTGTTAGTTTCCTCATAAATTCATGTCTCATAATTATTGTTAATCTTAGGATAAGGAGTGAAATAGTTGATCCCGTGCGGTGTTCCATGTCACCACACGTGGAAGATCCGTACCTGCACATGGAAGTAGTCAAGATTTGGCGTTAAATGGATGAATAGAATAGAAAGAAAGAAAAATTTAGATACTGCAGTAAAAAAGTTGGGCGGTGAAGGTAGATGACTAAGTTGGGATTTGTAACAACAAAGTTTGAATTAAAGTTTAATATTTTTATTTGAATAGAGTTCTCTAGTTATTAATGTTTCTAGATTTGATTCTTCTAGGTTATCCTGAACGAGGAATTCTTTTATACTTTTATTCTCATTCATTTTTATCCTCTTATTAAGTTCTTTGGGAATCAGCATTCGAATTATGTTTCAATCTGTATGATAGCTTTTTAATTTAGTTTAATAATTCTTTTATCGTTATTCTTAATTAATCTTCACTCGTTCAATCATTTTATTATAGTTAATTAGTTGTATAATTGTATATATTTTTATTTTTGTTTGAATCATGAACTTACCTAATTAAATTCAGTATGTAGATACCATCCTACCTATCTACAGTGTATCAATGTTATGAATAGCTAGTTCAATCAAGGGTATGAATTAAATATACTTTTCTTGTATGTAGATGACTAAATTACATCATATCACATCACAAGGGATCTTTCTGGTCACACTGCTTATATTAAGAAGGACTCAAGAATATGATAACTTTCTGTTTTAGAGTAATATGTACTTTGTTAAACTGTGACAAGATGCCTCTCAGTATCGAAAATCTTTGGGGCGATTTCAGATCGCCTCGAATTGACATTATACTTTATACTGCATCTCGATGATTTATAGTAAAATTGCTCAATACAGGGTGGGACATATGAATTGCTCAAAAGGAAGCGTATTTTCATTTCGTAGAACATAGCTGTTACCATAAATAGGATGTCATATAAACTTATGTACATTTTTGAATTCACAATGGCAAAGGAATGGTTCGTCATTTCACTAAAGCAGCGAACAGGACCAATCGTACTCAAAATAAAAAAGGAAAATCAGTAATAATGACAGAAACTCCGATCAAGCATTAAATTGAGCGAGAGAACACGAAGTACAAAATTTAAGCCAGAAAAAGTTCACATTGACTTTGAACGGGCATTAATAAACGCTCTCTAACAAAATTTTTTGGAAGTAAAAATCCAAGGGTGTAATTTTCATTTCAATCGATGCCTGTGGCGAAAAGTGCAAGAGTTGGGTTTGGTTACAGGATACAAACAAAATACAGAGATTACGGAACATGTTCGTATGTGTGCGGCACTGAGGTATGGCTTCTGATAATGGAAAACTCCCCACAGGAAGATGCCCCGGTGAAGTTTAACGACTATTTTGTGGAGCAATGACTTGAGGATGATGAATTCATATGGGTGCGCTACAAGGAGCGACACCGCACAACAAATTCGGTAGAAGGATCCATCATCGACTTAAAAATCGTGTTGGAAAAGCGCATCCAAATATTTATGGAGCGCTTAAAATACTTAATGATGGAATACGGTACTACGATGTTATTGTAAAACAAACTGAGCTGAATATGAAAACTCCAAAGCGTGCAAAAAAGTACAGTAACTTAGATTGTCGTATAAATAAGGGTGTTGACGATTTTGTACAAAGTAAAGTAAGCATAGGCCAAACTTTGAGAAAATTAATTAAATTTATTAACATTAATGTTAATATCTATAAGTCTATTATTTTTGTAATGTTTGCCCTTCCTACTTAACGATTGTGTGAGTAAATATCAGTAAATACTTTTATTATGAAAATTGACAAGTCAATTTGTATTCCATATGTAAATTTTAAGAAATAAAAAATATCTACTGCATATAAGATTATTAGTTGTTATTCTCTATAATACAACCAATCCTATGATAAACTAAGATATCTCTGAAATGAAAGTTGGTATTGTAGATCAGCTAAAAGTATAAAGTATTGGAGGTAGGAAGGTAAGTCTCTACATAATTATTTAGTTTCCGACTTTCAGTTCAAATCGCACGAAACGAGAAGGTATTGCAAATACATTTTATTGCAACTAGGAGGTACGCCCGGAACGAGAAGGTTTCATAATCCCACACAAAACGCGACGCCCGAAACACGTATAAATCCCCTTAAACTCCCGGCCAGGGTTTCAAATTGGTACCCTCCAGTTGTTGGTAATTGAAGAACCTTCATCACATTGGATGAAATTTGTTGAAAATGTAGGTGGTTGACGGTCACAATAAGTGGCTCAAATATGGTCTGAACGTTTCGGATAATTTTGCTCAAAATCCAAATTTGTCCAATTTAGAAAGGCTCCTCCTTTTGTCGAAAAAGTCGGAGCTTACTGTACTTAGGCTCAAATTGAAGGCTCATGTATATGGTATATGTCTGTATAAGTTTTTCTACTATTCAACTATTTTTTGGTAATAAAGATTCTTGACCCAGTATGAATTACATATAAAAATTCTTGGGAAATAGGTCACAATAACACTCTGTTTTAAAATTTTTTTTGTCTTCACGTACGTTTCGGTCTCACGACCATCATCAGAAGTTTTGGTATCTACTAGGAAATACGTTATTATTCTGATGTTATATATATTATGGTAAATATACATACATCATAAACAAAATTTTAATTTTGAAAAATATAAAAAAAAATGACTCACTTAAAATGAATAATTACATATTATATGTTCAAGAAGTAACGAATATAGGATTGTTTTTTGAAATTTAAGTATTACATTAGTATTTACTTAATAATCTTCCCCTGATGTGCGTTTACGAGTATATTTTAGTTCAGCATACCTTTTTTTTTCATTTTGATAATATTTTTTTTGAATATCTTGCAAATAGTTTTTTTAAATAAAATACCTCAATCAATTTATACTATACTAAAAATTAAACATTATAACTTACAAAAGTAGAGTACTGTGCGATTTTTTCGCCAAAAGGAGGAGCCATTTTAAAAGTTGGGCCAAATTGAGGGAGGGGTATAGACGGGGTGTCACGAAAATTCGACTAAAGGTTCTCCAAATACCAACAAGGAAAGTGTAATTTCAAACATTAGCCGGAAGTCTAAGGGGTATAAAAAAAATAAAACTCCAAAACTGACCCAAAAAAGGGTAAAAAAATGGTTTTTTGAAGGTTAGACGTGGTTCCACCCAATATTGGTAATAGAAATCTATCTAGGATCTTATAAATTTTATCATAAAACACCATTTTTTCCAGGTCGCTAACCTCTATGAAATTTTTACGAACGTCGTCCTATTTTTCCGTAGATTGACTCCACTACAAGGTAGAATAATTATTAAATATTTGTTGATCGTTCAATAGGATTTTGAACTTCTCATACCTATTCATCTAATTGAGTTCAACCCATCGAAAGATACACTGGTGGCAAACAGAAAATCCAACTATGCAAATTGAACAAGGGAGAATCATTAACTATTTATTAATCTTGCAATATGATACAGAACTTCTTATATCCATCAATTTCTTGGGGTTCCTGAACTGGCTACTCTATTCCAATATTAATTCATTTTTCATGGTGATTCACAACCAGTTTTCGAGAAAGAAGGCTGTGGAATTGATTATTCTTTTCATTCACAACTGTTAAATATAAATAAATATTTTGCATCCGAGTAACTCGCCTCGTTAAAGCTATTGGTACAAGTAACTTAACCAATGTAAACGCCGCTTAATATAGGTAGGTACAAGTACATATTAAATTCGAAACTATTATGGAGTTGTAACTATGATAAGAGTTCAGATAATATTATCAGGAAACTTCATGCAAATACTACCTGATAAAATGTAATTATCCACAAACGTAGACCTGAATAATTTTGTCTCAACTCATGCACTAGAGTTGGTTGTTCATGTATACACTTTGAATTAGCTCACACTCTACTAGCATCAGATCATGTATTTTCATGAAATCGCATTTCGGAATTGCAACGAAGAACGATGATATTCATTCAATTTATCACATTAAATATAGTGAAACATTCCGGATATCTTTTTATCTCAATGTCAATTTAGTAAGAGGATCCGTAAGCACTGAACTCTCCCTGAAATGATAGCTTGGCTGCTAAACAGAACATCTCACAAGGTCAACTCAGCCTGCTGGAAATTTTCTGCCTCAATCTTCGTAGGTAAACTCGACCGGATGATACCTATGCCCGGGCGGACCACCTACCTGCATTAAAGATATCAGCCAACCTTTTTCCAAAAGGATTAGTATTATAAAATTCAAAAATAATCACCCTTATCCACTAAAAATACTGTTACAGTACTGACCTTCTGCGTACCAAGTACCAAGTACCAATCATCAGTGGAGACAGATTTATGAATCAAAATGTGCCTGTTTAAATACTATTTGGGGATAATCATGCAAACTGGGGGTTACCCTCAGCTGGAGTTAAATCGGAATTTAATAAATTTGTTTTTAGCTTACACATTTTCATCCCTTCTGAACCACCAACATTTTTGTTCGTAATGTGTTTTCAAAGTGATAAACTCTTGATACATGGTGTGAACTGTATTTAAAATAAGTTCGGCTGATTTTTCAACATCATTCTTCTTTGTTTTCTCTCGAATTTATGAAACAGGACGACTTGAAAAACATAAGTGGCGCAAAAATAATCCAAGAATTAGAACGAGATTCATGATGGAATCTGCGAGATCAATAGCCATATATGAAAATCAGTCTAGTGATTATGATGGGACGTGTAGATTCTGCAGAAAATCGGAAGACACACCAATACATTTGCTCCCTGACTTTCACGTGCACTCCTCAACATCCATCATTGAAGGTCGGAGAAATCTCTCACCAGCAGTTCGTTTCCTTCTGAGCCAGAGTGAGTAATTACCCACACTAGCTGAAGTTTGTTCCTTCTAGCTTATTCAAGGTCTCCCTGTACTCCAGAACAAGCTTAGCAGGCTGCATTATGAGGACGTCTAGTGTTTGGAACCTGACAGCAGGCGTTATCGTATCCTGCTTCAATCGGAAGATCGGGCAGCTTCCAGCAACCGAATCCCAAGCTTTGCCATGATCGCAAGGCACGAACGCCTCGACCAACTAGCTCATACCAGCAAGCTGATACGCCGTACTCACAGCCACTGTTTTAATTTAATTAATTATGATCGATAGTGGGAAGCTTAATTGAGGGAAATTTTGAACAATTTTGCTACTTTTGAATCCATCCGGGGAAGGATTGAGTGGCTGAGATTATAAAAATTACACCCTCTTCTATTATCAATATCATCTTTAAATGGATATGATAAGCTGAAATTTTGAACAAAAATTGAAATATTGCATCAAAAATTTTGAATGTTAAATCAAAGATTTTCAATTGGCAGTCTTGAGAAATCGTGGATATTAGCAGTGCCGAATAAACTGCTGCAGAGGACCCTAGGCCACAATCAGTAGCGACTTGTGATCATGATTACACGCGAAGTGCAGCTTTCGGCGCAGTAACTCCTGGAGTAGCGCAAAATTATTTTCGACATTGAAGGTCATTGTTTTTTCCTTGCATCAAGTACGTAACTTCTCTCGATTTGGTTGTTGTAAGAGCTTTAAGATATCCTGAACGTCTACATTTTGCAGGATAGTCGGTATTTTGTCATTGAAGATCGATGGTAATTTTTCGAGAGACTTAACTTAGAAAATGTTCGATCACCTGTAGCATTCGTGATCATGGAACATCTATAGATTCTGAACCCTGTGATAACATAAAAGGAACGTTGACCTGCTGCATATCGTCAAAATTAATTTTGTACGATTTCAATGCTGGCAATGTTTTATCAGCATTCTCTAACTGGAATGTGAAATACATAAAATGAACCATCTCATCTGCAAACACTGGCTCGAGATGCTCAAAATGATCCTACCTAATTCTTAGTGCTGCTTATTTAATACCGGCATCCGTCATCAAATAGGACATCAACGAGGAATCCAAATATAGTATGCACTTTGCTATAAGCGACCAAAAAGCTCTGTAGATAACTTTTACAATACATGTGAGTAAGTTACAATTCTGGACATCTTCCTTCCTCTAAGCACAATGTTCTTAGCATCACTATCGTTGTACTGCCTTTTCTTATTGGCGCACATGTCTGATTTCATCCATTTTTTCATTTGCCTCCTTTTTACAGTGGCCAAACTCATCCCTCCAGCACTGATTACAGAAGACTGATGACCGCTTTGGAGTTCTGTTGTTTCATTTTGCTCAGATGTGCTGATTCCGGTCTAGTCATGATGACATTCTCTCTCTCTCTGACCGATCATTTAACAGATAATTGGCATCGTCAATAGTTTCTGGCTTCTGACTAATATCTTCATCGATAAATTGCCAACCCTTGAGTAGAAGAACGGGAGTAGACCCAATGGCTTTTTTTTTCGGCCCTCACAGATCCCCTTAAAAGGCGCGGAGCCCCTAGTCAGATGCCCACGTTCCCGGCACTGGATATCAGCACCTGAATTGGTATGTCAATAAACGTCTTTAATATCCCACCGCAACAATGTTATCCAAACAAACGAGAGTCCAATAACTTAGTAACCATGGAGTAGCTAAACATCATGATTACTTTTGCAACAGATAGTTGGCCTCGTGAATAGTTTCTGGCTTATATCTTCGTTAATAACTTGCCAACCATTGAGTAAAAGGAAGGGAGTTGGCCCAATGACTTTTTCTTTTTTTTTGTCGCCACGGAGCCCCATAAAAAACGCGGAGCCCCTAGAAAGATGCCTATTTTCACGGCACTGAATATCAGCAAATGAATTGTCATATCAATAAACGTCTTGAAAATCTCAACGCAACAATGTTATTCAAACGGGAGTTCAATAACTCAGAAGCCATGGAGTGAATATGATTAGTTTTGCTGTTTTTTCAGAAAATTACCGATTAGCGAGGCGTCATATAGCTACATTAATCAGACGAAAACGTAGATTAATATCTCCATTAATTGATATCAGGCAGTTATATTATTTGTTTCCAGTCTAGCCCACTAGGGAATCGACGATAATATGTTCGAACAGAAGATTTTTCAAAAGTTTGTCGATTGCAACATATATATCTGCCCGTTTATGTTCGCTAAAATTTGAAGCAAATTAGAATTGATGTTCATATTTGATGCATCATGTACCAACATTCCTATACGTTACCTATCAGACACGTATCAAAATAACATAATCGACCTTGACAACGAGTCGCTTACATTAATTAACGTATTTCCGATAGTGATTTATTGACTAATTAAAACTTGACATGCTATTTTATTACGAAGTACGATATATGTTCGTGATATATATTCATATCTCATGTGACAGAACAGCAGAACAGGTGGGAGGTGTATTATGCAGATATTTATTAATTATCCAAACAGTTGCTGTATGCGACGTTCTAATGTAGGATATACGACTACCGGAATTATGAAATATGCAAAGGGTCTGCAATGCATTCAACTCATGGGCAATATGCTCGTGTAATCCTATATGTGATACCGCATAATTCTGTTATTTCTGAGACTCGGTTCTATTGGCACGGTAGAAAACCTTTCATTTGGACATTACCCGAACTCTTGAAACCTTACTCTATCCATTGTATATTCATCAGTTTGGAGGTAATTAACACATGTTTTCATCGTATTCGGCGCACTAATCTAGTTATACCATGGTGAATGTGAGGACGCAGTCTTTGTGGAAGGTATAAATTCCCAAATAAAAACATCTACTTCTGTTTTGCTTTATATCCTTATCATTTGAGGTGTAATTTAATTTTCTTTTGATCGACCAAAAGTCAGTGTATTTGCATTAGAGTTCATAGAAATTTATAATAAGAAACAAATAAAAATCAAATTCATGAGAATTTTTTGGATTTTTTTCAACTAAGGTATATCAGAGAATTTTTATTTCATTGGAGTTTGAATCATCCCACAATTCGCATAAGGATATTTCATCAATAACTAGTTATGAATTAATTGATTTGAAATTACCCTTTATTTTCCATCATCTTAATGAAGATTCTTGACCCAGGTATGAATTAAACATAAATTTTCGGGAAATATGACACACTAGTACATATGTTTATTATTTTCGTCTTTACGTACGTTTCGGTCTCACGACCATCATCAGAAGACATATTATGTCTAAGACGGAATTACTTGAAGCTAATTGTATTAGCACAAAGCGTTCTTATCACACCAATTTCAATTAAAAAAACCCACAACACCGAAACGAATAGAAACACGAATAATCGAAATAGTAACACATCAATGTTATAAGTATAATATATCAAGAATCCACTGCTTATAATGTGATAGAATTAGCGTTTTGGAGTTTTTAATCCTGAGTTCTGATAAAAAAATTGCTTTAAGTAGATAATTATGATACAAATTGAAAGAACTGAAATCGAAGACTTTTTATTCGTCACAACAGGTCCAAAAAAAATGATAAAAATGGCCAAAACCGGTTTTTCGCGTCAGACGTCGTCGGATTGAATTTACAGGAAAAAAGCTCCCAATAACCTTATGCGCCGTGAAAAAAAAGAAAAAATTAGCTGCAAATGAACCCGATTGGACCAGCGGTGACCCCGTAAATTGCAAAAACCATCGATTTTGCTCGAAATTTAAAATATTTTTAACTCTTGTTTTTTTTGAAACTGAGAGCTGAAATTTCGACAGGTTGTAGCTTTTGTGCCCATCAAGTACCGCACAAAATTTCAGCAAGATCGTATGTCTACTTTTTGCAAAGCGCAGCTTAATGCAAAAAAAGCACTTCTGTAAAATGGCCCTAAAAAAGTTGTGGTGTGATAATACTCCATTTTTTTCACGGAATCATCTTTTTCGATAGCTAATAAACAGCTTACCGAATTTTCAACCTCTTACCTCTCGTAAAAGTTGCTAAAACAATTATTTTAAATAATGGTATTTCGTAGGCTTGGCTGTATGACGCGCGTGGGAGGGAGAGCCGCCGCGCTAGCCAACGAACACTCTACCGCACTCGGCTATCCGGCGTTTTCGAGCGTATGGGTTCAAAATGCAAACGCTCATAAAAAAACAACAATATCTCGAAAACCCTTGCTCGAAAATCGATTTTTTTCTAATACGTACTCCCATTCAATAAAATTAAGATTGCGCGTATTTTCAAACTTCTAGTAATGTCGGAAGTACTCTAAAAAATACATTGCGCTATTCGATCTATTCATTATTACTATTTATTCGCTATTTTCGAATGTGTATGGTATTTTAACATATGTTTTATTGTAATATATCAAATAACGATAAGAAGTAATTCAAACAATTTCAAAAGTTACATTGATAAAACGTATTTAGTACATATTGTGCTGAAAAATTGAATGTTAGTAGTGAGATACGAAATTGCTCTTATTCATAGCATGTAAAGCATTACAAAATATTTTGTTAATTACTTCAGTTTCCGAGATGTTGTTGTTTTTCACGAGCGTTTGCATTTTGAAACCACTTTTTACGGAAGATAAGAGGTTGAAAATTCAGTAAGCTGTTCATTAACTGTTGAAGAAGATGATGCCTTAAGAAAATAAATAGCGCATTATCACACCACACCTTTTTTAGGGCCATTTTACAAAAGTGCTTTTTTTTGCATTAAACTGCGGTTTGCAAAAAGCGTACATACGATCTTGCTGAAATTTTTTGTGGTACTTGGTGGGCACAAAAGCTACAACCTATCAGAATTTCAGCGCTTAATCTTCAGAAGAACAAGAGTTAGGAATATTTGAAATTTCGAGCAAAATTGATGGTTTTCTGCTGATCCAATCAGGTTCATTCGCAGCTCATTTTTTTCGTATTTTTACGGCGCATAAGGTTATAGAAAGATTTTTCCTTTTTAACTCAATCATACGATGTCCGACGTGAAAAACCGGTTTTGGCTATTTCTACCATTTTTTTTGACCTGTTGCGACGATTAAAAAATGTTCGATTTTAGTTCCTTCAATTTGTATCATAATCTTCTACTTGAAGCAATTTTTTTCTCCGAACTCAGAACTATGCAAAAATTACCGACATTTATTGCTAATTCTATCATACTATTAGTAGTGTTCCCATAAAATAGGTACTCATGTCAACAAAGTCTATGCACGACTAGAAAAAAAGAACATTACATTCAAGAATGTACTTTCGAACCAGATGTTGAAATTTATGAGGTAATAGAAAAACTTTTGTCAGGCCTCATTGGGAATATACTTTTAACATTCTACCTAAAATATACTTTGAACATATAGACACATGTAGGAAGTTGCAAGAATTTTAATTAATTGAATTAGTATAAATGTGACTTAATGTCTGAATATCTGTCCTTTGATTTACAGATTCGCAGTCACGTTTTATGTGAATCATCTCCAGAATAGATCTTTCCTCCCATTTCAGCTACTATTGCTAACCTAGTCATGGAATGCCTAGAAGAATCTGTGATAAATTCGTCAGATTTTCAACCCGTATTCTTTGAACGGTATGTGGATAATTGCCTTATGTGTTCCAAAAAAAAAATTCAGTATGTGATTAATGAATTCAACAATTCCCACTCCAAACTTCAATATACTTGTGAAATAGAAGTGAACAAAAACATAAATCCCCTAGATATGAACATTAGGCATGACGCAGATAGAAAAATAGAAACTTCGTGGTTTACTAGAAAAGTTTGGTCTCAACGTTATCTCCACTTCAATTCCGTTGCACCAACACGTTATAAAAAGTGTTGTAAACAGCTCGAGAGATGGCGCAGTTAAATTAGAAAAATTAAAAAATTGTTCGTAATACACTGAAAAATGAATGGCTACTCAATACATTTTTCAATCCCATCATTAAAGAAAGGATAAACAAAATCTATAATGGATCGTCATATATAAATAACATAAAAGGTAATACGGATAATTTCATGACATTACCATACATTCCAGAGACCTCAGAGAAAATTAAGAAATGTTCGAAAAAGTATGATATAAATGTTGCGCATAAACCTACTAACTGTGTTGGGAAATATGTCTCAAATCTAGAACCTTTAATACCTAATGGAAAGCATACTCGCATAGTACACGAATTAAATTGTTCAAATTGCGATTGGACTTATACTGGAATCTCTGAACAATATTTACAAAAAAGAATGTAAGGCCGTAAGTATATCACAAGAAACAAAAACTTTGAAAATTCCACCGCCGTTGCTAAACACTGCTCTGATTATAACCATCAATCCGATTAAACTGAGGAAACCAATTATTATGAAAGATCTACTCTGCAGATGATTCACATGAAATGTGACTCCAAATCTGTGAATCAAAAGACAGATTCGCACATTGAGTCAGATTTATACTAACTTAGTTGATCAAAAGTTTCGCAAATTCCTAGATGCGTCTATATAATGTTAAAAGTATATTTTAGGTAGAATGTCAAAAGTATATTTCCAATAAGGCCTGACAAACATTTTTCTATTACCTCATAAATCTTAACATCTGGTTCGAAAGTAGATACTTGAACGTAATGTTCTTTTTTTTTAGTCGTTCATAGACTTTGTTGACATGAGTACCTATTTCATGAGAATACTACTAAAGAGTGGTATTGATATATTATACTTATTGATGTGCTACAATTTCGATTATTCGTGCTTCTGTTCGTTTCGACGACTTGGGCATTCCTAATTGAAATTGGTGCGATAAGGACGTTTCGTGCTAACACAATTAGTTTTAAATAATCCCGTTTCACACATGATAAGTCGTCTTGATGGTCGTCAGACCGAAACATACGTAAAGACGAAAATGAAACATATGTGCTAGTGTGACCTATTTCCCGATAATTTATATGTAATTTTCCATCATCCTTTTTTTTTTGGCGATTCTTATGTATTTGTAAGGAGAAATAACTGTTTATCAATGTTGACATTTGATGATGTTAGTTGGATATCGTGTTAAGTATGGTTCATTCCAAACGTTCATCAATCATGATTTATTTATAGTCATTAATTATTCTCTCAAGAACGTATTTTTCTAATGTTTTGGGGTCTATTATCACATATATTCAGATAAAGACTACATATTGTAAAAATCCTGATATCATATTATCGGAATACCGAATAATCTGGAGTCATTGCTGAACCAAGGTTACTCCTTATTACAAAAATATGCACGAAATTGGCGAGAATCGGAAAGTGACGAGTATTTTTTAGGAGTAATTTTGTTTTTTTTCACAAATGGGTAATTTTGTGTCTTTCTAGCTCCGAAAAAGTCTTGAGGAAAGGTTTTTTCCTATTTGAAAAATTGTTTTATACAAAACGTGATGACTTGACATGAATCTACGCCAGAAATTGAATGAGACGGCAGTTTATAAATAATTTTTCGAGTTTTAACTCCACATGTGACCACATAATATTGTATCACGTGAAAACTGAATAATCTAGAGGAATCGTTGGGGGAAGAGCTTTGATTTATGACCTAACCCGGTGGACATACCAAACCTGACACATCTCTTTTCAACATAGTGATGATCAATTTGCTCTATCCTATTTGATAAATTTCGTGTGGGGATAAGATGATATAAATGTCAGAATTAGAACGACATTACTGCAATGACCGCAATCAGAGATCTTCCACTCTCTTTCATAGATGGTATGAAATTGTAGCCTTTCGAATAAATTCTAGCCAAACAGTGCCTATTCTCCCTTCCCTATTCCTGATTCAGTTTTCGTTATAGTCTGTTGTATGATTTTCAGTGGTTGCTCCTGATATTGTTAACGTCAACAGGATAGTGAAGGTTTTTGTATTTGAGTAACCACTTTATATAGTCACTGATATTTCCTGTCGGCCCCATTGTCGTATTTGCTGTACGTGAACTGGATCGGAATACATGACTTTATTCATTTTGTATTTTGAATTCTTCTTTTGCCGTATATTCTTCATCACATTGATAACATTTCTGTATTTGTAGGTACATCAATCTGATAATTTTTGTAACCATTAAAAATCATTTAGTTATGCTGGCAAAATCTTTTAAGAAGTATTTTCTCGCAGATGACAACTTGTTAGCACCCGAAGGACTTTCAACTACCGAAGGAGAAATCTTCATAGACTTTACGGTAAGTAACGGAATCAAAACACAATCCAGTACCTAATGAATTTTGGACTAGGGTGGGTGATGAGTTTTCTGCACTGAAATAACAAGAGCATGTCGTATACTATTACCATTTCCAACATCCTACCTTTGCGAAACCGTATTTTCTGCAGTAGCTGCTTTGAAGACAGAAATGACAGAATATGATCTCAGCTACAAATACAGAAATAAGACTAGAGTGTTGATTTCGAACATTGAATTTTTTTTGGAAAACATTGCTTTGCAAGACAGGCCAAGGGTGTTACTAATAATTATGAAGCTATTCTGCAGTACTGTACCAGTATCATCTTATTTTCAAGTTTGTTATATCAGCGTCAACGGGTATTTTTTTCTATGTCAGAATGTATTTTATCGCTTTTCTTTCTGTAAGTTCAATATTATCCTTAATAATATTTTTTCTCATTTTTCTCTCGATACGCTCGTGCCCTCCATTTAGTGAGCGCCCAAACCGGTTTAGAATCGGTTCTCTAAAATAGTTACCAGAAATATTTACACTCTACTTTTGACTTCCAAGATAACAATAATTATTCATTACAACTCTTGTTTACATCTGCTTCCTGAATCACTAACAAACACATAATGTATATAGTCGCAAAGACTACAAGCAGCTTCAAAGCTTACTAAATGTCTGTGCATTGGAATGTAAGTACCTCCACAATATTTTATGATACTTGACTATTAACGTTTCCGTATGGAAGAACACTATTATAAATTCTGTCACATGTTGTTACAAACGCATATCTCCTGTCAGAGTTAATGGTTTATATAGCGTATGGAAGTATTCAGAAGAAAGTATATTAAATGATTCATAGAGTTTGGGCTCTCGGTTAATAGATAATACAGGAAATAAATAATAAAAAAGTAACATACCCGTTCTTTCCTGAGAAGAGCAGCTCGTTGTTGTTTAATCAGTCTGGAAAGTCTCTGAGTACGTTGAGCAACTGTTAAGGGTCCGCAAGCATCAAGATCGTCCAAAGCGCTTTCTAACGAAATATCGCAGGATCGAGAAGGGGGTGAATGCCGCGGAGTAACAGTCGATAACGGCACGGTACGTGCTATCAATGTTTCGCTTCTTATACTCCACTGGCTACTGCCAAATTTCTTCTGATTCATCAGATCGCCTATACTGCCTCTTATGCTTGTCGTGTTGCTACTCAGATAAGATCTCGATAGATGTGGACTGTGAGGCAGTGATGCAGGACTCAAAGATAGTTGATGGTTGGTAGTTGTCGATCTGACTAAATCTGGTAATGGGGCTGCAGCTAGCTTATCTAATTCTGATAAGCTAGAGCCACGACGTAAACGGAGTCTTTCATTGTCAGCGATATCTTTCACACCACTTTTAATTTTCATTCTTTCCGCAGAACAAGATGCACTGGATGATTTCATTGTGAATAATCCGGCTTTTAACGGAAATAGTAATGCCCACTCTGTAGAAAGATTTTCATTAATTTCCATATCAAGCAAAAACCACTCGAGTATCTACCACAATTAACGTATTATGAGGGGTTTCTTCGAGTCAATGTTTGTTAATTATTTCACACAAGATCACAGATATAAAACGTTTAATTATATAGGATGTGTCCTGCAATTACGAATGTTGTTTGCAAACTAGCAAATGCCTTACCATTATATTGATAACAAATAGTGTAACTAGGTTATACAGTCTTCTTCCGGTGCTTACGATAAGCTTGAAGTGTATACACAGTAATTTCAAACGAAAACACGATACAAAACTGAATTATTCATAATGAAGTGCATTGACTACAAATTAATTAGTATTCCAAAGACTTATCTGAAGTAAAGAACGATAATCATGGAATTAGCACATCGTCTGATCGTTCTAATTCTGCTAGTTTTACTTATAGTCATCCTTTATGATACTCATAGAGCTGTGAAATCTTCAGGACAGTGACAGTAACAGAGAAGAAATGTTTTGCGTATGAAGATCAGCATTTCTGTCATGTATGTAACTGTGCAAAATTTGATAACCGCGTTTTGATATAGTTGCATTCACGTATTTCATGATCATTGCTCACGTTTCTTAAGAACAGTTATCGTTTTCATAGAGTTTTTATGAGTATAAGTGATAAACAACAATGTAGAAAGTGTTTTATTATGTCAGTTCAATGAAAGCTATGCTAACTGATTTAAGGAATATTCCTCTCTCGAAGGATACAATTTTCCGAAGAACTAACGATATCTGTGAAAATTCAGCGTGGAGCTGAGTTAGACAGAATAAAAATTTCCATTCAAATTGATGAAATGACAGAGAGCAGCAATGATTGATTTGCTATATCAGTTTTGATCGGTGAGCAGCAATAGTTGAAGACTTGCTATTCTGCAAGCATAATACAAAAGGAAGATCAGTTGATCTTGTATATGCTTGCAGAATAGCAAGATCAGTTGATCTTCCTCTTGTACAACTGACATCAGTTGACGGCAGTTGTTCAAAATTGAAAATGATGCTTTTATCAGATGAAACTTGCAGTATGTTTTCTATTTTCCATTGATGGATCTCAAACCATGTCTGGTAGCTATAAAATCCCAAAGTTCTTCAAAGAACGAGTCTCCTGGAGTAGTCTGGACAAAAAATCGTGATTCATCAGGAAGTTTAGGACTAAATATGGTTCTGATAGTACCTGGTTATTGATGTAGTTAATTATATGAAATGCTCTTTATGAATTCATGCAATTTACTTATATCAAAATTCTCCTACTAATAATAATAGTCCAGGCAATAACCAGAAAATTTTAAAAAAATATGGTAAGCTAGAATTTCTAATTTTTTTTTGCATTTTGTTCCTAATACCCCATAGATCATTCATGACTATCAAAACCGCGGGGGTCGAACTTTCTACCTCCCCAAAACGGGGTTTCGACCCCTCAGAGGAGCATTCTTATGAAAACAATCCAAAAGCTTAGGAAATTGACGAATTAAGAACCGAAAATGACCTCCAGTATGTTTTTTGGGTCGCTGATCACGATTCCGCAGTCAGTTTTCTCGGAAAACTCCCTCCAGATGAGAAATTGGGAAAATATATATATAATATATAATTCATAATTTTGTTGCAAAAATTACCTCTAGTGAGTTTTTTGGGTCGTTCATCACGAATCCGCTGTTATTTTTCCCAGAAAACTCTTTCCAGATGAAAAATTCGGGAAATATGAGATTTTCCTGAGACGGTTATGAATAATAAAGTATAGTGTTATTGCAAAAATGACATCTAGTAGGTATATTGGGTCGCTGATCACGATTCCGCTGTTATTTTGCCAAAAAAACTATTTCCAGATAGAAAATTCAGGAAATTTGAGATTTTCCTGAGACGGTTATGATTGATAAAGTATAACTTTAGCGCAAAAATGAACCCTAGTAGGTTTTTTGGATCGTTGATCACGATTCCGCTGTTATTTTCTCCAATAAACTCTCTCCAGATGGAAAATCCCAAATTTCTCATCTAGAGGGAGTTTTCCGAGAAAACTAACAGCGGAATCGTGATCAGCTACCCAAAACCATTCTGGGGGTCATTTTTGCAACAAAATTATACTTTATTATTCATAATTGTCTCAGGAAAATCTCAAATTTCTCAAATTTTCCATCTGGAGAGAGTTTTTTGGGAAAAATTAAAGCGGAATCGTGATCAGCGACCCAAAAAATCTACTAGAGGTCATTTTTGCAACAAAATTGTAAGTTATATATTATATATAAATTTTCCAAATTTCCCACCTAGAGGCAGTTTCCCGAGAAAACTAACTGCGGAATCGTGATCACCGACCCAAAAAACATACGGGGGGTCATTCTCGGCTCTTAATTCATCAATTTCGGACTGTTTTTATAAGAATGCTCCTCTGAGGGGTTGAAACCCCGTTTTGAGGGTGTAGGAAGGTCGACCCCCGCGGTCTTGATAGTCATGAATGATCTATGGGGTATTAGGAACAAAATGCAAAAAAAAATTTGAAATTCTAGCTTACTATACATTTTTTTTATTATGGTCTTTTTCCGTGCTTATTGCCTGGACTATAATACAGATCTTCCTTCAATACCTTGACGCAAGCACTTATTAGTCATTCCATCTATGCCTCATATTTTTATTTCAATTTTAGTCATAATGATTTCGATGTTCGCAAATTTAAATTGAAGTGAAAATTAGAAAAGTTATTTCATGTTGATTTATTTGACGCCCCCCTTGTACAGCTTCGGCACAATTTCAAAACCGCTGGTAAACCGATAAGAGTTTGCGCCCGTCACATTCAAGTTGAATACTGATAATTAGGAACATGCTCATCATCTCACTTATAAAATAGTTATCCAAACTATCAAATTTGAGAATATCCCTATAATATTCTGGTGACAATTCCCGCATAATTTTGGGTAATACTAATACACTTATATTCAATTTGAGTTTGATGTTTTGTGAAAATTCATATTCAATTTGGAATGGTCATGTACTTGCGATACCATCTAATATGAAATGAATTCATGTCCAAAAAGTCAAAATCGAGATTTCAAGTTTCTGCCAAAATTGTTCTAGTAAAACGAGTCTGGGAAATTTTTGATAAGCAATATTGATTTAGTGCATCATTTTCCTTCAGTCACAGTCATCAGTCAGCATCGTGCCTGAACATTTCAAATCGACTCAGATGCTTCCTTAGAAGTATACTTCAATTTATATATCGGATTATTGAGAATTTTAGAAATGCTGTAGTTCAAGTAATCCATGTGTAACGTATTTGGATCTAGTGAGTGATTGATATACCCTCCAATACCTTCATCGAAGTAAGCACATTACATTTTTCTATTTCGTCGAATTTATTGAAATATCTTGGAATAACTGATGAGCGTGGATCGATAAAGTTTTCATTTACTGGCATTTACCGATTGATTGCGTGAATGATGGATATTCCCAAACTTTACAAGTCTTCTGAACCGCGATACACTAACATCTCTGAAAATTAATATTATATAGAAATTTGTTCAAGAAATCGCAATAATAATTTCAACATTTCTATTCCACCTTGATGAAATTTTGGTGAAAATTTGAATACCCGAAATCAATCAACTAATCAATTTCTAAGAGATACATCAATGGGAAAAGCATCTTTGAAGATTAAAAGAAGGTTACGGTGTCAACAATTAATGCTCAATTCAGTCATAACTGTCTATAAGCCAACTATAGTTGTTGATCTTTATACTTCATAAGATCTTAGTGCTACCGTAGTTACGTTGATTTTTTGTACATTAATACCTGGTCGGGGTTGCTGCGCTCCGACAACATCGCAGTAATCGCGCAGTACCACCAAATCAGTTAACCAAGCTAGTGCTTCAGGTTCCCTGATCTTATGCCCTGAGTAGTCTTATTGAACCCAGAATGACTGTTTTCTGCATCCTGTCTATCAAGATCTTAGCCGAGTTCTTACAGGTCAGAATGATCTTCAAGTTCGAACGCAGCCAAGACTGAATCCGCGCAAAACTTCGATGATCAGAAGCACTAATGTGGCCGTGTGGCCTGGGTATAGCATGCGGAGCTCGTATAGGAGATTTTGATACATTGTGGATTCTTCCTCCTCTTTCAAGATTATGTTCTTCTCTGCCGGAACAGAGAATTTGATGACGTACATAGTTTTTGTTTATTCATCGACGAAAACATTATGCCTATTTTCTTGTATGGACCTGACAGTCATAAACGGGTAATTTCAGTAGATCTTACTTTTCTCGTTTCCGACAACGGACTCAATATCTCCTGGCATGTAAGGTAGCACCGGCTCTTAGTCTATTCCATGTGAGTGCCTTATATAGTAATACAGCACCCGTAGGGCAGCATTATGGCGATGGGTGTACGCCATCGACATATACATATGGACTGCGCGTGGCAATGATAAGCGCGGGTAGTGCCGGCGTAAGAGAGGGGAAAACGAAGAGGACTAATACTGTCTTTATCTACTTCATCTATCGCGTTTCTATTGGCCGCTGCGTTGCCATGGAAATGCAACATGACTGTAGCTAGTATGTTTACGTCCCGAGCCGATAGATAAAGACAGTATTAGTCCTCTTCGTTTTCCCCTCTCTTACGCCGGCACTACCCGCGCTTATCATTACCACGCGCAGTCCATATGTATATGTCGATGGTGTACGCCGAGACTGCTTTGCCGTACATGCCAACAGCAGGTGGAAAAACGTCTCAGACGCCTTTCGACAGGCCCTGCAACTATATTAGGAACCAGCACGTCCATCACGTTGAGGCGATAGACCAAGGTGTTGATTACGCCCCCCCGGTCAGTAAGTAGCTTCAGGTTCTCGAATCGCCCTAAGTACTACTGAACCCAGATTGGAGTGCCTTCATCATCCGGTCTATCAATATGTGCGCCGAGTTCTTACAGACCGGAATGATCTTCAAGTTCAGATGCAGCGAAGACCGAATCATACACTGTAAAAAATGGGTGTAATTTTAATGGTGTAAATTGGTAAAATTACTACGATGTACTGGCAACTATTACCTCATTTTTGAGATAAAGCTCGAAGTACCTAAAAGTTGGAGAACATTTACCAGGTAAATTTGATTCTGGTGTATTTTTACGTTACAGAATATAAAATTACCTCTGCGTGAATAATTTTACCCTAGATTTGACTGGAAATTTATCATTATCGTGGTAAATTTGATACCATTTGGATAAATTTACCCACTAATAGTGAAAATTTATTCATTTGGATAAATTTTCCCACTAATAGTGAAAATTTATTCAAATGGGTGATATGATCGTACAGTTTGACATCGTATTATGAACTGGTTACATGGATGATCGATCAACTAATAGGAAGTTGACTTCAAGAAAATTGTTAGGGCTGGGTTGGTATGTTAAAGGCAGAGGGTTCCATTAGCTAATCAAGTATCCGATAACACACATGCAGACTTTGAAAAATAATTGTCATGATGATTGAAAAATTACAAAGTATTTTTTTGTGCAAATTAGTAAACATACAGCGATAGTTAACATCTTATGTTTTTGAGGTTAGAATATTCAATTATAAAAGAGAAATATTTTGTTATACACTTTATTACACAACACAGCCGCTATTCTATTATCTATATATCTATTTATTAAATAGAAAACTAAGCCGTTGTAGTATTAAATTAATAAAATTTCTTTAATATGCATATAAAATACTACCAAAAATATAGTACGATATGAATGAAAACTCTGAATCTTCGGTTAACAAAATAATATCAATTCAAATGTCCCTCAATCGGTTCTGCGCTCTAACCTGATTGCGGTACTGACATCGACAGATGGTGTCTTCTCTGTGTTGCGTATACGTAAAGATATTGATATCCCTCTCTATTACACGCTACTAATGATCTCGAGCGAGAGAGATACAGCTATCGTAGACATTTTGCATAGTCGAATTTCCCAGATTGCATTGCAGTTGCGACTTACTGTCGTGTTGCATATGAGCTTCTGTTTCTAATTCAGTAAGGATCATTTTCATTTTAAAACTTTTAAATGAAATACATTTATTAAACAGTCGATTATTTCGTTATTGTGAGAACCGGAATACTTGTTTTCTTGGGCCCCTTTTGAAAGGTAGGTTGATGGGTTTCTTTGCTGTTTTTGTACCTATATTCGCCTTTTATGTCTATAGATTTCCAAGATAGGTACACATAACCTGTACGCCAGCAGAACTTATTACATTAAAAATAGGTTATTACTGTCAAATATGCAGACATGGATTTCCTACATTAAGGCAATATAATTGTCAATATTATCACACACAGGTGTACGGTGTAAGATTTATTTGTACCCAAAAAGTGAGTATTTTGCATGTTTTTATCTTCTAAATATACTACATTTTGATTTCAGGTGAATTTTGTCTGATGAATTTGTATTTTACAATAATTCTATTATTTTGTTTCAATATACTTTTCACTCCTCAATCGGAATTGAGGTGCAAGTAAGTTGGTTTTATATCTTTGTTTCTTAATAATAATGTACAGTATGATTTTCTCATTGTTGTCATTCGTGGTTTTCTTATAGAGAATTGATGCTCTATTAAAGGTAGGTAGTAAATTATAATTTGGTTTGCATCGTTCTAGGCCCAGTACGGTTCATTTTATATATTTTTTCCTGTTTTTTCCATTCCAGTATTTTGAATCTCAATTTTCTCTATTTTTGAATCCCCCTGGCCCTAATATGTATGTGTATTGCTTTTCCTCATCTCCCTTATTCTAATAATAAATATTTTTGAATTTCAGGTAGTTTTGTTACTTTTGTTGCCGTCCCAGTATGAGGTTTTTTTATATATAAGTTTGTAACAATATTAGTTATTTGTAATTTTTTAAAGAATTTTTTATAAACTTTTGTAATCCTGAATATAAGTAAAACAAAAATAAATTCTCGTTTCATTTTGTTTAGGTTATTGTATTCAGGTAATGGTTCACAATAGAATGTTAGAAGAAGGGCAACATGAACTGGTTAATTCATCTTCCTGGTTGACGATGATACAACAGAATTTTAATCAAAAGTTGGAATAGTGCGTAAGTAAAGTTTATTTTTAAATGGATATTTCAAGGCCAAATCATCTAGGTATTTCGTTTACAAACAAAATTACAATTTGGTGTAAACGTATGTGTAAAATTAACAACAGTAATTTTGTCTATACAAATTTACAACAAACTGTAATTTCATCTATACAAATTAACATCAAAGTGTAATTTTATCTATACAAATTTACATTAGAGTGTAATTTCATCTATACAAATTTACATTAGAGTGTAATTTTATCTGTACAAATTTACATTAGAGTGTAATTTTATCTGTACAAATTTACATTAGAGTGTAAATTTATCTATACAAATTCACACCAATTTGTAATTTTAGGGGGTAAAATAACACCAACGTGTTTTTTTCTCTGTAAAATTTACACCGCCAAGGATTTTTACCCGAGCAATGAGTAATTTTCCCTTTTTGGTTAAAAATACCCTTACGCGTTAAATTTACTCCGTGGAATGGTGGCCGCCCAGTGGCCACCATTTCTTAGGGGAATTTTACCCAAATATTTTTTACAGTGTAGCTATACATTTTCTTTGTAACGTTGGAATTTTTTTATAATACCATGTTTTGGAATTCAATGTGATAATGAAAAATGCTGACATTCAGATGTTGACTATGAAAATGGGGCAAATGTATGAAAAGGTTTCGAGACCTAAACTGTAATACCGACGACCTTCAAAATAAATGCGGTTCGATAGATGAAAACTAGGAGAACAATTAGAAAAGCTGCTGAATTCTATAGATTTGCTGAATCGACGATAAGTTATATATTCAAAGTTGAGAACATGATGTTAAAAATGAGGGCAGCGAATATTGTCTGCAATGGAAGATAAACGACAGGTGCTTAAAGTAAACACTACTGCTGAATGGATATTCTCACTCACGAGGCTTTGCTAACATATCAAAAGATTTAGAGCTCGAATCACTGTTCAAACCTTAACAGAATATTTTACAGAAATGTTAATATTTATGGATAGCTCTTCACTTGGAAACGTTGTGAATTATGATGCAACAAATATAGAAGATCCTGAAAAACTAATAATAGTTCCAAACATTGTGATGAGATGATTGATTCGAGCAAGACTGGTCTATAAGTCCGCTGATACAAATGCAGAACTTTGGCCGCCTTTTGATCTGTAGGTATCAGAATGAGGAGTGTGAGAAGTGGCCTGATCGTTGTGGCTAGTACATCAGAAAATCAGCTCATTTTGAATAGACCACATTCCCAAAATTGTCCCACAAAACTGCTGTCCCTTATTCTCGTCATCAAGAAAGAACAGAAGTTCTTATTGGTGGCAACCTGTCGTGTCACTCAACGATTAGTGCCATTCAGAAATGCGAATGAAACAACACCAAGTTCATTTTATTTCCGCCAAATGCTAAATCTTATCTCATCTCGCCAGTCGTTCCACGTTGCATTCTTTAGAACGTTAAAACAGACATGTGGAAAAACTAACTGGAAATACAAAAAAAAGGTTTGTCAAAAAGATGTCTCTAGCTTCTTAAATGGAAACTGGAAATGATTGAAGTTATCTCTGTTATAAATTTTGTATCTGGATTCCAGGATTGTGGTATCATGGCACACGAAATTGAACAAGCTTCGGAATAAGCTATTGTTTTTCTGAACGGAAATAAATCGTAGCAACAATCAACAGGGAGACCCAGAAGCATAAATATATCACCTGAGCGACATAGAGACAGAATAACCAACGCCTTCAACTTTCGCTGTGAATAATCACGACTGCTTCAAGATCAAGTTAGTCAACACAATCAGCGATTAGTGTAGTTCCTGATGAAAATGATCAGAAACAACATTTTTTTGTTGAAAATTTCAAGCAAGCATGGAAATTATCTTCACATAAGCTTCCTCAAAAGTATTTCATTTCCATAGGTTAACGATATAATAATTATTGATAGAGTTGAATTTGATATTCATATGCAACTACCTGCTCTCCGAAATCGTAGAGATTGTTATGAATCCTGAAATTTATCGTAGGTATTTTAAAATAAAAATAGTGGTGATATGTAATGAAAAATATCTCTGTACTTCTGTTTGAATAGAGTTCAGTTTTGAGTGATTAAAACATAGTATTAGCTTCAATATATTTATGTATTGATTTATACGTCAAAATGCATTTTTATTATTAAACTTTGGTAAAAATTCACCTTATTTGACGGTACCTACTTGTTTATCTGATCAAATTGAGTTTTTTTCTGTGTCTGTATTATTTATTCACTGCTGTTTCTCAAAATGTCTGATTGAAAATTAGCAGATATTCAAAACGCAGTGGCGTAGCTGAGGGTAGGCGAGGGTGGCTCGTAGTGGGTGATTGAAAAGGAATTTACGTGATAACATTGTCTAAAAATTAATAACTAAAAAGGTAACTTCATTATTATTGGAAATAATGAAGTGGAAAATGATTTCACATCAAATAATTATATCTCAAATATGGGGAACCACAGTAAAACAGATTAAGAAAATTAAGTATTTCGGAGTGTTTGTTGACTATAAGTTATCTTTTGAAAGCAACGCAACCTATATTATTTTCAGAATCAGTTATGATGAAAATTATTTTTCTCGGTATTCTTTTTCGACAATGTGGACTAAAATAACATATATTATTCCATAACTCTTCCATATCTTGATTTTATTCCAATAATTTTAAAATGAAATTTGCGGACTACAACAATTAAAAAATCGAAGCCATACATATGAAATTGCTATATATTTTGAATATGCTTCATTAAAATTCATGTTGCAATGCTTACGATGAATATTTCTGATGAAATACTTCAGCTACCTTGTTTCGATATTCTATTCAAAATCAAAACTGGGCAAGCTCCGGTATATTTATCCATTAAACTTGTATATAATAGTGACATTCATCAATATAATATTGTACATCAGAATTAATTGTTCCAGCCAGAAATAGAGAGATGGAAAAAAAACTTCTTTTCACAAAGTATTATTAAACTGCATTCAAAATGTTACCTGATGATATTAGATAATATATACAAATCTAAGCTATGACCTCACTTTTTAATACAATCTGATATACTTGGAAACATAATCATAGAAGACAAGATTATTTTATTGTCTATCTGAGTATTCATTTATCTGTTCATTATAGTTTCACTGATTTGATTAGTTAGTTCTCAAATTCATTATTTGTAATAATTTATATTCAACGTGATTCTGTTTCTTATCTATTATGTCATATTCATACTTATTTTGGCCTTTTATTTCTATTTTGATTTATTCATGTATTTTATGTATTCTCTGTAGCAGCTGTTTTATCAAGATCTTTATGGTATTGCAATTTGATGATGAATGGCTTGAACTTTTTTCGAATGTTCATTTAAATATGTTGTTTGAAAGTCATTTTTCACGCTTATCTGAATTTTCGTTCTACTTATTGTCGATTTTAATCGTTTTCATGGAATGACATCTATCCTAATAGATATTGGAAATGCAGTCTCATCATCCAAATTTTCATAGTTAAAGCGACTGCTGGGTAATCTGAATATTACCTAGCTTACAATATAGATGATTTTATTACAAAATGAAAGTTGAAATAAACATATGCGGAATTCTGAGGAATTCCCATTATTCCATTCATCTTTATTGAAATTGAAATAATTTTCAGGAATTTAGATCTCGTGACGGAAAGCATAAGACTCTTTCTCCTTGGATTTGATGGGCGATTTCAACTTCAAACGTTTCAAATTCTCTAGTAATTATAGAAGCTGTAGTAAAATGTAAGTTTGAATTCAACCACGTTTCTACTAGATCCTAGGAAATGAATAGAGAATTATATTATCCGCTTCTTTTAGAATCTTGTCACGTATAGAAATGATAAGGAATATTTCTTTTTACGTGTAGCTATCTACTGAGAATATTGTGAAAATAAGTTGGAGCATGGTAAGGAATACTCTGGAGATATGAAGCGTGTGTGTTTGAAATTAATCAGAAAATATAATATGGAAGTTTATTAAATTGAATATCTTCGTAAAACATGTACTCACTTGAGAACTAGAAAAAAGTATAAGAAAATGACATTCAGATTGTTAGGTTTTGTTTGGGTCAGGATCGCGGCTCGGTATACTGTACCTAATTGATAAAATCACTTGCTATCATCAGTCAGAAGCCTGTTATTAGTACAGTATCTATAATTATGAATTTCATGTGCAAATACTGCTCTCAATTATCGAAAGTGAAGAAGAATTATATATCTTGTCAAAATCATTTCAATGCTTACATTATGCTTCTTTTGGCACAATTTGACTCTAGTTAATCTCCCTTGAGGAAAAAACATTTTCTTGGATAAGGATTCCATATTGTACGGAATATAAGGTGCTCCAGGATTATACCCGACATTGAACTCTTTTCACCTCCATCGCTTTTCGTAGTGTAAGGAAGTATTGCAATATTGAGGCTGCATTGAGTCGTTACCAAAAATTTTTTATAACGTTGCAAAAAAACGATCCCCGTAGAGACCTCATGTATGTGTGTAAGGAAGTGTTCCGATCGGCCTGAATAATTTTTTCCAATTGGTACTTTTGGCTTCCATCTCCGGTTTTTGGAATGAAATTATATTATGTTATTGAGCTATTATGACGAAAGTTGCTTGCTGCTAATAACCATGTATCAGAATCAAATAGTCGAACTGCAGAAATGTCAGAAATTAATATTTTGAAATTTCAAAACGACGATAAAGGACTACTGATGTTACATATGTTCCCCGGCATAGAGATAATCCGAAAATTTTCATCCGACAAGGTTTAATACACAAATGCAATATCTCGGAAAGAACTAGTTCGAATGTATAACAGTTTTTGACGTGGCTTGTTCAAAATCTGATGCCCTAATTTCAAAATTATCACTCCTCCTTTGTTGAATGATAAAAGTCAAATAGTATATCTCGGAAGCTATGAATTGAAATGAGTCGGAAATGGTTACGCTGTGATTTTCGAGTTCGCTGATCACAAATATCTCTGTGCTAAAACAATACTATAACAACTTCAAAAACATAGTTTTGAGATAAACAAATTTTAAAGTTTCAAAACATATTTTTCTCATTCATTTAAATAATCAGAACAGCTTTTTAAAACAAACTAACTTAAAAACTGGGCTTATGATACCATTTCGAATCTTTCATAATGTGTGTTGATTTTCCAAAAAAACGAAATTTGAAGTTGGCCTTGTTTTGCACCATATTTTTGTTTCAGCATTTTGGTTTTCTTGATATTCGCTCTGACTTATCTTCATATTGCTTGTAAACCATGATTATTTGTTGTGATTTATACCCATTTTGTCAAATTTGTCTCTGTATTGCATATAAATTATGACAATTTGTTTTAGTTTAAATCTTTTTTCCTCACTTTTGTCTTAGCGTTGCACTGACTTTTCCTAGATGTTTGTTTAAAACAGTGATAGTCTTTTAAAAAAAATTCTATAAATCTAAATGATATCAATATTTTCTGAAAACAAATTGTAAATTCGAAACAATTCTATATCTGAGAAACTGCTACACATAAACCAACGGAAGAATCATTCACTTTTTTCATGCATTTCATTTTGGTGCTGTTGGGGAATATGGGCTTAATAAACTTTTTTTTTTATAGGTAATTTTTGGTTCTTCGTTACATGCCAGTCATTTGTTGTAAAATTTTTTCGACAAACTGTGATTTTTATTTCTTTGTGCATGGGGTCAACTTTCTTTGTAAAAATGATATTTTTGTTTTCCTTGTTTAAATGATAAACTTCAATATTATTTCACACAACTTCTTGTTCTGTTGTATTTTGTGACAAGGGTTGAGATTATAAAACCCACCTGATCTAAACTGCAATCCTCAGCATCAGACTGCAATTTCCTTAGCTACGTCAACAAGTCGTTTTGTCTCAGAAGCTATTTCCATAATGAACAGTAAGTACATATATTTTCAAGTGAGAACAAATGCCACTGTTGCTTGACAACTCTTCTTTGTTAATTGCATTTCTGGTGCAAGAAGAAGACAAGTTGAATTGAATCTAATACATCATTGAGAAATTACAGAAGCTAAAAGCGCACTAGTAGGACAACTCGTGCAGAACAGACAAGACATTTTTATATACGTTTTGGAGCAGTATAAGGATATTTTATAATGCCTTACTATTTAACTACAAATTGTGGGCTATTTAAATAATTCATCTCTATGATAAAATAAAAATTTCAAAGTTGTCTCTTTATTGCACAAAAAATAAATGACGGTTGGAAAAATACAACACTAGTATATGTGCTTTTTGAACTCATGAAAAGTCTATTTACGAAGTTGCAGTATTGCACCAGCAAATATAGCAATTTAACATTCAGAATATAAGATTAACTGTAAATCGAGATGTTTAAAGTTGTCTCAGAATTGTTCTAGCACAGCGATGATGAATTCTTGTTCTAAATACTAACAACCCCTCCATTGTTATATCAACAATGTTGAATAGAGTTGTGATGAACAAATTGAAATTGAATTAATATTGATACAATAATGTTCTTAAGGTCGCTGAACACCATTATGATGGTAAATTTGACAACTAACATTATTGAAACTATTTCCTTTATTATTACTTCAAATTAGTTTTTTTCAACGTAGTCGATAACAATTTTGACCATACAATCATATTGGAGATTCATGACATTTTTTATTCTCTTTAAAGAGAGTCCTGCAGTTACTTCACAAAAAAAAACATGGAGCTTGTTTACAGAAGTATTCTCATATCATTTGAGCAATGATTTCTAAAACTCTGAAGGATTCTGTGACTAAAATGGCTGTGAATAGAACGAGATGATTCTAAGAGTTCAAAATTTGTGTAATTATGAACGATGTACAAAAACAATAAGTCATATGGAGCTAAACGTTGGGATGTTTTTAAGGTCGATAAACATGATCATGATAGTGAACATGACAATAAAACTTCATTTGCTCATTTGAGTAACATTGTAAGCAAACTAAAAAAATATCAAGGTCACCATATGTCGATTCTTGTCATACAATAGTGGGATTTATAATGTATGTTTTAATGTATAATTCATCTAGGAAAATTTTGCCATAATTATATGTTCATTCATCATTTTGATCTACATTGCGACAAGGTACAAATAGAGATCGGAATATTCAATAATGAAACACCTATACAGATCACTAAATACTGGCGCTATCTCATATCAAATATAAATTGACCTAGGATCGGCATTGATTGAAATCAATCAGCATTGAGGATGTAAGCGCAATGTCATGCTCATTCACAAGGTTTCTTCGAACGAAGGAGAAATGCAAAGCATCATAGGGGAAAGCTGACTAATAACTATTATCGCTCCAAGCGATGTGGGTCACGATCAACATGAAGCTATCACCTGTAGAGGTATTTGATAGACATATCAGCAGACAGTGTTCGAAAATGTCTTATCAATAATAATAAGTAATTCTAATGAACTGATAAAAATTATCATACTCTCACTCACAATGAGCGACAGAAAACATTTTATGTTCTTAAAAAATGTATATGGAATGTATCGAAATAATGGATATCAAGACAATGGTTAAGCAATTTCTGTATTGTTGTAGAATCTACAACAATATCAGAGTCAGATGGACTCAGCGGTTTCGGAAGATGAATACTGACTCCACAATAAGCGAGAAAAGTAAAAATTATGGCTTCTATTACATTTAGGTAAATTCCGTTATTTGAAAACTTGTGCCATTACACAGTTCAGACAGTTCTAAATTTCGCAACTGCATTATTAGAAGCCCAGTTTTCAATTTGAGTTTATACGCAGGTATCACAGACGAAATCTAACATTTCAAAATTCTACAGGATGATTTATGGCTTCATCATTATTCAAAACAGAGTCGACAGAGGAGTATGTCATTTCTTCACTTTCATAGTTAGTAAGTATAATATTATTTCATTCAGCCACACCATCACTTGTTGGTGATAAAATGAATAAATAGCTTAAGGTGTAACATTCATGTTCGATATATTTCACAATACAATTACAATGTTTTGTATTATTCATTTGGATAGACAGATATAATAAGTCAAATTTTGCTGTCAATGGAATCGTGAAAATCATAGTCTAGTAGCGCTAACTTTTGGTCAGGAAATTTTATATATATATTTCTAAGGTGGCTATTATTATGGAAATAGGCTGTCCTATAACGATGATGATATCATTCTTGAGCCAAACCCTGTGCTTCATGCCTTAACTTCACCTTTTGTGTTAAAAAAACGCATCATGGAGTCTCAAACCGACGCCAATGAAGATATGGACTTCGAATTTTTGGTGGTGGTAGACAACACTAAAACATGAAATCTTTTGTTAATAACCTTATCTAGTCACGTGATATAAGCGAAAAAATTATAGGCTGAAATTACTTACAGCACGTCAAAAACTACCTTCCGTTGATTTGTATATCCGATGCATCAATTTTTCTGAATTTCACAGGTAAAATAATGAAAAATGAGAAACTGAAATATTCTTACTCAGAAACATACTTTAAATATTTGTTCGCGCAAGTTTTGCGATGAGAGCAAAAACAACAGAGTTATAACACAATTTGTTGCCAAAAGTCGTTTATTTATATATGCGATGCATCGAGTTTTCCGAATTCCCCAGGTAAAGTAATGAAAAACGGAAAACTGAAATATGAAATCGCACTCCGAACATAGTTCAAATACTTTTTGTACCCAAAAGTTTTGCGATTAAAGCAAAAACAAACAACGGAGTTATTGAATTTTCTTTGATAAAATTTCAATTTTTGCAATCATCTTACCCACACTCTTTCTTTAATATTTCTTCACAAATTATGGTCGATATTTCGGCCAAATCAGAAAAACACCCACTTCTTATGAGAGAAGGGATATTCACGTTGAAACTTAGAGTTCTGTGGGTCTTTCCTTTCATGTGAATCAAGTTTTGGATCCAAAAATAAAAAGTGCCCAATGTAGGACACAAAGCAAAAATAAACTGCTCCTCCGAATCTACTTAATCTTTATATCGTATCAAGTTCTGCTTGAGCTTAGATTAAAGGGAACAATGAATGTATTCGAACGGTCTAAACCCCGACTCGATTCGACTTTATGGAATCGAGATATTCGAGTTCAAATTTCGACCCTAACCTAAAATGCCTGTTCGGAGTGGAACTATCTCAAAGTTTTCTCCTTTACCATATAGATGATATAGAATAAAGTTCACCAAAGAGAATTAGCCCAATTAGAAGTTGTTCAGACAAACCTGAGAGACTGCAGAAGGTTCTGAAGTCAAAAAATGAAAGTACGATTTGCGCGCCACCTACTGAAGATATCAAATTGAAAAAATTCTAAATCTAAAGTGCAGGTCTTAGCATGTTGTAGAAGTGACTTCGTTTCATAATTTCCCCCAAAAAATATCGTAAGGAAAAAAAAATTGTTTAACTTATACTACGTGACTGGAGATAGATGGGCGGATTCCGTACCGAAAATTTGAAGCCGATATCTTCAAAAACGACGATTTTGGAAAAGCCTCTTCTTCATTCTGAATTGGTTTTATTTTTAAAAGTATAAGAGCCTTTCATTCAACATCTCGACTTCTACTGAACCAAAACTGATCTACTCTGATTCCTTTAACAATATCCTGAATTTCGTTTCTTTTTTCGAATATTAACATAAGAAAAATCGTCTTTTTGAAGGTCCGAATTTTTCAAAATAGTCTAGAACGTCCAAATTGGAAAAAAAAACTTACACCACCTAATCTATCAGTTAGAGGATGACAAACTCGACAAAACGCACTTTGATTTGGATCGAAATACTCATTTGTTCTCTAGTAATGGTTTTCTTAAGATTTTTCCAAAAAGCCCGATTTTGGCGTGAAAAATTAAGATAGACCAAAAAACCAAAACCAAACAACAGTAGACAAAAATGTAATTGATCGTTTGACTGAAATAACTGAAAAAAATATATAAATTGGTAGAGAGAATATTTTTTTAATATTCATGAAAAAAAAAACAAGTGAGCTATTGACTTAAAGTTTTAATCTGTTTTCAAAATACTGGGAATAATCATTTTTTGCCGTAAAAAACTGCCGTATCTTTTTTAGCACATCTTTTACAGCTTTATTTATTTATTTATTTATTTATTTATTTATTTATTTAATCTTACACTGATCAACAGGTATAAACCCAATTAAAGATCAGGACAATGCATGAGAAAATATATAAATTAACAATTATTATCTAAACTAAATCTAAATAAAACTATACTCTAGTCCGAGAGGAGACAAAATCAAAAAGAACAAGAAAGAATAGACAAAAATATTTAACACAGCAATAAACAAAGAGAAAACAAAAAGGAAGAGCTGAAAAAGTATGAATATTGTTCCATCGCAGGAGGCGAGCAATCTGTTTTAGGCTAGAATTGAAAATATCATATTTAGTACGAGTGTCATTGGTGTTATAGGCATGGCACATGCAAAATAATGTATATACATAATAATTTATAAGGTAACAATCCGTAATCTGCGCTTCAAAATACATAAAAACAAGTTACTTTGGAAAAAGTTCGAAAATATTAACCAAATATCCTTTAGCGACCGGCCTAGTACAACTTCTTTCATCCCCATAGCCAAGAATTCCTAGAAGACGCACCGTTATAATATATAATCCACCCCTATCCAGAATGCCCCTACATATTACGGTTTCGAACATATCATTTGATGAGCGAATATGTGAATTGTCATCTTTCTAATACAAAGGGCGATTGCTATAAGCTGAGAAGACTTTGAACAAAACGTAAGAATGAACAATATGCTTGTTTTGGTAAAATTGACTTAACTTGAATGTCTTTATGGCGGAAGAATAATTAATCGACACATTTGTACTCGTTATGAGTTATTATGTTATGCAATGATTCCCCTCAATCAAAAATCGCACTAGGAAAACCGATAATGTTCGTAGAACGTCGTGTGAGTCTGCGATGGAGCGTTGGGAGAGGAGTTAGGCATTGGAATTTGCCTCACAGTTTCGAGGTTCAAGGCATCATGGTAAAGAGTTCCATAACTCCGCCGTTTGATTGAAAGCTAAAGTCTGATGGAAAAACTTTCAGCAGATCTCGATCTCGACAATGAGGGGTGAACAGTCTGAGTTCTACTTGTTCCCCTACCGGAATCGCTCGTGGTGGAATAACACGAGATTTCCAATAAAATTTGAACAAAATAAAGAGATTACCCGCCCTTCTACTATGTTCTAGCGAGGTCAAAAAATTCGTTAGTGGCGAATAGCTCTCTTTCAAATAGAATCTAAGAGCTTCTGCGTATGTTTGGGAGCTGAACTCCAACATGTGATCAGTATTCCGGGACAGGTTGAATATCCAAGTGAGAATATTGAGAACTTCATAGGAACAGTTTATTCATGACATAACAAAATAAGGGATTGTGGAATCCGCCTTCCTAGAGAAAATACAAGCTTGAATTTCGAATGCGTTGTACTCTACTAGATGATCAGGTCCTCATTTCTTTCCATTTATATTCATTTATTGCATCGACCTATCTCTGACTTACGCTTCTCGCTCCAGTTGTTGGTATAAGGACTAGGAAATCTGGAGAAGGAAGTACGATCGCAAAGCTGTGGACGGAACAGGAGGTAACTTGCAACAGATGTTCGATATGGAACAGAAACAAAGTTGGTGCCAAGACAGATCGCTATGGAAAACCAGCTGCTATAGCCATTGTATTGAATGTATTGGAAGAGAATATGTGAAAAACTTGACAGTAAACGACAAAAATGTGGCGGTAAGCCGTATGACGGAATTCTCTCAGGAAGGTATTAGTGCTCTGACGGTGAAAGCCATATTCCGATCGTTCATGATGTTGAAGCTGTCTAGATATTGGTTGAGCGCGAAGTTGATTTTTTTTTTCATAACTGTAGAGATCTCGGATAGTAGTGCGATTGCTCTATCCCTTTTTTGGAATAATTGGTTGGACTCTGATTGTCTTGCACCTGGGAAGTTGTTGAGTATCTATGATATGTAAATGATAGTCAAATCAATACTTTTCAATACTTTCAAGTTATTCACTCATATTTGAATAAGGGGACGTAATGAGTATTCAATACTCTCCTCAAGATACAAGACGATAACATTTGTTGCACTTCAATTGTCGAATAAGCTAGAACATGTTGATTTCAAAATGGGAATCATGCATAAGTTTCAGTTCATGTTCATGTATTTTGTGCCTATAGATTACAAAAAATTTTTCATATTCTTCATCAGCATTATGGGTTTTTCAGAAAAATTCATTGTATCTGGGGTATGTATCAATAATATCTAAATTATTTTAGCAGTTCAAACTTTATAATTTATGTAATAATATGATTAACTTCAATATTGCAACTTATTAAAAATTACTAAGTATGATTAAAAACACAAGATATATAAATTTACACCAGACCGTGATTGAAAACAAAATAAAAATCAATTGAACATGTTAATTCAATAACTAAATTGAGGAATGATAATTAGTGTGCATGACTGGAGCATATTATATAATTTAATAGCTGAATAAGAACGAAGTATTAGTGAAAAAAAATTTCGTTCAATTTTGGGATGGACGGTTGGTCTGCTGTATTCAGAGAAATGTTTCAATTCCGCTTTGAATTTTTATTTATTTATTGTTTTAATGTGTTCTGCAATGGAGTTGAACCATGTATGGTGATAGATAGTTGTATTAACTTGAGACAAATAATCTTATTATTTTGCTTACTATTGTATTAAGTATTTCTTAGGTTTTTATAAAGATAGCGTCGGTAGGAACAAATTGCTCATATGTATTAGAGAATCTTTATCCATACAGTAACATAATGAAGAAATACATATTACCAAGGATTCGTTAATACATCAAGTTTTTGGTCATCAATTTTTCATCCGAGAAAGCAACGATTTAATTTGAATGTATAGTTTATAATAATGTTGTAGCTCCAAACTATATATTTATTTAAATATGTGTATTGACTAATTTAATGGAAGGTGCAGAAACATTGAAACCTCGATTCACATTTTTATTAGGCTACTGTTCTTCCCTTCACACTTTTTCACTATGTATGAGGAATTGGAGCACGGGGTCTTTCAATCTTTCTTAAATCAGAATGACCTCTTCATTATCCCTTTTGATATGATTTATCGACATAATGAAAAAAAAAACACTTTAACTTTGTTTTTATCACATATATTATAGAAACAAATCGTGACTATAGTTTCGACACTAGCGTGCCATATTCAAACGATACTAATGTATGAAACTATGACTAATCTTGGCTATTTATGGTACAATTTAAGACATAGGTAACACGTGGGGTTTCGGTTGTGGAAATACAATGTATAAATGAAATTGGATAATGAGGTAGAGTTAACATTGTAATAGGAAATTTTAATGCGGAGGTATACTAGGAAGGCACAAAAGGATTATGGGGAATTTTACGTTATTTAGACATTAAACAGAATGCTGTAGTACAGATCCAATGCTCGTTCAAAATTTTAATATTTTTAATACCTTTGAAAATTTTTACTGATCCTAGTGTGTTTAAATTGAAAACTCTACTCTTGTTATGTAAAATTTTAATTTCCTCTAAATTTAGAAAATAGTGCCCAGTTTCTAAAATATGGTTAGAGAAAGTTGAATGTATATTATTGAGTCTAAAAGATCGAAAATGTTCCTTAAATCTAATTTCTATATCACGACTAGATCTATTTAGTATAATGTAAAAGTTATCACACCCTGAACAGTTTAATTTATATATTAACGATTATTTAACTTATTTGTTTTATCTTTAGCATTGAACAAAAAATAGGAGAATTTATTTTGAGGTTTAAAGCTAACTTTTTTAGATTATATTTCGATAAAATGTCTGCAATTCTTTCACTTACGCTACAAAAATATGTGAGGGAAACGTATTTTGATGAAGAATCAGAATTTTTTGTGAACGGATAGATACTTGAGTAAGTTAATTTCTGCTTCTTCTGTCAATTAATTTGGATCTATGTAATTTGAATCTATTGCCAATTCATCTTTTAGTCCTTGTAGTCACAAATTAGCAGCTCACAACTCGATGATGCCTTTTCAGTTCCTCTTTCTCATCATCAAAACAAGGTCATAACCATTCACAATCATTCCAACCTCAAACTATATCCTAATTAATTGACAGAAGAAACAGAAATTACCTTACTCAAGTATTTATCCTGTTACAAAAAATTCCGATTCTTCATCAAAATACGTTTCTTTCGCATATTCTGGTACCGTGAAAGAAATGCAGACATTTTATCGAAACATAATCTGAAAGTTAGCTTCAAGTCTCAAAATGAATTGTCTTATTTTTTGTTCAATGCTGGAGATAAAAAAAATTAAGTTAAATAAACCTGGAGTGTATAAATTAACCTGTTCAGAGTGTGATAACTTTTATCGCTAGAGAAATTAGGTATAAGGAACATTTTCGATCTTTTGGAGTTAATAAAACAGGTTCAACTTTCTCTAACCATATTTTAGAAACAGTGCACTATTTTCCAAATTTAGATGAAGTTATTAGACATAACCAAAGTAGAGGTTTCAAATTAAACACACCAGAATCAACAGAAATTTTCAAAGGTATTAAAAATAGTGACAACAAAATTTTAAACGAACAATCAGATGTGTACTACTGCATCCTGTTTGAAGTCTTGATAACGTGAAATTTCTCATAATCCTATCGTATACCTCCGCATCAAAATTTCCTTATCACAATATTTACTTTACCTCATTATCTAATTTCAATTATACTATTCTAACAATAAAATTAAATTGTACCACGAATAGCCAAGATTATTCGTATTCCCATACTTTAGTATCGATTGAAGGTACGTTAGTGTCGAAACCATAGTCACGATTTGTTTCTATAATATAAACAACAACAAGTGTTTTATTTTATTATATCCATATTATACATTATCTCAAAATAATGACTTCCATCATTGAATTTTTGATATAATTCATGTTTACATATTCTGTAAATTCGCAGTGTTATCTCAAAAATTACCAATGAAAAAATTGATGGTATGCTATATGCTTACTTCCAAATCACATAATTCTCCAATAATCAGTATTCAAGAGGCGTACTAGTATCCAATATTTTTGCTATATAATTGAGAAACGCTCTAGTTTTTTTTGTCATCATCATTTTTCCTGAGATGAAATGCAAACACAATAAAAAATAGGTATTCTTGAAATTTTTTTTCTATAATAGCAACTTTTGACTAAAATGTTCTAGCTTTTCTCATCATATATTAAAAAAACATCTCGAATTTTGTATGAAAAGTTAAAACCGGAAGATTAACTGTTTTCTCGTTTTTGGACAGCAATGAATTTGCAATAATCTTGTTCTAACATTTACTGCAACAAGACTTACCGAAAAGTCAAATGAAGATTGAAAAAATTACATGTATTCGAGTTATATTACATTTTCTAGTTTGCAAACATTCCGTGATCCGGTTGTTATTTTTGTGAGGAATCAAATCATGTCGCACTTTGTTTCACCTGGGAATGTTCCAATATTCACGTACATCTCGCACCTCACATGAAACACCACTATCGACATTCTCCTTAGTTAATCAGATCACAGACCCGTATCTCACTGCACACTGTAAAAACAAGCATCGTGATAATGTTTGAGAAGGATCGGGGTAAATTTGAGGAAGGATATACCCCACTCTTTATTGGTTATTCACTCAGCTAGAGGCTAATGTTGTTAGCATTGCCTTGGTCATAGGCGCGAACAGCTTTCAGCAACATAACATAACAGTAATGTGGAGAGCTCTCTTGTGTAAGTACGGTCTGACGCAGTTTTTCAATATAACAATTTACTTAGTTCATAGTTATGTTTCAATCCGTTATGATTCAATTATCTTGATTCAAATGACAATAATTCATATTCAATAGATATTGTGAAGAAACGAATATTGAATTCATTATTGATCTCTCCAAGATAAATATAAGCGTGGATTCAAATAATGCAACGGAAAACTTGTCACAAAATCCCCTGAATTGTCTTATCACACAGTTTCATCAAATTCTCAGTCTATGTAAAATCTGGTAACTACGTCGAAACATAGAGTGATTATTAGTGTTTGTAATTAATCATCAGTTATCAATTCTAAATAGAGATTGTTACTCTTCTGCGTCAGTTGAGCATAAACACTTCGGAATCCTATTTAGGAGTTAGTTTGCTTTCAATTGTCATGGTCACAAGTACTATAATTAGTGCTAAGAAATTAGTGTGTTCACATCTACGTTAACTCATCTTGTAGATGGAATTTGATTGCTCCTTCATATTGTGGGCGAAAAATATTTTCTAGAATATTTGCCGATCAAACCAATCTTGCTCAAAATCCTGATGGAACCATTTTGTGGAGAATTCCCCCAAGAAATGTCGTATGGATTTAATTATGAAATTGAGTTTATTTGTTGAGTGTTGTGAGAGAGTTACGTATCTGATTTGAGTAGAAGTCACAACAACCAGTATTAGTAAGTTGAGAAACTTATTTGAAAATTTCACTCACCCAATATGTACTTCGATACAACAAAGGAGTAATTCAGTTGTCGATAATACATAAAGAACAGTTGAGAAATATTCAGTTATTAGTTGCACCACCTTGATTGACTCATTTAGTGGGTGAGATACACTCTGATCAGATGATCAATGTACCCTTGGAGTAAATCATTTTGAGCACATTGTATGTGAAGCCGCAGATCCCTGAAATTGTTTGGGAAATGAGGTAAATTACTCAGTGTTGTACCGATCATATCCGAGACGTGTTCGATGAATGAGAGATCAGAAGAACGTGAAGGCCATGGAAGCACATGTACATTCTCTTCCAAAATGAAATATGTCGTTACTCTTGACATGTGGGGGCAGGAGTTATATTGTTGGAAAATTGGTTCAATCATTCTTCGAAGATATGTGGGTACAACAGGTTCTAGAACATAGGATATGTGGATAGTTGCATTCACATTGTCCCCAAGAAAAACTAAGGCAGCAAGGCGTTCAAAAGCTAGCCGTAAACTCCTACATTCCTCATTGAAATATCCCAAATTTCTCGTCCATCATGGGTTCACGAACGAAAGTTTCTGAAGACAAACTTCATGATGCCTTTCCTTACCGCCAACATTCTCATTTGTCGTTCTTGGCGATCTATAGTCTTCCCAGGACGTCGTGATCCGGGGCGACACCCATGAACACCGTTTTCTGATGACCTGACCCATCGTCTTGAAACAGTTACCACCTTACGGTCTATAAGATTGCCAATTCCGAAAAATGTTGACATCCACCAGTTTCGTACTTCCACAGTAACACATATAGGTATACAAGATTGGAATGAATTAACTTCTGTACATACAGTTATGTGAAACTTCATCAAATATTGACTTTTCGTTATCAACAACTAATTCATATAAGAGTTATAAGGAGTAATGGGATTCCTTCAAAATGGCAATATTCTACGATATGAGGTACCACCTTCACTCTGGTCCATAAGAACTGCTCTCTAGAACATCGTAGAAAGGTGGGTGATCTCTTCCTTTTCCATAGATATATTCATGGTCAGGGCTTACCACAAATCTCGTCTGTTGTTGTACCACGAGAGATTTCAGATAAGCTGACTAGACGAGCTCGTACTAGTCACCCCTTCATTGTCAAGCCGAACTTCTTCTTACCAGATTTTACATCGAACAGCAAAGCTATGAAACTCTTCACCTAGTGAAGTCTTCCCCTATTCCTATAACCTCCAAACCTTCAAGAAAAATTCGAATGCCTATCTCCTCCCTCAACATTCCACCGCTGGCTCACACGATCTTCTTCGAACATTATAGATTCCCTCTCGTGTGGTCAAAGTATAAAAAAAATCTGGAATAGCTACTAGGGAAGAGTTCATCAATATTTACAAAGAATAAGGAATAGTTCTTTTTCGAGTTATTATACAGGTGAATAAACTATACTAATTCGCTGTCTTGAATATTTCCATTAGAATTTTGATGTGAAATTTGAGTGATTGATAAATAAAGCTAGTTATTCCATAGTAGAACTCCTTTCCTTGTTTTTATCATTCAATATTAAGAAATAGTTATTTGTGTATCAATTACGTGAAGTGGAATTTCCTCGAATGTGCCATTAAAATACGAATTCGACAGAGGAAATACAAATAACATTTTTTGTACAACTGTTACTTTGAATTGATCGTCTAACCTACTATGTTATAAATAAATACTCTCTATACAATTTCACAGCATTAAGTTGGCCTGCAGTTGTACAAAATAACTATTTTTGTAACAAGTACCTAAAATGAGTAATTTTGGGACGAATTTTTCCTGTTAATGGACGAGGCGTTAGGCGAGTCTGGAATAGCAAATGAGTTCCTTATTCAGGTATGTGTTGCAAACAACAATATCCAATAGCGAATTATTCGAAACCCTAGTTACTTTTGGAACAAAAGTAGTTTCAAAAGCTTAGCAGCACCTTAGCTACAAGTTGGTTTTGTTTATTCATCAATTATGTTGTTCAGTTTAAAACACTTTTTTGAAAATGCTACGAAATCCAGAGAATATTGCTGAGAAGGCAAGAGGAATTGTGTTGGATTTATTTCCCCTTAGATCTTGTACTATGTGTCATGAAGAATACGATACTGTCAACATCTGGAAAGACAATAACGGCGTAGCCGTTGTGAACGAAGATGTGTAAAATAGTTTGTAAAGGTTGCTAAGATGATTTTTCGGAGCTAGACCGAAAATTATGCATTCTACGAGCTGAAGCCCGTAAGATAGCTTTTTTTCGGGGGTATACAAAAAAAGTATTTTTATGCGATTGATATGAAGAATTATCACAATATAACGCTTTCACTATGAATTATTTTTGATAAACTAGTTATTGAAGTCACTCAAGATATACCCAAAAATTTTTAATTTGGTTTGAATTATGAATATCTCCCTCTATTTAGAATTGGTCGTAATACTGATAATCTAATCTGTGACATAAATGAACAAAACTTGATGTTCTATTATTTGAAATAATCGAAAATTTTTAATTTAAGCTGGAGGTTTTTTCTTAAATCATTCAGTGCAGTCGACATGTCAAGACCAAGCTCTGGAATATATTGTTGTACGAAGATTACAAAATTTACGTCACTCTACGCTACTGTATTCATATCTTCTGGTAAAGCCAAAGACCGCACGGAACAGATGACTGGGTGTAAATGGTTAATCAAATTTACAAAATAAAAAGTAATCAGCCAGAATTGACCGGTAAGTCTTGGATCGTCTTTCTTGAGCATCAATTAATATGTGAAATAGTAAATCTGGGAAGAATAAATATGTTAATTGATTCAATCTAATCTCCAATCTTGATATCAAAGACTTATTAGATAGTGGTAGAACATAACAGTGATGGGGAAGTCCAAGTTCTTAACACTGCACATTCGATTCAGCTTCATTCTAACTCTTGGCAGTGACAAATAGTGCAGTCAATGACGGTAAGAATACCGTATAACCTCCGAAATTTGAGAACTGGAATAGATTTTTATGCCATTCTGAGATTAACTGTTAATACCTTCTACAAATTTTTCGACCCTGTCTCGAAATGCGCTATCAGAATATATGTTACCAGATCAAAGATATGAATGAAATATAATATGGAGAACGAATTTGGGTCATTTACATCTTCGTTCTGAAAAATTATTCAATCTTTTTAGTACAAGTAACAAATCTGACCCATGATGGTCTGTAATTGTTTTCTTATATCTCATACAATTTTTAATTATCGGGTCGGCCAAAACGACAATTTTTGGAACATTTCAAAAGCAACAACTCATGTGGTGAGGATGTTTATTCCTCAAGATATTCAAGCTCACAGATTTCGTAAATAGCACCATATCCCCAATTTGTAACATTTAAATTTCATTTGCTTCATCGTACAGAGATAAACAAAAAACTAAATGATTGCTAGGATCTAAATTTTTTGTTTGTCATTTTTTGACTCTTATATAACACATGTTTTGAAATTATTTTCAAAAAAGTTAATATTTTGCATTAATACCGTATTATTTAAAAGGACACAATTCGAAAATCAAGAAGTGATATTCAATCTTCATAAATAATGAATAAGCTCTGATAAACAGATGATAATGTAAGTTTTGAGAATAAATACATTTTCATCTGTTATTAATGAATTTCCAGAAAATGTATGCATCTGTCATAAATTTTAAACCGATCCAATATTTCAATTTGTTCAAAACTTCCTTGAACCCTTCTTTATTCTTAATCATAATGTATGGTATCAATTAATCACAATATATTCCAATCACGAAGGATTTATTTCATTGAGCATTTCATATTAAGGCCATATATCTCATTTAATCCGTTCAATAAGCTAGATTGAATATCTCATCGACAATTTGTGCTTAAAACTATATACGTTACAATCGACATTTCGGTTAATTAATCGTACCATATTGACAATCTGAAACATGAATCAGCTCTCTCAGATATTTTTAAGCCTGGAAACTTTGTACCAAGGGGTACGGATGTTATTGCATCAGTACTTCAGTTTGTACTTCCGATTTTTTTTTGTTGTTCCACAATAGGGTAAATTTCCATTATTAGGTACACGTGAAGATATTTTAATTCACAAGATAATACAATGAACACAACCAACATGCAATAAATTATGGTAAAAGTATTTTGGGGAAGCCGTTACTTTATGATGATTTATCATATTGATAGAATGAAAGACTCGTTACTTTGCTTTATCATTACTCATATTATAGGGAAAATAGCGTTACAATCATCAAGACATATGTATCATTTTAGTATTGTCTTGGAGATGACACTCTATTTGTCGGCACTATAGTCACGTTGGTGTTGCAATAAAAATGATAAAAGACAAAGCAATGAGTCAAAACACTTTTACTCTGTTTTATTACATACATATGATAATAAATCCTGACTATAAGTTTCGACACTAGCGTGTCATCTTCGAAGATACTAATGTATGAAAATGAGAATAATCTTGGATATTTATGGTACAATATAAAATACACCCAACAAGCACGTTCCGGTTGAGCTATTACATTGCTAGAATAGTATTATAGTCCAGGCTATGAACCGGAAAAAAAAACGTGTAAGTTCGAATAAGAATTTTTTTACATTAGCTTCAGGAGGTTCTCAGGATCATTCATAAACCTTAAAACTTCTTGAGAACCCCAACCCCACCCATTGGGGTCAAATGGCCCGAAATCTCCAAGTCTTGAATTGTATTTTGGCATTTTGAGTCCACGTAGGAGATTTTTTGGGTTGCTGAACACGAATCCGTAGCCAAATTTACTTGGAATCCATCGTAGGGGTGGTAAAATCGACAAAGTTGGCCAATTTTGCACCCCTATAAGTTATTCTGCAATTTACGTCTTTTAGGCAGATTCACTCGAATATCATCGTAAGGGTGTGAAATTCACAAAAATGGCTAATTTTCGCATTTTAAAATTACTTCGGAGTAAATCTGACTTCGCAATCGTGTTCAGCTATTCAAAAAAAACCCTTGGTGCATTTGAAATGCCAAAACATGTAAATTGCAAAATAACATATAGAGGTGCAAAATTGGCCAATTTTGACGATTTTACCACCCTTACGATGAATTGCAGGTAAATGTGGCTACGGATTCGTGATCAGCGACCCAAAAAACATCGTTGGTGCATTAGAAATGTACATTGCAAAATAACATATAGGGGTGCGAAATGGGCCTATTTTAACGATTTGACCACCCCTACGATGGACTGCTAGTAAATCTGGTTATGGATTCTTGTTCAGCGACCCAAAAAACCTCCTAGGTGCACTCGAAATGCCAAAATACCTTTTTTGTAGAAAATACAATCCAAGACTTGGAGATTTCGGGCTATTTTTGCCCCCAATGGGTGAAGTGGGGGTTCCAAAGAAGTTTTAAGGTGTATGAATGATCCTGAGAACCTCCTGAAGCTAATGCAAAAAAAAATTTTTGATTCGAACTTACATGTTTTTTTTAAATTATAGCTAGAATCCCGGTTCACAGCCTGTACTATTATTGAAATTGGATAATGAGGTACAATTGATATCGTGATAAGACAATCTTGATGTTGACGTATACTAGGGATGCACAAGAGGATTATGGGAAATTTTACGTCATCAAGACATCAAACAGAATACTGTGTAGTACACAATCTAATTGATCGTTTAAAATTTTATTGTCATTATTTTTAATACCTTTTGAAATTTCTATTGGTTCTAGTATTTTAAATTTGAAGCCTCTACTCTGATTACATAAAATTTTAACTTTTAACATCTAAATTTTAAAAAGTGTGTCCTGTTTCCGAAAAATGGTTAGAGAATCTGTTTTATTGAGTCTAAAAGATCGAACATTTTTCTTATATCTAATCTATATATTACGACTAGATCGACGGATGTAAGAGTAATCAAACTCTTGAACTCTTTAACTTATATATCTCATCTTTAGCACTCAACAGAAGATAGGCAATTTATTTTGCGATTATATTTCGTTAAAATGTCTGCAATTCTTTCACTTACGGTACCAAAATATCTGAGCTAAACGTATTTTGATGAAGATTCAGATTTTTTTGTAAAAGGATTGATATTTGAGTAAGTTCATTTCTGCTTCTACCTGTCAATCAATTTGGATATAATTTGAAGTAGAAAACCATTGTTAATGGGTATAACCTTGATTATATTCAATTCTTCATTGAGGTTTTCAGGAGAAAGAGAAAGTGAAACGGCTTTCTGTATCGTCTTTCTCCTGGAGACCAGAAAGAAGAATTGAATATAATCAAGGATGTAGCCCTTAACAATGGTTTCCAACCTCGAATAATATCCAACTTAGCTTTTAACAACACCAGGCCTATATATCTTTGAGTTCCTACTATATTTGCAAGAAAATCAGCTTACATTTTCACAGGAACTTATAGATCATGAGTATAATAATAACAATAATTATCCTGGTCATAGATTAACTTCAACTAAAACATGTACTTATTATTCACGCACAATTGAACATGTTTAACTATATATGTGTTTTAAAACCCTATTCCTATACCGTTGTAGAATTTTTAAATAATAAATAGGTCACCCTGAAATTAGTTACTGAGTGAATGAAAAATGTCAATCTCGATTTTATATCAACTATATGCTCTTTGTCATTGTTAGATATAATTTTAATTTCAATGTGTATCGATCTGTGTTCTAGGTAGTTTTTGAAATAGTAATATAATTTTTTTATTCTCATTGTACCTGACACGCTTCTCACTGTTTCGTTATAACTGTTTAAATTTCACTGAATCTTAATAAATTACTTCAGTTTCCTTAACAGTAGATTTGCAATATAGTTCCAGTTTCTTTGAGAAATCTTAATGGGGATTTCCATTTTTGCATCGTATTCTGAATATAACCGATTTCGCTTCAAAACTTTGGTGGTATTTTGAGCAGCATATAACCGCTTTTACCAGCAAATGACTCCAGTATCGTGTAAATTCCAAATTGTATTCACTCAATTTTGATCTGAAATCAATTTAAACGGTTTTGCACACAACCTCTCCAATCAGCGGCACGTGAATGGTAATATGTTTATAATGTATGTATTGTGTGATTTTTTTTATCTTTCATCTATTTCGTTTGAATCTTTCACCTCTCATCAATGAAAATTCAAAATGATAAAATGGCTTTGGAGATTACATCTGTAATAATATACATAATGCTGTAGAATTGAAAAGAACAAAGATAACAATTCAATATGTTGCCATGAACTGGATACATCATACACCGTTATACAGTGCTCCCCAAAAGTAACATATGAGTTCTATAAAGTCGTTGACAAAGAAAAATTTTCGTACTCGTCGATATTTATTTTCAAATTTCCATCCAGACATGTAATTTTCAACCCCACCCCTCACCCCTAGGGGTGACAAATTAACCCTTGCGATCGAAGAATTTTTTATACTGAATACAATAAGAGAATAAAAAGGGTTTTCCAAATCAGTTGATAAATATAATCAAATGAGTCTGCCAATATTAGAGCAGGCGTTGTTTTGACTCATGACTCATGTCAAACACAATCTAGTGGATTTGGCGTATTATTCATATAACGATTCAAGAAATAGGAGTGAAAATGACTTACTGAAACCAAAAGAATTGAAGGTTTAATGATGATTGTGGTTGGAAACAAAAGACGAACGCATGAAGGAGTCTTTATTTTGGTTAATGAAACTCACCCAATCAGTCCTCCAATAACGGTAAGTTGAACTAAAAACAAATTTAGCGATCTCAGACATGTACGAGATAAGCCTAGGGCCGGATGCTTATCGACCTAAGATCATAACAGACAATTAGATGCTCTTTTAATGATGCAAGGAAATTCACAGTCAACCCTTGTAAAAGTCCCTGCACATGTTGACAGTCAATAAGTACAGTTTTCAGACTTCAGAATGAGCAAAAATGCCACCTGTACAAAGGGCACTTGGTGCAAGAATTGTCCGATGATGACTTTGATCGACTAGTTGATCATTGATTATTGAATCATACGGAACGCCAGATTGTGAACAGTACCTGAAAATCCTCCGACATGAAATAGAAACTATATTATTGGTAATATTTCCTGATGCAGAAGATTCGATCCCAGAATTCGGTTACAGCAAGACGATGCGCTTTCACATTACGCACGTTCAGTTCGGGAATGCCTCGATCAAATATTTCCCAATTGGTAGACGGGAACCTGTTGAATGGCCAGCAAAGATCGCTAATTTAACCCGGATAGACTGTTTTCTCTGGGGTTATTTGAAACTCAATCACTCCAGAAATGGTAGACAATATTTAACTTGCCTTTATTAATAGATTGGGGGGGCGTTGTCTGGCCGTTAACGAACAGCACTATGAACATTCAATTCAATTCATAATTTTCCACTTTTGTTATTTTTAAAACTCCATTTGTTATATTTAGGTAATTATCTCAGTTATTTAGTCACTGATTCTGAAAATCTTTTAACATAGAATATCTTTTTACGGAGGACCTAATTGATGGAAAGCGTTACGCGAGAATCGTTACGTGAATTCGTAACAGGTCTGATTGGTCGAGACCAATAGGCTCCTCCTTCTCTTATACCAGCGCCGAACGAGCGCGGAAACAACCGAGCGTAGAGGAATGGATACGTGACTGTGACCACATTCATATAGACAGTCTACTGAGGACGAGGACCTTGTTCAGGATTATCAATTTATTCTTTTTATTCATTAGGAAGAAAGAACATTAAACATGTTCTATGTTATTCGTTTTTATCTAATAAAAACTGTACATTTTTTTTTAGTATTCGCTATTACTATTTTTTAGTAGATATTATCATACTATTACTCTGCCATGTGAATTTTTATAGGTGATGTTGCTGAATCTTCGAAGATGAAGAGGTGGGGGGTTGAAAATTACATGTCTGAGTGGTAATTCAAAAATCAAAGTCGACATGTCCGAGCTTTTTCCTAAAATATTTTTGTCAATGATTTTCCAGAATTTTTTGTAATCATTTCTGAATCGGAGTTCGCTTTAGGTGCTAATTCAAATTGACATTAACTTACCAATAAGAAGACAGAACGTAATAGTCGAGCTTTCAAATAATTTATAACGTGTTTAGCATACAGATTGATCATATCACATTGAAATCAATCAAACGCTTTAATTTTATTGATGAGGTTGAGTAAGACTAATCATTCACATCTGTTGTAACTTATATGTAGATTCTTGAGAAATATGTCACATCAACTCATATATCAACTATATTTTCGCCTTTACGTATGTTTCTGTCTCACGACCATCATTAGAATACGTTTGAAAACTTATAACATCAACTAAATCGCAGGATTTCTTTAACGAATTGTACTAATGAATAAACTAAGCGTCGTCAACCCATTAATGTCAATTAGAAATGACATTGTCGCAACAACGAACAGAACAAGAATAATTGAAATTCATAAATATTAATGGTTAATATATGAGTTTGAATTCATAAAGGCAATAACGTTTTGTTTAGAACACTCATTCCCAATACGATGAACAATATTTTGGGCAAATATTCGGCACCGCGATGAAGTCTCTTATTTCAGCTACTATCGCTAACCGACAGGAATACCTGGAAGAATCTGTGAAAAATGATTTCCTTATATGTGTTCCCAAGGACAAAATTCAGTATGTAATAAATAGGTTTAACAATTTCTACTGTAAACTTCAATTTACCTGTGAAATAGAAAGAGAAAGAAGTGAATAAAAACATAAATTTCCTAAATATAATTCAGACGGAAAAGTAGAAATATCGTCGTTCACAAAAGAAGTTTAGTCCCAACGACATCTTCACTATAATTTAGTCGCACCAATAAGTTATACAAAAAAGTGTAACACCCAGAAAACGTCCTAAAAATTCTAAAAAAGTTCGAAATACACAGGAAATGAATGGCTACCCAAAAATCATTTTCAATCCCATCATTAGAATAAACGAAATATATAACAGTACATTATATATAAATAATATAAGCAGTAATAAAGATGATTTTATTACATGATCATACAATTCGAAGAGCTCAGAGAAACTTGAGAAATGCTTAAAAAAGTATTATATAAATGTTGCATATGAACCTTCCAGCTGTGTAAATATTTTACAAATTGGAAACCGTCTGATACCTACACCCACACGGACTGTTTAGTTTGCGAAGGGATTTATATGGAATCTCTAAACAATATTTACCAACAAGAATGTATGGTCATAAGTAGGTATAGTACTAAAAACAACAACTTAGTTATTCCCACCACCTCTGATAAACATTGTTTTGATTATAACCATCTCTTCGATTATAAAAAATTAATATTTCAACTAAAGAAACAAATTATTATAAAAGATCTATCCTGGAGATGATTCACATAAAACGTGATGCTGAATTTATAAATCATATTACCGATGTACAATCAAATTTATACAAATTCAATCCATTGAACACTTGAAAATTTCTATGTATTTCTTTATAATGCTTAAAATTGTGTTTATGATACAATAAATCGGTGATACTAGTACAGCAATGACCTTTCTATAGTAGTCATAAAATTGTAAACTCATATGTTTAACATTGCACCTATTTAGCGCAAAGGGATTTTTGTTCTCAAGTCAGACTGTTTTGCCTCGTCCTCGAGATATGACGTCTTCAATTATAGAAACATCCCTGTTCAGTGATTTTCTAATACATATTCATATATTTTAATGTGTTACAATTTTTATTTTCCGTGCTTCGTTGTTGCGACGTAGACATTTTTAATTGAAAGCAATCAAATAATTATAAAGTGCTTGGTGTAATAAGTTGATGTCAACTAGTTTGCTCACGTCTTCTGATGATGAACCGAAACGTACGTAATGACGAGAATATAGTCGTATGTATTAATGTGACGTATTTCCCAAGAATTCGAGATCATTATTACATCTGTTGTAACATTAACTAAATTTTAATATACTCAATCAATATGAGTGCATCTTACTATGTAGTACTATGAATCTGAAAATTCAAGATGAACTGCATCACTGATGTTAGTAAACGCTACAGTGGCCAAACGATTTTTTTATCGTTGAAATAATTGATTAATTGGCAGTATAGACGCCATCAAGTTTTATCCTGGAAATATATCTATTACAGTCTTGTGCTAACTGTATTTCATTGAAATAAATGCTGGATCAATTAAACGTTACTTTGTCAGGGGTTGTATATTTATTATTCGTTTTGCCTTGAACTCTTTGGGTGGTTGGCAAGTGGCTTTTACGACGCAGCATGTAACATTCACGCTGTCACCACTTTAATTTCTTCTACGAAGCAATGACCTTTGGACAAAAATAAGTTTTCCACATTTAAAGTTTAACAATACAATATTCCCATAACTAAAATGTGATATTCAAAATAGTTACTTTTAAAGATTATTATATGGTTAGGGTTCAAAACATCTTGGGTCGAAATATCCGTGAAATTGGTTAATGAATACAATAGCAGAATAATCTCTTGCGGTCAACTTAGTTGGCTGTACAGTACAAGTAAGTTTATCCAAATATCAACTACATTTTATTCTGCTATGCAACTCTCTCGATCATGATTAGCAGCCACAACAACGTCCTAGGTCACTTCAACATTATCTGGAAATTATGTAATAAATAATCTGCATAGTAGTATTATTGCTGCTAAGTAACTGAGTTAGGCAACCAAACGTCTAAGCCATGTGAATAACAGCGACTTCCTAAGCCACGCAGAGGAGATTTTTCCAACTTCTTCTAATGCTGTAGCATTGGATAATTCCAAATCATTCGATCGAGTTTACCACCATGGTTTTCTTGGGAAACTTGCGTCATATGGTTTGCGGCCCAACTTTGTATTCCACAAGAATCTGTTTTGGAACAATATTAACTTTTGCTCCATATCAACGATCTATTGAAAGTGACCTCCTGTACAACCCCCATTTCTACTGTTTATGATACACTCCATACTGCTTTTTCTTCTAGAACCCATGTATCACCAAATGGAGTAAAAGGTGCAAGACGGACCCAGGTCGAAGTAGTAAATCAATATGGGCTCTGATAATCTAGTAGAGTTCAATTCAACCCAAAGTCAAGATTGTATTTCCTCCAGGAAGGTGGGTCCTCCGATGCCTACTTTGTTGATGTCAGGTAAAACTATTCTTAGGAAACTTGATATTAAAAAACTTTTGTTCAATTGCTTTGAATCGATTGATATCAAGTTTAACGATGAAATTGCTGCGTTTTGATTGAGAATTTCTTCGATCTCACAAAATGACGTTAATTGCTTCTGTATTTATTTTTCCGTGCTAGACAAACAATTACCAGAAGAGGTAGGTATGCCGCAATGTGAAACACCGTAAAAATCGGGAAAAAAAAACCTGCAGCCACCCATCCTAGTCACTTCTTTTGTAGTACCGATTTGTTGTGACCTAATTTAATTTGACCAACCGAAACAAGTTGACAAAATATAGATGCTCCGATAAGCATATTTATGGGACCTGATACATCGAATTCTGGGTTAGCTAATGCTACATTTGGTGATATCCCAAAGGAATCTCGGTCAGTGGAAAACGTTGGAAAGTTTTCGGTTATGCAAGGCTATGTTAGACATGATAACGATATACTGCAGCCACTATTCCTTGCGTGAATTCTAATATAAGATTGATCAACAGCTTTCGTTGTGCAATAATATTCAATGATGATGCGGAGTCTAATAAAGCTCGAGTGTGGTGAATTTTGCCTCACTTATCATCAACCTGAATTATAGCCTGTTGCATTTTCTACATGAGCTATTTCTGCATTCTTTATCTTTTCTCAAACAATTATAGCATATATTTTTGGAATTAATTTCAGTACAATGATTATTAACGTTTAAGTCGAAGAATTTCGTGTAAATTGTACACTGAACACTATCAGTATTCGACTCTGATGCCGCATGAACTTTGACTAACGGCTTCTACTTTGTTTCGTTACTTGTGATTGGCTGCAAAGCGTCTAGGGATCTTTACCTTTGCTTTAGAAATTCTGTTAATTTATTAATTGCAGTATAGTTTTTGTAACACGTATTTTCGTGTTTCCATTCCCTGTAAGTTCCATTGTTCTGTAGGATGCCCTAAGAGGGCAAGTGCTCTGTTTACGAAAATCGTCCAATAGATTTCGCAAATGTACCTTTGATTCTTCGGTTACTGAAGATAAATTTAGAAATCGATCTCGCGGAGTATTATGCAAAGATTGCAATATTTCAACTGCTTCACCTTTAAGAGACAGACGTAAATAGTGGTATTTATATATATGTAGTGTCAATGTATTTTGATGAATTAACGATGTAACTAATTTATGAAATATTATCCAATGTTCTATGTGACCATCGATTGTTGGAATACTGATGTCTGGTAATCTAGGTTTTTGTGCCATTCTGTACACAACTATTTCCAGAATTTACGTTTGCTAGATTATTTGCGTGAGTTACTAAGAATGACTGACGCTTCACTACGATTTCCATTCGATTCTAAGAATTTTTTTTGCTCTAGCAAAAGGTGGAGAATAAATTTCCAAAAACATCGCGTCCTTTGGCGTGTGTTGTTACATCGTCGAGCATTTCTAATTGCGAATTTATGTCTTCAAATTTATCGAACAAGGACTCGATTTTTTCAACATTTGTAGAATCTAGATCAATATTGTCATAATCTATACTATTGAGATAGCTTATAGATATGGTTAGAGAAGCTTCAATTGCACTGCGTTTTCTGATGAGTTGAGTTGTGCTTACAGAATCCTCATGTTGAATCATTTTGAAAGAGAAAAACTGTTATTTTAGCATCAAATTGGTGAATTAATCGAATTATGCTTACTTTTTGCAGGTTGAGATAAGCTTTATCAATTGAATTCCAAGACAAAATGTGTTTGCTACTATTCATCTTTGCATATTGTCATTCCAGTGTAAATATGTGATTTATTCTGAATTTATTAGCCAACAAGTATCAGGCAATATAAAGTTAATATATCATACAACACATGAACAGCTTCGAAGAGTCATAATAAGTATGGAGGCGTAATTGTGGCAATAGGTTTTCATCATTTTATATTTAGCAAACATTTTCACATGTATACTACTTTTGAACATAAATTGGCTATCAGATATTTTCTTATTCATTAAATTTTAGCTACAAATAAATTTATAAATGGAATTAATTAGACCAAACAATCTGACTATAAATATACCTATATTCCGCAGGTTACTCGAAATTAATAGAGTACAGTTGAATATAATTTTTACCTGTACTACGGTGGCCTTCAGGATGTAGCCTACTCAGCCTGTGACTGAAGACAACCCTGAATATATTGTAGTTTGGTATTGGCATTCAGAAACTACTAAGTTCAGTGAGGTAGATATAAAAGACAGTGATTTGTTGCAATACGAGATGGAAGCCGATCCCTGTCCCACCCTAAGAAATCTTATTGAAATCTAATTACTATTTTGAATATATTTCGTCACGCTTATTAAACTGTTGATTTGAATTTCAATAACCAACAGTTCTATTACAATCAAATATTTATAAAGAGAGTGATATTTAATGAAGTAATTGGTTTTTATTCATTCAAAATAAGATATAACAGAGTAGCGTGCAACTGAAATCGATTTTCATTACAATTCAGTCCAACAGAACAACAAAAAATATATGAATACTATTATCATTTTGGATGGTTCACTAACATTGATGAGATCTTATGTAGATCAACATCTAATAATATTTGAGAAATGGACGGTACTAATGAAGTACTAATCACTTTAAACTTCAATAAACCACACCGATAATTTATCGGTAACGGTTCCCCATCCTGTCTGGAATGCTGTAAGCGAGCTTGGCACTGAGCTACATACCGAAAGAGTGAAAGGCGGCAAAGCTGGTTTTTATACCGAAGCCAGGGCGAGAGTCTTATGCCCAGCCAAAATCTCTCTGTCCGATGAGTCAAACATCGTTTCTCCTGAAAACTCTAGACAAACTGATCGACAGGCATATCAGAGATGAGACTTTTTTGTTAATCCTAACATCCAACATCGTAACCAGTATGCCTACCAAACCGGGTCTCACTTTATTCCGATTATCTTCAAAAGTGATCTATGGAAGTTAATGATTTCTTTACAAGCTACTAAAATATTATAATAAACTACTTTCAAAAGAAAAATTCACAAAAATATCACGAAACAATAGCATAAAATGTCTTGAAAGCAAATTCACAATCTATATAGCTTCATTTATTGAAACGCACCCTATTTCATTTCCAGTATCAGATTAGCCTATCGATTCTTAATGCAAATTATAAAGGATATGAATTATGAGACTAAAATTGATTTGTTTTGGAAAAAAAATTCGAAATGATTTATTACAAAATTACTAAGCATTTATAATAAAACACTAGACTAGCTGTGGATATGTGTATATCTCCAAATTCAAGATACGAATATATACCAGATATATAATATTTTTATTTGTACTCCCAACTGTAACAAGCACGATTTTCATTATCAGCATCGTAATTGAGTTTTGTGAACGACTATAAGTGATAACGTTTCCAAAGGATATGGAAAAGTTCACGATCTCTATAACGGCAGGTTACTAATATTATTTCTATTTTTATGTTTTTAAAATTCGAATATTATACTGATTCTTTCGTGAAGTTCATCACATTATTCTGTATTTTAGATCTTGGTGATCTGCTTGTATTCCTTGAGATATCAATATTTGGTGATACAAACAAGCTATTCGACAAGGAATGTAGCAAGGTTCATACATTGGCACGTTGTTATTTTCTAACAACGTAAGCGACATATCCACAAAGTTTTGAACAGTTTGAGCAGATTCCGTAACTAGCTCGATATATGCCCTAAAGGATATCTTTGGATCGATTAATTTTGTCCAATAAATTTCCAGAATGTTGGTAAATGTTTCATATAAGTTATACTCAACATGAAGTATACTGAAGCTTCCGTATGCTATTTATATTATGAATTCTTTTATGAACAAATATTCAAACTACAGAATGATTTCAATACCTTGAAACAATTGAGTCCTTGGTTAGCCAAAAATAGATTATAGTATGAATCATCAAATCTGTCATTTAGGAAATGACGATGTCGTCCGAATGTCAATTATGTTATTCATCATTAATAGTGCTTGATAACATAATGAGATGTACCGTGGCCATATTTGCAGGATTGATTCTCAAGCTCATCACAAACCTCTTAGACATTATGTTATATTTGGCTCGAAACATTGAATTTGAAGTTCAGGTACACTCAAAATTTCCATCGATAACCTTCTAAGAAATTTGAATATGATATTTGACAATATTGTGGCATCCAGATACCGACATAGTTATTTTCCTCTCATTATTATTCAGTTTCAATATTTTCCCTATACTCTGCTTTTAGGTATTTATGTATTTAAAAATGATTCTTGACCCAAGTAAGAGTTGTAAGTTTCCGGAAAATAGGTCACACTAACACAAATGCTTATTATTTCCGTCTTTACGTACATTTCAGTCTCACGACCATCATTAGAAGATCTTAAGCGGGATATTGGTGCGCCTACCTACAGTTTATCAAAATCTTTCAACAATGTAATAGCAAAAAATCAATTTTATGTGATCGACTCATGGTATTTTAATGTGTTCATGAAAAAATCAATCCGTACCCGTAAGTCATCTATTAATTTCCTTGGACGTTGTTTCTTTAGTTACAGATACACCAGTCGTTTTGGCATTGAGTACTATCGAAAAACGGTGAGGAGAGATTGAAAACCATACACCTCTAGATCAATCTAAATTTATTAATGCAGTACGTACAGTTTCGTTTAGAATGCACTTATTCCCAATACGGTGAGCAATATTTTGGACAAATATTCCGCGCAGCAATGGGATCAGCTATTTCATAATATTGCTAACCTACTTATGGAAAGCCTAGAGGAGTCTTTAATAAATTCATTAAATTTCCAACCTGTATTCTTTGAACGGTATGTTGACGATTGCCTAATGTGTGTTCCCAATGATAAAATTCAGATTGATGAATTCAACAATTTCCATTGTAAACTTCAATTCCCTTGTGAAATAGAAGTGAACAAAAACATAAGTCTCCTAGATACGAAAATTAGGTATGAATCAGATGGAAAAACAAAAATTTCGTGGTTTACTAAAGAAGTTTGGTGTTATAAGCATCCTTACAGATCGCGCTGTTAAGTTGTCCCAACCAGAAGACCGTCTCAAAAAATTGAAAATTATCCATAATGCACTGGAAGTGGATGGCTACCCAAAAACATTTTTCAACCCCATCATTGAAGGAAGCATAAACGAAATGTTGCGATAAGGACGCTTTGTAATGATACAAGAAATTCTGTTTCAGACATTGATAGTCTTCTGATGATGGTCGTGAGACTGAAACGTTAGTGAAGAGGAAAATAATAAGCATATGTGTTAGTGTGGCCTATTTCCTGAGAACTAATACATAAGTTATTCATGTATTAAGGGCGTTAAGAGGTTTTATGGAGTAAGACGTGATTTTGCTAAGAATACGTCGAAGGCCATAAAAGCAACAAACGCCCGTGGTACTTTCACAAATTTTTGTACGAATATAGATTTATCAATCAAAAAATATCCATAAAATAAGTAAAATTTTTTATCTACATCTAGCCTTGCTTTAAGCGAATTACAAATTTGAAGCGTAACTGGTAGCGCATAAACAAAGGTAGCCATATTGGCTGAAATCTGAGTTTAAATTTCTATTGGGTAATTGTGGGGTCTTTAAAAATTTTTAATGAACGAAATTGATGAGGCTGCAGGAGAAGCAAAAAACAGTGTCTCAATTCCAGAAAAATATAAGGTGTATGGAAGAACGTATAATGAATACCTTAAATGGTAACTGCTTCTGTGAAAAGAGTATTCTACCTCATTTTAAGAAAACGTTCTTCGCTGTGATCTTATTACTACATATTCACGGCCATTATCAAAGCCAACCACAATATAGATATAAGCTGTTACTCAAACTTATTTGAATTTTCAAAGAGAAAGTCAGACGGATACAAGCCCAAAAGATGTACTGTTTTGACCATACAAGAGATAGAAGCCTTCATATACCAAGCTCCAGATGTAATATATCTGATGAATAAGGTTGAATGAATTCATTTCGATTTGGAAGTGTGTAACCAAAATTTCTGGAAACAGGTAGTTTTATTATTTGGGATAGATGGAGCAGGCCATAAATAGTGGGGTAAATCTGGCGAGAAAATAAGCAAGGTTGGCGAAAATTTTACGATGCATAGCTACCCGGTGGAAAAGTTTTTTTAGGTTACCAACAACAACCTCCTGGAATTTTTATTCTCCAAAGTGGGTGCAACCCTTTTTTTTTGGCCAAAAGGTTTTTTTTGACATTTTTAAGGGTAGTTTAGCAACAAAAAATTAATATCTCTGGTTGTATTGGGAATTAAGAAACCAAAGTAGTACCCTCTTATTGTCAATGTCCAAGGAACTTCCAGTCCAAATTTCAAGTTGATCCGACCTTCAACCTCCCCGTAATAGATATATATATATATATATATATATATATATATATATATATATATATATATATATATATATATATATATACTCATATATGCAAGGAATCTTGCGTGATGGCTAACTCCGTCATTTTTCAACCGATTTGGCTGGAATTTGACTGAAGATAGGTGTTATGGTCTCAAAACTACCCTCTGAATTTCTAGTGAAAATATTGAATAGTTGAATTTCAGGAAAACTATTCAATATTTTCAATTTAAATTCAGAGGGTAGTTTTGAGACCATAACACCTATCTTCAGTCCAAATTTCAGCCAAATCGGTTGAAAATGACCGAGTAAGTCATTACGCAAGATTCTTCGAATATATGAGTATATATATATATATATATATATATATATATATATATATATATATATGTTTCTTCTTAGGTTCTCGCGGACGTAATGTGTAGAACTGGATTCTCGGGTATTGATCCGCGTTGTGTGGTTTCGGTCCTCAGAAGGACCAATTTCACGACGTTTCGGCAAAGTCGCATTTGCCATCTTCAGGTGATTCGACCGTAGAGTCTGGAATATATATATATATATATATATATATATATCTATTACGGAGAGGGGGGTGGTCGGATCAACTTGAAATTTGGACTGGAAGTTCCGTGGACATTGACAATAAAAGGGTACTACTTTGGTTTCTCAATTTTCAATACAACCAGAGATATTGATTTTTTGTTGCTAAACTACCCTTAAAAATGTAAAAAAAAACTTTTTGCCCTAAAAAAAAGGGTTGCACCCACTTTGGGAAATAAAAATTTCAGGAGGTTGTTGTTGGTACCCTAAAAAAACTTTTCCACCGGGTCGCTATGCATCGTAAAATTTTCGCCAACCGTTTGCCAGATTTACTCCACTAAAACAAAGGCTTGTTCAGTTACAAGTTGATGATTTTCAGGGTCTGCAATCCGCCTTACTGGTCACTTTGCGAGATACTGCAACCAAAAGGAATCGTATGTTAAGCGTAGTTGACAACCTTAGTACTCCGAGCCTCTAAGAAATGTATAAGTATTCCGATAAATATAGATACCCGCCGTTTCTTCTGGAATGGAAAATGTATCAGGCAAGTTGTCGGGAAAAATTTTTCTGGTGGAATTCCGCAAAAAATAGCTGTTTATCTTGAATTACCAAATTCTGAATTATATACTAGCTACTCATTTCGCCGCTCATCGGTAACATTGTTGGTAAACGCTGGAGATGTAATAATGGTTATAAACAACTAGGAGACTGTACGTCAACATCAGTTGCAGAGCATTACATATAGATTATACATTAATTCTCGGAAAATAGGTCACACTAACACATACGCTTATTATTCTCGTCTTTACGTACGTTTTGGTCTCACGACCATCATCAGAAGACGTATTATGTCTGAAACGCACCAATTTCAATTAAAAATGCCCACGTCGCCAAAACGAACAGAAACACGAATAATCTAAATTGTAACATATGAATGTTATAAGTATAATATATCAAGAATCCACTGCTTAGTAGTACTATAAAATAGGAACTCATGTCACCAAAGTCTATGAATGACTAAAAACAAGAACATTAGGTATGTTCAAGTATCTACTCTCGAACAAGATGTTAAGATTCATGATTTAATAGGAAAAGGTTTATTGGAAATATACTTTTGACATTCTACCTAAAATATACTAAACATTATAAAGACGCATTTAGGAATGTTCAAGAGTTTTAATTAATTAAGTAAGTATAAATCTCACTTAATGTCTGGACATCTGTCCTATGATTTACAGACTTGGAGTCACGTTTTATGTGAATCATCTCTAGAATAGATCTTTTATAATTGATGGTACTATTCAAAGCAGTGTTAAGCGGGGCCGATGGAAGTTTTTGTGACTTGTACTATACTTAAGGCCATACTTTCTTTTTTTTTTATATTGTTTGGAGATTCCAATATGAGTTCCATCGCAATCTAAACAATTTAATTTGTATACTGTGTGAGTTTTTTTATCTCTAGGTAATGAAGGTATTAGATTTGAGATATATTTCCCAACACAGTTAGTAGGTTTATGCGCAACATTTAAATCATACTTTTTCAAACATTTCTTAATTTTCTCTGAAGTCTTCGGAATGTATGGTAATGATATAAAATTGTCCGCATTACCTTTTATGTTATTCATATATGACGATCCATTATGAATTTTGTTTATTCTTTCTTTAATGATGAGATTGGAAAACGTTTGTGGGGAGCCATTAATTTCCAGTGTATTACGACCAATTTTTAAATTTTTGGACGGTCCTCTGGGTGAGGCAATTTTACATATTTAAGATTCTGTATCACACAAAATTAAGTTATCTGAGGGATTATTGGTTAGAAAGAGCTATTTATCTGCTACTAATACTGAATTAGCAACTACCAAGACCTGCGACCATGTCTATGTCTATCACCAATTCCAATTTGATGTGTAACATCAGTGGAATGGTTGTACCTCCAAATATTGATATGAATAATTGTATTAATTGTACTGTTAACATAAATCATCCAGAATAAATTGTCCATTTCCGTTTTATAACGGAAATTTTCCTTTTTGCGTTTTCCTGTTTTTTTGTACAACCGTATGCGAAATGAGTACTTTGCAGGCGTTATACAGTTCACAAAATGTAACGGCCGCGAAATTAAAAGCCAATTTGATCATATGTCAAAATTTTCGAATTTTTTGCAAGATTATCTCCTGACTTCTTTCTCAAAAACGGTACTAATTTTGAGTATTTTCTCAAGTCGACTCCATTTCGTAAGTTGAGCATGCATTTCAACATGGAATAAATACTCCATAAGGTCGAAATCTTGACATCTTTCAATTTTTGCATCAAATATGCCAACAATACATTTCCATAGATCTTCGCGACTCGTTGATTGTCACACCAGTTTTTGAAATCGTTGTAACATTTTTCATACTGTCTTTTAGATTTTTCAGGTACTTAACTCCCAATAGCAGAATCAACTCCATCTTTTAACTCCGGAGGAGTGCATGATATTGAACTACCACTATCAGACTGTTATATCTCAGATTGCTTTGAATATAGAAATACAGTTGTCAATCAAAAACTAGTTAATTATCAACATAAGATTGAATTGTCATTTTATCTAATTATTTACAATTTTATAAAAAAAACTTGTTTAAGTTATGATTTACTACTATAACAATTTGGCGACGAGTTAAAACATTTTGAAGAAGAACTTCCAATACAAGCATATGAAACAACGGAAGGAGATTGAGAATTAAGATAGAACCGGAACAACTTCAAGCGATTATCACCGCAATGAACCATAACCAACAAGCCCTGATCGAAGCGTTTTCGCGAGGAGGAAGAGAAACCGAAGAAAGGAAACTACCAGTGATCAACATAACCCATGTACCGCCTTTTGAGAATTTTGATCATAAGAAGGAGAACTTCAAATACTATAGGCAGCGGTTCGAAAATTATATCAAAATGAGAGAGCTGGATAAAGATAAGAAAAAGAGCGCTCAAATGTTACTCAACTCAATCGGAGCATCAAATTATAACATCTTGGCAGCTTCAGTAGCTCCAAAATCGCCAGCAGAACTTGAGTACGATGAACTCAGCAATCAACTGGAAAAGCATTTAGCTCCGCGGAAGAGTGTACTCGTAAGTCAACACCACTTCTTATCATTAACATTATATCAAAAAGAGACTGAAACTATCGCAGAATACACAGCAGCATTACGACGCAACTTAGAAGAGTGTGAATTCAAGACGGAGTGTCAATTGTGGAAAAGAAGTTTCAGGAGCTGACTTATTCCTGCGTACACAATTCATTCGTGGGATTAAAGATAGCTGGATTAAGGAACAAATCCTCCAATCTGAACTTATCGAATTCAACGAAATTGTGACAAAAGCAATTTCTCTAGAAGCTTCAAAAATTGACAGTCGCGAACTAACAAAACTTCCATCATTATCAAAGACGACCATTAATGCAGTAAACGAAGTTAGCAGAGGAAACTTCGGAAGTAGTAACCGGACCGGAGACAGAAATCAAAAAAATCGGGAACGATAGTAGTAAATCATATTATCGCATATTGAAAAAATATTCCTCGTAAATGTCAGTACGAAATTACATAGAAACTCGATTTCCATAGAAACGCTTAGAAAATAAATCCGAATATTTTGAATTTTTCATGAATTTTTCCCGCAATATGTTACCTAGTATTTATATTTTCCATGATGGTACAAAAAATAGTGTTCATGTCATGGCCGCAAAATTTTTTAGCAATCCTCGAGATTATCTTGACTTGCCTCGGCCGCAACATGCTTCGGTGATAAATTTTCTTTCGATTGCTTAAGAGTCGTTTCGCGGGCTTGATATGAAAATATCTATTATCATGTATGATATTGGGCGGATGGAATCTCGGCCGGAAAAAGGGCAGGTACTAAAAGCCGGTAGGTAAATTCGGCCGGAGGTTTTAAGTTGCTTCCTTATCTCATAGGTATTTTCGGCCGCAAATATTAGTTGAAATAAAATAACAGAATGCTTTGTACTAAAATATTTCTTCATTTCAATAAAATTATCTATATAAATTTTGAACAAGTACTAATGCAGACACAAAAAAGTCAAGTTAAAATTAAATCAAAATTAATTGCATCAACTTATTTCTATAACGTAGACATCTATATCTTAGGTACACTATAAATTTTTAGAAAACATTTTGATGTGAAACAGATTTGACAAAATTAATTCTAGAAATATTGCCAGATCGAAGCATATTTACCATGTTTTCGATAAATTTTAGTTTATTTTTTACTTGTTTGTCTTTAATTTTTGCTGGAATATATAAATTTTTTAGTTTTAAATATGCATCGATCTGACAATCTTTTAATTTTCCTATCCTATAAAAATAAATATGGAAGGGTGAGTTGAATAAAAACTAGAATTAAAGTTCGAATGGAATGATTCGCAGGCATTTGTGGTTCGTTTAATTGATGGGTTTTTATATGCCCATATATTTGGTGGAAAATGAGATTCTGGTGCTATGTAGTTTTCTAATAAATAGTCTGCGTATTTATCTAGTTTATGGTCCGGTTTGTATGACATGAGATCAAATATGAAACAATCTTCAACTTCAGAGGGGTCTAAATAAGTTAGCCCAAAAGTATGAGTGCCATTTGCTTTCCTTGCAGATTTTATTTTTATACATTTGCGCTAAGCCTGATGATTATATTTTTCTATACCACGCCTGATGCAAGTGGAATCGACAACCATTTAGTTTGGTTTTGGGAAAAACAACTTTTAGTGCGTTATGATATGCGATTTCAAAATCCACAAATACCTCCTTCTGTTCAAAAACAATATTAAACAGTTTAAAATTTTTAGATTTTACCAACAAAAAAGTCTCATATATGTGTCACTGGTCTTGTTAGGCAACAGACAATACAAAAGGGGAACATAATGCACAATTTCCAGTCCATGGATGGTAAATAACTGACAAAAATATTTTTTACAATGAGAAAATGTGCCAACCATGTAAAAATCTTTCATTTTACATAAAGTTGTAATATTTATTTGGCAAGAAAAAACAATGATATTATCAGCTGTGCTGATTTCACCTGTTGTAGTTTTCGGTCCATAACTTTCTAGTACAGAATGTACATCGTGAATATCCTTAGGCAGGGCTGGTAGCAGCTTACGGCGGCTGTTGTACAAATTTCTTCTTATTCGATTGACATCTTTCGATGACAAATTATCTGGCAAATGTTTTGAAAGAATGCTTTTAATAATTTTTGAAGATTTCTCCGATATGTCCTCCTCAGCTTTGCGCTTGCATGAAGTTGTCACTATTTTTCTCTCCAACGCAGTCTCATCTGACTCGTGGTTGTGGATTAATTCACTCCTAGTAACTGTGTATTCAGCACCAATAGTGTACAGTTTGGCTAAACATCTTAAATTTTTCTTTATGCACCTCCAACGTACTTCACCACTTTTTAACACGTCCTGTTTACAAAACTGAAACTTTTCCACAACAAGCAAGTCACAACCACGTGAACTCTCAATTTTTGAAACTGATGCCATCGTACAAATATATTTGATGCTTTCTATCGCCTAGTAGCGTTCAAAATAAGTTGAATTTTTCTAGATATCCCAAGTAATTACCAATTTTTTAATCCCATCATAAACATCAACCCTCGGCCGAAATTACATCTGTCATAAATGCTACCCCTTGATTTATGCAGGTAGGCGACGGGATTACCGGTCGAAATTACGCCCGCCGATGATATTGTAGTTTGTTGTTTTATTATTGTACATGGGCAATGAAGTGTTTTATGTCAAAATAATTCATGTATAATTTTCAATTTTTAATATATCCTTGCATGAGCTTAATTTTAGCTCTTTATATCTCCTTAAATATGTCATCAAAGCATTGTGATTTTGGTATGAGTACATATGAATATATAGTAATAATGAGTTATTGATTATTATCAATTATTGGCATTGCCGCTGGATCATAAAGCAACGTCAATACTACATACTTTATCAGAAACATACGAGAAACAAATAAAAAAATATATGGCACGAGATGGTGTGTCCACTAATTGTGTACTTACGTTTAGTTGCATAATGATCTTGTTATAAGCCCACAGCCATCGTTGTTGAGCAGTTATTTGCGGCCTCGCTTGTTTTTCTTCCTCTTCTTCGAACGACACAGTCTTTTTCTCAGCAGTTTCATCATCTACAATTTCACTAGGTGGTTCTTCAATTATATCTATGGAAGGGGATTTTTGCCGAACTGAAGCGCGACGTGTTACCGCGGGTTGATACGCATCGATAGATGTCTTTCGCGAATCCGGCACGTAATCGTCTTCAACACTTTGATAATTATCGGTAGACGTCCGTCTTATGTTTATTTGAAGAGAGTCAATAGCCGAAGCTCTTCTGGAAGAGACAGGGACGTATGTATCTTCTGGTCTCGGCACGGACGGGTGATAGGGATCTACTACAGTAACTTGCGAAGAGCCTCTACGAAGACTTTGATTATCATCATATTTTTCTACGTGTATCACAGACGCAGGGGAATCTCGATTTATTGCTTTATTATTGTAATCTGTAAAACCATTAAGCATTCCATCATCTTCGACATAAGTTTCTATGGACTCCTGCTGTTGCAAATATTCCCCTTGAATATTAGTATATTCAGGTTCTTCGTTATGTATATAACTTTGATTCTGATTGTAATATTCTACATCTACCGACTCTTGCTGTTTGAGAAATCCTCTATTTTGCGACTTACTGAATGAATTATTATGATCGTGAACTTGCACTAATGTTACACTAGTTTTGGTTGTAGCTGTGTCATTTGTTGCGAATATTGCTTTCAAAGGTGAAATGAATTGGTCTCCGAGGTATTGCGTAGTATTAACTGTCTTTTGTATTGTTCTATCTATTTGAGATTGTACAAATGCTGCCGTGTTAGTGATTGTTGTGTCACCTGCTGTTTGGTATTTTGATAATGGCGCACGTTGAGGGAATGTGCCGATTGATGAAGTAGCCGTGTCAAAGGAGTCTTTGAGTTCATCATCGTGTGATTCCAAACTGATCGTATTTTGTTGCTGAAACAGAGTTTCTTCATGTTTACCTAGAAGATTTCTTTGTCTGGATATTTGGGATGAAGCGTCACAGTATACTGGTTCTGGAAATTCTTCTTGAGCACTATAGTAGTAATCGTCGATAGATTGAGATTGATAGTGTATGCCTCCGTTTCGCACAATGAGCGTATTCGTGTCAGCCGTAGTATCGTTATCGTTCACAATGGGTACAGGTGTGGTTTCTATTTCCTCGGGTAAATTATCAATACTTTGATATGCATAATTGTAGTCTTCATTATAAATTTCCTTCGCACTAATTGCACCTGGTCGTATATAATAATTATCATAATTGTCTGTGGCATCCGAATATTCCGCCGAACTAGTCCGTTTCATCAAACCATTTCGTCGGGACTTGGCACTGCGGTGATTTAAATTAGGTTTGGGTAACTGGCGCCCCGGAGTAGGTGGTAAACTGTTGAAAATTTTTGTGTGATTGATATTGCGATTCGCGATTTTAGGAGCTTTAGTTGGTGTAGGCGGAAGACTGACACCTCTATGGTAGACGTTATCAGGTGTGCGACATACGTCGAAGGGCTCATTGTCCGTGAGAGAACTTTGTCTACTTGAACTTCTCTTGTTAGGTATAGGAGGCATTTTTCTACGAGCAGTAGGTGTAGTTATCCTACGAGTTTCATGGGGCAATGGAAAAGAATCTTCGTGAGCGATTGCGGAAAGACGTCTCTTATTGGCATAGTTCTGCACCGGTATTGCAGGTAACTTTTTTGGAAGCGATGGTTTTGCAGGTGGTAGTGTAAAATATCCTCCTGAATCCCATTGTCGATCTTCTTCATCCTGACCGTAACGTTCTTCTTGAAATAGATAGGGTGCTGAATCGAAAAATTCGTCATAGCTTTTGTTCTGATTGAAAGTATGTGAACTACAATAATAAAGAAATAATGGAAAAAGATCACAGATTATTGGAATTTTACCTCGTATTGATGAAATTAACTTGAGTAACACCACTATCATGATATATATTGGGCACATCATCATACAGGGTAGAATCATCATATAATGTGGTTTGTCGCTCCAAACTTGGTCTCCGATTCCCTGTAAAATGAGTATTTCTCATTGATTATAAACAATCGTTATACATGAATAACAGGAAAAATCTAAATTCTCCACAAGTATTAGATGGTCATGTAAATGAACCCAATAGTAAAGGATGAGAAAGTTTCCAAGCGTCAAGATTATTGAAATTACAATAATGTTCAGTCCAGTCTATGACGGTAAAAATGTGATGTTACCTCCGAATTGTATCAACCGTCACCGGTTCTCATGAATTTTATTAAGATTTAGGGGATGGACCAAAATGAATTTCTTCCTGAAAGTTGATTTTACACCTTATGAATGATAATTTCTTAATTTCAATGATCTGAGGAATGAACGTAGTGATGAATACTAAGAAAAAGAGATCTCCTCTTTGTTCGTAAAGTCCATCGTTACTGAGTTATCTACAGTTGAAGTTGTACTTTTTTTTGTTTTCGAACGATTTTTCGCAAATAAATCGGCGACTTTATATTTTATTCAGAAAATTTTCATGGCTAAAATTAAAGGGAATAAATGAACAAATAATTTGATCCTTCACTCATCTCTGTAAGAGCAAATTGACCAAGTTACAACTCGGTGAAAGTTGCGCCGAAAACAAGAATACAACTTAATTAGAATAATCATTGAAAGTTCGATTTTCGCTAGTTTAATAACTATGACTATAGTTTCGCAAAAGCAGTAGCTTCTTTGAAAAAGTATCACAAAGTGCAAAGCACAAAGAGCCCGTATCGCACTAATTTCATTTGAAAATTCACTGAAATGAACAGAAACACGAGTAATCGAAATTGTTACACATCAATGTTTTAATATGAATATGTATCAAGAAACCACTGCATAGCGATTTTCCGAGCAATGTCTGAATAAGACTGGAACCAAAAACCATAACACTCGAGTATCCACTTCCAAAGTAGATGTTAAAGATTTGAGTTAATAGAAAAAGTTCATCAGACCGTATTAGAAATATTGCTATTTCAGAATTCTACCTAAACTATAGTATTAACATTTTAAAGACGTATGTCGAAATTTGTAAGGATTTTAATTAATTAAATTATTATGAATCTGACTTAATGATTGAACGACTGCTCTATGATTTACAGACTTGGAGTCACGTTTCATGTGAATCATCTTCAGAATAGATATTTTATGAGAATTAGTTTCTTTGGTTGAAATATTAACATTTTTATAATCGAATTGATGGTTACCTGTAATCAAAATAATATTTAAGGAGCGCAAAGGAATCTTCTAAGCTTTTGTTTCTAGTACTATACTTATGACCATACACTCTTTTGTGTGAATATTGTATAATGATTCCTAAATAAGTCCCATCACAATCTAAACAATTTAATTCATATACAGTATGGGTTTGTTTATCTTTAGGTGTTGAAGGTTTTAGATTTGAAAAATATTTCTATCACAGTTAGTAGTATGGTAATGTTATAAAATTATCTGCATTACCGTTTTTTATATATGACGTAGCAGTATGTATTTCGTTTATTCTTCCTTTAATGATGGCGTTGAGAAACGTTTTTAGGTAGCCAATTATTTCCAGTGTATCACAAACAATTTTCAAATTTTTGGGGCGATCCACAGTGGGACTATTCAAAAGTGCGATCTGTAAGGCTGTTTATAACATTTTTCATACATTGTTGGTGCAACTCATTCAAAGTGAAGATAACGTTAAGAGCAAACTTCTTTAGTAAGGCACGATGTTTTATTTTTCCATCTGAATCATGCCTAAAGATGATATCTAGGGAATTTATGTTCTTGTTCAATTCTATTTCAAAAGTAGATTGAAGTTTACAGTAGAAATTGTTGAATTTAGAAATCACGTTCTGAAATTAATCATTGGTATCACACATTAAGCAATCGTCTACATATCGTTCAGAGAATACGGGTTGAAAATCTTATTAGATTTCTCTAGGCATTCCATAACTAGGTCAGCAGTAGTAGCTGACATAAGACATCCCAATGCTGTGCCGAATATTCGTCCAAAATATTGTTCACCGTATTGGAAATAAGTGCATTCCTAACAAAACTTTACTGCATCCATTAATCCCGATTGATCTAGAGGTGTGGGATTTTTAATCTATGCCCAACGTTTTTGATGCTACTCAATGCCAACACGACATTTATAGGTCTTCTGATGATGGTCGTGAAACCAAAACGTACGTGAAAAAGAAAATAATGAGCACATGTGTGACCTATTTCTCAAGAATTTATCTATAACTTATATATAACTTTAATGATAATCCTAGGATAGATGGTTAGGTATTGGTATTTCACCTAATTGGTTTTAACTCATTGCAGCATTAAAGGATAAGCTGGTAGCAAACGGTGGATATATATAATTACACAAATTCAACAGAATTATTGAGTATTTGTTGATCGTTCAATGAGAAATCGGACATCTCATAATCATTCATTTCTAGGAGGGATTCTATAGCAAATTTAATCCACTACTTTTTTTGACTGTGTAAAATCTTGAAACTATCATCAAAGTTATGGTTCTTCTATATTAAAATGTTCCAGAAAGGTTGAATTAATAATGGAACTACATCTATGTTATTCGATCCGTTTTTAAAGGTTCTTCCTGGCCAGACCAGCCAGGATGTTATGTCCGCATTTGTTTTCATCGTTATCGTTATTATTTTTGGTAAGCACGGCGTTTTAAGCGCTCCCTATCTAAATTACTAAGTAAATTCAAATTATTAGTAGTGAGTGGACCCATATATGTGATACCAACTTGAGAATAGTTTTGTTTTATTGTAGGAAACCCTTATTTAACGCGATTTGGTTAATGATATTCAACTCTTTACCAAAATTATCTTTTGACATCCAGAATGTTCGCTAAAATCTAAACTGAGTTTCTGATCTCTTGTAATTTTTTGATATCCATGTGTTTCGGAACAATTGAGAAAAAATCAAATTTTTTCAAACGAAAAACTGAATTTTTTTAAAAACGAAAAAAAATTTTTTCTACATTTTCTCAAAAACATCATTCATTCGAATATTATTTATATGTGTAAGATTATGGAAGAAATAATTTATTTTATCATCTTTATACCAATGCGAGAGTATCTTATTGAAGCTGAAACAATTATACAATATGTCTCACTAAGTTGGAAACATATGGAAAACATTTCTATTACTAATTTTAGGAATAAAGTTATTCTTTATAAGAAGTTTTGCATTTTCTAAAATCTAAAATATAATCATCAGATATTAAATTTTTTCAGTCGTATACGCGGTTAGTCAAAAAATATGAATTATACTCAAGAGTGAAGAGTATCTTTATATCCGATAATATTGAAAATTGTTATGAACAAAAGAAGAACTAAAAACTACGTTCAAATATGAAATTACATCCATTTACATCGGAAAATTTGCTATTTTTTACCAATCTTTTTATTTTGAATGAACACTTATCACTTGTGATTATGAAACATATGATAACTAATACTAGAAATAAACAAAAATTTATTTTTCACTCATTCCACTAGTGCCTCGATATATCCACCCTCTCGTTCAATACATAAATCATTTGTATGTCAGTGCATCCTAGATTACATGTAACTACAATTAAATTTGCATTGATATTACTCTTGAGTAAAATTCATATTTTTTGATATACCGCGTACACGACTGAATTATTATATCCGATGATTGTATCTTAGATTTTAGAATATGCAGAACTTTTTGTAAAAAATAACTTTTTTACTAAAATTAATAATAAATGAAAAATTTTTCCATATGGTTTCAACTTCGTGAGACACATTGTGTGAAAATCATATTATATAAAGGGAGTTACTCAGCCACGCATATTATTCACCTATTCTCCAAGCGGCAACACATTTCTAGTTTCAATTTGACTTTCCATGAGAAAGTTTCGGTGACATTCTATGAACAGTTATTCATGTTTCGTGAGAACAGATGATAAATAACAAGGCATTCACTACTCATAATAAATAATTCAATGATATCAAGATATACAATACACAAGTAGATTATAATGAAAGCTTATGGAATTCATCGAATTCTATCATACGCACTCGCCGTTTCTATGGATGAATGGACCGTGAAAACTCGCCACACCCAAAACATCAAGTTCCCTGATATAAACACATAATTAACTTGACACTTCTATAATGTCAGTAAAAATTTTGAAGTCGTTTTGCTAAACATTACAGAGAAGCGCCAAAATTTTCCGCTATGACGAGGGGCAATCAAAGAGAAGTTGCCAGATCCAAGAACGCGAAGAAGCAGGAAGTCAAAAAGAAGTCAACTGAAGAATTACCTGTTGAAAAACGTAAGGAGCGGGATGCTCAGAAAATGAGAGAAAAGCAGAAAGGCAACAAACGTTCCAATGTTCCAACGAAACCAACATGATTTCTAACTAACCGTGTGATATATATGAACCAAATAAACTTTTGAATCAATCGTTATTTTGTTTCGTATAAATTGTTCCCTACAACTCAATAACATAACCACATAATTGGATCATTAAGAATAATCAATTTGATTGATGACTTCAAAGTTTGTGTTTGATGTATTTGAGGAAGTTCCAAGATTTGATTGAATTTGCGATATCTCCAACTCATTCGTAGTACCCAATAATGAATGAATAGAATCAAATAAAGTACTCAAGCCACAATCTTCGCAACCGTATTAAATTGATTGATGACAAGTTTTCCCTAACAACAGAATTCATTACTTCTGAAATAGGTATATACTTTATACTATAGAATATATTATTTATTGAATGATTTGATACAACTTCAATTTGAAAGTTAACAACTATGATCGAATTGAACATAAATAATGAAAGAAATTTTTGTGTCAATATGTTTGATAGATGATTCAGTAATTATCATGTAAGGCTAAATCATTCATTGGAATCTTATGGTAGATTTGTCCGTTATAAGCAATGTTAGAAATATATTACTAACCTACAAGCGTTCAAGAATTGGTGTTGTAAAAAATTTCATTTTCTAACTTTGCTTATATCAAATTCCATTGATTAACAAAACAATCCTTAATTGATGTTCTAATAGCTAGTTGCAAGATGAATGTGTTTGTTGCACTAGATATGCAAAAAACACGCCGTTTTGCATTATGTTTTATATGAGATTTTCCGTTATTCAGTTGCAACAAAAATAAAACTTTCGTTACTTACATTCCATTTTCATTTAGCTAGTATTAAAGCCATTTAAGTTTGTTTGATATTCACAAAAAGCGTGATATAAAAGTTACTATGTTGAAGCGCCAATGTCAAGACATATTTGTCAAAATATCCACATTTATATCTTAATTTTGTGTTTGAAAATGGGCGAGTCTGAAGAGTCTTTACCTTCGAAAGTTGCAAAAGCTGTTATAGAACATATGCTGCAAAGTAAGCCAAAAGCAATATATGTTAGTTACTTAACTCATTGCAGCACTGCTAAAATAGACTCCTTTTAGGATTCAGTGTTAAAATGAACCTTTTTACAACAACAAACAGCGTCAAAAAGATGACTTCTAGTAATTGAATGATGAATAACCTGATGGGACCGAGGCTCTATACAGGAGTACTCTCTTTCACTATTTTGAAGCTAACATTACAATATGCTTTCGTGTTGTAAGATAATGTCGTCGACCATATTGATTTTTTCTTTTCTGTGACGCTTATGACTTCAGGTCAACAATACGCAAATTTTAGTACACCTTAGTTTTTAGAAGATAATATCATAGTCAAAGTATACCAGGTCTGCCGGAGCCTCCCTTCCATCGTGTCTCGCGCTGGGTGACGTCACCCAGCTCCTCCAATCATAGCCTTGCTCTCATCAGCTCGTCGCCGGCACGTAGCAACATCATATTATGTCGTCGTCTATGACGTTAATGACATTGAATAAACAAAATAAATGACCAATCAGATTGCACTAAAATTTTAAAAAGAGTAGAAGGGAGGCTCCGGCAGACCTGGTATACTTTGACTATGGATAATATTGACGAACAGTGATAAGTATCACCATAAACTTATGCAAACTAATAAAAATATGGGGTATGGAATTTTGGTGGTAACAATTACCGACAGATGTTCCAACAATTTTCCTCAATTTGGCAGAAGTACTCATCGAAACATCTATGTTCATTCCATTCAAAATTGAGATGAAAATTAAGATAACTTCGAAAGAAGCGCAATGAAATTTGACATATATCAAATTAATAGAAGTTTCAAATGGATACTTCAAATGTAATGTACCTAAAACTAAAGATTCATTAATTTCAATTAAAATTTATTAAAAGAACATTTTGAAAATTCGGAATAGAAAGTATAGTATAGAGCCGTTTTGGAGCAGTCGCTCATTGGGGAATTCCCGTGCCCCAAACCCTCCTAATAAAACTAGTTCTCTAAAATACCGGGATATCAAAAATTATCTTGGTCCAGGATGGTTGTGGAATCTAAAACGTGTGTCTTACTTTACGTTTGAAATAATTATGTCATAATTAATTTGAAGTTCCTAAAAGTGCGGAATTTCGCAATTTTCTACGAATATTGTAACATTCAGAAGTCTTTAGCGCTTCGGACTCCGGGATTTTCACGTGGCCTAACGAAATTAGAAGGTTCGAATCATCTTAAAACATAATTGCATGAACGCCAGACGTCTTATGTAATTAGCTACGAACGGAATCATTTTGACATATGCCTCAAGGAGCTCGCTGCGCGTAATTTAGGGGCCGTTTCTTGCCCCGTGCGACCGGCACTAGTTGTATAAAAGTGTTCTTGGCCATGGGCCGCTAGCTTTTACCCGCTTCATGCATATTTTAGTCGCGAGAAAATTCCATTTGGTACGTCGCACGTTGGACGCGCGTAGCTGAGATCTGAGAATAGCTCGCACTGTTTTAATTAAATTTTCCTATTTAATGGACATTTATCAAAAAAAGGAGGGCCGTCGGGCACGGTCCGATACTGAATCTAACTACATGGAGCGAAAACGACACGCGAAAAGTCGTCGTAAAGCCGTATTAGGTACAACCAGTTTACACTTTTCTAACTCGCGTGCTATGGTCTTCTTACGTGAACTTCATTCGATTTACGGAAAATTAACTATTTCAAAACAGTTTTTGACCCGAATTGTAGCTATCACGACCTCTGAAAAGGTTCAAAGTTCTCATAATTATTTCATAATTTGTAGTTCATTATTGTTTTACAACTGAAATAAATAGGTATGAAATTTGTAGGTTATTGATGATGTCAGTGTGACAGTGACATAATTATTTCAAACGTAAAGTGAGACACACGTTTTAGATTCCACAACCTCCCTTGACCAAGATAATTTTTGATATCCCGGTACTGTTTTACAAGCGAAATAATTTTTTTGGACTATTTTATTGTTTGTAGAGTATATCTGTGATCCATACAATTATCTTTATTCGAAGAGCAGGGTACATTTACAACATACTCGAAGCTGCAACAACAAGGTGAGAAAGGGATTATCCTCACAGGATCGAATCTTGGCAGATATGTTATTAAACGACGTTGGTACCTGGTAAGAACTGATTTTTCGAAACTCAATATCAAATGGGATACAAAGTTTTGACATTTGTTACTGTCAATGTAATCAGGTACAATTTACATGTCAGATACATTGACTGAAGGATCATTATCATAGTTCTAACTTTCTACGCTATGACCATAGACCTTTTGATAGGTCTATGACTATGACAGACAACACATAACCCATCAACACGACCGGTATGGCTAGCTTGACATTACAGTGGCAGAAACATAGTGTCCGTGACCATACCATAGATGTCCCTGACAGTTCGAATGAACTTTCACAAAACATAGAGTCCAATTTTACGCCTTTAGCTGTTTCCACTTACCATAAGTTATTTGTTTTGGAATATCTCGGCGGCGCAGCCGAAGATTTCCACTGCGTGTGTGTGTGTGCCTCACATTCAGAAATCGCATCAGGAGCCTTAGCTATCAGCTTTCCTCGCTCCGCTTTGCCAGCTCGAGCTGCTTACAGCCGCAGGCTCCTAATGCTTTTCCTCCGCCCTTGTGACGAAATACACTATTTTTGCCTATCATATATAAAAACTCAACCGAAAGTAATGTTTATAGTCTCCTGCTCAACTCAAAACAACACGATTTTGCAGTTTTTCTTAATATAAACCCAATTTATTTCGAATCAAATTCGCTGTTTCAACTGTACATATCGTATTATCTTGTAGTGCATATTATATTGACGTGAACTGTTTTGTCGAATTGTTTTTCTTCTCCCAAAATGACAAGACTTTGATAACCTTCCAACAGAATCATTAGAAGATAAAATCTGACATAATGTATAAATCACAATAAAACAATTGAGAATAATTGTATTTTAAATAAGAAATATTCACCCTTATCCACTACTCTTGAAGTGCTAACGACTTTCCGGCTACCAAGTAGCCATCATCAGAGTAAACTAAATTATTAATCAAAATGTGCCTTTCCAAATACCATTCGGGGATAATAATGCAAACAAGGGGTTATCCTCAGCTGGAGATAAATCGGAATTTGGTAAATTGCTTCATCATTTATACATCTCCATCCCTTCTAAATTACCTAAGTATTGGTCTGTACTGTGTTTCAAAAGTGATAAAGTTTCTTGAGGAATGGTGTGACCTGTATTCAAAATTTGTTCGGCTAATGCTGATTTTTCACCTTCACCAAAATGCTCTTTATACTGAGTGAGAATGTTCCTTTTAATTTGACCGCCATATAATTTTAAACACGACTCACAATCGATTTTGTAAATCCCGGATTTGTCCAAGTCCGAAACTTTATCAAAGGTATTGCCTAAACAGTTTTTTAGCTTGTTCTCACATCTATAAGTTGGTTGTATTGGATGACAAGTGAAACTGTTCAATTTTGAGTATTTGAAGGTAATGGTTCCAATTTAGTTAGTTAGTTGCGTTTCAATTCCCTCTTTCCTTTGGAAATTAAATTATTGATCACAAATTTGTCGAAACCATTGTCCAACGCTATTTGTTGAAGCTTCTCAACTTCGTTGTTGTGATTTTCTGGCTTAAGGGGACGTTCGATAATAACCTATGAACATGAATATTGAATGGAACTATTTTATATTCAAATAGTGTAGCTGAACCTATTTGTTTGAGCTGGTTTTCTGTCTATGTCAAAATCCAAGTGACTAACATCTTTTATAATGTTAATATCAAGGGATGGAAACAGATTATCTGTTTCTATTTCTACAGTGAATTTGAATGAATCAAATTGGCTGTTAAGTATCTTCAAAAAGCCATGTGAAACAAAATCTTTACTTATAATCGCGAAAATATCGTCAACATATCTATTACCAAACTCAGCAACAAAAAAAAAGAAAACTCTCGGAAACTGATTCAATTTTGATTTTGAGGAGGTTTCAAGTTCGCTTAGAAAAATTTTAACCAAAAAATGGTAGGGTGGATTGTCCATTGCACATCCTTATGTTTGTTTATAGTAGTTTTGGTTAAAAGTGAAACAATTTTGCTACATATTTAAAAACGTAAGGATCAAATATTCTCTGCAGTTTCTATAAGGGATATTAATATTTGAAATCATTTCTTCAGAACGTTCATCGACTCAGAGATTATGGTATTTGTAAATAGTGGAACAATATTGAATGATAAACTATAAGAGAGTTCATACTAAGAATACACTACAACACTATAAATAAGAAATAATCACCCTTATCCACTACAAATTTTAGTGGATAATACGAGAGTATCACCAGGTTCAAGTTTGAAATCTTCCAATTTTGCAATTAGTTGCCAAGAATTTTTCACAGACAAACTTGGTTTGGCTTTGAAGTTGCTAAAATTCCTTAACTAACCATTTTGCTATGTTATACGGAGGACTATTGATGTTTGATATAATTAGTCTCATGGAATCACCCATTTTATAAATCTCAGATAAGCAATACAGTTTAGGAAGATTAGGATTCGAAAATCTAAGTATGTATTCTAAATTTTCGAAGATTACAGCTGTACACGGTTCTAATGAATTATTGACTATAATTTATAAAAAGATTTATAAATTTATTCATAAATAAATAGGAATTCTACTTATACATAAATTTTCGGGAGATAGGTCACATTAACACATATCCTTATTATTTTCGTTTTTACGTACTTTTGGTCTCACGATCATCATCAGAAGACATGTAATGTCTGAAACGGAATTTCTCAAAACTAATTGTATCAGCACAAAGCAGCACTAACTATGTGGGGAACTATTTTCAAATTTAAAACCTATAGATAAACAAACTCACACAGTATACAAATTAAATTGTTTAGATGGCGATGGAACTTATACAGGAATCCCTAAGGAATATTTTCAAAAGATAATATATGGCTATATCTATAGTACAAGAAACAAAACCGTAGAAAATTCCACCTCCCTTGCTGAACACTGTTTTGATTATAACCATGAATTCGATTACAAAAATGTTAATATTTCATATATGGAAACCAATTATAATAAAATATCCATGCTGGAGATGATTCACATTAAACGTAACTTCAAGTCTGTAAGTCATAGAACAGATATTCAGTCATTAAGTCACATACTAACTAAATTAATTAAAACCCTTGCAAATTCCTACGTGCGTCTTCATACTGTTAAGAGTATATCGTAGGTAGAATGCTCAAAAGCAGTATTTCAAACAAGGTCTGACAACCATTTTCTATTACCTCAAATCTTTACCATCTGGTTCGGAAGTGGATACTTGAGCGTTATATTTTTTGGTTTTAGTCGTAAACAGACATTGTTTGACATGACTTCGTATATTATAAGGAAATTGTTTAGCAGTGGATTCTTGATACATATTCATATACTTAAAACATAATGTGTTACAATTTCGATTAATCGTGTTTCTGTTCGTTTCGGGGACTCGGTCATTTTTAGTTGAAATTGATGCGATGAGAACGCTTTGTGCCGATACAATTAGCTTCAAGAAATCCCGTCTTAGACATAATTCGTCTTCTGATGATGGTCGCGAGACCGAAACGTAGGTAAAGACGAAAATAATAAGCATATGTGTTACCGTGATCTATTTCCCGAGAATTTATATATAATTCATACCTGGGTGAAGAATCATTATTAAAAATTTTACTACAGGCAGTTTGTGGCGACGTACATCTGTGACCCGACGGGTTTCCGTCTGATATGTGTTGTTTAAGAATTAAGGCTTCCGATTGTGACACTTCAGGAGAGTTGCACTTTCTATAAATGACGCAACATACACTCCTCCAGCGAACGAAAAACCGCTAAATAAATAAAACGCTCGAGAAAATCTTATGGGGAATTGGGGCCCCTAGAAACGGATGATAGGCAACTTTACGTAAATAAAGACGATCGGGGAGAGTATTCTGTGTCGTAGCTAGTTGTCACCTCCCTAATAGAGTAGGGGATAAAAGATTAGATAAGTCGAAGGAATTAGGAAAAATGTTGCTGGGCAGCTCTTCAGTTTTTTTGGTCAGAAGTCTTCCATCGCCCTCTCTCTCAATCTAGTCAATTGTTTGGTCAAAATTCATCAATAAGCTGATCAAATTCTATCTTTATTCCTCCAGAAAAATAAATAATCAGTGAAGTACTCATTGATTGAAATTCAAATCAGCAGAAAGAGAAATAAAACAGGACAAATTAGTTCCAAGTTGATACTTTTCATTTCAAATTAATCAATGAATTTTTCTAATGCAAGGAAATCTGCATTATGCCTATGAGTTTCCTTTGAACGAACTTAGTTCGATCGGAATTCTAAGTAAAATAGAGCATGTAGGTTTTCTGGAAATAATCTTTAGATATAGTAGGAGTGTAAGAACTAACGTTCTCTTTTGTTTTGTTGTAAAGTTCCTATTGGAGGGTGTTTTCAGTAGTTGATTGTAATGTAACAAATTCAAAGTATCCTCAAGTGGAGGGGAACTGGATTGGTAGCCCACAAAAAGGAAAGATAGTTGTTTCATTTGATTGATAACAAAAGGAACCACGTCAGAATTGAGGGACGCTTATTTTACTCTTCCAGACACTCAAAGTTAATCTACAAGCTAACTATGAATATTAAAGTGCAAAAACTAGGATCATGATTTCCTTATATTTTGTAATTTTACAACTCCGATTAAGGTAGTGTTACTTTTCTGTTATGTGAGAGAGATGAGGAGACTCCAGATGCATAAGTGTCGTTCAAATTATCATCACACGGGTTCGGTGTGTTAGATTTTCAATGTTGGCAGGAAAGTGTTGAATACAGAACAACTGAAATATCAGACGTGATTCTGAGCAAATCGAAAGGATACTTTTTTATTAGACATTTATTTTTAATGCCCATAATATAGTTGGCCAAATATCTGATATCTCAGTAATTTTTCAGAAGTGATATATTATTATCTCCTGGGCGAGAATAAGGAATTAACAACAATTTTCGACAGAATCTCGCCGACATCGCTCGGAAACCACGGCCGGGGGTTTTATAGCCAGTTAAAGATCAAGTTTAAGTGAAAGAATGTGCTAACCCTGTGGATTTTGTTAGTAACTACTTTTGGTTCTCCAGGAATCGCCTGGTAAGTGTTGAGCCCAAATGTATGCCAGATATTCTTGATTTTGGTTTCCAACCCCATAGGTAATTCATATATTGTGAAGTACTCAAGTTTGTATGACCAAAAACTCTAGTAAATATGTTCATTTGATCAACTCAAAAATAGCTCGCCCTAGGAGGGCATTTTTGTTAAAACAATCATTGTACTTTTGAGGGTAAGATAATTACAGGCCTATGGAACAGGGCGCTATTAGACATTAACAATACTAAGTTAACTTGGAAATATGAGGGAGCAGTTTTTTTCGTCTGTTTGAATTGATTCATATTATTGTTTTCTTCCTGTCATGCTCCAACCAGATAAAGATTCCTACATCTTATTAAATTTGTTATTGTTGTTTAATTCCTCAATATACTCCATAAATTATATACTGTTATTATTTTAAATACTACCCACAGTGATAATCTGAAATGAGAGAATTCAATACACTATTATAGTTAATTTGTAGAGCTTTGAAACTAGTAACTCTGGCATATCTAAAATATTCGGCCAAGTGGCCCGCTACAAATTAACTTGTGTTACATAAATATTTAGACATTGGGTATAGTTTCGCTTCCTGGGCTTACTCTGAACCTACCCTTCCAAAAAAAGGGTTTTCGAATTGATCCATAGAACCCCCTCACTAGTACGAAGGGCAAACAGCATCCAGTGATATTGCTCGTGGTGCTACCCCTACAACAACTCTCGAGTTGTTAAGTGAACATAAGTGCTATCCTCGTATAGTTGCAAGGTATCCTGTATACATTTAGATCGGTTAAGTTACACAAATTGACCCAGGTAATAATTCGATCGATTCCATACTCCTTGAAACTTTTTTGGAATTGAGTTATTTGAAATCAACAACTTAAAATTCAATAAACTTAGTGGATCGTTCGAACTATTACCTTTGAGGTCAGCACTTGGGATTCAAGAAGTTGTCCCGTCCCGGTGATAGATACAAGTAGCTATTTATCTCGAAATTTGGTAAAAATACCACAGTATTACCTTTGTAGAAAAACAAGCTTTCATCGTTGATCAGCTCGTGAGCCGAAGCTACCGATGTTCAAGATACAAAACGGACTATGTATAACAGAAGCATTATGGAAACATGAACGTATGAATTCTCAATAATCATATTGCTGGATAAAACTATCCTAATTATTTTTTCAGCAAATATTACTTAGGTATACCTACTTCAAATATTTAGAGAAGAGGAATGTTTTCAACAATCAAACCAGTTAGAGTAGGGTGGGTCATAAGATGCCACCAGATCTCAATAGACGGTAGAAATACTTATTTGAGGTTAAAATAACTTGGTGCTGAAATATTGAGAAATGTAGATACGAGAATAAAGAAGACATTCGGCCTGAAGTGCAATAATCTCAATCTAAGTAATCTTAAGCTTGATGACAATACATTTAAACAATGATTATTGTTTTTAAGCCTACTGCAAACTGAGATACAATCAATTTGAACACTGTATCTCGGTTGTACCCATCGACATATACATATGGACTGCGCGTGGCAATGATAAGCGCGGGTAGTGCCAGCGTGAGAGAGGGGAAAACGAAGAGGACTAATACTGTCTTTATCTACTTTATCTATCGCGTTTCTATTGGCCGCTGCGTTGCCATGGAAATGCAACATGACTGTAGCTAGTATGTTTACGTCTCGAGCCGATAGATAAAGACAGTATTAGTCCTCTTCGTTTTCCCCTCTCTCACGCCGGCACTACCCACGCTTATCATTGCCACGCGCAGTCCATATGTATATGTCGATGGTTGTACCAGATACAACAAAATCAGTCTACTCGAAGATAAAGTCCCCCGACTGGATACAATGTTTTACGTCCACACTGATTTAGTAGTTACAAAGGATCCTCAAACAGCTGGTGGTGTATGTGCTGCATATATTATTTCAAAAATGGAAATCGAAGAATACGTTGGTGGGAAAAACTCTTGGAAATAGGAGAAAAATACAAGGAAGGGCTTTTGTTAGTCAAAATTCAAAAATTCAACATGGCGGACGAGCATAGTGATTATGATCCGATTCTATTCAAAATCGGTACAAGGTGATTTTTGAGATCGAAGATCGTGATTTTTCATTAAAATTGGAGAATTCAAGACGGCGGCTAAGATGGCGGCCGAGTTTTGCAATTATTATGCGATTCTATTCAAAATTGTTATGTGGATTTTTGCTATCCTGAAATGAATATTATGTTATTATCACGGTAAATTTGTCTCTTCAAGTACACTCATAGTACTTGACTTGCCTACATGAATTATATGGGGTCTTTTCCCCATAATACGTACCTTTCAAGACTCGTGTTGGAGATTTACTACCATAATAATCAGACTCAATCGAATTAGCAGCATCCACACTATCCACGCTTTGGTTATGGAATGAAGTCTCACAGCTGACCCATGTGTCTTGACTGAAACAGTATATATTTGATTATGAAGATAATAAATGTATTATGGTGGTTGTTAATAACCGATAGCCTACGATGCTGATTTTCAAAACTATTACATTGATCCAATGGTGACAAAGAAATTCCACAATCTTCGACCAACATTTGGGATATAATTGGATTTGTCTCCTTTTTTTAAACATTCTGACTAAACCAGAGGAAACCTATAATGGTCATACAACCATTGATACTTTCATCTGATGTAGAACATAGTGCGAGCCAGCAATGGAATATTGAGAGGAGATAAGCAGGGCCGAATTTAGAGTAATGGGGGCACGAAAGCACAAATTTGGTGGGCGCCCCTATGGAATACGGTGATATTAAAATCATAATACAATTGTAATGTCAAAGGACTAGAAGCTTGTATGTAATACGGCGCCACATACTAAACACGCGGGGAAATCCAAATAACTAATTTCAATGAACTTGCTATTATGTATTGTTTCAAAGCAAGCTCATTTCAACTTCTACCTGCCATTGCATAAATATCAAATATACAATAATTTACAATGTAAAATGAATAATTAAAATATGTGAATTCAAATTCTGAACAAATTTACTCAAAAATTATGAATTTAACAAAATCCTATCAATTTTTTTTTTCAATATATTATACTTGGTGAGGGGCTCCATCTTGGTGGGGGGCTGTGAGCAGCTGTCCACTCTGCCCACTCCTAAATCCGGCCCTGGAGATAGGCATCACTATTCAAAGAGTTTCACAACTTCGCCGTTCGATATAAAAAGTATGTCTGATTGTTTAAAAAACTTAAACATATCGGAGAAATAAGAGCTTTTGAGATGATGTACATATTCCACCAGAAAGGAAAATGATCGTCGATGATTCAGAATTTGGACCAATTGTTCAGAAATTTAAACTGACTACAGATAAAAAAAAGATCTTCTTATGTTAAATAACACTCCATTTGAAAAGAAAGTTGATTGCTATTTCGAACTTTGCAGTTCATTATCAAAACATACAATGAGGAAGCATTGAAAAAGTATTTATATTAAATTTACCATGGAGTGAATCGATTCTAAGATTCAATGGTACACATAGCTGCTATGGTTAATTATGTTGAAACAGTAAACGCAAATGGATTATACTGTCGGTAATTACATTCTTAGGATTGTATCACGTGGAATTTAACACGGCGAACAAAGTGGAATTCCCTAAGTCTAGCTGCTCGTTAAGTAGATTATTTTGTTTGAATATTCCTATAGATTCTAATATATTAGGTTTTCTACCCTTCGTAATTGTATGTCAGATATTGAGGTTCTCTAGTGGAGGAAAACGGTGTTATGTTTCTATAAAGTTGTTTGAAAAATGTGAATTACTTTTATTCAATTGAAATGACTTAAGATGTTCCTTATATCTAACTTCAAACGATCTACCTGTTTGACCAATGTATAGGGCATTACATTCCTCATGGGTGAACTTATAATCTACTGACTTCCGAAACTTATTAGATTTATTTTTTGCATTAAAAAATAAGTTTGGAAGTTTTTGGCTTGGGCTGAAAGCTACATTTAACTCTTATTCCTTAAAGATATTCGATATTTTATCAGATATTGGCCTGAAGTACGTCAAGGTAACAAACTTTACTCAGGTTTTAGTTTCACGTTGTGATAAATTTGATTAATAATTATTTTTAAAGATTCTCCCTCGATTAAATTATTATTTATTAGCCATACAGAATAGCCGTTATGTACCGCAATATTCCTCATAGTGTCCAACTCAGTCAGGAGCGCTGGTTTTCATAATGGTGGGGAGAAGGCTCTATGTATGATAGATTGGATAGCTACTATTTTATATGTGAATGGGTGTGTTGGGTCTGCAGGTATTGTTACATCTCATCTGTATAAGTAGGTTTTCTATAGAAAGAAATTTTTGTTATTTTATTAACTTCATTTTGGGTCCAAAAAATTGATTGTTTAACTGTTTCCAGTTTCTAGTGTGATTTAATTTCAAGATGAATGTGGCTTAGGTGTTCATGAATAGTTGTAAGTTCATCTCTATTACTTATAACACAGGCAAATGAATTTGCTTGCAATGATTTGGAAAATATAGTCTCAAAATTGGACATAAATATTTCAGCCAATGAGGGACTCAATGGAAACCCATCGCCAAATCTTGATTTTGTTTGTAAAGATTGTTATTAAACTCCAGGTGATTTTCTGAGACACAAAGTTCAAATAGTTGTAGAATTCCATTTTGAATAACTATGTTGATTTTTGTTCCTGTAATATATTTTTAATGAGTGGTTGCTAGGTATTTTTGAAAACTTACTAGAAACATCAAACGAAATGAGAATATATGGGCTTGTGAATGTTTTTAAGTTTGAGCGCGAGTTCGAATGAATTTTTTTACTATGTTGCGTTGAGAAATTTGAAATTGTTCTCGATTTAGAAATGAATTGAACTGATAGTTCTTTAAGAGGCGAATTTATATAAGAAAGTACTGGCCTGATGGGTTCGCCCTTTTTTATGAACATACAGTTTATGTGCCTCTGAATTCATATTTGCTAATATAAATTTATCTTTATCACTAGAAGTGGAGTGGCTGTTTTTGAGAATTCCTTCTATTTTATTTCGAATTTTCGAACTAGAATCTGCCTCAACGGCATTAGCTGTTCGTTTTCAATAAATTGACTCAATTTATCTTGGTATGTGGCTTTCTCCATAATAATTGTTGAATTTCCCTTATCGGCTTTTGTAACAGTTAAATTATTTTTTTTAATTTTTACTGATAAATCTTATGATCGATCAATGTCGGCTAATTGTTAGTTTATTACGGATAATTATTTGTTTGATTTGTTGTTTGGGTACTGTGCGATCTAACGTTATTGATTGACAGGGTATTTCTGATTCCGCGGTAACCATTTCTTTAAAATTTTAAATATTATAGTTTGGGTTGTACAGGATGTCCCATTTTGGGTACTTTTGCGGGGTATCTCCTTTATTTTTAAAGATAGAGAGTTGCGGTTTTCGCGACACTGTGTTACTTTTTCGTAAAACTCAAGATGCCGTCAACAGAATTCTCATAGCCCTTTTAGTTTTTAAGATACAGGGCATTTCTGAAAATGTTGCATTTTGTGACCCCCCTCATATCTCCGTTATCCTTCAACTTATCGAAAAGGTAAAATGACATTCTAATAGATTCTTTCCGTAGAATGCAGTGGTGTAGATAACTTTTGTTACATATTCACTGTTTTTGAGCTATAGAGTAAACTTATGTTTTTTTAAATGGAACACCCTGTATATTTATAGACTATAAAATTTGTCTTTTTTTTTCCTTTTCAAAAATATATGATAGTATAAACTTTTTTCAGAAACACGCAAATAATTGACAATTTTCAGAAATTAAATACATATTTTAATAGTAGGCTATGGATAACAATAATAAACAAGTGCAACTTACATATTACTAACAAATAATTGGATACCTTGTATATAGGTATCTATTAAAAAAAATTCCCATAGATCTTTTTTCTAACAGTAAGTTTGTAACAACAGTTTTGTGGCGTAAAGTGACAATATAACAAAAACACAAAAAAATAACATTATTAAAAAAAATTTAATGTTATGTTCAAATTGACCACCATTTTCTCTAATGCAAAATTGGCACATCTTCGAGATTCTTTGAATAGCGTTCAAAAGAACCATTGTTCTGATTCGCAGATTTCTAAAAGCTAAATGAATTGCCTCTCGAAGTTCTGCAATGCCGTCATATCGAGTTTTATATACTTCATTTTGTATATAGCCCCATGAAAAAAAATCTAAAATTGAGAGATCTGGTGATCGTGGAGGCCATCTAACAGGTCCGTTGGTACCTATCCATCTTTGAGGGAAGTTATTATTTAGAAAGGCCCTTAAGAGCCTAGAGTTATGACTTGTGGCACCATCTTGCTGTAGGTAAACATCATTATACTAGGCTAATGGAATGTTTTCGAGCAGGTCTGGAATAACTTCCTCAAGAATTTCTAGGTATTTAAGTGCTGTAAGACCTCCTTCAAAAATCCTATAAACTATATGTCTACCCAAAATAAAACATGAAACCCCAACTCCAAAGCGTCCTTATTGTGCCCTTTCAAACATTAAATGCAGATTTTCACTACGCCAGTTCCTGGTATTGTGACGATTGAAAATGCCAGCACTTGAAATAAAGCATTCGTCTGACCAGATAACAAGTCTGCCAAATGAATCGTTAGCATCGATTTGTTGCAAATACCACTGGCAAAACAGTGCCCGGCGCTCGGCATCGCCAGGATGCAAATGTTGTAGTATATTAAATTTGTATGGATGATACTTATATTTCTTCAAGATCCTCTGAGCGTTAGTTTTTGGCACACCAATTTCCTTCTCAATTTTTCTACATGAGGACGAAGGTGTTGCTTCTATATATCCTAAAGTATCTATCTCTTTTCTTTCCCTGTTCTCTTTGTTGTATGTTTTAGGGCGCGGGTGAACAAATGATCCGTGCTCAACTAAATTTGCTTTTAAACGGGCAAATATCCCAAAAAACGGTTGCCTTCTTTCTGGATATCTAACAAGCAAAAATTTGAATGATAATAGAGATTTTCATAGCCATAATAGCTTACTCACCTTTGGAAGTATAATTCCGAAGCTTCTTCAGAATTTTCATTACTCTGTATAAAACATACCATCATATCATATTTCTCATAATTTTCGTAAACTGCCATTATTCGGAAAAATTGATAAATATCTATTGAATAATGATACCAAAAGAACGAAAATAAACAGCTTAAATGCGATAGAGATTTGACGTTTATTTCTGTTTCTTGTCATAAACAATATCAATGGCCTACTATTAAAATATGTATTTAATTTCTGAAAATTGTCAAATATTTGCGTGTTTCTGAAAAAAAGTTTATACTATCATATATTTTTGAAAAGGTAAAAAAAGACAAATTTTATAGTCTATAAATATACAGGGTGTTCCATTTAAAAAAAACATAAGTTTGCTTTATAACTCAAAAACAGTGAATATGTAACAAAAGTTATCTACACCACTGCATTCTACGGAAGAAAAACTATTAGAATGTTATTTTACCTTCTCGATAAGTTGAAGGATAACGGAGATACGAGGGGGGTCACAAAATGCAACATTTTCAGAAATGCCCTGTATCTTAAAAACTAAAAGGGCTATGAAAATTCTGTTGACGGCATCTTGAGTTTTACAAAAAAGTAGCACAGTGTCGCGAAAACCGCAACTCTCTATCTTTAAAAATAAAGGAGATAACCCGCAAAAGTACCTAAAATGGGACACCCTGTACTTAGGGCCTTTACTTGGCAAATCAAGTTCATGTTCCAAAAAATTTGTATCAGATAGATTTATTACTCTATCATGAATATATGTAGGTACCGGTACTGTAGGTTTTTCCTTTGGAATATTTTGAATCTGGTTTCCAATGAAGTTTTGAAGTTTATGCATTTGATTTTGTATTTAAAATGAATTATAGAACTGATTTTTCCCCTAACCGAGTCATTTAGAACGTCAAATTCTAATGAGTGGTGTTCATAAGTTAATTCGGTTTTCCTCCACAAGAAAACCTAAATATTTTACATACAATTAGGAACAGTAGAAAACTTAATCAATTAGAATCTATAGAAATATTCAAAAAAAATAATCCTACAAACAATCTACTCAACGAGCAACTAGATTTAGGAAATCTTTGTTCATCCTCTGAAATTCCAGGTAATATAATGCTTACAATGTAATTACCAACAGTTTAATCCCTTTCCGTTTATTATCTCAAAGCAATAACCTTAGTAGCTATGTATAACATTAATTCTCAGAATCGATTCAGTTCATTGTAAATTTCATATAAATACTGAGATTTTTCAGTGTTTTCTCATTGTATGTTTTGATAATGAACTGTGAAGTTCGAACTTTCCTGTTTTCATATGAAGAAATAGAATATCACAAGCTAACGGACAGCACCATTCAAATACTTTATCTGACTCAATTTTCATTTGGTTCACAATGTATGGAATTGAACTAAATATCTGATTAATTGAGACCCAAGTAGATGCTACGCTAATGGGCAAACTATCACATCTAGGGTACATGTTGTGAACGTAATGAAAATTATGGAAGAATTAGTTATTTTCCAGTGTTTTCCATTCAGCGAGCAGTATATTATTATCGGTCAACCTCCAAAATGAACGCTGCTTTTCTCAAAATGTATCTCGTCTCGTGGCGACACCTTTGAAATAGATGAACATGTTATCAACATTTTGTTCTCGCTTATTCAGAGTTTTCCTCCGGTTACTCCGCTGATAGGAAAGTCTAACTTAATGTACATAGAATAGAAGATAGACAACTGTACTCATTATAGTAGAACATCAAATGAATTGGAGGCTTGTTACTATTAGAGATTGGTAAATATACACAACTCTTAATATACATGAAGAAATTTCAAATGATAGCCGTAATGAATAAATCTAGTTTCTCAAGCTCTCTTACAAGTGTAATAAACTACCCTACAAGAAATAATCAAGATTATGACATTTGTCATCTTGTCATTATTGTACATACTGTTTCATTATCTTGTTGTGCATGTGCGGCATGTGATCGATATTGCAATTCGAAGTGCAATATAATCATGGTTCATAGTGCAAAGCAAACTCAAATATACATCTACATTACATCATATTAATTACCTCTCATCTGTGTCCCACGAATACTTTTGACGTCGGCTATTATGTACAGATTAATCAAGATTGGATAAGTTCTGCTAATAACAATTCTAACGACTATTTCCTATAAATCAAACTACCTACATGTTTTTTTAATTCCAGTCATGATAAGTTAATTCCCTACATTCAACTCCATGGGATGTGAAAATATCATTCAAATACAATTATGTCACATATTTTACTCATACTGAAATGAAATGAATCACATTTTTCAGATCAGTTCGAGATAGTGTTAACAATTTAGGTTTTCAGCACTGATTCTTCATTCAATAGTCCTCTGATGTTAGGATGTTCAAATGATGGTATAGTCTTAGGCGATGAGTGATATAGATATTTTTTGGGACAGATGAAAATACCATTCCTGGAGATAGATTTCACACAAGCTTAACCTCTAATTTGAATTATTTATCGACCACTATCGTTTTTGAATTATATTATTCGACAAATTCATTCACACACTAATAAAAAAAAAGTATTTTTGACTCCTGTAATATACCATTATTGAGGTTTCTTCAGTCTAGATCGAGCAGTACCATCAAAAAACTGGTAGTTCCGAACAGCTTTTTCGCGCTCTTGAGCTCATCAACGGAACCAGAAAGCTTGCAATGTTACGACAATATCATTCTGTGGCGGATATAAATAACCCAACTAACAGAATGCTAGAGAATCAGAATAACTAACGAGATCTACCCAACGGTAGATGTCCAACTAAGAAATCCAAGCAATGCACAATATTGACTAATCGATTTCTGGAACTTCACAAAAGTTACGGGGAATGTTAGACTACTTGAGTGCCAGATGGTTACATTGAACCAAACCAACGTAACAATCAAGGAATAAATGAATATTTCTTGTTGACTTTTGCCACATGAAAATGGTAAGGTTTCCCTAGTCTAGATCTATCAGTAGCCTGGAACATGTAGTATCTTCCCATATGCGGAGACCTAGTACCGCAACCAGAAGCATCTACAGGTGGCGGTTAAGGGGAATGCTCTCGGCCCTGTTGCCAGCCGCGTCGGGGGTAGGAGTGAAACAAATAGCTCCCGCGGACCAATTGAGGTCTTCGATCTTTATGGTCATACTATATTATCTTCAGAGGGAAAATGGAATTCATTCGACGCTCTCATGCTTAAAATAATCATAAAGTAAGAAAAAGAACGCCCCAATAGGTAAGGCTACTCCTATTCTTCCACTGACATAAAAGAATACATACAAGTACATCTCCTTACGTCGAAGTTATGCGAAGAGCGTCCCAGATAAGGGTGAAGATAGGAGAGGTTTTAGCAATTATGTTCGTTCATTCAGAGTGAATATATTACTATTATTATCTGGCCAAAGCCATCAAGAAATATCTTCTTATTCAAATTGGTTTTATCGATATGTGAGTTCTTTTAATAATAATTGAACATTATAATTTTCAATTCTCACAATCCTATTTTCAGATATTTACTAAATGTTTCGAGGCCTTTGACTTGCACCTCATTATCAAGTATTATAGTGGATTCACATTATTTTTTATAATGAGGTGTAAGTCTAGCCCTCGAAACATGTAGGAAATATCTGCAAATGGTATTGTGAGAATTAAAAACTATGATCTTCAATTGTTATCCATTTATGTCCTTATTGTTACATGAATAGGATATTTACCTTGAATAATCTGGTTTGGTACGGGGTCTACTGTTGTAAAATAAAGGCTCAGAATCCATATTATTATCTTGATGATATTGTCTTCCGGTATTTCCAGAACCGTAATTGCAGTAATCTTCATTATTGGGAGAATATCGCTAAAAAAATAATGAAACATGAGGTGAAAAGTTTCTCGATTTATTTATATCGTTAAACGGTAATCACATCAGTCGATTTTGCCTTATGTGATTGTTATCGAAACCGTTTCCCTATTATCATCGGCGAATTGGTAGTTAGTTCAAATTATGCTATTATGCTGAGGAATATTTGAAGATCAATCAATATAGAAATCACTTATCTGTTTGATCTGCTATAATATTCGCAAAAACACCAAACAGTATTTGTACATTCCATAATTATAGATATCCCACATGCATCACCCAAGCTTTTACTTTCATAATATCTAGATACCTTTGTGGATTAGATCAATTTCGAACAAGAAATTGCTGAATTATTGACTCATAATAATATGTAAGTACGTAGGAAATGTGAAAAGTGGGCCTTATTCTTCTTATTATGAAAAAATATCAATTATGACACATTAGACGCCTTTCAATACCTGAATCATTTTCAGAACAGAACAGTTGGCCAATTAGTAAAAATAACATATTAATAATTATTATCTCACTGTTCTGTCTTGACGATGATGCTTTAGGTATCCAGACTCGTCGCCTGTGGGCCTTGATAGATATTTGTACGAAAAATAAGGCTCACTTTTTATCCTTCCCATCCATGGATCTTGGTGAAGAGTACCTACTAAATTTCCATTATACGTGAATACGTTATTTAATTCACTTGAATTTCACTAACCCCAACATAGGAACTGTGAATAGTTTCGAATAACTCACATCCTGTTCAATAACTTGACAGATATCTAATAACGAAGAATACATCTACGAATAGGGGAGAATATCACAAATTTTAACCAAGCAAAAATCTGAACACAAAAGGATGGTATCAAATCGTTAAAACATAGCATTAGGAGGAATACATACCTCTAAGCAATTATCCGTCAGTTTATAGCATAATTAATTTACTTGAATTACACGATAGCATAATTCATCGGAATGGAAATTATTTCCTTCGAAATACAAACCATTTCGAATGCTCCAATTCGAATTGGAATGAGATATGTAGATACCTACTTAATCCCTCTAAGTTAAGTTACATATTTTAATGAAATGAGGATAGGGCGTGTCGATTAGGGAGGTAATCATATCCTCATAATATCTCTTAATAATTAAAAAATTTACTTATTCACAGTTTATTTCTCTTCTTTTTGAGTTTGTGAACGCATCCTATCAATTGAAAACCGAAATTGTGCTTTAGTGGACATATCTATCGTAGAAACAGGCAAAATCCAATAAAAATTTATTGGATGTCTCAAAATAAATAACCCATGAACCAAATGAACCGCTCGAGTTACAACGATAGATGAAACCATCCTCAAATCATGGAAGGAGCAACAGAATTTCTTGATACCAGTCAAAATTAAATTATACGTCATTTCAAATGTGTCGAGAACCTGTGGTTGAATTTAATTTTCTTTAACAAAATTTTGCTGTAGCTTCTGTGCAGCAACAGATACCTTGTTGAAATCTGGTACTCGGGGAATTCGAAGGACGCCGAAAAAGACGGTTCAGGAAGTTTCAGATTATGCGTTAGAGGGCGCTGAGTGCGCGACTTTTCGGCGTTTCTTTTAGCCTTAACTTTTTTGATAATAATATTTTGTTTTCTTTTCATATTTTTATGATTTACAATTTCATTTCAAACAAATAGTGTACCAATGTTGAGGTTCCCAGAATCTCACCGTTTTCGAGAAAAACGCGTTTAAATGAACATACGCGATTTCGGTAGTAAGTACATTTGTTAATAAGTTTTTGTTATGTTCATTTAAAAGCGTTTCTCCGCAAATTCTCGCATAAAGGTACCTATATGTTTGTCAACATCATTAAGAAGGTTAGACAATTTTACATCATTTTGGTTCAGAGCTCATTGGCATACCGACCTTGAGATGAGAGTGGGGGAAGCTATTGAAAGTGTAATAATTTGAATCGATGTAGTTTCTAAGCGACTCATTCGATTTTAGTAGACTTGATTTTGTACAGAAGAGAAGATACGTTATTTCAATTGTCGTATCTATTGGTGAACGATAGTTCCTAATAAAATTGCCAGAGGGCGTAATTTGTAATGATAACGGTTTTATTGATTTTATCCCAAAATTTCAAATCAAACGGTATAGCTAGGACGTGATAATCCGAAATTAGATTAAATTTCCAAAAAAATACTGAAAATCGCAGACCCATATCTTTTTTTGTTTCGAAGTTCTAGAAAAACACGTTTAAATAAACATACGCGATTTCGGTAGTAAGTAAATTTGTTAATGAGTTTTCGGTAGTTCATTCAAACGCGTTTCTCTCGAAAATGGTGAAATTTTGTGACCATCAACAAGGGTACATTATTTGTTTGAAATGGAATTGTAAACCAGAGAAATATGCAAAGGAAAAAAAATTATTCTCAAAAAAGTTAAGGCTAAAAGAAACGCCGAAAAGTCGCGCACTCAGCGCCGTCTACCGCATAATCTGAAACTGACTAAACCATCATATTTGGCGTTCTTTGAAACCCCCGAGTAACAGATTTCAACAAAATATCTGTAACTGCACAGGAGCTATACCATAATTTCATTTGAAAACAATTAAATTCATCTCCGAATCGAAAGAAGATAGGACCATAGTTTATATGAAAAATCTGAATATTTTTGCAAAATCTACCGTCCCCTGCATTCACAAGAGGTCTTTCTGAAACACCCTGTATATATTTATGAAGAATTTTTTGTGGCAATTCTTATATTCTACACCTTTTTCCTGAAACTTTTTCGATACATTGCTCGGTTTTTGAGATATTGGCAAAAAACTATGATGTTATAAATCATATATATGTATATATCACAACGCACCCCCGCGCCAGCCCTCTCATCAACGAAATCGGTTCCTAGAAGTCAAAACCTTCACTTTCCTACGAAAAAATACCTCCGTACAGACAGGTCTGTAAAATCACCATTTTTTGTCTAATTTCCCTGCAGTACGTCTACCTAATACATACAACACTTGGTGAATATTATTTCTTACATTTTTCCTGAGTGTATAAATTATAGAATATATTTATTCAAATTAAAACGTTTGCGGTAAGGGTTTCAAATATTCAAAGCCAATTATGCAATATAGTTCCGAGGATTTGACTTACAAATATCAATAAGAAACATTTCTATTATTTCAACCTTCACTATGCGATACGAAAAGTTCATCCATATTGTAAAATTATATGAATGACCGGGCAAATTAATCTTTTGCTATCTACTGATAAGTATATTCAAAACTGAAGTAGTGAATTTTAATTTGAATACCATCTGAAATTCGAGTAACAGAATTTAAAAATGAAAGTGATATCGACATAGCAGTGTTCAATTTTTAAATATGATTATTATCAATAACGTTTCATAACGTTCCAAGAAATACATTATACACTATATCTTCACATTTCTAATTAGCTAAGATGAGTTGATGGTTAATTCCATATTTTTCGATTTGAGTGTTCTATTGTTATTTTTTTTCAACTGGTTTCACCCAAATGTGAGTTCATATTGATGTTGATATTGTAATGTTTATTTCTCACAATTAGTTTTTTTTATAGATCCGTACCACCAGTTTTCGAGGTCAATTATTACACCTCATCCTCAGGTATATATAAAGAATGAATTCGATATGTAAAATTACTTATACATCATATGGCTTCATTTCCAGATAATTGAAGTTTGTATGTCAAATTCCATCTGATTTTTTTTTGTTATTAGTCATTTGTTTGGAATCAGGAGCCATGCTCTTCAATAGAATTATCGCAGCTTCAATATGTCGTAGATATTTTCCGATTAATTTAATCGTATTAATAAAACAAAAGTGAGGGTATAAAATTTGTTGGCATTTTACCTGTTGGTGACGCCTATTGTGAGATCCGGGACTCAAATGTTGTTGGTTTGTGGTGGGCGGCGGCAGATGGTGCTGGTTAAGTGCGTCGTCTCTCTCATAGGAATTTTCACGGGAAGTTTCTAGAGAGCGTTGCGGTGTATGGATTTGGTGCGCCGCCGATCGGAATTGGGAAGCCGAGGAATTGGCATGTTGCCCTACGGGATAGTTCAAGTCCGATGTATAGTCGCTATCTTCCGAATAACCCGCTGAAATTTCATTGTCAAAGTCATTACTATATGCTGAAAAAGGAGGAGGAGAATATTTCATTATGATATGATTGACAGTTTCTGTATTTGTATTGCATAAAATATATGTAATGAGTAGCTTATGTCAATGACTCACATATTCTGAAAACTGCTTGAAAATAGGAAATAAAAGAAACATGTTAAGGGAATAAAGTATACTATTTCCACAATTTAGAAGAGTATTAAGCATATAATCTAATCTATATGATGTGTTCCATATATTGCGTGATTTTAAGACTATTTGTTGATTTGTTTCCTACTGTCTTTTATATTTTCATTGTATTTGTGTACAAATCTTATAATTTATTATATTATATTTATAAGTTTTATTTACATGAAGCCTGTTGTGTACAAAATGTACTACATTTTAGACAATAAAGATCTATGTATTCATCTATGAACGAGTTCACACTGTAGATACACTATAACACTATGAGAAAATATCACCCTTATCCTATAAAAATACTGTTAAAGTACTGAGAACTTTTCAGCTACCAAGTAGCCAATATCAGAGTGAACTAAATCAGAAATCAAAATATGCCTGTTTAAATACTATTTGAATATAATGATGCAAACAGGGATTACCCTCAGCTGAAGATGAATCGAAATTGAATAAATTGCCTTTTCATTCATACAGTTCCACCTCTTCTAAATTTCCTAGATATTTGTCCGTACTGTGTTTTAAAAGTGATAAACTGGTGTGACCTGTATTTAAAATATTTTCAGCTAACGCTGATATTTCACCATTATTTTTCTTCAAGAAATTTCGTTTTAGACATAATACGTCCTCTGATGATGATCCTGAGACCGAAACGTACGTGAAGACGAGAATAGAATGGAATAGATTGTGTTAGTGTGACCTATTTCCCGTGAATTTGTATATACCTCATACCTGGGTCAAGAATTATTATTAACAACATTCAAATGATACTCATGGAGAACATTGAATAGGTATGAGTGAACCGATACAGTGGAAACCTAAATCACCGGACTTGACCTCACTAGAATCCTCCTTTTGAGGAACCTTGAAAAGTAAAGTTCACATCATCTGTTAACTCGGAACATTTAAAGAAAGAATCAGAAATGCTTGCGAAGAACTATCTAGAGAAATGTTTCGTAATACTTCACTAAGAGAAGTAAGAAGCAAGCATTTTTAGCGCTGTCTCATTGTTCTTCGTTATGTAAAAATTTATTAACTGATTAATTTATTTATTTAGAATAATAAAAGCTATTGCGAAAAATCTGTTTAATATAATTACCTCTAAACCTATAAGATTCTGTACAAATCTTGAGCTAAGAAAAAAAAACGGTATTGTTAGAAGTGTGAGATTTTATAAACGTGAAGAATTTATCATTTTATGGAGCGTTTTTTCCGAAGTTACCATTTTCTCAGATATACATGTCGTCAAACAGCTAGCTCATTTTTTGATAATTGAAAATGCGTTACTGTCATCCAGCTACCCAGATGTTTGTACAGCCCTTCTCATGTTTCTGACAGTCCTAGTCACTACGGCAAAAGCTGAACGATCGTTTTCCAAATTAAAATTAATCAAAAGTTACTTGCGGAGCTCGATGCAACAAGAAAGGCTGAGCAACTTATCATTGATATCAATCGAAAATCTGAGAGCGCGCACAATTGATTTCGATAAAGTCATTGAACAATTTATCTCTTCAAAAGCAAGAAAAGGGAAGTTCTAAAATTTTTTTCTCAAATATCGAATCGTGATTATGAGCATTAGTTTAATCTTTTAATACTAAAATCTTATCGAACAACTTCTGCATATTAGCGAATTAAAGGTGATTTATAATGACTACTCGAATATCTCATCCTTCTCTATATAATTCATAATTTTGTGATGTAAGGGATGAAAGTACCGTATAATATTATAGCTAAGAATATATTACTACTTAACATGATTGATGATGTTATAATGTCTGATATTTTAACTTACAAATTAATATGTAATACAACGTGAAAAATGTGTAAGACAAATAAAACAAATTATTTATTAATAGAAATAATAACGCCTAGTTTCTTTTTTTTTACAAAAATTTTGAAAAATTGAGTTGACAAACTCAATAGAGAAATAGGGCCCCGAACTTAGTCTTGCCCCGGGGCCCCTTAAACTCTAGGTCTGGCCCTGCCTACATACCTTTTTTCTTTCTGTGGTAATAGTAAGAAGATATTATTATGTGTTTTTCAATAGTGAATTAATAATTAATAGTAATAAATAAAAATAATTGATAATGTTGAATTATTGACAGATGCAACTTCACTATTTACCAAATGCTACTCGTTTAAATCGTGACTATTGCGTATTTTTGATAATTATTTTCATTTTACATACTTGCTTATAATTTTTTAACGGAAGAAGATATTACAATTTTTTCTCTACAGAAAAATTAGCTATTTTCAAATAAGCCAGAATATAGATTTTTAAAAAAATTGATTGCGTCATTACATCAGTTTCCAAATATAGAAAAATATGCGAATTGGGCCTAACATGGACCTTACTTAATCCCATTCAAGAACCTCTGTTCAGATCTTTTCTATCGTTTTTCCTTTTCTTATAATACAGCTACGTCATCGAGTTCGGCTCACCCTGTACATTATTTTCTGGTGGAAGTATCAGTTGTAGACTCCATAAAGCTACCGAGTAGCAGATCATATCTATTGAGAACAATGTATGAATGATTCAATTCATAAATATATTTCATCGCATTTTCAACTAATTCAGACCTCAACAGTGAAACAAACCTGAATACGACTCTGAATGGAATCATAATGTATCAAATCATATTCGAATAGTATCATTGGTGTATTTTGTCAATATGTAAATACGAGAACTAAATTACTTACAGTGACCGAAATATTGTATTTGCCTCCGAGCTTGTTCCGCTCGAGCTTCTTGGTCCATTATATTGTTCAACATCTCTAGTTTCCTTTGTAGATCTGACGCTTCTATATTTTCCGGATCTGAAACATCATCATATTTCAGCCTGACTATGAATATACATATTTCAAGTGCGCTCTCCGTGTAAAGTGAAGTATTCATGTGGCCGCGTGTCTGTACTGTGGTGAATATAATACTCTTGAACAGGCTCCGGATGATTGAAGGAATGTGTACTTTAGTAAAGCAGCTTGGCATTCACTAGTTTAAAATTGCCTCACTGACGGTTTTGAAACAGAAATATTTCAGTGATTAAACATTATTTCACAGATTATTGTAAAGGCAGTCTGTCAACATGAGTAACAATAACGAAAATGAACATTGAAGAATACACAATGAGAAAAAACATTTTCAGAATTGTATAGTGTGAACGAATCGAGATGAGTAAATGAAATAATTTTTGAGAATTCGAAGATTGGCATACTGAAAATCGACAATTCTTTCAAGTAAACACGATCTCTTTTTTTCGAATGCAATATGGGCGCTACTAGTGCAATATTCACTGAAATTTGGTTCACGAATTTTGATTGACCAAAATTAATTAGTCTCGTCAGCTTTTATGATGGGCAATGTTCCAATGACAAATTATAAGCTTCTCCATCCCTGGCTGTGTTCAAAGGATCATTTGAAATCATTCTCCCGGAACTAATAATAATGCTAGCTATCTTGCAAGAATGACGACGTTCTTCTACGTTGATCAGTAGACCCCTTCTGAGCTCATCAGTTGCCAGATGCCATTGAATACACCATTTGACAGATTGTTGGAGGAGTCACGATTCTCTAACGTCATCTTCCTGGGAACGGATATCGCCTAATACATCGACACATAGATCTTTCGCCCCTCAATGGAGTGACGGAAGTGTTAGTTATTTGATTTCTAGGTGACGACGCCAAATCAAAATAATATCAAAAAAACTCTTATTAGCTATTATCAATAGAATTGAACAAAGATATGATTTCTTTTGGAGTGCGTGAGATCTATGTTTCAATAAACATTTGTCCATTCCTCGAAGTCTTCTCTTGTATATTGAATGATATCTAGTCTCAATAATTCAATCAACAATGTGGAATCTGCATATTATGGATTTTTACCCATAAAATCTATTCGTAATATTCCCTACGAACCATGGTAAGGAAATAAGAAAAAATAGTCAGTATACTAATTGATCACTAGAATGATTGAGATTTCTGATCAGGTGATGTGAAGTGAGGAAGGTACTGACTCATGAATCAGTAATTACCTTCACTACCGAGAAATGTCACCAGGAGAAGGGAACTTTCACCTTCATCGTAAACACTAGTTATACATAAATTTCTATTTACTTTGACATTGCAAGTTGTTCTGAACCGGCATCAAGGTGGCCTTGGCATTTGGACAGCACATGAGAGCTACTAGATAATTTTCATTCAATTTCGATGAGGTGTCCCTACAGCCATTCGAAGACATGTTTTTATATTCCACATCGCCAGTTTGAGCACCTAGAGCTTAGGATATATGATCTGTCCACATTTTCCCATTGCTATCAATTCTGCCTTCTAGTTTTCCATGGAACAAGGAGGGTTCCCTCATTATACACTTGTATATAATTAACAATTTGGTATGATCACAATCATTGGGTTTTCTGAAGTTCGATTGGGGTAATGTACGATCAAGCTGTGAGTTTCGATCATTTCCGTACTATTTCAGATTTGCTTCGAGAGCCTTAATCATGTCTCCCCTCTTCGTATTTCATCAACACTGATGATACTGGGGTCAAAGCTGACAAACCACTGTTGTTTTAAGGTTTGGAACATCAGATAAAATAAATTCCTGAAGATCAAGCAGCAATAACAATGGAACAATCCAACAAGAATCAGATGTGATTCAATTGAATTATAAAATCTTCTTCTTTATCTACCAAATGCAATGAATGAAGCTTCCACCAAGCTGAGGAATCATATTATATATTTGAATTGGAACCGCAACTTCCAGTATTAGGTAAAAATTGTGTTCGAAATTGTTTGATATGACAAAGAGATGATTAAAGTTTCAACAACGAATTTCAACGTCACCTAGGTATTTTCTGTGATTCTCATGTAAAAATTTACTTTTCGGGTAAAATAATACAATCCTTGTCAGTCCAGCTATTACATTTATTTAGTAAATATTATCTATGGTCATTAACTGATTCCGAATGTGGCTGTTGTAACCAACTGTTTCAAGGTGTTGAGCCAGGTAGTCTGAAAATGGTGTTCATGGACGCGGATCTGGACGCCTAGGGCGACCATCGACCCTGAAGAATATGAGAATGTAAGCGTAGAGACACACTTTCCACAACCCCTGTTCTGAGATTTTATTCGAGGGAAACTTCAAAGCGAAGAGTATTAATATAGCATCCGTACATCGAAGAATCCTATTGCCTCCATTCTTATCGACCGTTTCTATGCATATTCGTTACTCCAATCCATTGTGGCCGCAGGATAAAATGTTGTAACGAATACATTCGTTGAAGGAGTTGAATCATATGTACCCATGGAAGACAAACAAGGTTCAGGCGTTTTCGTGAGTAGCAAAGGATTTCATAAGTAGATGTGGAACCCCATACATGGAGAGACGATTTGGGGTGCGATATATTTTTGAAGTAGGCCACCTTCACTTTTTTGGGACAATTTGAACTCAACCAGTCAGACAACCGATGCTTCAGAACCTGTTGCAGCGCCGTATCTTCGGGAGTTGATCGAACCAATTTTTCAACAGGAGTAGCGACTTCACAGGACAAAAGTTACTACGAAGAAAGTCATGTACATGTGCTTTCATGGTTTGTACGTGCTTCCGAACCCTCACCTAGCTAACATGTCTGGGAAATGCTCGATACCAGACTGAGTAATCTACCCCATCACTCACCCACATACAAGAGGTTTGGAGGGAAATATCCTGAGGTATTATGGATTACTTGATTCAGAGTATCCCATACCGAATACATGACGGCGTAATCGAACACGGTTATGCAACTCATTTCTGGATATTTTTTTAGCTGTTAGTTTCACTTTAAAACTCCAATCATTTCTTTTGTCATATCGAACTACCGCTTACGTGTGAATTACAAATAAATTGCTACTGTTAGTTGTAGAATGGCTGTTGTTGACTCATACTGAATTAGACATAAATTCTGTATTTCAGGAGTAACAAATAATTCAGCTCCGAAAGAGAAATTATATTCATTGTCGTCAATATTTAATATCATGGAAAATGAGTGAAATTCAACTGAACTTTGATATAAGCCATAATAACGTTATTCAGTATTATCCAGAGATGCCAAAGAATTCATATCATTATACTTCATTTGTGGGGAAGAATGCTAAGATTAGAGACTGGATCTAGCTATTTCCTTGGAAAACATCGACTTTCTGGTTTTAAGAAATTTGAGCAAAATTTCAGAATCAATGTACTTTGTTGAATGTCTACCCTTCAGGTGTGACTTAATATTGTGAATATAGGGAATGACTTTCCGAAACCCATGAATGATTCCTAATATTCCCCATCATCTGTATCCATAAAAGTGACTGCATGGAAGATCTCGAAGTATCGAGATCGAAATCTCAGTAAGATAACACTGGAAGAATGCTTTGTCAAGGATCTGAACTTCTAGTAGAGCATTCCCATTTTATCATTTATCGTAACTTGTTCTTCAGACTGATAGAATTCCTCGCTATCATTTGATTGAGGATTGGATTCCAGCTTCAAACATTTCAATATGCTAATTCAGAAAATTGATGAATAAAGAAAGGAATACATATTTAGTAGAAAAATAGTTTAGTTAAATCAATGTGATTATCTCAGTATTTAATTCACAATTAAAACATTAAAGAGATATGTATAGTTTGCAGGACTTCTGGGTAATCCTGTAAATAAATAGAACATATTTCCAGGTGGATCTTATGTGAAATAATCATTTTGTAATAACACAAAATTTCATACAGGATCATAATGTTTCTTCTCATCATGTTCATTTTCATCTGCAACGTAGGAAAATCATTCAACATCCCAAAATAGATATCTACACGGATGCCAGAATACCTTAATGATTGATGAAATAATTGTTTCAATAATAGCGAACAGAATAACATAATCTACAAACAAATTGTAAATATCTAGTCAATTCGCAACATTACGTTAGGAATTTTATAACTAGCAAATACCGAAAAAATCATTGCGGGTGTGGTTAAACATTTGATATATTATTGAATAATGATTTAAAGCGTGTACTTTTAACTTCCTATGCTGAATATTGATTTCAACAAGTGCATATGTGAAGAATATATGATAATAAAAATGTTACATTAAGCGCTGTCAGTGTATATTACCTAATGCTAGTTTAAACATTAATGACACAGAAAATGCATGTACATGGAAGTTGATTAAAATACAGTACGAAAATTATGTAATAATACAATTTTCAATTTTTCGGAAGTTCAATTTAGAAGTTGCAAGAGTTAGAATAGAGATAAAATATAGTACATTAAACATTCTGAGAAACAGAGATTGAGAATATTTATATTCCAGTTTAATCATCGTTCATCATGACTTTTTTGAATAATATATCCCTATAAGTATACTCTCTCCATCAAATACCTGATGGAACCTCTGATCGTTCGAAAGATAATTCGAAATCATAACTATTAACATAATCAAAAATGCAAATATTTCAAAATGCTAACTAGCTACCATTTAAAACTATAGACGTCAGAGATAGTCGATGAAATATGTTCATTGTTAAGGTTATATAACACTTGTGACCATTTCTCAAAGAGCTAATACCAAATTTATAATTATAATATGTCAAAAAAAAATCGATATTCCAAGCCGTTATTCATCATCATGATTAAATGGAAAAGCAATTTACTCTGTTTTCATACCACTTTTAATAATAATATGAAACGTTACTATAGTTTCAACAACCAGGTGCCATTATCAAACAGATACTTAAGCTCCAGTTTATAGTTTATTTCATAATTTTGTATCTGATGTTTGATAATGGAACATCGGTGTTGAAGCTATAGTAACGCTCACATGTTATTATTAAAAGTGATAAAAAAGTAATTATATAATAGCATAAAAAAATTTTAATCTGGAAATTCAAAAACCAATTCACGAAAGTACAGATTATCCGATTGAAGTAGTATTTTCTTACTGCTTGTAACCTTCTACCTTATGTCTTTGTCTTTCTGACAAATTAGAAAATTATTAAAAAAAACTATCCAAAATGAATATAAAACATGAAAAATTCATAAAACATAACAAAATTATTAGCTGCAGAACAATTCAAAAAATGTTGGGATTGAAAAAAATTTACAACTAATTAAAAATTTTAATAAGCAGCCATCACGTGATGAAAATTCATCATATAACTATTAAAAGTTTGATTTTCACTAATTTTATGTATGAATGTAGTTTCGCTAACACTGTAGCTAGCTGTTCCAAACAGATACTACGAAGTGCTAACTTACCACTAATGTTCCACACACTTCACTGAGGCGGGAATGGAGCTACAACGTTGCGATTAGATAATTTTTAATCAAAGCTGCAGCGGCAGTGACTTTGTTATTGTATCATTCATCATTATGATGGAACTGACCCATGCAATTACCTCGAATGTCCGCTTTATATGTTATTTTGAAGTGCAGTCTATGTACGAAGAGATCTATGGTTCAAACATATATGCGTGGAAACTAAAATTTTTGCTAGCACAGCTATATGTTCACGATGATTCCGACTTTCGTAAGATTGAATGACACATATTATTTTCCGTGCAATTACTCAAGAATCTAACATCATTGGACGATTTGATAGACTCCTATTTGTTATATGCAAGATGCATGGAAGGACATTTCGTTAGATCAAAATTAGTTTCGCAGAAACTGAAAGTGAAATAAAACGATTGGCCGTTATGCTAAATTAATGAGTTAATGTAAATGTCATATGCAAAATCTTTCCAGTCCATCTTGCGTAATTTTAATGCACATTTCCATATACACGCAGAAATTTTGGATTAGCCATTAGAATACATTGTGTAGCAAATACTAAGGATGTATCATACTTTTTCACATCCCGAGACGCCAAAGGCCTTCATTCGTTATTCAAAATATGAATTGATGAGAACATTGGGCTTTTTAGAAGACTTTATTGTAGTTAGATTCATATATTCATTATGAGTACCAGTTAGCCATTTCACGAGATTACAATATTGTCGCCCCAATTTCGTTGTTTACTGTCAAGTTTTCTCACAGATAGATCACTACTTGTGATGATTGACGAAATTTTCTACGATATGATTACAATCAACCTTGCTATTCCACAAAGGCCTGTATTGGCACCAACTTTGTATCTGCTCAATAACAGTTTTGCTGATGATTTAACACTTAATACCGTTCTCTCATCTAGAGCTCCTATATCATACAATATAGGCAGAAGTCCTAGGTAGAGACATGTCAATGCAATTAATGAAGATTTGGCAAATATTTTAAAATGTGAATCTGATAATCTCAAGGAGCTTATTGCAACCAAAGCTTATGTTTATTTTCTTCAGGAAGGCGGAACCCTTTATCACTGATTTGATGATGTCAATTATAACTATTCCCATGACATTTTCCATATCCATGCTCGGTATCACTATCAACATCATTCTTTCATGAGACGATCATATGAGATTCATTGTGAGAAACGCTTTACGAAAAATTGGTGATCTATTCCATGAAAAGAGCACCGCAGCAGCTCCTCATAATTTTCAAAGCACAGATTCGACCTGTCCTGGAGTACTATTCAGATTCACATGTCTGTAGTAAAGCTCTCAAACTTATGCTGAAGCTCTCATTCTTCTATCAAGAAAAAGCCATTCGCTGTTAGACTCACTTACTCATTGACATCAGCAGAACATCTTAGAAAAGTGAGCATCTCTCTTTTCTATAGCTACTTTCATGGTCCGCGTTTGGCAGAAATCTCGCCTGTTATCCCACTACGAGAAATTCCAGGAATGCAAAATAGACCGGCTCAAGCTGGTCACCAATTCACTGCCGAGCCCCAATTATTTCTAGCAGAAATAGTTCTTCTATGGGACTACGAAGTCGTGAAACTCTTTGACTAGTGAGGTGATTACAGAGAGGCGGGGTAAACTGCCTCTCACAACCTGTTCGAATGCCCAGCATCAGCATCCCTCAGGCACCGACACTTCGGGGAAGCGAAACTGCTCTCAAGAGAACTCATGGAAACCAGCACTAGCAATATTCTGGGTTTCTGCCGGACCCAATTGAGTGGCCTGAGTGCATTTGGGGGCCTAGCCCCCCACCTTCTCCTCAAACGATGATGATGATGATGAGATCATTCCTCATAGTTCTACCCTGAAAAGTTTCCAGGAAAACTGCAATGCATATCCTATCTCCTCTGCCAACATTCCCCCACTGGATCAGACGATGTTGAACTTGATGATTGATGGAGCGAGTTCATGATCTATTCTTCACAAAAAATAATCATTCATATTCTGATTGGATAGAACAAATAAAGTTTTATATGTTTTCCTAGCACAGTCACTATTTATAATTTTTTGATAATATTAGTTGCAGCAATTAAAAGACCTTACATTAGGCAGTACTTATATAGATTATGAAAAGAGTTTTTCCGAATATAAGACCTCAAGTTTATATATATACAAACACCTGATCCTATTGGAATGGTAAGAAAGTTTTTGCAAATAATTAAATTGAGTGTACGGAGCAAAGTACTTACTTGTAACCGTTTCTCAACTTGCATAGTGTGCAAAAGTTGTCACTATGAGTCATGTGAATATATGGTGACTAAAGTGAAATATAAATGGAAATTATATAAAGTGCATGTTCTGTAGAGAGCTAGCGGTTACCTAAGACAGCATATGGTTTGGTTGTATCGTTGCGGCAGACAGAAGAACCTTGCAAGATGCTCCGCCACCCGGTAGGAGGATCGTAGCGTCCTGCATACCACGTAATACTCTAAATACTACCTATTCTAAACTACGATGACTTTATATCTGATAAAGTCAATGTAGTCTACACTATAACATTCACTAACAAATAATACTATAATTTAGTTCGTTAAAGACATGATTACCCAATATATGAACATAAATATCACCTTATCAAATAAATTCGTAGAGAATCATTCAAATTATCAGTGAACATCATAAAATTGTGTGATAGAGTAATGCAGTATATTACAAATCATATTAGGAAAAACGTTTGTGATTTTTGATGATCGACGCGTCAGTAAACCAGTACAAGTAAAGATAATATTCATGAACCCCATTATAGTCAGAGAGCTGTAGGCCAATTTCCTTACAGGTATTTGAAGCTTCTGCTTCAATGATAGTACATTTGTCAAAGGTGTCCTGAATCGCCTGATGAACTTTCCCAGGTGGTATGTAGGGTACCCTAGGGCACCCGAAATGTAGTTAGTTTTTTACAAGTCCAGTAAGCTTCCGCTTTTCTTATTTAAATTTAGATATGGTCAAGACCATACTCCCTTACAAATTGCAGACATGCAGATGATCCAGATCCTAAGATATGGCCTAAAAACCGCGAATTTTAAATTTTCCCTGATAGCAGTGGAAAGTTTTGTTGGTGAAAAGTCAGGTAAGTGCTCCAAAGTTTGACTACATATTTTAGGCTGTAAAAAATGTGGGAAAACCACAAATTTTTGGCGCCAAAAAATTCCATGACTACTAACATTTCTGCTTTGTGGTATTTTTCACATTTTTAACAGCCTAAAGTATGTAGGCAAAGTTTGAAGCACTTACCGAACTTTTCACCAACAAAATTTTCCACTGCCATCGGGAAAATTTAACATTTGTGGTTTCTAGGCCATATCTTAGGATATGGACCATCTGCATGTCTGCAATTTGTAAGGGAGTATGCTCTTGACCATATCTAACTTTAAATAAAAAAAGCAGAAACTTACCGGATTTGCAAAAAACTGACTACACTTCAGGGTGCTCTAGGGTACACTACATACCACCTGGGAAAGTTTTAAAATTCGTCAGGGGGTTCGGGGCACCTTTGACAAATGTACTATCATTGAAGCAGAAGCTTCAAATACCTGTAAGGAAATTGGCCTACAGCTCTCTGACTATTAACGAACTTAGGAAAAACTCTTACCACCATCTCAAGTAGATTCGTTCGATTCGGTCTCTTCTCAAGATTAACCTCAGGGAAGTGAATTAAATGCATGATCTCCTTCTAATTTTGAATATATGAATGATAATGCAGTATTTGCCTCTTTTTCAAAGAAAAATTGCATCCAGTTTGTTATCAGAAGATTTGAAGCTGATTGAATCCATGTTGAACAGGCTGACGAGAAAAGGTGACATTTGGAATATTTTTCACGGGCCCAGCATCTTAAAGAGCTTGCCCTTGTGACCGTTAAACTACTTTCTCTTCTTTCATTGTGAATGAACAAGAGATGTGGCCCAGCGATGGAATGTTGGGAGAGGATATATGCATTGGAATTTTTCTTGAAAGTTTGGAGGTTATAGCCACCAGGAAAGATTTCACTGAGCGAAGAGTTTCAGAATTACTCCGTTCGATAGAGAAATGAAGTCCGGTAGAAATAACATGATCGTTTCGTGAGGGGGTGCTATGGTGATGATAGGGAGCATGAATAGTCAAAAAAATTGGCATTTATTTGCATACTGTTCACACCACTTGTACAACGAGCTACTTTCAATTCGAAGTAAGTACCTACTAAACTTTATCAGTCACGATACATTCATAGATTTCACATTCATCAGCCCTGACATGGATGCCATAGATTTATGTCCACGAATTTATCAGGGATTTTTAGAAATTATTATCTACAGTTTCAATATTTAGATAGACAAGTAGACTCTAGGTAAATTAACTAGCGTATGTAAATAACTAGTTGGATTTTGTCTGTAAGATCTAAATTATGCTGTTTGTGAGGAATAGGATCCAAGCATCGCTCAATTCAATGCTTTCCTCATTATTTGTCTACAATACTACAATTTCTCACTCAAGAAGCACAATATGTTATAGTATAGATGATCAGGAATAATGTTGAATTTTGAATACACAGGAACAGATTATAACAATGCATATCAAAAACTGGGTATCATGAATGAAGTGTACAAGGTATCTTGAAATAACGTAAATATACGCTAGATACAGAATCTTATTTCTCGGATGATTTTAAAAACAAAACTTCATATAAACGAGGGTTGAAAAATAATTCCTACGGGAGTTACAGGCCTCTAAAGGGCGAACCCTGGAACATTTTTAAGCATTTCCGAAACGCTCCGAGACAATATCATAAAATTACAAATGGGGAAAGAGAATACGATACTTCAACTAACAACCTGCTAACAAAAACATTAATTCATATCAAGAGCCTTTGGAACTAAGGCTTGAAATTTGGATTTTTTCATCAAAATAGTTAGCCTCTTTTGTTTCGATTGAACGCACCGTTTGAAATCGATTTGAAAATTATCTGAGTTTGGACTATGGGTGACGCCAAAACATTGATTAAATTCTATTTCAAAAACGCGATAATTTATTGTAATTTAATTCAGAGTATCGCCTGATATTGCTGTTTTTGTGAAGTTTTGACCAAATTGAACATTCATCAGAGAGGGAACATTATTTTTTTCGTCATATCTTCCAAGGACTCGATTTATTCAATACTCTGATTCCTCAAAATGATTCCTTAACTAAATTCATACATGAAAGGCACTCCTTGTGATTTGCCGTAGAGCTCACCGAACGCGGTTAAAACAGGTCTGAAAGATTGCTGCATAATTAAAAGATGGTTTCCCCTCCCTCTCAGGCATGCCTATGATGAGAACTGAATTTGGTTAATACTGCACAAATATAGCATTTGATAATATCAGGTAGTACTTTTAATTTCACTATTTTGGCGGCACCCTTAGTTATTAAAGTCAGATAGTTTTCAAATCGATTTTACTCCAAAGTCCAATCGAAACATATTGTGGTGACCTTTTTTGCCAAGAAAAATCTATAGTTCAATAGTTTCGATGCAATATCATGGAAAAATCACATAAAGAAAAGGTGAGGTACTTTTAATCTGGTTCTAGACGTTCGTGATATGAATTATTATTTTTGCTTTGCAGAAGTAGTTGGTGAATTATTCACCTTTTTGAATTTCATAATTTCATTTTGAATCGTTTGAAAGATATTTACAAAAATTGGTCTTCAGGGTTCACCCTTCAGAGGAATGTAGCTCCCTTAGGAAGAATTTGTTGACCGCTGCTCATATAAACTGTTTTCCTTCAACTTATCCAAGAAATAGGATCCTTTGGTATAATAATGTTATTTTCCAACAGCCTGTATGTGTGATTGACTTCATTGCAAGTGTTATGATCATTTTTCATCCTAAATCCTAAATGAGTTTAAACAGCTCATCACAGGATATCTTGGAGGTAAGTCTAATACGATTTATTCGCATTTTTGTGAGGATATCTGCCGAATAATGTCCGATCATTTATCATATTCATTCGGGCGAGAAAAGTTTTCAAGTGCTTCCAAGGTAGGCAAAGCAAGTCTCATGATTGTAGATATATGAAGTGTTCAAAGGAAATAGCTATTGACTGCAATCAAAAAGCCGTAAAGTTACCATGAGAGAGAGGGAAACTCCTCTCATCGCAAATCAAATTTGGTGGTAATAATGATATCACTCCTATCATCTAATAATCCGATAATATTTCGGATATGGTAGAGCACTGAACTCTATATGGCATTATCTACAGTGTTGAGAGAGAAGTATATTCCATAAGTATCTCCTTAATATTTGAGAACTTCATAAAGTTTGATCTGCCTACCTTAAAAGATCCTTGAAACCTATTAGCTGTACCATCAATGAGACAAACTGCGTATAATTGAAAAATGTCATGTTATATTTCTCGCTATCCGATCAGCACGGAATAATTAAGATAATATTAACTGCTCGTAATTTAATCACATAATGTCGTGCTCTCAATTTGTAATTTAATAATTCACATCAATGTCAAAAAGATGAAGATGAAACCAAATCAAAATTTAATCACACTTGATATAGCACGTTTCATATTAGAGTATTACCAATGAAATTATGTAGCAGCGCTTCGTCAGTTGGTAAGCTGGATTGAAATAATTGGAATACTTACCGAAGGGAAGCTCGAAGCGGCAATCTACAAGTAGAGAATGCCCCGTTGGATTTTCCGTTCCCACTACCTCTCCATCCCTCATGACCAAGTCGGCTTCCAAAGGTAACCATTGTCCGCTCCCCTCCTGAAATGGTGCATACACCTAAGTAACTACGACTAAATCTAATAGGCAATACCTAATTACTAATATTTCTAATTCTATTGACATCAAATACACCTAGGTAACACCAAAACGAACATTCGCTTGCTGCAATATATAAAATATTCGACTCCAATTAACATTTTGCTCCAATATCCAGTGCGGCAACAATCTCTCAATTCAGGAAGTATTCTTATTCGATACCTAAAATTTTCGGAAGTATCTCCGAATCAAACGGATATAATTTATTATTTATTCTATTTTCCGAATGTATCTACATAGGGTTGTTACAGAAAGTCTCGATGTCTTAAGTAGTCTGAAATTTATTTAAGCAATTATTGATTCATCTATATGCTGTAACGTTTTGTATGGTTTTGAAGTAGTAATTAATGTCCAGTGCTAGATTATAGTATAAGCTTGACTAAGCTATAGCTTAGGGCCCTCCACATTTTGGGGGCCCCGCGGAAATTGTAAAAATTAAAAATTAAAAATCTAATAATGACAATTTTTTTGGGAAAAATAACGAAGTAAAGAAATTACTGGAATATGAAAGTTTGCGTATGCCTAACGACTGGTAATATCTAAAAGTAGTCAAGAATTAGTTGATTTTGTATCAAAGGCGAATAATTCGCGCTTATAACTACTCTTCATCTCGGAAGTGCAGTGCAGTGGCAAGTTGAAACGCATTAAAAAATTTTTGAGGACAAATATGCGACAGGATAGGTTAGACTTGCTTGCACTACTGTGCATGGAAGCTGAAGTATTGCGTCGAATCAGATTTGATGACCTGATAAAAGATTTTGGGGCTAGAAAGTGCAGGAAAGAATTATTCTAAGTCAGTTAGATATGAGCGAATCATTCAGCGGATAATTTTCCAAAAGTGCAATTGTAAAAGTGACTAATGTAGTTACGCATTGTATATTATGTCAAATTAAGAAGACGTACTAATAGTGTAAATATTCATTTATGTACCTATTTTCTTGGCAATAACCTTCTCCACGATTTAGAGCATTATATTACTCTACAAATTATTTTATTCTATGAATAAAGAGTAATAAAAAAAAAGAGGGGAGGGGCCCTCAAAATCTGTTGTGCTTAGGGCCCCTCATAGTGTTAATCCGGCCCTGTTAATGTCTATCAATCTAGTAGCGGATCTCCAGAGAAAGAGTAGATTTAATTTTTAATCAAGGTCTTAGAATACAAATTTGTTTCACTACAGATTTCCTACTCCTCTACTATGATTCTTTGTTTATTTGTTGAATTAAGTTTTCTTTGTATGTTAATCAATATAATTGTTCTCAATTATAGTTTCCTAGAGGAATAGGCCAAATTGTTAAGTTTGAACTTGTCTCTATTTTCTCTAATATAATCATCATTTATTCTCAAAATGCTGGAAATTCTTGATTGAGGACACTTTCATCTTTTCGTAAAGCAGCTAGAGCTCATTAAATGCAGTCCTATTCAATCAAAAATCGAATCGGATACGTTACGTCACGAGCTCTGAGGTTAATTATTATATTATTATCTTGAGCTAGTTGGGGTCATTAGAGACACAAAAGGTTACTTCAAAACCTTACAATATGGGAAACTGCCATTGCAGTAGAACGATGCATTTCAGTTTTTATATATTATAAAAACCTACAATATTCTAAAGCATCGTATGAGCCAGCGGTGGAATATTGAGAGAATAGGCATTGGACCTCAGTGGGCAAAGAGATCCTCAACGTCGCCGTTCGATAGAGAAATGAAGTCTGATAAAAATATGTTTGGCAAGTCTCGAGCTTGACAATAAAGGGCCGCTTGAGCTCGGCTAGTCAGTCTACCTAGAATCTCTCTTGGTGAAGAATAGATTTCTTATCATCACGGACTATGAAAAAATCCATAGAAAATGGAGAGATTGTTCACATTTCTACGATGTGCTAGAGAGGTCAATGGATTGGTACATGAATATAATGCTTGATATAAATAAAACTTTTTCGATAATCGAATGAATGGAAAGCTGGTAGAATAAAGCCGTCTAAGAGTATGCACTTAACTTTATCTGGGCTTTTAATTGATTGTTATTGTATTTTTTGCAGAAACGAAAAGTTATTCAGATACGATCATTATGGAAGTATGGAAATGAAAGAGAGTATGATGATAACATATCAATGTTAAAGTAATATAAAGTAGTGATTGCAGAGTAACATATTGTTATGATTTCATTTTCTAAACAATAAAATGATAAGATTAGAAATTACCGAACATTGAAAATCAGAAAAGATTGATAAAAAGATATATGGAATTAAAATACAATGTTAAAAGTTAAATAATAGTTAGTATAATATAATGAACAATGTAAAACATAATAAACAACAATGTAATTAGAATAAAAGTGTAAAACAAGAACTTCAGTGAAAGTGAATAAACATACAGTGTTACGAAGGCAGAAATCATAATTAAAAAACTATCATGAGTTAGCACAAACTATTGAAAAATGTTGTAGATATAAGGTAGGATTAGTAAATTTGGATTATGTAATGTTAAAGAAATGTTATTGATATATTATATTATGTATTAGTTCTTAATAATGATAACTGTCAAATTTATAATAATTATAGGAATAATCATATTAATAATAACCTAATCATAGGTTATCTTATACCAAAGTGTGTGGAAAAATGTAGGCAATATGAATTCAAAAAGGAGGAATCATTATCAGTTAAAATAAGATGAGAATCTCCAATAATTAAAAATTTTAAGAATACTAAGTTCTGATTGGTCGAGGCGATTTTATAGACGTCAGACTAGTAACAATGTAATAGTTCTGTCAGTTTTTAACAATCAACAAAGCATTCTTGATAGGTAAACTAAGCACCTCATTGGTTAATTTTGGAAATACTTAGCGTCGGTTTTGAAGGCCTATAAAAAGCTTCTGAAGACAAGCCAAGTCAGTTAGCCATCAACATCTGAAGAGTCAAGATACTCAAGCTACTCAAAAGATTTCCATAACCTTAGTTTTTGGATAAACATCGGTGAACACTTGTAATCAGTTTATGACCTGTTTTTGGCCATTTTAATTTTTTTGACTATTTTATAACTCGATTTTTCCGAAAGCTATAGCAGTTATTGAGATGAATCTTTCTTCATAAGAATACATTTTTTTCTACCTACAATTTGAGAACGTTGAAATCAATCCCATAGATTTTGAGCTATGCGATATTTTTGTTTTCGCACATAACCTCAAAATTCAGAGCCAATCGACACAAACCTTGGTGCATTTCGAAGAAAACACTTCTTTGAGTCGAAGGTTAAAATCTCGAATTATGAGACATCATTTTAGATGTTTTTTTTTCACTTTAAATCTCAAATTCGCGCAAGTTCGCGCATGTAGGTACTAAGAGATCATATATACAACGCGCGGCGTCAAATTTCTTTCTCGCCGCCTTCGTTTCTATTACTTTATTATATGATAAATGTTGCATATAAGATAATAATGATGATAATAATAATAATAATAATATTTATTGATCATTAACATTAAAATTTATCTTAAAGTTTTTTCATAATATTATATATATAGCATTAAATTTATTGCTTTCATACCCGCTTTCAGCGATTGTGATAGTACCTCTTTCTTTAGACATTGAAAAAACAATGTTTTAAACCTTCATCAATACCGGATGAAGTCGCGAAATTTTATGGAAAATGTCCAAAAAATTAAGAAAAATTTAAAAACGATCTAAAAAAAATTGGTACTGAGATAATTAAAATAAATTATTCACCTAATTTAAAAACACCTATTAGTCTTGATTATTTGAGATATATAGCATTTCGCAAGAGAACAGCCAAATCAGCGTGTAATCTAGCAGCTCTTCCACCAGCCGACGATGCTACTCGAAAGCATATTTTCCGAGTTAGAACTCGGGCATAGCTTATGTCGGCTGATTCCTTCCACCAGCAGGTGGAATTATTGCTGAAAAGAAACAAGGTACACGACTCCACAGATTCCAAAGATACAGTTCAGTGTGCTAATTTAGCCAAAGTAATAGGAACGGAATTTTCAATTCTTTTCCTTTACAGATTATGCTTCTAAAACTTAACTCCCCGAGCGGATTTAAAGGATGTTGTTCAAATCAACTTCCAAAGAGATTAGGAATATTTTGCTTTCAAAACATTCAGTTTTAAATGATGTTTTCCTTGCCAAGTTAACTAGATGTCTGGTAACATGGCGCAAGCAAAATATTCCTCTTAAAAGGAAGGCGCTTGAGCGGAAACAAAATTTTATTCAAAAATTAGAGAAATACCGACTCGTGTTTTGGAATAATTTTGCTGTTCCTGAAAAATCGTCAGAGTGAATTTTTATGTAATAATAATAGTATGTTCGTGTTAGCTTTGTCTGTTAATTTGCTTAAAATACTTTGGACATTTTGCTTCCAGTTAATTCTACTTGTGTACAAGGGCAATTTATTCTATCTACAAAATCTCTTTCCGGGAATAAATTACTGCTGTTTTATAATAATGAGGATATGTAAAATAAACCAATGTTTCATTTTATTTCATGCCTTTATCCAGAAATTGCTACCAAAAATAACAAAATAATAAATATCCCAAGACAGCTGTTCTCCACTTGGGATATATGGTCTTAGGACAGCAGTACAACCGGAAGTTTCATTAAGTAGGTTAAACATGGTGAAGAACAAAAACCACTGTAAATTTCACAATGTTAGCCCTACAGAAAGAAAGTTTCTTCTATAATGAAATGTTGATTAATTTTCTACAACATTATTTCATGACTTTTTCGGAAAAACAAACAGGAACAGAGATAGAACGCTATTCGCATTTTCGAAGATGACAACCTGACGAGTCATATTATAGTCCCGAATTTTAGGATATACTCTCCAATTCGTGTCCCCTTTCACTTACGAAAAATTCCCCTTTCTTGTATTTTTCCAAAAACTTTACATTATTCCTGGTCTAATTATGTACTATAATAATAGTCTCTCATTGATGTGAACCAATCGAGTGTGAGAATCGAGGATTACAGGAGATGGAGGTGGCATCAGAGTATTATTTACTGCTTGCCGCCTCGGAACGTAGCTGATAAGCAGTATATCTATTTGTTCTGATGTAATTAGGATTTCAATACAGCAAAATAAATTGCATGTAGTTGTAAAGCAATTGACTGAGGCAGTTTATTTCCTTTTATAATTGACTAGATTATCTATCGTATGATATATGGATGGAAGAGTTGATTGATCTAGTAATATCTCGACCAACGACGACAAATGGGGTCAATAACAGGAGTTGGTAATTGAATGTACGTAGGGCTAACTCTGTTCACTAATATACTAGCTATAACATGTTTAGCTTAGCTATAGAGATATCAATATTACAGAACCCTATAACATAATCAAATGCTATCTCGGGGATTATAAAATGGAATTTCCTGAATGAAAACACATGTATTCTTTATGAACAAATGTATAGAATGAATATTCAGTAGAATAACGAGTTCGAATATCTGGAAATGTATGGATTATTCTTGTGTCGATAATAAAATGATACAATTTACTCATGCAGCATCAAATATACGAGAACATCGAGTGTAATGGAATGAACAGCAAAAATGTATTAGTAGGAATAAATTGCGCTGAGTGGAAACTCTGTTTAATAACAAACTTTTCCACTCATACCTGACGGATCTGCGCTCATATATTTGAAATGTTCGAATCGAATCCATATGATTAATTATACAATTCATGTTATATTTCGAAATATTTAAATTTTATTCATACATGTTGATAATTCATTCTAATTTATTCGTTCTCGATATCATATTTACACGAACTGAAGGATCTAGTGAGCATATGCTAGAGATAGATATGAATACTCACACTATATGTTATCCTTGAATGAAGTATTTGGGTTGGTATCCTCAAAGTATCTGCGTTAACGTTTAAGCAGAGGAACTAAACATTATCACCCAAATATCTATTATTGTAGCTTTTATCCCATGGAGGTAACTAGGAGGAATAGGTCTTCTAGTCCTCCGAGGCTCTAACATTCACATGACGAAGGGAGTTTAGTATCTAGGAGTAATCCTTGACTCTGAACATACCTGGAACTATCAGCTGGGGTGAAAGTCAAGGGAAAGGCCATGGCAATGTGTAACGCTTTCCACGTTTCTAGTATAAAGATCGCTGTAATGATTTGAATAGCGATTTCTGCTCGGAATGTTAGATTTAAACTTATATTGACCAAGTGACATCTATCTTCTAATAGTTGATCGATAACTGGCCTGCGCCTGCGAGATCGTAAGAATTGGGAGAAAGGGGATGTAAAAGCGAAAGCGAAATACATTCATTCGTTTTTGGTCTTGCTCATAGTCTAGGAGCCATAGCGATATTGATGGTCTGAACAATACCACGATGGCACTATGCTTTATTTTCAGAGGACGGTTCAATGACCAATTCATCTCACAGACCGAATTTTCGCCGGCTGCTAGATCTCGAGATACAGCCTTCGCAAATCGTTCATTTTTTGACTGGAGGTTAACCCTTTTCAAGTGGCGGTTACTTGGGAAGCATGCCATTCTTATACACTTCCAACATGTGCCATCATTTTTAAGTGTCCGTTTATCAGGCTGACCAGTTAAAATTGGATTGCAAGCTAACCCTCCCATGCCTGGTGGAAAATGTTCATTGGTGTTGACAATTGTTAAGATAACCTATGCGATCAGAAGTAATTGGTCCGTTTCAGAGTTTTCGGCCATTATTTGGAACAAAAATGGTTTTTTCCTCATTTTGTGGCTAAACATTGTGGATTACAATGCAACATGATGGCACCATGTTAAATAACTTTATTGGAGGTCAAATAAAGATTTGAAATTATTGCCATCACTCCTTGTCTATTTCAACCCCTCAAAACCCACTGGAACCACTCTCAAAAAAAAACAGCCGTTTCGATATTAAACCCGGCCAGAATCTCAATAATTGACTAATTTATCATGAAATTGGTCATATTATCCATATTATTCATATTTTAATGGGGGATGGTTTTACGGGGTTTTGATGGGTTGAAATAGGTAAGGAGTGATGGCAATAATTTCAAATAACCTCCAATAAAGTTATTCAACATAGTGCCATCATGTGTTCTTGTAATCCGCAAGGTTTACTCACAAAATAAAAATAAAAAACCGTTGTTGGTCCAGATAATAGCCAATTACTCGGAAATGAACCGATAACTTTTGATGGCATAGGTTCTTTTAACAATTGTCAACACCAATGAACATTTCCCACCAGGTTCGTGAGGGTTAGCTCGCAGTTAATTTTCGGTCCAAATTTAACTGGTCAGCCTGATAAACGGACACGATAAAAAATGGTGGCACTTGGTGGAATGGTATAAGAATGACATGCTTTTCAAGTAACTGCAACTTGAAAAGGGTTAACCTCCAATCAAAAAATAAACAATTTGCGGAGGCTGTATCTTGAGATCTAGCAGCCGGCGAATATTCGATCTGTGAGATGAATTGATCATTGAACCGTCCTCTAACGATAAACCATAATGCCATCGGGTTAATGCTCAGACCATCAATATAGCTCTGGCTCCTAGACTATTAGGGTAAGTTAGAAATTAATTAATTTTTTTCAATTTTGGTCTTATTAATCTGTTTCATTGGGATTTTATTAACGCCAGGGATTAATTAGTTTGATCTGTTATCTTGAATCAAGGTATTGCTCGTTTTGTTGTATTACAGGGTTTGAACGATCGAGACGTCTCTATCCTACACCCGTGACGCGTGTAGGAGGGAATTTTTTTGGCAGAACCCTACATTCAGCTCATACAAGTTCTAAGGACCATGACATTTTATCAGTTTGAATAACTAAATTTTCATTTCGCTGATTTATGTTATCTAACTAGAATTGTATTAATCGTCAACTTCATTTGTTTGTTGAGATCGAATTCATAGGTTTATAACTAGAATTGCTCTTATCATTAACTTCATTTAATTGTTGAGTTCGAACCTGTAGGTTCAAGATTTATAATTTCTTAATCATATAACTTAATTTGTATATTTATTTCCAATTTTCCAAATATTATACATTATATTAACATAATAATTGTATTCTTTTATAAATTGTCAAATTCCAAATTCCTTACTATGAATAAAGCCAAATTGTTGAGTTTGATCTTGTCTTTATTTCTTCGAAATATCTATCAACTTTTATTCACCGCGCTAAAGCAGTTGGCGCTCAGGGTAATCCATTCAGTCACGAATTTCAGGACACGTTTCACTACGAACCCTGGGAGTAAGTGAACCTAGTGAGCTAGTTGAGGTCATTGATAACTACAGATCCTAACAGATCGTAGCTGATACTTCACAAACATTAATGCTAGCCAGGCACACACATGTGAAGACTAGTGACTGAGTCCTGAAATGTCATATTGGAAATACAACATTTTGATGAACCCCATGGTGACGTATGCATCTTTGATATGGTGAACAAACTCAGAAAATAACTGCGGCCGAGCTGATCAAGGTTTAAACATTTGGCTGCCTCAGCATAACGGGAACTATGGAAATCATTTCTGAGACTACAAAACTCTAGTCATGATAGGATCAAGGTAATTATAAGAGGTAACATTCTCGAAATAGCACCAACAAAAACGTTGGTTTCTTCTTGTGGTATAGTAGCCAGTATGCCATCATATTTGGTTAGGGGAGGGAATGAGCTAAAAATAGCTGACAATCAAATTAACAACACTTATCGACTACATGAGATATATTAATTAATATCTGATTGATTTCAAGGGGTGTTGATTCCACCTTTATAGGAACTGCTGATGGAAACATGCAATTTGTCGTTGCTGATTTTATTGAACTTTCATCATCCTCTGCTTATAGAATACTCAACAAGATGTCAGACATTACTGCAGCTTTGAAGCGTCGTTATATAATTCCTAAAGAGATACTCACCGAAGTTGCAACTGAAGGACAGTGTTATGTGAACCTCCACATTGTAACATGTAAAAGATTCATTCATACTTTATAATCTGATAGAACAAGAAGCTTCCGATTTCCAATATGAGTTTCAGTAAAATCATTTTTCGAAAACCACGTCGAGTACTAGTGAAGACAGTAGGAGCTTAGTATACGTTCCTCCCTTACTTCCAATATAGTTTTGAGAATTTCCGATTTTTTTCGTATCAAGCTTATATTGTTAACCATCTTCTGGTATACGCTTTTTATTCCTTTACTTTATCCTTTCGAGACCCCTCTTCAATTCTGACCTGGTCTACGCATGCTCAGTTCAAAAAACAGACATAGTTTTATTGCTGTTTTTGCCACTAGTTATACTACAAATATCTCATCATTTACTGCTAGATTCGATCATATGAAAACGTGACTCTCTTTTAGAATTCCTTCTATATGTTGTCTCAGTTTTTTTTCCAAAATTCTCGCACATATTTTTGTATCTGCACTGGTTAGCGTGATACAATCATTATTATTTCCAATCTTATACATATGTTGCTTATACTATTCCTATCCTCTGATCTTCTGTCGTTTTTCCTTTCTTCTTCGTTATATATATGATTCATCAGATATATGTAGGAGTTCCTGCGTGCCGATTCTGCTTGGTATTTTATCATCTTCATAGTTGTTTGGTCGTGTCCTGGCGCTTCTTCTTATTTTCTATCCTTATTGATTCCTTAAAATATCCTCCATCTCTATATCTTCTTTTGAGAAGTTGCTTATACCATTACACATTTTTAAGAGCACTATCTGAGGCTTCAAGACACCTGTAGATTCGCACTCGCGGAATATCAAAATTGAAACTTATCAGCATATGACGCCGTCAGTCCCAACATTTATCCACCAAAAATTATGGGAACGATAAGAAATTCTACAAATTCTCAGAGCCGAGATCGTTACACAATAATGAGCAACAAAGTGAGTAACTATGAAGAACAAAAAAATCGTTGGTCTTAGAGCACCTTCCAGCCTATCTCGAAGATGCTACTTGTAATGATTGGCGAAACGATGACATACTTATAGTCATCCTATGACGAATCCATGAGGAAACCAAGAATATCCAAAATTGTCGTCAGTGGAAATGTCCAACTAATTCCTCATTGTATGGTGGAACAATTGGGAATCTATTGTTATTCAAATGTAATTAACTAGAAGAAATGATGCGTAAAAAGACCCAAAGCTCTCATTTTTTTGCAACGGGATGGATTGTCTTGAAACCTTCTGCATTTTCTTCATTTTTGAACCAATAAAGTTTGCAAATCTTAAGATTCTGGTGATCGACCTCCCACCCCCCTGTATCCCTCTCAAGTATTCCTTCACACACTAACTTTAAGTAGTTAAAACAGATAACATTAGGGGCTCTGAAAAAAATATCTGGTTTACAGACGGGTCCAAAATCAGGGAAGCAGCTGACGAGGAAAGAAACTCTCAGCTGAGTATGCCTCTGATAATACACACTCTATTTCAAGCGGGGATTCAGGTAATCCTGCAATCCGCAATAGAAAATAACAAGGGGGAACTCCGTTACAGAATAGGGAAGTGGAATGTCATCTTCACAATGTTCGGAAGCAACCCTTTTCGAATGAGTTAGATAAAATTCATCAGGTGATAAGACCTTAAATTGACATAAATTGTATGATATTTTCTAATAATATAGCTGTCTAAGATAATCTATATAGTTTCATAGTGGGATGCAATTTGCAATGTTCAATCACCAAATTCCCTACATAATTCTCATTTCTCTATTTAGTTCAGTTCAGTTAAGGTTAGATTTAGTTTTTCCAACTTCTCTATGTAACAAAGCCTATCGTTACGAGGTCTAATAACGTGATGTGTATGAATCATGAAGAGCTATGAAAGCTTGGGCTAGTCTTTCCGTTTTTCCACATTATATAGATTTGTGTGATGCCTACATTATGGAAGTTGAGGCCAAAAAGATTGAGAAAAAAGTGCGTAACGGCAATTCAGAATATGCACAAACAGTCAAGTAGCACTGAAGCCACTCGTGAACCCAATAGTTTCATCAAGTCTAGTATGGGAATGCCTTGAAGAATTCAACTTAAATGTGAGTTCCGGGAGACTGTGGCATCGCGAGCAACGAAAAGATAATTCGGAATAGCCAGACTATGCTCATCAGCCTCATACATTGGCTCAATACCTGTACTAAGAGTGAGAAAAACCGCTGTGCGGAGATGCATACGGAACAGAGTCAAACAACAACAAAGAAAACGCTGGAATATAGCTCTACGCATGCTCCACGGGTAAACAGTGGTTACAGAACCGTCAAAAAATAGAACTGAAGAACATGAATAGGAACTGGATCCAAACAATAACATGTCTCCTAATTGTCACAGCCCAATGAGAGAAGCCCTGCAAAAATGGATCTGTACAATAGGTTTTCATTGTGCAGCACCATTTTTTGCAGGGTACAGGCAATGCGTCAAGGAATTGAAACAACCAAATACTATCAGAATGTGAAGCACTATCTCGCAAAAGACAAGCAGAATTTTGGCAGCTTAGGTCACATCCAAAAAAGTAAAACAGCTAACCGGTAATACACTAGAAGAGTTCACACAGTTATGGATATACTATAACAATAATAAGTACGAAATAATCACACTTATACACCAAAAATACTATTAAAGTACTTTCAGCTACCAAGTGACCTGCTCAAATATTATTTGAGGTTGATAATGCAAATAAGGGCAATCTAAGCCGCAAAGATTAAAAATTCTACTAACGTTCAACAAACAAGAAATATACAATCTTGTTACATTTCTGACCGGACACTCCCCATGAAACACACATCTCTGCACGATGGGTCCGGTAGAAAATTTCACATGTTAGGGACTGCGGCGTGGGAGAAGAAACAGTCATACATTTGTTGTGTCAGTGCACGGCAAACGCTGTTGGTCGACGGACATACACTGAGATTACCAACAGCTGGAGATAAATCTGAATTTAATAAATTGCTTTTTCGCTTATACCTACATTTCCATGCCTTTTAAATTATCTAGATATTTGTCCGTACTATGTTTTAAAGAAGGTTTATCACTTTTAAAAAACAATACGAACGAATGTCGAGGTAATTTAGCAGGGATGGAAATGTATAAGCGAAAAAGCAATTCATTAAATTCAGATTTATCTCCAGTTGAGGTGAAGCCATTGTTTGCATTATTAACACAAAATAGTATTCAAACATGTACGTTTTGTTTTCTAATGTAGCTTACTCAGATGATGGCTAATTAGTAGCTGAACTAATAGTATTTTTAGTAGATAAGGGATTATTTCAAACTTTTTAGTGTTGCACAAAGAGTGTAATTCTAAAAACGGCAATATCTATCGCTATAAAACTGAAGTTAACCATTTTTGAGATATAGGACGTTGAAATTCCAAAAATAAGTTGAATAGCTTTAGGAAAAAGCGTTTAATTTCAATAACAGAACAACAGTTCAAGTAGAATACCTCACTTCTTGACAGTGAGCCAACGTTTCTTTCACTTTTTCCATGGTATCAGATCGAAACAAGAAATTCGGAGTAAGGTCTGGTGACCTGGGTGGTCATTCAATGAATCGTCTTCTCCCGACCCATTAATTAGGAAATATCCCATCTAAGGCAGTAAATAGTAGCTAAAAAAGATGAGTAATTCATTATCTACTTTGAAAATTACATGGCTGAAGTGAGTGGTGAACCAGAAATCTTAAAGAAGTGGAAAGTGCTAAAGAAGCAATAATTGAATGATATTTGAACAACCTGAACAGACTAAACAACTCCAACAATAAGATAAAAGAGTGATAAGGGCTCTCTAGTGCAGATCGATCAGTAACGTCATGAAGTTATGGTTCTAGACAGCTCTTTTGCTCTTTCATAGAGCTCATCAGTAAATGAGCTCCATGAGAAGACTGAAACAGCTGTCTAGAACTACAAGTTTGTGACGTTATTGAACAATCTGGACTGGAGAGACCTTATTGTTATCTGGCAAAAGCCAACATGAGATAAATAAGTATATTCATATATTCATTTATTTTTAATTTTCCAACAAATAAAACAGTGGTGAAAATTATTTATTATGAACGCTCAAATCTGAATGAGGATAATTGCAAAATTTCTCCTAATTACTTCAATAACTACTTTGTATCGATTGATAATATTTCCAAAGACATTGAAACAAGTGACGGAAAAACTTTCAAACATGTCTCAGCTGTCAAAAGCTTCTTGCACCTATGGACGTAATCGAGGTGACTAATGCAGTCAATGCATTAAAAAATTCTTATAATGCTGTTTTTTTTTGAGATAAATCATTTTATAACCAAATCGTCTATTGATCTGATCTTATGTCCACTGACTGTCATCAATGCGTGTTTTTTATGGTTATTTTCCTTCCATTTTCAAGATGTCTAAAGTTGTTCCGGTACTAAAAAAAGGTGATTCAACAAATCCTCAAAATTATCCTTCTTTTTTAATATATCTGTCTTTGGCAAGATGATGGAATAAGTAGTCGAGTCTTGTTTACAGAAGTTTCCTGGGAGTAATGATGGCTTTTAGAAAATGCAATTTGGGGTTTGAAAGATTGCTCAACTGTTGATGCTGTTATGCAACTAACAAACTGTATTTTTGAAAATTTGAAGAAGGCTGTGCAACAAGTGGAATATTATGTGACCTTACCAAAGCGTTTGACTGTATTTCACATGATATGAGTGTTAACTCAGATATTTCGAATGATCAGTAACTAAAACAGAGTGTATCAGGGTTCCGTACTCTTCATTATTTTTATAAATGATTTTGGCTCGCACATTACTCCTGATAAATGTGTTTTATTTGTTGATGATACTTCTGCTATTCGTATTTGCTCCGATCTGAGTGAATCTAATTATGATTTTAGTGACCTTTTGACAAAATGTTCTAACCGGCTCAACAAACAAATTGTGTGTGAAACAAAGCAACAAATAATATTTTTTTGTAATAAGAACGTTGCCAGATGTGACATGTTCAAATTACTGGGTTTCACGCTTGATGAATTTAAATTGGTATTCTCATATTGTAAATATAAATAAGAAGCTGTCAAGTCGATTATTCTTATTTTGGAAATTAGAAGCAATCGTGAATAACATAGCTTTATCATGCACTTATTACTGCTTGTTTCACTCTCAGCTTAATTATGGAATTATACAGGGTGAGTCAGTTTTTTGTAGACAAACTTCAACAGGAGATAGAACAGATGTTTTTAAGGAGGAAAGTTCCCATAAACATATGTCGTAGAAGGCTTCGTTTTCGAGATACAGGGTGTTGAAATTAAAAAAAAAAATTCGTTTTTTGAGAATATCTCCGGAACCTTTTATCGTACAGAAAACAGCTTTCGTGAGCATTCTCTACTCGTAGTAAGCTATGTTTTGTGCGGTGAAAAAATTTTTTTTTGTCATAATTGGTGAGAATTTTGAAGGGGTAGTGCATGTTTTTCTCTCCAACTTCTACACCACTGAAAGAAATACGGTTTTGAGACAACCAATTTAACTGCCAATGTTTTCTACACCAAAAAGGTACTCCTGGTTATAAACTCTAAAGTTGACCGTTTTTGAGAAAAATCAAATTTTATGTTGAAAAACATGGTCAATTTTTTGGTTTTGTTACTTGACCTAACGTTTGAAAAAATTTTGTTTAATTAGTAAGAATTTACCATGTTTTTCAACATAAAAGTTGATTTTTCTCGAAAACGGTCAACTTTAGAGCTTATGACCAAGAGTACCTATTTTGTGTAGAAAACATTGGCGGTTCAAATAATTGTCTAAAAACCGTTCTTTTGTCAGTGGCGTAGAAGTTGGAAAAGAAAACACCCACTAACCCTTCAAAATCTTCACCAATCATGATCAAAAAAAAAAATGTATCGCACGGAACATAGCTTACTATGAGTAAAGAACGCTCGCAAAAGGTGCTCTCTGTACGAAAAACGGTTCCGGAGATATTTGCAAAAAACGAAATTTTTGTTTCAACTTCATCAGTATCTCAAAAACTAAGCGTCTGAGCATATATGTTAATGAGAACTTTTTTTCTTATTTTAGTGTCATCTATCGCCTAACACTATGCACGGTACTTTTTCTTATGTCACCCTGTATATGTATACATATTGTGGTGCAACTCTGACCATATTTTGAGTACTTTCTGTCTTCAAAACAAGGATATTAGAACCATCACTGGCATTGGCGTCAGGTATTGTTATAGATCTTGGTTTAAGAATATGTCACCACGCTCATCATTTACAATACCACCAACATTCATCTTTTACAACATGCCATTAACAATGCATAAGCTTAAGGATTCATTTAGAAATTAAATTGATATCCACAGTCATAATACTCGCTTTTCTGAAATGTTAACCTTGTTTTGGGCTCACCAAATCTCACAGGACTTTCCTTGATGTAAAATTATATAATAAACTACATATATCTAAAAGATTTCCTCTGATTCAAATATAAAATCTGAGAGTTTTCATTAATGGGTTATTTTTATTCAATGAAGAAATTTTTTAATTATAAATTAGTAACATCAGATCAATGGCGTGGTTTCCAAGGCATGAGGCAGGCGGAGCTCCACATCAGGGAATTCTCGCCTAAACTCTCTAAACCCTACTCTCTATGAGCAGGAGAAGCCTAAGACTGGTGACAGGACTCCTCACAGGACATTGTCATCTGAATGAACATCTACACACAATGAGCATTGTCGAAGACCCAGTTTGTAGTAGATGTGGAGAGGCGGATGAAACTGGTTCTCATATCCTAGCAGAATGTCCAGCACTGGGTTCTCTCAGGCTACAAGACCTCGGCAGTACACATATGACACTTGAAGCAATAAGAGATATCAGTCCATGCGAACTCATAGCTTTAAGCCTCAGGCTTGCTGGATTGATTATTGTATCAAGGGGCGCACAATGGACCCAATCAAGCGGTCGACTCGCCCGCCTCCGTTTTGATTGATTGATTGTTCGAACATCAGAACAACATTGGGAATTTAGTATTATTGTGTATTTCATTATTGTAGTGTTTTATCCCCTAATGGTAATAACCCGAACATTCCAAATGGAGCTTCACTGTACCAGCAAGACGGAACTACCTCTTATTATGATGCGAACTTTCAATGCGATTTTCGTTTTTACACGTATATCGAATATTGAGGTATAATTACGATTCGCCAAGTGGTGTGGAAGAAACATTCGTGACATTGCACAATTCACAATTATAATATGTGCTCTTCAAGTCTCATCAGTTGGAATCAATGGATAACCCATGCATCTTCATTCACTTGTTTATGACTTCATTCTATTATAAAATATATCTTGACTCCATGCTTACCACAATCCAATGGGGGTTGTTGAACGTTTTAAGAGTTTGCAAGTTCATACAGCTTCAATGAAATTGCAGGTTAGCCGCAAGGGTAGTAAACGTAATACGACCCTTTAGGGTGCGACCCCGAATGAAGTTAAAATTTGTTGAGTTCATGCAATTGGTAACTATTTGTAGAGGTAATTATCACGTTGGCGCGATTCATTTTATATATTGTTAACGGTGCATAAAGTGGTGATGATAAACAGCTTAATTTCACGAATCGATATTATACGAGTCTGGAATGTTGGCGCGAACAATATGCATTGTATTGCTTCACACTCTTTACAGGACAAACAAGTAAAACCTACCAAGGATTTAGAAGGTTGAACCAGGCCATGTGCTATATCCTCACTTCCCTTGTCAGGTTTGGCAAAATGAAGTATGAAATGAAATTCAAAGATAATTCATTCCATAATATGATTTATTAATTTATGCTATAAATTCAAATCAAGTAGTCATGCTTCCGCGATAAACGAAAATTAAGAGTTTGCAAGAAATGTCAGTGTATATGGAGGATTGGTCGATTATTAAACGTACTTTTGCGGTTGAAGGTGCGTCATAAATCTATAAATCACGCTCATTCGATCCTCATCTCTATAAAATCTTCATTACTTTTATCAAGCACCAATACACCGGTCTGGCTCAATCTGTGAACTATAGAAGATTTCACAATATAGACATACTATAACACTATCAATAAGAAGCAAGCTGGTCATCACTTAGAATTTAGCAAAAGGATTGATAGTTTTAATAAAAAATAAACTTGTAATAAATTTTCACAAACATTGTTTTTATTGAACAAATCGTGACATGTTTCACAACACGATGGCTTTATCAAGCAATGGTTTTACAAACTATGGTTTATTCATTGAATATTGAAATTGAGTATAAGAAAGAGGGGAGGAGTGAGGTACGTGTGCAGTAGGATAAGAGCTACATACAAATAAATTTAATAATGGAGACTTGGTAAAATCTTTCTGATCATTCGAAAGGCTTCCTGTATTTTTAAACTCTTCAATTTCAATTTTGTTTAATACTGTACTTTTAACTGACTTATAGAGAATCTCAAAATTATCTTTGGAATGATGATAAATTTCTTTGATATGCTTAACTTTTGAATCTCCTTTGTTCAAATTAGAATGTTCTTTAATTCTAGTTAAAAGATGTTCCTGTCTGACCTATATAGAATGTATCACAATCTCCACACTCTAACTTGTATACTCCTGATTCTTGATCTTTTTTATTCTCATCTTTGTTGTTTCTAATATATTTGCCTACCATATTATTTTTTCTAGAAGATATGGTAACATTGTGTTTTTTAAGTAAATTCCATACATTATCAGAAAGTTTACCTACATACATCATTGAACTATAATTAAGAGTCTTACCTGCGGTAGGGTAGACTAACGATGCTCGAAAATCGCCAATACAAATTTAATGGAAAACACGTATATTGGTCATGCATTTTATAGGATTTCGTTTATATTAGTATAGCTGAAACGCGTGTTATAATAGAATTCACAATTCTGACTAAGTATATAATTGTATATGAATATATATAGTACCGATTGTAGACACCCGTTCAGTATAAGGATTAGATTTGCATTTATTCATCAAAAACGTATGTTCGATTTCATTCAAGACCGTGCATATTTCGTGTCACCTTGAGATAGCGAAATATCTGTCGTAAGTATAAAAACAACGGCCCAGAATTTCGGAATTGATGGAGTATCATTCACGCAAAATGTGTAAAGAAGGGATCTGCAAGTGACTTGACTAGCACGTCGAAGCGTATAAGAGATGGCTCGCAGGCCGTCGCGTCGGAGGAAATTAAAAATTTGAATCCCGTCATTACAAGCAAAACCAGCAAGCAAACATAAATTTGTTAACAGAACCGAGCACCCATAATCAGGTGAGATCTACCACTGTATTATAGAGTAACCGTTCTGTTTTTTGATTGTCAGGGCGTGAGCCTTGTAATTAGAGCTCAATAATTAAATTAAATCTTCATATAGTATTTCTCCTAACTCTATCTACCCCGCGTACCGAAAATAGTCATTTGAATTATATTACATAATTGTATGGTGTCGGTATATGAATAAATTACGAAATTCTGTATCATAATCTCTATGTGCACACTGTGTAGTTACCCGGAAGTAGGCACCAGAAGTGGAAGTGTGAAAGAGATCAGAATACTGTCATGAACACAATGTGCAGTTCCCGGAAGTAGGTGAAAGTGTTTTTGATAAGTTAGTCACAGTTTGTGCAAACTGTATAGTTCCCCGGAATATTAGCTGTGACTGACCGACGTATGTAAGGGCCTGTATGAAGTGTGGACTGACAGCAGTTTACAATTATTCTGCTCAAAGAGTAATCGATTTAATACAGTTTACGAGTTGACTTCTGGTATGCCACGGGGTTGGTTTTAGATACCCACAGCGGATTAGCAATCGTTTTAATACGCTGTTCACCTGCCATGCTTGCATAGGCTGTGGATTGTTAGCTACCGCATAATTGCCTACTCCCAAATAATTATCCAAAATTTATTATCATTCGATAAAAAGTTTGCTTGCAGGACCGTTCTTATTTTTCTTTTCTTTTTGCTCTAGCTCCCTTGTATTCTTTCGGGTCGTATGATTGTACAATTACAAGAAATAAATTTATTATTGGAAATTCCTTATTTATTTGAAGGGAAGTGTTATTTCCACGACATCATTTATTCAGTCAATAGTAACCAAGTATATTTTTTTCCAATAAAAGTCTGCGAATCTAATACTAACGATTCTGCCCATTCGGGCAATAGTTATACTTCACTGTAACAATCCCAGGAATAAGGATATCTATTGATAGCCTTATGATAAGCCTTATGGTGAGAACCCTGGCAGAAGTTCTCAAAGAGGAATAAACCTTATCAAAAGGCTGGCGCCCGAGAAATAAAAGTGTATTCTGTAGTGAGTATTTAGCACAAAAGTAACAAAGCACCTCACAAATTATTCTATAGTGATACTGCTCTCGAAAATTACTTTCTGGAATTATGAACTAGCTGGTTTTAATATTGTGTGTTGAATGAATAATAACTCTCGAATTAAAATAGTAAATCGTTAAAACTCTTCCTAATTACTCTCCGCATAAGAATAACGATTTCACTGCTTGCCATATGAGTGAATTGCGTGCTAGCCAAAGTTAATTGCTGCTCAGTAATATCTAAATATGTTGTTCACAGGGAATATGTACGACATTAATAATAAAAATTTGAATCCAAGCATTGTTTGCAAAGGTCATTTAATCAGGTATGAGTGAGTATGGATGTACATTTTCATTGAATCAGAATAAAGCTACACAATAGTTATTTGATTAATCGATTACAACCGTTGTGTCTATATGTATACGTTATTTGGTCAATAAAGTTTACTCTGGAATGTTTGAATAATGTGCAAGTCAACTGTATTTCAATCTAAAATGTATATCAATTACGAGGAACTATGGGTTTCATTATCCATGATTATTATGCATCTATTCCAACTGATTGTATGGTCCCAATATGACATTATTACGAGAGGTTTATTCTGATATGAATAATGGTATGCGGTATATCATTCAAATCTGATCGATGATCCTAGAACAAGTATTCAAGAGGACAAACTAGTGTGCTAGAATGCCCAATGAAATTAGTTATTTTGACTGAGAATTCGATGCATTATCAACAAGAAGAAGCTCCTCCTCATCACGCCACTCAATTGAGGAAGTGATTGAATTTACACTATCCAGATTAGCGGATTGGAAGTAGAAGACCCATAGAATCGGTATCCAGATCATCAGACCTCACATCATTGGATCCTCCACCGAAATCGTCAGACCTCACACCATTGAATTTCTTTCTGTGAGGTCGTTTGAATCCTGTTGTGAACAAAACTGAATCAGAAAACATAAAGCATCTACGACAGAGAATCAAACAGAAATATTGTATCGTATCGGTAGGAATATTACGGAAGTACAGTAGTTTGAAAGTCGCCTTTACTGCTATCAAGAGAATGACTAAAACCATTTTGAACATTCGTTGAAGTAATGAAATTATCTGATGTAATTTTATCAAGAATAAGTCACAACCCAAAATTTAAAGATTGAAATAGGCATAAATTTGTATCGCCTGCTTAGATTTTAGGAAATGAAACTTTGAAATGTAAGTAATCGAATGACCTTTTCAGCAAACTATCACTGGACCAGTCTCTCCATTTGATATTTCCATAGGGGTAGCTATAAGAGGCTATTGCATGATGTAGCTCTTCCAAAGAGTACATCAAAATACGTCCCCCTTGCAATGGTTGAAACAGGTTCCTGCATTTTGAAATATTTTCTCGTTCTGGAGTTATATCCCATTGCTCCTTTTCTAATTGTTATCCTGTGTACTCCCAATATTGTAGTAGCTGTATACTAGTGTGTTGATTGCTCAATTTCTGTAATAATTGTAAAAACAGATTGACTCAACACTGTTATTCAGTTATGATGAACATACAGTAATGTGTCAAGCCTGCGCCGTGCGGTGCTATGATGCAAAGAGGCGACCGCATCAGGCGGCACTTTCAGGGGGCGGCAAAAGGCAAAATCACTGGACTACATTAAACAAAAAATTGAAATGCAGGGATTTTATTCCTATGAATATTACTCACCTGCGCCTATTGTCGGTACCATTTGCAAAGCCGTTAGATTTCTTATCTGAGGGCGCAAAGTGTTTGTGATCTACCGCACGCGACAGCGCGGCCGCTTTTAATAAGAGCTTGGCGGTAGGTGGCATGTATCACAAAAAAAATTGCACGTGTTACGTTTTCTACTTATTCTTTGAGATTGCGATATTTGATTTTCATGTTAGTTGGTCTCCAACAGCAGACTCTTCAACTTCAACAAGTGTCATGGTACGTTGTTAAATACCTATGTTTTAAAAAGCCTAAAAAGGTAAGAGAATTGAATACTAGCTTTTTAAGTGCGTAATTTCTATCGATTTTAACATCAAGCTTAAATTTAATTTACGATACATATTATAAGGTAATTGATATTCTTATAACAGCGCGGATCAGAAAATCAGAAAAGGAAAATACTGTCTGTAAGCCAATATAAAAAGAAACGCTTGAAGGAAGATGAAGAAGGAAGAAAGCTAACCCATGTCATGAAAGAAATCTTGGTCCCTAAGCCTCAGTCAGAAACGTCTACATCCACATCAACAGCAGCCTTTTTGGATGTGGTGGACTCATCAGTGTTATCTGAATCACCTCCTAAAGAAGTTGCTGAAGAAAGCCAAGAAATCACACCCCCAGAAGATTATCAAGAGCAGGGTAGCAATGGCAGCGGGTTCCTGCAAATAGACAAGATCTCTGACGATCCTGCACTATGGAATATTTTCTGCATGGCATCCAAAACTTGTCAGGTACTAGTTGAGAGAGATCCACATCAAGTTAAAGAACTGAAATTTCCTATCAACACAGGAAGGCGCAAATTTCCACCCTCTCATTATTGCAAAGTATTAAGCAATAGGAAATTGTTGAGAGAAATTGGTTGATTCACTCGATTACAACTGATGCCGTTTTTTGCTTCTGCTGCATATTGTTGGATAATTCGTATTCCCATGATTGGTCTAAAAAAGGTTATTCTGACTGGGGAAATCTTGTACGTGCGCTCACAATGCACGAAAAGTCTGAAAATCACAGAAACTCTTTCAGACAATGGACAAAATTTGACACTCGTTTGAAAAAGAACGAAACTATTGATGCCAAATATCAAAAAATTATGAATTTGGAAATTCAGCACTGGAGAGGGGTTCTTAAAAGAATTATTGCAATAATTAGACTATTTGCTTCACAATGCTTAGCCTTTCTAGGGAAAAGTGAACATTTGTTCCAACCTAATAACGGAAAGTCAAAGCTTACAAATCAGGCAGTGATTTATATTGAATGTACATTAGCTGACTTCTCTTGACTATACATCCCTTATTCAGGAATTTGCAAATGTAAAGTTCGAACAGTGAAATCATAGTCTATGTATAATGTTATAGAAAATTGTTACGTTCGAGAATATATTATAGAAATATATTTCACATTTTTCTGTATTTTTTTTTAAATCACAAATATGGGGGCGGCATTTCGAAGACTTGCATCATACTGAAAAAATACACCGCACGGCACTGTGTCAAGCGTACCTACGGCGAAGTAGTGCGTGCGGTTTCTAGGAGAAAAGAAAAGTACATATAGAGTTTCCACTAACCTCGTTTGAATATTGCACCGTTTGAAGTGGTATCCAGTGATATCCCATCGCTCGATCCCACAGCATTCCTTTGCTCCAAACCTCTATCAACAACCCGGTGTTCAAGTCGTTTGTTTCGCTGAAATAATACAAAATGTTACACATGAGGGAGAGGCAAAAAGTACTTAAAATAAGTGGACGCGGAGAGGCTTTTGGTAATGAATCCCCATGCATGACATTATCAATTCTTTATAAGTACGGAATTCTTCAATTTAATCAATAGTGGAAATAACTATTTCAATTCTCATCAAGACCTACATTCAATAACTTGTATTATTGAGAACAGCTTCATCAATCATATTTCGATATTTCAACTATTCGTATAGTTCTTTCTAGAATTTTCCATCTTTTCGCTTATAATTTGGTGCAATCACTTATTTCCAATACATACAAGCCACTTTCGATCATGATGAAGAGAGACACAATACTCAGAATCCTAGTGTTCAAAATCTGGTTGCACATCAATATCTACTTCCACTGTTCCAACTACATGGATATCGAAATAGCTTCTCGTGCAATGAAACATTTCCTCCAGTTTAACGTGCATAGTAGAAGTAATCACTAAATGAACTGATATTTCTTATCTTTCGCAAGATATATGATATAACAATGAAAAGGGTCTCTAGATTGAATAGTAACAATCCGCACTGCTGTTTCGCTCTCTCGAGGGGAACGAGTAAGTTGCAATGCTATTGATCAATAACACTGTCAAGGTATAAATAACCTTACTAACGAAGGATAAAGAAATGGCAGTAGCTATTTTGAGTACTAGACAATGTTTATAAATTATTGCCATAGTTAGACAGGTGATGAAAATCAGAAAAATAAGTAGATATTGAAGAAGTTGAGTGAAGCATCCAGAATTGATGCTTACTAGGGATACAATGGAAATCCCCAGTAATAAGTTACATTAATGCGGTGGCCAAGCTCCTTGATGGTCCGAGCCATTTTTCAAAATTTGAAATTTTTGCGAGCCTCAATTTAATACGTATTTGAAAGGTATGCGAAAAAAGTATTAAAAAAAATTTTTTTACACAAATTGTATTTATTGAAAACATAAATAAAAGTTCAAAATATGTGTATTGAATTTGAATATTAAAAATTAAACACATTTATTTTACTTATTTTGATAATTCCTTAAAATTTGGTGAGTAATTGGTGACTTCTCAGTAATTCTTTGAGATGCTGGTTAGTTAATACTGATCGGTGTTTGGACTTCACGAATTATAAAGTGGAATAAAATGATTCACATAAGTACGTTGTCCCAAATATTGAAATAATTCGACAAGCAGCCTTTTTTAATTCAGGATACTTCGATTCTGGTACAAATTTTCAAAATTCAGTAATCGACGTCGACTTAACTTTTAATTGTAGAGCTTGATCTAAAAAATAGATGTACTCAATTGTTTCCGATTTTTACTGATTCTATTTAGCTCTACTAATTAATTATTTCTGCATCTTCGGAAAACGAACGAAATCATTCATGGCACATTTGAATCCATATATATCCTTTCATATTTTTCATATTTCATCAGCTTGACAGCTCATCAATTTTAGTTAAGAACTGAACAATACTCAGATAATAGTTAGTTAACTGTATACCTCGTTAACCTAAGTTTTGCTGTCATAAGAAAATCACAAACAAAATGCTCCCCGCGGTAACTTATGTTAATACTAGCCCTACAGAAATTCAGCCGTGAAATTGAGTTTCATTCTAAAAATATAAATAATTTCATGCCGAAATATACAGTAAAAAATCTTTCAACGTTCCAAATATCTCGCTCAATAATCGTAAAACATTGATAAGAAAAATTCCAGAAAAATCCCATCCAAACTTCGTTATAAAAAGTGAAATCGAACATGCTTTTGATATTCGTCTCAGCCAAAATTATTGGCAATTCTATATTCATACAAAACAATTGCTTAGATATGGATGACTTTCTTCTTCTGGCAGACATTTGAAGAAACTGCAATCAGTTTGTTTCTAGCTGAAAAACATATCCATGGCTGGGGTAGAAACGTAGATCTATTTTATTCTCCTTCAAAGATTATTACGAGGACAAGGCGTAAAGACCCTGAAAATAGAACAGATGGAGCCACAATAGAAAATTTCATACGACATTCGTATGATACATATTTGAGTAGAACACATTAAAATTTTCAGGATAACATATCATTCGGTTCTGTACTGACTCATCGGAAGCAAGCAACCTTGATAAACCCTGTAAACATGGGCAAAAGTGGATTTCGCTTCTTGATTCAACATTATTCATTGCGTGGAAAAAACATTTTGCAAGCCCAAGCCAGAAATCGTATATAAAATCCATGGTATGATTTCGGAACGATCCGCCAGTTGAGTGCACGAGATTGCTGAGGCTAATGGTCATCTCAACTGAACGGGTATGGAACATTTTGCATAAATTTTTGAATATGAGGAAATGAGCGACCATGTGACAACTACAAAGGACTGTTTGCTTATGTTCAAGCACGATAAGAAGGACTTTTTGCACCGTTCCGTATCCGCGGACGGAATATGGATTCATCACAACACACCAAAGACCAAAGTACAGTCGAAACAGTGGACTTGTCCTGGTGAATCGAAGCCGAAAAAGGTCAAAATGGATTTATCGGTCAATAAATGCACGACAACAGTTTCTTGGGATGCACACGTTCATATTGATTACATTGAAAAGGGCAAAACGGTCACCGGCGTACATTATGCATTTGGTGAAGAACAACGTGCTCGTCCACCAGGAGAACGCACCGACGCACAGATTTGCAATCGCAATGGCAAAATTGCGCTACGAATTGGTTCAACATTCACCATCTTCTCTAGATTTGGCCCCCTGCGATTTTCATCTATTTCAAAGCTTGAAGAAATTGCTCGGCGGAAAGAGATTTGGCTACAACGATGAGGTTGAACTTTTGACGAAATAAATCATTACTCGTTTCATTCTTCATGGACTTTTCCCCTTGCCCTCGTATTCATTGGGAGTAATCATCCTACCATCAACTACACCTTTGAAGAAAAATGAAAAAATGAATTGCATAGCCTTTACCCCCATACACCATAACATCTTCAAAATTTATAGCGAACTGCATTCATAGGTACTACTATCGCTAATTCCTCCTATTGAGCATATGTAGATTGATGAATAAAGGTCTTCATCATGTTACGAGAATTCAAGATTCCTCATCGTTATACGCTTCCCTAGCACATCAATCTAAAATTTATTTTCAAATCTCAAAATAAATCTATATGTCTCTCAGGGTTGCATCTCATAAATCATATGGGGGATTCCTTGTTCCAAATGAAGTCAAAAGTGTGCATAAGCATATTTCCTAACACGCATTGCTTTTGAGCTACATAGTGTTGAATTTATGTTATCCTGTACTTTCCCTACTGAATTTTTTTGACCATATTAACCCGTGCCTGTAAGCTGCTAAAGTTTCACATTGAGTTTAAATGAGGATTCTGCGATTCAAGAGACGTTGGAGCGTAACTTTCGATGCTTCCAATGTATTGCTCTGAAACTGTGTATTCTAACGTTCAAATTTGATATTAAAAATCAAGTTTTGACAGTTACACTTTTCTAAAAACTGTCATTAGTTTCAACCACTGTCGTATATACAGGTCTGGAAACTGTATGTTTGACATGAGTCTGTTACATGTCGCCAAACTCGTAGTCAATCGCTCAGCCACCAGCTGGCGTATGAATCGAAGTGTGTTGTCAGGATGTCAGTATTAGGCGCCATATCGTTCGAACACGGTCGTATACGTGCCAGAGAACATCCCTCGACTCATGTGCCTCACTCCTCACATAGGAGACAGCCTCGTAGACCTGTATATACGACCGTGGTTTTAACTAATAAGCAATTTTCTCAGAAAATCTATCCGTGATATGATTTTATAGTTCTTAGAGGTCGCTGATTTCAAATTTGATGTCTAAAAAAAATGTTTGTTATCAAACTATACCATTGGAAGATTAGTCGATAGATTCAGAATAATGCTCTTGATTTTGGATAATTGTCAGTTTCTTGACAACCGGATATTTCCAAAATCAATTTTTGATATTAAAATTGAATAATTACATCATTGAAAAATGTATTCATTAAATTGTATATAAATTCCCAAAAAACCTACTAGAGGTCATTTATGCAACAAAATTATACTTTATTATTCATAACCGTCTCAGGAAAATCTCAAATTTTCCGAATTTTTCATCTGGAGAGAGTTTTTTGGGAAAAATAACAGCGGAATCGCGATCAGCGATCCTATAAACCTACTAGAGATCATTTTTGCAACAAAATTATACTTTATTATTCATAACCGTCTCAGGAAAATCTCAAATTTCCCGAATTTTCCACCTGGAGAGACTTTTTTGAAAAAAATTGCAGCGGAATCATGATCAGCCACTCGAAAAACCTACTAGAGGTACTGGGGTATTGGGAACAAAATGCGAGAAAAATTTTGAAATTCTAGCATACCATGTTTATTTTTTTATTATGGCCTTTTTTCCGGCTTATTGCCTGGACTATAAGGCATATAATTGTATAATATGTACCTAAATGTTGTGGTTGGAAGATCTTCAAAAATCATGATTTTATGAGAAGGCAGAAAGATTAGTCCTTTACATCTAACGTTTAAGTGAATATCTGGTCTGTAAGTTTTCTTATTATTCAATTAAGGTGATGATTCAATGATGATGATTTTATGATAGCTACAGATATTAGAGACTTCTATTTGGTTCTACACATTGAGTCATTTTACATCTAAAAGCTTAGAAGATATGTGTTCGTATTTTTTTTTATGTTTGTTAAGAACACTTTTGTTATCAGGTTTTATAATCTGAGTCACGGCCATGGCCCATAAAGAGGCGCACAATAGTTAAGTTGAGATAAAACAAGACTCTCAGTTACTCTCTTTTTGGATTTATTACTGAAACAAACTTTATGTGGATGAATCAATCCTCATTCAAGGTAATATCAAAATTTGTTGCATTATCGCTCATCTGAATACTTATACCATTGATTTCGATTTTAAATATGAACATAAAAATAGAAAAATAGTATGTTTATGTTTACGAGAATATGCAATAAGGATTGAGTTCACAATTCATATCTCCTATCAGAATATAACTACATTTATTCATAAATATTTGCAGTACCCTTGGTCTTGTTTTGGAAATAAATTTTCTACCATATCACTGAGAATTTCAGAACAATGGTTCGTTTATGTTATAGCTGCTTCAATTCTATTCGATTTATTTTCCTCTTAATTGTACTGCAGTTCTGACATGTGGTTCCATTCGGAATTTTCTTCCACATGCAATGTTCAACAATATTTAAGACCCATAAATCATCTGATTCTGCGATGAATTTTACCATTTTACCTTCATTGTAAAGAATGTACATATTTTGGTGAATAGTAAACTATCCGACATTGCATTCGTTTAAACTAAATTTTCGTTATGCTTAGATCACATTCACAACCCAGAAACCTGGTTGTAATGTCTTTGAATTTTTCTTTAATGTGTTTCTTTCTGAAAGTTCCTAACTTGAGAGTAGCTCTCCTTTGAAGTTAAACATATCTTTGAAGGAATGTTGGAATTTTACGAGTAATAGATTGATCTGCATCAGTACAAAAAAGTAAAATGAGATTTGATGTACAATTTTTCCAACGAAATTATTATTATTCCAAAGAAATCTGCAAAACATGAATTAACGAAATTCGCATCAATACCTACACACTGAACTTCAGTCTTATGATGAATTACAATATGAACTTCGATGGAATCATAATAGTCGAGTCAAATAGGTATTAAAACAGGCCGACCTATGGAAATCGAACGATATGGAACGATTTGGATGGAACAAAGTGCATTCGATTCGGGATGACGTCTAGAAAAAAGCTTGACGTTTAGTTTTTTGTGCAAATTTGTTGTTGTTTTTAACCGAAAAACACTTTTATTAATTTGCAGCGTGAATGCTTTATTAAAGCAATGTTTTATTTATTGAGCAATATGTATTTGAATTATTAAAAAAATGTTTCTGATAATATTCACTGGACCACACAACAAAATAATTTTCACATCCGATGAATGAGAGATTTTACTAATCTGAACAACAGCAGCATCCATCAGTAAGTAACACGTGGTGATCATTTATTATGTATCTACATTACAATAGCTGCGTGGTCCACGTATACGTTGCCGCGTCTTTATTTTGGGGGGATGGGAGGGAGGACCGGTTTAGATAAACAACTGCTCTATGAAGCGGTGGATGCCATAGAGATCTTATTATATGATAGATGCTGTGTTATAGTATAGTGTAGACTTCATAGTTTAAGAAAAATACCTACCTCCTACTCCCGCCCGGTTTTTGTTACGTATATGTCCATAGTATATGTAAAAGATGCTGTGTGGAATATAAAAAGACTGAGTAGAGAGGATAGAAAAAAAATTTAGTAGAGCGGGAATTTATTTCATATAAAAAAATTGAAAAATTAGAATTCGATTTTTGTTCTTAATTTAAATTAGTAACGACCCCCTCTTAACAAATTCTTAAACATTTAACATGAAAAAGCAACCTCCACAACCCCTAACTGAAGATTTCTGATTAGTTTTGATGAAATTTTGGAAATTGGTCTATTTTTCGGTTGAAAAAATAACAAATTTGCAAAAAAAACTAAACGGTAAGTTTTTTTCTAGACGTCATCCCGAATCGAATACACTTTGTTTCACCAAAGTCGGTCCATATCGTTCGATTTTCGTAATGAAATACCTGTTTGACTCGACCATAATTTCTATTCAAAAATATCAATTCTTCATAATTAATTGGAACTTGAATCCAACGAAATGCGCTTAATGTATAACGATACACAATTTTTCAGGATACTGAACTGAACTGGAATACAATAGATTGAAGAAGGCAACTAAGCACACTTAAAAAGATCTCGAAGAATGAGAATATGAGGTCCTGTTCACCATTTATAAGTTTTGATGAGGCTAACGTTGTTATAGCTATGATGCGTTCGATCCATTGGGAGTTGATAAAATAACTTGATGCCCTTAAATTGAAAGTTGCTGACAATAATATGAAGGGATATCCCTTTGATGGCTCATCATTCATTCAATGAATAGAACATAATTCCAGATATGTAATTTCAATGAAAGTGGTACTCGGCAGGTGGATAGTTGAAATACTTCTGTTTTTCTTTTAGTCTCTATAAATGAAACTATGCGATCTTCCTACACAGGTTTCATAACTAAGAGTAGCACGATTATGAAAATTCGTAGAGACGAAGGAAACATTGAAAATTCAACCAAAATAATTTCGTTATTGTGACAATTCCGGTTTCTCCAAAAGTGACGTCACCGTTGTTGTTCGAATGAGACACCTATATTTCAACAAATTTTTGAATTCCTCATGATTCTGCTCGAATTTTTGAGTTTCTGAGTTATTCGATTTTTCCTAGAAAAAGTAACAAATGCAGCCTGCCGAACTCACTCTATTTTCATGTCAATCAGGATTTTTAGTTGTATGTAGTGATTAATAATCACATTCACTGTATAATTCACAGGCTACGCAAAAACGTGGGTCCAGGAAGTGAATGAGGAACATTTTAACACATGAAAATCCAATTTTTTCTTCTCATGATTCAGTTCTATTATGAAAATTACCCTTATAGTCTAGGAGCCAGAGCGATATCGATGGTCTGAACATTAACCGGATGGTTTATCGTTAGGGGAAGGTTCAATGATCAATTCATCTCACAGACCGAATTTTCCCCGGCTGCTAGATCTCAAGATACAGCATCCGCATTTTTTTTTTGACTGGAGGTTAACCCTTTCCAAGTTGCGGTTACTTGAAAAGCATGCCATTCTTATACACCATGTGCCATCATTTTTTATCGTACCCGTTTATCAGGCCGACCAGTTAAAATTGGACCGAAAATGAACTGCTAGTTAACCCTCCCAAACCTGGTGGAAAATGTTCATTGGTGTTGGCAATTGTTAACATACCCTATGCCATCAAAAGTTACCATTCCATTTCCGAGTGATTGGCCATTATTTGGACCAAAAATGTTTCTTTTTCTCATTTTGTGACTAAAACTTGCGGGTTAGAGGATAACATGATGGCACCATGTTAAATAACTTTATTGGAGGTCAAATAATGATTTAAAATTATTGCCATCACTCCTTGCCTATTCAAACACCCCAAAATCCCCCAAAACCACCTCCCAAAACAAAACAAAAACAAAAAAACTACCGTTTCGATTTTAAACCCAGCCAGAATCTCAAAAATTTACTAATTTATGATAAAATTGGTCATATTATCCATATTATTCATATTTTTTTGGGGGTGGTTTCGAGGGATTTCTTGGGTTTAAATAGGCAAGGAGTGATGACAATAATTTTAAATTTTTATTTGACCTCCAATAAAGTTATTTAATATTGTGCCATCATGTTATCTTGTGACCTGCAAGTTTTAGCCAAAAAATGAAAAAAAGAGACATTTTTGGTCCAAATAATGACCAATTATTCGGAAATGGACCGATAACTTTTGATGGCATAGGGTATGTTAACTATTGTCAACACCAATGAACATTTTCCACCAGGTTTGGGAGGGTTAACTAGCAGTCCATTTTCGGTCCAATTTTAACTGGTCGGCCTGATAAACGGGCACTATAAAAAATGATGGCACATGGTGGAAGTGTATAAGAATGGCATGTTTTTCAAGTAACCGCAACTTGGAAGGGGTTAACCTCCAGTCAAAAAAAATGCGGATGCTGTATCTCGAGAACTAGCAGACGGGGAAAATTCGGTCTGTGAGATGAATTGGTCATTGAACCGTCCTCTAACGATAAACCATAGTGTCATCGGGTTAATGTTCAGATCATCAATATCGCTCTGGCTCCTAGCCTATCACTTTCAATTCAGTTCCCTATACCCAATATACATGATTTCGAAGATATTTATGATGTCACTCAACTATGCATATCAACTACCGAATATTTTCTAGTAAGCTGTACATTTGTATCGTCAGCATGTTTGACAAATGAAAGAAAGTTGTTTTCTATTAGATGCATTATTTGAACAGTGCAATAATGGCTTGTTCTGAGTATAATAAAGTTTCCATTAATTCATTATTTTTTTATCTCTATTTGATGAAAGGGAAGACATTTTATTATTATTATTTCCTTGAAAGTGTAGTAACCGATGAAATAATGTATTTAACTTGTAGCATTGCAAAGTTATATATCATTGAGGAAATCGAATTATCCCACTATCATTAGTTTTACTACATTCAGTGAACAACAACTTTAATGCTCGAATCTAACCTCACTATAAGAGCGACCTAAATTGTGTAAATTACTTTGGTAATATATTATTCAGATACGAGAAGAAGTTTAGACAATAGGCAGAGAATTATTAATTCGATGAAAATTCCCTCTTCATACTAGTATAACGATGTCACATTATGTCATCATAACGGAATTCGGATTTGTGAGGTAAAATGTAAGATCTACAAATCACAATAGACTGTTATAATGATTATCTTATATTCTGGAATGTCGTTACATTTCGTACGTAAAGGGCTTGACGACTAACCTCATGGCCAATTATTCAGTAGGAATCAAAAACTTCTCGAGATATTTTCCGATGCATAAGCTTCTCTATTCTGGAGTATTTGCTCGTAGTTTAAAGAAGAATTCTGGATTTCTAGATGAAGAATCAATTTTGTAATATGAAAGGAATGTTAGTGTACCCAAATTAGATCATATTCCAGAAATAGATCACAATATGAACTTATCAACAATGTAAAACCACAAGCAGTTATGAATGTGTTTGGTTTTCCACATGGTTGAATAGTTGGAACAATATTATTCTTAATATATAATATTATTACCCAGCAATATTTCCCAAGCGGATGTTACTTCTTAAGCTGATGATACGAATCTCCCAAGCAGACAAAAACGTTGCGACACGGCCAAAGCTGAAGTCTGGTTCCGAGCAATTGGGTCTCATCTTAAGACATCTAGACTAGTCACATATTCATCTCCTTATATCACGAATTAAATGAATATGACACCACTTTCACCTTTTTAGGAGTCCAGTTAAACTCAACATTAACATGGCATAACCAATATTCCTGGCAAAAAACATCAATAGTGATATATATCTCTCAAGAAATCTGGCAAATATGATATCTTTGGACGTAATGAGAACTGGCTATTATTCAATCATCCAATCACACCTGTATCACGCTTCATCTCGAGGGGTCACTGGAGTATAAGACATACTATTTTTAAGCTACAGAGAAGAGCTATCTGTATTATATCCAGCATTGGCTACAGAGATGACTATAAGCCATATCTCAAATCGTTGCAAATACTAACATTATCCTCTCTGTCCATATCAAAATGTCTCTTAAACATTAAAAGTAATATTAACAACTATAACACTCGGAATAAAAATAGTATAGTCCAAGAAGTATTTAGGCTTACCAAATCACAAAACGGTCCAAACTATCTTGCAACCAAATTTTATAATCCGCTGCCAACTCATATTCGTGCAATTTAAAATAACAGTAAAATAATTTTTGATTGATGAAGTTTCATACTCAAGAGGAGTTACCTAAGCAAATTATTTTTATATTCTATTTAACTAATCTGATATCTTTATTTGGAGTTTATGCTTGATTTAGTAATTTCATACTCTATTGAACATTTTAATTGTATCCTTGAACTTGTGTGAATTGCTTTTAAACAATATGCTACCAATAAAGATGTTATCTTGTCATACCAAAGATGCTTATAACAAAATTTACTTGTTGTCCAAAAGATTGATCCAAAATATGCCAAGGTCAGATCCCGGTACTATTTCAAGATGAAATTGAGTAGGCTAGCTCCTAGTTATATTGTGAATGAACAAAACGACACACCATTACCCAGTATTCTACCGGATTTGCTCATTTATTATCACCAATTAAATGAGGTCGAAGAATTCATATTAACAAAGAATGTGATATACATGGTTACATTCTAATGCACTCCAGATATTATCATTTAAAAAGTTCACTGAATCGGTAGATCCTTATAGCACCTTCTTAAGATTTTGGGAATACCAAAACGGATGTTAGATGATATTCATTAGACGGGATATGATTGACTTTTCCATACATTGGTAAGCTTCGTGTTTGTTTCGCATTATATTCATATTTTCCATATTTTTCATTGAATACAGTGTGAAATTATATCAAAAATTTACTTGGAATATTCCTACTTTCATGGTATATAACTTTAAAAAGATTCAAAGTTAAGAACACTATTGTTTCTGACGGAAGTCTTTTAGGACTTCAAATTCCACTCAAGCCTTCTTATTAAACCTTTACACTGAAAAACACTTCCCTTTATTTCGTGCTGAATGTCATTTTAATATACATTTGCACATGTACTTTCGCATACATTAACTTGTGATAATATTATTCATGACATTTTCGATTCATATTCGCATGTTGTAAGAGAGATTCTCTTGAAATATGTGAGTTTTATAATATGACTGTCACAGTTTAAATTTACGCGTTACCTTGTAATGAAAAGAACGTTATTTAATTTTTCTAGAATATAAGAAGAACTCAAAACCAGGGTTTGGAATGAAAACTTACAATAGAAAATCCTGTTCCCAGCATGGTGTCGCTCCTTTCACAGTCACAGTAGTTGATTTTACGTTCTGTAGTTTCAGTGTTGCGTACGAATTGAATTGTGTTGCTGGAAATAAAAAGTATCCATTAATGACTAGAAGCAATAGTCTGTTTCAGTTAAAGAATCAATATTGCATTTATTATTGTATGCTGAGCAAATAATAACTCTTATACATTGAAATTTTCCCTCGCATCAATTTATTCAATGTTATCTATGTATACAGGATGAGTCAGTTTTTTGTAGACGAACTTCAACAAGAGATAGAACAAGTGTTTTTAAGAAGAAAAGTTCCTATAAACATATGTCGTAGAAGGCTTCGTTTTCGAGAAACAGGGTGTTGAAATTGAAAATAAAATTTAGTTTTTTGCGAATATCTCTGGAACTGTTCATCGTACAGGGAACAGCTTTCGTGAGCATTTTCTACTCATAGTAAGCTATGTTGTGTGCGGTAAATAAATTTTTTTTTGCCATAATTGGTGAAGATTTTGAAGGGGTAGCGGGTGTTTTTCTCCCCAACTGAAAAAAGTACGGTTTTGAGACAATCATTTGAACCGCCAATGTTTTCTACACAAAAAAGGTACTTTTGGTCATAAGCTCTAAAGTTGCACGTTTTCGAGAAAAATCAACTTTTATGTTGAAAAACATGGTCAATCCTCTTGTTACTTGTTCTAACGTTTGAATAAGTTTTGTTTAATTAGTAAGAATTGACCATGTTTTTCAACATAAAAGTTGATTTTTCTCGAAAACGGTCAACTTTAGAGCTTATGACCAAGAGTAGAAAATATTGGCGGTTCAAATGGCCTTTTTCGTGTAGAAAACATTGACGGTTCAAATGGTTGTTTCAAAATTGTACTTTTTTCAGTAGCGTAGAAGTTGGGGAGAAAAACACCCATTACCCCTTCAAAATATTCACCAATTGAGGATAAAAAAATTTTTTTATCGCACAGAACATAGTTTACTATCAGTACAAAATGCTTACAAAAGCTGTCTCTTGTACGATGAACGGTTCCGGAGATATTTGGCAAAAACAAATTTTTTTTTTCAATTTCAACACCCTGTATCTCAAAAACGATACCTTCTACGACATATGTTTATGGGAACTTTTCTTCTTAAAAACACTTGTTCTATCTCCTGTTGCAGTTTGTCTACGAAAAACTGACTCACCCTGTATAAGTGTAAAAATAGAAAACATTGACGGTTCAAATGGTTGTCTCAAAACTGTACTTTTTTTAGTGGCGTAGAAGTTGGGGAGAAAAACACCCACTACCCCTTCAAAATATTCACCAATTGAGAGTAAAAAAATTTTTTTTATCGCACAGAACATAGCTTACTATCAGTACAAAATGCTTACAAAAGCTGTCTCTTGTATGATGAAAGGTTCCGGAGATATTTGGCAAAAACAAATTTTTTTTTTCAATTTCAACACCCTGTATCTCAAAAACGATACCTTCTACGACATATGTTTATAGGAACTTTTCTTCTTAAAAACACTTGTTCTATCTCCTGTTGCAGTTTGTCTACGAAAAACTGACTCACCCTGTATAAGTGTAAAAATAGAAAACATTGACGGTTCAAATGGTTGTCTCAAAATTGTACTTTTTTTAGTGGCGTAGAAGTTGGGGAGAAAAACACCCACTACCCCTTCAAAATATTCACCAATTGAGAGTAAAAAAAATTTTTTTATCGCACAGAACATAACTAACTATCAGTACAAAATGCTTACAAAAGCTGTCTCTTGTATGATGAACGGTTCCGTAGATATTTGGCAAAAACAAAATTTTTTTTTCAATTTCAACACCCTGTATCTCAAAAACGATACCTTCTGCGACATATGTTTATAGGAACTTTTCTTCTTAAAAACCCTTGTTTTATCTCCTGTTGCAGTTTGTCTACGAAAAACTGACTCATCCTGTATAAGTGTAAAAAGATGTGATCAATTGTTCACATGACTTGTCTCACTTTTGTTAGCGAACTAGCTTTCTGATATTCCTTGGGGTCGAATGTACATGATTGAGGTACAGAACGTATATTGGAAAATAGAATCGGGAGTAAAAAAAAATTCAAAGGCAAGCTTATATTTTAAAGTGTACTAAACAGAAATGAAAAATTTCGATCGCCGATCCAAAGAACCACGTATACCAATTTTGAACAGAATCGGACCGACGAATGTCACTGTACACATTAGATTTTCAAAAGAATACCCCAACACCCTTATCCACACCTTAAGCAGACAAGTACCGATTTTGACAAAATTTTTAACTTTTTTTATACTTTGACTACATGAGAAGGAAACCTATAATGTTCGAAGCACATGTGTAAACCAGCGGTGGAATGTTGGGTGAGGACATAGGCATTCGAATTTTTCTTGGAGGTTTGGAGGTTATAGGCATAGGGAAAGACCTCACTAAATAAAGAGTTCCACAACTTCACAGTTCGGTAGAAAAATTGAGTCTAGTAGGGAGAAGTTTGGCGGTCTCGAGGTTGACAATGAAGGAGTGAGTAGTTTGAACTGTTCTAGTCCTAGAATGTCTCGTGGTCGAACAACAAACGAGTTTTCTGAAGAACACTGACCATGGAAATATCTATAGAAAAGGAAGATAACTCCCAACTTTCTGCAATGTTCTAGAGAGGTCGTTGAACTCGTAAGTCTGACATCATCAATAAATCGGATATCTCTCTTCTGGATAGAATCCAAGAGCTTCAGCGTATGTTCAGGAGCCAAACTCGAGACTTGTGAACAGTACTCCAGGACATGTGGAATCTGTGCTTTGTATATTATGAGGAGCTACTGGGATGTTAAGTAGCTCAATGAACCTCACATGATCGTCCCATGAGAGGGTGCTGTTGGTGGTGATTCCGAGCATAGATATTGTAGACTTCATAGGAATAGTTGTACCTGATATCATCATATTAGTGATTGCGGGATTCACCTACCTGGAGAAGATGCAAGCTCGAGTTTGCTTGCATTAATTTCTACTAGATTATCAGATCTCAATTTCGAAATCTCGGCCGAATCTCCATTAATAGTGTCAACCTGCCCCTAGGGTCCCTAGATATGGAAGCGGTATGAAGTGTAAAATCATCTACGAGGCTGTGGACGGGACAGATGGTCACTTCCAGCAGATCGCTTATATGGAGCATGAACATGAACATAGCTTATATTTTTGCTACGATCTCGGATACGACAGAGATCCATGTTCAAATTTATATTTTTTAGTTGATCCCCATCGAAGACCCCTCGCCCGGAAATTCAAATCAAGAGGTATCTCTCTTTCTCTAGAAGGTTTCATCAATAGTATTTTCAGAATAAACCTGAAATGGATAAAATGTCGGTTTGGGTAGGGTGACAGGAAAATGGATATGAGGGTGAGACCGGAAATACTGGAACATAGGGTTGCCCACTTCACAGCATCTTCGTCGAGGTGGTGGTGCTTCACCGGGAAATGAGAAGGACATCTACCACCTATGGTTATCCTTCTTGTCGCCTTTTACGAGAGGCAGGATTTACCATGGGGAAATGTTTAATCCGTCCCCATATGTACATACATGACCTTCAAATCATATGAGATCTAGAGGAACTACCACAAAATGATTGAGATTCAAAATTTCATTTGAAAATTTTGAATCTCACATTTTGATAACAGGTGAACATCTTCTAAGGATAGTTCAGTTTTATCGTCACTGAACAAAAAATGTTGAATGTCGATAGGCTCTTAACAAATTTCACCTATATCTTTCATGCTTGGTATGCGAGTTTCAGGTTTTGGATTCTCATTTTCATTTTACCAGTGAGCAATACATCTATGATTTCTAAAATACTGAAACTGGGGTTTTCAGTCAATTAACTTTGATCAAAAGATGCATATGTCTCTACACTTATCCCATTCATGATGGTCAATGCAGGGGATAATTGAGCCAATGGAATCTCGTCTTCCTCGTCGAAAATGATCTCATTTTAACAGCGTCCAAGAATCCGGCTTTCGCAAAACATCTTGAAATTGTACTGAGAGAAACATTTCCCAAGCTACTGATATCCGTACTCAAGCACTAGTTAAGTTCATACTTTTTTCTGTTCCTTCGTAATAATGTTCACTGTTGGTGTAAGTCAGAAGTCTTCTCAACAGATATTTCCTATATGCTACCTTGAAACTATAGATAACTCCTTGGTCTAGTGTTTGACAGTGTGAGGTTATACTTGGAGGCGGGAACACGATGTTTTCATTTTGTAATTGCGGTTTGGGATGATACGTGGCAATATCCAAAATTGCAGTGAGATACAACATAAAGAATGTTTTACTACCGAGTAAAGTTTTGAGTCGTTTGCGTAAAGAAGAAAATAACAGATACATGAAGAAGAAATGTCATTGAATAGGATCGGTTAGAGTGCTGATCCTTGAGGTACACCTGAGGTGAATACAATTCAAAGCCTCTATACTCCACATTTTGATATCCATCATTTAGGCAAGAATTGCAAAATTCAATCAAATGATTTGTAAATCCAAAGCTAGACATTTTATTCAATAAAATACTGTGATCCATTTTATCAAATGCTTTAGCAAAATCGAGGTAAATACAATAAACTTGGCCACCCTCATCAATAACATCAGCCAAGTATTGACTGTAGCAACCTACCACAACTATTTCCTGATCCCTTGAAGCAGATAAGTACCGATTTCGATGACATTTTCACTCACCCTTCAAAGCAAGGGGACAACTGTCTACATGAGATTTCGAAAACACCAACCCCATCTCCATACCCCACCCCTTAAAGCAGTGAAATACTGACCTCGATGAAATGTTGCCTTCTATTCAAGAGGATGTCACTATTCACATGAGATTTAGAAAAACTACCCAGTGTTCTTCTCCACCCTTTGAAAACTTATTATAGATACATATACATTTAAAATATATTTGTGATTTATTATAAATATTACTCTTAAATTTAAAATAAGGCCAATCTATTAAAAACAATTATGGATCAATATAGTTCTAGGATGTAGGATATTCAGGTTAGTTTAATATTTACTTATTTTAATATAAAAACTTGTTTATTTATTATAATAATTTTATTATAATATAATTATTTTCCATTCTTAAAATCAATTATATTATGAATAACTTGTCTTGGCAATTTCAGTACATACTTTCTACATTTCACTTTGAATGTTTCATTTGTTACAGATTTCTTCAATATTTCAAGTAACGAGTTGTATACTTTTGGGCCAAGATAGGCAAATGATCTTTGGCCAGCTGTTTTATTCATCTTAGTCAGAAGTAGTATATACTCTTTGTTTCTAATATTATAATTGTCATTAACATAAGGTTTTTTTTCAGAAAACTGAGTTATCGACATTGTTAGAAAGAATAATTGTCGAATATCAAGTATTTGAGAGTCTCTAAACACATCTTCACTTGGATAAGATAATCGTTTATCGAGCATTATTTTTGAAATTCGTTTTTGAATAGTTTGTAAACTGAATGAATAGCTATTTGTAACGCCACCCCAACGGATAATGCCGTAAGTTAGGTGCGACTCAATTAACGCGTAATATATTGTTTTTAGATGTTTAAAGTCTAGAATCTGTATTTAAACATATATATGAGGCGTCTTAACTTTTTGGTCACATAGTCCATATGAGCATCCCATTTTAGGTGAGAATCCATATATATTCCTAAATATTTGGTACTTTGTGCAGATTTTATGACATTGTTGTTGCAGGAGTCAGTTTTAATTTCTAAAGTATTGTATTGCGGTAAAAATGGTTTGTAGCTTGGTAAACGAACGAAATTAGTTTTAACGAAATTTATTGTTAGAAGCTTATATTATCATTTTTTTTTCATAAGATATTGTTTAAATATTAAATAGATAAGTTTAAAAAATCATGACTAGAATAAATTATATTTTCTAATAAAATTTGTTTTATTTTTAATTTAAATTTATTTAAAGGAAGAGATCTTAAGTCCAAAGGCAATTTATTGAAAAATTCACAGGCTAGGTAGTTAGGACCATTTTGCGATTTGCTCAGTCTGGCAAAAGGAACGTGTACGTTATTTTTAAATCTGGTATTGTAAGTATGTATGTCGCTGCCTAACTCCCAAGAACTGGAATGTTTGTGTGCATACAGCAAACACTCCATAACAAATAAACCAGGAAAAGTTAAAATCTTTAATTTTTTGAAGGACTCTTTGCAACAATCCCTATATTTTACATTATGAATAATTCTAATGGCTCGCCTTTGTAAGCGAAAAATACGTTCAAAAGAAGCACAGTTTCCCCAGACTAACAAGCCATATCTGAGGTGAGATTCGCATAATGCAAAATAGGCTGTCTTTAAAACATTTAGTGTTACCGACGATTTTAAATTTCTCAAAACAAAGACATTCTTCGCAAGTTTAGATGCCAAATGATTGACATGCACATCACAGGTAAGTTTTGTATCCAAAATATCCGATATTCATTAATTGAGATAGGGGTAGGTATGTCATGAGTCCAGTATACCTAGCTCGAGTAATTCAATTTTGAATTCCAACAGAGGGAGGGTAACTGTAATGAGTCGAGAGACATATCCAATATACGTAATGTTGCCATGAGGAGACAACAACTCCTATGTGGCCTACAAGGTAATGTAGTGTAATGTACTTGATGTTTAGTCGGGGAGAAACCGTCATTTGAAGCAGTGAAATGGCTGTCTGTACACTGATTTTGATTCAACAAGGACTAGACGACAGCAGTGAACCGCTTTGTTTCTTTATCGTTGTCATAATTTAATTCCTAATTTTCTTGAGATATCTCACTTTATTAATTTATTTCTCTTCAAAAACATTCTGACATTTATGCTCACCAAATTCTGCAACAAGTTGATCCCTTTAAGACTCTATCAAGAGATCCTACATCCTCAATGGAACGTTCAGTTTCACAACTTATCCGTAACTCTTCCCTTCCCAGTCCAGATAAGATATAATGAAGCTGATATAATTCATAAATAGTTTTGTATATTACCAAATAAGAGAAATTCGTATTGCTCATTGATTCAGGTTTACAATGGGAGAAGCAAATGTATAAAGCGGAGGGAATATGAATTCATAATTCTGTGGTCGGCTCTCAAAAGTTCATACCACGGTCGTACATACAGGTCTGGGCACTCTATGTTTGACATGAGTCTCTTACATGCCGCCAAACTCGTAGTCCCTCGCACAGCCACCAGCTAACGCTTGGATCGAAGTATGGCAACAATCACATTATTAAGTAAAATAATTTTTGTCGGAACGCAATATTTACTATTCTGATTTGAGAGAAGAATAGAACTGTTACTCTTGTCAAAATGTATTACTCACCTCAAAAATAACTTCTCCTTTTTCGTTATACATGCTCGCACACATAAAAGACCTCGTTAATACGATTTCTATCCGGAATCGCAAGCATCCACTTTTTTCGCATTTCTGCATCTTTCGGCACTTTGAAAACAGAAGTTTCTTGCTTTATACTTTTGTACACCGTTTTGCATTTCGGCACAATGCACGGTTTAGTAATTTTTGTCTAAAAACGCCGGTATTCCTTGTGTTTACAAGTCAACAATGACAGTTGCCGAAGAACACGGTCGTATACGTGCCAGAGATCATTCAACGACTCATGCGCCACCCTTTTGGTTCTATACAACAGATGACGCTTAGCGGACTCACTTCTGACATAGGAAGCAGTCTCGAGTTCCCGGACCTGTATAAACGACCGTGGGTCATACATAAGTATAGATTCAATAACTTGTGGAAAACAGATGTTAATTGTTAGGCCTGAAATCAAGTGAAGTAGTTGCGTTGCTAATTTACGTTTCACATATCGGTTTTAATAAATTTCTTTGACAGAACGTGTTATTTTTTGTTAAAAACACTTCATTAACTCAAAAAATAAATACCTGTTTCCTTACTAGTTTTGCAGTTGATTAAATGTAAATCAATAAACAGGACATACGTACGCTTACAACAATAAATAATTTAGAAAGTGTCTTTATAAAATATAATCATATGTATAGTAATTGATCCTCTACTACTTGAACAACAATTGCATTTCCAACAAGACGGAGCTCCTCCTCACTACGCCGCACCAGTGCGACAATACCTCAATTTGCAATACCCCGGTCGTTGAATAGGAAGAAGAGTTCCGATGGAGTGGCCTGCCCGATCTCCTGACCTGAACTCTCTGGACTTCTTCTTGTGGGGACATCTTAAGTCCAAGATTTTTGTGACTCAGCCTGAAAATTTGGACGAACTACGCCAACGAATTGTAAATGAGTGTCGTCAAATAACTCCAATTATGTTGAACCATGTTAGAGACGGTTTTCAGTCAAGATTGTATTATTGTATGGAGGTCAATGGAGGACAATTTGAACATTTGATTTAAACACGCAGATTTAATTTTTCTCATTGTAAGCATGACAACACAATTCAATTTTTTTACGAATGTGATTTTTTGGAGATTGTTTAAGTTTGTAAAAAAGGCTTGATAAAAATGAGCTTGTACAAATAACCAAAATATTCAAGGTGGCGCATTCGAGCAACAAAATTAATTTTTGGCGAAAACGGTTCATCAAATTTACGTTTTTCATACACCGTTGTAAAGAGGCTTCCAAGACCTTTCAAATGACGTATCACTCAACCCCTCTCCCTTATTCAATTTTGAGGGGTTGAAGCGTCCCCTATTAGGGGTTTGCCCGTTCGAGCCTCAAATATACGTCAAAAGATGTGCCCCAAACAAAATCATTCGAAGTGTTTGGGGAGATTTTTACACTCAGTATGGGATAAAAAATATACGGGGTGGCTCGTCTCAGATGGAACACCTTGTAGTGTATGTGTACTTATGCATTTCATAGTATTGGAAACAAGATACACCGAAGGTGTAATATTACCTTAAGCTCAAAATAAATAGCCACTTAAATGTCTAGGACGTACAAAGAAACAAAAGTAAGAGCACTGAATATTAAGCTTATATTACAAAATGTGGAACTGCTAACTTATATTAAATAAAGATGAGGCAGCATCAAATTTTTCATCAGGATTGTATCGATCAATATCGAAATCGATATCCTGTTTTGCCGTTGATGCATCTCACTAGGCATACGTATCATTCTTTGTTTTTTTAATTGTACCCCCAACTTATGAAACTCTCTGGCATGAATTTTAATTGACACAGGTTTATTGGAATGACTATTGCAATAAAGCTCATAGATTTTACTTGAATTAAGGCATGCAGCTGAATATTTTCTTTGTGTATGCCTTCTGAAATAGAGGTTTTCATATGCCGGGAAGAATTGTTTATGCTTGATGACCTCATCTATTTTAGGTTGCTGTGTCTTATGGATCGGTGCGGGAGTACACAAAAGATGTCGATCCGGAAGTTTCGTTATTCAAAATTTCGATAAAATTTTTCTTTACTTAAGAAAATTCAAACACGGCATTAGTGCGTTTTTGGTTCTCAAACCTATTTCTTATATTGATTCTCTTCCATAATATTCTGATAACCTCTCTGTTGACAATCCATTTCATTTTCGTGTTCAGTGTCTGTTGGTGAATATACTAATGAAGGGGCATTGGTTTCCAATATTATTTTTTCGTTGCTATTTAAATTTGTAAAAAATGAACTTGGGAAAACAACATCGATATCAAAAATCGGTAAAATCTATGATGAATTTAGAAACTAGGCACATGAAAGACTACCAAATTGAAAAATTAAGTCTTTGATAATACTACTGTTTGGCTCCATACCTTCCATTATAAGATTGTTGCTGTTTTCTGAAATGTCTAAAGCAATGTGGTCACAATAATAATTTTGTTGCAATTTTTGAGCCACTAATCCTGGTTCATCTTCAACTTCATTATTATTCATTGTCGAAAGTGTGTCTGAGAGAAAATGGGTTATAACGTATGCACTGAAAACACAGTTTATTGCTTATCGTTGAACAACCCTGCCTAGACACTATTAACCTGAATTATTGAAATTGAAGGAAAGGTTATCTCTTATCTCAAAAGATCTAATTTTTTGTTTAGGATGAAAAGTTTCAGACGAGGTTTCCAGACACTTATTCGGCTCCCTTTTTGTTCTGTTCAACAAACCTCCTAAAAATTTAATTACGTATCTGAATAGTATATTAAAGTACGCATGGCATAATATAGTCTTCAGATTATAACTTAATTTTGTTTTTTTAGTGTGTTAATGCAGAAGTCTCACCATGTAAAAATAAATGAAACTCAAACTTACCTCTACAATAAATGGTGTAAGTTTTATATGAAGCTAAGATTATTAAAAGCAATAGGGACGGGTAATTAATATTATTATTAATAATATGATCTGCTTGAATAACTGAATCGCTGATACGGAAAAGTGGATAGATCCCGAGAACAAATTATCATATTTACAGTGGATGCGTAGCAAGTAACGGTTGAAACTGTCGCCGACGTGAGCCTTTATGTGAGACAAATTAGGTGTCTGTTAAAGAAGTACAAAAAGGATGAAACTAGTATCTACGATGAGCAGTGTTTGCGACTTATTAGTATCACTGTTGTCCGATTCCGATTATTCTCTTTAAAAGGATATAAGTCGACTTGTCATTTGAATTCCGTGAATTAAGCCAAACCCTAAAAAGGGCATAAGTATACTTGTTATTCAATTTATTTAAGAATTAAAACTCTTTCGGGTAGTAAATCGACTTATGGTTTAACGTTAACATATTGCAAAACTATCAAATCAATATATGTAAACTAGTGTAATTTTGAGTGCAGAAAAAGAAGCGTTATGAATTATAAGTATACATATGCTACTTTAACGGTTGGTATGTCCACAATCATCATAGATGAGCACAGATATGCCTTTTTTACAGGGTTAACAAATAAATTTATCGAGACTTAAGATTTTGAGGGTGTGAATAAACGAATAAAACAGTTTATATAGACTTATGACGTCTTCAGGGATTGAAGAAAATGATATTTCATAGCAAATGATACAAAAATCCACATTTTGCCCAATTTTGACTTATGACCTTTCAAGTGCCGACCACAGAATTACCATATTTAAAACCGGACAGATACATATTGTAATATAGTTATGTAGGCGATTGTCCCGTTCAACGAACAACGGGATTAGATAGAATTCCTGGAATTGTTTCATTCGATATGCACAGTAAATCGCCGCATCTGGCGAGGTATTTCATATATCGGTCGCACGCAATTCCTATATCGTGATTTAAAAAATCCGTCAAATGTATCAACGATAATATTAATTGGAGTGTCACGTTAAGTGAGAATTCTTCCCTTCTAGTCAATTTCGGAGAAGAGAGTATAAAAATGATGGCACTGCTTACAAGGATTGATTCCGTTCTGAATGATTGAAGCTGAAATCACGCGAAGAACAATACTTCAGCTCTCTGTTCCTCATGAAATGATAATTTTATTGCCATATATTGTTTATTTGTATAAGAAAGACCGATCCGGTCCGCTTGCTTACTTGTTACTCGCAATTGCATCGTGGCTTGATCCGAAGTCAAAAGTAATATTAATTGTTATAATTGCTCTAAGTACATAAGCCCCTGCACTACCTCCCCGCGTACCGCTATTGAAGATATGGAATTTGTGAAAGTAATTGTAGGGTGTCAGATGTGTATGAATCACTGGTATTGAAAAGCAATCTCAGCATTCATTTGCATACTGTGACTAATCCGAAAGTAAGTGTATGATAAAATCTCAACTTCTGCACACTGTGTCTAATTCGGAAGTAGATAAATGTAGATGTAGAAGAGTATGAGGATCGCGTATCCAATTGCACACTGTGTCTAATCCGGAAGTTAAAGGACATTGTTAGATTGAGGTAACTACCGTTGTTAAACGCTCTGTCTTATCCGGAAGTAATGGCATGTAGTTGTCCATGTGTGAAAAGTACTAGAGCATATGGAGTACTAGTTCTGACATTTTTTGCAATTAGAGTAAGGGGAATCTCGCGTACTAACCTAAGTAGAGATAGGGATACATCGAAGTAGCTGTAGTTTTGAAGTGTTTAAAGAAAAAACTATTGAAATGTTATTCCAGATATTTCTGGTATTTTTTTCATATCAAAAATAAGAGCAGTTCCACTCTTTAACACGTTCAATTTGATAATCTCAGCTACTCTAGTCCTCATGATATTGTTAATATCTTTGCAAAATACTTCCACAGTGTCTATATCAACTCTAATTCAACTAATAATAAAGCTTCGGGTAACTTTGATAACTTCAATAATAATATTCTATCTCTTTCAATTGTTAATCCCTCTTGAAACACTAGTTACTAAAAGAACTGAAGCAAGTCACACGAAGGGCTTAAATCAAGTTCCTGCACTTCTCGTGAAAGATTGCATCAATATATTAGCAGCTCTACTGGAATTTATATATTCATTAGCCTTAAAATCGCATACTTTTCCGAATCTGTGGAAAGTTTCAAATTTAGTACCGGTTTTAGAAAAGGTAATAGACATGAGTTAACTAATTATCGCCGAATTGTCATCATCAATAATTTTGCAAAATATTTGAATATATCTTGTATGATGCTACTTTCAATCATGTAAAACTGCAGATATCCCCAGAGCAGCATGGGTTCATGCCTGGCAGATCAACTGTTACTGACTTAAGTTGCTACAGGCAATACTTAGTTGTTGTTATTGATGAAGGTGGCCAGGTTGATTGTATCTTCCTCGATTTTGCTAAGGCATTTGATGAAATGGATCCTAGTATTTTATTGAATTCTAGCTTTGGATATAAAAAACATTTGATTGAATTTTGGAATTCTTACCTAAGTGATAGATATCAATTTATAGAGTATAGAGGTTTCAAATCGTATTCATTTCATGCCACCTCAGGTGTTCCTCAAGGATCCATACTTGGACCACTCCTATCAAATTTATTCATGAATAACATTTCTTATTTATTTGTCTATTATTTTGTTCTTTATGCAGATGATTTAAAATTTCACCCGGCGGTAAAGCATTCTTTATGTTGTATCTCACTGCAGCATGACTTGGATGCAGTCAGTACTTGGTGTGTAATCAATCATCTGGAGCTTAGTATTAGTAAGTAGACTGTAATTACTTTCACCAAGAAAATTACGCTTATAATTCCCAATTACAAACTTGTTGACACAGCCCTTGCTCGTTCCTATAGATTCAGAGACTTGGGAGTTTTGTTCGACGTGAATTTGTCATTTACGTTTCACATTGAATCAATTGTTTCTAGCGCCTACAGAATGCTGGTCTTCATCATCCGGAATTCTGAGCTCGAATATGCTTCAATTATGTGGAACCTCCATTATAAAATTGATATAAACAAAATGGAGCACATAAATCGGCGTTTCTCAAGATATTTACCCTTCGAAGCTGATGGTTATTATCCATCTATTAAATTTTTCCACAAAGTTCTATTAGATATATTCTCTTGCCTAGAGTTATGTAAACGTGGGAAAATTCATAGTATTTTTCCTATATAAGGTCGTTCATAACATGGTTGAGTGGCCTGTGATTTTATCAAGGTTGAATTTACACGTTTGATCTGCTCGCACCCGTTCCACACAAACATTTTATCTATCATTCTGCAGAACATATACCTTATTATTCTCTTCAATTTTCCAAATTCGTAGATTCTACGAGATGATCGGTTTGACTGTTTGACATATTTTGTTGTAATCCTAATGACATTTGTAAAGCTGTGTATATTAATTGAATTCAATTATTACTCTGTAATTATATTATAAGTACTCATAAGCTCTTTCATTGACCTAGAGTAATTGAATGAATAAATAAATAAATAAATGGCATGAAGGCAAATGTGAGTAACATTACCGCTACGCTTTGTTGTTGTTGTTTATCCAATGTCCGTACTGGCCTCTGTTACTGGCTTTAGGACCTCATTGTAAATATCAGTAGCTTCAGGGGTGGATAGGATTTGATTTGACTGCTCCGGTAAAGGATTAGTTGATAACCCTTAACCCTACTCGCATTTCCTCAGCAATTCGTTTTGTTTTAAGCTTTGTCGTTTTTCTCTATACATAATTACCGTCCAATATTTTGCTGCTTACTACGTGCTTTGTTGTAATATTATGCAAATAAACTTGAGATTGGAAGACGTGTTTATTTTGCAAGTATAATTTCTGCATCATCTTAATATTAGTCGAGTTCCAACCAAGTACCGGTTGCCATTGAAGTCTGCAGTTTTGATACTATCCATTCTGTGCCGTTACGGGCCCTGGTTATTACTCCACTGGAGCTACCCGAGGACAAGGCTATCCATAGATATCACTGTGATATGCCTTGTAGTGAGGACCACAGAAGAAGTCCTCATTGGGCAGTAAAGCTCAAACATCTGACGCCCGAGGAATCGGAATAAGTCGATTGGATTCAGATTCAGTTAACTTGAAGGAACATTGAGTTCGTGGTAAATATTAAACGCCAAAAGTGACAGGGCACTTCACAAAGAACATTCATCCCTCATTAATCTCGTACTCCACGCCTTCATGGCTTATCTGGAATACACAAGACTACATCTCCCCCATTACCAATGATTAACATAATTGGGTTCCCTACCTACAAGTTACTCTGATCACTTTCATCCATCCAAGACCCTTCCAGATAATTATTCAGTTCCATATATCCATTCCATTCCGTTCAAAAAACACTGAATGTCCTTTCTCCATATCCCGTTTCCATTATTTCTCAATTTTTATCAGCTTGAAACTTTTATTCTAGTTTAAGTTCTCCGGTTTTTTTTTCACAAACTCTTCTCATCTCAATATATAGTACCCAGAGCTATAACGAGATACTTAATGGTATTTTCTTGTGGTACAGTGACGTTATTCTTCTCTGATTGGTTCTGTTTGTAAAATTCATGTGTATGAATTTTATTTCATTTAGTTCTTTTTCATCTTTTCGTCCTCTATGCTCATTAACTTACAAACTTCTTCACATGTAGTTTTACTAAAGATGCTCCGCTGTCGATCCCAATAGTTGATACTGCGAAGTTATCGGCATATGGTAGTCCCATTCACAGTCCATGGTATAAGTCAAATAGAGAATTCGACCTTGTGGCATCCCGGTTTTATCTTTTTGATTGCGGAATCAGAATTCTATTCAGCTTATGTGAAAGTCCCTCATGCAAAACTACGAATGTATGTGAACTCAACCTATTCAAGTGCTTTCTACAAAACGCGTTTGATACTGTGAGCTTTAGGATTTCAGTTCATTTGGTGGTACTCCCGGCCTTAGAAACATTATGGCCTCAGCTACCTTCCAGCGACTGCCAATGTGGCTCAATCTGAAAACTACATTGGATGAATAGATCAATATAATAAGTCATTGCATGACATGAAACTCCAGTCAATCATCTGATTGTTCGTAATTTCTTCAGCTATGCTCTTCCATATATTCATATGCTCATCAGTAATTATTCGAGGCTCAAAATTTCACTGCTTCCGAGAAAAACGCGTTTGAATGAACATTACAAAAGGTCATTCGCCAATTCACTTACTACCAGAATCGCGTTGTTCTCGAGAACGGTGAGATTTTGAGAACCTCAACAAGAGTACATTATTTGTTTGAAATGAAATTATTGGGCAAAAAATGTGCAAAGAGAACAAAAGAATTAATCTCAAAAAGTTAAGGCTAAAAGAATCGCCGAAAAGTCACGTACTCAGCGCCCTCTACCGCATAATCTGAAACTGACTAAACCATCTTATTCGACATTTTCTGAAACCCCCGAGTACCAGATTTCAACGGACTATCTGTAACTGCACAGGAGCTACAACAAAATTTCGTTTTAGGAAAATTAAATTCAACGCCCGTATTTCCGAAACGAAAGAAGATAGAACCATGGCTTATATGTAAAATCTGATTGCTTTTGTGAATTCTGACGTCCCCTCCATTTATGGGAGGTCCTTCTGGAACATCCTGTATAACTTTAATGATAAACTTAGGACAAATGTTTATTGGAAACTAATTGGGCTTAACTCATCGAAGAATTGAACCATAAGTTAGTATCAAACGGAACAGCCTAGTTATACAAAATATAAAATATGCTATTGAACTATCAACAAATACTTAATAATTCTCCCTTATTAAATTTGTTTTTTCGTTTGATACCATGTTATCGTTCAAAACCCAATAGGTTAAACCTAATTAGGTGAAATTCCAGTAACCATCTATCCTAAGATTGACATTAATAATAATAACAATAATAAAAAGTTTTTGTTTCCGAACAGGATACGCCCAATTATAGGCGACCTTAAGTATTACAATGCATTGTGATTATAATTATGATTGCACAAGAATAAATATTATTGATATGTAGAGTAGCATAGGGTATGATTATTGGATAATTGTCCTTGCTGTTTCAAGTACTTTAATATGGGAGTCATAGTTTATATCACATTGTTGGGATATTTCATTGAAGTTATTACACATTGCATATATTGAACTTTTAAGAAGTAGATTAGTTTTGTGAGGCTTATAATAAGATGTTGGTGGATTCATACAGTTCAGTCTGAGATATGTAAAATTTACTTGCTGAAGAAGTAGGTTATAGTCTATTTTATTGGTAACAGTTTCATGAATGTATAATATTCATGCGACAGTTCTTCTGTTCTGTAGAGAGTTCATATAGAATCTTGTTAGCAGCACCTTATTATCAATCCCGGGTGGCGGGTAACTTCTATCTATTTTATGGGCGAGGTATTTCATAAACTTACGTTGCAGTGATTCTATATTGTCAATGTGGCATTCATAGATAGGATACCAGACAAGGGAGCAATATTCTATATTAGACCTAACTAATGCACAATATGAAGTTTTTAAACAATGGACATTTTCAAAATTCTTGCTGTTTCTGTAGATAAATCCTAGGATCTTTAACACATCAAATATCACTCCGAGATTCTTTATTTCCAAGCATGTTTGTAACTCCGAGCCATTTATAGTGTATGTGTACTGAATGTTGCTTAATTTCTTAGAATAGGTGATGATTTTACATTTAGATATTTAGATTCAAATTGTTGACTTTACACCTTTCACAAACCGACTCAATACAATTTTGAAGAACTTGGCAATCTACTAACATTAACACTTCACAGTGTAGTATTTCTGTAATGTCATTTGCAAAGAGTAGAAGTATGAGCGGTCCAAGGTTATAATGTTATATAGGTAGCTCTTTCGTAAGTAAGTTATTAGTTTTTGGTAACCTTTGTTTGAAGTGACTACGGTGTTAGCGAAACTATAGTACTCGTAACATTTAATTATTAACTAGTGAAATTCACGAAATTGTGTTGTGAATATTTATAATAAATAGATATTATTGAAAAATATTTCATTTCATTCACGAGTATGTAAAAATGTTACTTTCAACAATGAGTGCGTGAAATAATGTCATTTCCACATTACAATGACAATTGCAAGGCCACTATTCGAGAGAACTGTACTTTCAATAATTACTATGAATCTCTGAATAAGCTCGCAAAAAACGAATGAGAGTCTCCTTTCTGAAATATAGGATTACCAGGAATATGAAATTTGAATTCTCCTGTTACAAATTGTATATAAAGAATTCTCATATTAATTAATTCGAAAAACTTACTTCCTATCTAAATCTTAAGTATCTTCGTAGAAAGAATCTCCCAAATGGTGGCTTTGTTTCATTTTAATGAAGCTTGAATAACAAAATAAGAAGATTTACTCGAAACAGTTTGGTGAAGTTTTCTAGAGGGCACGAAGCATAATAATACTAATCGCATGACAGCGATAAAATAATTGCCTTCATGTACCTCCAGACAAAAGTTTTCTCTCAGTTCCTGAATTTTTATATGCATCCCTGTCATCCCTCGTCGAAAATCAATCGCCTTATGAATAAAAAGTTACAGAACTCTCTGATTCTTATAAAAGTTCAACATAGTTAGCAGAACAGCTATTCGAATTTAATCTTAAGTAGTCAATATGAATATTATGTCAACATCTAGTGTTATAATTATACATAAGTATTATTATTAAAAACATGTGTATCAGACGACATACCTATTAGTATGCAATTATAAATATATAGTGACGGGAAAGGCATAATTTTGAAATCAATAAAACTGTTTCTAACGTCATCTCTAAAACGTTTCTTTGTTAAGATTCTCGAAACTTTTCTTCGAAGGCAAAAAATCCGAATGAGGTGAGTTACCCTAGCCTGTCAGGACATATGACGTATGCTACTGAATGAGGCGAGTAGCTTACTAAATTTCTTATCAAGAAAATATTTTTCGAGATTTTGTTATCTACACTGTCAACATGACACTCTAAGAACTATATCAAATCAGACACCCGAAAACTGTACATAGTCAGGGTTTTCAAAAGTAATAGTAATGTTTCTGTGTGCGAATAACATCATACCAGTTTTGTCGATATCGCCTACAACGATCTCTATAAGTTTATTTATATCATTGGTGCTCCTATTTTCACGAAAGCCATACTGATTGCAATAAAAAAGGTTCGACTTTTCAAAATAGTTGGTTATCTGATACTTCAAGCACGATTCAAAAGTTGTCGAAAACAGTGGAATTATAGCAATTGATCTATAGTTGATCATGTCTCTAGATCTTTTTTTATGCACAGGAATTACGTTCGTAATTTTGAGAGCATCAGGGTATATTCGGGCGTCTATACATTGATATAATAATTTCGTTAACACATAAATGAGAATGGTAGTTACCTTCTTAATTAGCTCTATATTGAGGTTATAATTGTCTCTTTTTATTAAATATTTTGTCGATAACATCTCTTACATGGATATACAAAACGTGGAAGAATGAGAATGACTTAAGATTTAACTTTTCCAAAAATGATGAATATTTTTTAAATTTAGGTATTTTTGATCTGCTCTCTGAAGGGATATTCAAAAAAATTAAATCAAAGTATTTGGGTCCAATGTTGCTGAATTTTCATTCTTATCCTTGTTTCCTTTGTAAGCATGAAATATATCCCAATATTTTGTTAATTCATTATTATTATTTGAGTTAATCACATGTTTTTTATAAGCTAATGATTTATACTTGAAAAGTTCATTATTATAAGATCTTATAACGGAAGAAAAAGTCTTTTAATCGCTTCATGGTTGATAGAATTAGATTTGAGTTCTTTTAGTTCAGCTCTTCGACATTCTCTCTTGTTGCGAAACTCATCATTGAACCAACTAAACTGTAAGCTGTTTGATGGGGTTGGGTGTATTTAACCTTACCAGGGAAAGACACATCCACAGCCTCAACAAAAATCTGGATAAGTTTGTCTAATTTACCATTATTATCTAAGTTAGTATTACCAACAAATTTCCAATTTGCTCTTTCAATGATCTTAAAAACAGTCTGCTTACCTAATTCAATACGAGAGCTGGTTTGTTTCGATGATTTACTCACTAAACTAACGAAGCTAACGTGAACTTGACTCATATTCGTCTATACATTACAGGTTTCATCAGTAACAAAATACAGTTGATAACACCATGGGAGCCAATATATCAGGAGACATCATCTTCAAACCATCTATAATTGATTGATTCGAACTGGAACCATACTATTACACGCCGTCATCCCGATGAACAAGAAATCGAATTCACCGCACGACAAAAACCAGGAACCCTTAGAGCAGTAAACGAAGTATGTTTTTAGAATCCTCAGGACGTTATATGCTAATTCACAATCACACCCACAAATTAGAACCCGCATGCATATTAACGACAAAACGGAATTCCACCTCTTCTCAAGAAATGTGCGCCTGGATTAACACCTGTTTCTGTAGATTGCTTACCCTTTCATATGAACTTGGTGCCTTTCCTCACAGCTGGAAAACAGTTAGAGTCCCACTAGTTCCAAAAAAAGGGAAAAAGGCCCTTCCCAATAATTATAGATCCATTGCACTATTATCTGTAATCTCTGGAGCGATGGAGAGAGCAATCAACATCGAGCTCATCCAATACCTAGAGAGCTCTAAAATCGTGAATGACCGGCAATATGGCTTTCGTGAGCAGAGGTCACGACCTGCTTGCCTACGTAACAAATGTATGACAGGAATTTATTGAAAAACATGTGGAATGTCTATCTATAGCATTGGATATCTCCAAAGCATTTGACCGAATCTGGCACCAGATCTTTCTTGAGAAATTTCCGTCATATGATTTGCTACATGAACATTTCGCGTACTATCGAGTTCTCTCTCAGATAGATCACTCCATGTGGTGGTTGACAGAGTATTCTCCGATACAATAACTATCAACGATGGTGTTCCACAGTAATGTGTCTTGGCACCAACTTTGTTTCTGCTCCATATCAAAGATCTGCAAGAAACCCTATACCATCAAATGAAACTAGAGGAGCGAAACAAGGAAAAGTTGACGCAATTAATGAAGATCTGTCAATGATTTTAAAATTGAGATCTGATAATCTAGTAGAAATTAATGCAACCAAAACTCAAACTCGCATCTTTTTCATGAAGGCGGATCCCACAGTCCCAAATGTGATGATGTCGTGTACAACTATTACTATGAAGTCCTTCATATTCATGCTCGGGATCACCACCAACTTCATAGTCTCATTGGATAATCATGTGAGGTCCATTGCAAAAACCGCTTCATAAAAACTTGATTTTCTATCCAGTGTCAAGAGCTACTTCACATCCCAGCAGCTCCTCATAATCAACAAAGCACAGAGGCGACCTATCACGAGATCACATATTTGGAGTTTGGCTTCCAAACATATGCTGAGCTCTTGAATTCTGTCCACAAGAGAGCTATTCGTATGATTGTCGTTAAAAAGTGGGCAATCTCTCTGTTTTCTATAGATATTTCTATGGTCGGTGTTCATCAAAAATCTCGTCTGTTGATCCACCACGAGGCCTCTTGTAGTTAAAGTATAGAAGAATAAATGCATAGAGGGGAAATAACAAACTGAAATGGTCAATTATTATGAAAAATTAATAGAAATATTCAATAAAGTCACTTCCACTCTGAAATTATAGGAGAACGAAAGAGGTCTGATTAATCAGATTGGGTACAGTATTTGAAATTATCACGGAAATTTTGTCTTATAGAACGTTCAGAGATACGATAGTAAGCTTTATTACAATTTAAAAATTCTCAAGAGTGAGTATGATCACTAGTAGACGAAGAAATAAAATTAACTCACGAAGCAATTGAACATTCTGCAAATGCAACCAAATGATTATCAATAATCAAGTCGAATTATATAAACGAATAGAATTATAATCTACTCAATCAAATCAGTTATAGTTGAAAAAAAAATTATTGATATAAATGATATCCATATGATCACTGCAATAACAAACATCAAAACAGTACTAGAAACTTTGGTCAATAGAGTCAATGCTATTGCGTTCTCCAAATTGAATACTACCGATTTTAGGAAACGAAGAATCTGCCGAATCGTCATAGATTGCAGATTTAACATAAAATTACCAATTACTTTCCGATATAAATCCCACTTCGATACCAGTGTTTGAATCGATTGAAATAATTGAAAGTTATCATCAGAATGTTGAGATCAGTTTCATAATAGCAATTCTCCTTATAGAACACTCGCCTTATAACTTTTTTATCATATTCTTTCCCAGTTAAATTCAGAATTCAAATTGTCCTTCGAAATAAACTCCATTCCATTAATGATGGGAAATAATAAATGAAGAATACCACGAAGTTATTCCCAGCCGAGTTAATACGCAAAGCAAAGCATGATTCATCAATTGGAACACGACAAGATGAAATTGAGAGAAATTCATAGTTTACAAATACAGGTATGTATTACTTCACAAGATTATGGGATCTTCGACAAAACAACCTGAAATAATCATTGGAAATCATATCTCTACATTCTAATAAAACATTCACAATCCATCCCAAAAATAAATAAGGAAATGGAATGTTGAGATACGATTTTCATTAGATATTTCAGATCTGAAAAAGTTGCGAAACGTAAGCAAATACGTAGAACATTGTTTTTTTTTAGTCCAATACCCAACAATCTTGTGATCCAAAGGTATCAATTGTTCAAGACTGGCCATTGGTCAGCGACGAAAAGCGCCACATCAATTGCATATGAAACGCGTCTTAGTCTTAAACAGTAGTTGATTCAAGGAATATATTGATGTGTGTTAGTAGGAATTGCTCATAATCATCATACTATTGTACTGTTTTGTAACAGCCAATGTAAAATATGTGGAAATATCGATTTATGAACAATTTAATGACCTTTCTAATGTTACAAAAAGAAGCCAATCATTCCTACATTAGTTCTCTACATGAACTAATGTGATTCGTCTATGCTTATTTATTTATTGATTCATTGTTCTAGTATATTTGATACAATCTATGATAAATAATATGTATCTAAAAATTTAGTGAAATCTAACTTTCAGGTATCATGGGCTCTTTAGAGAATTCCTCCTTTATAAGAGGATAAAAATATTATTGGTAGCATATTATGAATAATTTTTCATGAATTGATTCATTAATTCATTCATTAATTGTGGGTATAGAATGTATCCATGTTTATATGTGATAATATGTTATCTATTTTATTGTTCGTTTTCAAAATGAACTCCAAACTCATGGAATCAACGGTTTGAGGAGCTCAGTGATATTCACTTAATGAACAAAACTATAACAAGTTAACAAGGTACTTTGTAATATAATGTTTGAAGAAGTTATGGTGTTAGCGAAACACTACATTGATCTATCAAAATAGTGGAACTCAACCTTTTGATAGTTAATAAGTTTATAATGGATTTCATCATGTAATTGCTGATTCTATTCAATATCTAGTCATATTTGACAAATAACAATATTTCTACTTGTTTTTGTTAGCATACAGTCAAACTGGGCTAATTTATATATACAGCAATATTGTAATCACAACTTATTTACGAATTTCTCGAGAGCATCGATTCAAGATAAAATGAGAATGTGGTGAAATAACAAATAGCACCAATAATTTTTTCGGTTGAACCTATACGCGTGAAGCTCAAGGCCACCCATCCACTTTAAGCTTGGCTAGAAACAAATTTGCATTGGAAGCTGCCACTTTTTCTGAAGAACAAGTACTTAAGAAAATTAACAACCTTAATACAAGCACCGTCAGTTCCGCTAACGGTTTTTCTGCAACGTCATTAAAAAACTGTGCACTTACAATTAGCAAACCACTTGCTCTGATTACGGAAACGTCATTCAAAATAGCCATGCAGACGTTGTGGCTGTACACAAAAAACGGGATAAATTACTAGCTGAAAACTATCCAATAAGCCTCACTCCTATTGGAGTTAAAATAATGGAACGTATCATAATTGACACCATGTTAGCGTTTGCGTTTGAGCACAATATTATTCCGGAAAACCAGCACGGAATCCTACCTGGAACGTCTATATCTACGAACCTACTTTTATCTGTGTATGATTGGTCACTGGCTACAGATGATAACATTCCAATAGAAGTAATCTATCTGCATTTCAGTAAAGCCTTTAATAAGGTCCCCAAATTGCGCCTCCTAGCTAAATTGGAACACTATGGTTTCCGGGGTGAATCATTGGGGTGGATATCAGCTTTTCTTCCTGGTTGTAAATTCAGAGTGAAAATTGGTTCAAGTTTTCCAAAATATGTAGATGTAGTTAGTGGCGTACCTCAAGGACCTGTGATAGGCCCATTATTATTCTTAATTTATACTTCCGATATTCCAAGACTAGTTTCCTCTACATATTCGCAATATGCAGACGATATCAAGTTGTATACGAACCCTCTTTCACATCACCATTCGCTTCAACGTGATTTGGACATCATTTTGGAATGGTGTCATTTATGGCTGATATCATTAAATACTAGCAAATGCACTGTACTTCACATTGGTACTAACAATCCACATATTTCCTACCATCTTAATGGGTTGCAGTTAAGCACGGTTACTTCACAGAAAAACTTAAATATCACCATCTCTGATAAATTCACGTGGTCGCGCCACATTGGAGAAATGTGCAAGAGGGCGAATACTTCTATATTTTTGTTGAACGAAGTTTTTTCCAATCTGTCAGTGCAAACATCATGCTTTCTTTATAAAACCTATGTGAGACCTATGATTGAATTTGTTTCCTCGGTGTGGTGTTCAGTGCTTGCGCGCGATAGAAATTTAATCGAATCAGTGCAGAGAAGAGCTACGAGAATGCCGTTTCATCCGAATTACCAGCAACGTTTGGGATTGTTTGAAGATAGACTTAGGCGTGGTGATCTAATTACAATGTACAGAATCTTTCATAATACATTTTCTGTTGATGTCGGTGATATGTTTAACATTAATGCGGACCCGCCTTCACGTGGTCACTCTTTCAAATTAAGGCATGACAATTATAAAACTACCTCTAGGCAACATTTTATTTGCAATAGACTATTTGGTGTAAGGAATGCATTGGACTCTGACACTGTTGAATCTTCTTCCGTAAACTCGTTTAAAAATCATATTGATTATCTGCTATTCAGCAGTTGATGTAGTCCAATGTAGGTCTCATTATAAATTATTTTTTCTATTTGCTATTGTATTTTGTAATATTGATAATATTTAGTATTTTTCTGAAATGAGTGTTATTCAGCTTCCACAAATGTTATTATGTTTAATTGAGTCACATAGGATTTTATCCTCGACTCTTATCCGAATGAATTATAATAATAATAATCTTATACAGACTGTCCACAAACTCTCTGGACATGATAAAACTATAACTAATGCTAATATTATGACAATCTAACTTAAATCACCTTATCCAAAAGTCCTTGCTGAGGGAGCTCTATAAAGATGACCTAACAACTGCCTAATTCGAATATATTCAGAACAGTTTTCTTTTGAGTGATTTTCTGAATTTATTTATTGGAATATGCTAAATAGTTCGGCATGAATATGATTCTTCAAAATGTCGCAATTTAACAAAATTTTAATAAGAAATCATCCTCATTCGATTGTTATTTTATTCGTTTTCCATAATTATTTTTAAGAATTAGATATTAATTTGTTGGTCAATGGAAACGTATGCATTAGCACTTGAAAACATCAAATCGATTTTATCCGATAATATAACAATTTCAGATTTTTTTGGAAAAAAAAATGTTGTTAAGTTAAAATTGCGAAATTTTGAAAGACAAAAGTTATGAATATAAAGTCAATTATCCTTCGGGGAAGAGGCTCTTGACAACAAAATAAGAATCTCATTCTTATAACTTATATACCACCAACTGAATTGACTGGATTTTATCACTCGAAAAACAACAGTTTTGATGATATTTGAATCAAACTGATGTAGGAGCGCCATCTTTGGAGAGTCTAGCTCCTTTAGCAAGCATTCTAGAGCCAGATGATTCAGATATAATCGACATAAAATGAGCTCTATAATTTGCAGTCTTCTTTTGTGAAGTGAGAATAATAAAATAACACGATTCTAATTTCACAGCATGTGCTGAGAGGTATAAAGTTATTGTCTGTTATCGTCAATAAAGTTTCGGTTACTATAACTCAGTCCATTCTTTTCGAAACATAAATGGTTCTGAATGAATCAAGTATATAGTGGAGTTCGACACAAAAATCTGTAGAATCATATCTCTTAGATGTTTATCATCAATGAATCGCCATATTTATAAATTTAAGAACGCATAAAAATTTATAATATTTTGAGTAGTTATCACATGTTTCATTGGTCCAATGTCATCAGTTGAAATATTGTTCCAATTTACAATATACAGTGAATTCATCCCGAAACTAGCTTGTCCAAAATAATTACAGCCCAGAAAAACAACGTTTTTGAAATCGGAGGAGAGTATATTTCTTTACCTCATCAAATCAATTTTAAGTTTGTAAACTTTCAAAATATGAGTAAGTTTAGAAAACAGAATGCGTAGGATTTGGGAGCTATTTCCAACCTCTCGGTTATCCGTAAAATGAATAAATTTGCGTTTGACAAGCTAACATTTAAGGTAAACTCAAATCTTTCACTTGTACCTGAGGAGAGAATGTATAGGATTTTCAGGCCTTTCAACGATATTTTCAAATTTTTGATTTTGAACTGAGTTTGTGAAAATCCGAGATTGTTTGGAACAGATCGTAAATACCCGCAGGGCATCACTCTTTGGACCAATTCTCGAATAAGGAGATGGCCGAAGCCTGCAAGCTACTGACTACGCCGATCGACGAATTGTGAATTAGCTTTTCGATCTTATATATGAAGTAATAACCGCCCCTATGTTATGTATCAATTGATTAATGGACCTACCTGTAGAGAAGAGTTACTGTATACTACAAAATTGATTCCGTTCATTGTTCGATTACATATATATGATACCGATTATTAATTTCTGGCTGAGGCTCAGACAGAGACTAAACAACCGACACTCGGCATCTCAAGTCTGACTGAGTCTTGAAAGCCGGAGATTGGTTTGTGAGGTTTGGCTGTAGCTTCGCTTGAGGCTTGAGAATCGTGGTTCTATTTGTAAAGTCTGGCTGAAGCTTGGTTAGACTTGTGAGTCAAGGCTCAATTTAAAAGGTTTGACTGGGGCTTGGGCGGAGACAGCTCAGCCCAGGCTCAGCTCAGACTGATATTTCTATGTCGGCTCAGACTTGGGATAGTACATTGAATGCAAGGCTGAGACGCCCAGACTCCGGCCAATCTTGCCTCATTGTCTAGTCTGGCGGTTCCTACATGGGGAGACGCAAGTCATGATCTGCATGCCGGTGATAATACTGGTTTCCCCCTACTAACCAAGGCATTAGCCGTATCGTTCCCAATTACACTACTGTTACAGCATCTACATTAGTGTTACCTGTCTGTATTTAATAGTGGAATACAAATAAATAACAATAGTTCATTCCATCAACTGTACTTTGTACCCCAAAATCGCTTCTTCTTCAAGTGTAATACCTCGATACGTACGAGTAAAAGTCAGTACATATTAGAGCCGACTGATACTCCTTCACTCATGAATAAAATTGAATCAAAAGGTAGTTTTGCATTGAACTACATGTCTTATGAACAAATCGAGGATCAGTTAAATGATCTTGATATAAATAAACAGGTTACCAGCAATATTTGTGAAATCCTGTGAGGACTGCTTTTTCTATATATCGCATTTGATAAATTAACATCAGAAGCAATGTATCCTGCTCGTTAGAAAGTTGCACAAATTGTTCCAATTTTGAAAGGTGGGAAAAAATGCGAAGTTACTAGTTATCGACCAATTTCAATGTTATCGATATTGAGAACTTGAAGCTATTGTAACAAACGAACTATTTTTCATGGTAAATCATCATGTATCTGACCATCAACATGTTTTTTTTTCAAGGCAGATCTGTTATTACCAATTTGTTGCTGTTTGTTCATAATGTTTTTGAGACAATGGGTGGAGGAAATCAAGTTGAAACCGTGTATACAGATTTTTCAAACGCATTTGATAGGGTACATTGTTAGGTTAGAAAACATTGGTATACACGACAATATAATTTTATCAAAATCACATCGGATTTTCCACAGGAATCGCATTTAGACCCTCTCCTCTTTTAGTTGTTTATCAATGGCGCTGTTTTCTGAACTCAGAGTTTCGTATCTATGCGGATGATCTTGGAATCTATAAATCTGTTATTTTTATCAATGATTGCTTCTCTCTTCAACGTGACCTCAATAAGTGATACGTACCTATATTGTACCATGAATAGACTATTTTTGATGTCATCAAATCACGCTTTCCAAAATATTTAATGTGTTTGAAAACAGATACCATATTAATAGTATGTTGCTGAGAGGATAGTAATAAATATTGATCTCAGGGTCACATCAGACTGTAAATTATCATTTGAATCACACATACAAATAATTGTCAAGGAGGCTCTCAGGAACCTAGGCTTTTATTGTACACCACTAAATAATCTACTAATCCTGATTCCTTACTATTGCTATTTAATTCTCTGGTTCGTTATCTAGAATTCGCCTCTCTGGTATGGAACCAACTGTATATCAAGTGCATTGATAGATTGGGAAAAATGCGAAACGATTCATTAAGTCCTTCAATTTCAGATTTCATAGAAGACTTCATCTTAACACGTATGACGGTAGCTTTAGGCATTACAAATTATCGAAACTTCTCCCAGAAATGTTTCGGGACTTATTTTGAACAATATTATCAGCTGTAGCTCTATATTAGGTAATATACACTTTTAACGACAGACGAAAGTTTTCGGTCGCTCACAATATTCTACCACCAATCATTTGCTACAAATTACACAGATAATTCGCCAATGTGTTTGCTACAAAAAAATTGCAATTTATTTTTCACACACATAGACTTGTTCCATGTTTCAATGCTTAGATTAAACCTATATGCCATTGACGTTTTCAGAAACTAAACAACAGAGCCTAAAAATGAATTGAAATATAGGTATTCTCTTCATTTTTTCTTTTCTCTTTCTCCTTCCATTCTCATCCTATTGTTAGGTGTTATTTAATCTAATTTATCCACTTTTTATGAAACTGTGTAGCACCGTTATTGGATAATTGTTATTCTGTCGGGTTGCCTGTACTATATAAATGAGTAAATAAACGATATGAATAAACTGATATCTTACCTTGTGTTCCAACGTAACGAGCTTTCTTAACTGCAAAAAAAATGAGTATTAGTATTATATTAAATAAAGTAACACTCACTATCATAAAATTATTGCAGCAAATAAAAATGGGCTGAGTAAAATTACTGAGCAAATAGCATCGGTAGTTTTGATATTATTCAAGCCAACTGACATTGTTCATGCTCATACAATTCAAGACCGTGGGCGATGTTACAAAGATGGGATCTTTTCTGTATTCATTCGTTAGTTCACATAAAACTGTTTGATGAAACATTTTGAACTCATTTCTACGTGCTGGTCGCGAAGTAAACAAAAAACAAACCGTTCATAATTTGTTGTGATGATGACTAGAGATAATAAGAGCTACCGGAATTGAAATCTACATCAGTACATTTTCCGCTTATAGAACAGACAAAAATATCGAAAATGTTCTCAACTGGAGAACAAAGTAGTTGTTTGCCCTGCTAGTTCTTGGGGTTGTGAATTCCATTAACGAAATGCCAATCCAAATTTACATTACTTCATTAAAAATACAGCAACGAGATTGTTTATCTACATGAACAGTAAAAACTACATAGACATTCCTTACTTAAAATAACAACTTAAAACAAAAAGCATGCTAGCGTCGTTACGCATCGAACATTGAGCGTCGACCCCAGCATCAAATATGAATATCAATTCACAGAACATCATAGATATAAGCTATAGATTCAACATAGCCGCCGACCTTGAAAGTTCTGGCTTTAAATAATACAAGGAATAAATGATAAGCTTAGCTTCAATAGTATATAACTGGGCTACAATGGTCATTCACACAGTATCTGTTGGTAACAAACTAATTTTATCAACTGCACGCTTAACGAGACCAGCGTGAGTTAACAGATACCACTCGTACAATATTGTCCGCCCTAGGATGCACCGTCACGATTTTTGCCATTTTTCAATTCATCGGTATAACATTATCTTCATGCAAGACGACTAGCGGACGTTAATACTTCCAAATCGTTGGGATCCTCTGTGGGGAGAAATAAGGGTCTAGAATTTAATATAGACCCTATTTTTGCAAACCGAGTATCAAAATCTTCGTATGTAAAATGAACATTTTACATGATTCGTTTTATATGATACTTTGTAAGTTTTATGGTTGATTCTCACAAACCCCCGAGGGGCGGGGATCGAGGTGGCATAAAATGCCACCGAATTCTATTTTCTAATGAAAACTCACGAACATTCCATAACTACAATAATTATCTCGAGAAGTTCTTTTTCCGTTCCCACAAAATTAGTTCCGTTAGCCGAAAATATATCTGTGCATAAACCTCTTCGTGCAAGGAACTGTTTTAGAGAATCTAGAAGCTCATTAGTAAACAGCTCGCTGACCAATTCCGAATGCATAAGGTTAGATGCGAAACAAGTATAAATACATATGTACGCTTTAATGTTCTTTTCATTGCAAAACTTGCTGTCTTTGATCAGGTAAGGGCTGCAATATACAATGCCACAAGTTGTGAAAGGTATGGATGGTGTGACTCTGGGCGCAGGTGAACTACCCATTTCTTGATATATCTTTGATCACCTCGGAAACAAATGACGCATCTTTGTCAGACACGTTTCACCGATTACCTGCCACGCAAAGGCCAATATAGAGTTCGAATACTTGGAAGCGCGACTCTAGGCCCAGAATGCAGTTCTTTCAGATGCTCTTGTCGTATCAAAAGTTCAGTATAATAGTGCTTCGATGGAATAATTATGTGAGATATTTGTTACGAAAGGTCAACTGGGAATTCTTGAGTCTACCACCTACCCGTATTATTTCATCTTCATCGAGAAATGGGGATAATGATATCAGCTTGCTTCGCCTTGGTAACGGTTTGGATCGTTTCAGAGAATTTAATTCTTCAACAAAACCTCGTGACTGTACCAGTTTCAGAATCCGTCTCTTACTTTCTTCTATCTCAACAAGAGTAATATCGCCAGTTACTCTATTGGTAATACTTGATCTTATCTTACCAATAAGGCTCTTATACGCCATGATATTTCAATGGGAAAACGTTCTATCAAATCCTCCTTAAGAATTGATGTAATCATAACGACAGTGTGTCTAGTTTCAGGAATTTCACTTGGCTCTGACTTGCTACTTAATTTAGGCCAGTATTCATGTTCATGGACAACCAAAGCAGTCCTTCAAACCACATGGTGGAGCCTTCTTTTTCGCCTGGATCACAGCATCGTGAAATAATATCTACTGGATTGGATTCTGAGGGAACATGATGCCATTGACACGGTTAGCATATACTCCCAATTTGAGCTGTTCTATTGGAAACAATAGTCTTCAAACTAGCAGGCTCCGAAGCAATACACGCCAAAACTATGGTGTAGTCTCATCAAAAACGTATCTGTTCAAACTTTACTCCGAAGAAATTCATAATTCTCTTAGACAACCTAGCTGCCAATAAACCACCACATAACTCAAACCGCGGCAAAGTAATACACTTGAGTGGCGCAACGCACATACTAATTTTACTTTAATCTCTCCATCAGGATTCAAAGATCTAATATACATACAACAACCATATGCAGCTTGGGAATCATCGCAAAAACATTGTGATTTGATGCTACTGTCCTTACCTATGATACATCTGGCTATTTTTAAATTGTTAAAAGCTTCAATTTTTCCATTGAATCTATGGAAAGACGCTAAACTGCTCATGGAGACCTCTTCATTTCACCCGGCTTTCATCTGCCATAGATCTTGGATAACGATCTTAACCCTAACGATAACCAGACCTAAAAGTCCGAGTGGGTCGAAGATCGTAGAAACAAGAATCACTCGTTTCGTGAAGATTTTATGGTGACTAGAACCATCTAAATATCTGAAACAATCATTATTCGGTTGCCAAAAAATTCCCAAGGCCTTAGAATCTTGTGTATCTTTAGTGATATATTGAAACTGATCAGTTGTCTTCATGCATGCCTGTGCCTCTAAAACACATTTATCATTAGATTAACATTGACGCAAATGAAATTTAGCACCTCCTAATATACGCGTTACATCCAGCACCTCACAATATACGCGCTACATCCCGTATCAAAGATGCTATGGACTCATGTCATCTGCACCACCCAGCCTATCATCCATGTAAAAGTCTTTCACTATGGATTGGCTAGCAATAGGAAACTGTATCTCATTTTCTAATGCAACTGCTTCAGTCATCTTTTTGCAATGGAAGATGCCGGGATGTTCCGTATGTAATCGTTTCAAGTCTGTAATGACCCAAACCCTCTTTAGGCTTGAAACGCGAAACGATTCTTCGATATTCTCGGTCCTGCTCATGCATATCTATGCATCGATACATTTTTGCTACATTTGCAGTAGACGCAATAATATAAATACGGAAACATGAAATCATGGAAAAAATAACTTCTTGAATGTTCGGACCAACCTTGAAAATATTATCCAATTAAACATTGGTGACCGTCTTAGCACTAGCATCAAAACTAACGCGTAGCTTAGTAGTTTCAGAGGACTCTTTCACTACATAATGGTGCGGCAAATAACAAAAGTGATTGTATATTTCAACTGACTTGCTGATCAGTGACATATGACCTAGATCTGAGTATCTTTATACAAAACTACTATACTGATCATACAAAGACTGATTTTTCTTCTTCATATTTTCTTCCTATATTTCGAAACCTACTAATGACCAAATTTAATAATTCTCCTGAAATATATCGGTTGTCCCGGAAAGGCAACCTCACCATAAATTTCCCACTAGAACTAAGCTGAAAAGTGTTTTGAAAATTTTGCTCGCACGCTGCTTCTTCTTATAGTTTTCTTAATGTTACATTCCTCCAATCGCCAAAATAATTCTACTCGATTTTCCAATAAATCCATCCGTGCAAAATTACATAAAGAATTCCGACCTTTTATATTGCAATCGGCCTTTGGGCCAGCAACAACGCAATCTAATTCAGTATTTTGCAATATTAGTTTTTGGGCACCAACCTGAATTGGACCTAATAATAATAGATCCTAAAATACGCTAGCAATAAATCGACCTCTGAAGCTGTATTGAAATATGGATCGGCAAGTTTCAAAGTACCAGGCAGTTCTAGGCTAGATATACCGAAACTAAATTGTGGAGTATTTCCCGTTATTTTATAGATTACCAAAAATTGTTAGTCGATTGAAGTATCAGTCGTAAGAGATTTAATTTCTGCCCTAGTTATTGGTGAAACCTTACTTGGTGTGCCATTAATGATGAAAATGAGCACAGTGGTGGACTCCATAGGCAACTCCAGTTCACGCCTTAAGCTCTTAGTTATGTAATTAGATTATGATCGTCCGTTCAGTGAAGCTCTAGCTATATAAGTTGACCTTGAGAATCAAGAATTTGCATAACTGTACTAGACAAAATTCTGACAATGAGTAACCGTTACAATTGTAGGTTTATATACAGCAACTCTTGCAACAGTTGTACAAGCTGTCACCGAATTCCCTTCTATCAATAAAACCTATGCTTGAGTATCGGCTGAGTGCTTTGTAGAAACATATGATGCTGCATTTTGTAAATTGTCTCTTGGACCCAAGTGTAATAATGTATGATGTCTTTTTTGACATGTGCGACAATCACCCGAAGAAAATCCCTATTGTCGATGTCCAACACGCAAACAATTAGTGCAAGCTCTAACATTTCTTACTCCTGCTAATCTGTTACTGAGAGTTAATTTCAGATAGCCCTTTCAATTATAATACTATCATTCAGTTTGCATAATGAGCCCCCAACCTTACCCGTACTAAAATTCACCGAATCAGTTTTATCGGTTATTTTACGTGAATTTAAGGTTTCTAAAAGTATTCTCTGGTTCAGCCATGATTCACACAAGTATGTATAATTTGTAATTATAAACTTATGAGTGCAGAAATTGATGACGAAAACTCACAGATGTTCCCGGTAACATGCGATAACCTCCACATTATGTCTCCAATTTTTTTGCGGCTTTTCCATGGAAAACACGCCCCAAATCCGGCTCCAAGGACCAATTTCATGTTAGGTAGCACTGCTAGTTCTTGGGGTTGTAAATTCCCTTAGCGAAATGCCCATTCAAATTCATATTACTCTATCAAAAATATAGCAAAAAGATTGTATATCTACAAGGACTGTAAAAACGACATTAACATTCGTTACTCAAAATAACAACTGAAAACGTAAAACGTACTAGCATCGTTACGCATCGAGCATTGAGCGTCGACCCCAGCATTAAATATAAATATCAGTTCACAGAACTTCATAGATATAAACTATAGATTCAACAGTATCTTTAGACCTAGAAAGTAAACAACTCTTGTTTGTCTCCTTTAAATATAAGAAGTATCCGCAACAGGTTCAATGAAATTTCAGTTCCTACTCCCTTTCATAGAAGGTTTACTATCAAATTGCAAATCGTTGAGCTCACATTAAGGGTGGGGGAGAGGTGTACGAAAAGCTCCATGAATTCTTAATTCAGGTCACGACTAAGGTACGACAGTGACAATTTTTGTTTATCGATACCAATTAGAAAAGGCTGGAATAAGCATTGATTGATATCAAGAAAATAGTAACATCTAACATCGTTATTTCTCCCTTTCGTTGATGAGCTTTCATCGGAATGATATAATTAACAGTGCATCAACTCTCATTTTGAATAATTCGGCTAAAATTCTGTCATAAATACTATATACAATTTTACAGCATTAAGTTAAATTGCTCTGTCGTTACTATAGAAACGGTTTATTGCAAATAAAATAAAAGATTCACGTATCGATAAAGACATGGACGTTTAATAAATGATATTTTCCATTATACCTCTCTGAGAACAAAAGAAAACAAATAAAAAAATCTATTTGATTTCAGAAACTTCATTTTTAATGATGAACGGACAATCTTGGATTTTCACTGCATGAAACATTCGTATCCAATTAGTATCATTTAACATATGCAATCCTTCAACAGGCACTTTATTTGGTAGAATTGTAATTAACTATGTACTACATTAGTACTTATTTGTTTCTTGGTCTTTGCCCTTGATCATGGCTTAAAGGTTTCTGATAGTCATAGTTTGAATGATTGAACAATTTGATAGGAACATCAACGTTTCTGTTTATTTATTCAACTACACCATGTCACCAAGTCGTTTCATAGTCCAGGAGCTGATGAATTTTCTTAGTACTGATTTTGCCAATCAGTAAACATCGATAGGATTGTTCAATGAGTGATTCTAAGTAACGAATTGTATATAGGGGATTTTCCAATGAGTCAAGTCAGAAAATACCTTAAAACATACAAATGCGTTTCACTTTTGTTAATAATTTACATTTTTATACTTACCAATCGTGTAATAAAATCAAGTAAAAAGACAGTCTGGCTGATCTGTGGTCATGATAAATATGCAAAACTGGAAAAATTTTGGAATACAATTTGGCTATAATGTGAGACTACCAAAGACTTGCCAGATTTGTCTAATCCTCGTGATGCGCTCGATTCTGAACATTTGGTCATACAAGCATTTGTGTTGAACCTTTTCATATACTTGCTATTTCATAATTTGGGCTATTGAAACAGGAAGAGTTTTGGAAGTTGATAAAGGAAACTCCATTGTTGTCATGAATCGTTCAGTTATCATAACAAACAACATCTTCAAACTAATTTCTGTCAAGAGATCCCATCCTCTTTATAGAACGTTGAGGTTCACAAATCATCCATCATTCTTCCCTTCCTTATCCAGATGAGTAATCCATTTCTCTCTCATTGCTCACGGAGTCCCTGACTATAAGGTTTGTTTAAAATTCATGAAATCTCTGTTCTCCGAAACCCAATTGTCAGCACTATCGAATCCCCACGTATAAGCTCTCTCGATATCACTCATATATTCTTAAACCTCTTGTAGGTAATTCTAACAGTTTCATCCTGAATTCGTTCAATACAAAAAGTTTTGTAAATGTGACCATATCACGGGAGCTCCGCTGAATATGTGTAGGCCACAGTGATCAAAACATCAGTAAAGAGACGATGGAATCCATGGTCTGGGAAATAATTCTCTGTGCATCAGGAATCTCACTAGTTGCTATAGCTACATTACCGAACGATACCACCTTGAACTATTCAGAGGGGTAAGGAACCAAATCAACGTTACACGACCTATCCCAGTTAGCCCTGAAGAACGCGTTATAGTTATAAAGTTTATGTAGGTGCAACCAATATTGGGGAACATTCAAATATTTTGAAACACCGTGAATTGATTCGAGCCCGAAAATCTCATAGTCGTTCGCTGGATAGTGTTATGTTTGCTAATATAATTTCTACTCTCAAGGGAATCTACGTTTCTCTCCTTTACAGATTCAGAAAACTCAATACATTTGTTTGGAATATTTGAACCAACCATATCAATGTCTCACTAGACGTATGTCCGAACAATTTGGGGGAGTTCATTCTTCCTCCTGATATGATGAAATATTTACATCCAGATGCAAAACCAGAGAATGTTTCATACGATTTTGAAGTAGGAGCATACATGCATTCAAGGAAGATTTTCCAAAATCAGAGCTAGGTTACTTTTCCATTTGATAAAGAACAATCGTTCGATACAATATCTATTCCGATTTCAGTCAGTATGGTTAACTCTTTGGCGATTGTTCATGGAGGGAACTTGAATGATGAATTGCCTAATACTTCCTAACCTTCAATACAGGTTTGAAGACTCGTCAGGTCGTCCACATCGGCAGGGTGGAGGAAAACCGTTCTTCAGTACCTTAAAATATATAAAGAACTTCTTATGTATATTGACATACGAGGCCAACGCCAAAAAATTTCCCCCTGGCATAGATCCGGGTTTCGCATGGGTTCAAAATGTTGATAATATAGAAGTTTGAGTCTTATTAACCTTTAAAAAACGAATTGACATCGATTTTAAGTGAATTAGTCAAATTTCACTTGTTCTTCACGATGTCAGGTGTCCCGAAAATTGAATATAGAGCTGTTATCGAATTTCTTATTCATGACCGTCTTTCTCCTCAAAGGATCACAGATCAAGTTTGGTGGTGACCGACGAGGAAATTACCTCTGATGATGAAAGAAACAGAACAAATGTCGCAACTTCTGGATACAAGCGTTGGCCGAATTATTCCCGAAAATTTGGGCATCAATAAAATTAGTGAAAGGTGAGTTCCCAGGCAAAGCTTAGCTGCTCAGAGCCAACGTCGTTTTGAATGTGCTCGTTCATTTTTGGAGGTCTGTGGTGGAAACCCTCAGGATGTGTTGAAGGCAATTGTCAAAGGCAATGAAACTGTAAAATTTATTTTCTTATTGTTAACCCCAACGTTAGATACAGAATTCTGGAGAACTGTAGGGGATGTGTTACAAGCAAAAATGCTGGAGCTTAAACACGCTAAAGTGATCCGAACATTTTAACTTGGAAATATAATATTATTATGTTGCCTTGTCTATCTGATTTACTGCTTTGAAATATTGAGACTAATGGATAATTGAAGGAAATCGAGAAATCATTGTAGTGTTTATTAACTCAGTCATAAAATAAACCATAAACCATAAAGAAATGATCGCTTCAACGTGCATGAATATATGACCTCTTGAGCGCATCGACCGTTCTGATAAAAGCTCAGCCCTATAGATGTTGGTTCGCTTGACCTATATGAGAGACATAATGTAAACTACGCAGTGTCTAGACTAGGAAATGTACGTCATACCTCTCTTGTTGAGATTAAACGAAATGAAATATTTGCATTGAAAACATCATCATTACCCCATAAACCACACTAGATTGAAGTATTGGTAGTTTTTCAAATATTAATACACATCCATAAAGCGCAACTGAAATTTCCCAAGCATCTCGTAAATCAGTTATGTTCCTGCATAGCTGGAACTGTAACTTTCAGTTTTCCTCGATTCTAGTATAATACGGTATGGTAGTTGATACTGTAAATGATAAACAATAGAATGTGAATCACTTTCTTAGTCCAGGCAAAATAGGAGTTTTGAATTGAACTCTCTTGTTTCTGCAAACAAACTGTACCAAAGTGTAGCTTTTGATATCCGAAAACATATGTTACCAGTCCGGAAGTCAACTGGTGGTGGGATAATTGTTAAATAGATACATACATAATGAGTCAGTTTTTTGTAGACAAACTTGTTTCGCTAAAATGCACAGTTTCGGAATGAGATTGAATTTTTCGTAGAAAAGCCGGAAAATATATACAGGGTGAGTCAGTTTTTTGTAGACAAACTTCAACAGGAGATAGAACATATGTTTTTAAGAAGAAAAGTTACAAAAAACATATGTCGTAGAAGGCTTCGTTCTCGTGATACAGGGTCTTGAAATTGAAAAAAAAATTTCGTTTTTGCGAATATCTTCGGAACCGTTCATCGTACAGCTTTAGTAAGCATTCTCTACTCATAGTAAGCTATGTCTTGTGCGATAAAAAAAAATTTTTTAGTCATAAATGGTGAAGATTTCGAAGGGGTAGTGAGTATTCTTCTACCCAACTTCTTCGCCACTGGAAAAAGTACGTGTTTGAGACTCCCATTTGAACCGCCAATGTTTTCTCCCCAAAAATGTACTCTTGGTCATAAGCTCTACAGTTGACCGTTTCCAAAAATCAATTTTCATGTTGAAAAACATGGTCAATTTTTTAGTTTTGTTACTTTTTCTAACGTTCAAATAAACTTTGTTCAATTACTAAAAAAATTAACTTAATTTCAAAGAATTGATCATGTTTTTCAACACAAAAGTTGATTTTTCTCGCAAACGGTCAACTTTAGAGCTTTTGACTAAGAGTACCCTTTTTGTGTAGACATGGTTCTCTCAAAACCGTACTTTTTTTCCAGTGGCGTAGAAGTTGGGGGAAAAACACCCACCACCTCTTCAGAATCTTCATCAATTATAACTAGAAACAAAATTTTTTTTCGGACAGAACATAGCTACTATGACTAGAAAATGCTTACGAAAGCTGTTTTCTGTACGATGAACGGTCCCGGAGATATTCGCAAGAAACGAATTTTTTTTTTCAATTTCAACACCCTGTATCTCGAAAACGAAGCCTTCTAGGACATATGTTTATGGGAACTTTTCTTCTTAAAAACATCTGTTCTATCGCCTGTTGGAGTTTTTCTACAAAAAACTAACTCACCCTGTATATATGAATTTTCCGGCTTTTCTACGAAAAATTCAATCTTTCTCCGAAACTGTGCATTTTAGCGGAAAAAGTTCCGAATAAAAGTTGTTCAGCATTCAATTTTACATGAACTAATCATATTAGATTCTCCGATTTCTCACATATTTCCCACGTAGAAAGGCAAAACTTTATTATACATTGTAAAAAATCAAAAAGAAATTAAAAATTTCATATTTTCAATAAAAATATTAGTTCACGATCAATAATTATCGAAGAAAAAAAATTAATATTAAACGGAAAAGTGGAAAATTGGTGAAAAAAAATTTTTTTCCCAATATAATAATAGCTTCAAATATATCAAATTATGTTTTTGGGGATGCAGAATCTGATTTTTTCTTATTACTTTTTTCAATAACTCACCGGAAAAGTGGAAAATTACGGGGAAATCGAATTTTTTTAAAATATAATAATAGCCCAAAGTATATCAAATTATATGTTTTTGGGTATGCTAAATGCAATTTTTTAATTCATTTTGAAATAATTCAAAAACAACTACATACTTTTTAATATGTTGAATAATAATAAGCTGTGATAATAAAGATTCTTGACCCAGGTATGAATTATATATAAATTCTCGGGAAATAGGTCACATTAACACTCATCTTTTATATTTCAGTCTTTACTTACGTCTCGGTCTCACAACTATCATCATAAGACTTATTACTTCAATACCTGATTACTTAGAACTAATTGTATTAACACCAAGCGTCGTTATCGCACCAATTTCGTTCAAAATGCCAACGTCGCCGAAACGAACAGAAACATGAAATCGAAATTATTACACAACAATGTAATAGTATAATGCTATAATATATCAAGAATCCACTATTTAGTAGAACTATCAAAAAATACGAACACATTTCATTACGGTCTATGAGCGACTAACAAACGAGATGAGTTCAAGTATTTACTTTCGAACCAGATGTCACGTTCTTTAGGTAATAAAAGAAGGTCTGGCATCTGAGATACACTTTTGACAATTCTACCTAAAATATACTTTTTACATTATAAGGACGCAAGTAGAAATTTTCAAGAATATTAAATAATTAAGTTAGTATAAATATTACTTAGTGTTTGAACGTCAGTTCTAGGATTTAGACATTTGGAGTCACGTTTCATGTGAATCATCCCCAGAATAGATCTTTTATAATAATTGGTTTCCTTAGTTGAAATATTAAAATTTTTGTAATCGAATTGATGGTTATAATCGAAGCAATGCTTAGCAAGTTCGGTGGAATTTTCTAAGTTTTTGTTTCTTGTGCTATACTTATGGCGATACATTCTTTTTTGTAAATATTGTTTAGAGATTCCAGTATAAGTCCCATCACAATCTAAACAATTTAATTTATATGCTGTGTGGGTTTGTTTATCTTTAGGTATTACAGGTTTCAGATTTGAGGAATATTTCCCAACACAGTTAGTAGGCTTATGCGCAACATTTATATCATTCTTTTTCCCAGCATTTCTTGAATTTCTCTGAGGTCTCCGGAATGTATGGTAAATTTATATAATAGTCTGTATTACCTTTTATGTTATTTTTATATAACGATCCATTATAGATTTTGTTTATGCTCTCTTTAAAGAGAGATGATATTTTAAATTACCTAAAAGTAAGACATATTAGAAATGTGAAAAAATATATTTCTGAGTCTATTTTGCTTCTAAGGCGGAGATGTATACGATATTCGTGTTTATCTGGATTGTTGTACGTGATTCAAAGGCCGAGATATTGAAGATTTTGCAAGCACAAGCCACTTTGAACGCACGAAATCAGTTTCCTCTGGCAGCCGCGTACGCTTCATTTTGTTACTCAAGTTCTAATACTATCAATCAATAAAACATATCCTAGTATTTTTTCATTGAAAATGTAGGTATTTAACATTAGCATCCTTAAAGCACACGTCTGTAAAATGTTTATTGCATCTTACAGATGTTTTGAAATACAAAAATTATCTCGGGTCCAGAACGTCGTAGATGAAAAATGTTTTCAGTAATTCGTGAAAAAACGGCAGGAATCGATTTCCGTCAGAGACATTTCCCTAAAATGAAAATTGAAAACTTATCTGAACAGAACATGTTCAAAAAAGGGCAGTTTTTCGAAGTAATTTTTTACCCCCAAGATTCAAAAAATCTCTATATTCCTTCAATAACATCATAGTACAACTCTTCAAGAAGAAAATAAGGACAAAATCGTTACTCTACGACAATCCGCTGAGAAGAACTAGCCAATTTATGAGAGAGCTTTTCATTAGAAAAATCAATATATCTCGGAAAATTATCAATATTTTGAATTTAAAAAAAATCTCTTCTCAAACTTGCCATGGACTATACGTACAGCAATATAACTGGAAAAGTCACTCACTGAATCTTTTTCGGTCCGAGCAATAGTTTTTTATTTATTTAAGAAAAACCGCTTTTTACAACTTGCCAATTTTTTAGGTTATGTTCGCCATTTCGGATCGAGTTGCATTAAACAGTCACTCACTTTCAAATTCAATTTCCTATACCCTCATATATTTTTTCCAGGTATCAGTTCCTGCAAATTTGACATTAGGCCGTCCTCTATTGCTTGGACTAATCAAAGAGTTCTGCTCTTGATGATGCCACTCCTCTTTTCTTTCCTAATCATATATATGAAAGCTCCAATAAATACGATCAGGAAAAGATTGAATGTTTAAATTGATTAAATAAGTCATAAAAGTAAAAATAAATGAATATAAATCTTCATAGACCCTTAAAAAATTGGTGACTTTGAACCGTTCAACTACAGCAATCAGATGAAAACTCCTTATAATCTGGAGCTCTGCAGGTAATCTTAAGATTCTAGATTAGAAACAAGGGCTGATTCATTAAGTGGAAGTTGGCTCAGTGAAATAAAAGTAAACTCAACGACAGTACTAATCCAGAATAATGAATTGAGTAGTATATCAAGCGGGATACTGTGACACTTCGATGGCATGTCCATCCGCCTGTGTCCACCAACCCCAACTTCTTGTGTTTTGTCGTCAATGACCAGAGGCTCCTTTGCTGAAGAAGTTGTCGTCAATGACCAGAGGCTTTTTCTCGAAGAAGAAGTGGTCGTCAATGACCAGAGAGGGTGTGCCCGCCTCACGTGGGTCTAATTAATGTCACCTTGATAGTAGGTAAAGGTGAGCCTAGCCTCGCCCATAATAATTTCAAGGTGATTTTTTTTATTTCTACTTACTATTTTCAGAGTAATCTGCATTCTAAAATTAGTTCTACTTGTTGATTCATAGATGTACGTACATGTTTCAAATATCTTTGTTGTCTTCATTTTATTTTTTTATAAATTGTTCTAAAATTAGTTCCACTTGTCGATTCATAGATGTACGTACATGTTTCAAATATCTTTGTTGTCTCCATTTTATTTTTCATAAATTGTTGAATAATTGGAAAGGAAATTCATTCTGCTTAAGTTAGAAGGTTTGAATTTAAACTAGTATAAACAGTCTAATTTGAAATAATGCCAATCCCGGTAGAATATAAGTGTAAAAAATGTGGCGGTGAAACAGACCATCCTAATCTGGAATGTTTTCCTTGTGCACATGAAAATTATGTAAAGAGAATCTATGGTGAGAAACACCCGAAAAGACCGAATATAACTACCCAAAAGACTGAATAATGTACTTTAGTGATAATTTGGATGAGATACATTGATAACTTTTTGTTATGTAATTAACTTAAAGATGTTTTAAAATACTGTATTGTTAGGTTTTTAAATAATAAAGAAATGTAAACATTCTATTGTATTTTTATTTCAGAGAAACTTTTAGTTACAGACTCGAATATAATATGTTTTTTAAGTTTTTCATATTTGAGAGTCCATTGGTCAAGTCGTTCTTTAACATGATGATTCTTGATACGTTCCCTCATAATTTCCATTTCTTTGTTAAGTTGATTCAATCGTTGAAGTTGCTTTCCATAACTGAGGTTGCTGCCTCTACTCATATTACTGTAAAAGAAGAAAAAAACAATTTTTTTATTATATATTAATAAATAATTCGTGTGAAACTTACTGTTTAACGTTGTGAGTAGGTTTTGATTATGATGTTTAGATTTTAGTTTTCCAATCTTTAATACAAAGTGGACATCTAATTTTAGGAGGTACAGGTCCATCAATTTCATCATTTCCACTGGAAAATTTATAATGTTCCGTACATGGTACCATAAATTCATATAATTCAGATTGAATGTGTTTTGGTATTTGATTCCATAAACTTCTTAATTTGTACGTCTCAAGGTTTTTGAGATATTCCAATACAAATTGTTCCATTTTGTTTTCTGTGTGATTGATTGAGAACGTATACTACTACTACTACTACTACTACTACTAAACTACAGTATCTTTAAAGTTAACTAAAACTTGAGAAGATTTATATTTTCAGTGATAACTAATAATAATAATGATAATTGTTTGATTTTACACTTACACACTAATATTATATCTATGTTTATGTTAATAGGGTTTACAAACTTTAAATTAATGTCATAACACAAAAGCGTACACACACGCACTATCATAATACACAGTTTTTTTATTCTTTATAGTCAAAGTATGAAGACAATACATGGAAATGTCTGATTCACCTTTGCATGTGAGACACTTTAGTTTTATTGTTACTGGCATATTTCTTTGATATAATCGAAATTTTGAAAGAGAACGTTGAAACACAAAATTTGTAATGTTGGTGGTGGATGTGTTGAACTTTTTTTATAGTTGTCTTCACCCTTTCTCCCACAAAGCATTTGAAGCACCTTAACGTCAAAGGAATTGGGAGTATCTTTCCGTATGTTACGCAGATCCATTATTTCACACCTGTATGGTAGAAGTGCAATCCGATAAAAATCAATTTCAGAACGTTGTAGCACTCTGAAACAATCTAGTAGGTAAGATCTTGGTTTTGGAACGATACCTGAAATTTGGTGTAACGAAAAATTCAATCTTCTATGTTGATATATGAATTCGTTTTCAACATTCATATCAATTATCTTCCAATCTTCTTCTTCAGGTGGATCGAAATCTCCTCCGAAATATAAAATATCCACATGACCACAATTGGTTGAGGTGACTACTGTTGCTGCTCCAATAATGAACGTTATAAATTCTCCAGCGATTAACCAATTTTCAGATGGTAATTGTAATTTTTCCACGTATTTCATCAAACTCGGACAACATACGTTTACGAATTTTTTTGCATCGTAAACGCTGGTTAGCACACTGCGAACAAAACTGTTGTATAACTGGGACAATGACGACGACGACGACATCCTCACAAACTGATTGGTTATTATTACTTTATACGAATTTTCATTTAATGATCGTTAATTTTGATTCTTCCTCTTGTTTCTGGAATTGTAATAGTTCCAAATATTCTTATTGTAATTATTATTTGATTTCACCCATCGATAATGGTCTTTTCCAATTATGTCATTTTCTTTAGCCTGTTTATATCTTTCCTCCATTAATATCCATTCCTCATCCAAAAAGGGTTGTCTTTGATACAAAAATAAATGATCTGCTACATTACCAACAAACTTATAACGTAGTTCTTTTAATTGATCTCTATTGTATATTATCATAGCAAAAAATGATTGTGTGTTTTGATAAACCGAAAATATATAGAATTTTGATTGATGTTAGAAGGGGGAATCTTTCATTTCCTCCTTACACTGTAATTCATCAACGAGAACGTCTATTGTCTTTTGAATTTGGCAAATGCAACTGAATTTGTAGCAGTTGGAACACAACAAATTTTTCATAAAATTATGCAACTCTACTTGTTTCCTCTGGTTTTCAGTTAGTTCCTCAAGATCTTTATCACCATCTCCAGAAAAATGATTAATAATATATTTTCTCTCTTCTTCCTTTAGATTGTCGATATTATTATTATCAACAGAAACAACTCCGTGTTGATAAAGTGAATTGGTGCAGTAGCAGAAATATTTTTGACAAAAGTAGCAATAATTTGTCCCATTCAAATTTTTTTGCAGCTGATGTGGCCTAATTTTCCTGATTTGTTTCAAATAACCAATATTATTATTACCTGCTCGTTCTCTATTAAGACAAATTTCTTCCAATTTATCAATCTGAGAGAGAGAGAAAGAAAGAAAAGAAATTAGAGATGCATATAAAATTGTAATAAAACAAAAATACCTTTTTACTTTTTTCAAAGAATTCTCCAATTTCAATGAATTTTGGTTGAATAATCACAGAACTATTCTACAAGAAAAAAAAAAAAACGTATAATAACAATAAACTTATTCAAAAATAATAAAAAATCTTACATTCTATATTGTTGTTATTGTTATTACAGTGAGAGAGAGATAACCAAGACAAAAGATGTTTCAACAAATCATTAATCATTAAATCCCCATGGAATAGTATCTGTATATACATAATTCACAATCCTTTTATCGTCAAAGGGATTTAGAGCAGTTTTAATTTGATTAACAGTAAATACCTCATGTTTTTTTGAAACAATCATATTTTGTACGACATCTACATTTGTTTTATGCATTAAACAGTTATAATAATCTTCAAAAGTTATTCGTCGTAATGATGCTGATGTTATACCCTTTGCTTTTTTTGTAATTCCAAAATTTGAATCAAATTGTTCAATAAAATTTTGACTGTACTTATTTTCAACTAATTTTGCAATTTTCTTAAGTTTTTCATTTTTATCAGAATTTAGTTTGAAACAATACAGTTTGGAACGCAACCCAATGAATTCAGTCATGATAATACCATTGTTTTCATCCTTCATTAGTCCTATCACCTTTTTATTACAAAGAGGAATATTATAAACATTGTTAGGTTGATAGTCTGACGTATCAAACATATGAATATCATGCTTGATACATTCGTAAATATCATCAACATAAAATTGATATATTAAACTATCAGTATCAGTGTACAATAATTTAACATTGTTTTGAAATTTTTCTCTGATGTAATTATAATGAAAATCATATAAAATAGTTTTTGAAATATCCAAAATTGCCATACCTGCGTATATGGGCTTATTAAAATACACTTTTAATCTTTTCATTTCAATTAATATCATGTTTTCCCCAAAAATTGTAACGTTATCACAATTTGGTTGAGAAATGTAATAATTTGCCCCATACCTCCCTTTCCATCTAGTTACCAATTTCACATCTTTATATTTTCTCACATTTTCTATAGTTTTTCCAAAAGGAGCGTTATTCATTAGTTTATAAAAATTCTTTTCAAAATCATTCGAACTTTGTTTTCTCAAATTGGTATTGAGATCTATATATTTCTTTAACCATTGAGATTGTCTAAATTTCAAGCAACGATGAACTTTCTGCAGTTTCAATCCCAATTTGAGAACTTGCTGTAAATTTCTATAATGAATCACATATTTTTCTTTATTATATAAAGTAGTTAACAATTTTGGAATTTCCGAAATAGCTACAGGTGGAACTAAATGTTGAGGGCAAAGAGGTAAATCTTTATGATAATTGAACAAACTTTTAGGATAATGAAGATCTACTTCCAAAATATATCCAATTTCACTAGTATCACTTATATTGAGAATGTTTTCTGTAGAAATATTATCAACTGCTACCCACGTAAAATCTCCAGTTGGAAGAGGATAACACATTGCTGCACCATAAAGATTGTTAACATCAAAATACATTAAATAAGATGATTCTTCTTCAGAATTATACTCATTCATATATTTATTGTTAGCTTTTCCATATCGGTTTGAGCATTGTGATATTCCTCCTCTGATTCCTTTCTCAATAAACATAATCATATTCACGTCGGTGATTAATTCCAATTTTACCTGTGTTATTTTCAAACAACTGTCAAATGCCAAACCGGGAGTAGTGAAATAATGCAAACTATCTAAACCATATGTACTATAACAAGTCTTTCTAAAATTCTCAAAAATATCTGTCAATAACAAAACATCCGTTTTCAAGTATAATTCTGAATATTCTCTTAAATTTTGAATTTTGAAATTCTTCCAAACATTCTCGGCATGCTGATAATCGCTTAATGAAATTTCCGACTGACTTAATTTACTATAAAATTTATCACGAGAAGGTAAAATCTCATCTTGTAATTTTTCCCATGAATCTAAGTATTCATATGGAAAAACACCCTTCCTCGTGACCAATTTGAATTTTTCAATTTCATTAAAATATTTCTTTGTTACAATTTTTTGTTCATCATTCAAATAAGATGACAACTTTTCCAAACTGCTCGGCATGAATCGAAAAGAATCAAGAAACCTAAAACATATATTGGATCCTTCAACATACTTTGTAAAGGAAATATATTTCTCCTTATTAACAGGTAGGAGAGACAAATTTCCTTTCATTTCCGTACTGAGAGGTTTAATGATAAAATGACTGTCATATCCACTGAGGTTATGGAAAATTACAGGAATTGTGTTTACATTTTTGAATTGTAAATTACAATTTGAATGTGCAGGACCTCGATATTTCCCAGTGAAATGACAGTGATCTCTAACCTTTTCTGCACTAGATAAAATTGGTTTTTCACAAATGTGACAAATTACTGAAGTGTCATACGTATATCTATCGTGTGAAGACATTGTTATAGGTACAACATTTGAAAATATTTCCTTCAGTTCAAAAGCAATATCTTTCAGTTGTTTCACAAACCAGATTTGACAATCTTGACCAGTATAAGAAGAAAATTTAGACAATGAGTCATCATAGGAACATTTTAAATAATAAGCGATACTGAATGGTTCATGTTTTTGGTATTTTCTGGTATTGGAAATAGTATTATCAGTATGATTCATCAAAATACTTTCCAAATCTGCATATATTACAAAAGGAACCTCAATTTTATGAGAAAAATTTTTGAAAGATAATATTTTATCGTTCTCTTTTGGAAGAATAATTTTAGTGTTGTTTACATCTTTACATTCATCAGAATGTTTGTTCAGATTCTCTTGACTTATAAAATGATTTAAACATCTTCCACAAAAGTATTTTTTATTCTTTACATTTCCCACCTGTTTATGTAACAATCGAGATAAATCTTTTATATAGGTAAAATGGTAAATTGTATTTTCCTCATTCATTTCATTACAAATCATAAGTAAATTGATAGTTGAAGAGAATTCAGTTTTACTAAGAGTCAAAGGTAAAACTTCCTTCTCATTTTGTATAATAAAAATATTTATTGACAAATTATTCAACGATTCAAATTTTGAAATATCTCTCAAAGAAATTGGAAAATTGATACCCTCATATTTTAAAACTGTACTAAAATGAGGGTAAGAAGAAACTCTATTCATATTTTTGTTTGCTGGAGCTGGAAAAAGTGCTGCTACAACTGACCATAGGAAACAATAAATATCATTATTTTCAATATTAATAACACTTTTAGTAATTTTCACAAATTTTGGCAATTTCAAGTAAGTACCGAACCCAACAGTTATTGGATTATAACAATTTATGTTAACTTTCAAGTACCAAATCTCCAATAGGGCATAACCACTGTCCCTTTCTTGAAATTCTTCAAGTTTTGTTAAAAGTTTATCACTCACAAACTCTTTATACCAATCTTTCAATTTTGTACTTGATTCGATAACATTATTTTTAGTGGTGAAATGTTTAATCGATGTTTCACCAGATTGCGGCTTGATAAATAATCCAACAAAAGTTGTATTCACTTTCAAAAGAGAATTTTGAACTTCCTTCTTAATCCTATTTGCAAATATACGAAATGCTTGTTTGAAAAAAACATGAGGTTCCTTTATTTTCAAATTTATTATAGCCCCCGTTTTTATACGATTTTTGAAACAAGATTCAATATCTTCCCAAATCAATTTCCGATTAGCATTAATTTTGTTTAATTTCAATTTAAATTGTTGTAAGTAATATTTCAAAATAGTCAAATTAGATTCAACAACTGCAGAATTATTTATACAATCTAATCTATTCCTTAGAGCTCTTTTCAATTTGAAAATATTCCTTTTTAAAAAACCAATTTGATTTAAATATTCATCTTTTGTCTTAATTAATCTACTCACCATTTCAATTGAAACAACCATGTCGATCGAAACACCATCAAGTGTATGGGAATTCGTTCCATTGTTTGTTCTGGCCATAATAAGAACTTACTTCAACTTGAACTTGATGCTTCTACCGAACTCGAACTGTGATCGTTGTTCACATGCCACAGCTATTTAAACATATCCAGATTGACGTCAATCTAAATTTTTATGTAAAATGTGCTGATATGCAAAACTATTCCGCAAACAACATATGTGATTGCATCATAAATAAAAATGTACACGTGCATACATGCAATTGATACATGTTGTTGTTATGCAAGATAGAGATAAATGCATCCTATTCGATAAATATGTGCAACGTGTTGTTGTTATTGCATCATCCTTTACGTCTTACGTGAATTATAAATAGCTGCATTGGAAAAGTACACGGATCTAATGTGTGTAGTACCGGTTCGCTGATTCAGAATTGTTAATAGAAAAATGTATGCATTGACGTAGTTTGTTTTGATCCACATATTGTATAAAATGAGAGGGAACTTCAATATTCTACATCAGTTCACAATGGCAAACGTTCCATGCTCGATAGTTGTGTTCAGTGAAGATCAAGTGAATTTCCCCATATCATGGGTGAATGTAGTTTTGAAACATTCGTTCCAGTAAGTACTTTTTCATTTATTGATTTTTTTTTAATTTCTTATAACAAATGTTATATATTTCACCAAGTCTTAATCAATATATATTCTGATTAAATGTGCACACACACACACACATGCTATGAATTTGTTAATTTCAATAGGTTATTTTGTTTAGTACTTGAAACTATAGGAAAATAATGCCTTCACGTAAAAAAAATGTTTGATATGATTATTTACTTCACAATTTATAATTGTTATAAATTCATAACAACTGTATACACAGACTATTGTTTGTTGGTTTCTTGAGTCTTAATACATGTTTTTGTTTCTTCAGATATGGTGTGAAATCTATGGATGTAAAAAGCGACAGAGTCCATCTGAATTTAACGTACTGCCCGAGGGCGGCTACGTTGAAAAGAAAATTGGGGAACCTACCTCTGCGATATATTCGCACCAAATTAGATAACGAAGCAGAATTTAAAATAATGCAAAAAATTGTTCAACGATATGGTGTGAATATGATCGGTGAAGAGGATGAAGCAGCAGAGGCATCAACATCATCATCATCCTCGGGAACACCATCAAAGAAGCTATTTAATGGAAAGAGGATGATTCTACCTCCTCTCACTATCGAAAATAATGAAGAAGAAGAGGAGGAAGAAGTGTAATTATTATCATTTTCTTTTTCTGTTTTAAAATTAAAAATTAATAGTATTATTATTAGATTAAATAAAACTCATAAATTACATAATATAATTTTATTATTCCTTTCTATAAACATTCAACATTAAAAGTTAAATTTCACAAGCCACTCATATAAATAAAATACATTTATTTTTGCACACTTGATATTATTCAAATAACTATTAGATTGATAGTGACAATTACAATCAACTTTAGGATTATCAAAATTATTTTTTGTTAATTCTTCCAAGCTAGGACATTTCAAATCGTTCAAGTCTATAATGTTTGATAGAAATCTATTTAATATAGTCTTTTTCTCGGATCCTTTAACAAACACTATCACATCTTTGTTTTTCACAATTTCAACTAGCTTACTACTAAAGTCTTCTAAATAAATGTAGTCGGGTGAGGAGGAGGAGGAGGAGCAGGTGCTGTTGTTGTTGTTGTTGTTGTTGTTGCTGTTGTTAGAATTCCAGTCTAAGCCGTGAAGTCTTTCTTTACACCAACCAATCTGACTTAAAAATTGTCTTGAAAGACACTTTTCCGTGAGTATTGGACGAATTATGAAATGTTTCAATTCGTATGTAAGGATATTCAAAATTGCGATTTCTTTTATTATAAAGTTGCTGTCTTTATATTGAAATCCCTGAATGTCAATCACAAACATTTTTTATAATATTTTCACTACACTGGTTAAAGGATTGTACTTCACTAAACGATCGTGTATTATTAGACAATAAGCTGATGTTTTATCAGGAATATCTGTATTTGTCTCTAGCTCTAATCTAATGTCCACAGCACCACCTTTCAACGAATCGTTCTGACGACTGCAATCTATCACTGCTAACGGTGTTATTTGTTTAAAATATTCTGGTGATATGCAAGGTTCACTTTGATGTTTATGATAATATGACTGTTGAAACTGCGCAAACATTTGAAATAACAAAGTCCAATGATTAGTATCAAAGTTCAAATTTAGGTTATCATATGGATACACTTCTGAATTTAAGTATAATTTGATATTACTCAAATTACAGTGATCAAAGTAGCTGGCATTTCTTGTTTTATCATTTTTTCTATTTGTTTGAAATCCGAATATAACAAAACGTGGTTTTTCCAGTTGAGATGTAGTCTTAATTGCCCATGTATGATTTTTTGTTTTTTGTAAAAGAGGATATTCTTGCAGTTCCCACGATCTAAAAGCAATATCGAGGTCTCTGTTGTTATCGATATATTTCAATAATTGTAATTTTTGAGCGTCTGCAACTGATACATGTGGCATTTTCCATAAAATTTTCTGCAACTTAACTTTAGGTTTATCTGTTGCAACTATCGTATGTATTGAGTTCAAGTCAGAGTTACTCCGTATCAATACCAATTCTTGACGTATATTCACAATAATTCTATTGAAATCCTCTGCAAATCCCATAATACTTTTCAATGGTATACACACACTGAAATTACCCTTGTCATCAGCAATTTTGAGGGGTTGATCTCCAATCTCCCAACATGCATTTTTCAATCGTTTATTATCATTGTCTGTGTATGAAACATACCCCTTCATCAAAGATGTAATTCCAGGATTTTTAACTCTGTCTATAATAGTACCACCAAGTTCAAATCGTATTTCTTCAAATAGAAAAAGTATTCCATTGTTGACGAAAGTCACGGTTGGTAAAGGCTTACCAGCTTCATCTGTTAGTGTTCCTTCAAGATATAAGTAACTCTGTGAAGGTAGCGTGTATATGTCTTGTGTTTGAATTGGTATTCTTATTTCATCGTTATTATTCAATGTTGTAGCTGCATACGGTTGATGAGTATGGTACTCTGAATTTATTATTGAATTATCAGAATAGACTGATTCGTTAATTTTCAAAATATTACTATTCATATTTTTTTTTCACTATATTTACACGAACAACGTAAATATATTATAAATTTTTCTATGCCAATTCTAATATTCAATTTCAGATTACACCAAAATTTTTGGATTTTATCACCGATGTTGACTGTGTAGAATAAAACCTAAGTCACGTAAAATTTTTCTACTCTCGGGTGTTAACGCTTTAAGTTTTCTTTTAGAACTGAATTTGTTGCATTCCGTTTTGGGTTTTATATCTCTCCAAATATCAGTTGCAAAATTTGAATCGATGTTATATCTAAAAACCATTTCTTTCTCTCTCTCACTTAATTTCTTTTAGATGCAGTCTGACCGTTATCACTTCACCTTTAAAATTGACCAAATTTCCATCTTGATCGACAATTTTAAGCACAATCTCATTAATATCACGTGTGTTGATTGGTAAATAGATAACATTCGAAGGATTTTGTACAATCTTATAACCAGGCGACACGTTAGGATAGAACATATATAACATGTGGACAGGTTTACCATTATTATATGAATTTGTAACTAAATTACATTCTACACCAATCGCATTCACTTTAAAAATATTGATGGGATAATCCGATATATGTCTGATGTTTCTCTTCAATTTTCTCTTCTTAAATCCTAATAATTTACCAATACTATTAGGCAAGGTAAAATCTATGTCCTTGTTGCACTTTAGTTCACATTTCAAAGTGTTCACGTTAGCTTTAAGATCTACAAAAGTTTTTTCTTTAACTTCTTTTTCCACATTAATCAAATGATGATTGATATATATTCTAATGTTTTCAATTTCATAAGAACCTTCTGGTATTTCTAGGAAAACTTTCTCATTCAAATGGAATTTATTGTTACTTTTATCAACATTTGGTATTGAATTATAAGTCACAAAGTCAATTAATCCTAAAACATAATTAGAATTATCATTTAACCGAACAGAAGGATATATGTTTGAAGAAATAACCGATTTTCGGTCTGATAATGTAAATGTGTAGGACATGTTCATCTACAAGATGATGGAACTTGAATAAAACTAATTATATAAATAGTTGCTATTTATTATTCAAAAACTGTAAACACAAATGACCACAGTTATAGCTATTATACATTTGATAACGATCGTGATTGTATAAAATATTACAACGACCTCTTGAATTGAAATATTTGATAGCTTCCAATGGAGGTTTTAAATTTCCATAACTATCGAAATAATAGACGTTATTCACACATTTTTTGTAACAACACCAATGTGTACCTGGTCCATTGATACCATCCATATTTATTACACCAGCTTCATTAATGTGTATTGTTTTTGGAAATCTATCTCGCATAAAAACTCCTCTAAAATTGGAAATTTTCAATTGTTTTACATAGTTTAGTATATCGATATTTGTCAAAGGTCGTCTAGGTAATGTTATCGATAGTTTTTTGAGGGGTGCTGCTGTTGTGGTGCTAAAAAAAGTCCCAATCCAGTCTTGTAAGGTTTCATGTACACACCTCTACCCAATGCAATAGATTCCATTGTTTTGTTGTGTCGTTGCGATTCTTCCAATTGTTGTTTTGCACTTTTAGCGTTTGACACGGCTTTTGCAATAGTAGCGGCTCCACCACTCAAAGCACCCAGAGCACTCAAACCAGCGAATAACGGTATCAAAGGTAAAAATCCTCCTGTTTTCGGAATCTTAATTATTCTCGATTTAGGTAATGCTATTTTCTGATTAGGCTTATTGGAAGCTTTCAACGCTAATGCAATTGCACTTTTCAAATCTCTTGGTTTATGATGAAGCATATATTTTTTTATACGATTCGTTAGAGTAATAAACGAAATCTTTCTTTTACTTTGTTTTTTATTGCTTTTTCTTCTAGGAGCCATTTTTCTAAATGTTGTTGTTGTTGTTGTTGTTGTTCTGGCAAAAATTATTTTACGTATGAAGTGAAAATGAAAAATCAATTATATTTAAAACAATTTTACTTTTTTATTTGATTCAAATTCGTTGTCATTATCTTGTAGTTTACGTTTCCTATTAGCTATCATGTCATCATAATCCATTATGTCACTTTCTTCCAATTTAGGTTGTTTTGAATTGAAATTATCATCAATGTTGTTGTTGTTGTTATTGTTGTTGCTGAGGCGTTTCCTTTTTAGTAACGGAATTTTCCTTATCACTTTTGTATTGGAATCTGGTTTAATAAATTTGAACGGTACATCATTATCATCATTATAATCTTCATCATCATCATCATTATTATCATCAGAGTTCACCTTTCGTTTTTTCAACTTAGGAGTCCATTTTTTTGGTATAATATCATTCACAAGAGATTTACGAATCAATTTTTTTGGAATAATATTGTTTGCTTTTATTTTCTTTGTTAAAATTGGTTTGGAATTTTTCAATATTTTCAAACACAACTCAAGATTTTTCAAATTGTTTTCCAACGCATTTTTAGACTTTCTTATCAAACCACTACATCTACTCAATATTTTAGAACAATTTTTGGTGGGTTCATCATCATCATCATAACCCATTCCAAGTTTAACTTTTGTTTTCATTATACCCGCTACACCTAATGAGTTTAACTTTTCACCGAGAGATGCACTACCAGAATGAAAATTTTTCATCGCTCTTTTAGCTAATGTAGTGTCTGCTTCGTGACGCTGACTTAAATTTTTTCCTTGTGAATATGCAATATCATGTTCCATACATGCTCTATCTAAATTGTTAATAGGTTTATCACCACGATCTAACCTTTTTTGAAGTTTTGTTCCAGGACCACAAAAATTATAACCAGGTAAATGTAATTCAAATGGTAAACTGTTGATCATATTATTAACGAATCCATTTCCAACGTAATACTTCATTTTCAGTTGTCTACTGTCAAAAATGTTTAGATAAACTATTTAAATATCCCAGTACCTGAGGTTTATATATTAGTTTCATGTTGAACGTCATCATGAAAATTACTAAACAAAAAATCACACTACCTGTTAATAATCATGATATAGAAACAAAGAAGAATCATAAACATGGTATATTATTACCTTCAACGATAAGGGCTATCATTGTAGGTCCTTCAAACTGTGGTAAGACAAATGTAATGATCAGTCTGATTGAACATGAGAATGGATTAAAATTTGAAAACGTATATTTATATTCAAAGTCTCTATATCAACCGAAATATAAATATTTAGAGAAACTATTGAAACCAATAAAAGGTATTGGATATTATGGTTTTAGTAATAGTGAAAATATATTGGAACCTTCAGCGGCTAAGAAAAATTCAATATTTTTATTTGACGATGTGTCCTGTGCCAACCAGAAGGTGATAAGAGAATATTTTAGTATGGGAAGACATAATCACATCGATTGTTTTTACTTATGTCAAACTTATGCAAAAATACCTAAACATTTAATAAGAGATAATGCCAATTTATTTGTTCTCTTTAAACAAGACGATCTTAATTTGAAACACATATATAATGATCATGTGGGGACTGATATGACTTTTGGAGAATTCAAAAATATATGTTCATACTGTTGGAAGGAACCATACGAATTTTTATGTATTGTTAAAGATGATGCTATTGATAAGGGAAGATATAGAAAGTGTTTTGATAATTTCATACATCTATAAACTATTTTTGTAAAAGAAAAAACTGATGAGAAACTATCTAATAGATGTTTGAAGCTGTTCAATACCTGTTTGAAGCTGTTTAATAGCTGTTTTAAGCTGTTCAAAAGCTGTTCTTAAGCTGTTCAATAACTGTTGGAAACTGTTTAATTTTTCGTTAATTTGATATATATCAATCTACTTTATTCAAACATACTTAGTTGGAAATATTATATCGTAGAGTGAAGAACATCATCGTTAATATGAATATTACGCAACGACATTTAAAACAAAAACTAATAAAGAAGCGTAAAGAGATAAAAAATAAATTGGATGTATTGAAACATGGTGAAATTCTCAGGGAAAAAATTTTTTCACCGATAACTAAACATTTGAAAAATATAGAAAATAAATTAGATAAGAAAACTGGTGATATTTATACAGATTTTAGTGGTGGTGAAGAAAGTGAATATTTTTCACCAAAAAATGAACAGTCTGATGATTATCTTAATGTTCCTATTAAAAATATTGATTCAGATGTAAATAATTTACATACTCCTAGTACATCAAAGCGAATATTTTCTTCAACACCAAAACTTGATTCTAAACGACTACCAACAGACAGTTTCAAACAATCAATAATTAAAGAATTAGAAGAATATGATGATGATGATTACAATGATAAAGTAAATATTAATAGAACTAGAAATGATGATATAGCCGAAAAATCATTTATTGACTATTTAGAACAATACGAACCATTACCACGAGAATATATAAGGGAAATGATAACGGGTGACTTGAGGGATTTTGATCAAAAGTATGGAATCCGTCACAATCCTATGACAGAGAAATTTTCAATTGGGAATTCAAGTTTAAAAATAAATGGTACAGACATAGTAGTAAAAGGCAAAACATATACTGGTACTAGAGGATTATACGAATTACTTTTTAAAAAACAACCAAAATATTATACATTAAATGATAAAAAGGCGTATAATGAAATTCTAACAAAAACAGCTGCAAAACATAGGTATTATCAAACGAATAAACAAATTGATGGATGTAGATCACAGAAATATAGGAAAATAATTGCACCAATGTCAGGACGTGGTTTATTGATGGAAGTAAACAATAAATCTATAGATTACGTATTTTGGGATGACCCAAATGAACTTATAAAACGTTTACAATTATTAATCGCTTCACAAAACGCCGGCCACACTGGTCATACAAACGAAATCAATTCCATCGTGGAAGAATTACGAGAAGCAGAAATCATTGAATAAAACAATCATGTCTAAATTTATCACAGAAGCAAAAAGACAAGTTGTCGAAGAAATACATAAACCTGCTAGAATTAATATGAAAAGACGTAGAGTTATTTTGAAATCGTTAAATGACTTATATCAGGCAGATCTTGTTGAAATGATTCCATACTCTAAAGAAAATAAGGATTACAAATATATATTAGTTGTAATTAATTGTTTTTCCAAATATGTTTGGGCATTTCCCATTAAAAACAAGTCTGGTGCTGAGGTATCAAATAACATGGAGAAAGTTTTGAAAATAAAACCACCAAATAATCTACAAACGGATATGGGTAAAGAATTTTTCAACAAGGAATTCAAACAATTGATGAAAAAATATAAAGTAAATCATTATAATGTATTTAGCGAGAAAAAAGCATCTATAGTTGAAAGAGTTAATAGAACATTGAAGAATATTATGTGGAAAGAATTTAGTTTACAAGGTAACTACAAATGGTTGGATTTACTACAAAAAGTTGTCATGAAATATAATAATACCAAACACCGTACCATAAAGATGAAACCAATTGATGTTACTAAAAAACATGAAAAACAACTTTTAAACACAGTTTATAGTCATATTAAATTAGCTCCAACAAATTTGAAATTTACATTAGGAGATCATGTGCGTATTTCAAAATTTCGAGGAGTATTTGATAAAAAATACACCCCTAACTGGTCAACGGAAATATTTTCAATAAGAAAAATTCAACTCACAAATCCAGTTACATATTTATTAAAAGACTCAAGAAATGAAAATATTCTTGGAGGATTCTATGAACAACAACTACACAAAGTTAAATATCCAGATGTATATTTGGTGGAGAAAATTTTGAAAAGGAAAAATAAAAAGGTATACGTCAAATGGTTAGGATTCGATAATACTCATAACAGCTGGATAAACTCTGACAATGTAGTTTAATGTGAAATAAATTATTATTATTATTATTTGAATGTTTTTATTATAAACTTCCATGCAATATCCTAATTATAACATCTCATATCATATTTGCTTGATCTTTGTGACCTCGTCAGAGATAATCATAACAACAACATATTTGTTTCACCTTTGTGAACCCTCATTGACGTCAACAGCAGAGATAAGAAACCTGCAAGTCTTGACAAGAAAATTAAAATTCATAATATTTGTTTCACCTTTTGTGACCTCTACTAACATCAACACAGATAAGAAAATAGCAAGTCTTGACAAGAAAATTAAAATTAATAATATCATAATATTTGTTTCACCTTTTGTGACCTCTACTAACATCAACACACAGATAAGGAAATAACAAGTCTCAACAAAATAAAAAATTACTATTTGCAAACTAGTTGCGAGAAATATAAAAAAATCACCTTGAAATTATTATGGGCGAGGCTAGGCTCACCTTTACCTACTATCAAGGTGACATTAATTAGACCCACGTGAGGCGGGCACACCCTCTCTGGTCATTGACGACCACTTCTTCTTCGAGAAAAAGCCTCTGGTCATTGACGACAACTTCTTCAGCAAAGGAGCCTCTGGTCATTGACGACAAAACACAAGAAGTTGGGGTTGGTGGACACAGGCGGATGGACATGCCATCGAAGTGTCACAGTATCCCGCTTGATATACTACTGAATTGAATAAGTTTTGTAATTATTTGGAACTACATCTTCCCACATCACGATTGATTTATGTGTAATTCGGTCAAACTCCGGACCGAACAAACTCAATTAATTCGAATCAAGTTTCATCCCTCACGTCGACATATCGTTCAGAAAAGCACGAACTCGTGACTCGACATCGAACTTGAGCTTCCGTATGATATTAGTTTTCTCCACGTGTTCGATATCACGCTTTCAATAAATTGAGGCTAACCGAGTCACATAATAAATCGCTGACATTAACAAATTTAATATACCATGTGTGAGAATGATTACTGCTTGTTACATCCTATGGTCTTACTTTTTATGCTTCATGTCATAAGTTAGTTAGTTTTTGCTTATATGATACGGCATCATGTTTTGGGGTCAGGCAGATTCCGCATTTTCCGACTCCAAAGAAGAGCGATAAGTACTATTGCAAACTTTGCATATAAGGTGGAGGGCAGACATGTTCTTCTCATATTCTAAACATACTCTTCTTTTGTTTGTACAACGAGACATATCTTAACGCGACAGTTCCTAACCCCACAAATGGTAACGGATAATTCGTAACGCCGTCAATTCGTAACGGCGACACTTCGTAACATCGACAGTTCGTAACTACAACTATTCGTAACGGTATAATTCGTAACGATGAGATTGAATTATTTTGTTTTTTTTTTTTAACGTGGAAACCAATTTTTATTACAGTTGCAATTGAAGTTACGTTTATCATTAACGGACCAACATCAAGATAAACATTTTCAACTCATTTCATATTTGTGTCTTAAAATAAATATAATCTACCTGTAACAGGAAATATAATTAAAGTTTCTGACTTTTAATGTTGTTTAATTTTCCATATACCTAGATCAAGTAATAAATAAATAATTAGTGAAATCTTTGAGTCGATTACCATATTTAACCCGATTACCACCTTTAGAAATTCCCAACTTTCTAAGTGAACATTTTGCTTACCAATTATTATTATAAGCCTTGTGGTTGGTTATAGATAATAAGAGGAATGTCTTCAAACATATAAATTGAGAAACATTAGTTATCTTCTAACAAGAGTTTTCTAGATAATAATTGTAAGAAATTCAATCTGGCAAATGAACTTACGTATGGTCTTGGTTGGCGTGGAAAACGTACTCTTACATACCAAAATTTCAAGTTTGCTCAAAATCGGGTAACCGAATCTGGAATTGTGCATTGGAAGTGTCGGAAAAGTTATAATTACAAGGGCAAAGCAATTGTGCATACAAAAGCTGACGATATCATCAAATGCAACGAAGAACATTCACATATTGTACATCCTTCCGCAGCAGATGCAAGGAAGATGTTAAATGAGATGAAAGCAAATATGAAAAATCCTGGAGCATCACCTAAAATTGTGTATAGTACAAAACTTCTTGCAGCAAATGAGAGCGTTAAATTACTACTTCCAAAAAAGACAATTTCAAGAACACTTCAGTGTGCCAATTAGAGAGAAACATGAATTTTGTACTTCCTGAAAGATACAACAATTTGCTATTACATGACAGTGGATCTGATGATCCTAATAGAATATTAATATTTGGACATGAACAGTTATTATACTTGTTACTGACACATCAAAATTGGTTAGCCGATAAAAATATTTTTCTAACTTTATACTATCCACGTTCAGCTTGATGGTATAGCATTTTCTTGTTTTTTTGCGTTATTGCCAAATAAGACTGAAGAAACTTATCGAAGATTGTTATATATGTCAAAAACCCGACTACCAAGTTTAAATCCCGATTCTTGCCTACTTGATTTTGAAAAGGCAGTGATCCGAAAGCTAGGCGAAATTGGTTTAAAACGTGAATTTAAGTCTAACGTGGGAAATTTTGCAGTATGCGTTAAGATGCTAACTTTAATATTTACTCCCTATAGAAGGAACAACTGATGCATATTCACAAGTTGCAGTTTTTTTCCTGAATTTAATGACAGAACTGAAGAGTTTTTGCCGTACTTTGAGAATACGTACATTAGAGGTCTTAAATTGAGAAATGGCCGTAGGCGAAATTCAGCCTTTTCTCCAAACATAAGGAATCATCCTCAAAATGCAGCAGATGGTTTGGTCAGGTCTACCAACAGCGTAGAAGGCTTTCACTATTCACTTTAATCTTTTTTTTCAATGTGCCCATCCCACAATGTGGAAATTTCTAGATGGACTTTTGCAGAAGTTACGTTACAACACACATATAATTTGCTATATGAAAGTGGTCAAAGAATGCCGCAACGTTTGAAATATAAACAAATAAAATAGCCCATAGTTAGAGTCGTTCAAGATTATGATGTTGAACGGCGATTGACATTTCTAAGAAATATAGCGCACATGTTTTAATTTTTACATTAAATAGATATACATTCTTTTAAAACTGTATGCCTGGTTATACTTTTCCGATGATAGAAATATAAATTGTAATAATTATTATAATAAATACATTATTACTGAAGTGGTTCTAATTTTTTTCATTATTATTCAGAATTAGTTTTACTACTTTGAAGTTATAATTCAGGATCTAAAATTAAAAAAAAACGTAAATATTATTTAGTTGTCATATTAACAAAAACATATGCAAAAAGTGACACTATATTTAGTGTAGGAAAATATACAAACTATGCAAAATGCATTTTTGTCTAAATCCAGTAATGCTCAACTTGCTAAACAAAACTAAATGTTGGCGTTACGAATTATACCGTTACGGAGAGTTGTGATTACGAATTGTCGGTGTTACGAAGTGTCGCCTCTACGAATTATGGCCGTTACGGATTATCGGCGTTAAGAATTGTCCGTTATCATTTGTGCGGTTACGAACTGTCGCGTTACGATATGTCATGGATTCATTTTTGAGTGCCTTCTAGATATTCATTGCTAAGAAACTGCAAAAAGAGAACCCTTCAGGAATGTGAGGTATAGGCATAGTATATCTCAAAATGGTCCTATATACTAATCTTTCAAGCTTTATAACAAACGATCCTACAATATGCAGTTACTCCATCAAAATGAATTTTAAACTTCTTCAAAAAAGTTTTTGATAACACTATACGCATTCTGCAGCACTGAAGATTTCCTCAGCTCCGACATGGATGAACTGTTGAGAATTATATTTAAGATATACTGTAATCTGCATTATTTCAATTATTCTTATTTTTGGATTCACTTGTGCATTTTTCTTTTCATTCCACAACTTTCAAACTCGGAAACAATCTGATTTAAACATTGTCAAATTCAGTTATTTTGAATCACCACTTCACCTTGTCTATTTAATTCAACCCACGATGGAATACACAGGTCTAGAAACTCACTTCGTGATCCAAGCGCTAGCTGGTGGCTGAGCGAGGGACTACGAGTTAGGCGACCCGTAAGAGACTCAACTCAACCATAGAGTTTCCAGACCTGTGTATACGACCGTGATTCAACCTCAAATAATTTGTATTATTTGACATTGTAATATTTCTAACAAAGCTGTCAAATTATCTCGCATAGAATTATATCAACTTGGTACTTAGTAATAGAAGTAAATATTCGAAGGTGTTGAATGGAAGTCAACAATCGAAGATAATTCGTAAGAATGATCGCTACCTTCGTCACCATCTACTGCACCAACTCAGTTGGTGGCATTTGGCTAGTTCATCATTAGAAAGCAGTTAACTCGGAACATAGTTGGTTTATCTTCTATTTCACTTGAATATCTGGTGAATTGGGCGGAACTGTTTGAGAATCGATAATAGGCGTAAAATGTAATTCTTAATTTATTCCCTGTTTCGGAAATTAATTTAATTGGAAAATGGTATCAATTTTCTATCGAATAAATTTGATATCACTTATAGCTAAATGCTAACTAAAAAGAAATTATTAAAATACCATGATAAATTCAACTGGACTGTCAAATAGATACAAAATTTCGGAAACAATGTATAGTGGAATTTTTTTTTGTTGGGAAACTAACAATTTTCGATACCAAAATGTATCAACAGCTACGTGTTACTAGCGCCATTACTATAATAATATTCAGTTAAAATATAATTCTGTATAAATTGGATTTTTCAGCAACTTTAACATAGTATCTATTGCATTGACCGGGGTTCTACATAAATTTGAGATGTCTTCAGGTAAATCTTCTGGACAGTCATTTACGTATTTGTGGTATTAGAGAAGAAAAACTGTAATTAGCTGATTTTAATAATGGCATATTGTTGGATTTTCTCTTTTAAGCAGATATTGATGTGATATTGATGTGTGGCCTATGCGCAATCTAGATTAGATCATTTCCATCTTGTGGAATTGGGAGTTTCGTGTTTGCGGCTTTTTTGATTCTTCCCAATTTTGAATTTTTTTGTTTCCATTACCCATTCCAGGTTTGCGTACACGTTTTTGATAAATTTTAGCTAATCTTCATTCATCATGAGTATTTCTCCTTCTAATCATCATCACACGGTGTCTTTTCGTTCGGTAATTCATTCATGTAGGCATGGGAGGAGACAAAGAGGAAAACATGTTCAATGCATTTATCAAGAATTTTGGATATGTTTTCAAGAATTAAAACAGTAATGCTGTTATTCGTCGCCACGTATGCATTGCATAGACTCGGAGAGTCTGAGCAGATGACCGACGACTTGGATTCAGTGGCACTTTCACGCACATTATGTGATTGAGTGCATCAAGAATGGCAACTAATTCGTCAGTCAAGTTACTACAATAGACGATAGGTAAAGCTCGCTTTCTCGATCGCAACGGCTAATCCGACCATTATTCGATTCAGAGGCATCAGTATAATATACAGGGTGTAACAATCCATAAACACACATCCTTTGGATGAAAAGGATGACCTTCATTTTTCATTTAAACTTTTCTCATGTTAAAGACATAGGCTGCCAAACTTAAGCCATAAAAATATTTTCTTATTAATAACTCCGAAGTTTTTCGAAACAATGAACTGAAACCTAGTAAGAATGTTATTCTTATGCAAACACGCAGCTTACGTTATTCATGAAAGAAATTAGGAGAATGGGGGACAACACCCTATGGCCCCAACTTTTTTCTGCTAACGCCTGTGGTTCAATAACATTAATTCTTTAGTCGAACAGTTATTTTCTACATTTTTTGGCTCTTGTTAAATTTTGATTCAGGGTTTCATCTTCGAGATATTATTTGTTTGGTAATGTGTTTCTCATTTATTTAAATGAACTTAAACGCTAAAGCAGCATCAAAAAAAGTAAAATAAAAAATTAATACCACATTAAACACATTAATGAACTATGAATGAGTTCACACTGTGGATACACTATAACACCATGAATGAAAAATAATCACCCTCATCCATATTAGAAATACTGTTGAAGTACTGAGGACCTTTCAGCTGTCAAGTTTCCATTGTCAGAGTAAACTCTGATAATGGACCTCAGTACTTCAACAGTTTTTTTAGTGGTTAAAGGTGACTATTTCTTATTTATAGTATCAAACACAATAATAAAATGTTCAATCAAATATTTTACATGTCTATCAATTCCATGGATACACATTCCATATATTTTGGAAAATATATGGTTTCCTCAATGGCCTCCTACCGTTTGTAATCCGATCCTACAAATATCGCTCATCTTATATTGGAACAATGTAAACACAATCATTATTGGACCATTAAAACCAAATTTAACGAATTGGGGTCGGGGGAACGAGGTCGTCAGTGAACAGGCATATTCAACTCCCGCCCAATCTAGCAGCTAGGCATAATTTGGTTAAAATGGTTCCGAACATTATGACCATAACATGGAGGAGCGCGATCCAGTTGAAACCACTAATTCAACAATAGTGGCTGAGTAACATTAAGATTAATAGCCTTGACAGTTGGTCTTGAATCAATGTTATTCAAAATAAGTGCTTCCACTTCTTTATTTTGACAGGGAATAATAAGAACTTTAAAGGTTTCCAAAATACGGATTTATTGAGCAATGTTGATATTCAACAACTCAAACTTTACTCAAACTGGAAGTCTATTCGAGTATTAAATACGTAAAAAGCAAAACAACATTCTATTAGAGACGCCAAGCTCGATGTAAGCAAAATATCCCAACACACAACCAAATAACTAGTAAATTGAATCTTAAATCAAAATATTATAAGAGCCAAAAAATGTGTAAAAAGTACTGCTGGAACAGATAAAGAACTTTTCAAACTGAAGTATGACAGCATGACATGTTTGAATGAAAAATGGCATAAGGGAATTTCTTTATTTTCATCCAAAGAGTTTGGATTGGTCTACTAAATTGTAACACACAATGAAAATTCTTGTTCCTATTTTTCAAGGAGAATTTGCTACTGCTCTTTTCTATGGAACCTGTTCAATTCGAAATGAAGCTAAATTCTCTGGACCAAGATTTCTTAGTGAAATTGCAGCATGGTCCTAAAGTGAAAGATTTTCGTTATATTACATTTCTTGGTGGTAGGTAAGAGAAACTTTTCTAGCATTATTCGATATAAGCCCACATGCATGCTGACGCATCAGATGCTCCTCTGGATTTTCTTCGTCGACATTTAGAATGAATTGCCTAAATCGAGTATATTGCACAGTGAAATTTAGTAAGGTCTCTCACCTGGCATGACGAGAGCCGCCGACCACTAGCCAATCAATGATATAAGGATAATGTTATACAACGATGGATATCGTGCTTTTATCGTAGCAATCAAGAATTGTGACTCCAGTGAATGATAACGACTATCAAGAATTATGAAGTTCATCTGAGGGTTTCATTCAACTCAAATCGGATGTTTTGAAAAAATTGAAATCTTGAATACTCCAACTTTATAACCAAGATTTATGACTGATTCCTCCAATGATGAAGGAACAAACATGTCGTGATTATCATTGCCTCTGAGTTTTGTCTGGGGAAGTACTGATAACTGAATCTCAAATATCGATTTTATAATCATTACTTGAATATCAAATATTGTGAACAAACTCATCTCTAAGTGTCATCTCTCTCGAATTCCAATGAGCAGTTTTTTGACCACCAACAAGTATTGGAATCCACCTCTCTTGGGAAAGTTACAATACGTATTAGATATTGGTTATTGAATTAGTAATATTCTAATATTATTTCGAGAATAAAATTTCCAAATGCAATGATGATATTGTTCACAAACATCTTCCATTATTCAATTATTCAATATTCTATCTCATTGATAAACAGAACACGTTATAATGATACATTCGAGCTTACTATTAAGACCGGAAAGCTCATTCAGATTATACTTCCTCTCTAGAAAGTTTTAAGTACATAATCAACAAGTCATGAATGAAGAGTTATCTATGCAGTGCCTAATACCAAGCCAAAACAATGGAAATATATTACAGCTTCTTCATTGGAAGGCTAAAGCGAACTCGATAATTATATAACACGAGTCAATATGAACTTGATTGTGTTAACATCTCCAGTACCTCAAAGCTAGTAGTATTAATTAGCCATATACATGCTAACTAGTTTATTGAATAATTATGTTGAAACTACATACTAAACTCAATATTCGAAGTGATAAATAAATTATCTGTTCCAACTATAACACTGTGACAATAAAGCTAAGGTTCACTTCGTTAACGATCACTGAATTTATTTAACAAACGTTGTCTGCAATTTTAAACTTAATAAGTTATTTTCAAAACAGACACTGTTTTGTCATCTACTGCATGATTATGGATTCATAACGAGTTATTTTGAGATCCATTGATGTGTAATCTCATGGATTCTGACATGATTCAAGAGGTCAGTCATAGCCGACTGTATACTAACCAAAAACAATGCTCAAGCTGGTCACACTTATTTATTTATCCATCAATTCATATATTCAGTATATATATATATATATATATATATATATTCAACATTAACTCAATTATAGGACAAACAATACAGAGCAACATAATATAAAGAATAACAAGAAATGGCTAAATTTTCAGATCAAATGGTGACAAATAACCTTACCTAACGAAACTAAGAAGACACTGAATACTATTGAAAAATAAGTCACATTGTGAACAAATATCATCGAATTTTGATGTCATGACAAATATCGGACATCTAGATGATAGATTTGTATTAGACCTAACACTGTAAAAAGTTGAAGGACTGCGAGAAGATGATCTAGGCACAACAAAATTTGATTTCCCTAATAAGTAACTGCGGTCAATATTATTATTCAACAAATTATGGCGAAATATTGTGCTCCTTATTTTTCTTCTCAGTTCAAGACAATCAAAAGTAGATAATAATAATTGATGGTTAAAACCTGTTTTAGGAAAGATATTCGATGTTGTAAACCGGAGATGTTTCAAATATTTGCGTTTAAAGCTCTCAATTAGTGTAATCCGGAATTTATACTTAGGGTTCCAGATGAGCGAAGCATAAATATTGAATACTGTTTGTAGTATCTCCAAATTGTTGTAATATTTGGAATGCCTTAGTACAAACCCTGAAGTTCTATTAGCTTTTGCACACATATCACGTTTATTTAAATTAAAAGTGAACTGATGATCGTATAGAAGAATTTTTTGACTTCTTCCATTCTTCTTCGAGAAATGATCACTGTATATAAAAGATAATCGAAGGAAATATGATGAACTTTACGACTGAAGCTAACAACACAACATTTAGTAATTTTTAGACTCAATTTATTGTTGTCACACCATTCAAAAATATTGTTCAGATCATTTTGTAGTGCATAGTGCATTAGTTTCAAACCGATTATGGTTTCAGCTGAATCATTAATAAATAACAGCAACAGTAGAGGACCAAGGTTTGAGTTTCGACGCACACCGGATTTGGCGATGAATGAATTTGATCTTCGACCGTGATACTGCACAAACTGCGATCTATTGATGGGGTATGAGTAAAAAACGCTACTAAGGAGGTACTGAACCCAATGGATTGAGCTCGAAAAATCTGTATATAATACGTCAACCTGTCCTTGGTTCTCGAAAATAGCAGCAATATACGTGTTCAAACAAATGAGATTCTAACAGTAGATCTACTTTGGACAAATCCATGTTGGTATGGTGATATCACATGTGAGAAAGTACTATAAATGCGTTGATACTGACAAATCTCAAAGACCTTAGATAAATTAGACAATATCGCAATTGGACGATAATTGAGTATAATACAAACATCACCAGATCTATTAACGGGAATAATCTTTATTTTTCTCCAAACATTAGCAAATTTATTGAATTTCAAACTGAGATTGAACAAAATCTGTAGTGGGCATCAAGCACAGAAGCGCAATCTTTTATTAAAAAGCTTGGTATTTGATCATGTTCAGAGGTTTATTTATTCTCAAGGTTTTCAATAGCAGTCACAATTTCTGATTGACTTATTGATACAATATTCAAAAAGGATGAGTTAATGTTGGTCAAACCTGAAATATTGCTGAAATCGTTATCGTTATTGGATTCAGAGTATACACTGGCAAAGAATGTCTCAAATGCTTCAACAATTTTTTTTGGAATCATTTAATAGTGTTCCATTGAAACGCATAGAACCAGGAATTCTAGTCATGCCTTTTTTTCATTCATGAAGTTCCAAAGTGATGGCGTTACCGATTTTCTCTAAATAAAGACTATAAGCTTCCTTTATTCGAACCTTGGTTAGAGATCTCAGTTGCTTAAAATCTCCAAGATTCTGACGAGACTCATGTTTTGAATACCAGGTTCTATCATTCTTTTCTTGTTTTATTAGATCAATAGTAGACCTATCAAACCAGGGTGGATAGTCACGTTCCCTTATTTTGAAAAAAATTGTACATTTACATCAAATACATACTGCAAAATTCAGAGCAAGGCTCATCAATATTAGATTAATCATTCAGAATGGACCAGTCAATTCCAAGTAACATATTATGTAATTGTAAGGAATTAAATTTTCTAAAGTTATATGTGTTGTTTACACTTATACCTCAGAAGTTTTCATCATGAGGTATACACAATGACGTCTCAATCAAGAGTGCAGGGTGAAACGAATATTCTTTAACTAAGGGAGCATTGTCTCTAAACAAATGACATGTAATGTTAGATAATACTAGGTCAAGATAGTTGTCATGACTGTTTGTTATGTTATTGTATTGTTTCAATTGCAAGGGATTCATGAAGTTTCTTAATAACAAATAAAGTTTATCAACGATATTCTCTATTATGGAACACCTGAAATTGATAAGTGCTCATAAACTAGAGAAATATCTTCAAGATTTTCCAGTATCGTTTCTAAATCATTCGTTGAAGGTGTTTTGGGAAGGTACAAAACTATAACAAGTAATTTAAATTCATGATTTTGGATATACACAAGCAAACGATGAGTCAGTGAGGATAGATATGAGATCCAGCTGTTGTACTTTGATGGAGTTGTTTACAGCAAGTAGTAACCCACCACCAAGTGTAGTTTCTGTGATATTAAGATTACGATCGCATCTAAAAAAACATTATAGTTGGAAGGAAATAGTTCACTACTCGCAATGGAATCATGAAGCCATGTTTCAGTAGGAGCAACAAAGGTATAATCATCATGACTAATAGCCGAATGAAATCCTGAGAGTTTATTTTTGATACTTCGAACATTCTGGGAATAGCAGGTTAAATATGAATTAGGATTATTCTTGGGCATACTCAGTTTAAATTCAGTGGAATGTTGGTGTTAATTATGCGTGGCACACCACGTATATATCAAATGGTAAGATCTTTTCCCCATTTTCTATACGACTATTTAGTGCTTCTCTAAGACCATTAAGATGTTGGATTTGATCTGGAGTTTGGTCGGTATTAATATTGATATTCTTGAATGATGACGTAGATAAATTGCTTTTCTTCTTCAAGATCTCATTCAGACTTCGGACTTTTTAATTAACCGCAACTTGTTAGATATTGGCCTACCTCGCCGTATAATTTTTGAAGGATTCACTGGGTGGGTGTACCAATTGCTGTTAGCACGTTTGCTAACAAACTCAGAATCGAGGACCGTAGTTGGTTCTGCAACATTCCGGATAATAATATTAGAACGCTTGATGCGTTCCATAACTTCAGTGATGATATTCTCATTACTAATTGATACTTGAGTACATGTTTGATCATTTTGTTCTTTCTCTACTTACTCCACCTTCGACGTTAACTCCTGAATTAGTGCCTTTAAATCATTTATTTGACCCTCTTTGCTCAGACAACCTGTGCAATGAATTTCTACTTGTTGCATTTTCTGTCGAGTCATATGATCATCAGCCTACAGCTCTTACAGACTAGATTGATTCTCACGTGGCAGCTATCGCACTGGATAGGATGTTGCTGGTCACTAATATCACTATTGCAGTTGCAAGATTTCATGTTGGATAACTCAGGTGAGGTAAAAGTAAATGACAAGAAACCAAATAAATACGATATGACGTAGGAGATTAGACTTATTATGAAAGACAGTTTTTTGTAAACCTGATGTAGACTACGGAATTAATGATATAATCTCTTAATTCAATGAGACGTTTGTTGTATTTATTGTGAATACTCAGCAATCCTGCTCTAAGGTACAATAGTATAATAATTTGGACAATGCCTCTTGAACGATAATATTTTTGTGAAGTTTGAATTAGTGTGGAACGTATTATATCAAAAATTAGTGGTTGAATCTGCATAAAAATGGTGTATTGTGATAGTTAATTGTTTCTTTTTCGTAAGTAGAGTTACATTATCATCAAACATAGATATCGTTGTGTTTCAGAATGTGAGTCAAATTATCTATCTACTTTATAGGAAGAGGAATCAAAGAGAAATTTTGCCTTTCCTAAGAAAGATAAATAGCTAGCAGATCCTACAAAACACTGTTAACCGACCCAAGATCCGCAGTTTGCGGTGTTCATTGCAAACATAACACTCTTACATCGATGAAAACTGTTTCACCAGATAGTACCTTGAATAACATTTATGAGCAACCAAAGTTGAGACGAATCAACTATCATTTCAGATTATTTGATTACTCAAGCAGGTTATCCTATCTTTTGTTGTATATCTATGATATGGCATATGAATAATAGAAATTGTGAGCATTGCGATGTATACAGGATGTTTCATAATATATACGCAGGACTTTTCAGGATGTGATAGCTCGTCCAAAAATTTGAAAAGAAGTTTCCATTAACTTACCCTCTAAAATGCACAATTTTCGAGATACGGTGTTGAAATTGAAAATAAAATCTCGTTTTTTGCGAATATCTACGGAACCGTTATTCGTACAGAAAATAATTCTTGTAAGCATTCTCTACTCATAGTGTTTTGTGTGATAAATTTTTCTTTTACGTCATAATTGGTGAAAGTTTTGAAGGGGTAGTGGATGTTTTTCTCCCCAACTTCTACGCCATTGCAAAAAGTACAATTTTGAGACGCCCATTCGAACCACCATGTCTCATACTCGTACATAAAAAAGGTACTGATCATAAGCTCTAAAGTTGAGCGTTTTCGAGAAAAATCAGTTTTTATGTTGAAAAACATGGTCAATTTTTTGAAATAAATTTTTTTTTCATTAATTAAACAAAATTTATTCAAAAGTTAAAACATGTAACAAAACCAAATGTTACCTTCGTAATTGCAAAATTAAGAAAAAATTATACAAAAGCTGTCTTTGCAAAATTCTCCAAACCGTAAAGGTCGCATTTCGCACATTTCAGCGTTTGTGTAAGAAATTTATAATTTTTTTATCAATTAGGCTTTGAATATTGAAACAAAAGCTACTTCCTGTCAAAATAACAATTAGTTTGTACCTGCAAAAAGTCAATTTGTATTAAAAAATTAAAAATGAATTACACAAACGCTGAAATGTGCGAAATGCATTACCTTCACGGAATGGCAGCGGTAATTCGGCAGAAGCAAGGCGGTTGTATCAAGAAAGACATCTTGATCGCCGAGTACCACACCATAACTCGTTTCAACGCATTTACCTCAAAAAGTCTTAAAAACAATACTGCTGATAACGGGCGGCCTATGGAAGTTGCAGATCCCCATTTAGAAGAAGCTGTCCTCAACGAAATTGGAGAAATACTGACCACAAGTACCAGAAAAATTGCTCACAACTTAAACTTACATCACTCGACGGTTTGGAGAATTTTGAAAAGACAACTTTTGTATCCCTACCATATCCAAAGAGACAAGCCTTATTGCCAAGAGATTTTCCGCCAATATTGACTTTTTGTGAATGGCTGCAAGACAATAGCTCAAAATCCTCAGTTTGGAGCCGAAGTTCTGTTCACCGATGGAGCATCTTTCTCGAGAGATGGTATTCTCAATTTTCACAATAACCACATATGGGCTGAAGGAAACCCACATGAAATTGCAGAAGGCCATCATCAGCAACAATTTTCCGTGAATGTTTGGGCTGGCATCATCGGTGATCATTTGAACGGCCCACATTTTTTACCGAACAGATTAAACGGTGCAGATTATCCACAATTTCTAGAAGAAATACTGCCGGAACTGCTTGAAGATGTACCGCTTCAAGTAAGACAAAACATGTAGTTTATGCATGATGGAGCTCCGCCCCACTTTAGTTTGGTTGCTCGCCAATCCTTGGACGACGAATACCAAGACCGTTGGATCGGTCGAGGAGGTCCGAGATTTTTTCTTTTGGGCCAGCTCAAAACCCTAGTCTACGCTACTCCAGTTGAAAATGTTGACCAACTAAGAGAACGCATTGTTGCATCTTGTGACATAATTCGGAACACTCCGGGAATTTTCCTGCGTGTTAGACAGTAAATGCGTCGAGGAATTGCTGTGTGCATTGAAGCTACTGAGGACATTTGCATCATTTAATTTAGCTGTGTATGATTTGTTATTTTTTTTTTCGATTTTGCAATTATGAAGTTAAAGTTTGGTTTTGTTACTTGTTGTAACTTTTAAATAAATTTTGTTCAATCAGTAAAAAAAAAATTTAATTTCAAAAAATTGACCATGTTTTTCAACATATAAGTTGGTTTTTCTCGAGAACGGTCAACTTTAGAGCTTATGACCAAGTGTCTTTTTGTGTAGAAAACATTGATGGTTCAAATGGATGTCTCAAACCGTACTTTTTCCAGTGGCGTAGAAGTTGGAGAGAAAAACACCCACTACCCCTTCAAAATCTTCAACAATTATGACTCAAAAGGAAGAAAACAGCTTATTATGAGTAAATAATGCTTACGAAAACTGTTTCCTGTACGATAAACGGTTCCGGAGATATTCGCAAAAAACGAAATTTTTCTTCAATTTCGACACCCTGTATCTTGAAAATTGTGCACTTTAAACGATAAGTTAATAGAAACTTTTTCCAAATTTTTGAACGAGCTATCACATCCTGAAGTCCTGCGCATATATTATGGAACATCCTGTATGTTAGAACAATCTTGGGACGATAGACTTCGCTCGCATGTTCTACAGCGGCAGTCGTTCTTAGACATAGAATTACGGTTAATGAGCTATGCCGTGTTGCATGTTTTACTCCCTGGCTAGTATAATGTCGGCTGCGGGCCAGTGTACATATCAAAGAACTGGTATTTTATGGAAATGTAACTACGAATAAACAAATCTATGTTCGGATAAATACAAAATGAATAATGGCGTTTACTGGGAATGATTCAATATGGGTTAATGAATATTCATATTTTCGTCAGATTCACCAAGGTCTCAAGTTCAGTTTATGTTGATACAATCATTTCGCTACATTTTTTACCTCCTTCGCTGTACCTAGTGCGAGGAAAGTATTCAAATCCTCTTGAATCTTTTTCCGACTTTTCGCAGTATATGCGTTTTCAACATTTCTCAATCTAAAATATTATGTGGATGTTATCTATCTGTTTGCGTATGTGCGTGCGGACGTAAGCCACTGTCGAAATGCCATTCCTATTGATCGAACGAATATGAGAATTTTCGAATTGCATTAGGGTAGTTCACCAATTCACTATTGTACTCTATTCTATTATCGCAGACGTCTCTCATCTTGCAAATCACAAGAAAACACTGATAGTCTAGGAGCCAGAGCGATATTGATGGTCTGAGAATTAACCCGATGGCACTATGGTTTATCGTTAGAGAACGGTTCAGTGGCCATTCCATTTCACAGACCAAATTATCGACGGCTGCTAGATCTCGAGATACAGCATCCGCATTTTTTTTGACTGGAACTTTACCCTTTCCAAGTTGCGGTTACTTGCATGCCATTCTTATACACTTCCACCATGTGTCATCATTTTTTTGTCGTGTTCGTTTATCAGGCAGACCAGTTAAAATTGGTCCAAAATGGACTGCAAGTTAACCCTCCCAAACCTGGTGGAAACTGTTCATTGGTGTTGACAATTGTTAACATACCCTATGCCATCAAAAATTATCGGTCCATTTCCGAGTAATTGGCCATTATTTGAACCAAACATTTTTCTTTTTTCCATTTTGTGGCTAAAACTTGCGGTTTACAAGGTAACATGATGACACTATAATAAATAACTTTATTGGAGGTCAAATGAAGATTTAAAATTATTGCCATTACTCCTTGCCTATTTCAACCCCTCAAAACCCTCTGAAACCCCTAAAACAAAACAAAAAACAAAAAACGGCCGTTCCGATTTTAAACTCAGCCAGAATCTCAATAATTTACTAATTTATCATGAAATTGGTCATATTATCCATATTTTTTGGGAGGAGTTTTAGGGGGTTTTGGGGGGTTTAAATGAGCAAGGAGTGTTGGCAATAATTTCAAATCTCAATTTGACCTCCAATACAATTATTTAACATGGTGCCATTATGCTACCTTGTAATGCGCAAGGGTTAGCCACAAAATGAGAAAAAAAAACCATTGTTGGTCCAAATAATGCCCAATTATTCAGAAATGGACCGATAACTTCGGATAACATAGGGTATCTCAATAATTGCCAACACCAATGAACATTTTCCACCAGGTTTGGGAGGGTTAACTTGCAGTCCATTTTCGGTACAATTTTAACTGGTCAGCCTGATGAACAGACACGATAAAAAATGATGACAAATGATGGGACTGTATGACAATGGCATGCTCTTCAAGTAACCGCAACTTGGGAAGGGTTAACCTCCAGTCAAAAAAAATGCGGATGCTGTACCTCGAGATCTAGCAGCCGGCGAAAATTCGGTCTGTGAGATGAATTGGTCATTGAACCGTCCTCTAACGATGAACCATGGTGCCATGGTGTTAATTTTCAGATCATCAATATCGTTCTGGCTCCTAGACTATGATAAATAGAACAATATCAACGAATTAGCTTACAGGGCTGATAAAATTTGTTGGCTTACCCTATATGAAATTCTTGTGGTAAATTGACAAGCATCAATAATAGCGAGAACAAGATGTTGACGCCCTGGTTCTCATATTCGTGTCAAATTGAACATTTCTTTATCTCGGGATAGTATAAAATATTGAAATAGTACTATTTGCAATATTTGTAAAAAGTTGGTACGAAACATAATCAGAAGGCGGTGGGCTCAGCGTGGCGAAACAGCAGTTGCGAGCTTATACATTCTACCCTAGTTATAGCTTTCAACTTCGCCGTCTGAAGTTTGAGTTTCGATTAAATCTGAGCTGCTAATCAATTTATCAATATATTTTGAAATTGAAAAGAATTTCAGATTCATTTTGATTCGTTCTGATTACGTTATATAACAATGGAGCTACTTTTCAATTCTGATGAGTACGGTTTTCTCTACCATTATATAGACCTAGCTATTCATTACAGAAGAATGTTATTTCAACCCCATTTATTTTCGCGAGGTAGTATATTTCCATTATTTTCAGTAGAGATTAAATTTATAGGCAGCGTGCCATTGCGCAAACCATATAAATGTTCCTGAAGTCAAATGTTGAATAGTTCTCTATAATGCAGAGTGAATGGAGTGTGAAGCTGGACAACGATGTGAATGATAAATGCACAACTTGGAAATAATATGTAACGTCCTCATGTTTGCAAGGAAATCCTGCGAGATTCGATTTCAGCGCTAAGTTGTGTATCTGATTCACAGTTCGCTTTACTGATTGCAACCTCACCTCACGTCATTCGTAGTTAATGGATTCTGTTGGTTCGCTCCTAAACCGTCTGGTTGATCCGTTCCAATATGAAAGAAATTCAACAACTATGCTAGTCACCGTTGATTGAAGATCATTAATTCTAGCATTAAGAACTCATTTGTTCGCCTCTTTTGGCCATGTGAACATGTATAATCTCATTATCTATAATTACTAATTTTTCACCCTGCTATTTCGATACTGGACACCTAATTCCTTTTCGTTTTCACTCAATTAACGACAGGATCGGAAGAAAATATTTCCACGTCATTGAAATTATCGTGTGATGAGTCGCTTTAGGGGTTTTTGTGACTGCTGATTACGAATTTGATAATTAAGAAATTGAAAAGTATCATTCACCGGAAACCGAAGAAATTTTTTTATGAAATCTTATTTTTTTCAATATAATTTTTTGAGTGTCGTGTTAATCAGTATTTGTGTTTCCGATGTGCATGTTGAATTACAAAAATTAAAATTAATGTCAAGAAGACAATTGTTTGAAAATTCCGGAAGATCGAAGAAAATTACAAATTTTAATATTGTAGCTTTGAATGAACATTTACAAACTTGTATGAATTAAAACAGAGACGCTTGTATTTTTTTATTGTTCCTTCTTTTTCCACATTATCCTAATAATATTTTCAAATGTTTTTGATGTCAAATTCGTAATTATCGACCACAAAAACCCCTATAGCGACTTATTACACGATAATTTCAATGACGTGGAAAGATTTTCTTTTCAGGTTTTCTACAGTTTTCCGCAAATATTCCTACTTTTGGTCTACTTTGAATCGAATAACTGCCAACATCTTTTATGTATAAAACGATAATCTCGTGAACAATGCCTCGGCATAATACTAGATAAGCATCTAAGATGGGATCGTAAAACTTCGATTTATTTTGTGCAAATTCAAAAAAATAATAAGCATACTTAATCACGAACAAAAAATAATTTTATACAAAAGTTTGGTAGAATCTCATTTGACCTACGGAATAATTGGTTGGGGAGGAGTCTCTAAAACGTATCTACATTCGCTTGAAGTCATTCAAAGGCGCTTTTTAAGATGTATTCTACAAAAAACATACGACTATCCTAGCAATCTCCTCTATTCGGAAACTGCAATATTCGACCCAAGGCAATTGTTTTTCATAAATATAACTTCAGTCCAACAAAATCACAAAAATGAATTGATCACCTACAGCCATAACTATGAGACCCGCCACAAAAGAAGCATTCAAATACCAGTCATGCACAAGTCAGTCGGTCAAAGGAACTACCGTTTTCTAGGCCCAAAACTCTTCAGCGGTCTACCAGAAGCACTAAAATGTGAGCCAAACCCTAGAAAATTCAAAACTAACCTCAAACTTTATGTTCACCATACTTCCCGTGCAGAAATACACGAGATAATCGAAAATTAAATACAACAATTTGATCTCATATATACACTTATGATTATCATACAGCTTACTTACCTGTTCCACTAATTCGAAATCTCGTTTTATCCGGTGACAGTTATATACTCTGATATAATTGTCTACACTTTCTATTGTTTTATATCATATAATTTTGAATATTTTTTTATGTTTTTATATGTTATATATAACCAATCCTCAACTATTTTATACCTTCCATGATTATTGATTCACCTATATGTATTCTCAACACAAGCAGAGTTTGTCCTGCTTCGAAAGTATTCCCAATTTATATTATATATGCCTTGGCTAATCTTCTAACTATATATATATTTATACTATATTATTCTTACTCATTACATTACATTACTCATCTTTCATACTCATACACATTTAATTTTATACTATATGCTGTGTTTTGTAGTGTATTATTGTTCTATATGTTTATATCTTATTTTATACTGCATAAACCTCATATAGAATTAATCTGTTCATCACGCACAAGCTGTATTTACAGCTTCAGTGACTTTCTCTGTTTATTCATAAAATATTGGTACATATTGTCAACTTTTACATTTTTGTTTATCATTATTGCTGAATAAACATATTATTATTATTATTATTATATAATGAGCAATTTTGTATGAATATGACGGAATTTTCCTGATCTTCAGCCCATTGAATGAGTTCTCCGGAAAAATTACCTCGGGTTCATGTTCAGCGACCCAAAAGACCTCCTGGAACCCATTTTCGAGGTTTAATTTAAACTTTTTTATGAATTCAAAATTATCTTAAAAAAGGGGGTGAAAATAGGATTCATTCAGCGTTTGAGGGTCAACGGTAGGCCGTGTCCACTTAGCTCAACCCTTACGAATGATTCAAATCGGCCACAGAACATTATGCAGAAATAGTTTTTTTGTACAACGGTGAATGTGAATTTAAATCGTCTGAAATATATTAAAAATAAATACTTCCAATATAATTTCACAGCATCCAGTGTTCTTTCTGTGTCGTTACTATAGAAACGGTTTGTTGACACGCCTCGTGTTTGTGTGTTTGACTGTGTTTGCTCGTGGCTGCTTCAATTACAAGTTATTTTCAAGAAGATGGATGTTGATTATGATAGTGGTAGTGATACCTCATCAGATAAATCTGAGAAAGCGAATGCAATAGTATCTAATATGTTACCGGCCAAATCCAAGTTAGTATATGAGAAAACATATGACAAATTTCGTGAATGGTGCGACAAGAAATATGTAACAAAGGTTTCTGAAAATGTTCTTATATGCTATTTTGAGGAAAAACCAAGAATTATAGAACCTCCTACGTTATGGAGTGTTTACTCAATGTTGAAAAGTACATTGAATGTTAAGGAAAATATTGATATAAGGAAGTTTTCAAAATTGGACCGGTCATTAAGAACAAAAGCGTCGGATATCGAGGAAAGAAATCTATAGTTTTATCAAAGGATGATATCAATAAATTTAATCAAGATGCTGATAACGAAACAAATTTACTTTATAAGGTACATATATAATCATAATTTTGTAAGCTTAGTAGTAATTTCAATATTTTTTATTTGTAGGTTGTCCTAATTTTGGGTATCAGCGGTGCTTGTTGCCGTGAAGAATTATTACATATAACTAACTATTGATGCCATTAAAGATGCTGAATCTATATTGATTGTTAAAATACCTGATACGAAGACCTATTGCGCAAGAACGTTTACTGTTTCAAATTCTGATTATATTTGGATATATCACAAGTATAGAGCACTACGGCCGCCTACAAAAAGTAACAGATTATTTTTGAAATATTCGAGAGGAAAATGTATTAACCAACATGTGATGATAAATAAAATAGGAGAAATTCCCAGCTTGATTGCAAAATGGCTCGGAAAATACATGTATGAGAGCTACACAGGTCACTGTTTCAGGAGAAGCTCTGTAAATCTTCTGGCCAATGCAGGGGGCAACATTACATTCATAAAACGTCACAGTGGCTGGAAATCTGCCTCCGTAGCAGAAGCATATTTAGGAGATAGTTTGAATAACAAAATTGAGATTTCTAACAAAATATTGAATTGTCCATCTTCTTCCAAACAAATTAAAATCTCTGAAAAAATTTTGGAATCAACTCTTCAAGAAATATCTACCGTTTCTGATCAGCAGCAACATGGAACATATTCGGGAATTTTTGTTAGAAGTAATTGTTCAAACTTTGCTATTAATTATTATTCCAATAAATGAAATTGTTTTATGATAAATAATCAATTAATAATTGAGTCTGTTGAAAATAAATCCTTCAAAAAGTAATATTTCATGTTTATTTTGAGAATTATTTTGGCAGTGATAAAAAGTAAACATTTACGCATCAATAGAGATGCAGAAATGTTAAGATTTTTGACACTTGTACAAAAAATGTTGTTTGTATTTCGTGTATAAAATTCATGTTTTCATGGCACAGTCTAGAGAATTTTTGGCCTCGACCTGCGCTCTCGGTCAAAAATTAACACTGTCATGTGCCATCAAAAAAACACTTATTTTACGCACTTAATACAACCACTACTACTACTCTTGCTTTTTTTTAGAAAGTCGCGCTCTCTGCCAAAAATTAACACTGTCATGTGCCATCAAAAAAACACTCATTTTACGCACTTAATACAACCACACTACTACTACTACTACTACTCTTGCTTTTTTTTTTAGAAAGTCGGCCAAAATCCCCAGCTTATAGACTGGACTAACATGTGAGAAAGTTTATTTGAAAATTATTGAATACATTACATTTGAAATGTGCACAAAAATTGTGTGTTCGAAAGAATTCTATAATGTTGTCTTACATTGTCACAATATTTCATAGAATTTTCCTTTCATACGTTGATAGAGAATTCTAATAGGATGATTTGGTGGACCTTCCAAAGAATTAAATTGTTTATTATGGTTCAAAAGTGATAAATTTGTAAAAATGGTTTCTGTCAAATCAATACTGAACACATGGAACAACTTGCTACATTCAAGTTTTACTGATACATTTCCGACACATTGAATCCGCACGTGAAAATTGAAGTTTCGGTTTGATTACATTCATTGTAATTACTCGTTTAGATGAAATTCAATGAATTAGCATTTGAAAACAAGAATGCTGTTACTTCAGCACAGAATTGGGTGAGAAATAATTAAAGTAAAACTTTCAAGACATTAAATAAGATCGATCTGGTACTTCGTGAGATTGCGTGGTTTTCATAAGACGCTCCAATAATGTAAAAGATTTTAAAGACTTTCGGTTCATTTAATATCAACTAACTCGTTATTCCTGGATAAATGCTGGTGATATTGATAAGTTTTAATCATATTTCAATGATCCGAATCATGCTTTTTTGATATGATGTTTTGTATTTCAAATAAATTTTATGTACCTACCTAAAGAATAGCTTTTCTCAACTTTCTGACGAGCTCCTATTAATTGTGGGAAGTGTACTTACTGTACAATATCCCCAATAATAATATTGAGCAATAAGTTCAGGCAATCAAATAATATGCCAACTAGGATGTGTTCCAGAGGGAAAGAATTGAAATGTTGCTACGAAGCATTATGTGGAATACAAACGTTATGCAAATAAGGCTTGCTTTCGTATTATTACGGAAACTTGTGCGCAGTGCTATTTATTATCGCCAGGCAACATCATACATATTAAATGAGGTTTATACATTGGTATCTATAGGTACCCATTTATAGTAATAATTCTTGACCCAGGTATGAATTATATGTGAATTCTTGGTGAATTAACACATATGTTTACTATATTTTCGCCTTTACACACGTTTCGGTCTCACAATCATCATCAGAAAAATTAATTCATCAACTAAATTTCTTAAACTAATTATACAAGAACTAAGCGTCTTTATCGCAATAATCTTAATTAACAATGTATACGTCGCAACAACGAACAAGTACGGTTGATCGAAATTGTACTGTCCAAATACATGAATATGTATCACAAACCACTAGATAGCAATTTTTATATAGTCGAAGACATCACATCTCAGTAAGGAGTTAAAATAGTCTGCCTGGCGACAAAATCTATTGACCTGAAGTGCTTACAATTTCAAACAGATGTGTTTTAAAACTTATGACCACAATAGGAAAGAACCTCGATGTATCAATATTACTGATTTGTGACAGCTTTCTACATAAACAAAATTCCAAACATAAGAAAGAAGTTCGGTAGTATTTAATTCATTAAATTTGTATGAATTTGACTCAATGATTGTACCGAGTGGTCCAAATTGGACACTTTTCATAGGAAACACCAATTTCTAGAGAAGATAGAGAAAAACTAGCCTACATGTTACGAGGTCGATTTTTGAGAGAAAATGAATGCCGAAAACCGTATTCTGATATCTTGACTTGTTCAAAAGATACAAGGTGTTTTTCAATTTTGTGGTTTCTGTGAAAACATTCTTCAGAAACTTTTTTGAAAGGAATCTAATGTTGTTCCTTGTTTTTTATTGAAATAAAAATACGTAGAAATTTGCAAGTGCTTGGTTAATTGAATTTGTATAAATTTGACTCAATGATTGTATATCGGTCCTACTGCTCACAGAATTAGCATGACGTTCCATCAGAATCATCTCCAGGATAGATCTTTCATAATAATAGATTTCTTCACTAAAATGTTAATACTTTTATAATCGGTCTGCTGGTTGTAATCAAAACAATAAACAATATTAACCAAGGGATTGTTGGAGACTCCTGTATAAGTCCATTGCAATCTAAAAAATTCAATTCATATACCGTATGAGTTTCTTCACCAATACTGTTAACAGGCATATATCAAACTCTCTTGAGCATTTTTAAATTTTCTCTGAGATCTCGGGAATGATGATTGCCTAATGTGTGTTTCCAAATATAAAAGTTAGTGAGTAATTGATAAATTCAACAATTTCCACTGTAAACTACAATTTACCTGTGAAATACAAGTGAACAAAAACATAAATTTCTCAGGTATGTACATTAGACATGAATCAGACAGAAAAATTAAAACATCGTGCTTCACAAAAGAAGTTTGGTCTCAACGATATCTTCATCATTTTATTTCATTTGCACCAACAAATTGTTATGAGCAGCCTCACAGATCGCACTGTAAAATTTTCACACCAAGAAAACTGTCTAAAAAATTTGGAAAAAGTTCGTAATACAGCATTAAAGCAAGCATAAATGAAATCTACAACAGTACATCATATATAAATAATAAAAAATTTTTATTATAACGCAGTTTCTGTTATATGGGTTTTTGAATTTTGAATTTGGATTTGCAAGTTGCGTACCGCAGCCCTGTATATTCTTGGGCTAATTTTGAAAGAAGATTTCGAAACTAGACGATGTTTCAACAAATTGGCCTTTCTCACTTTTCTCCAAAATGTATCTGAACATGAGATTAAACCCACAATTTAAGGGGCGGAAGCTGATTATTTAGGCGATTTTATGAAAAATCCATATTACAGTAATTGCTACTGAACATTCATCATCGAATATTCTGGAAGCATAATATGTACATAGATGATATTTTCAATAGTAAGCAACTGATAACTTATATGTTATGCATAAATCTTATTTGCCAGTTCATTGCATACTGTTTAAACTAATTTCACATAAAAATATATTCTCGGAGAATTATTTGAACATAGAGGCGGAAGATGTGAGAAGTTCGAAATTTCACCTGATATGACCATATGCTCTCTCCAATATTTTGTTGAGCTGGACATTCAAACATGTCCAAAATAATATTACCTGAGTATAAAATTTGGAATTATCTATAGTTTGTTATTTTCGAAGCTTTTCCATTATTCCTAAATGAAACATTCTCATTATTTCCATATTTTATAAAATTTTTACGGAAAGCAAAGTAAAAACTGACAGTTTTGAGAATAAATTCTTCAAATGCCAAAATGACATTAGAAAAGCAAAGGCAACTAAGGTATTTTAATCAAGTAAAATTAGTAAGCCAAAATTGCAGAGACTCGAAAATTAATTTTTCAAGCTAATCCGTTGATTTTATCAAAATTTTCAAAGAGTAAGAAAAGTTTTCAAATTAGCTAAGCTATCTACATAGAAAAAAATAAAGTGAATTACATCGACCACAAAAAAGTTCTGGACACTTTTCCCGTTACATCCTCAAGTTTGAGCCATTTCTATGGTCTCTAAGGCTTTGTGCTCCACTCTCAAAAATGGCCATTATTGACAATAACTCACCTGCTAAATATTGTGAAAGTTCTTCATCACGTTCTCAAGTTATATCGAAAAAACAAAACTATTTTTGCAATTTTAAAGCCCTCTACCGGGTAAACAAGACACTTGAGGCAAAAGTAAAAAGGCTCATCAACTTTTTTGCGAATCAAAGAATCTTCAGCTTCATTTTGGCAGCGCAGTTCGAGGACACCCTGTATATCAAATCGAAGTGTTCTAGTTTATTTCAATGCATTCTTCACTCCATTGAATCACTCTGAATAATCGGCACATCACGATTTATCGGAATCAAATCATTTTTATGGTTTTCCTCGTTCGAAATAGTGATATCAACGTTTATCTGTAACATCTTTCAAATTTCTTCATTCTCCTGTTGTACAATAAATCCATTTATCATATGAACAACTAGAATCCGCCTCTTAAGGACTATTCAAAATGTATCTTATGATTTTTAATCCACGATTGTAGATTAGAGAAGAAATGTCAATATGAATCAGCATTGTGGATCGAAAAAAAATAGGTTCCATGTTCCTCCAGTATTCTTTCGATTAGTATAATAATTACCAAATTTACTTTTATTTGGGAAAATATTTGACTCATAGCGTACACTATTTCACAAGGATATTCATTGGTTAAGGGGCCAACATATAATCATTCACGATTAAGTGATGATTCAACTTCTAAGTTGGATTGTCCACCTGATAAAAGATGATTCTGACTAACGTTTAAATTATTTTTAATATTTCATCGTCACCCTCATAAAAAAAATTCCGATTTTAAAATGACATTGTCCTGGTTATTGCTGAAGATTACAGATTTCATGGTTCTGAATAGCGATAAAAATCGCTCGGTGGTCTTCTTTGCATATTGCATAAATTATGAAGATGGGCCAAATATAATAGGAAATAAAATTACAGGCGTATGTTTGTCCTTCTCAGCCATGTTGTAGTAAAAAAATCATGTTTTTCTTAAACACTTTTCGCAACCACCAAATTTGCATAAAACATATTTTGGTGGTCTCTTTTTGCAAACTATGCATGCTATCTGTTTCCATTTATTCAGATTTCTTGCTGATTTTGAATATATATTACATAGAAATAAGAATATTTGAAATATTGATTATTTACATCGTAATTATAGAAACTTGACACATATAGATGTAGTACTGATGAAGAAAAGAATTATCTTCCTTCTCAAATGAATGTTATTATTTCATGAAGCTCATACCAATTAAATACTGGAATGCAGGAAAACACAATAGTCACATCTTCGCACATCGGTAATCACCTATCTTCCTATATATGTTAATTTCAGTGGGTTAGTTGGTTTCAAAGCATATAGGTTATATCATAATAGAGTTAGAAAGCGTTATGCTGAAACAGTTGGAATTATGCATCCATACGTTTCTCCTTTGCGTCATGCTATGCTGTGAACCGTGAAACACTGAGGTGGAGGGACCCTGTTTTATATAATACTTCTATGGTTTATGCTGCATTGCTACTACCTACCTGACAGTATAGACCAGACGGCGGAGATTTTTGCCTGCATTTTCCGGGCGGTAGCATTGTTTCGATTGATTCTTATGTATTTTTTGCCGTAGGGTACGATTATCGTTACCCGTACTTTGTAAAAGTTATGCTCTTTTTTTTTAATTTTACAATTTGTGAAAAAAAAAAGACTTTTTTTTACATTTTCCTTTATATCTCCTTTCCTGTGCATTTTAAGTTTTATGCGGTTTCTAGTTCCTTACTTAATTATCTACAAAATTAGATCTGTTGCGATATCCCAAGTGCCATTGTTAACCTGCAAATTGCGTTCAAAGTTGAAAAAGCATGATTTTTAAACATTAAATATCTCAACAATTAAAATACGTAGGAGCTTGAAATTCTCAGAATTTGTTGCTATTACTAATATGAATGAATGCACCAAATTTCGGAACGCTTTCTCACTTTCAGAAATATTAACGATCAACATTTTTTTCGAAGTTTAGTTGCATAATGCGCCAAAGTTGCTGTGATCATCTGATTTGGATCTACTTGGTCTCAAAAATTCAAAAAACTATTCAAATTTAATATCTCGTTCAAATTTCAGAAAAAGGTTGATTAGATTCGATTTTATAACGATTTGCTTAACAATAGTAGTTCTATACACACGTATAAAACTATAAACTATATACAGGATGTCCTCGAACTGCGTGGCAAAAATAAAACCGGAGATTCTTTGATTCGAAAAAAATTTGATGAGCTTTTTTACTTTTGCCTCTAGTGTCTTGTTTAGCCGGTAGAGGGCTTCAAAGTTGCAAAAATAATTTTGTTTTTTCGGTATAACTTGAGAACGTGATGGAGGACTTTTACAATATTTGGCAGGTGAGTTACTGTCAGTAATAGCCGTTTTTGAGAGAGGAGCATAGAGCCTTAGAGACCATAGAAATGGCTCAAACTTGAGGATGTAGCGGGAAAAGTGTCCAGAACTTTTTTGTGGTCGATGTAATTCACTCCATATTTTTTATGTAGATAGCTTATCTAATTTGAAAAATTTTCTTACTCTTAGAAAATTTTGATAAAATCCACGGATTAGCTTGAAAAAAATAATTTTCGAGTCTCTGCAATTTTGGCTTAACTAATTTTACTTGATTAAAATACCTTAGTTGCCTTTGCTTTTCTAATGTAATTTTGGCATTTGGAGAATTTATTCTCAAAACTGTCAGTTTTTACTTTGCTTTCCTTAAAAATTTTATAAAATTATGGCTCAAAATTTCACTAACACTGAAATGGTTAATATCTCGGTAAAACACGAATAATAAAAACAATAGAACGATGTGATTATTTAGGAAAAACAAATGCTAAATTAAAAGAAACAACAAAACTTTTTGGGAAATCGCTAAGGCATCAATTGTTCGAAATGTTGCCCATTTTCCTGAATACACAAATTAATTCGTTTCAAGAAATTGGATTGAACTCTGGCTAGTACTTCAGGATCATTCTTCAATAAATCCGCTTCACGATTAATTCGTTGCAACAATTCCTCTCGTTGGTGTTTACTGGAGCTGCATAAACTTTCGACTTCAAAGCGCCCCATAGAAAGAAGTCGCAGGGCGTCAAATCAGGGGAGCGGGCCGGCCAGTTCACTGGTGCATCGTGTCCTCTACCTATCCAGCGATCTGGATATTCCGCATTCAAATGTCACCTCACAGCTAATGTGAAATGAGGAGGTGCACCATCATGGATAAACCAGGCCACGACGAATGTCTAAGGGCAAGTCTTCCAACAGTTCAAGTAGCCTTTGTTCCAAAAAGTTCAAGTAGTTCTCCCCGTTCAATCGATCGGGTATAACGGTAGGGCCAATAATAGAGTTATCCACAATTCCAACCCAAACATTGATTTTAGTTTGATTCTGAAAATATGTAACTTCCGTTTCATGAGGATTTTCATCAGCATAGAAATGTTCATTATGGAGGTTAAAAAGACCACATCTCGTGAAAGTATCTTCGTCCGTGAACAGAATTCTTCTACAAAAATTGGGGTTTGCGTTTTGTCTTTGGATAATAAGCCGACAGAAATCTAGCCGATGACCTGGATCCATGGGCAATAAGTCTTGAACTGTTTTAATATGATAGGGATACAACAGTTCTTCTTTCAGTACATTATGGACTAATGATTTTGAGGCTCCAATACGAAGTCCCAAACGTAGTGTGCTTATCCCAGGTTCAGTTTCAACCGCTTCCAGTATCGCTTCTTCGAGCTCTAACGTCCTTCTTGTCCGTCTGCGTCCAGTTTCTCTGCGATTTGCTTCAAATTTGCCAGTTTCGCGAAGGTTTGCCGATTTGGAATTCTGCGATGCGGATAACTTTCCCTTCTCCGGCCATTGCAACGACAAAGTCCATAAATCAATAACATATCAACCATTTCAGTGTTAGTGAAATTTTGAGCCATAATTTTATAAAATTTTTACGGAAAGCAAAGTAAAAACTGACAGTTTTGAGAATAAATTCTTCAAATGCCAAAATGACATTAGAAAAGCAAAGGCAACTAAGGTATTTCAATCAAGTAAAATTAGTAAGCCAAAATTGCAGAGACTCGAAAATTAATTTTTTCAAGCTAATCCGTTGATTTTATCAAAATTTTCTAAGAGTAAGAAAAGTTTTCAAATTAGATAAGCTATCTACATAAAAAATATCGGATGAATTACATTGACCACAAAAAAGTTCTGGACACTTTTCCCGTTACATCCTCAAGTTTGAGCCATTTATATGGTCTCTAAGGCTCTGTGCTCCACTCTCAAAAATGGCCATTATTGACAGTAACTCACCTGCCAAATATTGTAAAAGTTCTTCATCACGTTCTCAAGTTATACCGAAAAAACAAAATTATTTTTGCAATTTTGAAGCCCTCTACCGGGTAAACAAGACACTTGAGGCAAAAGTAAAAAGGCTCATCAAATTTTTTTCGAATCAAAGAATCTTCGGTTTTATTTTTGCCACGCAGTTCGAGGACACCCTGTATATCTACTAGTGTTAAACAAATTGTTATGAGATCAAATCGTTTCTAATCAACTTTTTTCAACAATTCCAACGGGATACTAAGACTGAATATTTTTTTGAATTTTTGAGACCAGTCGGTTCAAAATCAGACGCATTATAAAACTAAACTTCGAAAAAAATTTTGATCGTAAATAACTCCACAAGTTAAGAGGCGATCGTTTTGAAATTTAGTGCACTCATTGACATTAGTAATAGCAATATTTTCTCAGGAATTCAAGCTCCTAGGTATTTCAGTTGTTGAGATATTGAATGTTGAGAAAAACACGCTTTTTCAATTGTCAACGCAATTTGCAGGTTAACGATGGCATTTGGAATATCACACCAGATCTCATTTTGTAGATAATCAAGTAAGGAACAAAAAACTGTAGACAGCATAATGCTGAAAATGCACAGGAAAGGAGATATGAAGGAAAATGTAGGAAAAACTCTTTTTTTTTCAAAAATTGTTAAATTAAAAAATGAAGCACAACTTTTACAGTGTACGGGTAACGATAATCGTATCCCACGACAAAAAACACATATGAACAATCGAAACATTGCTACCGCCCGGAAAATGCACGTTTTCATATTATTTCGTCCCCGCCGTCTGGTCAAGTATTAACTTCACTCCATATATTCAAACGTGTAACATGTTTGAACAAGTTTTCTAACTCATTTGGCGGTTTCTCGTTAGTAAATTAACTTCAATTGAATAAATATTTAATATTGACACTTATGGAGCTTTTAACTTCTATTTATCATATATTACCTTTATGTTTCAAAGTCTATTGGTTTCGTAGTTGACTTTCATGGATTTCATTTCATTTCAGTCAACTCACATTACATGTATTCTGTTTCCACGATATTATTCGTTGTGAAGACGGAGAAATGTCTCAAGGAAATTCCTACCCAATTAACATCAGTATGTGCAAAAATGAACAGTAATCAAATTGTTGTTGCCCGCACAATTATTTACTGTATACAGACCTCATTAATTTTAATGGAACTCGCATTCAACAGAGAATTCAGTCGAATAACTCGCCGTAATTGGAAAATAATAAACGTGATTATTCGCGAAGCGGAGATAATAATACAATTTTGCAATGTACTGTAAGCTCAATTTATCCTATGAAACAAAACTTGATTTTGTTGTATTTCTAATCGGAATTCTAGCTTTCTGGCATTAAAACAAAGATGTTCGCTAACACTGAATTACTTCATTCAATCATCTCAAGCAAGTTAATTCCATTTAGCTTTGTCAACACTATCAAATCAGGGCATCGTACTTAGAAATTCTAATATAACGAGTGATAACATAAACCTAAATTGAGATTACGTAATGCAGTATTCCTTTTCTCAACTATGTTGGTGATTAGTTCTCTCAACCCCTCACAAATTGTGAAAGCGAATGACAGCGAATATGTTTTGACCTATTGCATTTGATCTTAAGATCTCTCACACAGTCGAGAAATGAAAATGCTGGGAATTATGTGCTGTGTTCTTGATCTAGAACGAGTCATGATCGATTCTATTGTGTCTTGTAAATGTTTGATCTGACCGAAATGTGTGTTAACGATAAATTAGTGTTGTTTGATGTTTTACTATTATCAAGATGGATTGTATGTTAGCGAAAGAAGTCGTCTCTTAAATCAGCTCATATGGGATAAGGAATGTCTTCGTGTAGCGGTCAACTGGTAAATGCAATACACACATAGACCTATTATTCTAAGGAGGAAGAATTGTTTACATTTGAACACGATCAGACATTGCCAAATTTTGGCCCACTCAGATCGCTGTATATTACAAGTATGGCCATATAGAATGTGCTGTTGCCGGATTAGTTGTTCTGTATGTCGGATTTAGATTTGTAATTATTATAAAAACGTCCATAGCATTATTTATTCGATATATAAGAAGCAATACTGTTGAAATGTCGTTTTCTCTGAAAAATATTCCGTAATTCATGGTAACCTGGAATATACAATCGAATTATAGAATATTTAAATGTCTAAATATAGAACTATTTCATTCCATTACATCATTTGTTCAGAAAGCGACAACGCCGCGCACCTTTTAAGAATGAAGACTTGGTTCTGTTCTACGCAATTTGACAGCTTCCGTATTTCTCATAGCTATTTCGAAGCAGTGTTGCCTGACAAGTGGTACCAAGTGTTCAATCATAGTTACAGCGTTGCCAATAAAGAGTGATTATGACTCGACGACAAAGAGGTCCGTTGGTTTTCTTTGTCATACTTTATGTAATCACTGCGACAAGTCAAATGGAGTTTTATGAATGAGATGTTTCGTCTCCTTAGGATAATGGGTCTATGAATACACATGAGATTTTGACACAAACTAGATTTGATACTCGAAACGTACTGGGATGAAAATATAATGTCCAGCCTTGAGCCGTTTTGGAGTTTTCAATTTGTAATCAATGGATCTTTTGAAATATCAGGGATTTCCCAAGTAATTTGGCAGTTGACTTTATGAATACCATAATATTCACAACTTTTATTGATTTTTTGGGATCAGGTTTCATTTCTTTTATTACCATTTGATAGAGAGTATTTATTTTTCGAAACGTTATGATTATGTCAAATTGACTTAATTATGAAAGACTCTTGTATGTCTGAAGATGCTATAATATTCTTTTGTTTTTCGAGTTGATTCTAAAAATTCTATTTGCAATACATTTAACATATATTTATCCGAATGTACATATCCACAGGACTAGATAAAGAGAAAAGCAATCGATGCAAATCGAAATAGAATTCCTGAAAAGGAACTTAATGGGTATAATTCAAAATTTAAGAACAAAATAACTCTAAATTGAAGATTTTAATATCCTTCTATGTTTAGTGAGTGATATATTGAATATATCTAAATCTGAAGGGAGATTATTAATCAGAACACAAATTTTTTATAGGAGCATGCATAGCATATTCAGTTCTGTTCATCTTCCTCTGGAGCATGTTGCTCTAATTGGAACGTGCAAATTAGAACGTCTTGAGAATTGTGTAAAATCTATTCATCACTTTAAAGGCCAGCAAAATTGATCTTAGATTTCTTTGCTTTCAAGGATTCGACTTCAACTGAATTCAAACATTCAGAGTAAGAAGTAAGTTTCCTGTCTATCTTTAATTTGAATGATAAATAATTAAGAAATGTTCCCTGTTCCTGGTCAGTGTGTTTTATTGTAAGCACAACAGCAAGCAATAATTTAATAAGTTTATAAGTTGATCGTTCTTATTATTGTATACATATAACCAAGACCCACCCAAGTAAGAATAGAGAATGAAACTATTTGTCGGGTAACTCGATGAAGAAGCTCAAAATTATTTGTCTGGTAATTCGAGATGCGTGATGGACTTATCCAGCATTTCTCGCTCCATTCGTGTCTCCCAGTCCCCCAATATAATCGCCCCTGCTCATTAGATTTTTCACCCTATAAGTAAGTAACAATTACCCTTATCCAGTAAAACTACTGGTAAAGTTAGAACCTTTCAGCTACCTACTAGCCATCACCAGCTGAAAGGTCCTACCTCACTTCAACGGTATATTTAGTGAATACGGATGATTCTTTCTTATTTATAGTATTACATCATAGTGTATCCAAAGTGTAAACTGTTTTATAGCTTCTCACCTATTTCTACGCATTACGCAACTAAGATCAATCTGCATGTTACATGTTACCTGGGCAAGGAATTGATAAATTATAAAAACAAACTTTCAAATAACGTACTTATATTCCTAATATTCCCAAAAATATATGAATTTTGAAAACTGTTATGCTATAACTTGGTGTTTCCTGCATATGTACAAGCGCAACGAAAATCAATCATTTCCAAAAAAACAATCTTTCAAATATCGTACTATCCTAGTATTCCCAAAAATATATAAAAATTCAACATATGACCTGCGATAACATTGCCGTTGCAGCAACAATATTGATTTCGGTATACCAATGATAATGAGCTCACTGCTGGGGGCATCTGAATGAGAATAAAATTATTCCTCCGGTTACTAGATGCATAGACACACTGTATATTAAAAGCAGTGTATTTTAATCCTCTTTTTTCTGCCATCTGCGTTTACCATAAGATTTGGAAGTCATCCATAACACGTCCTCAATTGGATTTGTAAAAGCATCCAATTAAGACGAATGACTTCAAGTTATGAGAATTACACTGTGAGTGAATTATGCGGAAGAAACGATTTATAACTACAATAGCTCAAGAGATTATCTGTGCAAAGGGAATTTCAACCAACCAGCGGCTGAGAAATCAATACAATAATCTTACTCATTCAGAATACAGAGCAGTGATAGTCTCGATTTTCGGGATATCTGCGGGAGACGGAATCTCCAAAATCGTGAATGACCGGCTCTCAGCGGAGAGCAACAGGAGACCTGCTTCCTACGTAACACATGTATGCCAGAAATCTGTTGGAAAATATGTGGAATCTCTAACTGTAGTATTGGATGTCTCCGAAGCATTTGACCGAATCTTACACCAAAGCCTTCTTGGAAAACTTCCATCATATGGCTTGCCGCCTCAACTTTGTTGCCTAATATAGAGTTTTCTCTCAGATATATCACTCCATGTAGGGGTTGACGGAGTATTATGAGATTCGATGGCTATAAGTGCTGATGTTTAACATGGTTGTGTCTTGTCACCAACTTTGTTGCTGCTTCATATCAACGATCTGTTGGAAGTAACAACCTGTCCCATTCACAGATTTGCAGATGAAATGGGTTGTAGATTCTACCTCATCAAGATTTCAACTTATAATCTATTTAACTATACGAGGTATCAGTGCGGGATGTGATACAAGATAATATAGTTTACACTAACACCCTTTTTGCACTTAAATTTTAACTTATGTGAAGCACTTTTCAACTGCTACGCAGACGTTATCGAAGACATACACGCTAGTTCACGTATCTCTCCGATAATGACTGTACCGCAGTTGGAGAGTGCTTCATATAAATTACAATTTGAGTGTAAAAGGCTGTAAGTGTGAACTATATTGAACAATAAATGGTGGAGGCCTTTACTTTGTGATAATTTATCATATTGATAAGATGAAACACTTATTATTTTGTTTTTATCCCTTATATTAAAAAAACATTAACATGACTTGAACTATATTATATTATATTATAATCTACTTGCTTGGTTTCATGGAAGCAATATTTAGAAGTCATAAAAATATTACATCTGAATGTGTAGGGAATAGCTAAATTTGCAGTTATGATACCGGTATATCAATATCAATTATCTTGGTCAAGGGTAGTTGCGAAATCTAAAACGTCTGTCTTACTTTACGTTTGAAATAATTATGTCATAATCAATTTGAAGTTTCTGAAAGTGCGAAATTTCGCAATTTTATACGAATATTGTCTTTAGCGCTTCGGACTCCGAGATTTTCACGTTGCCTATCGAAATTAGAAGGTTCGAATTATCTAAAAACATAATTGCATGAACGCCAGACGTCCTATGTAATCAGCTACGAACGAAATCATTTTGACATATGCCTCGAGGAACTCGCTGCGCGTAAGTTAGAGTTTATACATTTTACCTCGGTCTTGTTAATTTGGGGCAGTTTCTTGCCCCGTGCGACCGGCACCAGTCGTAATAAAGGGTTTTTGGCTATGGGCCGCTAGCTATTATGATATTAAGATTCTTGATTCCAAGACCACTCACGTTCCATGAGGCGTATTATTATTCAATTATTACCTCATTTATGGAATTGAAATATTACAGAGCGTGGGAGATACGTATAGGTTTAAATATGCATCATATCTTAAAAGGTTAGGGGAAGTATTCACTTTGCACTCATAGAATCTGCAACCAAGCAGCCAAAGTCATATAGAGAATATGTCCAAACCTTAATCTCAGTGACCAATCTAATTCAGTCAAACTAATTCGTTTTTAAGAACATATCCACACATATTATTGAAATGACGATAAACTGAACAGCTAGGGAAGTCCGCCTGAGACACCGTCCGTACCATAAAACTGCGTCAACTGAGAAACGAAAGCAGACAGGTAGTTCAAGGAAATCCCGGCATCGCTGAAAACAATCCAAAGTTGGGATACACTTCCGTATCGATGGGATCGGTATATTACTGGTTTTTCGTGTAATTAATACTATTATTATTGTGATTATAAATTTTTCCTATTGTTACAGTACTGTGGAGATAATATAAAACTTAAATAATAAATCTATGTGAGGTATACAGATGGAATAGACGTCATCTAGCCAAGAAACTTGTGATGAGCCGGTTTATATGAGAGATTGTATAGACGTGGTTTGTTAACGTTTCAGTAGCTACATTTCGCTTCAGTAATCTCTGTTACGGAGATAACTTTGTGCCTAAAACCGTTAAGCGCTTCCAATCAAAGCTACAAATTTGATTAATATACACCCCAAATCGTTCATGAAATACTTCGTGTCTCAAAAAATATGATTGGCTCACGGGAATTACGGAAAATATTGAAAAAAAAGTATGTTGCTGGTCTTGTGTACTTTTTCCGAATTGGCAGGGAAACAACATGATGTAAAACGGAATATTCGAATATAGAAAATGTATGTCGTTATTTGCAGAGACATAACAGGACCAATAACTATATAACTTCAAATTGTATGTTCTTCTTGTTAGATGTACAAAACATTTCCACAGAAATAGATAATTCATGACAAATTGATAATGATAATTTCAATGGTAGAGTTCGAGAAAATCGGGAAATCTTAGCGAATTTGAATAATGTACAAACTCCCATTTCATAATGTATGGTTTTGATTTATTATTTCCAATCTGTTCACAGAATATTTGCTCCTTTGGGAAAATTATTTATGTGGAATATTTCTTTCAGCTCTGCTCCTCTGTTTCATATGCCATGTTGGAACCGCCATTTCGGATTTCAATTTTATTTCACCTTCAATCAGCGACACCAAAAACCCGTAGAAAACAAACTTTTCGGAATAATACTTTCAGATATTCAGCATTGGTTTATTATAATTGCTTATTCAACAATTAATACTTGATATCTGACCTATGTGCATTTTCTCCTCATACATTCGATTTTGGACTGGACTAAGATTGAATAACAAAAACTATTGATTGGCGTGGCGTATATCCATTCAGATTGATTGAAACATCAAACAGAACGTCGAATATTTCATTTATGATTGTATTGTTCCTTGACAATTTTCATTCCATTTTATTGTAGATTCTTCGATTATAAATCCTGAATTGCGTGTCTTGTGAAACGTGATTATAATTATGGTGATTTTGTTTGTTGAAACAAACATACAGTCGCTTACATTACTGTCACTTTTCCTGATCAATAAGACGTCTATTGTAGGAAATATCCTGGTTATACAGAAGTCCTTCAAGGGTAAGAAGCCCACTATTCATTCTATTGTCACACGTGTAGCAATTCCTCCTTATGCTTTCATAATTCATAACCATTCCGAGTAATAATTTAAAAACTGGAATATAATGTGTGACGTGCTCTCCCACTTTTTGGCGTTTTATACCCTCTACGGTCTCAATGTTCCATCAAGTTAACCAGTTTCAAATCCAATTGAGTTATTTTGATTTCTTAGGCACCATATACTTTATGAGGTTTACTTCTCAGGGAGGACTTCTGCTAGGGTCCTCACCACAAAGCGTATCACCGTGTTATCTATGATTATTCTTGCCTCTAGGATAGCTTCAGTGATAATAACGAGAACCCGAAACCAGGAAAAATGAATATAATCAAAATTTCCGGCTTTACTCGCAACCCATACCTGGTTAGAACTCAGCTAATTTGAGATGTTGCAGATATGAACACGGAGTCTTCCAATGTCATGTTTATTTGCAAAAATGTTTACAACAAAGAACGTATCAATCAGCAAAATATTGGCAGTTCATTACCTGGAGAAAAAAAATAAGCAAGCTCAAATAACAGCGAATATCGTGAGGAATGCCAGTAGGTATAAGGTAGATAGATAGATAGATAGATTGAGTTTATTGACCATTTGTTAAATACATATTAAAGTACATTAATGGTAAGTCAAACATGTAAGTAGAATTAAAATTCATTAATTAATCAACACACAATGATAATAAAGAGTTAAAATATGAAAATATTGTATTTACAAATTGATAAAATATGAACATTACACATAAATGAATAAATGTGAACAAATAAATAGATAAATAAATAAATAAATAAATAAATAAATAAATAAGCATGTCGAATGATTGAATAGATATTATTTATTTAACTGACAATAAGTTTCATATTCTTGAATGGAATAAAAATAATTTTTGTGTAGGATGTCTTTTAATTGCTTTTTGAAATTAATTGTGTTTTGTGCTGTTAGACATTTTGGTAACATATTATACAGATGTGAACCCGCATAATAAGGCGTTTTTTTAATAAACACTCTTGTAATGCATGGTAATGCTTAATTATTTCTGTATCGTGTAGAATAATTATGATTGTCACCCACCTTCGATAAATGGTCATGTCTTGCATGAATGAATATAAGGATCTTTAGCAGATTTATGGAAGGGAGAGGTAAGATATTGTGTTTTTTAAATGTGGGTCTGCATGTTTTGCGAAACTCAAGATTGAAAATTAATCTTATAATTCGTTTCTGTAATTTGAAGGCTCTTTCGGAATCGCTAGACTTTCCCCACACTATAATATGATAAGAAAGTATCGAATATATGTGTCCATAATAAACAGACATTAGGCAGTCTGTACTGAGAACGTTCTTTAGATTTGATAACAAATAAAAATGTGAGTTCAGTCTGGATACTATATAATCTATATTCCTAACCCATGACATATGCTCGTCAATAAAGGTACCTAAATTTACATTCCTGTTCAGAGATCAGGTTTTCGCCCTGGAAGTCAAAAACGAAATTGCAAGATGGTCGCAAAGGTGGCTTGCATTCCATACATACAGTTTTTTTACAGTTCAATGAAAGTCCATTCTCTACGCACCAAATCTGGAAATCATTCATAAGCTTTAAAGCTTTATTGTGCGTCTCCTGAGGAGTAAATCCCGAGATAACCGCACCCACATCATCGGCATACCTAAATAATTTCCCTTCCGTAACAAAGTAGGGCAGATCATTCACGTACAATATGAACAAAAGTGGTCCAAGTATACTACCTTGTGGAGTGCCTAGTGTTACATCGAACGTATGAGAATAAACATTGTCTACTTTTACCACTAATGTCCTACTGCTAAGGAATGACATTAGCCATTTTTTTATTGAGCCCCTTATACCGACAGCATCCAATTTCCCATCCAAAATGTCTCTCTTCAACATGTCAAAAGCATGTGTTAGATCAAACTGAACAATCACAACATATTTATTTTGTTCAAGTTCGGAACATACATACTGAGTAAGCTAAATGACTGCGGCATCAGTAGATAATCCCGGTCTAAATCCGAACTGACATGGCGTTAGTAAGTCATATTTTTCTAGATATTGCATAATTCTGTTATAAACGGCTATTTAAAAAATTGTTATTAGTATTAACTAGTCCTTTACCGGGGCTATCAAATCAAATCCTAACCTAACTACCAAAGCAATATCTGTTCACAATGAGATCTTGAAGTAGGAAAAACAAACGACTACAGACATTGGATAAACAACTTTTGAGAGGAAGGGTTTTCAAGTTAACCACAACCAGTTATGAACAACACTTCATGCAGTATCCTGTGCGTTAAAATACAGTGGTACAGATGAAAGCATAGTGGGATGTTACTTACACTTGCCTTTGTGTCATTCCAATACTCATTCCATTAATCAATCCAAAACTACGGCTCCTTCGATTTATCCTTCTTCTAACTTCATGGATAATAATCTACATAACCCAAAGCAGCTCAGTTATTGATACTATGGATTCATACTTCCTCACGAATTAGTCCCCAACAATTATTTAAGTATTCTTTTACATTTTCAATTCCTAATTGAGAATGATCTACTTCATCCATTCCAATAATTCCAACATAATCACATTCTTCCACTTCATTGCTTTCCCCTACTCTCTCTTCTAATAGGAACAATCTTATCTCGAATAAAGATAATTGAAACATTTAATTTAACTTCCATTGAACTAAAAGAAAGCTTCCGATTTACCGTAGTTTAAGTATAGCATATCCAAGCTTTCTGGATTTTTCTTTGAGAACTCGATGATGATCAATCTAACCAATCCATTCTACTCATGCCTTTGATTAGGTACTCAGACCTAGTACAATAATAACACACAAACCAAATCACCATTTTACATTTATAAAACTGGTGATCAAAGAGGGTTAACGGTAATGATTCATAAGACTATGTGAGTTGCAATCTCTCTAACTATGTTATAGTTAGAACCAATAATTAGTAATGACGAAATGAATTCCTTCTGATTTGTGTATTCATCATCTATAGCAATGGTTGCATTGAGATCGAGTCATCTTTTCTTTGATCTTATTTCTCATAGGTGTATATTTCAGAAATGGTGCATAGGTAATTCACGGAAATACTTTGAAGAATGACCTTCTGGAAGCATCTCAAATTTTGTAAAATGATGCGAGTATAGTTCTTAGTAATTTAAAAGCGACGGGACCGTTTATTGCAGATATTAATCTCAAAGAAGCTCTTGGTTATCTCAAAGATAAGAGGGAACAAGTTAAGAAAATGAAAGAAGCAGAAGAGCAGTTGAAAAGACTCTGGAGTGAGTCTTCCAGATTGTGAAGAGTTGACGGCTTTAGGAAAGGTTGAACTTTCTGTAGACTATTTAGCGTATATGCTAGTTCTTGGACGATTTTGCTTGCTTCTGGAAGAGTAGAGTCAAATCAAGTAAATTAGGGGATTCAATAATATTTTGAACAATTTATCTTACTTTCATGTGAGAGAACGTTAGGCAGCCTCCCCAGTTTTCTCAGATTTTTCAATATTCGTCAATTTCTTGTTCCTTATGAGAACAGAGTAGTACTTATCATGTGAAAATTTCAATTTCGTCCTTGCTATATGCTTATTTTTGACAATTTAGGCTTGTTCTAAAACTTAGGACAGCATATCAAGGAGACTTAAATGAACAGGGCTTTTTAGCCGTTAAGCGCGGTTTCAAGATTTATTTCACGAATCGATTCCACTCCAGGTGTATGATCACATCACAACATACAATTAAAGTCGAAAGTGAAGAATATAATTATTTAAAGTACGGGTGAACAAATCCCATGTCCTGTTTTTCTGACATAATACTGGAACCCTTATTTTATTTTCACCAGTAATATTTCTTATTCTGAATTCCAATTCAATAATAACCATGCAAAGGTCCTTCGAATGATTTCAAAACTTCAATTAGGTACAAGTTATGAACCAGTTCTTAGTTATGAGTTTGTATATGTATATTAGTCGAGTCATATTAGCAAAAATGCTGGGAAAATTTGCGGGCAACTCCGATCGACTCCGGATTTTTTGCAAAATTTTCCTAAAAGGTTTTACAACATTTCCGAAAGAAACTAATATGTGCTTTTCCATTTTTCAATTATTATAGAGGAAAATGGTCCATTTTCATGGCCAAAAAATTAGGAACATGGCTAGAAAACTGTACTCGGGGGGTTTTCGAGGTCGCTGATCACGATTCCGAAGTCGAATTTTCCATTTTATTCGCCAGTTATTGGCCAATGTTGATGAACAAAACGCGGAAATTTTGAAAATAAATAAATCGAAAAATGGAAAATCCGACTTCGGAAACGTGATCAGCGACCTCGAAAACCCCCGAGTACAGTTTTCTAGTCATTTTCCTAATTTTTTGTCCATGAAAATTGACCATTTTCCTCTATATTCCTCTATAACAATTGAAAAATGGGAAAGCACATATAACTTCTTTTTCGGGAATGTTGTAAATCCGTTCAGGAAAATTTTGCAAAAAAACCGTTGATCGGAGTTGTCCGCAAATTTTCCCAGCTTTTATAATTTCCTGCCTAATTTGACCCGACTATATGTGTTGCCAATAAACCGATAAAACCTAGGATGGCATAAATTACATCTCACTACACTGTAATCACAACCTCTATAGAACCTGGCACCTGGCAGTCACGGGATCTTATACAAGTATGGCGGTCCCTTTGCCATAATTTCACAGATTATCATAACAGTTTCCGAAATAATCTGGAATGTCTTCAAATGGGTAGATTGAGATGCTGACGTTCTATCAATCCGATTTAGTGCAACCAAATGCGTATTTGAGGTTGAAATCCTTGGGAAATGAACCGATTTTGACGGGCCAAAAAGCATTCTCTTCGGAATTTTATCAGAAACAAAGTCTAGCTCGTCTGAGGTTACGCAAAAATTTTGCATTGTTATAAACCATAAATTGACCATTTAATTAGCGTATTTATGAGATTACATAGAAATTCATGAAAAACGATCGGGTAAAGACTATTTTTGGTCAGTGAAGATATGAAAATAGTTGAACAAGTAGTTGAATTAACTTCCTTTGTTATAAACAATTCATCCATTAACAAATAGACGAATTCGACCAAAACTACGAGTTTAGGATTGTTTTCAAATAATTTTGGCCTTCTGAGTTGAATTTTATCTTCAATATCGTCGAATGTATACCCGCTAATTTGTTAATTTGTTATAAACGAATTCGATTCACCAATAAAAATACCAATACGACCAAAATGTTGAGTTTATAGTCATTTTGATCTAATTTTGGCCTTCTGAGTACGATTTTATTGTTATGATGGTCTTTAAATGCATACATAAATTTTTGAATTGTTATAAGTAAGCTATTTATTGATAATTATGAGTATTTGACCACGATGACGAGTTAACATTTGTTTTCAGCTGATTTTGGACTCTTTTTGAATTGTACTAAATAAATTATTTATCAATAAATATACGAATTGCGCCAAAATTCCAAGTGTAAAGTGTTTTTAAAATTAATGTATCGATAGTCAAATAAACAGTATAGTATCTCATTTGGACTAGTATATTATCTCCTTTCCAAACATTCCACCACAGGCTCACACTATGTTCTTCGAACATTATAGGTTTCCCTCTCGTATAGTCAAAGTATAGAAGAAAAAATTCAATTTGAATTTTACTATAGTCAAAATTTCGTATGTCCTGTAAATTCTTGTTCGTGAACTGAATGATATGAGATTGTTGAAACTAGCCCTATACTAAGGTCTCCATTGTATTCCTAGCTGATATACCCGGGGTTGCCCCAGCAAAAAAATTGGAGGATATTTCTACTCCCCAGTATCTTTTTTTTCGATAGTAACTCATATGTGTACCTACTGCAGAAACATCTGACAACAAGACGCAGTTGGTTGAGAACAGCTGTCAACCATAAGCTGTTTAATATACGAGGGCAAGGGGAAATATCCTGAAAATTTAAACAAGAAATGATTCATTTCTCAACATAATCTCCTTGAATATTGCGATTTCGGTAATCTTTCAAAATAGGAGTTTGTTTCAGCGATGACCTCACCGTTGAAGCCGAATCTTTTTCCTCCAAGCCATTATTTCATGTTTGAAAATAGATAAAATCGCATGGGACCAAATCTGGGAAATATGGTGGATGGCGAACCAATTCGTAGTGCAATTCATGTTGTCCTGGTAACAGGGCATTTTTTTCTTTACCAAATGCGGCCGCTTTCGCTTCAAATCGGCTACGAATCGAACCACCAGCTCTGCATAATATACACCGGTGAATGTTTTGTCCTTTCCAAGGAAATCGATATTGACGATACTGTGCACATCCCAAAAAACTGTCGCATGACTTTGTTGGCCGATAAACCCATTTTGGCATTTTCCGGCTTCGATTCGCCAAGACAAGTCCATTGTTTCGACTGTTCTTTGATCTTTGGGGTGTTATAATGGATCCAGGTTCGGTCCACGGTGAGAAAACGATGCAAAAAGTCCTTCTTATCGTATTTGAACATCGCCAAACACTATTTTGATGTTGTCACACTGTCGCGCTTATTGTCAACAGAGAGCCTATGCGGCACCCATCTGGCGGATAGCTTCCTCATATTCAAAAACTCATGCAAAATGTTCCGTATCAGTTCTGTTGAGATGCACATAGCCTCAGCAATATCGTACACTTCAACTCGCCGATCGTTCAATATCATACTATGAATTGTATCGACGATTTCTGGCGTTGTAACCTCTATTGGACGACTAGAGCGTTCAGCGTCTTTTGTGGTAGTATGACTTAAAATAAGTGAGCCACTTGTGAATCATTCCAATCGATGATGAAGAGTCTCCATAATGTTTAACAAGCAATGCTTTGGTTTGAGTAATATTTTTTCCACGGAAGAAATAATGTTTAATCAAAACGCAAAATTCATTTTCTTCCATATTTACAAAATTGCTTTTGATGGGTGTCAAAACAGAACAGAATGATATATCAATCTGAAAATGTTAATGCGTTCTCCTTAAAGATGGTACATCACAAATGTTATATATTTTCGATTCTGTCGCCACCTGTTTTATTTTTCAAGGACTTCTCACCATCGTGCATGATTTCGGTTCAACTTGTTGAATATTTGTAAAATGGTACAGATGTATTCCCGTTTGTAATTAAATATTCGTCAGAAAGGTTGTTTGAAACAGATTCGTTCGAATTCGAAGACCTATTCTTATTCTTAATAAAATTGATCGACTATTTATAATCATTTCATTATACGAAAACAATTCCGAATGCATAAAATATTCATGAAATATGTTTTAGTAATGAGATTTTAGATTGCGTTTAGGATAAACTTAGATCGAATCGGTATGTTAGTTTTATCAAGACCATTAAGTGTCACAAAATTTACAATTCAAGCCAATACATTATTCAAAACATGTCCATCTAGCTGAGTAAGCGAGATCCGAACTGCTAGTCTTATATAAGATTCATTTGACGAGCATCATATCTCTTGGGATAAAGCAAATGACAGTGTTTCTCAGAACTGCCTCCTACATGGTGATTATGTTATCCAGTACTTACTTTACTATATCGTGGTCAATTTGATAAGGTTCATCACAAAACACTTTTTGTGAAGCTTGAGAATTTCGGTATACACGGCAATCTACTTAAATGGATTGAGCCATATATTTTCAAAGGTTTCAGTGTATGAAAATCAACAATTGTATCTCAAATTATCTTGTGGTAACTTCAGGAATACCTCAAGGGTCTCATCGAGAGGAACTACTATTCTCATTATTTATAAATGATATTCATGCCTGTTTTGAAGGATCTTACTTTTACGCCGATGACTTGAGAGTGTACAAACTTATTAGTAGAAATTGATAATCTTTAATCTTACTGTATAGAAAATAAATTGTATGTAAATGTAGAAAAATGTCCTCAAATAAGTAAATACTAAAATATAGCTCTAACCTTCATTATAATATCAATAACAATAGTCAACTACATTATTGATTTGGGTGTTATTATTCATAGTTAGTTAATTTTTAGTGATTATATTGAAAATATCATAGACAAAGCAAACAGAAACCTATGTTTCATCTTGAGGAACTAAATCTTATCGGCACACGGATTCTATAATAATGTTATATAATTCCTTGGTCTGAGGCCACCTCAAGTCTGGAATCATCAATATTGTAAATATATTACTAGAAAAGAAAAGGTCAAGAAAAATTATTAATCGACTCAATTTTCATTATAACAGACACCTGCCCTATGATACATATGAACACAATTTGAAATACTATAAACTTCTAAAGCCCTCATCAAGAGGAATATCATTTTATGTAACTTTCTTGTTTAAATCATTTGATTCATATTGATTATAGTTACATTCTTGATAAATTACAAATTAACTTGAAATAATACCCATCTAGATATAAATATGAAGATACTTATTCTACACTTCTTTTTATCGCACCAATTTGAGCAGTACGTCACCGATTTGTATAATGCGAAGGAACTATAACATACACTTCTAACATATTGATATTTTCAGCTCATCCTTATATACAATTAAAAAGGAACTCCGATGGGTATTCCAATTACATCAATAATTTATTAATAATGATACTTGACCCAGGTATGATTTATAGGTAAACTCTATTTGATTTTATAAAACTTATAAAGGTATAAAATTATTTTGGGGTCCTATTTCTTTTTTGTTGTTTGATATGTACTTGACTTTCTTTTTCATTAAATATATTTTTATATTCCATACGTGAATTCTAGTGCATTTTATACATCAATTGAAATTGACAAACAGTCAATCTATCATAATCTATTATGAAACTATTGTCCTTCATTTGAGAGAAGGAGCCATCGGATGCTCAACGAGATTTGACATCTGTCAAATCAATAAAAGTTCCGAATGAATACTTCAAATTTAATGTATTTAAGCTCAATCTCAGGAAACAACTCAGGCTAACGATTCACTTAGTTAATTTAAAATTTATTAAAAATTCATTTTGGAAACACAGAATAGAAAAAATAATTACTAAGAATACATAATCATTTAAATCTCTTACTAGACTAGACTCTGCATAAATCGTAACATATTATGATTATAAAATGATCGACAACGTTATCGCAGGTTAGTTTGTTAAGTATATATAAATATTGATATAGTATATATTTGGGAATGCCGTTCATTTTCAAAATTCCGCTATTCCAAGCGGCAACGTTATCGCAGGTCAGTTTGTTAAATAATGTTGAAAAATACTGATGCAATAGATATTTGGGAATAGTGTTGGCTAAATTTTTGCAATATACTCAAAACTAGAAGTTCTGTGCTCTAGATATTTGTAGCTTGCCTCCAAGCGGTAATTCTGAATTTGTACCACATTTTTGTAGCATATACTCGAAACTAGATGTTCTATGCTCTACACACTTGTGGTTCACCTCCAAGCGGCAATTCTAGGTTCTTTTGTTATTTGCATTTCAGGACAGTACAAATAGTATTTGAGCAACAAAAAAAATCGTTACAGCAATCTGACAGCGGGATATTGTAGAACAAACGACAGCTGCTATCCGGGGTGGAATGGGGTGTGTTTTTAGTGGTTCAAAACAGTTTTTCGTGATTTCTGGCTAAATCGTATATTCTATCAAAAAAAGTTTAATATAAAAGTTGTAGGGAATGAAAAGATCTACAACTTTTGTACCCACCATTTTTACCCTAACCTGGAAATTTTCCGACGAAAATGTGAAAAACCGATTTTTCGGTTTTTAATTTTTTTCTTCGACAAATAAAATTTTATGAAGCTCAAACTTCGAGAAAAAATACCTTTGTTCATTGCAAAAAGGCAGTGATTTTTTTGGAGGGAAATATTCTGAGGTTGTTGTTAAATTTGATTTAAGAAACAAAAAAAACAAATTTTTAACTGCGATTTCTCTTGAAACTACGCCTCTTACAAAGTTCTGTTCTGGCTCACTTACTCGCTGTTACGTTTACTTTTGATTAGTAGTAAAAAAAAGTATACTGCAATGAAGAAAATGGCAAGAAAATTGAAAAAACCGAAAAATTGCTGTTTTCGTGGCAATTTGCATATTTATCGTTGAATAATTGTTATTAATTAATAAAATCATTTTAATGTTTTTATGTTTATTGAAACTATAATATTATTCCTTTAGTTATTGTATAGATCGAGTTTTGATATGATGTCATGCATGTCTAAGACAGCAAATTATATCTGCTATATTCGTATATTCGTAATCGCAGGATACGAATATGAGAAATTAAAGGAGCTGTTTTCGAAGCTAAAGACAGCATGTGAACGCAACCAGAGACCTTCTAAGCCAATGAGAGGTCGAGACGGCATATACTATAGTGGTATCAACTTATGTTTAAATTGTTTTAATCTAGAAAATTGCTCAAATGCTGGACTTCCACAAATTTCCATACACGAAAGTGACTCGGAAGAAATGGAACCAGATCAATGTACTATAACTGAAACAGTACTCAATGAAACTTTCGAAAACTCTGGATAATTGTTCAGTTTTGTTGTTCATAATAATATTAAATTTTTTTTACCTCATTTATGAATTTCATGTTGTTCGTATCTGCTTCTATTTTTCCACGATATTATTTTTCATAGAATTTTTTTTTATATAAATACTTGCAATATAAACTTGTTCAGTGCAACATGCAAATACTTTCTTATTATTGAAAACCACTCTACAAAACCCGTATATTTCATTGTAGATCTACTACATTACCTATTGTATGATTATATTTTGTTGTAAACTAATTGGTTCCGAGTAAAAAACTAGAATTGTTCTTAATTGCATATTGAAAATGTGCATTTCTCATGTTTTGTTTGATAGTAACAATCCCATGTACGACGATCGTAGAAGTCATATATTCGTATCTTGCGATTACAAAGATACAAATATACTAGATATAATTTGCTGTCTTAGACATGCATGACATAATATCAAAGTCGATCTGTACAATAATTAAAGGAATAATATTTTAGTTTCCATAAACATAAAAAAATTAAAATGATTTTATCAATTAATGATAATTATTCAACGATAAATATGCAAATTACCACGAAAACAGCGAATTTCGGTTTTTTCAATCTTTGCGCCATTTTTTCCATTGCAGTATACTTTTTTTACCGTTTATCGAAAGTAGACGTAGCAAAAAGTGAGTGAGCCAAAACAGAGCTCTGTAGCATGCGCATATCTGTGTGATAAAATTTTTTTTTTACTCATAATTGGTGAAGATTTTGAAAGGGTAGAGGGTGTTTTTCTCCCCAACTTCTACGCCACTATAAAAAAATGGTTTTGAGACAACCATTATAAACGGCAATGTTTTGTACACAAATAGGTACTCTTGATCATAAGCTCTAAAGTTGACCGTTTTCGAGAAAAATCAACTTTTATGTTGAAAAACATGGTCAATCCTTTGATTTTGTTACTTTTTCTACTTGTTTGAATAAATTTCGTCTAATTAGTAAGAATTGACCATGTTTTTCAACATAAAAGTTGATTTTTCTCGAAAACGGTCAACTTTAGAGCTTATGACCAGGAGTACCTTCTTTGTGTAGAAAACATTGGCGGTTTTTTTTCAGTGACGTAGAAGTTTGGGAGAAAAACACCCACTACCCCTTCAAAATCTTCATCAATTATGAGTAAAAAAAAATTTTTTATCACACAGAACATAGCTTACAGAAGCTATTTTCTGTACAATAGACGGTTCCGGAGATATTCGCAAAAAACGAATTTTTTTTTTCAATTTCAACACCCTGTATCTCGAAATCAAAGCCTTCTACGACATATGTTTATTGAACTTTTCTTCTTAAGTACACTTGTTCTATCTCCTGTTGCAGTTTGGCTACAAAAAACTGACTCACCCTGTATATCGCTAGGTACTTGTTGTATTGTTCCTTTTGTAGTAACTAGAATAATAAAATATGTATTGTTATATCCATTCCATCATCAAACCAGGATTATCCAGCAAAATGACATAAAATTTTCAGTCTAACGCGTTTTATCAAGAATACCTTGTTTCATACATCTTCATTCCTACCAGAAAAATGGAAATTCAGCTATATATTTGATGTATTTTATGTGACAGGTATCGAAACTGTCTCAATTTTCAATATTTTCACTAATACAATAATAATTTAAAAATGTTCCAAAATGTCACAAATTCAGTACGATCATTACTTTTTTATTATTGAGAGAGAGCTTCTTCTTATATTCTGGAATTCCATCTTCTGCCTCTCTATGGAATCACTAACCATCTATGCGTATCTATGTCAAAAAGGAGTTACATCAACCTAGTGTCAATGTATAATGGATTATGAGGTGGAAACACCTAGAGTGCCCAACAACAAAATTCCTTATTTAAATTATTTATATACTTGTATAGTATAATCGCTACCATCAGCAAGCATAGTACTTCTCGAATTGGAGAAGTTAGCATCTTCACTTGGACTGTCATTCATGAATACTGATACGTAGTCAATTAATCAATGAATGATATGATCAGGCTGATTCGTATATTCTACTTCTGAGTTCTGATCATTCAGCTCCTGGTATACATATTGTAGAAGAATGTTGAAGTTTGATGCTTGTCACTTAAATGCATGATAAAATAAGGGATGATTTTTTTAAATTTTGAAATAAATGAAATGGAAATTTTACATAATTTACCCTCATGTCAGAGTATTCCATGGTAATACTATTCATAATTTTCGATGTGCTCCCAGCGCATCCGCCAGATGTTATTATAAGTGAATCCTCGAATTCTTTTCAGAATTACTCAACATTTTGGGATCCCAACTACACCAGAAACACTTCTTCAGATGAAAATTTTTTATCGGTGTGTATTTTATTTCAAAATTCTTGAAAAATAGAAACTGGTGATTTAATCGAAGAATTATCACCATCATAATAAAGATCAAATGAATGAATAGGCAAGATGAAGTTTATCTAGTTATGATATGGAATACTGTGCAAATTGAAATTTATTACCTATTATTGAATACTGATTTTATATATAAAGATGATCCTACCATAACAAGTCTAGGAAGTAGGCGTTAACACATACTTAATATACCACTATATTGACAATGTGGACATTGGGAGATTATTAGTCACACCCATCGAAAGATTTACATTTTATGAAATAGTTGTCATTCTGAATATTCGATCAACACTTATCGATAATTTTCTAATTTGCAAACTTCAACTATATATAACAACAATCAATATTCTCGCTCGTCTTGAGTTCTTGTTCTTACCTTATAGACCTTGCTTCACTTCTACTAATTTATCAACGACACGGGCAGTAATCAATTTTCTGGAACACCGAAATAACAGCGTCGAGATAATTTCACTTTATCGCCAGTCTCAACTTGTCGCTTCAGTCAAACGCTCACAAATTCTTCTACATGGTTATGACTATGCTCATCGTATTACGTATAAATGAGCAAATAGAATACTATAGCTTAAGTATCTCCAGACTGAATCTTGGATACAATCACGAACTTCACAGTTCATTTTCAAAACTTACCTTGAGTTCGTACGAATATTGTAGAATGGTTGAAGAAAATGTAGGTACACCGAAACGTTATTTCTACATAGTCTGTAACTTATCTGCCTGTCGAGATACTGGCGCCGTATCAAATCCCATCTATGGAGATTTTTTCCCTACTAAGTCAATATGAGCACTCATCCATCTCTTTCCAACTCACACTGATACGCATCTTCTAATTCAATTCTCACTCACTGACACGTCGTGGCCGTGTTTTTCCACTACTTGAAGAAATCATTCTTGATCTTGCGAATGAGAATTCAAAATTCAATTAAACATTGCAACATGGAGTTTCTCAAATCTAATCGGTCCTCAAATGAATCAGTTTGATGGTTCTTATGTCAAAGATTTTTGAAATTGTGAGAAGTGGTTATCGAAAATTTTATTCGGGTGTTCAATGAATCAAAATTTTCTACATGTCTAACTTCAAATCATCTACCTTTTTGATCGATATATAATATATTGGGAAATATGAGAGATAGTACAACTAAGTAAAACACAAATTTGAATTTACCTATACGCATTGCAAAGTTATACTAATTTTTTTTGATGATGATTTTAAAATAAGTGAACGCCAAATTCATAGTGTAATAAGGGTTATGTACAGGTTATTTCCAATATTGAAAAAACAAAAACCGAATTTAGAAAATCAAAGTTCAATGTAAGATTAAAATATCTAAAGCAAAGTGATAAGAACTCATTGGGGTTAGCCACATGTTTTCTGTTTCTCACCAATAACACATTTTATCGTGGGGAATATTGAATGAATTTCTTAAAATAAACTCAAAATTAGTTTCACACTCGCTTCATCGTGGGTGATATGGTACCATAGCTGATGGGGTCGAGGGTTGCAATAAATTCACAAAAGTTTGGTATTAAAGGATATAATGAACCTGTCAAACCAATAACCGATAAAGGACGAGAAACCGATGGTTAGCTACATTATAAATCTCATGTGGTCCATATGAAGATCATCGAAACTGTACTTAAATATAGTCTTGATTATAATTGAAATAATTTGTAAATTCAAATCAGTTAGCAATATTTAGAAAAGGACAGATAAGTTTAGAAATTTACGCCCTAAAAAACATTCTGAATGAGAGGTCTTAAGAAAGAGAAAAACAATTATAAGTTATCTTACTGCCTATTGGCTTAACCATTCTGCCAAATTTACTAGCAATATTATTGGTACAAAATTGAAATCAGGATCACTATAATTTAGATTCTCTGGGTATTTTGTTTAGCTCTAGGTTTCATTATTAGATTTTTCTTATTAGTAATTTCATAATATTATCAGTAACGTTAACTATAATATTCTTTTTATTTTCTTTAATTATTATATATATATATTCTATTTTATTATTATCACTATCTTTTAATTGTTGTTTATTAAATATTTTATTGTTGTTGAGTTCGAGTTTCTCTGATTAAAACTAGCGTTTATCCCTCCAATCACCTTACAGTGTTTAAATTCATAAGTGTCTAGTGAAATAATAAGGGGTAAGTGTCGAAGATATTTTTCACGTTTGTTCCGGCCAATAAATGATTGAGATCAAACTCCAACGTGTCATGGTTCTCTAAATTAAATGACCACACTGCAAATAAATAAATATAAGTGAATAGGAATGATGTAAATTCCTTGAGTAAAGTTTTATAGAGTTTAATAGAGAGAGTACCAGGTTACAATAGAAACATGATATATTAAAACTTTCATGGGTTGATTTTCGAATGCTGAATTCACTGGAAGTAAAATTCAAAACCTTCCATTTTACATGAAGATCTATTCCAGAATGAAACTATAAGCCTTAAATGAATTAATATTTGAATGTAAAATTCAATAAATAATTCAAAACCTACACTCCACTTCATATCTTCTACTGTTTAATTCTTGAGTAATCGTGAGGAAAGGCAGTCGAATGCCGGCTATGTTTATCAAGCGCTAAATAATTCCAGAAAAAATCATGAAGTATATTATTCACAGTCTAAAAGCAAACGGAAGTGATTTCAAATGTCTGAAAACCATGCACCCCCTAATTTGTTGTATTGATTTATCAGTAACGGAAACGACTCCATTTAGAAATATCTGGAAGGCTTGCAAACTATATCTTATTGGAGCTATACATTTTGGAATATGAAAAAATAAACATAATTCAGAAAGAAAATATTCAAACCGATAAAATCAATTCCGAAGGAAGCTACCTAAAACTGTTCGGAAGAATGATTCTCATTCTGCTATTTGTGAAGCTCCAGGGATATTATCCACACAGAATGAGATAATTCAATTGTTTTTCATATAATCGGTTTTACTTGTGCATACTCTCCCATCAAAACCACAATGAAGTTTCTAATTGATTTAAAAACAATTCCTCAACAATTTCATATATCTCTTTTCGAGACCCACCTCATCGAGTATCATGAAATGTGTCATTTCCGAATTCTGCTTGTTATGAAATTCATATTTCGCAACATACAAAGTCGCGAAAGTAGTGCTAAATTCACATCATTAGATGAGCGACGAATTCTAAGCTAACTTGATCTTCTACACTGAAAAATATGATGAAGATGAGAATGGAATGAAGAGATAATACATCTATTTGTTTTTCTTTCAATATTGTGAGATGATGATGACGTTCCAGAATCGTGTTAAATGAAAAGATACGTTATGTAAGAATGAATCCAATGAAATGAGAACTTTCATACATCAGAAGATTTTGGATCCCCATTGGACTCTTCTGCTGATCAGAATATATCTATTTTAGAACAAACATCCATCGACATATACATATGGACTGCGCGTGGCAATGATAAGCGCGGCTAGTGCCGGCGTGAGAGAGGGGAAAACGAAGAGGCCTAATACTGTCTTTATCTATCGCGTTTCTTTTGGCCGCTGCGTTCCCATGGAAATGCAACATGACTGTAGCTAGTATGTTTACGTCCCGAGCAATTAATTAATTGATCAAGAGAATTAAGAATGAATTGTGATATTTTGACCAGAATGTAACTTAACTAACCTCGAAAGTGAATTCAGCAGATTACTTGTACATTAGCAAATTATTTCAGCATAATACTTGTGAAACAATGTATTAAATTATCATTGGACATTTTCATAGACTTCTGTACTTTAATTAACCAAATTTGATACTTTAACAATAGACTTACTGTTGAAATAAACATAATATGCCTGACCTGTATCATAATAGATGGTGACACTGAACACTTTGAATGTGTGCTTCAGTGTTTATTATGTCTTCTATGCACTGATGGTGGACAGCCATAGATATTATTCTAGTTCAATTAATAGATGCAATGTTATGGTCACTAAGTAGCTGTCAGTCTATGAGTCGTGTGTATTGCTTAGAAAGAATCATCCATGTAACCGTTGTATTTATTTCATCTTTATCAACTGTTTAGTGTTCAATTAAAAACTAATAAAAACTGCGTGTTTTAATGCAATGATAACCTCACTTACGTGTGGAATGATATTGACTGCTCACTATTTTTTGCCGTAATCTTACAAACAACACACGTCACAAACATTTTGTCCGACAATCACGTAAAATCACCGCATGCTTTGCGTTATTAACGAAAAACCGGTTAATTGTACTCGCAAGAATCGCATGTGCCGGCTCGGGACGTAAACATATTAGCTACAGTCATGTTGCATTTCCATGGGGACGCAGCGGCCAATAGAAACGCGATAGATAAAGACAGTATTAGCCCTCTTCGTTTTCCCCTCTCTCACGCCGGCACTAGCCGCGCTTATCATTGCCACGCGCAGTCCATATGTATATGTCGATGCAAACATCATGATATATTCGAAAAATAATGTCTTCGTATTCAATAGAATCATCATCGAGAAAACATAATTACTGTGAGAGCATCCAGAATGGTACTCATTTACAAGAATTTCTAGGTAGTATACAGAAAAAGGAGGAAATGGAAAATAGTTGTTTTTCCGTCCAATACTCAACAATTCTTGCAAATAACATTTTCGATAGGATGTTTGCAAATTTTATATTACTTCTAAGTTTTCTCCAGTCAGAACATAATGATAAATATGATGAGGTATCAGAAGGAACAGAGGTTCTCATCAAATGTGAACCATTCTAATGTGAAACGATCTATTGCAAAGAGCACTTCACAGAACACATTCATCTGAAGTAAATAGTAGACCTAATTTGACAATGTACAACGAGATTGCTAAACATAAACGAACCTTGTTTAAAAATAACAACCTGAAAGGATATAAGAATGCAGAATTAACGTAATATTATGATGTTTCACTTATCATCCTAACGGGTCACTGTCGCCTTAACAAACACCTTCGTACTATGGGCATCGCAGATGATCCCATATGTAGGAAATTCAGGGAGGTGTAAGAAACTGCCTCTCACTGATGATGATGATGGTGACATATTGCATATTCTCCAATTATCTTTACGCGAATATAATAACAGCATTGTGATCCTGTCAGGTGATATCCTCAGAACTATTAGGAAGAAGTAGGTAGAGTAATAGACCGATACCGCTTGCTGTGAATTCCCAAGACAATCTTCTCACTGTATCACGACGTCATGGCTCAAGGTCACTCATTTTTGTCAGATTGAGCAGGTTTCATGATTTTTTGATACAACTATCCATTTGATACAATGAACTGTTTACAAACAAATTTAAACGTTCTTCACTTATTACTTCAAACAATACATTTGGATTTGATTCCAAACTATTACAGTCCGACTTAATTAGACTATCTGCGTGGTGTCATGATAATCGGATAGAATTTAATATTGGTAAATGTATGAGTATAGCGTTTGGGAGGTTACTGCATGGATTTCCTTGTAGATATTTAGTTTACGGTCTTCTGCTGAGTACTGTCGATGTAGTTAACGATTTTGGTGTGCGATTAGATAAGCATATGAGTTTAGTTTAGTTTAGTTCATTTTCGTGCTCAGATACAATATAGATACAGAAAATATATAGAAGAATACCTCAAAGAAGTGTAGAGCACGTCAAGTTGAAATTTTATATAAATATGAATTACAATACATTTGTCATCGTAAATGAAGATAAGAGTGCGTAAACAGATTAAAATGTGTATAGGTCCAGTACATTAAAATGTAAACGATACATACAGATATGACTAAAGTAACTTAGAATACTCAGAAATAGGAATAGCTCAAATATCTTCGTCCGTAAAATATTCATTCAGTAAGTAGTAGGCTCGTTTTACAAGTAGAGATTTCAAACTGTTCTTGAGATAATTTAATGGTAATTTTTTCAATGATTGGGGAATTTTATTATGAATTTTTATTATGCTATATTGTACATTCTTCTGGATATACTCGTATGTATAATTAAGTTTATTGCAGATGTAGTTATTTTCTGTTCTTGTATTATGAACATGATTGTTGGCCTGTTCCTGAAATAGATGCTGGTTTTGATGAGTGAAGATAACTGCTTCATAAATGTATAGACCTGACCAGACCAAGTAAGTATATTATTTCCTGTGAATATTTCTTTGCAACTTGTTCTTTGAGACAAGTTGAAGATGCCTCTACGACATCTTTTTTGAGTGCGGAACACTCGCTCTACATCACTAGAATTACCCCAAAAAATTATCACATATCTCAGTGTTGACGGCACAAATGCATGATAAGCACTTAACGCTGCCTCAGTGTTCACTAAGACTAAAATCCTTTTTAAGGCAAAACAATATCTTGATAGCGTTCTCACTACTTTATTCACTTGTTCATACCAATCTAATAGTGAATCAATAATTATACCTAAAACAGTGGTATGGTTTACACACGCCAAATCAGTAACGGTATCAGTCGAAGTGCTCTTAATGGTCGATGAATATCCAAATTTGAGAACCTGAGTTCTTTATTCATTCTCGAACTATTTTTGTGAAACCAGTCTTCAGCAGTATCAATAATTTGGAGTATATCCCTTACTAAAATAGCATCCTCTGTAGATACCGTTATTGAGTTGTCATCAGCAAACTGTTGTAGGTATTCTTTCAGTGATGCAAGTAGGTCATTTGTATGAAGTATGAAGAGAAGTGAACCCAATATGGAGTCTTGACGGACACCATTATGAGTTCTCTGCATCTCTGACTTCATCTCCTCACCATTTGCTGTCATTTGCTATAAATGACATACTGTGTTCTATCTAGTAAGTATGACTGGATTAAATTAAATACCACTCCTCTGAAATCTAGCATTTCCAGTTTATTCAATAGAATGCTATGATCTATACTATCGAATGCGAATGAGTTTTGTGCAACACTACGATATTGTTACAAACAAGGGAATGACGATACTGGGTTACATTTTTTGGAATGCTCGGGATTTTAGTAATATAAATGTTCTCAAATATCTATATATTGGATTGGTTAGAAGCATATTGGAATCCTGTTCTCAGGTATGGTGTCATTACGACATGCATTCTCGTGGGATAGAGCACGTGCAGAATCTATTTGAAATGGGCATATCTTCTCTTGACTACTCTACGACTTTCATGAGGTCGGTTATGAATCTTGAAACGCAAAAAAGTCGTAGGGATCATGCCAATTTTTGTCTGCTGCATAAGATTTTAAACGGTACCATTGACTGCTCTTCGCTACTTGATCAAGTCGAGTTTTATGTTCCTTCAAGGAAAATTAGAAATTTCGATTCATTTCACAGCGCTTTTCATGGAACCAATTATGAGGTCAACTTACTTATATCTAGAATGGCTAGGTTGAGTAACGAATTCGGTGATATTGATATGTTCGCGCTGTCATTCAGTGGACTCAAGCAAAGGCTGAGAAAGGCAGATTTTGATGCTCTTAGGTGAATAACTTGTAATAGTATGTACAGTGTAAAAGCTTATTTTTATAAATTAGCTTAGCCATACTCTCATAATGTACAATATCTTAAATAGAAAAAGTCATTTTCATATGTCGCTAATTACTTAATTTGTAATTTTAAATATAACTCTTGTAGTGCTCACCAAATGAGTGAAGAAAAATGATGTACCCTCTTGCTGGTTCTGCTTGCATCGAATCCAAATTCAATAGTACCAAAAAATATATTTTGGTATTAAGTAATGGAAAGACAGTGAATGGCAAAATGCAATATTTTTCAAAAGGTTCAAGAAGTTTAAAAAATGCTTTTTGAGAGTTTACTTGATCGATTATCAAAATATAACTGATCCTACACCTGAAAGATTCAGATAAAGGCTTGGAAACTTTCAGTTTCAAGACAATATTATCAATCCGTATTATGATCTATGGGAACAAACCCTCAGAATACTTGATTATTAGAATGTTCAAATCTACTTCCGATATTCCACTTTTTTGTAAGATGAATATGATATTCATACAAATTGAAAGGGAATCTTTCATATTAATCATCTTTGATCATGTGCACGTCTGTTTTATGTTGCATACTCATGTATTAATGATATTGATATGGGTAAATTTGTTCGAAATAATATGGAGTAAAGTACTTGTTTCTTACTTTCGTAGCACCTAATAAATTGATTATGGTGTTGAATTCACTCTTTAGTTGAACGAAAACCGGGTGGAAGTTGGAATAACTCATTTCGGTTACATCTTGCATATATTTTATAAGAAATTCATGAGCGATATATATTCTGATAACTAAGAGTTTCAAAAATACAGATATCGAAAAATTAAAGTTCAGAAGGGGAAGCGTATAGCTTCAATCGATAACATTTATTCGTATTAAATTTTCGGCTGTGAGCAAAATTGTAACATGAGATTACTTGAATAGTAGACTTCCGCGGATAGCTAATGTTTTGGTTTTCCTATCCTTCTCACACATAGCCACTGATTTTCCCTCCAAACTATCATCTGGCTAACGTAATCAATTATATCTCAGGTGTGTTCAAACTTTGTTGACCATATTTTTAAGCTAACATATTTTATACATTTTATCAAGATCAACAATAGTGGGTTCAAGGTAATTATATTATTCCTACTCAACCATTCTTATGTATCATATTTCCTGAGGCAGTTCATCCATTATTCGCATCGATGGTGGAGGGTTCTTGTAAATTTTCTAAAAGTTGAAATTCAAACTAATTTGGGAATTGTGTTGATACATTCCACCATGATGATCGACATCCTTTGTTTGCGAAGAAAATATTAGTGCACTAGGAATAAAACCTGATGTATAACCAGCAATGTATTACCTGCAATATACACTGTCTCAACAGCTTTCAACATCCTCACAGCTTAAGTGCTGAAATCTGTTCAAGATTACCAGGGACCGACAATACCACCATCAAAAATCACTGTTTCGCCGGGATAAGCAGTTAGACGTACTTACACTTTCAGTTTCATATACTGATGTAAGAAATGTACACATTTCCCAATTTACACAGCATACAACGTGAATATAAGTAGAATTGCTGTTCTGAGAAGAATAATTGTTCCCGTATTTTGATTTCATCAAAATCAAAATTCGCAACGAATTATGGAATGTAAACAAGGAGCTATTGAATTCAATATACCAACAGCTTATATAGCCACTCTGTGATGTATTGCCAACTGTTAAAATGGAATATACCTGGTTTGACGGAGATAGCGCCGCAGTTATTTAGAAAAATTGTTGGAGTGAATTGGTTGTAAAAATAACCAATTATGTCATGTCATTGCTTCGGTGAACAAGGTATAGTACAGGGTGTCCCATTTTGGGTACTTTTGCGGGGTATCTCCTTTATTTTTAAAGATAGAGAGTTGCGGTTTTCGCGACACTGTGCTACTTTTTCGTAAAACTCAAGATGCCGTCAACAGAATTTTCATAGCCTTTTTGGTTTTTAAGATACAGGGCATTTCTGAAAATGTTGCATTTTGTGACCTTCCTCGTATCTCCGTTATCCTTCAACTTATCGAAAAGGTAAAATAACTAGATTTTTTTCCGTAGAATGCAGTGGTGTAGATAACTTTTGTTACATATTTACTGTTTTTGAGTTATATAGCAAACTTATGTTTTTTTAAATGGAATACCCTGTATATTTATAGACTATAAAATTTGTCTTTTTTTTACCTTTTCAAAAATATATGATAGTATAAACTTTTTTCCAGAAACACGCAAATAATTGACAATTTTTAGAAATTAAATACATATTTTAATAGTAGGCTATGGATAACAATAATAAACAAGTGCAAGTTACATATTGCTAACAAATAATTGGATACCTTGTATATAGGTATCTATTAAAAAAAAATCCCATAGATCTTTTTTCTAACAGTAAGTTTGTAACAACAGTTTTGTGGCGTAAAGTGACAATATAACAAAAACACAAAAAAATAGCATTATTAAAAAAAATTAAATGTGATGTTCAAATTGACCACCATTTTCTCTAATGCAAAATTGGCACATCTTTGAGATTCTTTGAATAGCGTTCAAAAGAAACATACAGATAATCAGATTCCTTCCCTTGACATTAACATTATAAGATGGTAATCAGTTGGGTTTTGACATATACAGAAGACCCATTCAAACAAATAAGTAATTTAATGGATGATTGTGCAAGTGGAATTAGGATTACAACTGAACCAGAAACTTGACTGAAACTGAGCGTGTAACGAAAATGTGTTCCAAGGGTTGGAAAGTTTCGTGATTCTGCAAACTAGCACACATGAATGTTAAAATAACTGGAGTGATGTAATATAAATACAGTTTGGGAAGCATGCGAGGAACATCCACCCGTATCGATCTGCAGAACCTAACGTGAACGTTTTATTTAAAAATGAAACGTAACAAAGTTAAAGCGACTTTTATGAAAATTTGATGTCAAGACTTACAAAAGGTCAATTTACTTTTAGCAAATGATTAATGAGAGTTTGACATTCAAGAACCTTTTTATCCAAGGTGGTTGAGCTTCGAAGAAATTTATTGGCGATACAGAAAATTCATTATTAATCATTATCAGCCATAGTGGTTGATGCATATTCCACTCCCGAAGTAATACCTTGATATTGTTTGAATCCTCCTACTACTATTTCAGAAGTAACGCTTCAATCTTATCTTTTCCTGAAGAACATCATTAGAATGAATAATCAAAAGAGAGCAAATCCTGAAAAGACCCAAGTTGTTCATTCCACGAGGAAACGGAACCTGCTTGAGATTCGTCTGTTGGGGAGGACCTTCTACCTGAAGTACCTTGGATTTATCCTCGATGCTAAAATGAGCTAGAAAAATTTCACCTGGAAACTCGGATGTAGGAGCCAGTTGCATCCTTATGGGCATGCAGGGGTGCCTTCGCAGACATCCACAGGTTTTCCACTGAATCTACACGGTCATAATCCATTTTTCACGACGAGGTTTAAGACTGGTGACAGGACAACTCACAAGACACTCTCATCTGGATAAACATCCACACTTAATAAGCATTGTTGATGACCCATGTTGTAATAGATGCGGAGAGGGGAAACAAACTGCTTCTCATATCTCAGCAGAATGCCCAGAATAGGCTACTCTCAGGCCACAACACTTTCGCCGCGTATACATGCTGCCTGAAATCATAACAGACATCATTCTAACCTTCCGCCTACCTTGAGCCTGGTGTACTGAACCTTATATCAAGGGGTACTCAATGGACCCAATCAAGCGGTCTAAGTGCTTTGGACTTGTCTATATCTTGATTAAGAGAGCCACGTAGCGGTCTCCAACTATTCTTCAAATGTTGGGAAGCACTTATTGTAGAATCCTTAGAAATTTAAAAATATTAAAAAAAAATATTAACATGATATTAAATGTCCAAATCAATAGCTGTAATTCACCACTTGTCAACAGTTTTGTGAATAAACTCCCATCCAAACCATTTTCTACCCCATCTCTCAATTTGTTCCACATTCTGATTAATTCCCATAATTTAAGGACAAAATTATACATTAAGTTCCAGTTGATAACTTCGAGCTTTGAGTAACAATTGTCAGCTATTTTCTAAATTAAATGTTACAAGTTTCGTTTAAATTGTAATTTAATACTCGAACTCCCGAAAGTTAAATAGTAAGTTTAGTGGATTAGAATTCATGAAGTTATGAAATATTGACTTTTCAGTTTAGGGAATAATTTGACAGAAATTACAAAATTGAATAGGAAGAAAGGATGATATTCCACAAAGACCATCTAATATCATCAATTAGGATGAGGGAAGCTGACGCGGAAGTGAACATCACAACACAGGGTCCCGATATAATATGAAGAGCGTATCTAGAGCCAGAAGAATCGTTTTTAATATTGTACCACTATCATTGGGGGATGTCCATAACGTTCTGAAGTATACCGTTATTGTGTTAATAAAGCAAATGAGAACGTAAAATTGTTGCTGGTAAACAAGTCGTTCTAGCGTGTTAATGGGAGATTACAGCCAAATATTCTTTATTGGATCTATACTGGTGTAATTAGGCCTATGATTACCTATGTGGCGGTAGTGTGATGGTCAGGGACAATGACTGGTATTTCCCAGCGCCCCCTTGACCGACTGCAGCGGCTTGCATGCATAGGCATACTGAGCGGAATGAGGTCGGCTTCAACAAGAGCCCTTGAAGCTCTCGCTGGATCACCACCTCTAAACTTATACATAAAAACTGAGGCCATGAAAACGGCGTATAGGTTAAAGGGCCAAGGCCACTGGACCAAAACGCACCACTCTCATGAACAGTCATCATTTTTAAGTGAGGAAATCTCTAAATGCCCCATACTGGAAATGAGGCAAGATAGCATGATCCCAGTTACCTATATGTCTCAGTTCTCCCAAAATCCTCATCCTGGATCGAGATTGGAATAACGAAACTCTCACACTACTGCCACCAGATAGGCTTGTATGGTTCACAGATGGTCCAAGGTAGGTCAGGCTTCTGGGGAGGAAGTGTACCCAAAAAGGCCAAGGACCACTATCTCAGTGACTCTAGGCGCTGACTGACTGCACGCTTTTTCAGGCGGTTTTTCAGTCTACGCAATATCGACTTCTGCTATGGAGAATCTACGAGGAAACTATGTAAATAGGCGCATACGTATTTGCACAAACAGCCGGTTGGCTCTGGGAGCACTCAAATGACCCAGAGTCCCATCAAGGCTTGTCAAAGAATGCAGAGATACACTGGCTTAACTAGCCAGGAGAGATAAAGTTCAACTCACCTGGGTCCCTCGACACAGCGGTATTGTAGGAAACGAAATGGCCGACTGTTTGGCCAGGCGAGGATCGTCTAGCGCCCTTGTCGGACCGGAACCAATGGTCGCTCTATCAAACTGCGTGGGGGTCTTGCCCTTCTGAGCCAACTGAATAAAGAGTGGTCTAGACTGTGGCGAGAATCACCACGCATGAGGCAAGCAAAACTCTTCATCGAAGAGCCTATGCATAGGCTCTCGAAGGAACTCCTTTCTCTGAACAGAAGGAACATCTGAGAGATGACTGGAATCCTAACCGGTCACTGTAGTCTTAGTAAACATATCCACACTGGTGACACATGACAGATGATCTAGTATGTAGGAAATGCAAAGAGGCAGAAGAAACTGCCTCTCTCATCCTGTTGGAATGCCCAGCATTAGCATCCTTCAGACACCAACACTTCGGAGAAGCACAACTGCACTCAGAAGAACTCATGGAAGCCAGCACTAGCAATATTCTGGGTTTCTGGCGGGACATAAGCCTGCTAGAATAGAATAGGCTCTGATCACGGGGCGCACAATGAGCCCAACTAAGTGACCTAAGTGCATTTGGGGGCGTAGCACCCACCCTCAAATGATGATAATGATGAGCGTGCTGATGAATATCTCATTATTCCATTCTTTAGACGTGACATCGTGAAACTTGTGACTCCTCACCCTTAACGTGAAACGTAATCTATGAATAACCTCTTGGTGAATGAATACAGAAAACTTAATTAACTTGAATCGATAGGAATTTTTGAAAATAATAAATCTCCCAATGATTAATTATATTCCAGAAGCTCCAGACTTTTCACAATGTTCAATTGAATCTCCATTTACTATAAGACATAGAATATTTGTACTTTCTTCATTGCACTTAATTGAAATTTTGCACTGTAGTAGTAAGATAAAAGCTATTGGAGGATAATCTTCCTTTCAATAGGTTACGTTTTCTCCCCTTCTTCTTCTAAATGAACAATGAAGTTCAAAATCAACTGTTCAGTAGACGTTCTGTGATCCAAAATGGCAATTGTATTTTATTTCTTTAAAATGTAATCACAAAGTCAAAGTTCGTTCACATAAATTAATAATATATAGAAGATTATTCCGGAACCAGTCAATTCAATATCTCAAAGGATATATATTTCAGATTTAAAAACGCCGGAAGCAATTCTGTAAAACTTCTATTATCACGACGCTAGTCGATAATGTTGGAATACGAGAGGATAGATGACTCGTGTGCGGTTTATCTGAGCGCCGCAATAGAAACTTTGTATTCGGACGCCGTATCGTGAAATGTGATATCGGCGCAATATCAATACAATACTTTAGACAAGCTGGGAATTTCGAAGATGGAAAATTCCAACAAAATATTCTCATACAGTATCCCTCAAGTTGATAGATCATAAAAAATATTCACTTAGATCCTACTGTCGTACAAAAATAATGGGACCAGAACCGGGAGAATTTTTTATTTTCCGATAATTTTCTCCGAAATATAGGTGATTTATTAATATACAGTGTTTGTAGAATTCGATTCCTATGCTCACATAGATTCATTATTCAGCAACGTTATACATATTCGCTGGTACAAGGGTGAGAAACCACGGGCGTAACCCCCTACCTAGACCAGTATGGTGCAAGATTATTGCGAATTGTACGGCATAGATTCTGAAATATCCGTTGGGGATATCACACGATGAACATGAATAATGAAAATTAAATTTAGAACATTTTAATTCATACGAGCTCTCTCAGTCGAAATACCAATTCTCAATTTGTATAGTTCAATGAAAAGTATCTTTTTGCCATTAATTTTGATATATTATCACTCGCACTAGCCGAAATAGTAATGATAAAATATTATTATTCACTTTAATATAAAAATTCTTGACTCAGTATGAATTATATATAAAAATTCTCGGGAAATAGGTCACAATAACACTCTGTTTTAAATTTTCGTCTTTACGTACGTTTCTGTCTCACGACCTTCATCAGAAGACTTATTATGTAAAAAGGGGTTAATTAAAACTAATTAGCACAAGCGTCCATATCGCACAATTTTCAATCAAAAAGCCCACGCCGTCGAAACGAACAGAACCACGAATAATAGAAAATTGTATCCTTAATATTATAACAAGAATCCACTGTTCAGTAAAATTCTCACAATATACAAACGCATATTGCTATGGTCTCAAAGCAACTAAGTTCGAAGCTATTTGACGTACTTGAAAAGGTTTTAGACCTGCATTGGAATTTACTTTAAGCGTTCTTCCTAAAATATACTTTTAACATTATAAAGACGCATGTAGGAATTTGCAAGAGTTTTAATTAATCAAGTTAGTATAAATCTGACTCAATCCTTGAATATCATCCCTATGGTTCACAGAATTGGAATCCCGTTTTATGTGAATCATCTCCAGGATAGATCTTTTATAATAATTGGTTTCTTCAGTTAAAATATTAACATTTTTGTAATCAAACTGATGGTTATAATCAAAGCAGTGTTCAGCAAGGTCGGTGGAATTTTCTAAGTTATTATTTCTTTTGCTATACTTATGGCAGTACATTCTTTTTTGTAAATATTGTTTAGAGATTCCAGTATAAGTTCCATCACAATCTAAACAATTCAATTTATATACTGTGTGGGTTTGTTTATCTTTAGGTATCTCAGATTTGAGAAATATTCCACAACACAGTTAGTAGGTTTATGCGCAACATTTATATCGTACTTTTTCAAACATTTCTTAATTTTTTCTGCGGTCTCCGGAATGTATGGTAGAGTTATATAATTGTCTGTATTACCTATTATGTTATTTTTATATGAAGAACCATTATAGATTTTGTTTATTCTCTCTTTAATGATAGGATTGAAGAACGTTTTTGGGTAGCCATTCATTTCTAGTGTATTACGAACAATTTTTAAATTTTTTGGACGGTCTTTTGCGTGGGACAATTTCACCGCGCGGATGTAAGGCTGTTTGTTAATGACACTTTTTTTATAACAAGCTGGTGCAACGGAATTGAAATGAAGATAACGTTGAGACGAAACTTCTTTAGTAAACCAAGAAATTTTTATTTTTCCATCTGCATCATGCCTAATGTTCATATCTAGGAAATTTATGTTTTTGTTTATTTCTATTTCACAAGTGAATTGAAGTTTACAGTGGAAATTATTAAATTTATTAATCACATATCGAACTTTATCGTTGGGAACACACATAAGGCAATCATCTACATATCGTTTAAAGAATACAGGCTGAAAATCTAATGAATTTATAACGGATTCCTCTAGGCATTCCATAACGAGGTTAGCAATGGTAGCTGAAATAGGAGATCCCATTGCTGTGCCGAAAATTTGTCCAAAATATTGCTCACCGTACTGAAAATAAGTGCATTCTAAACAAAACTTTACCGCATTTATAAAATCCGATTGATCAAGAGGTGTGTGGTTTATAATTTCTGCCAAATGTTTTTTGATGCAATTCAATGCCAAAACGACAGGTATATTTGTGAATAAAGAAACAACGTCCAAGGAAATTAGTTGATGGTTCACTGGTACATATTGATTCTTTATAAATTCATTAGAATGCCATGAGTCTTTCACATAAAATTCATTTTTTCCTATTATATTATTGTTAGATTTTGATAGAAATTTTGATAAATTGTAAGTAGGAGCTCCAATATTACTTACAATGGGTATATCATTTTCATGTAGTTTCGGAAGCCCATAGATATAAGGTGCTAGCCCATTATGGCAAATTAATTTATTTTTCACTTCAATAGGGATTATCTTATCTTTATGCCATTTATTTATCAAAAAAACACATACTTCCACCACTTTCAGTAAATAAAATGTAATTCAACAATATGTAATAGACCATATTATCTACTTTTAATAATTTAGCACAACTAAAGTGGGTGGATCAAAAATTACCCCGAATATTTAAATTTTATTGTAAATCAGTTGCCGAAAGAAAATTATTGGTTAAAAACACATACTTCCACCAATTTTAGTAAATGAAATTTAATTCAACAACATGTAATAAACTATATTCAAATCACTTTTTACAATTTTGTACAACTAAAGTGGGTGAATCAAAAATTACAACTGGATTTTCAATTCCGTTTATAACCTTACACAATTTAAGCATGAAAATACCACAAGTTTTTTTGACGTTTGGACTTGCATACATCAAACTCTCAAAATCCTATGAATAAATTATGGTGAAATATCACATTGAAATTATTTTAAACTGATTTTTTTTTCGGTGTGAAATTCTCTTACCGAATATCCCGAGTGCACAAATCAATTTCCGGAAATTTTGCACATTGAATATTATAAATAAAAATTGTTTAACTCCCATGCTCTCTGACATATTGACCAGCTCTAATAATTTTCGTGCGTTCGGTAAATTTCATAAAGTAGAAAGTGGATTTGTTGACTCCACATTAATTCCCGGATTAATTTACATGTGTAAATAGAATTCAAGCTTCGAGTACACTTGTACGGATAGCCGAGTTTTCATCAATCTGCTAAACGAACATCATCACAACCACCTCCTGATGATGGCTCCTTTTTGATGTAGCACAAAAATATTTCGGAATGTCCTATCTCATACTATTTACATGATCATCTGGATAACCGTCGAATCTCACCTTCCGATAAATTATACGTAGCCTATTCAATATAAATACAAGCAGAAATCCGTTGATGTTGGTGTCGCTCGATATGCTTTCAGCTCACGCTATCCATCATAAGGGTTCGGCCGAGCGATCATTAATCTTACAATATTCGTAGTTTCACTGTTAAACATGATTCGAGAAATTCTCGCATAACTCCTTATCATGAAGTTTCATGTGTCTCAAACATATTCAGTATGTCCCGTTGCTTAACTTGCTATTTCGGGATACAGTGACTATAAGAGTTTCAGGATTAATTTCATACAACCTTGGTGTGTTTCGTCCCAGCTGGAAGATAGCTAGAGTCCAACATAATCCAAAAAAAGGAAATCATAATAGATCCATTTCAGTTTTATCTATGATCACTGAAGTGATGAGGAAAGCAATCAACATCGAGCTGGTCCAATACCTAGAGCAATATGGCTTTTGTCGGCAGAGATCAGTAAGAAATCTGCTTGCTTACGTAACACATGTATGGTAGAAATCTATTGGAAAACAAGGGGGAATTCCAGCTGTATCATTGGATATCTCCAAAACATTCAACTTCCCTCATATGGTTTGCCTCCTCAACTTTGTCGCTTACTATCGAGTTTCCTCTCAAATAGATCACTCCATGTTGTAGTTGATGAAGTATCCTCCGATACAATGGCTATGAACGCTGGTGTTCCACAGGAATATGTCTTGAGATCAACTTTGGATCCTGCTGGATTTGATCATCTGTCCTGTCCACAGCTTTGCAGATGATGGTACACTTCATGTCGTTTTTTCATCTAGAGCCCCTATATCATCCAATGAAGCCCGAGGAGCGAAGCAGAGACAGATTGGCGCAATTAATGGAGACCTGGCAATAATTTTGAAGAAGGGATCTGATGATCTAGTACAGTTCAACGCAACCAGAACTCAAACTTGTGTCTTCTCTAGAAAGGCGAATCCCACAACCCTTAATATGATGATGTTGGGTACAAATATTCCTATGAAGCCTGCCATAACCATTCTAGGGATCACAACCAACAGCATGCTCTCATGGGACGATCAGGTGAAGTTCAGTGCAAAAGTCGCTCCACGTCTGAGAAGCTCCTCATGATCTACAAGGCACAGATTCGGCCAGTCCTTGAGTACTGCTCACATGTTTGGAGTTTAGCTCCCAACCATACGCTGAAGTTCTTGGATTTTATTCATAAAACGACTATTCATTTCATTGATAATGTCACACTTACGGGTTCATTGAGTTCTCCATAACATCATGGAAAAGTGGGAGACCTCTCTCCATTCTATAGATATTTCCATGGTCGGTGTTCTTCAGGAATCACGTATGTTGTTGCACCACGAGTGATTTCAAATAGGCAGACTAGACGTGCTCAAACTAGTTATCCCTTCATTGTCAAGCTCGAGACCTTCCGAACTTCTTCCTACCAGACTCAATTTTTTTATCGAACAGCGAAGCTGTGGAACTCTACCTAGTAAGGTCTTTCTCTATGCCTATAACCTCCAAACATACAAGATGAAATTCGAATGACTGTCTCCTCTCCCAACATTCCACCGCTAGCTGACACGATTTTCTTCGAACATTATAGGTTTCTTTCTGGTGTAGTTGATGTATTAAAAAAATTGAATATTCCATATTCCGAATACACTTGCACGGATAGCCGAGTTTTCATCAATCTGCTACACCATCTCCTAAGGATGGCTTCTTTTTGATGTAGAATAAGAAAATATCGAAAGTGCTATTGTATACTATTTACATGATCATCCGGATAATAGTCGGATCTCATCTTCCGATGAATTATACGTAGCCTATTCAATATAAATACAAGCAGAAATCCGTTGATGTTGGTGTCGTTCGATATGCTTTCAGCTCACGCTATTCATTATAAGGGTACGGCCGAGCGATCATTTATCTCACAATATTTGTAGTTTCACTGTAAAAATATACATGATTCGAGAAATTCTCGCTTAACTCCTTTTCATGAAGTTTCATGTGTCTCTAACAGGTGTGTCCTGTTGTTGAGCTTGCTATATTGAGATTCCAGTAACTATAAGAGTTAGATGGTTGATTAAACAGCTCAAGTTTTGCGAACATTGATTCTTGGATTTGCTTTCTGCTTGATCTCAATTCCAAAAAGTCTATGAGGCCAGACGGATTTTCACATGTCGTTCTCAAGGAATGTGCGCCTGAATTAACACCAGTTCTCTGCATGTTGTTCAAACTTCCATACAAACTTGGTGTATTACCTTCCAGCTGGAAGAAGCCAAGGTTTAAACAATTCCCAAAAAAAAGAAGACACTTCCTAATAATTATAGATCCATTGCGCTATTATCAGTGATCTCTGAAGTAATGAAGAAAGCAATCAGCATCGAACTGCTCTAATACCTAGAGAGTTCCAAAATCGTGAATAACCGGCAATATGGCAATCGTCAGCAAAGATCAACAGGAGACCTGCTTCTGTACGTAGCACATGTATGGCAGAAATCTATTGTAAAATATTTTCTAGTTGTATCATTGGATATTTCCAAAGCATTTGACCGCGTCTGGCATAAAAGCCAGGAACTTCAGAAATATGGTTTGTCACTTACTATCGAGTTTTCTTCCAGACAGATCACTCCATGTGATGATTGACGGAGTATCCTCCGATACAATGGCTATCAATGCCAGCTTTCACAGGGATCTGTCTTGGCACCAACTTTGTTTCTGCTCCATTTAAACGACCTGCTAGAAGTAACCACCTTACCAGTCCATAGCTTTACAGATGATGGTGTACCTCATATCACTGTCTCATCTAGGTTCATGCAATTAATGAAGACCTGGAAAAGATTTTGGAATGTGGATCTGACAATCTAGTAGAGCTTGATGCAACCAAAAGTCAAGCTTGCGCCTTCTACAGAAAGTCGGATCCCACAATTCCTAATATGATGATGTCATGGAAAATTAGTCCCATGAAATCTCCCATAACCGCTGCTCGGGATCACGACCAACAGCACCCTCTTATGGGACGATCATATATTCCGTGCTTAGAGCTACTGTACATCACAGCAGCTCCTAATAAACTACAAGGCACAGATTCTATCTGTCCTAGAGTACTGCTCACATGTTTGGAGTTTGGCTCCCAAGAAAACGCTGAAGCTCTTGGATTCTATCCATGAGAGGACTATTTATTTGATTGATAACGTCCAACTCACGAGATCATTGACTTCTCTACAACATCGTAGAAAAAGTGGGAGATCCCTCCCATGGTATGTGTTCTTCAGAAATCTCGTCTGTTGTTCCACCACAACTGATTCCATATAGTCAGACTAGACTGGCTCAAACTAGCTATCATTTCATTGTCGAGCTCGAGACCTACCGAATTTTCTTATCGCACAACGAAGTTGTGGAACTCTTCACCCAGTAAGGTATTTGTCTATGCCTATAACCTCCAAACCTTCAAGGAAAATTCGAATGCCTATCTCCTTGCTCAACATCCCACCGCTGGCTCACAAGATTTCCTTCGAGCATTATAGGTTTCCCTCTCGTGTAGTCAATGTATAGAAAAAAATACAGTTTATCTAGCTTCGAATACACTTGAACAGATAGCCGATTTTCATCAATCTCTCATCATTTTCTGATGATGGTTTCTTTTTGATGTATCACCAAAATATATCGGAATGGCCTATCGCATGATATTTACATGATCATCCGGATAACCGTCAATTTGCATCTTCCGATAAACTATACGTAGCCTATCCAATATAAATACAAGAAGAAATCCGTTGATAATGGTATCGCTCGATATGCTTTGAGCTCACGCTATCCATCATGCGGGTTCGAACGAGCGTTCATTAATCTCCCAAAATTTATAGTTTCAATGTAAAAATTTACTTGATTCCAGAATTTCTCGCATAACTCCTTACCATGAAGTTTCATATTTCTCAAACATATACAGTGCATCCAGCTGTTTAGCTTGCTACATTGGGATTCCAATAACTATAAGAGTTAGATGGTTGGTTGTACAGTGCGAGTTTTGCGGAATAACATAAGCTACTGAGTCTGGTGTTAGCAATTTTTAATTTCCTTTACGAAATGTCAATTTTTGATTACGACGGATCGTATTCTTACGCCCATCATCATGTTTTCCTTTCAACAACAGACCTACATTTTTCTCATCATTCTGATAGTAATTATCTTGTTTACAACTGTGTGCTACACTTATGAAGTTATTGACCTAGTATAAATCATCATCGAGTAAATGTGATTCCAAAATTCAAAAGGAAATCTCACACATACCTAACATCATTAGAAATAATAAAACAACCTATGCGAGAAATTAAACAGAAGCCTGGTAACCTGCTCAATATTTTGCTTTATATTAATAATAATACAGTGAACAACAAGTACGAAAATCTAGAATTATTACGATGCACATGGGAACAACAAAACCTAGATGATCTACTTTTCATTTCATGTTCTCATCAATGTCTAAGGGTACAAATTACTCTTAATTGTGAATAAACTATAAATTCTATTTTATTGCTTGGTTGCCGATAACTACAGTGAAGATGGTCGTGAGTTATATTTTAGATGTTAAAATTTGGGCACCAGAGTATTCTAACCAACCAATAAAATAATGTTCCTTAACTAGGGGATTCAAAAGTCCCCAGGTTAAATTACCCTGAAAGTATACAAAAAATAAAAGACCCGTACCAAGAATAGTTGGGATTTACTTATTATGAAAATACTATGGTTGTTACAATTTATAACAGAACCTAATATCAAATGAGTTATGAAGTGAATGAATTGAAATATGAATAAAGTTAAATTACTTGAATCAAAGTGAACAACAGTTAAATTTACACATACATAAGTAGTCAAATGATTATTTCAAACGTTACATAAACCGAAAGTTGGGTAGCCTGACCTGGTTATATGGGTAAGATGTTATAACTGCTGATTATGAATTGGTACTTCTTACTCGATGTATGGATTCCTGCCACACGTCTAGTACAGTTTCCTGGTCCAACCTCAGAACTTCGTACACTTGTTGAATTTACCACAACATGAAAAAAAACTGAAATCACGAAATGTTCAAACCTCTATTGCTTTATTGTTCTCAGAAGACAGACATGAACAGAATACATAACGATTGTTGAACAAAATCAGGACTAACCTAGGTCCTGTCAGATATCACCTGGGAAGGCAAATTAATTCTTGAAGTTAGTGAATAAATCAATTGGAATTACAAAGATATTTACCTCTATCACGATAGGGTTTTTCCTTTTAATGAAACAAACTTTAATTCTGTCCAAGACCAGTCACGTCGAAATTAAGTTTAAATCCCCTAAGGTGCATCTATTACACAAATCCTTCCAATTATTCCAATCCAAATTGGTAATTGATGCCTTTGTTTTCAACGGAAGAATATTCCCAGAACTTTGGTTCCAAACATAAGTTTGGTATCACCTCCCTGTTGAAACAACTTAGGAAACTCGATGACCTTTCCACTTGGACGACTTAACCAAAAATAAGCCATTGCCTTTTCTGATGGTTCGATGTCTCACAGAACGACCTCGAAATAGAAGCGGTAACTACAGAATTCGACACTGAATAACCATGACTCGGAGAATATACGGCTTAGCATAGCTGACGTCACAAGAGCTGACGATTGTAGTACAACGGCCATTTCTAAGCCATTAAGTGAAATTTACACGTTACAAATGCCACTAGAACACTGTGCAAATCGCTAGTTCAATTCAAGTTTTGAATTCCATTTACCTACCTAAAAAAATTTTATATACAACTCTAGGCCTCCAGAAAAAAAATAGGATTTTAGAGAAAAATTAAAAAAATTGTATTGGAGTCATAAATCGAAATAAATTATGAAGTGCAATACGGGCAGTTTCGAAGATATGATGGGAAAATTATGAGCGGAATATTGAACATTTCCCTTCCCTTCAACCTACCCACTAAATCTTATGGTGACCGTCATCTCAATATAGCAAGCTAAGTAAGTTGACATCTGCAGATATGCATAACACGTTCTATATGGATTTGAAAAATCATTCAGATCAAAGATGTGATTTTTGATTTTATATCTGAACAAAACTAAACTTTTGCACATTGCTATCCGAATCGGTATATGCGTTTCCAATTTCTCCACAAATTAAATTAGGAGGAGGAATTGCAGTCGCTGTGTGTATGTGTATGTTAATGTGTATGTATATGTTCATGTCTATATGTATGTGTGCGTAATTCAGTGCGTGGGTGGGTTCGTGTATGCTCTGTTAGTTTAAGTTATCTCCATGATTTGGAAAATTTAATTATATATCTCTTAAAGCTTACTTACATACTTACATGAAATTATGGTCTATTAAGGAAACGTTGGCTATCAAAAGTCAACCAAAATATATTTTGATGAGCATCATGCCTTAGATCAAATTTTAGATAATAACTATCTAGGGTCTTAAAAATAGCGATCTGGCAAGGCTTTCAGCTCTTTCGCGCTTCATATTGCAAATTGATATTGTGTTGATTGGTATAACTAGAAAGTTTGTAATAAGGGTTATGTACAGGTTATTTCCAATATTAAAAAAACAAAATCATATTTAGAAAATTAAAGTTCCATGTGAAATTAGAAAATCTCAAAGCAATGTAACAAGAATCCAATGGGGTTCGCCACATGTTTTCTGTTTAGTATCAATAACAAATCTTAGTTTGAGAAATAATGAATGAATTTCTTAAAATAAAAATAAAATTAGTTTCACACTCGCTTCAAGGTGGGTGATATGATACCATAGCTGATATGGCCAAGAGGGTTGCAATAAGTTCACAAAAGTTTGGTTGTAAAGGAAATCATAAGCCTGTCAAACTCGATTATCAATATGGGAAGAGAACCTAATGGGCAGCTACATGATGAATCTTTTTACACGTGTTGCTTTCATTATTTACATAATTAATCAAAATGCATCATGCGTAAATCTGGACGTAACTTAGTACCTAATCATCAGAATTGTAATGGAATATAGTCGTGATGATAGTTGAAATAATATGTACATTCAAATCAGTTAGTAATATTCAGAAAAGAACAGATAAGCTTAGAAATTCCCACCGTGAATATTCTGAGTGAGAGGTCTCAAGAAAGAGAAAAAGAATTAAATTATCTTTCTGCTTATTAGTTTAACCATTCTTCCAAATTTACTAGCAATATTATTGGTACAAAACTAAAATCACGATCGCTATAAGTGAAATCATTGGTTAAACAATTCGGGGATCCTTCCTTAATTGCAGAAAAAGGACGCATTATAAATATTAACAAAATGCGGAAAAACCTCCAGTTATATTTTCTAACTCGAATTAACCTCTTGGAAAATCAAGTGGCACTTTGTCATTTTCAAATGAATTAATATTAACAGAGTGTTCTTGGTAAGAGGGTGTTTTCGCTAAGGTCAGAGTTTCAGTTTGATTCAAGTTGAAATTAATAACACATTTAATCAGTTCATAGTTTTTGGATCCCCTATGTTCATCCTGGTTGGGATATCCTTTTAATAATTTTAGTTCCATTTGTTTAGTTTAGTTAATTTGGATTCTATAGAGAATTTTATTTAACTTTAGGTTTCATTATTAGATTATTCTTATTTAATAGTTTTATGATATGAGCAATAAAGTTAATTATATTTTATTATCTTTGATTATTATCATATATATATTCTTCTTTATATCTTTTATTATTTATTACTATTATCTTCTAATTGTAGTGTATTAAATATTTTATCCTTGTTGAGTACTAGTTTCTCTGATTAAAACTAGCGTTTGTGCCTCCATTTACCTTCCAGTGTTTGAATTCATATGTGTCTAGTGAAATAAAAAGGGTAAGTGTCAAAGATATTTTTCACGTTTGTTCTGGCTAATAAATGATTGGGATAAACTCCAACGTGTCATGGTTCTCTGAATCAAATGACCACACTGCAGATAAATAAATATTAGTGAATAGGAATAATGTAGATTCCTTAAGTAAAGTTTTATAGAGTTTAATAGAGAGAGGACCATGTTACGAGTTCATCTGATCTGATCTTCTACTAAAATAATTACTTCGTCAATTTAACTTCCTTAGATGCTTAATAGACCATCCCTGTGAGTTTTAGATGATTTCAAAGATGTATGTAGAGACCTTACAGAAAATATGGGTTGGCGCAACTTATTCTTTTTTGATATTGCATTATTATTGATGGCAATCTGCGTTAGAAATACAGATAGGATCAGAAAACAAGTAATTTCTTGAATACTTTAACTTCTGGGAAATGTTCGGTATGAAGATTTTGTTCAATGTGCGTGATAGTTTTTGTCAGTGTTGTGAATTGAATAGTTTCATAAAAATACTGACAAACAAAACAAAGTACAAACAATTGATTGATACATATTTTGTGAATTCTGCATCAAATCGAAATTCTACGTTCGGCACTCTTAATGGATTGGAACTAGCATTTTTGTTAATGAGTTGATCTTTTTCCTACAACCCCCTTGGAAAATAACGTTCCCGACCCGCGAATTTGGTTAGAAAACAGCAGATTTCCTCCTTAGGAAGGTAAAACAAGTTATTAAGTTTGGATTTTCCTTCAGCCATTTTTCAAAAAGCTCTCACTTTTTCTCGTATCTTTCACGACATTTAATTGGCAGAATATTTAGCGATACCAACATGTGGAATTCTAAAATGTCTTGAGGAATTCTGTCTTCAGCTTTGTTTTACATTCTTCTTTGATAATCCGTCGAAATACGTCCATCACTTTGTTGTAAGCAACACCTTGGCAACTCTAGTCTCTGTGGTGTATACTAACTGATTTCAAATGTTATATTTTAACAGAAAAAAAATAAAAAAATTATTCTTCAAATTGGGCATAAAAGGTAGTAGGAAAAATTATGTACATTCCTCTAGAGTAAAGTGAATTTCTCCGTTGGATTATAATACCCTCCGCTTGGTGTCGGGGATTAAAATATCCGCGAGAGAAAACGAGACAACTATTACATAGGTTATTCCACCATTTCCAACGAAAACTAGTTATCCAAAATAATAGAACGTAATATCAGGCTGAAAGTAGTGAACACAATTCCTGACGTTCTCACAATTTGCGCAGCAAATAATAATTGTTGGAGCGAGGAGAGAAATACAAGAGACTCTTCGAACGATTGTTGAGATAATTTGAGTGCTATGACGGAAGCTCACATCTCAAATGAAATGGCAGTTTGTAAATAGACGTGCACACTTAGAGCAAGATTCAAATTTGGACTTATATGCACCTTATATTTATTTTCAATTCTAATTGCTTCCAAGATTGCCTTTGCTTGAAAATTACTTTCAATACGTTTCTGTATTCACATGAAAGTATCTATCTAGATATTAAAATTATTGTGGTATTAAATCGGAAACTTTCAATTACATCAAATATAAGTTATTTCAATTTAAGATATTTCTGTAAATAGGGTGTCCGTTAAAGAATGGGCCAGAAGTTAATGTGGAAAAGTCATGAATAATGTTGCTCATAAACTATTAGTTTTCGAAATACGGTGTGTGTTCAAGTTGAAAGAATAAAAAACGATTTTCAGACATATATCGGGGATAGGTTGAGGGATTTTTTCAAAATTTTTTATGGAAAGTTTCAACGGGGACCTAGATAATTTGCTGCAATTTCACGTCAAAACAAGAAATCAGGGGGGCAAACTATATTTCCAAGATCCTTTCCTTAAAAATAAATATAACGTCACTGCCTAAAGCGAATATAAATAACATTTTTCATATTTTCAACGATTTTTCGGAATAAAAGGTAAACTTGTTGATTATCGCTGAAAGAAACCGTTTTTCAAAAATATTTAAAGTCGGCTTCGAAGTGAGATTCGTAGATAACGTAATTTGCTTAACTTCCAACTTGTGTTATAGGAACATAATTTTTTCATTATCAAATAACATAAACAAACATTAAATCACTTAAGTGTTTTACATATACTGTTCACGTATTATATTTCAGGTATTACAACTGTAAAATATATGAAACAATTAAGAAAACAATTAAAAATATAAATAAAATTTTTTAGGTAACATAAATTATCAGAGAAGTCTGCCGCGTATGGAACTAATATACTGTAAATGTTTGTTATAGAGAACATATTGTTAATGTACAGCAAAAGAAAAGACCGGCCCCAGCACTTCTCGCCATGGTACGCCCATATTTATTGGTAAAATCACTGAGGTTTTTTATTTTAACCCCCTGCATTCTATGTTAGATCATCTTTTATCAAATCCAATATAGTTCCTCTGATACCAAAATATGTTGATTAATTTTAATTTTTGGTTACTAATCATACTATTGGCTGTTATAAGAATTAAAGTTCTATATCATATTATTCGTTAGGTATCATTGTTATATTATTATTATTATTAGATTACGCATGTGTATTATCATGTATATTCTTAATGTGAAATAAATATTTTCTTCTGTCTAAATTCATAAAATATACCAAGAGGAACTAATTATATTTAAAATGCCCCCATTTGGAGGGGGGGTATATTCATTATGAAGTCCTGGTGCTACTACAAATAATTCATTCTGTGCGTTAAGTCACAAATATATCTTGATTTTTCTATGAATTTATCCCTGATACCCTACTGATCACGGTCATATATACAGGTCTGGAATCTCTCTATGTTTGACATGAGTCTCTTACATGTCGCCAAACTCGTAGTCCCTAGCTCAGCCACCAGCTGGCATCGAAGTATGTTGTCAGGATTAGGCGCCATATCGTTCAAATTTCAAGCCCCACAATACAAAGATTGATTGATAATAACCGCACATCTTAAGTAGAATAATTTTTCTCGTAACGCAATATTTACTATTCTGATTTGAGAGAGGAATAGAACTGTTACTCTTGTCAAAATGCATTACTCACCTTAAAAATAACTTCCACTTTTTCGTTATACATGACGCACTGTTTTCTTAAGAATTTTTTTCGAAGTGATGCTCGCACACATAAAACACCTCGTTAAAACGATTACTTTCCGGAATCGTATTTCCGCATCTTTCGGCACTTTAAAAACAGACGTCTTTTGCTTTACACTTTTGTACCCCGTTTTGCATTTCGGCACAATGCACGGTTTCTTAATTTTTTTTCTAAAAATGCCGGTATTCCTTGTGTTTACAAGTCAACAATGACTGTTGCCAGAGAACACGGTCGTATATGTGTCAGAGAACATCTCTCGACTCATGCGCCACCCTTTTGGTATTACGCAACAGAAGACGCTTAGCCGACTCACTTGTCGAGAGATTCCAGACCTGTATATACGACCGTGATCAAGGCTAACCACTATACGTTATCTTTCTCTTGTATTCACATTCCCTGCCATTCATTATGATCTGTGCCGTAGCGAGTAAAAAGATGCAATAGCTTCACAACTGACCAAGTTGAAATACTACTCAATTTGGTGAAGGAACATATGGATATAATTGATATTTAATGTTTTTCTTTTTACATCTATCATTTTATTTTTAATGAACTGATGTTTCAGAATGTGAGAAAATTGATCATGTTTCAAACACGGCGAAAAAGAAGGAATGGTCTGCTTTACGAATTAGATTTTAATAGTCTTTGTGGTACTGAACGAAGCAATACAATGCTTCGAAATAAGTGAGATTCTTCGAAAAAATCCATACGAAAACAGTATGCTGGTAATAAATTTCAGCTTTATGAAACTGGTGGTGGTTCTCAGAGTGATGTAAAGTTGAGCAGTTTGTGAAGTAGAATGTTGTCAATAGTTGTTCAAATTGGAAATGGCATTGCGTTTATGACATTTACCTATTAGATAAATAAGTCTCAAAATTATGAAATTACATTAACCACGAACCGCAATTCCTTGGCGACTTTAAACGAAACTTTTTTTCTAAGCGGTGCCTTTCATCGATATTCAACTATATCTTTTGTGCTGAAAATTTAAAAATGATATTTATTTATGCTTTACGCAGTGGCGTAACATTTGTTTTTTTTTGAAGGTCTCGAAAATATAGTTTGCAAGTCACAAATCGCACCAAATTATGCAGGTTCCAGCTAAAACTCTTCATATCAAATTAGGAAAAAATCTCCGAGGTATGCCTGAAAATCGCTTTCATTTTTTTAACTTCAACACGTATCTCGAATACTGAGCTTTTATGAGCAACATTATATATGACTTTTTCACATTAATTTTTGTCGTAGTGGTAAAATTTGGCTCATTCTTCAAAAGACCCCGCATAAATGACACCAGTACACGTTTATTACAAAATACTTAGTTAATCACAGCATTCTATAAAAAAAAAGTTTCTCCCACAGATTACAATAAAGCGAAGTAATGTTTTGAATATATTCCATGGAATCATCTCACATTATCCAAAGGGTCATGGAGGATCGATACGCAAAATTTTAATAGTATCGATTATTAAGTTTATAAATTTAGAGTGACATGTTCAAAGAATCGGTCAAATCATCCAACTAACAATATTTTCCACAAGGTCCTGGGGACTATTTAGGTATAATCGACATCACGTTAATCGGAATGTTTGGACCCAAAAAATGTTCGAGGAATAAAGGTTCGAAAGAGAATGAGGCTTAGTCTCATAACCTGATACTGGAACTCATCACAACATTATGATTTTTGATGCTTCTAGAAATAAGTATTTGTTTCAAATTGAGTAGATTCTCAATTAGGCAAAAACAGACTGATTATCCATAGCCAATGGACAGTTCTCATAACGCAAAAATTTGCAGCAATACGCGGAATCAATTTTTTTATACTTTTCATCACTACGCTTTTACCACGATCATATTTTTACAGTCAGTTTTGGTTATGATTTGTGACGGTCGTGATAGCAACTGAATAAATCATAACTTATAAATCTTAGACAATAGCAAGATTGTAGTTCCGAGAATGCCACCGTTCATGAGGAAACGCAACGGAAAATCGTGAATGTTGACTTGTAACCAATGCATAATAAATATGTTTTGTAGTGGTTATACTAATATATGGTATGCGGAAAAGAGTTGATTTCTGCTGTTGTGCAGTTGAGGAAAGTTCATTCATGGATGATATGGGCCGCCGTTTCGTCCTTCCCCTAACACTGCTTGATCATCTCTAAATTAATCAATGGAGATGTTCTCCAAACAAAACTGCCAGTGGGGACGACATCTTATGAATGAATCTCAACAATAATTATTAGAGCTATGGAAATACATCAATCACAGTTGTGAACCATAGAATGGGAAATTGTATCTTCACTTATAACCATGGTGTAATGGGCAACAAAATATCATGTTGTCATTCATACTGCTTCCTTGGAAAACTATTATCTACACCTTACAGTATTGATTTATAGTATACCAGTAGTTGTGTTTATCTTGTGAAGGATCTACAAATCCCATCATTCACTAGGCCAATATGTCCGTTGTTTGCAGTATCCCGTCATGAATCCTGATACGATTCTCATGTTGTTCCTGCTTAACCTTATACTTTGCAAAACATACTTTCCCCTTAATTTATCTTACATGATTTTGGATTGTCTGTTTCCAAGTAGAGTTCTGTTTCCTCTGTTCTGAGGATATAATGTATACTGCGCTCACCTATACCATAGAGGGGCTCCTGTCTTCCAGCTCCATTCCTTGCAAGGACGTTCATATCCTCATTTCCCTCAATTCCTGTATGCCCTGGAACCCAGTGGAGGGTAATTCTGTAACGGCTCATGTTAAGCTCAGTTTCGCAATCTTTGAACTAATGATGTTTGAGAACAGCTGCTTGACTATCGGAGATGATGGCTATGTCCTTCTTTTTAATTAGATTGAGCTGGGCACATCTTTCAATTCCATGGACTGCTAGGAAGATACTGGTGTATTTACTTATGAGTTGGGAAAGACTTCGAGGTTCGTAACTTCCTCTGTTCTTGACACATCGGTGAACCAACAGATTGATCTCCTTTCCTAACAGGTTGAGTGTTTCCCTGTCTCTTCTCTCATTTTTTTCCAAGGTGAGGTTGGAAATATGAGACGCTTAATCCGAACGACAGAGATGCGGAATGTATCAGAAGAGCTCTGAGTTTTTGTGCCCAAGTGCGGCAAAGCAGATGTATTGAGGATTAAAAAATAACTTGAGTAGGAGAGATCTGTAAGCTATGACATGCGTTGTCTAGGTCTAGGTGTCTGAAAATTCAGTAGAGCAAGTATATTTGGATTGTTAAACATACCACCAACAACTTTGTACACGAATAACTAAACCCAGGATTGACGCTGATTCTAAGTGCTGACAAGACCAAATATTTCGAAAAGTTAATTTCAATGATATAAAGGAATAACCAACATCAATTCGATAAGAAAGTCAATCATATCAATGCCATCTACGGTAGTAGGAAGTCACACAGTGGTAGTTCACTCACACTGAGGGCGAATCAGGGTGTCGAATGATAAAATTATATTCTCAGGATCAACAACATTAAAGTTGTTGCAGATTACGAAAGGTAGAGCAAATGTTATGAATATGTTCATCTAGACAATGATTGTGTTTCATTCTGCATTCTCGGGGTAGAGGAACGTTAGCAATGCTGTATGAAAGCAGCATTGGCGACTGGCTTCTGGTATATGAGACCAAAATGCATGTAGAGATGTTCAGTCATTTGATTGACACCATTAGTGTAACATATTTAGATCATCCAGTAATGTAATAGGGTATCTAGAGATATCAGCCATATGAAACAGACATTTCATGGTAATATTATTGTAGTGTATTTGAATTGCCTATTGGATTGAAACAGATGTTATATTAAGTTTTTATATCAAATCTGCGGACAGCAAGGAGTTCGCTGTTCACCTTTGTATAGAATACATGTTCATTGATTACTATAAAATGTAATATAATATTATACATAGTGGTTCTTCATTAAATAATTGAAGTTTACTTTTACCCAATAATTGGTAAGACGTAACATTGGCGACGAGTACTTGAACTTAGGTGGAATTCAATTTAAATTAATTGAAATTTGTGAATTTAACATTATTAACACGTGTTCGGTCAAAACGGCAAATTTCGGACATATTCGCGAATTTGATCCACAAGTTAACGACTGGACAATTTTTATTCGACGTTTGGAAAACTATTTTTTAGTAAATAGTATCGACGCCCCAAAAAAACGTGCTATCTTATTAAATGCACTTAGTGAAGATGCATACAAATTAATCTATAATTTGTGTATACCGGTTGATCCAGAAGACAAAACGGTTGAAGAACTGATAAATCTATTTAGTGAACATTTTAAACCAAGTGACTCTATATTCGCTTCACGATATAAATTTTACAATGCTGTAAAATTCTCTCAAGAAGGGGCGGCAGATTGGGCAGCTCGTGTCCGCAGCCTTGCAGGTAATTGTGAATTTGAAGCAAGTATAATCGACATGATTCTTAGATATCGCTTTATTATTGGATTCGAAAAAGGTGCAGTATAAGACCGGCTATTCGAAGAAAACTAAAACTGTACTTTTGCTGACGTCATACGCATCGCTTCAAGCAAAATGGCTGCCAAGCAGAATACGGTTATACAACCCATAGTTAAACTGGAATCAAGTCTACAACATATTTCGAGTCGCAAGGTACGTCAGAATACGTCATCGGCTCAACGTCATCAGAATAATTCATCATCTCTTCAGGTTGGACAGTCTAGCAGTATTATGGGTAGTGCGCAAGTGCAACGAAAATGTGCAGTGTGTGGCAGGTCTAATCATACAACAAATATGTGCCGTTATAAAAATTTTACGTGTAATTTGTGTAAGGTCAAGGGTCATTTATCACCCGTATGCCCAAATCGTAACAAAAATAAGAATAAGGTTTGGAATCAAGGTAGAAATGTACAAAATTTTTTAGAGGTAACGGATGACCAATTATTTTCAATTAAAAACAAAAATGTAAGTAATGAACCATTTTATCTTTCCATTAATATCAATGGAAAACCTTTTTCATTTCAAATTGATTCAGGTGCCAGTATTTCGGCAATGTCTGAGGAATTTTGGTTACAACATTTTAGAAATCACGAATTGCATAAAACAAATCACATTTTACATTTTTATAATAGTCAACGGGTGCATCCTATAGGAGTGTGCAAGTTAGCAATATTATACGGTAACGCATCACATATGTTAAATATATTCGTTATAAAGAAGGGAGGCCCACCTATCTTAGGGCGAGATTTCATGCATATCTTTAAATTAAATATAGCCCAAATGTATTTTTCCAGTGTTAATTTTGAATTTGATACGTTGATTGAAAAATATAAAAATCTGTTTTTACCTGAATTAGGTTTATTTAATAAAGGCACAGTTTCAATCAAATTAAAAGACTGTATCTCCGAAATTATTTCGAGCAAGACCTCTTCCTTATGGAATCAGAGATAAAGTAGAGAAGGAACTAGATAAATTAATTAGTTTGAATATTCTGAAACCTATTGACTATTCTCCCTGGGGTACACCCATTGTACCAGTTTTGAAGAAAGATGGTTCAGTAAGAATTTGCGGTGATTTTAAGGTCACTATTAACCCGGTTATTGAAATCGATCAATTTCCATTGCCTCGAATTGATGAGCTTTTTTCAAGACTACTACGGGGTAGTATTTTTCTAAGCTAGATTTATCTCAGGCGTATGCTCAACTTCCATTAGATGAAAAATCCAAAGAGCTTGTAACGATCTCGACTCACAAGGGTCTTTTTCAATATCAACGTGTATTTGAATTGCCTATTGGATTGAAACAGATGTTATATTAAGTTTTTATATCAAATCTGCGGACAGCAAGGAGTTCGCTGTTCACCTTTGTATAGAATACATGTTCATTGATTACTATAAAATATAATATAATATTATACATAGTGGTTCTTCATTTATAATTGAAGTTTACTTTTACCCAATAATTGGTAAGACGTAACAATTATCAAAATATAAAATAAAGTATAAATAGCATAAGACCAGAATCTCCTCAGATTGTCATTAAGATCTCTCTTTTTCTCTCTCTCTCTCTCTCTCTCTCTCTCTCTCTCTCTCTCTCTCTGTCTCTCTCTCCCTCTACACACAATGCTGTTTTGGCGGGATGCTTATGTCTATTCACTTTCGTCCACAGCTTGCAGGATAAATGATGAATACTTTCATCGCCAGAGGATTCACACTATTGTAAGTAATGTCTCAGCTCTATGTTTGGAATTATGTCCTTGGTACACCATTTGGGTTGAGGATGTTTCAGGAAAAAACCTATTAAATGCAGAATATAAATATGGAATACAAATTATTCGGTGCAGTATCTAAATACATAGTGCATATAAAGAGAAATAGAATGACTGTTCATGAAATTATAACTTGAATTATCCCCTCTTCTTAGAAGTAGACTTTGTGTCACAGGGAATCAAAAGAGACGACCATCCTCAACAACATGAAAATATGATGCCTTTCAAACATGACAAACCGATACATACAACAATATCAAGATTACGGTTTCATCTGTTATACACAATATTAAATAAATAAGTGACATTTCTCAACTTCAATGACGCTTTATTATAGTCGAGCAATAAGATTAGGCATATGCAGTTATAATAGATTTGTCAAAATCCAAGCAGCATGAAAGAGAATCTAACATGATATTATTCTAAATTTGAATTCATAATCTGGAAATGAAGAGACATTATAGTTAAACCAACTCTAACTGTAGATTTTGTAATACACCAATCGTTGCGAAAAAGCCGCCGGAGCCCGCATATCTCAATCAGAAATCGAAAGAAAGTTCAATTTTAATCTTTGTCTAGGAACCTTTGATATTTATGTTCTTGAAAAGTGTTCCACTGCTTCTAGTGTAACTGGCACACCCTGTATGCAATTCTTTTTCTTCTCGACAGTTTCTAAACAGATGTAATGGAACAACATATTTGTTCAGAGGTAAGAACAAGAAGTTCAAGTATCAAGTAGTAAATACGACTCATTTTCATAATATTTCTCAATTATAAGAGTACTGTATTGAATTATTTTAACGGATGACTTGTCACAGAAAACTTGTTCCTGGGCCGTGAATGAAATGTGAGAAACCGTAGAGGATGAATGAGTGAATAAGATCAAATTTGATGAGAAATATCACATCATAGTTTAAAATACTCTATTCCACTACCTTTCGCGACATCCTTGTTTGTAAGAAATGAATATGATTTCTTGCTTTGCATTGCATATTCAGTCACCCTCGACAATTGTTGGAAAGGGGTTCGTTTTGCCGACGGTGCTGTTTGAGAGTAATGTTTGATTTATCACTGGGCCGTTGCTTCTACTTCGTCCCAAAAGTTAGTTGGCTCAGTCATATCAAGTTGGTATTCACTAAATACAGAATGGTTCAAAGAAGTTAGGAGAAAATAACTGAAACACATGGCAGGAATTTGATTGTATACAAACATATTCATGATTTATTTTGTGATTCGCAGTGTGCATTTTAGAATAAATTAGCTTTTTCATTAAGGCTTCTATCGAATTTTCCATGAACAACTGAAATTTAATTGAAAGTTAGTATTCTCATTCTTTCCAAGCAACTCATTTTCCAGTTTCAAATCAGTATTTTGGCTTCATTTATATTCTGAAACTTTTAGAGAAAGAATTGTAGACAAAATTTATTACAATCGCTTATTGAAATTCTTCCTAATTTAATCCAGGAAGAATAGTATGTTAGATGGAAAAAAATTGTAACAGGCTGAATTTTAGCATGCACCTTATTATTATAGTCCTCAATAATGTATGAAAGTTCCCCCATCGATTTCGCGGACTGAGTTACGCGAGGTTAAACGTTGCGAAAAATAGTTAACCGCAAATATCTCGAGAACGGCGACATTTATCGAAAAAAATATAGAGCTAATTTTCAGCTGATAAACTTGTTTAAGCAATTATTTACGAGATATAGCATATCAAAAAGATCCAACATGTAGAACCATACACCGATTGTGTACCTACCATGTTGTTTTGTCTTTATTAAAAAAACTATACTTGTTATAAGAAATGCAAGAAAGAAGTGTTTTCGATTTACAAATGATATGTAAGACCGTATATGGATTGCTGCCGTAGCTGCAAATTTATGTCTATTCAAGGCAAAGATAGGTAGCAGAAAATATGAAAGAAAAAAGTTCTATCATACTTGTACAAAAACATGAATGCTTATATAACCTGACACATGTTAATTACGATAATAATGTTGTGAAAGACAATATGTGAAAATAATTGCTCTAAGCCTGTATACAACCGTTAAATTTAATATTTTTTTTCAATTTTCATAACCTAAGATTCATATTTCATGTTTGCAAAAATAAATGGTCAATGTATGGAAAATGGAACAATGGAAAACCAATAGTAGCCAAGCTGCAGGGAATGTGAACCAATTATTTTCGTTAGAATGGTCCGGAGAAATAACTAGTTTTGCAGATGTGGTCTTCTATTCTGGTGAAACCTGGCTTGAGGTCAAAGAACAAGCAGAAAAGGATCTGGTCACGCTGGGAATTGAATCGGCTTAATGACGCCGATTTAATTTCCAGCGTGACATCTCCTGCACTATCAGCCGAATCGAGGAACTTAAAAAAAATTCGATATTGCATCTTAGAACAGATAAAACTGAAGAGAGTCATCTATTTCTCCAGATACATCCGCAGAGTATTCGAAAAGAGCAGCCAATTTATCTGATGTATTGACCCAATTTATCGAAATCAAACAATCAGAATAGCCAACATCGAACCTGCTCCGGCTACCCCGAAAAAAATTAAATTACTCAACTTTTTTAATGAATAGTTAAGCTATTTCGAATTTCCCCGAATTGGAACAGGCCGAAATAAAGCGCGACATTTTTAATTTAGTGAATGAAAAGCAATATTGGGCCAGTCTTTGATTATCACAGTAGCATATTATATGAGCTCTGGAAAATTAACAAACATTATACTTAAAATATACCTAAATGAGATATTTACAAAAGAGAATGTATAGCCATAAGTATAGCACAAGAAATAAAAACTTAGAAAATTCCACCGCCCTTGCTAAACACTGCTTTGATTATAACCATCAATTTGATTACAAATATGTTAATATTTTAACTGAGGAAACCAATTATTATAAAAGATCTATTCTGGAGATGATTCACATAAAATGTGACTCCAAATCTGTGAATCATAGAACTGACATTCAGACATTAAGTCAGATCTATACTGACTTAATTAATTAAAACTCTTGCAAATTCCTACATGCATCTTTATAATGTTAAAAGTATTTTAGGAAGAATGCTCAAAAGTGATATTCTAATACAGGTCTGCAACCTTTCTCAAGTACCTCATAAATAGTTACATCTGGTTCGAGGGTAGATACTTAACATAATACTTTTCATCTCCAGTCGTTGATACACCATATGAACATACGCTTGTATATTATAAGAATATTATTGAATAGTGGATTCTTGTTATATTTATACTTGAAATATTGACGGTACAATTTCGATTATTCGTGGTTCTTTTCGTTTCGAGTATGTGGGCATTTTTGATTAAACTTGGTGCGATATGGACGCTTTATGCTATAATTAGTTTTTAAAAATCCCCTTTTTTGACATAATGAGTCTTCTGATGATGGTCGTGAGACCGAAACGTGCGTAAAACGAAAATATAAAACACAAAGTGTTAATGTCACCTATTTCCCGAGAATTTTCATATATAATTCATACTGGGTCAAGAATCTTTATTATAAACATTACACCTGCATATATGTGCAAAATGTATGATACATTCATCTTAAAAGCACATACACAAATGGTGTAAATGTATATCATGCAAATATAACAACAGAACTGTAATGTTTGGTAGCGGTGTCTTTGTATTACGATGAAATTCCGTACATTTAAATTTGTTGATTGGATGTGTAGTATATAATGTCTTTGAACTATGATATTCTTGAGTGGAATTGGAAGTGTTTGATGCACCAAACAATCTTTGAGCGATTAATTAAGCGATTGACTTATTAATCAAGAATAACTTCTATACCTACAAAATACCTTACATAGTTTGTTAGTTTGTGAGTTTCAATAGATGCATCTTCCTGAACGAATCCTGGATGGGTAAGGTCATGTTCTTACAACTGATACCTACACTCAGATAATTATTGTATTACAATATTATCACTATGGTAGGTGTGAAGTAACGTCAATATAAACATGACAAAATGCTGTTATCCTGCGATATACTCTTATATATGAAATAATAATAATGAACTGATGAAAATAACTTTGGAGTGCTTCATAAAACTATAATTTTTCATTATAATACCGACCTGATTGAATATGGAACAATGAAGGAAATTTAAGTTTGACTATATCTAAACAGGCTTATAATATATATTTTTTGCAGTAAATAGTTGAATATTTTCTATTTTTACGGAAGACTTGTCACGGAAGATATGTTTCTGAGCCGTGAATGATATGTGAGACACCACATAGAAGGAATGAGTAAATAAGATCGTATGCAAGAAGTGATTTGATGATAAATATCACATCGTTGTTTGAAATACTCTATTCGACTACATTTTGCGACATCTTTATTTGTGAAAATATATGATATATACTTTTTGCAGTAGGTAATTCAATATTTTTCAATATTTTCTATTCTTACGATTTTCTTCTAAAAGTATTTTAAAACTAGTTGAACTTCTCTCTGATTCAAGAGGCGTGTAAAGACTTCCACTTGAACTCTATGTCATGTGAAAGTTTATTGGAATTGACCGGGATGAATTATGTTGTGGCCTGTCACGGACATTGCGTGACTGTCAATGTGTTAGCTGTCTGTCATGTAAACGTATTCTGTCTTGTTATGGGGTTATCTGTGGTATCCCATGGATGGTCTGTTAGCCTTCGATTTATCAGCAAATAAAAGTTATGTTATTATCAGAATAATGCTAAAATGTCATAATTTTTAATGATGATTTTTTCTGTAATTTATTGTAGATATTATTTATATGAATGTATAATTCATCGTTTGTTATTTTTCTGGTTTTGCTTCAACAATCATTAAATAAATGTCAATCTCAACTTTTGATTCTCCCAACTTCACTTATTTTCTCCGATGCAGCCTCATACTTGAATATGTTTCCTAAATATCTTGATGAGTGATGAAACTGATCTGAAATGTAATCAACAATTAAAGTATGTCAATTACCAATTATAGCAATAGTCATCTTTAGGTCAAATAACATATCAATGTTAGATGTCTCTCGAGGTTTTCCAAGACGCTGATGTACGAAGTAGGCCTGCTCAAAATCTTTCCGGAGATTTTTAAACTCTATTAATTTTTCAACATCGATTTAGTCATCAGCGTCTTCGAAAACACATTAAATAACATTGATATGCTAGTTGATCTGAAACAGCTTATTCATATTTTCCATCAATTTTCCAGAAAAATTCTTCGCCTTCACAATTCCACATAAAAAATCATGATAAACACTTGAATGCCTATAAAATATAACAAATCGAACTCGAAGTTGTCGTTTATTAGTGCATGATGACAAATTTTCCACCATTTTCAGTGGAATTAACAGTTTTCAGTATTTTTGACGTCTGATTCGTAATCAGTGATCTCAAAAACCGACAAAATTTCCAGCTCGAAAACGTTAACGCACTAAAAGTTCGAAAATATGGATGTCATTCTCATGGGCCAAGCGAAGGAAAGGTTTTATTCTCAAAGCTATATTGCTTCAAAATTTTTCTAGTGAGAAATATCGTCTCCATAATTTACTCGTCTGTTGAGTGAATCAGAATAAATAATCAAGTTGCACAAATGGAATCGAATAGATTTCATTTTAGATTAAACGAATTATGGAATCCACGCTATATCCAGGAGATACCAGATAAAGCGCCTTAATTTACAAGGGTATTTCAAGAGTCTGGCTGGAAACATCGGGAAATAACTCATATACCAGTTCAGTAATATCGAAGACGAGTCAAGCCGTTACTACATAATCTGCGTTGAAAACAAATCTGTTCATTTATGACTCCATTCCCAATATTCAGAAATGAACTGCAATTGTTATCAGTTTTATACTCATTCCGATATATCAACTTATCTATTCGAATTTTGTTATCAAATTTACTGATACCGTGGAAATGTACAAACAATCGATAGATTAGAATCGCAACATCATCAGATGTAAATGAAAACAATAGATTTGTATATGTAGAGTTCGTGGTATACATTTCATCATCCGTTCTATTCGACGTAACTTCTCTCATATTATTTGATGGCAAAATATCTTTGAAAAGGTACTATAATGGAACGGATGTATTATTGACGCAACTTTGTTGGATAATAGACGTCTGAGTATACTGTCGTTAAAAATAGAGTTCACCTATAAAGAAAAACGCGATATGATGAAACTTTACTACAACAATATTAGAAATGGTGTCAGGACGTCGGAAATGTATCTGGACATGTATCTCAAAAAACTACAACCTCAGCGAACTTTGTTCAAATTATTGGATAGATAGTTTGGTTCATCTAAAAAGCCAAGAGAAGAATATGAAGAGAATGGAAGAGGGAACTTGAGTAAATTCAGTCATCAATGAGGTATAATTAATGTTGCATCTATTGTATACTTTCTGTTAAAAGTAGATATTTTCCAAATGAATATGAATCTGGGTAAATCCACAATTAAAATTCCCACCGGTATAGATGTTACTTCTCATACGAGTGCCTGGAGACAGCTCAAAAAAGTGGTTCAAAATGCTACAAAATTCAGGTATCGCAAGAAATTCACCCAGGTGATCCCGAAATGCGAGTTACAAATTTCGTGATGAACTACAAAGGAGACTCAATTTTCCAGCGTTCCTGTAAAATATAATTTGGACAGACGAAAATGCTTTTACGACTTGTAAATTATTCAATAAAGAAAATGAACACATTTGAAGTATGAGCAAACCCAGGCATTTCCCGGGAATTTGTTGACCGTAAATGCGATTTACCCTCAACGTGTAGGCAGGCATAAAAGCAAGATTTTGGGTTCTCAATTCTTCCTCAGTACTACGAACGGAGAAACCTATTATCAATTTATGACGTCAACTCTCGAAGAGTATTTCGATGATTTCACTTTGGTCAACTACAACAACATTTGGTTCCAATACAATGGTGCTTCACCTTACAATACAAAACAGGTATGTGATTATCTTGCCGAAAGGTTTGGTGACAGATGAATCGGCCGTAATAGACCAGTGAGATGGCCAGCCAGTTCTCTAGATCTCTTTTTCCTAGACACGTTTTTATGGATTACGCTCAAAAATAGAAGTTATGGGAGGGGCGGATACAAAATATCGCCGAAGAAAATTGAGGGTAACCTACTACCAAACGCATATTGCATCACAAAGCATCACTCCAAGTATAAGGGAAGTATGGCGTTCAACAGCTGGTTCTAAGTTCTCTATTTCTCACAGAAACATCTTTGTTCATCATGGATTCACAAACAGAATCGAAACTAGTTGCTAAAGACCGCAAGATGACATTCCTCACCTCGTACATTACAAAATTTCAGCATACGAACATAATGAATTGGAATAAGGGATAGCCATAAAAATTGTGCATCCATAGGATCTGATACATCTCACATTTTTAGATGACATATTTCACAATCTGTAGTCACGTCTTGAACCGTGGCGATACCCATGAACACCTTCAACCCAACTCATCTCATCATCTCAATGCAATTATCACGTTGTGGTCTACGTGGTTTGCAATTTCTCTAAGAAAAAGTTCGCTCTCCTTCGTACCATCCGGCCACGTTCAAAATCACTTATGGATGATGATTTTTAATTCTAAGGAACGTAAAAACAGTATTGAAGTTTACTCTGGTGGTGGCTACTTAACACCTGAAAGGTCCTCATTACTTTTGTAGTATTTTTAGAGGATAAGGAGTGATTATTCCGTACTTATTAGTGTCATAGTGTATCCACGTTTGTGAACTGTTTCAGTGTATTAAGAATTCATTTATTCTCAGCAGAATCTGATGCAGTCCATATTAAGATCACGAAAAAAACCGACGTAACGTTGAAATTATGTGTTGAAACTTCACTCATTTTTGTTTTCTCATGTGAATATTCCAAATAAATTGCATAAATAATAATGAGTATAGCTTTGTATTGAAATATTCCTTTGCCACATTGAACATCTTCGGCATTCCCCCTCCCTGTCGCCACTTATATACATTGTATCGTTTATTTCTCACGTGTAGTGGGCTATAAAAAGAAATGATTGCTTTGTACCTTAAGATGCCAATTCAAAGCTGTTGGGAATCGTTAGTATCTAATTGACAGCGAGTATACAGCCATGTTACTCTTCAATCTCATCATTCAATTTCCTGTTCACGAAGATTTGTAATTGTGACACTAGACATTCTGATCAAATGATATCTCCAAGACGGGTGTTCAACATTCACCTTATAACTAATTTTTCATGTGAGGTGTGATAATAATAATTCATGCATGTATAAGCTTACAATGAAAATTGTCAACAGAAAGAAAATGCCTATTACTTGAAATACTCTGTTTGTCTTGAATGTGTCATAGCATAGCCAATATGATATTTAGATTACTGAACTTTCATAGATTAGGCAGGATCGCGTGTATCCATAATGTACTAAGTCAAATTTGCAATAAATTATATTTATCTGACACGCAAAGTAAGTGAGGGAATTCTAAAAATACATCAGGACACATTGTAAATGTCAGATTATTCGGTTATTCCAATATGAAGGAATAATTAGAATAGGTGACAAATATCACCAAGCGCTTACTATTCTCCTAAGAATATACCTGAAACAATACGGAAAGATATTCATGCTTTGAAGTTATGCAGTTCTCATGAATCTATGTGAAACTACACATTGAGAGCTTTGTTAATTTTTTTTTCAAAATCCACAAGCAAATTCTTAAATTCGATATTATGGAATGATAAATATTAGCAAACTTCGACTGACCGAAACAGCAAACAATGAATGAAACTTCCAGAACAGAAGATATATATATATAAATTGCTGTAATTTATAATAAGTGATCACTATGCTTAATGAAAAATGTATATCCTTTCGCATCCACCAAAATACAGTGTCGCATGGCTTCCATTTCTTATGGAAACAATTTTACTGTAGAGATGAAATGTTCATCAGATGCTTCACTTTGAGTATATACGTTTTAACTTCTTCATTTGACTGAAAAGACACACAGAATTGTTTTTCTACTTCTACTTTTGCGATAATTTCAATGTTTTCCGTCACATCATTTCAGTTGAAGAAGTAACGTTGAACCATATCCACAGATAATTGGAAATATTCTCATTGCAGTAGTCTATCAACTGGTGATGAATTCTCATGTCTACAGTTGGCCGTTTAAGTTGCGTAGTCGAAACATCTATTTTGAAAGTACAAACCAAAGTGAAAGTAGTAAGAATACAAACATGAGGTCTCTACTAGAGGTTCCAAAGCCATAATGTTATTCATTATAAATAATCTCAACTATAATGAACAAATGTCTTCATTCTGGCACCTTGCTATTATTACAATCGAAAAATAATTACAAGGTTAGAAATGGATCCTACATGAAAATTAAAATTAACAGTTTCTTGATATTCTTTTGGAAGAGAGTATGCTTTCGACATATTTTGCCTACCTCTTGAGACTGTCGTATTTATGAATGCTCTCTGAGAAGCTCAATTCTGACCAGCAGTTCCACAAAATTTTGTTTCTGATGAAAAAACTTATTTGAATACCTTCAAATAACTTTAGATAATAGATATGAGTATGAGAAGTACATCAATTGCCACAATACTAGTATTCTTTTGTTCAAGACTTTTCCAGGTAGGTATAGGAAAAATATTGACGGTCTCAGAGCATACAAATAAAATGAATTTCCATTTGAAAAAAATTCTAGTTAGTACAACATTCCAAATGGAAGTCTTCTGAATTGAATCAATCATGGCAACCAACGTCTTATAATGTCATATCTACTCGTACATTGGTTCATAGATCATCGAAATCAGTTCTATAATATATAATCTCTTTGCAAGGACATTCAATTGAAATTTTATTTACACATAACAATTTCTATGAAAAATATTAATCTCAAAAGATAAATTCAAGGCTAAAAGAAAATTGATTAACCAATAATCGTATTATACCTACCTTCGTGAAGAAAAATAATTTGTCAGTAATTATACAATATAAGTTTAAGATTATCAGAGTTTTATCTCCCGAAAAATTACACTAAGGCTTTGAACGTGAGAGTTTCCATGCAGTTGAATCTGTTTTGCTATTTGTTCTATCGAAATATAGTTCAAATTCAAAGCTAGTTAACATCGTGCATTCTTGTGTCATCAATTGCTTGAATTTCTCCACTGACAGCCGGTATATCGGCCATTACCTTCGTGAATATCATTTTCTAATATTTATCACATAAACTTCGGAGGACTATGTTCTTGAAGAAATTTTGAACATACACAAGAAATCGATGGTAGAAGCTATGGTAATTCATCATTATGATTAAATGGAAGAACAATTCCTATGTTTTTATAGCACTTCAAATAATAACATAAAATCGCTACTACAGATTCAACACACCAAAGTGCCATTATCAAACAGATACAGAATCATAATTTTGTATCTGTCTGATGATGATATTCAGGTCTTATAGTTTTTATATATTGTTGACTATTGAGAATCCGAAAACATATCATAGATTCATTATTATCAATGTTTGAGAGTGAATTGCACAAAATTCCGTCATTTTGATGCGAGTATACTAGTAGGCAATGGAGATAATTAGAAGTAATTCATGCCGAAAGATGTTTGTTGTTATTATGTTTCCAAATTATCACAAAGTATTCTCAAAAATGGGTCACAGTAAGTATTTACAATCACGTATCATGTTTATTTATTATTTATTTATTTTACAAAAAGAGTGTAATAGAATAATGAAAAGAACATTTGAAAAATTCAATAGAATGTATCAAAATTTGATCCCCATGAAGTTGAGGAAATTTGAAAGAATAGAAGAATATTTTAGAAGCCATGGATATGTTTCCCTTCAAAATACATATAGAACTACAAAATGCACAATTATAAGTTTACCACCAGTCAATCTTTTTTTCTCTTTCTTCTTCGAACATCGTATGATTTTATAGGCTTTCTTCTCGTCTCGTAATATGTAAAATAATAAAAACTCAGCTTGTTGTGTTCCTTAGTCTTAAGCATTCAAAATCATCAAACTATCACAAATAGGTATAGGGTCATGACATGTTTTTGGATTCCCAATAGTCTGAATCATATATTGACTCAAAGTTATATCTACAAGGCTGTTTGTTTTATTAGGAAAACAGAGTAATTGGTGAATGAACATTCTGCAATTTGGTTTGTTTCTCAGATCTACTTGTATAACATATTGGTAGTAAGCTAGAGTTATAAGGGAATCAATAATTTTGTCTACAATTCTATAGATTTGTAAATATATTAAACACTGTTAGAGATAGGAATTATATATTTGTCATGAAAAAATTTTCACAATTGATCACCCAATCCAAAATTCTGAAGAAACGTATGGTAAGTCCTTTGAAAAGTCGGGAATGGTGTCACTTCCGGCAAAATCGGAAGTGATATATACGTAAAATTATCTTCAAAATATTTTTTCATTGGAACTTCAGTCACGTGCACAATTAAGTAAATTGTTCGAATAGATTACTATATACCGCTAAAGTACCACTCACCGTGATGCACCCTGTATATCTATAAGGGATATGCCCTATCAGTTTTCTCAAATTGGAAGGTCAAGTTCAAAATTGTTCACTGGGGAATCATGATTTGCTGTCAAAATTTCAGTAGTAATTAAATCGGGCTTGTTGACATGTTTGAACCAAATCTATCACACCACAAGAACAGAAACAGTAGTCAGACAAACAACAATCCATTAATTCTTCCATCGCACCACTTGTCATGTCATTTACTACTATCAACATGAATGAGTTTCGGAGATGTTTTCATAAGACAAAAGAACAATTTTCGTCCAGTGAACGATTAAATCCTCATTTCCAATCACGAAATTTTTTATTTTTTTGCGGAATAAACAATATTCAAAGCACACATTCTTAGGAGTGAAAAGTGACTCCAACGATCAATTCAAGGACAAACCTACAATAGAAATAAAAAATCCTCAAAGTGCTGAATAGCGGGAGTTCAACATGGGTCCATGAAGATGCATGTTTGTACTATCATACACATTCTGAGCCTTTAATCAGATTGATTGAAAATGCAAATATATCTTTCACTCGATAATATCTTGTACTCAGTTATGGATCTAGGTACCTATACATTATTGATAACACTCATAACAGTGACTTCGGATAAAAGTACCTTATAATGTTTAGGTATTTTTTGTAACTGCTCCTGTTTAGATATTGAAAACATCAATTCTCTCAGATTTAAAATGTATTCTCCTCCTTGCAATTCCGTATAAGAATAGAAATGTAACATATGAGAATAATCCTATGCCAAACTGAACATTCATGTGATCAGTTTCATCCCAGTGTTTACAACAAGTAGGTATGTGATTGTATCGATCCCAGTTATAAATAGCTTATAGCATGTTATCACAAATGACAGGAAAACGTGCTTAGATAGTATAGATTTGTCGTTATATTTGTATTTTGATCCTGAAGCACATGCGGTAGACCCTGGTACACAACATTATAAAACAGAACCTAGCTACACTAACCTGTGACACTAAGCAGCGACATCATGCGGCAAACTTTGTATGGTAGAAGTGCAGTAGTGGCTTGAAGTATCCTCGTAACTTTAGACACTCACTTTCACCAAAAAGATCCAAAATAGCCCTTGATGTTTACGAGCTTTGAGACGAGGCATAATCTCGCCACTGACTTCACAGCACTTTACCTGGCTATCGCTAGCGAATAACTGCTGCGGCCGCCATCATGATATAGTGTTATCCTTTTCGGCGATGCGCGCTCAAGGTTCGTAACGTCATTCCTTGGCAACACCCTCCGTATTAAGTTGGCGGGCTGCATCGCCAACGACGTGCTCCCTGGGTGAATTTTCTTAAATTCATTTGTTTACCTTGCACCATTCCTGCAGTTGCTCCTAATGAATTAGTCCAACATATGTTACATAAGTCATAATTACCTATTGATCCATTTTTTCTTTTAATACACTAGCTCAACATGTCTATCTCCCTTGAAGTACTCGACAGTACAGACAAGCTGAGGATTAAACAGCCAGGAACTCTTATTCTCAAATCAAGGAGATTACATAGATGCAAAATAGGTCCTGGACACTATAGATAAGAAATAATCACACTTATCCACTAAAAATACTATTAAAGTACTGAGGACATTTCGGCTACCAAGTAGCCATCATCAGAGTATAGGTCCTCAGTACTTTAATAATATTTTTGATGGATAAGAGTGAATAATTCATCATAAATTAGACCAATAACAATCACAAATTTCACATAGTTACCATGTGTACATGAAAGAATATACCCTTGACGACTTGGTTTAATCATTCCGGTTTTCCGGTTGGTTCGACTAAGCTAAAGTAATGAATAATAATTTAAATCTGGAGCCATGATTTAATAACTGTCATAATAACAAAGGTTTGTAATTATCAACAAACGTGAATTAAAATAGCAATGAATCGCTTCGGAAAAGCTCCACATTTAGGAATAAGCGAATCAATTGAATCTGTAACGCCTGCAAACAAGGTGAAAATGCACAAATGCATTCGGAAGCAGTTTTTAACATTTTGTGAAGAGCGAAAATATGAATTTATTGAGCGGACTTCGAACGAACACTTGCCAAATATTCTCAAAGATTGGGCTTTCAACATGATGCGAGCTAATGGCAACGATTATAAGGAAGGAATTGAGGAGACAATTTGGAATATTCCCGTGAAGCTTCGCCAGACAAAGTACTTTGTAAATTTTAATCGGAACATAGACTAATTCAAAGACATAGTTTTTGAGGATTCCACAAAGACACATGCGGCCAAAAGAACAAGTGCTTCCAGAGAAAAGAGAATCCAGTTCTGCTGCTCTAACAACTAAAGAGATCAGCAAAATTGTTGAAAACTAGGACGGAAACTCACCGGACTTACAAAAGCTCTACTAGATTCCTGCCGTCTAGTCCGAGTGGCGTGGCAACGAAGCAACCTTCCGACTAGTAGTAGCTTCACAGAGCAGAGAAAATATGCAATTGAACCAAATGGTTAAAATTGAACACCGAATGTCGACACAAGTGTCCAGTCTTCTGTAGTAAAAAGATGTTGAGCAAAAGAACACCTAATATAAAAACGAATCGACTGTTCTTAACTCCAAATTCGGATTGGACTAAGGAAGGTATTTGATATAAACATTTCCTAATGGGTATTAACCAAGTAAGTGGACACGTCTAGGTGCGCAAATTATTGGGATTGATATCGACAAGCCAAATATAACCAATCATCCAAATCATTCCTCTGATGGAAGCAATTCAACAAATCTGGAGCCAACTAACAAGAAGTCATTCAAATTACTGGTTATTCTTCAAGCGAGTCTCTCAAACCATACACAAAGCTGAGCAACGAACATCATCTTAACATCGTTGTAAAATGAGAAAAAGAACCCTGCCGTGCACTACCAATATAGGTAGCTCAAGCTCTTCGACAGAGCAATGTTTCAAATACTACTTACAATAATTGTACGTTCAATATTAAAAGAAAATAAATGATAAATATAATAATTTATTATAATCTTTCTATTTTTCATATGATCCTAACTCAAGTAGACGAAAATATGTATTTATACTAACCTCCTCACTTGGCGTATATCCTCAAAATATCACTCCCGCTAACGCTGTCATGGTGTTTCGCATACTCTTGTGATATTAAAACTGATTATTTCTCATATATAGTGTTATAGTGTATCCACAGTGTGAACTCTTTCATTTTTCATTAGATCCTGGACACTGAGGTCTACTAATCGGATGTTATATATACTTTTTCGTACATACTATAACGTAAACTGTAAATACAATCGTTTACAACAAAATTTCCATTTTTACTGCTTGTGTTGAATTGAAGATATTATCATCACAAAATAGTTTCGCTATTGATTCAAATATTTCTCAGATTCAAAAAGCATGTTTACCAGAACCAGCTCTATCCTGGCTATTATAGGAAATTGTTCACCAACATTATAGAATTACTAACTACTCGTTTTCCAGATATGCTATTTGCAAGAATTCCTAAGATCTTTTTTTATATCTCACAGTGAACGGAAATAGTCTTGGTTTATGATGCATCGGTATTACTCATTCGAATTTTCTTCTTTCCAATTTTGGGAATGAGATGTTGTACGTAAAAAACACATCCAATATGAGAACTTACCTAACATCAAGTTCCATTATCATAATGGAACATGTGCCACACTATAGAGCGTGGTAAGCCGATATACTCGTACGTCAACAATGATGGACGGGAACCCAAGTTCTTAGAGGAGTAGAAATGGGTAGCTCGCGAACGAACTTGTGAAATGAACTATTGTCCTAAGGTTTTTCCCGTATCTGAAACAAGGGAAAAATCTACTGCAGATACCCTTAGATGATTCGATACATGTTTTTTTGTAATGTTGGGGTCTGTCTCCAATTTGATCCATGCAGATATTCATTTATTGAAAATCGCTTTTCCTTCCACTCTCACTCTCATACACTGTGCGCGGCTGGAATCCCTTCCTCCATATAACTTGAATAACTAATAAGAATGGAATAATCACCCTAAATCCCTAAAAGTACTATTTAAATAATAAGGTTCTTTCAACTATCAAGAAGCTATCATCAGAGTAAATTGCATTAGAAAACAAAGTGTACCTGTTTAAATACTGTTTGGGGTTAATAATACAAACAAGGGGTTACATTCAGCCGGAAATGAATTCAAATCCAGTAAATTGCTTTTTAGAACATTTTAGCTCCTTATAACGAACATTCTGCCCATATAAAAAAGAATAATAGAGAAACATTAGCAAAACATATTTAAGATACAGGTCACACCATTTCTCAAGAAAGTTCATCACTTTTACAGGTATCTAGGTAATTTAGAAGGAATAAAATTGTATGAGTGAAAGAGCAATTTATTAAATTCAGATTTATCTCCTGTCGAGGGTAACCTCTTGTCTGCATCATTAACCCCAACTAATACTTCAACAGATTTGTTTTGTTTTTAATTTGGCTTACTCTGATGGTGGCTACTTGGTAAATAAACGGCACTTAGTAATTTGAAACTATTTTTAATGAATGATGGTGATTATTTCGTATTCATTAGTGGTGGTGTTCTACAGTTTTTTCCAAGCTATGTTGAACAATTGTGCACGGCCAATACCTTTTGTAGGCCTGGACGCTCGGTTTGGACGTCAGAGCCAATGTTACAGCTCATCCCCCGTAAGTTACAACTCAATGCTGCAATACCGACAATAAAATTTGAAATGGAGTTGCCAGACGCGAAATGAGTCCTTAATTACACCCCATTATCACAAGGCCTATTTTTCCAGTGACTGTGACTTTTGAAGACAACAGTTTATTTTTCATATAACAATGAACAATTATATTTAAGAATCATTTGATATAGCTATCATTTATTATTTATTGTTATTAAGATCCGAAATACAACTTCAACGCGATAACTGTCCAATAGATGGCACTCCGGAATTACAAAAGGATCCTTTGGTGTTCGGCGCGTCAAAGGTTTGAAAGATGCCGAAATAATCCAATTAATCTATTTTTGTGGGTAAGTAAATGAAATTTTTCTAAAAAAACTATCTTCATAGTTTCATTATTCTTCTGATTGAACTTTTATTCAATATCATAGTAAATTTAAGAGTCAAATTTTTTTCTGGTTTCGATATCTGCAGTACCATGCTTCCGAGACAACATTCAAGCGGCAGCGAAAAACGCAAGAACATAAGAATGAGAGAAAAGGTGCAATGTTGTCTTTTCTTGCGACATCACGTGTAGAAGTTCAATGCGCAGATGCGAACCCTTTGCCTTCGATCAGTGGCGGAGAATATGGAGAAACGTTGAGTGTCTCTCCAACTTTCGCGGTTATTGAAGAAAACTCTTGAGGTGTCTTTAAATGGTGATAAATTTATCTAGATCTCACAACTGGAAAAATCGTATGACTTTGACAAATCGTTCCAACAAGAAAATGAAACTATGAACGATTCACAATTCCCCAGAGACGTAGCAGATTGGCCTGAGTATTTCATAAGTAATGGACCAAATCAAATTATTGATAAAATTAGTGTAAAACAGAATGACAATAACAAAGTAGGACCGTTACAAAGTTCCACTTTTAAGAAAGATAAAGTTATCGGCGAAAACATTTTTCTCTGCATCTACGAACAGATGGAGTGTTCTACAGGGGAAAAAACAAGACCAAACCTGAGCCATTCATTGTTAGAAAAAGATGCGATACCAGATGAACCACTAGATCCGACATTGAAATTTTAATGTTAAATCTCTTGCAATTGGTTTCAATCAAATTGGAATAGCTTTAATCCTATTGCATGACGATACTAACCTAAAGAATTCATTTCAGTTTGCTTTTCTGACGATAATTTTGAACAAATTATTAGAAAGAATCAATGCAACCAGCAAATCTTTGCAGAAATTAAAAATATCCTCACTGTAGCTTGCGAACTTTTTGAAAGTTTAATTATTTTTGTTACAAATTCAGGAAAACAGTATGGGGATACTGAAGAAGTGGCAAAAAAAATAAATGCTAAGAACACACTGTATATAGACGGAACTACCAGAATACGGAAAAGAAGAAAATGTTTCGGAGAAAGTTCTTCTGAGGAAATTGGTTTTGTGCGACATGAAAACTTCAGAATAAACACTTTTTTTGTAATTTGCGACAAATCAGTCATGGAATTGAAAGGAAGGCAAGAATCTTATAATTCAGTCAATATTTTCAGTATATTTTTTGTCGATAATTCCAAAGGGGGTTTCAAAACAAGTCTTGAGAATATTGAACAATATTACAATTAAAATATGGATGTTAATGACCTAGAAAATGTCATCATCTTTGGTCGTTTCTAACGTTGAAAATGAGGTACTAGAAAACATAGATTCTAATGAAATTATAAATCAATTTGCGAAAATAAAAATGCGCAAACGAAAAATTTTGATATTTTACCAAGCTAGGAGGAATGTTTATTTTGTTTTTTTTTTCTATTGAGACCGTTTCTTAGTATTTTATTATTTGTGTTTTGTGTTAGCTCTATTATTATATTTATTTTGTGTTACATCTATTTTATGTTGGCAGAATAATATAAATGTGGTTTTTGAGAGTACTACTTAGTGTTATTGTTTTTTTTTCTATTTCTGACAACAAGTTATTCGCCTGCGCCGCTATTAATGTTTCATTCCTAATCCTACGAGGGGGCCCAGAAGGTACATGGGCCTAGGGCCAACTAGAACTGAAAATAGGCTCTGCATTTGCCTTTATTTACGTCTAGAACCTGTCTTCTAATGAATCTGTTTGAAATTTCCCTCACAATACGTAATTCAAATTGAGCTCATTGAAACAATACGAAATTATTTCTAAAATTCCATGAACTGTGTGTTACCATGCAGTATGTGTTAGGTGTTCTCAATTTATTTAAAGACTCCCACGTATCTAACGATCTTCTAATCATCCTCTAAGTTACTTTCAGAGAGAATTTTTTGCTTTGAAGAGCAACGAGCATCGTAAGTGAGAGGGGAAGACGCCCCGTGAAGCGGTGTGTGCTGAATTATTAATAGTGATTACTTGAACTGACATATCTATGAATACTTCTTTCAGGTAATATTGTAATTTTGAGTATTTACACTATAGGAGGCTATCGGGAACGTAGTTCTTCAGATACGAAATAAGAATTAGGGAAATGGGTCTCCCTATTCTTGTCAATAATAAGGGACAACCGTTATAAGGCAGTCATCGTAGAATCTTGGAAATACCAATAATTATGGTGAGTGATTTTATCAAAGTATACAAACTGGTTTCACATACTGCTTCAGAGTTTGCAATCCTTTTCATGGCACTCTGTAGCAATTCACAGTAGTCCTTTAGGTAACCGTGAAATCACTTATTGAAAACACACCTACAGAGTTGTTAGAACTTATTTACAATATGACACACATTGGCGAACCAGATAGAAGATGTGTACGTCTAAACCTACACTACAATCGCTAGAAGATCTCATGAAAACAATGGGAAGGAGAAATGAGACAAATAATTTGATAGACATCAAAACATTTCAATGCAAGCAACTATGGAAACCGGCAGGAACCCCAAGAGAGAAAGAATGATGAGGGAAGAAGATTTCCTGTGGATTAGATTTTTACCATAGTAAAATAATCGATGTGATACTGATTCAGTTGAATGATAGAAAAAAGAGTTCAACTTCATTCAAGTTGCAAAATTCAAAGCTCAAAATGGTACAAATGAATCCACTCAATCTTCTGAACTCAATACACGAAAGAGATTTGATTGACGCCTCCTCAAATGTGTGCCTGAGAATTTATATTGCACTCTCAACTATATCAGCAAGCTGTGAGAGGAAGCAAATTGAAGGAAATTATTAAAAACTATACTAGAAGTCGGACTAGAAATCTTACAATAGTCTATATACGAGGAAATGAATTATGTAAATATCTGCACACAAGTTTGCTAATACATATTATTCAATTTACTTAGACATATATAAAATATGTGTTATGCTATTTATCTAACTTTGTTATTGCTCATCAAACTTTGAACAACAAACGTAGGAGCGGCTTGGTTCTAACCTGTCCCCCCCCCCCCCAAATTTCCACAATTTATCATTATTTATAGCATGAAATCAGGCAATGTTCTCGTCTCCCGGGTCAAAGTTGGAATACTGTATAATTTAATTTGGTTTGAATTTAGCCAATTATTCCTAAAACATTTGAGAATGTGAACCTGATTAAATGAATAAAATAATGTTCTTAAATTATTAACTGAATAAGTATACACTATACCTAAGTTGTTATGTTTAGAATAATTCTCATGGCTTTACTGTTGAGAGCCTTATTGTCACTTATAATACGGAATATTTTATATCCAATTTTTTCAATAACTTACAACATATACACTCACTGCGGTACAACTAGAATATTGTTCTATCATTGTTACCATGAAATCTTTCACAGGTACAGCAGATATCCATTGTTTCCGTAGTTCGTTATTTTCGGGAAAACAAAACATTCGAATTTCTAGCTCATCATTGTAATTATTCATTCGGTATTCGGTAAGTGATTAACTAACAAACTTCTGCAAGCTGTACGTAAGACACAAAACTCGGGAAGAACCAACATAAAGATGGGCCATATTGCAAAGCACTTTATTCGTTCACAACACTCTTATACACGCTTATTTATAGGTAAAAGTACATTTCAATAACACAAAGATACTCAGGAACATATAATTTTCTACTAGAAATAGATTATTATATAAGAATTCTCGAGAAATAGGTCACACTGACATATATGCTCATTATTTTCGTCTTTACGGACGTTTCGATCTCACGACCATCATCAGAAGACGTATCACTATCTAGAACGGAATTTCTTGAAACTATTTGTATCAATCACAAAGTTTCTTCATCGCATTAATTTCAATTAGAAATTCCGACAAAGCGGAAACGAACAGATACACCAATAGTCGATAATTTTGCATTGTGCTTGATCTAATTACCTTCAAGGAATCCCGTCTCCTGATTATGGTCGTGAGACCGAAACGTACGACGAATAATAAGCATATGTGTTGGTGTGACCTATTTTCCAAGAATTTATATACAATCCATTTCTAATGAAGAATGTGTATATAATTCATACCTAGGTCAAGAATCTTTACGAATTAGATATAGATAAAACTTTGTCAAATTTTAATATTAATTCCTATCACAGTCAATACTGACTATGCGAGTAGATGATACAATCGTAAGCTACTCTGAGCCTCTTGTTGATGCGGTCGCACGGACTTCTTCACTCTGCGTATAGGTCTTGTAATATAGAGGATTTTCGCGCGGCGAGCAGAAACCCGCTCTGAGATCATTGCCAAAACTTGACATCTTACTCCTTCCACTCGAGTTTTTAATTCTGCATATGTCGTTCCATGGGTGGACTGCTAACTTCAATGTGAACTTGGAAGTTAAGTATCTTATTTCTTAAGACGCGAATTAAGAAAATCCACACGAGAAATTTACAAATATAAAGCGTAAGATAGATACTAACTATTCGGAATTCAGAAAAAAGCTGTACTTTGATCTGGCGGAAAACGAATTCAGTAGAAGATATAATGAATTACATCTAGATATTTGGATAAAAATATGAATATTGTATCATAGATTCTAGTTCCCAATTGGAATATCTATAATAACGAGAATCCAAGCTCATTTCGTTCCATGTTACCTTCAAGGTGAACATTATGCTAGAATGAATAATAGTCTTCTAATGATAGTACGTATATTTGATTAGATACCTCTATCCATTTAATTGAATCAGCTATTGGCTATCCTTCCCAATGTGAAATATGTTGGATGGTGGGAAAGTATTTCGTGAAAATACGTACGTTCTGAACAGAAAATATATACAACTGATTGAAGTGTAACTGAATATAGCTCACGTGTAAGGTTGATTAATTTCCATCGCAAGGTGAAATTAAATTGATTCATTCTGTTATTCGAATACAGATCCCTTTGCATTTCATTATGTTTTACCGCTTTGAAAAGAAAATATCTGAGTTGAATCACAATATAAACTGAAAGACCTTGTTCGATTGATACATTCAAATAAAATTGTTTCAGCTACGAATAACCCTCAGTGAGCCACAATAACATAAAGTGGTATTGTCATTTCCCATTCCAAAGTTATAATAGTAATATGAAAATATCCAATCTTATTTTATTTGAAAGGATATCTCAAGTTCTTCAGAATAAATATTAATGAACAATTACAACCATAGGAACTCTCAAGTAGAATCAATGTGTAAAACATGGTGACATTCAGCTTTTCAACATAACATTCGTAAAAATGATTCATTTTCGAGCATTTCCGACATCACTTCAAAAATAAAATAAAGGTTGAGTTCAAGAGACAGGTGTACTCACATTTAATACCTATATGCGATATTCTACAAAAATGGGGATGGGACAAGTGTTTCAAATTCACGTTTTTCGCGAAAGCACGGCACGTATTGGGTTGAATGTATATCCCATTATTATCATGAAATGAATGCACTTTGAAAATGGATAATTCATCCTGCCTAGCCTTGTACAAGAGGAGTGAGCATAATAATAGTTTCTTAATAATAATTCTAATTATTCTGATATGTAATTCATTCCGTTATTCTAGATGTCCATTCCATTCAACCGCAAGATGTTATAGCAATTAAGTTCACTGAAAACTGGAGCATGGTATACAGTTTTGGTATTCTCAATGTCTAGAATACCTTTTGAAAACTTTTTTAATCTTTGGAATACTAATTTAACAATTTAACATTTCGTGCTAGCGCTACCTCTCATGGGCGGCTTAACCAAAACTTAATGAAAATCTACATTCTGATTCAGTTTCAGGAATATATTGAATGGAAATGGTTCAAGGCATGGACCTTGAGGTACTCAAGTAGCAGTTTCATATTCACTGTATACACCTTTGATTTTAATACATTTGCTCATTTTTGTGGGATAATACTCTAATAATTTTAGACTCAATCGTCTAATTGCATAATTTTGTAATTTTCCCAATAATAAATAGTGATCCCCTGTATCAAAGACCTTCTGTAGACCTTGTAACACTGTACTCTGTTGATGAATCTCTATAAAACTTCACTTGAAGAATTTAGATCATTCTCAATTCTTAATCTTTTTAATTATTAACAGTGTGGCCATTTAATTTAGAGAACCATGACAAGTTGGAGTTTGATCTCAATCATTGAATAGCCAGAACAAACGTAACACTTACCCTTTTCTTCCACAAGACACTTGAGATTTTGACATACTGGGAGGTAAGTGGAAGAGGTAAACGCTAATATTAATCAGATAAATTGGTACTCAACAACAACAAAAGAATTTAATAATAAAAATAATAATCAAATGATAATGATAATAATAAAAGGATGTATGATAATTAAAGATAATAAAAAAATATTATGATTAACTTTTTTACTAATAGGGATAAAAAACTAAAATCAAAATCTATATTCAAATAAAAGTACCTTAGATAATCTAAATTAACTAAAACAGAAATAAAACTAAAATTATTAAATTGATACCCAACCAAGATGAACCTAGGGGATCGAAACTGGATGGAATGATTTGAAAGTATTATTGACCTTAACTTGAATAAAAACTGAGAACAACCATTTTGATAAAAAATCTGGAACAAATCTGTTTTAGCGAAATCCACCCTTCTTATCAAAAACACTCTAGAGAAACTATCATGTTAAATTAATTGAAATTAAGAATCACATGATTTTTGAAGAGACTAATTCAAGTTAGACAATATAACAAAAGGTTTTAGGCATTATCCCTAGTATTTGTAATGCGTCCTTTTTCTCAAGAACCAATCTACAATTCGGAAGAGGATCCTCGACTTGTTTGACCAATAAGCAACAAGATTCCTCTTTTGAGGTCTCTAGTTCAGAATGTTTTCGGTGGGGATTTCTAAATCTATCTGTCCTTTTCGAAATATCACTAACTGATTTGAATGTACATAAAACATCTCCAGATGGTTAACATTAAGATTCTACATGTAGCTACATATTAGTTTCTCATCCTATATTGGTTATTCATCTTGACAGGCTTATGATTTCCTTTACAACCAAACTTTTGTGAACTTATTGCAACCCTCTTAACCATATCAGCTATGGTATCATATCACCCTCGTTGAAGCGAGTGTGAATTTTCTTATATTTATTTTAAAAATTCCTTTACTTTTCTCAAGCTACATTTGTTATTGAAAACATCTGGCAATCCCTAGATGTTCTTCACATTTCATATGAAATTTTAATTTTCTAAGAATGATTTTTTTTAAATTTTGGAAATAACCTGTACATAACCCCTATTACAACCTTGTAGAATTTTCAAAGAGTCTCTTCACTGAATCCAATTTGTTCTTAAGCCAAGATATTATTTCTTATGACCTTCTTTAATATTTTGCTCAACGCTGATAGTACAAAAATTGGTCAACAATTTCAAATTTTTCTTTCTTCACCCTTTTTTAGAAATCGGGACTACTATAGATACTCTAAATCAATTGGGTCATCCACAGTTTGTTATGCATTTGATAACCAATATCTGCTATAGACTTGCTTGCATGTTTTTAGATTGCTAATTAGGTTTTCAATCTCGGAAAGTGTTTTAGGATTGATGTTACTACAGAACCTATTTCTCTCACAAGTTACTTGCTTACTTGCTAGTTATTTACCAACGTTTATGGAGTGATTTACTGAATTCTTTGGCTTTACCCAGTCGTCTTGGAGTTCCTTATTGCTAACACATAATTTATTTATCACATTTGTGCGATATGCAATTCCTGTTATCTCATTCACCACCTTCCAGATATTTTCGGATTGTGGATGTTTCATACGAATATGTCTTTGAAAAAATTCTTTGTGTTTTGTATAACTATCCAAGAAATTCCTAGGTAACTTTTTAAAGAGGTATTTGAAGCCCTTTATGGGTATCTTACCAGGCATGTTCCACATTCCATAAGGCAATGGGGAGTCCCCGAGTCCGAATTAAATCACCTCAAATATATCCACTTAATACTCAACCTCGCATGGTACACCCATTCTTCGACCAGTCTCGCTGACACGTAGGCCCAGAAGCCCATTGTATCTTACCACCTTCTCGGGTCATCGGAATAATTCTGCCGTCGTTGAGATTCGAGCCAGCTTCCAGGAGACACAGTGATTTTATTGTTACATTTTTGGCTTCCGCAATTCGAAAATTCAGATTACACGACTTATTCTTTTTCATTATATATTTTGCCAATCCGTTCCTGAAGATACACTATTGCATATTATGTATATAAGTATGTATCAAGATCGGTGAATTTTAATACAAAAAAATACTCATTTCAAATTATAGTAGATATCTTATTTTTCAGGTTCTCTCGATTGCTTCATGAGTAGAATACTGAATATGTACAATATTTTGTTCTGTGATTAGTACAATAATTCGAATGCCATCAGTAATGAATTGATAAGTAATTTGTTTGTTCAAATAGCTACCTACACCAAGTCTCATGAATAGTGTTTCACCTTCTCTTCTTGATGGTCTTGATGCAGAGTAGAGAGATAAGTTCTTGAATGCTCCCTTGATATCCCGGAATCTACATATGTTCTACATCGACATTAAACCAAAAGTGCAATAAGCAAATATTCAATCTGTTGAAGTTTGGGAATATCATCACATACCAAAAGAATAATACCTCAATGTACATAATGCCAAGCATTCGAACACACCATGATTTGTTTCAAGAAACAAAAAATGCATTCGTAACACAAGAAACAACCGAGTCAAATGGCTCAATTGTAGAGGAAATCATTCCTCAAACTACAGAGGATACGGAAGATTTAAAGAATTAAAACAAAAATTATGGCCAATTACCATTGTCGGAAGAGAAACCTATAATGTTCGAAGAACATCGTGTGAGCTAGCGGTGAAATGTTGGGAGAGGAGATAGGCATTCGAATTTTTCTTGAAGGTTTGCAGGTTATAGGCATGGGAAAAAACCTCACTGGGTGAAGAGTTTCAAAACTTCGCTGTTTGATAGGAAATTGAAGTCTTGTAGGAAGAAGTTCGTTATGTCTCGAGCTTGACAATGAAGGGGTGACTAGTTAATTATCTGAAATCTCTCATGATGGAACAACAGACGAGATTTCTGATCAACACCACACATGGATATATCTATACAAAAGAGAGAGATCTCTCACCTTTCTACGAAGTTCTAGAGAGGTCAATGAACTGGTAAGAGTGTCATCATATCTTCGGGATAGAATCCAAGAGCGAACTCAACACATGGAAACAGTACTCCAATACAGGTCGAATCTGTGCTTTGTAGATTATGAGGGGCTGCTGGGATGTGAAGTAGGTCTTAGAATGAAATAGAAAACCAAGTTTTTGTTGAGCGGTTTTCGCATTGGACCTCACATGATCGTCCCATGAGAGTTGGTTCTGTTGGTAGTGATCCCAAACATGGATATGGAAGACTTCATAGAAATAGTTGTACCTGACATCAACATATTATGGATTGTGGGATTCGCCTTCCTGGAGAGGACGCGAGCTTGAGTTTTGGCTGCATTAAACTCTTCTAGATTATCAAACCCCATTCCAGAATATTTGCCAGATCTACATTAATTGCGTCAACCTATCTCTGTCTTTTTTTTTCTGTCTTACTCCTCTGGCTTCATTGGATGGTATAGGGGCTCTAGATGAAAAATCGGTATGAATTGTATCATCATCTGCAAAGCCATGAACAGGAAACAAAGTTGGTGCCAAGACGGATTCTGAAGAGTACCAGCGTTGATAGCCATTGTATCGGAGGATAATCCGTTCAATAACCACAAAGAGTGCTATATTTGAGAGAAAACTCGATAGTTAGCGACAAAGTTGAGGCGGCAAACCATATGACGGAAAGTTTCCCAAGAAGACTTTGATGCCAGATCGGTCGAATGTTTCGGAGATATCCAATTCTACAGCTAGAGATTCACCATGTTCTTCAATAGATTTCCGCCATACCATGTTACTTAGGGAAGCAGGTCTCCTGTTGATCTCTGCTGACGAAGCCCTATTGCAGGTGATTCGCGATTTTGGAGTTCTCTTGGTACTAGATGAGATCGATGTTGATTGATTTCTCCATCACTTTAGAGATCACTGATAATAGTGCAACGGGCTTGTAATTATCAGGAAGCGTCTTCTTTCGTTTTTTTTTGGAATTGGTTGGACTCTAGCTGTCATTCAGCCGGAAAGAAAGACAATTTCACTTAGTAGCTATCGACGGCAGTAATGTTAGGGAGGCCCTTCCCTTGTGAATTCAAAGTGGAATTTAATGGAAAAGATGACCGATTCTTATTCAGGATAACGTGAAACGCAGCTGTATAGATTTTCAGTGTTCTAAAATACAAGGTGCCAAAGAAAAGAAAATGTAGGTATCATTTGGATTTTAGAAATACATAATGTGAAGTCTTACTCGCATCTCTAAAGCTTGAAACAATAATTTGATTTTTAATTATTATGATTTAAAATAGTATTAAAACAAATAAATCGTTGACCAATCCAACGGTTTCCACTTTTCATTGTATTATATGATTTCAAATCGGTGAAAAAGCTTAGTGTGCTGTGAAAACAAAAAATTGTAACATTCCGCCGATCATAGTGTTTTTATAATAATAAATCTGAACTTAGATTAAATTAGATTCAATATTCCCAGATAAGTGAATAGGTTCGGAATCCTATCTCACTGCTTGTAACACTTGAACTTGTAACAGTCGGCTGGGTATTATTTCAGGTAGCGTTAATACCTCATCGACGTGTTATATGAATTTTAAAATTGTTTGTTGGAACCTGTTCGGGTATCAGAGATCTTAGTTGATCCGTGTACCCTTAAGGTTCTTTTAAGCTGCCACCACTAGGCGTATATTTCAGCCCACCTAGAAGCTGTTTTTAACTACTTTGATCCCTTGATCTCTTTCAAGGGACCACCTCGTACAATTACCTATACTTATATCTTCATATCTATTCAAGCGTAAATTCTGATGGTCGCATTCGCTGATAGGTGATTAGGAATTATCAGTTAAACTCGTAAATCAAATTTAAAAAAATAAATATATATTGAATAAAACAAAATTAACAAAAAATTTGATACATTAACCAACGACGAACGATTATAACATTAATCCAAAATTTGGTTGTGGGAATGATAGCATAGATCTAAAAACGTCTAATCCAGGTTCACCCCAAAATGGGAACCTGTGAAACCGTTATCAATGTCGCTAGTTCTACCCCTTTCGCCAGCGAGCGAGTTCCTGCCAGGATCTCTGGAGAGTTTGAATCAAATGAAAGACTAATTAGCACACACGGAACAGTGATCGGTTTCGCGCTCGATCACGCCGATGATTGATAAATAATGTTAAAAAAATTAAAGAATCCCTCCCTTTCTGGTAAGCTGGGGTAAACCTAATGACATGATGCTCTATCATTTCCCCTAAGTAATCTCCGATAAGCGGAATTTGTATAGACACTCAAAATAGCCTGAGTGGTAGTAAAAAATTATATTAGCAAATAAAACAGTGACGGGCGGAACATGATCTGAATGGCAAATAACCACATTATATTATATTACCGATTCCGAGGTTGAAGTCAATATAACAGTTGTTCTTTGGCAATCAAAATGCACTTACCCTGTTGGTCCCCCTCGAACCTTCTTGTAGTGATAAGGCACAAATAATTTAAACACTCGATTTTTATGTCGAATTAAATTTGGTATGATGTGGAATTGGCACAAAAATAAAAACAATGATTTTAAATAAGGGAACAAACACTTTACGCGTGACGCGGAAGACGCGAACAAGTTCAGCGCTGCTTTAGCCCCCCAAGGATGTATAACCCTTGTTGCATTGTTAATTTAATATCTATAAATTTCTTGAACTTGATTTGTATATTCTGGACAAACATTATATTAATTAATTTGATTTAATGCAACAATGAGCATCCCTGTGAACATAAAGCAAGCTGGCCTTACTGACAAGTACCTGGTGGAGAACTAACTGAGAAGGTGGTTGAGAACTGCCTTTTTTCCTCAAAGTAATTAGTTTTTATGAAATCATTGAAGCGGGGGGCCACCCCACGCTCGGTCTAACTCCACGTAAACTTTTCCTGACTCAGGGAAAAAGGTACAATTGACCTTGTGCCGTGCTTACGTTTGTGAAACATGGTTCATGGCTGACCGGCCAATGATACAGGAAAGAGGACTCAGATTACCGTCGCTAGGTCTGTCTAGTATATCGTGTTCAAGATATAATAATTTACAAAATTTCCAATTTGAATTTAAATCAATATTATTCAAAGGCCCCAAAACAAAAAGTAATAATCCGTCGGATTATTACAAAATGTTATCTTAGTTGAAAGCTGTCAGTCAATAATAATTAAGCAGTATTGTTATTACTGTTTTAAATAAGCAAAAGGCATACAGAATGTCTTATCTTTTACAAGAAACAGTGGAAATAATAAGATTGGTTGGTGATGGAAGACCATAGCCAATATTGACTAATTTTTCAACCAACATGGAACAATTGAGAGAGTTCCAAACCAGCACCGTGATAGGGAGCGAAGAGGAAACCAAATAATTCTCAATAATTATTTTAATGACAATCCACATTTAACTCTTAGGGATGCCAGTAGAAGTTTGAATATTACCAAAAGTTAAATCTGGAAATGCTTGAAGAAAAGCGGTAAGAAACCTTTTAAGCAAAAATTTCTTCAAACACTTGAAGCTGGAGATACTGAAGCTAAGATTAAATTATGTTTATGATTCCAAGGTATGTACCAGAAAATCACGAATTCTCAAAAAATATTATGTACACGGATGAGGCTACATTAAGGACCAACGAGAATGTATCATCTCAAAATATCATAATCCAAATTGGGTAATTAATTGTAAGAGACAATACTCCTCAAAGGTGAATGTTTTCTAGGGCATTTTAAATGAAAAGCCATACTTTTTTATGAAAATTTTGCTAGCTTTCTTAGACTTATACAAAATGAGTTTACAAATGCACATGATGACCTTCCTCTTGATTAGTTTTTCTCGATAACTATACATTTTAGATGAAAAACACAGATCAAAGTTGTAGAGAAAAAAATTTTCAATCGATATGGTTCTTTCAAATTTTTCATTAGTTCTTTGTTTTTGCGTTAGAGCGCGCTAAATAAAACATATACATTTCTTTTTGAAGTTTTCCGGAATTATTTCGGAAAATATGCGTTTCAGAAAAAAAACATCACATATGGAATTGTAGAGCACAAAATTTCCTATCGATATGGCTCTTTTTGATTTCCCGATAATACGTAAATTTGAATATAGAACGACACTTTTCCGGAATTCTCTCGGAAACCATGCGTTTTAGAGGAAAAACGTAGATTACCAAAATTGTAGAAAGGAATTGATATAGCTATTTCTACAAAAACTATAATGTCGTTGCCTCCAACAGATGGTGCCCTGAAAAAGCAAAGCATCAAGGGTAAACTTCAATGGGAGGATCCCTCGATGCTAGAAAATATGGTTGGAAGGAAGAGAATGGCATTATAGTGCCAATTTTTAGCGAGGAACCTCTGATTCCATAAAAACTCCTAAAAGTTTGAATTGCTCTTGTAAGAAAAGATGTATAGGCAAATCGAGAGGTTTAACAAATTGTGTACAACATGTGAAGGTGAAGATTGCATAAACAGCAATAGAGAAGAAATTTACTAACAATTAGAAGCTGCACTTGACTTACAAAATGTAGAAAAAGATGTTATTGAAGTAGAGCCTGAAATAAACTTAAGTACCTATGTATTCTGAAGTTGAACAACAATCTCTTGATGAAGAAGATTTCGCAAATGGTAGTGAAGGAGAGAAAAGAATAAAGAAGGAATCGAGAGTCTAGTCTTTAAAAATGTTGCAAAGGTTATTAGTAATTTGAATTTTGAATGTAAATTGAAAAATTGGAATGTATTTTTTTTAATTTATATAAAATGTCTATGGCCATTATTGTATAATATTGAATAATATTTAAATTGTTTAATATAACTCAAGAAAAATTGAATATATGTATGAGTTTTATTGAATTACCTTTCCAGGGTTTGAATGAATCGAAAATTGATAATTTACCTGAATTTAAAAAAATCACAATTTATCGAATTATCATTCAATTCATGGAAAAAAAACTTTTAGAACATTGAGAAAGTTGACTGAAAAAAAGGAAAATTATGTAATTGAATTTTTTTAAGATGAAGTATCCATTTTAATCATTTCAAGTATTTTGAATCTTTGCTCAATTTTTAAGAATTAAGAAAGGAAAATCTAGATAAAAATGTCAATTTGTGTGTTTAAATACGCTGACGCACTCTAGCGGATCAAAACTGCTATATCGACATGAATTTTTCCAATTTACAATTTTGGTAATTCCTATTTCCTCTCTAAAACGCATAGTTACCGATAAAATTCCGGAAATGTTTTAAAAAAAAAGATGGATACAAAAAAAAATTTCAGCGCGCTCTATGGGCAAATTTGTGTGCTATCGTGGAATTCGAAAAAGCTATATCGATAGGAAATTTCCCGCTCTACAATTTTGTTTGCTTATATTTTTTCTCTAAAACGCATATTTTCCGAGATAATGCCGGAAACCTGCAAAAAGAAATTTATATGTCTTATTTAGCGCACTCTAGCGGAAAAACAAAGTTATAAAAAATTTAAAAGAGCCATATTGATTGAAAATTTCTTTCTCTAAAACTTTGACGGATTGTGTTTTTTCTGTTAGATTTCGAAAAAAAACTCAAAAAACATCGGAAAATTGTATATATACAACTATTCCTGGAAAATGCAGGATTTTCACTGCGTATTGTAACAGAAGGGTTTCTACACTCAAGACCCACAAGTTGGTAAAGGTCATACAGCTGCTCCAAAAATTTCGAGAACAACCTCTTTCTTCGTTTAATTCCAGTGGACTAACTGTAAAATATGTAATTGAAAACATATAGTTAAAGTTCGAAATTTTGTTCGAACGGTTTGTTGCAAGAAGAATTGAACGAATATCGAAACGTGTAACGAAGATATTGAGTCAAGATCTATTACATTCATCTAGCAATTAACGTCTATTCGTGAAACATATTAATAATGTCAAATCTACTATAATTGAGTAGACATTCTTGCATAGTCGCCATAACGTGATATATCATACAAATAGAATTAATAACGCAGTCATCAATCATTCTCACATAGATCTGCTGTGACTGTGTGTTTATCGCTTCAGAACGTCGAGGAGTACGAGAATTATTTGTTCTATAAATGTGGCTAGCAACGGTGATTACTGGCGCCCCTGAGTGGAGCTCTGATATTACGATACTGTTAGCAGTAAGCTAGAGCAACGATAAAATGCTACTAATGGAAAAGGTTTCTATCTGACTTCTAAAAGATATAAGATTGCAACTATCGAGCGTAATAGATTTTACCTTGTGGTAATAAATTTCATGGTAAAGTCCAGGAAGCGTTTCTGTCAAAATCGATAGGTGGGTTTAAGGGACACAGTTAAATTCAAAATCGCATGAAAAGGTTCAATCAAGTATGCGGTATTATCATAAATTCCTCAAAGTACCTGAAATACAATATTAAGCAAGAAGAAGAAGAAATATTCATTTGAAATAGGTTTCCCTAAAATACAATAATACTAATATATATAACAACATTAATTTTGAATTAAACATTGAGTTAGCAATAAAGTAGGTTTTTAATTAATCAGAATAAGAAAAACATTATTACAGAATAGAAGTAAATCTAATTCAGTTCTTTAATATGTGTCAACAGTGAGTGTCTGAACATTTTACAAGATTCACTAGATTTAATATAATGAGGAAGATCATTGAACTCTACAATTCGTTTCAAAAACAAAGAATTTCTTGTATTTCATAATTTTACCCTTGGTACATGTATGTATTTTATTTAAGTTGAATTGGTATAATAAAGTTGTACAAAAATCAAAATGAGGTAGCAAGATCGACCGATATATTGTAATTCTTGAATTAATAGATAATTGCTTATCAATTCTTGAGAAAAAGTATAGTTTTTTCGAAATTTTCTTGGTAACATACATGAAGTGTGCGTCTAAAGAAAGGAGATTATCCAACTGAAACCCCAGATACTTGACAGTTCTTACGATTTCTATTTGCTCATTATTAATAGAAATATCTATATCATTCACATTTATCTGCGTGTATTTGTATTTAGTTGACATAATCATTGCCTTGGTTTGGGGACATCCAGCTCAAGCTTGTTGATTTCCAAATATCTTCTTATCAGATCATTATTCATCTTTTGTATAGTAGTGTTCAAGCATACACAATATCAATTAGATATAATATGAGGAGGAGAGGACCTAAGATTCTTCCATGTGGCAACCCCAAGATTATTTCAAATTTCACATGATGTTGAATTCCTAACTCTGACTATTTGCTTTCTCCCCTGCAAGTAACTTTCGAACCATTTGAGTACTTTGCCTCGTATTCCATATTGATATAATTTAGTTAATACCTACTTATATTTCGGTCGATGGTTTCAAACTCTCTTTTTAGATCCAAGAAAACCGCCACGATATATTTGCCATCGTCTATGTCATTCCTAAACTCAGTTATAGAAAGTTGCAATGCTGCTTCACACGAATGCTGTTTACGAAAACCTAGATTGGTTACTAATCACAATATCATTACTATCTATGTGCACTAATAATTGATTATAAACTACAATTTCCAAAAATTTTTTGTAGGTGGTGATGTGTTGACAGATTTAAATTCGCTTGCGAGAACTACGTTAGTAATTTTGGCAATTGGTACAATAGTGCTAACTTTTGAGAAATCTGGAATTTTTGATTTGTCAAGTGACGTATTAATGAGATTTAAGATGACATGACCAAAAGATTCAAATATGCTTCTCAAGATTTTAGCATTGAGGATCTCATTCAAACTTATTTTCTAGTGCAGAAATAATATTGCTCAATTCACTGAGTGTTATAGCTGATAATTCGGAATATATGTTAAAATTACTATTACACCATGAGCGGTCATCATCAAGCTCTATGATTTTGGTAATACTGTTAACAAAATATTCACTTATAATATCCCATGTGCAAAATTTCCGGAAATTAATCTGTGCACTCTGGATATTCGGTAAGAGAATTTTACACACAAAAATTAGTTTAAAATAATTTCAATGTGATATTATTTGACATTTTGTCATGAAAATATAAGACATTACGAAGGAATGCCATAATTTTGTTGTTTTGTTATGTATTGTATCACTTTCAAACCCATTTGTTAAACGTCAAAAAATATCCACTATAATTTTGCTTCTCTACCCTAAAAAAAAAATATCCGCTGAAATTTTTCGTTGGCATGGTAAAACAAGTCAAAATAAAATTATTTCATTGGTCGAAAATTGTCGATGTGAAATTCTCATTAAAATTATTAGCAATTCCTAAATCATTGTGGACAACTACTATTTCATTCTCATTTTGGAAACTAGTCTTTCAAGTCTTTTCCACATTTGCTGCCCATTGTTCTTAAGTCTGTCTATTTTTTCGTAGTAATATTCGTTTTTTTTTATTATTTTATAACTGAGCCACTTCAGTTCTTCGTTTTTTAAATAGGTTCCATTTGTTCTTTATATCGATACCAACAGCACTCATAAATTCCCTATAACGCTTGTCTCTTTCCCTTATCAAATCAAAAACAGAGCTGTCAAACCATGGTAACTTATTCCTATATCTATTAAGTTCAATCGGAGATATCTTGTTAACTATATTTCACAAGTTTCCAAAATTTCTTTATATATCCGGTCCACATCAATAGTATTAAGTGAATATTTAGATTCGTAAGAGTTCAATATTTATCAATAACAAATTACCATTTCTAATTTTTTTTGTTTTTAAATTTTGATGACTGTCATGTCCATTGTAAATATTGACAGAAATTACTAGATGATCAGTTATAGCAGGAATTGAATGTACTCTCGCTGAAATGTTGCTTTGATTTGACAAAACATAATCTAATAACGTTTCACTATCATTTGTTATTCTGGTAGCTTCTGTAGTCAATTGACTTATTCCATATGTTGCTAGAAGGTTTTTGATTTTTCAACATAAAAATAATTGTCATTCAAGTAATTCAAATTAATGTCGACCTGAATACATTTGTCACTATTGAGAAAAATAGTGTCACAAATATCTTCAAATTTTTCAATGAAAGTTGCATCTGATGTTGAAGGAGAATGGTAAGACAACCTATGATCCAGTTAGATGAGCCAAGCTCAATTTTCAATACTTTATACTTATAATTTCCTTCTAAGATGAATGTTTCAAGAGAAATGTATTCAATGTTACTTTTTAAATATATCACAACATCACCAGTGTGGTGCCTACTTCTGGAATCACATCTTATTCTATTATAATTATTATTATTATTCTCGCTTCGCTTACTAATATAATGTTGGGATTATAACAAATCAAACTCTCTTCAATCTGGTCCTTGTTCATTAGAAGACTTTGAATGTTTAGGTAAATGATATGAGTGTTCAATTGAATACTAAGCAACTCTAGTAGTTTTTTCGATATTCACTTGATATTTTCTTAACAATTGTTGGTTTGTTATTGATGGGCCTAATAGTTTTAGTATTACCGCCATTTGCTATAGTATCTTGGAGTCGTTGTTTGATTTGTTGTAAATATTCTCTTTGTGCTTTGGTTTGATCACTATAAATTCTAGTACTCGGAGTTTTCACTAAGTATTTATTTTTGAGAACATATTTGGCATCAGAAGGACATTCTAAGACTACTTTTAATGGTCTAACCTTTGTTGGTGAGAATTTTCCTTATCTGAAGTGCTTTAGTTTTCCTTTTTCAACGTTGATGTTCTCAAGTATATTCAGTATGCAATCCTTATCTGAAGCAACCCGTCCAGCTTGAATACTCTGTTGGGGTCCATTTACATTGGAAATTATAATCTTTGACATGTGTGTCTTTCTTTCAATCATTTCGGAAATTATATCTTCATTCTTCATAGTCGATGTTGCTCTATGTATAGAATTCTCTTGACTGTTTTATTGATTCAATTTCCATTTGCATTTTACTGAGTTTCTTTATTAGAGTTGGTATCATCAAAATTCTTTTCTCCCACTCCTCACAGGAGAACATCAATTTTCGCTCTTTTAATGCCAAGCATCGAATTTCGAACGCTGTTAATTCCGCGCAATTAGCACAGTTCCAACGTTTGTAACACATGGAAACATTTCATTAGTTTCATCAGGTTTATTTACCTTGCATTTAGAACATTCAATCATTTTGGCAAAATTTCCACTTAAACTTCAGTTTGGTTCCCAGTTACTGTTAATATTGTGATACTTCATTAAGTTAAGTGAATATAATTGGAAATAATTAGATATATTTTCACTGGATCCTATTAATATCATCATGAAGAAGTGACTTCTAACTATGTGCACGTATAAGTTTAATCTGAAACCGCAGTATTTTTCCTACGATGAATTCACTTTAATATGGAGCTCTTGAAAAATAACACTACTGACAACTAATCTTCAAGAAATATCAGAGGGAATAATTGTAGCCACCACTCTTGACTATTTGGTCGTTATCTAATCTATTCACGGGTGTAACAGTCAAGGGTAGGTCTCAATTAGTTGGAAAATGTAGAGGCTTTTTTCATTGTTCCTGAGAGTTTCAGCTCTTCACTGAGTGTAATTTACGTAGGTACATTCAGAATCCACGTGAAATATTTGATTCAAAATGTGATCCCAATTTCATTTTCCCTTCTAATTATCCTTCTACTCTGTTATTGATGAATATGGAGGTAAATATTGGATGTTAAAATCATACGCTTAGACAATTTCTTTTTTTTATACTTGACTACACGAAAGGGAAACCTATAATGTTCGACGAACATCGTTTGATCCAACAGTGGAATGTAGGGGGAGGAGATAGGCATTCGTATTTTTCTCAAAGGTTTGGAGACTATAAGCATAGGGAAAGACTTCACTAGGTAAGGAGTTCTACAACTTCGCTGTTCGATAAAAAAAATGAGGTCTGGTAGGACGAAGTTCGGCAGGTCTCGAACTTGTATATTGTATTCCGTGCCAAGATTGCAATAAAAATTACATTGGCCAAACCTCAAGAACATTGTGGGGATCAGCTCTCAATGTCTGGGGACGGTTTGCCCTAAGCTATCAGTGGTCCTTGTAGGGGCATAGGAATTGAAACACTCACTTATAAAAAGAGTTATGTTACATAATAACAATGGTACAGATACAAATCATTAATAACACCGTCAATAATGATTGATAAATATGAACATCTGAATATCCTAGTCAATCTAATCTTAGTATATATATCAGGTATATCAACACTACCTTGACTCAGGGTTACTCCGGTGACATTTCAGGATCCCCTTGTTAAGTAGTTTATACTAAACAATATGTTTATATTATTAAAAGGTAATCGTAACACTAAACATATTGTTCATGTATCGCCTATGAATTTATAAACATATGGATTACATATATTCAATAATAGAAATAAGGTTGTATTCTTTGATTGAGAGATTTTAGGTAACCTCGTATAGGGATGGAAGATTCCTATACCACAACATTGACCAGCAGAATTATCTCATATAAAAGTGATTCTAGATTGTACCTTGAAAGATGTGCTCTTGCAAGCCATGTTAATAATTTAGACCACCGTTTGAATTATGATGATGTCACGGTATAATAATAATAATAATAATAACGTTTATTATACATAAACTGGCTTTTTTTTTCGGCAGTACAATTTACCAAAATAGTTATAATAAACTAGATAATTAATTCACGAAAGTTCGTATATGTAAAACATATATGAACTTTGTTTGTGAAAAATATAATTTTAATTCAAATAAATAATAACTCTTGAGATAAAATACATCTCAAAATTAATAATGTCATTTTTAGAATAATAAACAAAATATAAAAAATTGAAAACATATTGCATAATACTTTTAACATAGACAATACAAAAATAAAATATATTCTTTTTATTAAATAATAATCTATTTTACTTAAATAAATCAATCACCAGAGATAAGTACCTAAGTGTCTATACCAAGGTGGTGTTATTTCAAAATGTGTTTTAAGTTAACAATATTGTGAAAAGTTTTCCTAGTTGTATTTAATATCCAAAGTTTAATTTTGCATTTATAATGTTTAATATTATTCAACAATTTAATACCAGCAGGAAGCATATCAATAAGAACACTAACAAGATAAGTATGATTTTTTTGCCCTATGGTTTTTAACGATTTTGGTTTCATTGTCAAATTCAATTTATTTCGTGTATTTTACGCATGCATTGGATAATTTAAATTATTTTTATTGATACAAACTAGGATACTTAAACAATAGAGTTGTCTTAAATCCATTACCTTGGCATCCTTAAATAGAAGGTCTGATGAGTAATTACGTTTTTTGTTAATAATTATTTTTAGAAATCTTTTTTGTAGTGTATCTAAATTTTTTATTGCACTATCTACTGCTCCTCCCCAACCTATTATCGCATAGCTGTGATTGAACAAGTGCATAATACATTACCATTAGATTTTCAGGATTCAAGTATTCCCTCATAAATTTTATTTTAGGTAACAGGTAACGCAGTTTTTTAATGACGTAATTGATATGTTCAATCCTGCGCAGATGGCTATCTATTATTACACCTTAATATTTAACAGAAGTTTTCATACCAATTTCAAGGCTGTTTTCAGATGTTTTATTTACATTTATTGAACGATATGGTGGTATATTTCTTGCTAGTGAGGTAAAGGGTAACCAACAACTTTTTGAACACTTTAAAGTTAGTGAATTTGAGTCATACCAGGCTTCAATTATTTTCATTTCACTTTCAATTTTATTTTTTAAATTCTCCCAAGATGTTGATTTGAAAATAATTACAGTGTCGTCGGCGAAACTGATAACTTCTCCTGAGCAAGGTAAATTCAATAAATCGTTAATATAGATTGTAAATAACAATGGGCCCAGTATTGTCCCCTGGGGTACTCCATATTTTATAGTAAGAGGTTCACTGTTTTCATTTTCCAGTTGAACGTATTGTTTGCGTTGAGATAGATAACTCTTTATAAGATTTAAGGGAATTCCTCTAATACCGTACTTTTCAAGTTTATGTAGTAAAATGTTATGATCGACTGTGTCGAAGGCCTTTGTTAAATCTAAAAATAAACATATTGTCGGTGTACGTTCATTTAATGACTTATACAAATGCGTTGTCAGGTGTGCAATAGCGTGCTCTGTGGAAGTATTTTTCCTAAACCCAAACTGACGAGGCGATATAGTTTTACATTTGTCAAAAAAATTTACTAATCGCTCATTCAGTGCTTTCTCTATAACTTTTGCAATAAAGTATATTAGCGTGATGGGTCTATAGTTTGCTAAGGCTTTATGATCTCCTGCTTTATATATTGGCTTGATAATACCAATTTTCAGCAAGTTTGGATATTGCAAAGGTTGTGCTATTTGTTCTACTATAATCTTTAGAGTTTCACCCTTTATATCGTCATACCCAGTGGATTTGTTGTTTTTTAGTTGAGAGTTGAGTTGAGTGAGAGAGTAACATTGGACAAAGAGAACCTTCTGGAAATGACCCTCAATCACAAAACAGAAATTGTATGAATAAAAATAGATATTAGTGATTTTAGTGAGATTTATTCCTACTAGTTATCACTGGATAATAATCCTACAACAATCAACAATGTCACTAGGAATAACAATAACAGTATAAAGTAATAATTATAATAATTCTAATAATAATTCATTCTTGCAACAATATTAAAATAATTTCATTCTCTATGCTCTACTATTATGTATAATTGTACTGAAGAACAGTTGGTACAACTTGCTATGAAGATCACTTTGACTCTTTGACCAGAATTTAAGCTTTTTGAGACATTACCTAACCTAATAAATTTACCAGTTGTCGCGTGGTTCACGGGTTGTAATCAATTACTAGTATCTTTTTTAACTTTTTTTTGATGTAGATTTTAATAGTTTTTGAACTTGTTAGTTTGTTAACCAGTCCTTCTTGAAAGAAAATTCTCATATGACTTATTACTGCGAAATTGTGAAAAATTGGTACAACTTGTCAAACAATCTCATCTAAGTTCTAGGTAATTTTATGGTTAATTGATTAATACACTATGATCCTGATCCGTCAAATTTTTGGAATTCATTGTAGTCTCCCTAATGATGGACATGACATTTTCCGAAAATAATGAGCACAGCACTATAGCAAACTTTTGGAAACTGATTCAATTTTGATTTTAAGGAGGTTCTTCTAAGCGAACTTGAAACCTCCTCAAAATCAAAGTTGAATGTTTCCAAAAGTTTGGTATAGATATGTTGACGACAATTTCGCGATTACAAGTAAAGATTTTAATTTACATGGCTTTTTGAATACGCTTAATAGCCAATTTGATTTACTGAGATTCTCTGTCGAAATAGAAACATATAATCAGCTTCCTTTTCTTGATATTAACATTATAATAATAGATTGTACTTAATCACTTAGATTTCGACATACACAGGAAACCAACACAAACAAATAGGTATACCCCGGAAGATTCAGCTATACCATTTGGATATAAAGTAGCTCCATTTAATAATCTAGTTCATAGATTATTGAACGTCCTTTTGAGCCACTAAAATCATAACGAAGTTGAGAAACTTCAGCAAACTACGTTGGACAATAGTTACCACAAATCTTTGATCAAGAACTTAATTTCTAAATAAAAAAAAAGGAAATTGGAACCCAACTAACCAAATTAGAGCCAATACCTCCGAATACTCCAATAATATTCAAAAGTTTCACTTATCATTATTCAGTAATAAATAAAGTCCATAGTTTGTTCTCTAAATTTGCAATACAATCAGTTATAGATGTATGAACGAGCTAAAACACCGTTAAGGCAACACCTTGTTCAAAATGCTATGTGGGTCAAACTAGAAGGAGCATTTTAACTCGTTATAAGGAACATTTTGCCCATATCAACAAAAATAATGGTGAAAAATCAGCGGTAGCCGAACATATTTTGAATACAGGTCACACCATTTCTCAAGAAAGTTTATCAGTTTTCAAACACAGTACAGACAAATATCTAGGTAATTTAGGAGGGACGGAAACATATAAGCGAAATGGCAATTTATTAAATTATGATTTATCTTCAGCTGGGCATAACCCATTATTCACATTATTATCCCCAAACAGTATTTAAACAGGCACATTTTGATTGTTAATTTAGTTCACTCTGATGATAACTACTTGGTAACCGAAAGGTTTTCAGTACTTCAATAATATTTTTAGTGGATTACGGTGATTATTTCTTATCAATAGTGAATGAAACACTATATTGGAACAATAATATATTGTGAATGTAGTTTTGAAGATCATCACATCATTATCAAATTAAAGTCATTGTTCCAAAAGTAAAAAAGGAGATACATTTTTATTCCCACTATATTAATGAAGTATCACAGATTAACGGCTTCATCCATCGAATAATTTTTTGGTATAAATTTATGTGTCCTATTTTACTATTTATTTTGAATGAATTTATTCGTGGTACATGCCAAAACGTCAACATTACATCCTCTAATGTGAAGCGTTTAAAACATGAGTAGCAGGCATATTTCATGATTATTCGAAAATTTACGTCGCTGCCACATCTAATGCAAATTTAATGAACTTCGTACAAGTGGAGCAAGTATATATTGATTGTGGTTGGTGGAATAACTCCTGAAAAGCGGAAGGAGCTGGATTAGTGCGCATGTGTTGTGCATGTGCAGCTTTAGAACCTGAATTTTAGAGGTCACGGGTCAACGTCCTACGAATACTGCATTATTATATTACTCTTATACAGAGGTATAAGAAAAACTGCTTCTGAATGTTTAAACATCCTCTTGCTAACATTGCTAGATCTATGAAGCATCGTAAGTCAATCTGCTTAATCATAGTTTCGATTCCGAGATACATAGTGCACTTAAGTTTTCCCAGATAAATAGGACATCAAGACTAGAACACCCTACAAGCATAATATTAAATCTGATAGATATAGAATTGAATTTTCTGAATTATGAAGATGGCTTAGATGATTTAATATAGGATTATAAACATGAATAAACGTAAATCATTGAACCATAGCTATAGGAGGGATTCGAACCCACATTCCTAGATGTCTTGTCCACCGTGTTTACAAGTCACACCACTTTGGTTGAATGTTTTACGTTTATTTTTATCTTTATAAAGTCGCACCACTTTGGTTGAATGTTTTACGTTTATTTTTATCTTTATAATCCTATGTTAAATTATCTCAGTTATCTCCATAATTCAGAAAATTTTATTCTATATGTCTTAATGTACTTACACGAAATTGTGGTCAATTAGGCGAAGAAACCTCAAACTTAGAAAAGAAAAGAATAGATGACTTTGATTAATGAATTGCGTCTGTCGCCGCGTGTGCGTTTGCGTGTACGTGTACGTGTACGTGTGCGTGTGCGTGTGCGTGTGCGTGTGCGTGTGCGTGTGCGTGAGTGGGTATGTGTGTGTATGCGTGTGTGTTCTTTCCGTAGCCATAAGTTAATTTATCTGTTGCTAGGTCGTAACTCTGCTATAAATAAAAAAGTATACGTCGCAACAGCAATCGAAAAACTTTGAATTAGTTTACCTTAAGATGAGAATAAAATAGAGGTAAATGTTAATGTGATCTATATAAATATATCTACCTATGAATGAATTCTTAACAGCTGTAGTACATGCAAAGCTAATTTTTGTCATGGAATTTCTTGAAGGAATAGTAATACCTCGATTAGATTATAATAAAATCTTTTTCGAAAATAATTGTGTCGTTGCCATCCCAATGATGGATGGATTGATAAATCTACTTTCTATTCTTTTCACAATAAATTTGCAATTCACAATTGACATTGTAAATAAGAATGAAATTAATTTATTGGATTGAAATTTAGTAAAACTAAATGATTACAGAATTCTACTAAATGGTATACAAAACCTACTTGTTCAGGAAGATACGAATTTCAATTCTGATATACCTAGAAAGTATAAAGAGAAAATAGAGCTATTTCGTCAAAATAACATTAACATATGATATTACACATCATGTTCTATAAAGTAGCAGAGCGACTAAAATTAAATCTCTCGTAACAAAAGGAATCTTACATTATTTGCGAATGCAAACCCGATCTTTTTCAATTGGAACAAGAGTTTTCAGGGAACTTTCTTACCTCATATTCTAGGAAAGGAACATGTTTGAGAAGTTTCACCTAAAATTTACAGATGGCAGTTAAACCTTAGAAAATCAATAATTTCAATATATTCATTCTATACTACTACAGAGTTTAAGTCTTATAGAATCTCAAGTTGTGAGTAGATGTCACTATAATATGAAAATGAGTGAAAATCTCATGGTTTCACTCAAAGAGTTCTATATATAGAGGAGACAAGTGGGATTGTACGAGTTGAGCTTGTGGGTTTTCTGTCTCTCTCGCACGATTTCCACCACTCCCAGTAATTTCGTAACAGAATGAAAGTCGGTATTAGAATACATCACGCTTCTCGTGGTGTGCGACAAGGACAGAGATAACCTACCAGATAGAACTAATGTTATATTATATGTATATGACTTGTCTCCTCTATATATAGAACTATTTGATTTCACTAGGTAGCAACACATATTTGGTATATTTCCTCAGAGCCTCGCCATTATCATTATTGTGCATCCAGAGAGGAGCGTCTAACTGTAATGACAATGTAAAAATACATAGGTAGAGAATGCGCTGATTCCTAATTATTTGTATGATGGTCTTTTTTGGAATCACTTTCAAGGATAAGATTATTATATTGGTCTAATTCTATGCCAAAAAACAACATTGGGAAGGTGAACTTTTCTCAGAGGATATTATATTTGGAAAATAATATAGGGGGCTGCAAAAAATATTATTCCGATCAAATAGATATTGTATAAAGATGAAAACACAAACTCGAATATCTTGCAAATAATTATAGGCTGTGCAGTCATAAATCTAACGGACAATCCATACTGCGTTGATAAATTCATAAAATAAACATGGTTTTTCGGAATAAATCGTGACAATCAATACTACTATACAATAAGATTGTCATATAAGTATCTTTGTTAAATATACTTCGGTTTTCCTGAGTCAAGAAAGCAGTTTTTTGGTTCCACATAGTCTCCAAAGAGTTCACATGTAGTATTTCGCCCAACTCTTCACAGAATAACTCATCAAAACAACTAGGTGTTTGAGTAAAATAATTACAGAAATACTGGAATCATCTATGTTACATGTTGGATTTCACGAACTGCGTTAGACCTGAGATCAAGATCGAAGACCGTATTGCAAACCTAAATAAATTTGTGAATTACTAAATCGAAATTGGGGGTTTGTGCTACATCAATTCACGACAGATTAGCTGTGCTTTGTTGAATCACAATGACTTAACTGGTACAACATTCGGATTTCCATTACATTTTATGACTATATAATGTGAAATATATAACTTTTCTCGATTTCTCTTGATATTGGTCTCCCTTCCATCAAAATGTTCCAGCAAACATATAATCGAGACTCGTGACAATCTAATAATGTAAAGAAATCCATCGCCTCAACTATATTGTGTTGTATTATCTAAAACATTTTGTTATTGGAAAAAAGATGTTGCTACAAAGTTTCAGACCAGAAACCCAATCAACATTTTCTTGAGTTTATCTTTTCTGGAGATACAACTTTTTCCCTTTAGATGGCAGTATTATTCGATACTAGGGAAATTCCTCGAGATTGCCCATTGATGTAGATACAGTGGGCCTGTTTCCTTTTTCTCATCATATTTTCTACAGCACGGGATGTTTTTCCAAAGTTCTCGAAATAGCCATCTATGAGTCTCTCGAGAGTCAGTGCCCCGGGTGTGCCAGGTTCTTCCGAAGAAAGCTCCACTGCACTGCGGTCTATTGTGTTCTCACATGTTCCTATCTCCTCATCCGTCCAATGTATTCGAAGAATTTCACTAGCCTGATGTAGGGGTGACTTCTTCGGTATAGTTGGATCATCCCAAAGTATATCCGTCGACCAACTACGTATGCCGTGTACTGACACAACAAATGCATGAGTGTTTCTTCTTCCACGCCGCAAACCCTTGCATGTGGCCTGATCTACCGGACCCATCACGCACAGAAGTTTGTTGCACGGGGCATGCCGGGTCTAGAATGCAACAAGATCCCTTATTTCCTATCTGCGGAAAGTCAGTAGATTTTCCACTCGCTGTTGCTGGAATTTCCCATTAGTCGCTTAGAGTGTGACATAAAGACCAGTTCCCTATAATAGTCATGCTGCTCAGCCACAATTTGGCTCTGGTCACTTTGGCAAGGGCGATGGTAGTTTCATCAAAACACATCCAAACAAAGCTGTTAATAGTTGAAACAGATTTTCAAGCAGAGGCTGTCAACATCTAAACAAGGCTGTTAACAGCTGAACCAAGATCTGTCAATAGTCTGTTGGTGGCCTCTGTTTTATCAGTGAACAAGCCCCAGTTTCCGCTGTTAACAGAACCTGTTCAGCTGTTAACAGCTCTGTTTGAAGGAACTGATAATTAGTTGGTGAAGCTGGTGATGATAAGCTATCAAATGAATCTGTTCATAATACATCACAAGCTTTCAACTAGAACCAGTCATAATACCTGATATACACTTATGAATCAAACATCATATTATTATTCTCAATTGAATCATGCATCTATATCAAAAAATTGTTCAAAAATAATTGAGGAAGAGGAATTCAAACCTATCACGAAAAGACTGCAAACTGTCTCAGATGGTGATAGAAAATTTCAAATGCAACCAAAACTATAGAAGATGAAGAAAAACGAGTGATGGTGGAGAAGAAGAGCAACCAAAATTTACTGGTGATGATGATGATGATGAAACGTATGGCTGTACTGAAAATATTTCCCAAAGTTCTGATGCTGCTGCAAATTTCTCTCGTAATTACCACCTGAAATTTGATCCATTACCGAGAAAATATGTTGCGGGAATGTTTCAATATGTTAAACTAGATTTTGATCACGAGTATGGTATATACTGCCTCGAAATTGGTGAATTAAAAATTGGAAATCAGTGAACGATTTTACAAGCTTCTCTTTGTTGCCGGATTGAAATATACAGGTACACCGTTGTATGAATTATTATTTAAAAATAAACCAAATTCTAACAACAACACCGAGCTGCAAACTTATCCCAATATAGTGAACAAAAGCAGTGTAGACAGGAGAAATTATGATCCAATATATTTTTCTGTCATAGTCCAGTACCTAATAACGTGTGGACTCTAATGCTAAGGTCCTAAAGAGATATATCCTCCATACTCTGGCAATACTTCCTCCACGAGATCTTTGCCCTTTCTTGATGGCGTTTCTATACGTAGTCAGTGCCAAGCGATATTGATGCCAGTACTTAATGAATTGCTTGACTTTGTTGGACAGTCTTTTTTCCGACCCCTCATTGTAGACAGTTCAGAGCTCCACCAGGGACCAGAACTCCCCTGTCTTTCCATCTTCACTAGGCTTCGAAAGCTGCTATCAAGGCTGAGGTAACGGTTGTCACAATTATGCCTCCCTCCGGCACTGTATATGGCTTCGATGGGCAGTCCTCAAGGGCCTCTCCACGTTTCACGCGATAGGAGTACGACTTGGTGGCCCTTGGGTTTCTGCACTCTCTAATCAGTGCCCCTGTTGATCTGATGGTGTATCTTATGAACTTGGTTCTTCCGCCACATGCCAGCTATGCACTGCGACCTGTACATATCAATGACCTCACTTGTCATGAATCTCGGTTCGTTGCCCTGATTACACACCTGTAGGTTGTGAGCCATCATGAATTCTAGCAATGCTTCGCTTCGCTTGTTGATATCCTGCTTCCCACACTATGTGATATGCAATGACATCACACCACAATAAAGCTTGGGATTTCGAGGTCGTGAGATACTCCGCAAGAGTTCGTATATTTGCAGGTACGCTAATGCCAACAGGAGGCTCTGCTTCCTTCCTCTTATTCCTGATATAAATTTGATCGTTGTTACGTCGCGACTGCATTTCTTCCGTAACTGCAAAACTCTAATTCCATCTTCCATTAGAATGCAAGTTCGCTATTTTTGTTGTTTTGTTCGCAACTTACATTGATTTTGTGCTGCAGCACTGAGGTTCCAGTTAGCTGTCCTCCTTCTTCAACCTCTATTTTCAGAGAGGAAATTTCAGTTGCCTGTCCCTCGACTTTCATGGTACTTGTACCCAGGGGCTTGAATGTCACCGGGAGAAGTTGTTGTATGGTCTATAATCGACCTGAGACATTTGGGGAGTTGGATCACCTCCACGAGAGTGAGCTCAAACCCCTCCCAGGGTTTTGCCACTGCCACCACATCCGCTTGTCAATCCTTGGTGAGATCGTCCAGGCAAGTGCAGAACTTCCCAGTATCGCATTCCGCAAACTCAGGAGCGGTCTTAGCTGTTTGCAGTTCATCTATTTCTTGAAGCAGGAGGTAATGGTCATTTTATTCACGACCACCGTTTCTTTGAAGGACTTGCGATTCCTCATTTTCATTTCTCTTACATTCATTTTTCCTGTTCGGTTGCGGTCTAAATCAGATACTCCCATGAGACCGGTTTCGCGTTTGGGTTCCGAAAGTGTAAGCTTCCTCCAAGTTGGAAATTAGTTCTTTCAAGTTACTTTGCTATGACTTGCCTTTGAACCCTTACTTTCCGGCAGGCGGCGCCTGAGAGTTTGTGCCCCTTGTGGTTCCCTTGGCTCTCACTCATTTTTCAAAACTAGCCGGGGACAGTGAGCTATTGTGCAGAGTCCCCCTTTTTTTTCTTTGGGATCCATTCGGTCTCACTACTGGTAAGGGTATAATGGTCCACCCATACAGAGCCCCGCAGGCGTGGGTATTGCGAATACAATAGGGTGTTACCCGATGCCCTAGTGTTGAACAGTTGTTAAAATTATCGATGAGCTGAATTAATTTTCACTTGAACGAAGAAGAGCTATGTGACTCATGCATGATGGGGCGCCACCTCATCATCCTCTAATAGTAAGTAAGTATCTTGACGTGCAATGTCATCATCGTTGGCAGAGGTAGTGAATTTCCGTGGTCAACTCGAACTTCTGAGTCTAATCAATTGGGTTTCTATGTATGGGAGAATGTAAAGTCTCTCGTATAATCGTCAAGAATTATGGCAACAAATAGCCATTTCATTGCCAATGAGCCAAACATATTATTTAAAGTTAGAAAATCATGTAGGAAAAGAATACGCAAATGTGTTGAGGTTACTGAGATGAGATTGAACATTTGTTGTAAAATCGCAAATTATATATTATATTATCAATATCATTATCAACGGAAGTCAGGCGAAGACTCGCTCTCTCGAAAAAGTGTAAATATATAGTATAATATTAGTGTATTTTTCCGAAAATTTGTACAGTGCATCATCGTACTCAATATCTACTTCATGTGAGTTTTATACATGCAAATTTATGTAATTAATATCTAACTGAAGCAATTTAGTTTTGTATTTAAATACTGCTATACAGTAAAGTGAACAGCAGCGTTATCTTCGCATAAACATCTGTTGCTTCTTATAACATTTTTATTTAGGCAACTGTTTGTTTTTCACTTACATTCAAGATTATTAGGACCGTATCCAGAGTTATTTAGTGAAATATACATATTTAATTTGAACATGCCTTCCTGCCATTGCTGTTCGAAAACCGGTGATTTACATCTAATGGTTCACTGTTGTATATGTAACAACATATTTAAATCTACTTGTGCTGATCTTACCACTTCCGAAGTAAGGGTAATAAACTCGCAAAAGAAATCCCTAAGTTGGACTTGTGCACAATGTACTGAAATGGGCAATGATCTGAATTCACTAAAGGCAATTGTCGCTAAACTACAGAACCAAATATTGAACCTACAAAATACTATTACTCAGAATTCAACTGCATCCCCATCCTTTTCATTTGAAGAAATCGTACAAGAAATTAAAGAACGTGAAATACGCAGTAAAAACGTTATTGTTTTCGGATTAACGGAACAAGCATCTGAGTTAAACAAAGAACAAAGAACATCCGCCAATTTAAATCAAGTCACCGATATTATTCAGACAATTTTGCCTAATTCAACACTAGATCTATCGAATGTTAAAACTATTCGCCTTGAACGGTACGACTCTGAAAAATCAAAAGACCATCCACGACCTCTTAAAATTATACTATACTGCATGATGAAGTGTTGGCAATAAATCGTATTCGTAGCAACACTAACCTAAAAAAATGTGCTGAATTTAAAACAATTTAGAATCAATTCTTAAAAGACCCCGAGGCAAATGGAATATTACCGCACACTGAAAGATCAATTAAATAAACGTTTAAATGAAGGTGAAACTAATCTCAAAATCAAATACTTCAATAATGTACCCAAAATCATCTCTTTAAACTAAATAATACATCCAGTTGCTCAAATAAACCTAACCTTACCACCCTAAGCTGCTACTATCAAAACGTGAAAGGCCTGAACACCAAATTCAATAAAATACTAGTCTCGACTTCTTGTGCATCATACGACATAATAGGCATTACTGAAACCTGGTTACAAGAAAATGTGGATAACAACGAAATTATTAGTGAAAACTATACCGTGTTTCGTAATGATAGAAATCTTATATCCGCTGGTGTAAAAAAGGTGGTGGTGTAGTACTTGGTGTTAAAAATATTTTCACTGTAAACGCTATTGATGTTTCTAGCTTAACTAACATTTCTCCGTTTATTGATGTGATGGGATGTAAGGTATCATTAGAGGATAAAAAATCGTTGTATGTTTTTTAGTATATTTTTCTAGTGGCAATGTACCTGTAGATAGTTTCGAATTATTTCTAGATAATATGTCACTAATGCATGATATCCATAATGAACATATATTGATACTCGGAAATTTTAATATTACAAATTTTGTATACAATGTAGACGATGCGAAATCCAATTTGATGAATACCTTTATATCATTCTGAAATTTAACTCAATTCAATAAAACACTAAATAGTGAGGGTAGCCTCCTCGACTTGGTGCTATAAAACTTGAAGTGTGAAGTCTTACATGATGTCTTCACATACTTGTAGACATTCCAAAAATTAAAACTAATCGTTTTCAACATAATACGTTACATAATTCTTATAATTTCCGTAAGGCCAATTTCCCAGTGTTATATCAACTAATTCTTGATACTGATTGGTATCCCATCTACGCGTCTCTTAATGTTGATCAAGCATGTAATATTTTCTACTGCATTCTTAACAGTATTTTCGATTAATGTGTACCTATTAAAATAATAAGGAAGAGTAGTTATCCTGTCTGGTTCTCAAACGAAATTATTAGCGTATTACGCGCCAAAAACAACGCTCATAAAAAATTCAGATCTGAAAGATACTTATCAAAATTCCGTGATCTACGTAGTCGTGTGAAAAGACTGATTGGTGAATCGTACACAAAATATATCGAAGATCTTGAAAATGATATCTCAACTAATCTTAAGAAATTTTGGTCGTTCGTCCAATCTAAAAAAGGTCAGTCCAGAATTCCAGGTGTTATGCATAACGATATATTTCCTATGACACACCTCGGTCTATAGTTAATGCGTTTGCCAATTACTTTTCAAGCGTTTATGTAAATTCTGTGCCTGTTAATAACGCCAATCATCATACAAGTAACAATTTTGTACTTATTCCGAAAATCTCTGAAGATGATGTTATAAAAGCAACAAAAAAACTGAAAAACAAATTCACCGCAGGAACTGATGGCACTCCTTCTTCTCTACTGAAGGACTGTGCTAGCGCTCTGGTTACGCCACTGTGCTTCATATTTACTTTATCCTTAAAAACCCAAAATTTCCCTTTGATTTGGAAAACCTGTCGAATCTGCCCGGTTCTCAAATCCGGTACTTCGTCAGATATTCGAAACTACAGACCGATTTCTATTCTGAACAACTTTGCTAGATTGTTTGAAATTGTCCTCTACAACATATTTATGGTGAAATATCACCAAATCAACATGGATTTATGAAAAACAGATCAACTGTTACGAACTTAGCCTGTTTTTCCCAATTTACTTCTAATATTGTTGATAAAGGTGGCCAAGTTGATTGCATTAATACTGACTTTACTAAAGCCTTTGATCGTATCGATCACTACCTCCTATTGCAAACTTTGCAGAGGTTCGGATTTAGTGATAATCTGGTGGAATTTTTTGATTCATACCTTATCGGCAGAATGCAATATGTAGATATCAATAACTTTCATTCCAATTATTTTGTCTCCAAATCTGGGGTTCCCCAAGGATCTAATTTGGGTCCTCTCTTATTCTTGCTATTCATTAATGATCTTGCTTTACTAATCAATTGCTTCCACCTTTTATTTGCCGATGACATGAAGATTTACATGCTTATTTTATCAGTCCATGATTGCTACTTGTTACAAATTGAACTGAATCGCATTAGCGAATGGTGTGAAACAAATAGATTAAACCTTAACGTTAATAAATGCAATATAATAACAAACACACATAAAATCAAGTGGATTAAATGTAATTATACGATTTTGGACAACCCTCTAACTCGTACGGACTTAGTAAATGATCTTGGTATATTGTTCGATTCGAAACTCCTATTTATTGATCATATTACCAAACTCGTCTCTTCTGCAACTAGAACATTAGGTTTTATCATTAGAAACTGTAGACAATTCAATAGCTCAACCACGTGGAAATCTTTATACACAACTTTCACTAGATCGAAATTAGAATATTGCACAATAATCTGGTATCCTATATACAGGGTGTCCCAATATTGCTGGGACACAGAGCTACCACGTATTCTAGAGGTCAAAATAAGTCGATTGAGCCCAATTTACCTGTATACCAAAATGTACCGTTTGTCCGTGAGAAGAGTTCAAAGTTTACTAAAAAAAATACATTTTTGTATGTTGTTCCGAAGTGCTTTATACAAATTTAATGAAATTTGGTAAATGTGTATTCTAGATGATTAGCTTACTTTTAGTAATCAAAAAAACCCAAAGAAAATTGTAGAGGGGTTGGAACCACCCTCACCCCTTGGCATTTTTTCCCCCATTTTTGTAGGGGTGGGAATACGGTTTTAAGACTTTTTTATCTGGAAGGCCTACTCATTATCTTCATTTTCTTACTCTTGTAAAAACTCCGTATTTTGCGTAGTTTTCAAGAAAAAAAATGTTTTCGCAAACACTGATAACCGATTTTCGGGTATAGGTTTAATAAAATTATTAGACACAAATTACACAATACATTTACACAAGACAAACAATAATTTTTATAACAAGTGTTCAATGTGACCTCCACCTTCATTAATACAGAGGTCAATTCGACGTAAAAAATTTAAATGCACTCTTCTTAAAACATCGTCATTTTCTCGTAGCGCATTTACAGCATTTTGAATTCTATTCCACAGTTGTTCGATGTTATTTATTTGAACCTCGTACACTTGTCTTTTTAATTCTCCCCAGATGAAGAAGTCACAAGGGTTTAAATCTGGAGACCGCGGAGGCCATTGAATGGGTGCTTCTTGTCCCCTACCTATCCACCTGCCACCAAATTGTTCACCAAGATATTCTCTTACTGCACGTGCAAAATGAGGTGGTGCACCATCATGCATGAAGAACGTATTTCTACGCAAGTTAAGAGGCAAGTCTTCTAATAATTCTGGCAAATTTTGTTGAAGGAAACGGAGGTAACTATCGCCATTCAGACGATCAGGTAATCGTAACGGTCCGACTATAAATTCGCCAATAATTCCGACCCAGACATTAATTTTAAATTCACGTTGATAATGTCTACTTTTAATGGCATGTGGATTTTCATCTGCATAAACATGATCGTTGTGTAGGTTTGTCATACCGCGACGTGTAAAACAAGACTCATCAGTAAACAAGATCTTAGTATGGAATCCGTTGTCGACTACTCTGCGCTCCCGAATAGTTTGTAAAAAACTTAAACGTAATTCGTAGTCAGGTGGCAACAATTCTTGCACTGGCTGGATGTGAAATGGCCGAATTAATTGATCTCTAATGATTCGACTTACAGTGCTTTTTGGAATTCCAGCTTCTCGTTGCAATCTTCTAGTACTGGTATTAGGATTGTTATCAATCATTTGAAGAACAGCTTCTTCCGCAATAGGTGTTCGAGCTTGTCGAGGTCTTCCAGCGTTAACTCTTACTGGGGTCAACCTCCCCGTTTCTCGAAGACGTCTTTCGATTCGGGCAAAAGTTTTATGGTTTGGAATTCTCCGGTTTGGATACCTCTCTTGATACACGCGAACACTTTCGCGGCAGTTACCTTGACAATATCCAAGAACTAATAACATGTCGGTCTGTTCATTAAAAGGAAAATTCATAATTGTGGGACGTCAAAGGAACAGCAACAACAGCAATAACAATTAAACAAAAACAGTGATGACAATAAGAAATAATAAAAAAACAAGCAAAAGAGAACAAATAACTGACACATTTACTGTTAACAATAAACTATGTTTCCTGTCAAAATCATAACATTTGGTTTTGTCTTTGTGTCCGCGGCCAACTAAATTTTGTATTACAATTTTATTAAACCTATACCCGAAAATCGGTTATCAGTGTTTGCGAAAACATTTTTTTTCTTGAAAACTACGCAAAATACGGAGTTTTTACAAGAGTAAGAAAATGAAGATAATGAGTAGGCCTTCCAGATAAAAAAGTCTTAAAACCGTATTCCCACCCCTACAAAAATGGGGGAAAAAATGCCAAGGGGTGAGGGTGGTTCCAACCCCTCTACAATTTTCTTTGGGTTTTTTTGATTACTAAAAGTAAGCTAATCATCTAGAATACACATTTACCAAATTTCATTAAATTTGTATAAAGCACTTCGGAACAACATACAAAAATGTATTTTTTTTAGTAAACTTTGAACTCTTCTCACGGACAAACGGTACATTTTGGTATACAGGTAAATTGGGCTCAATCGACTTATTTTGACCTCTAGAATACGTGGTAGCTCTGTGTCCCAGCAATATTGGGACACCCTGTATATGCAGCAAATATCGCGGGTTGAATCTGTCCAGCGTAGATTCTTAAAATACGTTGTTTTCAGACATACAGGCACTTATCCACCTCGTGGTTTTGATCACAACTTTTTACTACAAAATAGTGCTCTGCAAGAATTATCTTACAGAAGAGTAACTATATCCATTGCATTTTTATATCACCTAATGCATGGTTCTATTGACTGCCCATATTTCCTATCGAATATCAATTTCCATATTCCGATCGGTTCTACCAGAATCAGTTCAACCTTCTATACCCCATTTGCACGTACTAATTTGTTCTTCAAGTCTCCTCTCAATGTAATGTGTAGTAATTTTAATAAAATTTCAAAAACGTGTGATATCAACTTTGATTCGCTATCTGATATTATATCGAAAGTTCCAAAAGATTCAAAATGATTTATTTAATAAATAACCTAATTTCGTATAGTTTTAGACATTATTGATAGTTTATTATCTATAATTACGGTAATTGCATTGTAATTGTGGTCATAATTACTATTGTTACTAAGGATTACTATTAATTGTAATTATTGTATTATGTTTATATATGATTATAATTCATAATCATTGTTCGTATATTTTCATTTATCTCAATATATACAGTTTACAATCTGTATAAATGTATACACTTATGCATTTTCTCTTACTTTCTTATTGTACCACCTATTCTAAACATATCAATGTTAAGTTTGCATTATGTATTGCATTCCCATTTATATTATTATTATAATGTATTTTCCTGTTATTGGATGTATTCTGTTGGAAAATATTATTATTATTATTATTATTATTATTATAACCCGCTACTTATTTTGTTTTAATCGTTGCTGAATATTCTTTCTCCTAGTATTATTACTGACAATTACATCTAAAATGTTTCTTATTGCTCTGTAGTTGCTGTATAATAATCCCATGTAAATGGTCCAGGCTCTGGGATATGTGATTGGGGTGATTTGGTGGGTGAAATTAAATCATGGTAGATTTTATTGGTTTATTTGGTAAGACTTACACAGCCAGGTAGCTCAGTGGTAGAAGAATCGATCTTCTAGGCACTGTGGCCGCTGGTCGCGGGTTCGAATCCTGCGGCTGCGGAATTTTTCCGATGGCCCGAAAAGTGGTGCGGCAAGGTACAATGGACTGTCAAGCTCAAGTGTCATCAAGGCTGCTCTGGTTGCAGGATCGGGTCTACCACACGAGGTGGAGTATTTAGTGACTCCCACACTACCTTATGGGATGTAACAGGACCATAAGGTGCCCATAAAAGGTTTCAACCACCTCCCAACAAAGAAAAGACTTACACATGTAAGTAAGAGCACTTCAGCTATTAGTCACAAGACTGACGTAGACTAATACTCATACTTGTTGACTACATTAGACTTACTATAAACTGGACATTACCTGTCATTATTAAATCACAAATAATCCATTAATAGACTAACGAATGATACTATATTCTAATCTATGAATACCTCTCCTTCATAGAGACATTCATATCGTCACACCTCATTGATAATCTGTTCTATGTCATGCAATCAGGTCGAGGCAAACAATGACATGAAGTATCATAATCTTGTCTTGTCTAACCTTGCTGAATAAGTTGATCTTCCGGACTTACCAGCCTTAGAATTTATTGGAGATGAGTCTCTCATTATTACATTACAGTTGTTATTTGATAATATCGTGATAACTCTGGAGGAATCATCTGCAATGTTTATTTTTCATCCAATAAATGCAAAAAAACGTCGATACAAATAATAATGATTTTACTAATAAATACATTTCGGAATGAAAATAATTGTGCAGTGTTATGTTTAGCTTTCAATAATGATTTTATCGCTTAGCAGAAAAAGTAGGTTAATTACACAGAAAAGATTGAAAAATCTAACAATTATGCGAAAATGATAATTCGGTCAATAGCCTAGAATTTAAGAAGCGAAAACTGTTCTTCAATTCTGCATAAGCAACTGGTAGTAGCCAGAAACTGTTTTTCACATGATTCAATATGTTCCTAAGTCCCTGAGCTTTTCGACAAGTATGGTAGGAAAATGTCAAACAGTGATGAAGTAATATGCATACATCATCCTAATTTTTTTTTATAAAAAACCCTAACTCAGTAAGAAGCCGCCATATCTTATTTGAGTGGGTTGAATCTCCATATTTTTAACCAGAAATGTCCATTTAACATAGGTACAATTATTGATAGACCCCCCCAAATCATATATAAAATGAATATGATTGATTAATGGCATAAAAGTGAGCACTAAAACATAATTATATCTCTAGTTGATATGTTTATTGAGCCATCGGTAAAATTTGAAAAGTAATTATATACCAATAAAACTCTATGCATATATACACTTGCATGTGTTTGCATATCATTATAACAATAAACCGTGAGCACTTTAATCCAGAACACATAGCGGTTCATATAAAATGTCTGCAATGCCGAATTTAGAACGGAAGGTATTGAAAATTGTAACAATGTACAGAGTATTCGTTTATTTCATGATTATTCCTCACAACATAAGTTTGATAGATTGCAGTAATGCGGAAAAATTTGGTATCGACGTGAATGCTAATAACAAAATGAAATATTTCGTTGATATTTTAGCTATATTGAATAATTATAACGTAATTATACATGTTGATAATGGTTCAGCTTATACTGCAAATACTTTCGTAAGTACACACCGATCGAATTTGGTTAGTTTGATAATGATATATAACCACGACCATATGAAACACCGTTTACAAAGACCTCCTGGGGGAACTTTCCTGAATATTATATTAACTGACTCTTCTAAAGTATCCACATACTTCCAAGAGAAACAGAACCTGAAAGGTGTAGATGTGGTGATGTTTATAACATACAGAATAGACATTGATCTTAGTACAGCCGGAGATACCCAGTTCTCAATAGTGAAGAGAGCTGGCAACATCATTATTGCACAAGTTCTGACTGATATTCGCGTTTACAAAATGTGCTATTACTGCGGAGCGGAATCGAAAATCTTTCGTTTACTCGAAATATCAAAAAACAACACTGTGAACATCGATGCCAAAGATTTGGTTGCCGATGAATTCAAGAACCTGAAAGGTCACGAATTATCGATAATATTCCACGACTATTATCCCTACGTTTATTGTATTGGACAAGAAGAGTTCAAAGAGCAAAGAAAAGGTGTTCATTCATGTGTAAACACAACTGGTGTGGAAAGTCAACTTGTAGAAGCAATAAGTAAAGTAATGAATTTCACATTTAAATTTATAAAGTTTGATAGAAATATGACAACTACCAATGCATTACTAAATCATTTACGAGAAGATACATTTCATGTTGCTATAGGTGGATTGAGCTTAACTGCTGAACGTGTGAAGCGATATCCATACTCTTGGCTTTTACAGTTCGAAGATATTGTCCTAATGTTTCAGTATCAGCATCCCATCATCGATAACTTATTCACATTCTCCTATGTGTTGAGTTTAAATGTTGTTATGTTGTTAACAATAGCTGTTATGCTAGGGGCATTTGTTCTCTGTATCGTCCTGAGGATCATGTATCAGAAGAAAGTGTCAGTAGGTGAGTCAATGGAAGTAAGTATATTAGACAACCAATCTCTCAGCATTATTAATTATTGAAACTCAAAATGTTGTGAAAAAGTCCAGATCGATTTGTCACAGGCTAATAGTAGTACACAACTTTTTCGATCTCCTAGAGCTCATCAGTGGAACGTTACCAGACGATTCAGTTATAATTATTAAATTTCATAATTTCTTACCGAATTTTGCAATAAAACCCGTTAATAGATGTTGGTATGAGTCAAAAAAGCCACGATCAATTTATAACGTGAATTCCCTCACTTCTTCTACGTAAAATTAAAATTTTATGTAAATGATGTCCATTTCAGAACTCCATATTTCATATTGATGCCTGCTGTCAGGTTGACAATTATTCACACTATAATATAAAATTGTTTTGTCCAAGACTATTGTATAAAATATGCATAATACATCTGTTTCCTCAAGCATAATGATATCCATCAATCACTATTGAATAATGAAATCATTATTCACTACCATCAATATGACAAAATTTTTCTAGACAAATACGATGAAAATAGAGCGCTATGGAACGTCAAGTCAGATCGAATTTAATTTGAAACGTCAACAATTTGTTGGTTCGACTTGTTTCTTCAGCAAAGTTTATTAGTATCAAAGTAATATTTATGGGTCGTGGACAAAGTATAGTATTCTACTTGCATAATATTGTGGCTATGCTGCCTCTCGTGCCGTAAACTTTATCCACGTGAATAATAGCCACCATAATATGCTCGTTCAACAATATACTACCGGGATATCAAAAATTATCTTGGTCAAGGGTGGTTGTAGAATCTAAAACGTGTGTCTTACTTTACGTTTGAAATAATTATGTCATAATTAATTTGAAGTTTCTAAAATTTCGCAGTTTTATACGAATATTGTAACACTCAGAAGTCTTTAGTGCTTTGGACTCCGGGATTTTCACGTGGCCTATCGAAATTAGAAGGTTCGAATTATCTAAAAACATAATTGCATGAACGCTAGACGTCCTATGTAATTAGCTACGAACGAAATCATTTTGACATATGCCTCGAGGACCTCGCTGCGCGTAAGTTAGAGTTTATACATTTTACCTCGGTCTTGTTAATTTGGGGCCGTTTCTTGCCCCGTGCCACCGGCGCCAGTTGAAATAATGTGTTTTTGGCTATGGGCCGCTAGCTTTTACCCGCTTCGTGTATATTTTAGTCGCGAGAAAATTCCCTTTGGTACGTCGCACGTGAGACGTGCGTAACTGAGATATGAGCATAGCTCAAACTGTTTTAATTAAATTTTCCTATTCAATGGACATTTATCGAAAGAAGAAGGGCCTTCGGGCACGGTCCGATACTAAATCTAACTACATAGAGTGAAAACGGCACGCGAAAAGTCGTCGTAAAGCCGTATTAGGTTCAACCAGTTTTAACTTTTCTAACTCACGTGCTACGGTCTTCTCACGTGAACGTCATTCGATTTACGGAAATTAACTATTTCAAAACAGTTTTTGACCCGGATTGTGGCTATCACGACCTCTGAAAAGGTTCAAATTTCACATAATTATTTCATAATTTGTAGTTCATTATTGTTTTACAACTGAAATAAATAGGTATGAAATTTGTAGGTTATTGACACAACCACCCTTGACCAAGATAATTTTTGATGTCCCGGTATTATCCGACACATGGAATATTAAAATATACCATATACATCAATGACGTCACTAGAATCTCAAATGAGAATTTCGTAAACTTCTGCAGGTCATATATATCGTGTGATATGTTAATATTTAGAAAAATACGGTTGATCTTATATTTCAATAAAATACCATAATTCCATTTGGAAAAATGAAGATGAAAGTCAGAAACGGGACTACCGTGCCCAAAAACAATACCATTCTTGTTTTCACTAATAGGAACGGCGCTATCGTCTCCACAGTTGTTACGCGCGCGCCGACAGACATGTCAAGAATAGTCTAGATTTATTCTGAAATACTCCAAACGGCGGGTATATCCACGAAAATCTGAAAAAGCATTACAATACTTCCCTAAGACTACATACTACATACAGTGAGGGAAGTAATCAAAATCACCTTTTCTGTATTGTTTCAGGTTCTTTTGCGTATATCCATAGAGCAACCATTACTTCCCATGGTAGTTAGGGGCCACGTGGCAATACCAATATTTCTTCTATTGTCATTCTGGATGCTTACTTGTATTCAAATAAATACAGCATATAAATCATATTTAACATCACATATTATACATCCACCGAAAAAAGTTATAGACGATGTTTATGAGCTGATTGAAGAAGGTTATGACATTGTGGTAGATGCTTCGAAATTTCCATTGCTTAATATGCTACTGAATGGGAGTGGTGTAAACTTGAAACGAATTGTGAGGTAAATTCATTATTTCTGGAAATTTGTGTAATGTTTTGCATGTTACATTCCATTTATTATAAGTAAATATTCCATTAGGTTCTTCGAACAAGGACAAGCCGCTTTTTGATCAAATTATCAATAGAAGGTTAATAAATCACCAAAATATCACCTTATGTGTACAGTTTTGGTAACTTGACAAAATTGGCCAGGAACTAGCGATGATTATCTGTTTTGAAACTTATGAAGCTAATAGTTGGGAAGATGATGACAAACATTCTTCGATCATTCCACAGAGGTTGAAACAGTAATGTTTCATCATAGTCTCGTCATGCAATGAGTGTAACGTCAGTCTGCTAAGGATTTTTCAGATCGTTCGACACAGTCAAAGATTGCAAAAAAATTGATTTCACCTAGTTTAGAATATTTTGTGTTAGTGAACATACCAAACATCAGAATAAAAGAAGCCTACCAGATCCAATACGTTGCAAAATGCATATGCCATCCTGATTAAAACCTTAAAAAAAAAATCCCCAAATCAGACATCCACAGATATACAAGTATGCTCAACATGAGGATGCTTATCATGGGGATATTGGAAAAGGTGATAAGTACAGTGTTGGTTAGAGGGGAAAAAGATTGAGTGAATGAAGGGTCATTCATATGGAAATATCAAATTTTCAATATAATCTGTTCTTCGAGTGATGCTCTTATGATTAACGGTCCGCAGAAATCAACTATCAAGATAATTTATAGTCCGTTCATTTTTTATTTTTGTTTCAACAATTACTAAAAAGTGTCAACTCGAACTTTTGATTTTCCTTGATCATGAGGCTGCCGAATTCCACTGATTTTTCACCAATCATGGCTCATATTAAAACATTTTGAAAAATCTTCGAATTTGATCTGAAACGTAATCGAATCTTGCATGTGATACTTCAATAATGAGTCTATAATGACGAATGCTTCGGAAAATTGTATTAAGAAAATAGAGTTCTAAAAACAAAAAGTTAATGGTTGATCCAAAACAAAACGTCGGATTTACTGACATTTACACAAGTAAGTTCCTAAAAAGTTGGCTCGTAGAAGAGTTTTTATTTTTTTCCATCTTTGAGAATAAATAGGAAATCAAGACATTCGTTATTTCCAAAATTATTTGAATCAAAAATGATATTGGTAAGATAATAATGTATGAATAAATTAATTTGTTCCTTTTGCCAGATAACTATGATAAAGTCTCTCTAGTCTAGATCGATCAGTACCTAGCATTACAAACCAATAGTTCTAGACAGTTGTTTCGCTCTTCTCATAGAGTTCATCAGATAATGGGAAAGTTTGTAAGGTTACTAACCAATCATTCTTTGAAGGTACACATAACCGACAAACATCTTCGAATAGATGTCCCACTAAGTAGTCATACAATGTATCACATTGACTAATATATTTCTCAAACTTTCAAAGTTACTGGGAATGTAAAGCTATTTGATCGTCAGATAGCGACACCAAACCGAAACAAGCTAACGATCTGGATTCAAATGATAAAATGGAAAAGAAATGTTATTTATGCAATAATTGATTTCTAATAATGAATCTTCTGGATAACAAAGGTCACGAAACATAGTGAATCATCTTGAATAGTAGACCTCCGCGGATAGCTAGTTTTGAAAAATCTTGTCTTCCGGATGGATTCCGCGTCACAATAGCTCGACTTGATGCCGACGTTTCGCCAACCATTACAGGTGGCATCTTCAGGACAGGCTTGAGGCTTGAACTAAAACTGGTTCTACTGTTTTCTGTAATCATATTTATTGTAGGGAAAATTCTTCACTCTACACAGTTCACCTCCATTACGGTGTTAACCTTGTTCCGACACCTCACCCTGCAGTTGTGTGATCATGTGCGAAGTGGAATTTTCGAGGATGGGTTTTCAAATGTTGAGAAGGTAATATCCTGAGTCACGGCTTAGATTATTTGGATGTTTCAGGATTTCTATAGCTTCAAGGATTTTTGGCTGATAAAAGTTTGGGGCCCGGGCTGGGATTTTAGTATTTTCGAAAAGGATTTGATGATTAGTGTCAAGCTAGTGTTCCGCAAGTGCGGATCTACTGGTGTCACGAAGCCTTGTATAGCGCTCATGTTTTTTCACACGAGTAGCTACTGTACGACTTGTTTCACCAATGTAGACTTTACCGCAAGAACAGGGAATGCTATAAGCATCTTCTGAGTGAAGAGGAGGGAGAGGATCTTTGATAGGTTTCTAAAACTGAGATAATTTTGGAACTGTGGAGAACCGAGTGGAAATATTATGTTTTTTGAAGATTTTGGAAACTCGATCTGTTATATTTTCAATATATGGAAGAACAGCGGATGAAGCAGGTGAGGGGGAGTGTTGTGGCTCAGGTCAATTAGAAATTTTAGGCGAAGTGTATTTCCTTATGGCTTTTTGTATGTTGTAATAGGAGAAATTGATTTATGATAAGACAGATGAAAGATGTTTTAATTCTGCTTTGAGGATTGAGGTTGAGATAAGTTGACAGCTCTGTGGGCCAAGGAGTTTATGACAGATTGCTTTTGAGCAGGGTGGTGGCGGGAGAGACCATTGGTTTTAATTCTGCTTTGAGGATTGAGGTTGAGATAAGTTGACAGCTCTGTGGGCCAAGGAGTTTATGACAGATTGCTTTTGAGCAGGGTGGTGGCGGGAGAGACCATTGAGGTATCTATCGGTGTGAGTGGGTTTTCGATACACAGAATGTCCTACAGTACTGTCAGTCTGTCGACTAACCAAAACATCTAGCAACGGGAGTGAACCTTGCGATTCAACTTCCATGGTGAAAAGAATATTGGGATGTAATGAATTTAAATGATTGAGGAAAGGAACAAGTTTTTCGCGACCCTGGTGCAAGTAACAAAATTGTCGTCGACATATCCAAACCAACAAACAACGCCCTCAGCACCAACCTTCCATACAGACCCCTCTTGTAAAAACTCTGGTTAAATTCATCTTTACCACAATTTCTGAAGCAGAACCATCAGTTCTATCTAAAATATTCCTACGACATCCATTATTTTTGCTGTAGAAGCATCCCTACATAAGGTTCCCCATCTCGCAACAGAGGAAATTCGTTTCGAAACTGCTAAAATTCTTCGTCATTCCAACATTCCTAAATCAAATTACCCTAAGCCTTTAGTTCAAGCTCTTAATTCGCTCAAATCAAATTCTGACTTAGCTATTTTGAAAGCTGATGAAGGAAACTCCACTTATGATAACAAAATCGTGCAGTATCTGCAAACTAATTCCTATGAGCTCCTACCAAAAGATCCTACCCCTTCTATAAAACGTTCAATTTCACAAATTATCTGGATCCCCTACTTATAAATTCTCTCGATATCTGTAATCTATTCTCAAACCTGTTGTAGGTAATTTCAACGGTTTTATCCTGAATTCCTTTCATTTCGTTGAAAAACTTCAAACGCTAAAAGTTGACACAGGCGATTTGCTCGTCAGCTTCAAGGTCGGATCACTCTTCAGCAATGTTCCTATTTCAGACACCTTTTCCATAATTTCTCAATTGTTACCTGCCAAAAACATTTCAATGAACTTGCTATCGTTAATTGTTCTTTGTCTATCCTACACATATTTTCTGTACGAAGGAAAGCTTTACGAGCAGTTCTCGGGAGCTGCCATGGGTTCCTCTTTTTCTCCGATCATAGCTAATATTTCCATGGAAACTTTTGAACAAGATGCTATAGACTCATCTGTTCTCAAGCCGAAATGTTGGTGTAGATATGTCGACGACACTTTTGTTATTTGGCAACATGGTCGCGAAAAGCTTGTTCTCTTCCTCAATCATTTATTCATTACAACCCAATATTCTTTTCACCATTGAAGTCGAATCGCTAGATTCACTCCCGTTCCTGGATGTTTTGGCTAGTCGACAGGCTGACGGTACTTAAAGATATTCTGTGTATCGAAACCCCACTCAAACCGATAGATACCTCAAAGGTCTTTCCCACCTCTACCCTGCCCAAAATCTGTAATAAACTCCTTGGTCCACAGAGCTGTCAACTTATCTCAACGTCAATCCTTGAAATCAGAATTGGAACATCTTTCATATGTCTTATTATCAAACAATTTCTCCCATTACAACATTCAAAAAGACATGAAGAAATACACTTTGCCTAAAATTTTAAATCAACCTGTACCACAAACCCCCGCCTGTTTTATTTACTGCCTATCTTCCATATATTGAAAATATAACATTGAATTTCCAAAATCCTTTGAAAACATAATATTTCTACTCGGTTTTCCCTTCCTCCTCTCCACTTAGAAGGTGTTTATAGCATTCCCTGTTCTTGCGGTAAAGTCTACATTGGTGAAACAGGGCGTACAGTAACTACTCGTGTGAAAAAACATGAGCGCTATACAAGGCTTCGTGACACCAGTAGATCTGCACTTGCGGAACACAAGTTTGACGCTAATCATCAAATTCTTTTCGAAAATACTAAAATCCTAGCCCGAGCCCGAAACTTCTATCAGCGAAAAATCATTGAAGCTATATAAATCCTAAAACATCCAAACAATGTGAACCGTGACTCAGGATATCACCTTTCCAACATTTGGAAACCCATCCTCGAAAATTCCACTTCGCACATGATCACACAACGACAGGCTTAGGTGCCGGAATGAAGTTTGGCACCGGAGTAAAGGCAGTGAACTGTGTAGCGTGAAGGATTTTTCCCACAATGAATACGGCTATTAGAATCTAGTAGAACCAAAAAGAACCTGAAACAAATTAACTTAAATTTACTCTAAAAGTTTTGAATCGATTCAATGTATACTTTGGGAGTTATTTCCCACCCTTGGTTAAAGGTGTGTTCATTAGACTATTTCCCTGGAAAACAATAGGGTTCGCCACTGAACAGCAACCGATTTTTATGAAAATTTGAAATTGATAGGACCTTTCGTTTTTGAGCTTTTGTGTCAACAAATTTCGTGACATACATCCAGACAGACAGACAGATTTTTCATTGCTTGAAATTTAATGGAAAATACAATGGTGTAAGAATATTTGCTCCAGGTCTTTTTTAACGATTCTAGAAATAGCTTGAGTAAATGCAACAAACATAATCTTCCAATTTCGTCGCGAAGAGTATAATAATTGAAAGTACGTAGTTGGGAAATCGGGTCACAAACAGAGATTATACACTATGTTTCATGGCTCCTGTTATTAAAAAAATTCATTATTGTGAATCAACGAAAAGGTTGCTGAACTATCCAGATTGGGCTTGTGAGCCTCATATATTGGTCCAGAACATGTAATCAAAGTGGCAAATAACCGATGTCGGAGCATGTATACGTGACTGGGTCAAACAGCAACAAAGATGACATTGAAGGAAGCTCCTCGCACGTACCACGGGAAAAATTGACGAGAGCATGTTCGACAAAACCCAACTGGAGAAGTACTTGACATGAGTAGTAATGAAGTCGGAACAGTGATAGATCTCCTCATCCCAACGACAGGGCACATGCACAGAATGGAAACATTCCCTGTAGACAATGCGAAAAGGGACTGAAACACTCAACCACATGATTCTCGTGGTAACTGCAAATGGGTCAATATCAAATTTAGCACAGTTTCTAGGAGAGGCATAAACGTCTCCATCTCAAAACGTACACCTATTCGTCATATCGCAAGAGAGAAGATAGTCGATTTCGTCCTATTAGTCGAGTCAAATAGGTATTAAAACAGGCCGACTTACGAAAATCGAACGATATGGACCGATTTTGATGGAACAAAGTGCATTCGATTCGGGATGACGTGTAGAAAAAAGCTTACCGGTTAGGTTTTTGTGCAAATTTGTTATCATGTTTTTAACCGAAAAACACTTTTATCAATTTGCAGCATGAATGCTTTGTTAAAGCAATGTTTTATTTATTGAACGATATGTATTTGAATTATTAAAAAAATGTTTCTGATAATATTCACTGAACCACAGAACAAAATAATTTTCACATAAAACGAATGAGAAATTTTAGTAATCTGAACAACAGCAGCATCCAACATTAAGTGACATGTGGTGATCATTTATTATGTATCTACATTACAATAGCAGCGTGGTCCACGTATACGTTGCCGTTCCTTTATTTTGGGGGGACGGGAGGAAGGACCGGTTTGGATAAACAGCTGCTCTATGAAGCGGTGGATGCCATAGATATCTTATTATATGATAGATGCTGTGTTATAGTATAGTGTAGACCATAGTCAAAGTATACCAGGTCTGCCGGAGCCTCCCTTCCATCGTTTCTCGCGCTGGGTGACGTCACCCAGCTCCTCCAATCACAGCCTTGCTCTCATCAGCTCGTCGCCGGCACGTAACAACATCATATTATGTCGTCGTCTATGACATTAATGACATTAAATAAACGAAATAAACGACCAATCAGATTGCACTAAAATTTCAAAAAGAGTAGAAGGGAGGCTCCGGCAGACCTGGTATACTTTGACTATGGTGTAGACTCCATAATTTAAGAAAAATACCCACCTGCTACTCCCGCCCGGTTTTTATTACGTATATGTCTATAGTATATGTAAAAGATGCTGTGTGGAATATAAAAAGACTGAGTAGAGAAGATGGGAAAAATTTTTAGATGAGCGGGAATTTATTTCAAATTAAGAATTTAAAAATTAGAATTCGATTTTGTTTTTGATTTAAATTAGTAACGACCCCTTTTTAACAAATTTTTTAACAATTAACATGAAAATACAACCTCCACAACCCCTAACTGAGGATTTCTGGTAAGTTTTGATGAAATTTTGGAAATTGGTCAATTTTTCGGTTAAAAAAATAATAACAAATTTGCACAGAAAACAAACCGGTAAGCTTTTTTCTAGAAGTCATCCCGAATCGAATGCACTTTGTTTCATCAAAATCGGTCCATATCGTTCGATTTTCGTAATGAAATACCTATTTGACTCGACTATATTGTAGCGTTGATTGAAAGACTCAACTCTTTCAATCAACGATTGTAGTTTGTGATGTCTACTGCGCAATCAACCAAAAAGTGAATTTTTGGTATCCGACTTTTTGCAGTTATCACAACGTGATGTCAGAATTTGAAGCACTAGCTCGCATAATAACTTAGGTATAAAAAATATATTGCGACATTGTAGGCCTAGCGACTAAAAGTCCAGTGCGATTCTCAGAAGACTGTCTTGGCAGAGTGAGGTTTCACTCATTCTACGGGTATTTAGAATGGAAAAAATATGGTTCCTACTTTGGTGAAGCGGCAACTTGAAAATGTCGTCACCTCCCGGTTATAAGCAAAGTGGAAAAGAAGATACTGTCTCAAGAATTAGCAACGCCATCCCGTTGCGACGTCAATATCTTCGACTTGGATACATAACATTGAATCAAACACCAAATTACCTAGACAATTTGGATCGATTATTTTTTTCCGTCACCATCAAGAGATTCAGCGTAGATTTGCTTTAAAATTACTCATCTCTGCATTATAGCAAGTTTCATTGGAACTAATAGACAACTTAGAACTCCTAGAAGCCCCTATACTGATTTGAAAATTCTCAATACTGCAAACCATTTCATTTCAACAGCAGCCTACAAGAGTATTCACTCAACATACCGATGTCAATAAATTTGTATATAGAGTTGAATATCATTAAACAATTTGCGGTCGATAATGGTTACTCTTCCGGACAAATAGATCAGATCTTATCTAAAAAACTATACAAGTTAGGTATCAACTAAGTATTCCTTGAAACGGAACAAACTGATTCTCACGTTGGTATGATCTACATTGAAACCTCTAAATTTCATACATTCAGAATAAAATTAATAAATAAAATATGCTGGTATTCCTAGAAATTGATAAGTATAAGAAAAGCGATGAAAATCAAACTTCTAATAATTAGTTGTTTTATTCAAGTGAATATATTGAATTCATTTCCAGGCATTTCATCAGAAAATCAAATTTATGTGAAGCTATTGCATATAGTATTAAGAACAGAGTAGCTGTCATGGGAGAATTTTCACTGCTATATTATCATTCTCAACTGGAATGTTTTGATGGGAATGATATTTTTTTCGAAAAACTTAGTTTTACATCAAACCCTTTGACGAAATCTTCCCATGGATGGTATTTTGAAGATTCTATTCCATTCGATGAAGCCATATACCATCAAATACAAAGAATGCGCTTAGGTAAGTGCACGATTTACTATTTTGTTAACGAGATCTGTAATTAGTAATAACCCAGCCCAAGGAAGATTAACGCTCCTCACTATTGTCAAAATGTCCTGAAACCTTGCAAAGAATACCATGAGAATTTGACATTATAGAGAGTTCATTGCTGCTCAGCTGAAACTGTAGAAAAAATATGGTTATTCACGGTTGAAATATCAGAAAAAAGTCATTCCTTCAATTATTTTTGACTTTGTTCACATCTAATTATTTATAACAACTTTTTTGAAACACAGTTTTAGATAAGTATACATACACAATACCAATTTTACCCCTGGATTCCCCTAATTCAAATAATTAAATGTTCTCTAAAGCCCAGAAAAGTAGAACGAGACTATCAAAAAGCGTTGTTTGAATTATGGACATTGTTGTTGATATAAATTCAGAAAACTAAAAGTTCTGAAATCACCTAGTCTTCACACATTTGAATGTCTTGAAAAATTACATATTACGATACTCTGAATTTCTTTTGAGCCATTTCTTTAATTGCAGGAGGTCTGGTGAACAAATGGATGGATGATATGTTGTACAAGGGCCAACTACGTATCAGCCCTCGACACATATTGAAATATAATGATGCCAGCGACACCATGAAGTCATTCACTTCACATTTCACTCTATATATAATAGGCATTACATTATCTATCACAGTTTTTGCTATAGAGATTCTTTGGAAGATCCATTCGCCTTAGGGCTACATCTTACGTGAATCAGTTCCTACGCTTTCTATATTCCTCAAAATTCAAATTGGATTATTTCCAGTATTCCACTAATTAATTTGTTTCTATACGATAGCTCTACCAAGCGTTGACGTGGCCTTAGATTCTTCTGTAATGACTCAAGTCGGATGCAAAGCTACAATATTAACAACGAATAATGAAACATTGATAATTGTTAAATATGTATGGAGCAAATATTAAACCGTGAATGCTCAAGTTATTCAGACGTATTGTTCTACTTCTGGTTTGTAGAAATATTGCAGTATTGTATTTATGACATCACATTATATTTTTATTAGAAAGTTGAATACAAATGGAAGTTAGCTTTACTTAACTATATAAAATATTTCTCAAATCTAAAACCTTTAATACCTAAAGATAAACAAACCCACACAGTAGGTATACAAATTAAATTGTTTAGATTGCGATGAGACTTATACTGGAATATCTAAACAATATTCACAAAAAAAAATGTATGGCCATAAGTTTAGCACAAGAAACAAAAACAGAAAATTCCACCGCCCTTGCTAAACACTGCTTTGATTATAACCATCAATTCGATTACAATAATGTTAATATTTCAACTAAAGAAACCAATTATTATAAACGATCTATTTTGGAGATGATTCACATGAAACGTGACTCCAAATCTGTAAATCATAGTGCAGATATTCGAACTCTAAGTCATATTTATACTAATTTAATTAAATAAAAACTCTTGCAAATTCCTACATGCCTCTTCATAATGTCAAAAGTATATTTAGGTAAAATGTCAAGTATATCTCCATAACTGACAAACCTTTTTCTATTTAGCTCATAAATCTAACATCTGGTTTGAAAGTGAATACTCAAGCTGATCCAGTTTTAGACATAATAAGTCTTCTGATGATGGTCATGAGACCGAAACGAACGTAAAGACAAGAAAATATAAAGCAAAAGTGTCAATTTGACCTATTAATTTATATAAAATTCATAACTGGGTCAAGAATCTTTATTATAGCTTCACTTAACAGAATCATAGATATTACTAAAAATAACAATTATGATGTCAAGATAATCTTAAAAATACTCCAAATTAAACTTAATTAAAAGCTTTAGACCTCATTTATTCATAGATCAATAACAGAACCAAATCTTATTTCGCTTGTTTAACATATTTAGGTAAACACTCAATTGTTTAAAAACCAGAACAAAAACGTAGCATCACGAAAGAAATCTGAAGCTTAAAGACTGAGGTGTGATGACTGTAGTGCCTAGTACATAGGACAAACTGGACGCCATTTCAGTGTGAGGTTTCACAAACAATTGACAAGTTACAGGTTTTACTTACTATTAATTGAAACGTGATCACTATTTCGCACCGACATTTTACATATTTAGGAAAAAGGACATGTCAATATGATTGAATAAATAGGAATTTCAAAACATTCAAAAAACAGTAATGACATCGATACCAGCAATTCACCATCTGTCAACAATTTTATTAATGAACTGCCATCCGAACCACTATCAACACCCACCCCTAAATGTATACTACATTCAGATTGATTTATAATACTTAAAGACATGATTTTACATTCAGCTTCAGTTGATAATTCAAAGCTTGAGCATGCCATAGTGTGATGAAACGATTTGTCAGTATTAATTATTTAAAATTAAATGTTTGTGAAATTTGAATTTTATTCTCAACTTCAGGAAGTTTCTTAAACTGAAGTTAAGGCTACTTACTACTCGCTTAAATGTTCAGTCAATGTTATGAACATTGTTATCAATGAAGGATAAAATATTTCTATTACAAAAACCAAAGCAGCAGCAGCTTCGAAAATCACCAGCAACACAAAAACCGGCTTAAGATTCAAAAATGTCAGGATACCTATAACATCATCATTGGAACTTTCGCTGTTAATAATTGATGTATTAGAGAACCTTTCTATGAACATGTCTTTTTTCCATCTATCTATAAAACCAGCCGTAATAATTTTACTAAGAACCTGGTTAATTTTTGTGCATAATGGAAACCCTTTTTTCATTACCAGATTCAAAGGATATGTTATTATTTCTTTCTGGAAACAATGCAGAAGAGGTTCGTTCCTTTCAGATACATATTTTTGGAACACATAATCTTTGTAACTTCTGGATAAACATACCGATGAATCTCTGTCTTTTGTGACGTAATCCAGACATTCTGACATATTGTAACAGTCTCTCCAGTGTTCTCTTATCAGCTTCACATCATTATTTTCGTCTGAATAGTCATACATTTCGAAATATCTGATCGTGTTTGGTGGAAAATATGTTTTCAAATTGAACTTATAAATATCCTTGAAGGTTCTTATTTTCTGCTCCGCTCTTGGAGTTTCTAATAAACTCACCATCACGGTATTATAAACGGATATGAAACACATCCCAAGAGCAATTAATAGAAATGTTAGGAAACGAACAGTGGATGTTCTTGGAAGAGTATTTACTGGTAATCCAAAAAGAATAGAGAAACATTTCAATACACTATTCGATAACTTCTTGAAAGCATTATATTCGGAATCATTAAAAACGCTTCCTAACCATATCAAAACTGCTAGTAAAAAATAGATACATATGATGAGGCACCAACATCCCACAGTGAAAGTTCCAACAATGATTGACCAATTGTCAACAATTAATTCATATGGTACACAGCAAATCAAATCTTCTTCTAAATACGCCACAGAGTTATCGAATAGAATGTATCTTGACAACGTTGTGGTGAAGGCTCCCAGGAGGAGATCTGCTTTATTTTCCTCTAAGTCAACTAAAGCACCAGTTATTGTTCGATTCAAAAAAGACCTGCCCCAATCTTGTAATTCTGTGTAACGGTAGCTTATATTTATATTGAGAACGCTACTAATCATGTTAATTATATTTATCTCTAAACCGTAAAGTTCATTTTTTTCACGTAGTGCTGATGCCTCTTTGGCTTTTATCACGTATGGAGGCCACACTATTGCCTTAATTCGAATCACACAGCCATTACTTCGATATGATACACTCTCATGTTTCAATATATCCTCATTCTTCGAAATTTTGCCAAATGTGCAATTTACATTCGACTTCATATTACTAGAATCGATTTTACAATTATCATTTTTATAAGGACTCCAAATGTAAATATGAAAAGTTGAACGTTCTCGGAAATCCGATAATAAATATATTCCGTGGTTAATATCTTCTCTCAGCAATATGTTTGAAACTTGATTCGATAATTCCTGTGTGTCATAAATGTTCGATGTTGCGATGATCAAAAACTGAGCATGAGGATTCCACTTCAGAGATGTTTTAGCATATTTTAGTATATTCGAAAGTTCTTCTTCATTTTCCATCTCGATGATATAATTTTGGTAAAACCCGTTGATATCAAAACCATTTTGAGGTTTACGTCTATCTTTCACATAAAGAGTCCATTGAGCATCTTTTGACAGTGCTAAAAATAAGAAAGTTTGATTTCGTTATAAGATATAGCGTGTATCTAAAATATCGGAATGTATTGAACGAAAAATATGCAGCGCCTGTACAAGCAATTAAGCTCTGTGGTGGAAATAATAGTTTGAAATCTACTGCAATATGTTTTTAAACGCGCTTACATGTCTAGTGGATTTGATGACAAACTAATAACAAAATTTGCACTTCGACTGATAATAGGCAAATTACTCCTATCAAATGAACGTATCATTCTCTAAAGAACCTCAATCTGCAAAATTCAGGAAGAACTAATGAGGAATGAAATGAAATGAATCACTCAAAATTGTGAAACAAAATATATAATACTACATATGTTTTACTGTCCCTCGTTTCCTGATCATTACAAGAAAATGAATTTTTGCTCATCATCTGGAGGCATCCATTTGAATTCTCTGTGTTAAAATAAACTGGAATCATGCTTTGACATTCCACAGGCATCGTTACTTCGGTGAAGCAAAGCTGCCCTCAGAACAATTTATGTGAGCCAGCGTTAGCAATATTCAACTAAGTGGCCTAAGTGTACCTGGGGGTTAAGCCCCCACCCTTCAAATGATGATTGGGGGGACTAGCGCATTCCGTCAACAGCACCCGACAAAGAACTACCGTGTTCCGTCGATGGCACCCGACAAATGGCTAGTGCCAGCCCAAAGACTGCTTTCCATCCTGATAATGAATCCATAAAACTGATCTGGGTTAAGACTTCCCTTTTTTCGGCCGATTGAATCACTCCGTTTCAATCCTTTGGGCATATGCGCAACACATCCAATATTTTGATCTGATTTCATATGATGATGAGCGATATTGATATTACTGTAGTAAGTCAATCTGGTGAATGATATTTATGATAACATAATCTGATAATTATGTACTCCCAAATATTGATTACAGTTTCAATTGGCATTCTAATTAGTTACAACCCAGTTTACACACGAATATTATAGAATAATATATTGATAGTAATATTTCGAAAATATTCTATAGACATCTAAAAATATTGAACATCGCATGAATATATGTCTACAGTAACAATCATCAGTATAACGCTGATGCTGATGCTAGAAATTCGGCAAGTTGTTGAAAAACCTACCAGCAGTAATGTATTCACTAAAATAGACGTACAAGGTGTTGGAGGTCATCATGTCTAGTGCCACCAATATTGATTCGTTTTTGGGAAAATAATGCTCGGCTATTCTGACAACACATTGACTCAAAGATTCACTAATCGTATGTGAATTGGATAATGTAATTGACTCAGATTTACAATAACTCATGATAATAAAAAGGAAAAAAATTATGTAGCACATTCTTAGGAAAGTATGAGTAAGTAAGTATAAATAATCTCATGTATTATCATCGTATCAAGTAATATGGGTACATCTGTTGTTGAATAATTCCACATTTGCGTGTCTCGTTAATTGTTCAGAAATTCATTACAAATGAAATATCTGATTATTATCTTATATGACGTAACTATAATTTTATTTTTCTACTTCTAGATATAAATCATAGTGCGTGCCAAACAATTAATCAATAGAATGCATGCTTAGAACGAAAGAACTCAATTAACCTCCAAGATTTGGAGGAAGAGATAATAATGCTCCTTAGAGACCTTTCTCATATAAGAATATTTTTAGATGTGCACACTACTCAGATGCTTGCAATTTCATTATGAACTTCATTGAGTATAACCGCGAAAGAGCGTTGTTAAGATCAGAAGTAAAATTTAGTCGAAGTTATCAGACCATAATAATACTGTAGTATAGGAATCTTCCATTCCTATACGAGATCACCTAAAATCCCCAGTTATAGAATTCGACCTTATTTCTATTAAGTAATGTTATTAAGCATATATTGATAACTCATAACTGACCCACTAACAACATGTTTACTATTACACATTGTATAGCACAAGATAATCTTGGCACACAGAACAGGGTATCTCGAAGTAGTTATTGAGGAATCGATGTATATGCTAAAGACTAGTGTATGTAGGACAATAACAATAACATCACATTTCATTTAATATACATCATAAGTAGAACATTCATACATTCATTCCTAATAGATTGTACATTAGTATTTGTACTATTATTACGTAGAGCAAGACATTAAGTCGTAATAGCGTCGAGCTCTACCTTAAGTAAAGTAACTCTTTTCTAAGTGTTGTGGTTTCGATCCCCTATGCCTTCACCAGGACCATGGGTCAGTTTAGGGCAAACCGCCCAACATTAAGAACTGATCCCCAAAGGACGAGCGCAATTAAGACCTCTTCCCCACATGGCGATCCTGCCAGCTCGACGCCATTACGACTTAATGTCTTGCTCTACGAAATAATAGTACAAATACTAATGTACAATTTATTATGAATGAATTTATGAATGTTCCACTTATGATATATATTAAACGAAATGTGATGCTATTGTTATTGTCCTACATACTCTAGTCTTTAGCATATACATCGATTCCTTAATAACTACCTCGAGATACCCTGTTCTGTGTGCCAAGGTTATCTTGTGCTGAACAATGTGTAATAGTAAACATGTTGTTAGTGGGTCAGTTATGAGTTATCAATATATGTTCAATAACATTACTTAATAGAAATAAGGTCGAATTCTATAACTTAGGGATTTTAGGTAATCTCATATAGGAATGGAAGATTCCTATACTACAATTCAAACGTGAACATAGCTCTGTTTCTTATATTGTTTAATTATCAAATTTCACATATTTCTGTGGTCCATGATCTGACATATAACACCACATCTGTAAATAGAAGATTTTTGTTAACCTAACCTCATAATAATAATAATAATAATCCTATTCCAAAGAAAGGTACATAATCATTACACAACATTTGAAAATAAAATATTATTTGACGATTGAGGAGATATTGAGAATAAATTAGAGGAATTATGTGAATGATGAATTGTTGTGGTGTAAAGATCTATAATAGAGATATTGCTGTACATTAAGTTTGGCATCTTGGCATTAAAAAATATGCTGTGGCTACTATCACGATCATCGTGTCATCGAAGTCGTAGTTCAAACGTCGTAGTAATAATGGGCTAGTTCAAACTATCCTTGTGAAAATGATGTCGTAATTTTCACGATCACTGAATAACATGATATACATTCTGGTTAATTAGTATAGTAAAACGAGTACACTGTCTATACTTCTATTCGGTTTGTTACATATTTATGACCGAAATACTCGCTTCAATTGTTTTTAAAAAATTAAAAAGTTATGTATATAAGTTGTACAAAAAAAAATACGTGTGGCACTAGGGGACTGCCGCAATTACAATTATTTATTTATTTTTTATTTATGCAGTATTTTTTTTTCTTTGATATTAATTCAAGTTTATTCTTTGATATTTTTCACTTTTTGAGCGTGGTGAACGATAAGAAAACAAATTTTTTTCTTTCATTGAATAAATGAGAAGTTAATATCGTTTAAAAAATTTTTATTATCTTACAATACATGTAGGTTATTCAGGAATTTTTATCATTGAAACTATAGGTTTATGGTAACTGAAATAAGAAACATAAGTTTGAGACTTGATATCCTCCAAATATCTGGAAAATACCGCGTCAATGGTGGTCCCATATTTTGTTGTGGATTCTTGTGGATCGTTATTCATTTTCAAATTCAATTTTTCCGGAAGAAAAGTTGTCAACCGCTCTGAATTTTTATCAGCGAAGTTGATATTGAAATCGCCAGCCAAGATAAGTGGAAATTTATTACCATTTGTACCAAGTATTTTCCACCCTTCTTCAGTGTACTCCAGTAAAGTGCGATGGATAAAATGCTCTACCTCGTCCAATTTTGGATTCGGAGAAATGTAAATTGCTACCATGACTATGTGTAGGCCATTTCTAAGTTTGCATAAGCACGCACAAATATCTCCAACAAATGAGCGCCTAACATTAACATCGCTAACTTGTGCAATATTTATTTCAATATTCGGAGTAATAATATTAGTAACATTATTATTTTTATAAATAGCTACCTCACCTTTTGGAACAGTATCTACAACAGCATATATACCTACATGTATACTAACGGGGCGCACATGCGGTGAGTGTGGCATTATAAAGATATGATAGATACCTATACACCTATATACTTTCTCACAAACAGCTGCTTACGTATTCGTCCGATTTCAGAGCAGCTCGTCTGCGAACTTCGAACAGGCGTACCATATACATACACGTTAAGCGAACGCTCGGCCGAGCTACATGGTAGGCGGAGTGGGGGGTGTTAGGTTTTATTTTCATTACGAAATTTCTTGATTCGGTCGCCGCGCTCAAAGCCCGCGATAAAATCTATGCAATAGCTTAAAAAGTGGTAATATACAAAAACATAAATTCATCAAGAGGAATATAATAAATTCAATATAAAATAATGAAAAGTATCTATCAATTTTTCTCCATAAATATTGTGAACAAAATCGGAAAAAGGAATGAAACATAAGTAATACAAAAAATAAAATATCACAGAAGAAAAGATCAAATCAACAACTGTTTTATCAGTCTTGGTTAATAGTTACAATAGACGAGTCCATTAGTTTGTTGGTACATATCACTATGATAATAATAATGATACTTTGCTGCCTTGTTTCTGAACATCTACTTTTAGTTTTCATTCCCTCATACCGAAAATAATATTTTACTATATCACTTTCAAAGTTTTTCTATATTCATTTCAAGTAGACGGGTGTCATCTATGACAGTGTTTATGCGTTTGTCAGTAAATTGCATATTACCGATTTTGTTGCCGTCACAATTAACTATTCAATCGTAAAAGTGAAGATGTCTTACGGAAATTACGAGAAACATATGTTAGAAAGCTTCATTCAAAGTAGTAACAATTGTGAGATTGCATTTGGAATATATTTCAATCGCCATCGGGAGATAATCCAACCTAATAAAGTTATTTCGGAGGTTGGTTGAAATTTCGAAATTTATTTAAAAGAAAGTTGATTGAGATTTCGAACTTTACATTTCATCATCAAAACATACAATTGTATTATAGTGTATTGTATTGTATGTTTTGATAAAGAACTGTGAAGTTTGAAATTACAATCAACTTTCTTTCAAATAAAGTGATATTCAACAAAGTTAAATTTCTTGTTCTTATCTGTATTTATTTCTAATTTTATATTATATTACAACTACTAAATAGAAAAACAAATTAAAATAGATGTTGAAACTTATGTCTGTTATTTTTGATACATAATTCACACCTCTTCATAACACTCTGATTGGAACATGAAGATTTGAAACGGAATTAACAAAGTCTATAAAATTTTGTCTGACCTCATTTATCTGGTTTCCTAGTGTAATGTCTCTTCAATGTAGGTCCCATTCAGTTATTTCCAAAATTTGGTATTCAATAATTCAGAAACGGTCATGATAATTATTATGAGGTGGTGCACCATCATGTTGAAAGAACTGATTTCTTGCCTGAATTAAGGGAAGATTGTTCATAAATTAGTCAATAATTTTCTGGTTTAAGATTTCGTAGTACCGTTGATCATTGAGATTTTCTTGATATATGTGATATGTGAAAACACTGTCCCATATATAACATTATACACTGAATCCAAAGCGTCGCTGAGATCGAAAGTCAACGATACGGTGAGGCATATCAGACCAATAGTGCTCGTTATGCCTGTTGAAAATTCCAGCGCTGCTAATGTATGCTTCATCTGTCCAAATACATTTTAAGAGAATAACGGATCTTGTTGATATTGTAGACGATACCATATGCAAAACTATAATCTTCATTGGAAATCAGTTGGTTGCAGGTGATGTTGTTTCCTTTCCTTATTATGTAATGTTTGAATATGTATGTTTCCAAAATACCCAAAGCTCGACGTCTTGAATTTCCATATTCAGCCTTCTTCTGACGACTTGAAATTGAAGGATTTATAACCGTCATTCCAATTATAAATATAATAGGCTCTTTAGCATCTTCAATGTCGTAATGGTTTTGGTCTTGGCGATGGCGGTACTACGAAATCTTGAGCCCGGAAATCTAATTGAGGCAAATAATCTATTCTTCCAACAAGATGGTGCACCTTCCAGAACCAGAATTATTGAATACTAATTTTAAAAATAACTGGATGGGAAGTAATGGACTAGTGAGGATTTTTCCTTTTCGGGTTACTTTAAACAGAAATTATACAACAAAATCTAGTAACGACATAAATGAACTCCTCAACAAAATTTTATAAACTGTGTGTGTGTATCTGATTTTTTGGTCTTCGCTTATTGAAGGATTCACAATTAATAAGATTTTCTTTTAACCTCCTGAAAATAGCTTTATTAGGTTGTCTCCTTTCTGGATAGCGATTGGAATATATTTCAGATGCAATATCACAATTGTTGTTAATTTGAATAAAGTTTTCTAACATATCATTTTTCTTGTAATTTTCGTAAAACATCTTTACCTTTACGATTGAATGAGTTAATTTTTAATATGATGGAAACAGAATCATTAATTTACTGTCATAGATGACATCCGCCTACTTGGAATAAATGAAAAAAACGCAAAAAGTTGTATATTGTTATGATATTATTTTCCCGATTACAGACTTACACATCAAATTCCACCCAACATATGATACACGGAGAAATCCGTCTGAAATAAACCATCGCTGACTTTAGGCCATAACTTGAAATTGCAACTTATTTTCGAATTTTCTCGACTCCACAGAAAAAAATACTTGAGAATTTCAAAGTTATTTTTCCTAACAACCACGATATTCGAATGAGTCTAAATATCGAAAAATCAAACTTGTGTTTAAGACAACAAATTGATAGCAAATTTTTGTTTCTGCCCGTGAATTTGTCTCATAAAAAGAGATCGAGAATGTGACTTCCATATTCTTGTATCTCCTATAGTTACCGAGTTACCCTATACAAACATCGAAATTTGCTTACCCTCACATTGTCGGCAGGTGAAATCTCATTACTTCTGCTGACTTTAGAAGAACGGTCCATACTTATTTCTTTCCAAGATTTTCGCAACCATTGTATAGCTCACGTCAAAATTTTCCTCTTTGTTACAGCTGGATCTTCCTCAATAGATTGATGTATTCGTTTTATCATTTACCGGTTTGGGGGTCTTATGACTGGGGTAACGTATCTATAAATTTTCAATTTATCATAGGTACACCGCACTACGAAGAAAATCATTGACAATTTCAAAACGAGAATCCCTTAGAACCATTATACAATTTTAATTCTTTATTTCAATTCTGACGACATTTTTAGTTTTGTTGATAGAAAATAAATGTGTGTAAGCTCTCTTACCAAAGCTTGATGAAAATTTGGGACTAGAAAAACATTCAAAATAATATAGACTTTTTAATTGTTACTCATACATAGGTTTATAAGTAGCTTTGTTGAGCCTTAATTCAATGAGATAATTCACAAATGAAAAAAAACTTTTCATTACAGTTGCTGTCATTCCAATTATAATTGTAAGCATCTCTCTTTATCTCTACACAATGCTCGGCGTTCCCAGCGTTATTGGGTTCACCTTCATTCCAAGATTCAAACGAGAATCGTTCACCTGTCGACAGCCAAACGAATTTTCCTCCCTCTGCCAAATCAGTACCCGATGTCCAAAAGTGATCAACGTCTGGATCTGTCAAATAACATTAAACTGTATAGAACAAGTTCGTGAAAATATTGATAGATATATTCAGTAATCATGTAGGTATATATCTGAATAAAATAACTATTAAAATTCAATTAATCAATCTTATAATACAAATTTAACAATGGTGAACTATTTATAAATTTGCCGGATGCCCTAGATTGTTGTTATATTTGTATAATTAGATGTTCCGTTTGCTACCAGTTTATCGTTTAATTCCTAGATGCGTTAAGCCTAATTAGGTAAAATTCCACTAAACATCTATACTAAGATTATAATCAAAGTTAAATAAGAGGTTGGCTCTTTTGTACTAAGTTAGGACTTTTTTGAAGACGCTAAGATGTTAGCGAAACTGTAGCTAAATTTATTAATTAAATTATATAAAATCGAACATTTAATGTTATTTTATTTAAGCTTAACATGAAATTGCATTCATTCAATTATATGTATAATTTACCATCCCAACATATTTTATTTTTTGTTCGAAGTCTAGATGAAGGTGAACGGTTGTTACCTTGAAAATATTTCGATTAAAAATACCCTCCTTATACAAGCATTGCCCCCCTAAACTTGAATATTCGTGAATCATTTGTTATGTTTCACTTGTACAATCATATTATGGACAATATCAAACACATAATCAAATTCTGAAAAATGTCCTTCGTGTTTTTTTTATACTTTCACTACACGAGAGGAAAACCTATAATGATCGAAGAACATCGTGTGATCCAGAGGTGGAATTTTGGGAAAGGAAATAGGCATTCAAATTTTTCTTGGAAGTTTGGAGGTTATAGGCATAAGGAAAATCTTCACTAGATAAGGAGTTTCACAACTTCGCTGTTGGATAGAAAAATGAAGTCTGGGAGGAAGATGTTCGGGAGGTCTCGAGCTTGATAATGAAGGGCTGACTAGTTTGAGCTCGTCTGCCCCGCCTATCTTTAATCTCTCATAGTCGAACAACAGACGAGATTTCTAATGAACACTGACCATGGAAATATCTATAGATAAGGGAGAGATCTCCCACCTTTCTACGATGTTCTAGAGAGGTCAATGAACTTGTAAGTGTTATAACGTGCCCTTGCGACTGTTCGGTAAATTGCTTACTTCAAATCCTCGGGCGCCAGATTTTTCCTAAAGGTTTACTCCTTTTTGAGGACTTCTGCTAGGGTCCTCTCCACAAGGCGTGTCACTATGCTATCTATAGATAGCCTTGTCCCTAGGGTAGCTACAGTGAAGTATAACCAGAGTCCAATGGGCAGAAAACAGTATCGAAATTGTGGGCTTTAATTATAATTGATACCTGGTTGTAACTTAGCTCGTTTGAAGATGGAGCAGAAATAATTCAATGAAACGGGGAATTCCAAATAATAAAATATATAATAAATATAACAATTACACTTTCAGAATAATCAATATAAATGCAATTGAACGGTATTATTTCACAAAATTACACACAGTTGGAAAATGTAATGAAGCTCAAACGGTAAATGAAAACTCTTTCAAGATATCAACTCTACGATAAGTTCGGTCACTAAATTCAATTCAGCGGTACGGGATCGGTTGATGAATGATTCAGAATGATCAATTTGCGGAAAAGTACGAATCAAACAGATCTCAGCGTAATGAGCGGTATTCGGTAAATTTTAAATAGCAGCACTAATAAATGGAATGTTCAAATCACACTACGATATATTCGGTTATTAATTCGGTTGGTTCGGAAAATATTGTTTTGCACTAGTTTTCCGATTGTACGATATCAGATTTTACTATCTTTCGATTAATTACTCTGTTTGAGTTTATTCTGTCACCTCACCCACCCTTGTACTAACTTTCAACGGAATTCCCGGTAATTGTATGACAGTGTTAGTCTTCATACACTTTACAGATTCGGAACCTGAACAATTAGGGCTTATACTTCCGGTATCAATACAGTGTGCACAAACCCTAATTATCTTATCTGCAATGACCCCTATATCCACGGCCGAGGACTTCTCATAGTATTAAGGGAATTATTACGATTCTTAATCGTCACACAATCACACAACCACCCTCAGCTTATACTTCCGGTATCAGCACGGCGTGCACAAACTGTTGGCGGTTTGGTCGTCTATGATATACTTATACTTCCGTTATCAGCACGGCGTGCACAAATATACCCAAAGACGCCCCTGTCGTTCAAACATACACACTCTATACACTATACAATTACTGGAATATTTCAATTCGCGCGTAAATCCAAATCGTGCGCGATCTGACCTATAACGGGATAAACTCAATTATTTCAATTCAAATTACTGACTGCTACGGAACTCAGGTATCGTAGAAACGTTCACCAATTACAATAACAATCATAAATTACGGAAATCAATATATCGTAATGCTCAAAAATATAAACTTATTTGCTATCATTTACCTTCTGAAACAATTCACTTGCACGGAAAACTATTATTATTTCACAGTTTTAAACCTGACTCAAACTCAGATAATTAATTTACTTCGATTATAATCACACTCCAGTGGTACTAATTTATGCTTGAAATTCAAATAAACACAAGAGAGTAACTGCACTGATCGAAATTCAAAAACACAAGAGAGCGATCTTTCGGCTGTCACGGCTTTTATATGTTTTCCGAGGTTCTGGACAGGTCTGCTCCACCAAATCCTTATTTTTGTGCCAATGGTTTTTACTTATGTCCCGAACAATGCTTAAAAGTGACACTTCTTTTTAGATCTAAAATTCGCGCTCATGATATCACACCAGTTCTTCCCGGCGGACTAAACGAGTGTTATCGGAGTTTTTTGGTTGTTCACCTTTTTATACATAAGGTTGCACAAAGTTTGGTGTCTTAACTGGCCAGACCCCTGTTTTTGCGACATATTTTATCGGAATGAAATGCAATTTCGGAACGGGCATGAATTAGATTTATCTATTTGAATAATTTTACTTATTTGAAATTACGGAGATTTAGAAAAGTGACAATCACGGAATACACATTCGGAATTCATCCATATCTATTGAAATAATGAACTGTTCAAACAGAAATTACATGTAACATCCGTATTTATTTCCTTATCTAAATTAAATAATCTTTCAAAATTTAAGCTTCGTTACAGTGTGATATCATCGATCAGACGAATATCTCTATTCTGGATATAATACAAGAAGTTTGGAAGCCGGACTGTATGGATTATAGCGTATATTTCTTATCAATAAGCTTTCTTGGAAAAATAGCATACCATTTACATACGTCCCCGAATGAACTCAGAAGATCACCTACATCTAGTGGGTATAGCATAACTCCCTATTTGTTAACACGAATAAAATCCCTGTTAGGTAGAGACCACATTACCCCAACCTAATAAATTTCGAATAACAATGATTTCCATCTGGGATGCTCAATAGCTTATTAATTTGTATCGAAAGGTGGGTGTTAAGGGTGAACTCAAATGTACTTACAATATTGTCTAATGTGGCTCAGCAGTAACTCATTTTCTTCGGCGTACTCAATTGTTACTAATCCCATACGATGGTAGCTACAATATTCGGATGCTTGGAAATAATTCACCTGGAAAATAATGAAACGTTTAAGGTGACTACCATCATATCAAATTGTTTTGAAGCGGTATCAACTACCCCACACTTTTTTTTCTAGAGTTGCCTCTGAATTTTTCACATCTGTTAGCAAACAAAATCATGTGGGATTTGTGAACTCAGTGTATTATTACAATATAATGCCTCATCCGGTTTAGACAGAAATAAATGTATACCTATTTGAAGAGAATAATTCTTCAGTACAGTAAGCAATGAAGTAAATCGAGTACACTGAAAGAAACCTTGACCAACCAAGTAATGTGTTACAGTATTGAGTGAGTGGTGATTGCCGACTCCCATGGCCTCACATCCTAGACTAGAGATGGGAGTGCCTAACTGTACCCCCAGCCGCAAATGCACAATAGACTCAAAACGCGCATGTATGCTGGCGCATCAGATGCTAACCATGAAGGCTTTGTCGATACTTTTTTTTTCTCACTCCCAACAACTAACAAGTTCTCAATAGCTATTATATGACAAAAATTGCTTATATTAGAATCATATCAAATCATATGTCATGGCTAAAGTGTATAACGTGTCTATCATATAGAATAGACAGAGCGAAACTCTCTAATCGCGGTTAGGTTATATAAGTGTATAATGTGAATAAAAATATGTTATATTGTTATTTCATTATTCATTCCATCAGTAAAATTACACTCCAAAAATTTTATAGTGGAACATTGGGTTACGCTTTGGCTTAATTACACGTTTGGACATGGACATTCTCATATTTTGAGATAATTTCTCATTTAACCATTTTGATCTAAATTTCAATAAATGATGTAATCCCCCAACTATTCCGATTTTATTCGAATATAATGCATTTACCGGGTGGCAACATCTTTTTCCAATAGCAGTCGATTTTTTTGAAGGACTGGCCAAAGTGCAAGTGGAAATCTGGCAAATATGTTCTAGAAGTCCTACAAGACCGTTCAATAACACACAGAATGATAAAGATTGTGTTAAAGAACTAGTTACAGGAAATTTCTCTTAAATTTTATCTGTAACTAATTATTTCTTTCACGACTTAAACCATGATCAAACTAAATTCAGTTATATCAATTCTTGTTCAATTAATACCATTTTATAGTAAATTAAAATTCAGTTGTTTCATAAATGCAAACTATTATTAGCTTATTGACCAATTTAACAAGTTCAACCCATAATTGGCTGAACGACTTTCCCGAAATATTGCTGAGAATATATTCCTGCTCTTTTTTGCTTTTACATCCACGTGCAGAGTATTGGGTAGGTCAATAAGGACCACATTTCCTGAACCAGCTTCTTCCAATCATCTGATTTTTTTATTTTCCAACAACCAGTCCAGAGCTCAATTTGAAGGCACAAATTCAAGCTATGATTGAAGAGTTTGTTCTAAATAACTTTACCTCCCCTTACATTTTGGAACTTTTATAAACTCCCAAACTTAGGAAATGAGATCCCCCATTTCTATATCAATTATTTTAGGTTATTTGATTCACCTAGCAGGATATTATATCCTTTGCTATGTATCTATATATCTAACATGTTCAAATATGAATACTAGAAATTGTAAACAATGCCATGTATATATTGAATTATATTAATACAATCTTGAAAAGATAGGCTTACTTGAACTGCGGACTTTCATATGCCATCGATCTTCGGAGAAGGAGATATGTGGTGCTGCTTTATTTTTAGTTCCTTGTTTGTATTAAAGTCGGATGCGCCGTATCACAGTAGAACACTTATATTTTTGCCCACCTATTTAAATTTTCACGATATATCAACATGAACGATAACAAGATTGTAATACCTTTGTGGATTAGATCAATTTTTAACAAGTATTTGCTCAATTATTGCCTTATGAACTATATACTATGAAAATCCATATAATCAAATGCTGACCTTATCTAATGTTCCAAAGACATAAGATTTGGCACCAAGATTGACCATTGTTCGTTGAAGGGAAGATTCGGAAATGTTCTGCCTAAGTCCTGCAAATATATACTAAATTGATAAAACGTACATAGCTGCAAAATACAGGTGTATTTTCTCGTTATACTATATAATTTCTCAAACTGAACATCAGCTTATTATGCTATCATGATACTAATACGGAGCTAACAAGATTAGGCAGGTTATTTCTCTGATGATACCAGCGTAGCTAGCCATAAGATTTTGAATGCCTATTGTGGTGAAAGGTTTAGCGATTTTACTATTAGTGCAAGATAAATTCCACTGTTTTTTCAAAATTACTTCGAACAGAATAGTTTTTGATAAAAATAAAAATAAATCATCGAAGCCTCGAAAAACGAATTTAAATTTTTTTATATTGCAAGAAAGAACCAAAAATAAATTTGTAAGAAAAATATAAAATAATTCAATTAACTGGAATCGTGGTATGTGGCTTTGCGGTATTAGACTCTATAATCTTTCGCTATTCTTCGAATCCAGAAGCTAATGTTTATTGTGTAATATAAATGAAAAACATAAACAGCCAAATATTTGAATTGATCTAGTCATAAATAAACTATATTTACCTTCATTACTGGGAACAAAAACGATGAGTGCATATAATATACAGATGAAGAACATTTTGATTCTTCAGTTTCACTTTATCTTTCGCTGTAGGTGTTCGAATAAACGTCACTACAAAACACTGTAACATGTTAATGGAACAATTCCTTAAATACCTTGTAGGTGAAGTACATTGTTGTCAATTACGATTAAATTTGTTCAAGATCTAACGTATGCTATGCTTATCAAATTTTGATTAGGAAAAAACATATGGAAAATATTTGTCAATAAATAGTTACAGAATAATTAATTATGATACGTCACTTGCATGAAAGAACTTATTCACGTAATTTGGCAAATATCTACATGAAACACTAAAGTCTGTCCAGAATAACTTGAAGTAGGTACATGGGTATCTAGGAAAACCTGGAGATACAAAGTCAGTTACATGGTGAAAAAGTTGAGTAATTGAATGATCAAGAACTTTCTGTTCTTATCTTACTACAAATCGGTCTCACTCACTACTGATATACAGAGCGAAAAATACAAAAGTGCATTTTTGAAAAACCATGATATTTCATTTACTATAAAAACTACATCCGAAGAAATTCAGTTTAGTAATACGTTCAGATGGTGACTGAAATTGATCTCAAAAAATGCCCCACTATGTTACGCGCAGCCGTACTCAACTTTTGTTTTTCTTATGGGTGCCACATTGAATTTTTACATCTCCGAAATCCTCATTTACAATACTTTTCAATTATGCATGACATGCTTATGTTTAGTTAAGAAAATTTGTGAAAAATTGAGAAATTTCATGTTTTACTATAGCAGGCGTAAAGTCGTGAAGTACTTAAGCAAAAACGCTAAATAAAAAGTTAAAAAATCTGTGAATGATAGCTTTCGGACACTACTGCGGGTTAAATGTAAATGATTTAGAAACCGCTAATGAACTACGTTAACTGATACTCTACGTTAAATTAAAATTTTATTTAAATGGTCTACATAATGTATTTCATACTGACACCTGCTGTCAGGTTGACTTTCGCAATTCATACCATAATGTAATCTTCCTTCATACTCCCACTTGCTGTCTGATGAACTATCAAAATATACCACAGAATCAAGAAGACTAGGACTTCTTGCACAGAATAAAGACATAAAATCACATCAATGACGTCACTTATATGATAAAATGACACTTCTGCAGGTTGAATGTATACGTGTGATATATATTTATAACCAGAAAAATACGGTTTTCCTTATGGTTGAATAAAATACCATATTTCTATAAAAAAATATGTACGTTTCGTTCCCACGATCATCATCAGAAGACGTATCGGTGTCTAAGGCGGGATTTCTTAAAACTAATTGCATCAGCATAAAGCGTCCTTATTGAACCAATTTCAATTTAAAATGCGCAAGTCGCAGAAATGAACAGAAAAACAGGTAATCAAAATTGTAACATATTATTGTTTTAAATTATATGAATATGTATCAAGAATCCACTGCTTACCAATTGTCTCATAATATACTGTGATGTAAAACAAAGTTTGTATACGACTGAAGCTTGTGAGGTAATAGAAAGAGGTTATCAAACCTTATAAGAAATATTGCTATTTGAGCTAGATAACCACACTTTTAACACTATAAAGACGTACGTAGGAATTTGCTATTTCAATTAATTAAATTATCTATTACAAATCTGACTTAATGATTCATTGTCTGTTGCATGATTTATAGACTTGGAGTCACGTTTCATGTGAATCATCTACAAAATAAATGTTTTATAATAATTGGTTGAAATATTAACATTTTTGTAATCGAATTGATGATTATAATCAAAGCAGTGTTTAGCAATGTCGGTGGAATTTTCAGAGATTCCTGTCCCAACGCAATCTAAACAATTTAATTTTTATATGGCGTGGGTTTGTTTATCTTTAGGTATTAAAGGTTTTAGATTTGAAAAAGAACACTATAATAGGTTTATGCGCAACACCTTTATCATACTTTTATAAATATTTCTTAAATTTCTCTGAGGTCTCCGGAATGTATGATAATGTTATCAAATTATCTGTATTACCGTTATTTATATATGATGTTCCATTATAGATTTTGTTTATTCTTTCTTTAATGATGGGATTGAAAAATGTTTTTGGGTATTCATTCATGTCCAGTGTATAACGAATAATTTTTAAATTTTTGGGACGGTCCTCTGGGTGGTACAATTTAACAGCGCGATCGGTAAGGCTGTTTATAACACTTTTTCTAAAACCACGAAATTTATATTATTCCATCTGTATCATGCCTAGTGTTCATATATAGGAAATTTTTATTTTTGTTCGCTTCTATTTCACAAGTAAATTGCAGTTTACAGTGTAAATTGTTAAATTTATTATCACGTACTAAATTTTATCATTAGGAACACACATTACGCAATAATCTACATATCGTTTAAAGAATACGGGTTGAAAATCTAATGAATTTATTACAGATTCCTCTAGGCATTCCATATCTTGGTTAGCAATAGTATCTGAAATAGGAGATCACATTGCTGTGCCGAATATTTGGCCAAAATATTGCTCACCGTATTGAGTGTGCATTCCACACAAAACTTCTCTGCATTTATAAATTCAAATTGATCTAGAGGTGTGTGGGTTTTAATCTCTGCCCAACGTTTATTGATGCTGCTCAATGCCAAAACGACTAGTATATTTGTAAATAAAGAAACAATGTCCAAGGAAAGTAATAGATGATCTACGGGTACGGATTGAATTTCTATAAATTGATTAATATGCCCTTCACATATAATTCATTTTTTCCCATTATATTTTCTATATATTTTGATAAAAATTGGTTAAATTGTAGGCGCTCCAATATTACTTCTTATGGGTCTTAAAGGGATATCACTTTTATGTAAATTCGGAAGCCCAAAGATATGAGGTGCTTGCCCATTATGGCAGAATATTATATTTTCCAATTCAATAGGGATTATCTTCTTTTGGTACCAGTTGTTCATGCCATTTTGTACTGATAATGTAGGATCAGATTTGAATTGTTTGTAAGTTGTTTCATCAATTAATAGATTGCATTTTTTTTATTACCTCAAATCTGTAACATCTGGTTCGGAAATGGATACTTGAGCATTCTATTTTTTTATTTCAGTCGTATTCAAACACTGCTTGAAATGACTTCGAATTTCATAAGAAAATTGCTAAGCAGTGGATTTTTGATACATATTCATACACTTGAAACATTAATGTGTTACAATTTCGATTACTCATGCTTCTGCTCGTTCCGACGACGTGAACATTTTTAATGCACATGGTCATTTTTAATTGAAATTGGTGCGATAAGGACGCTTTGTGCTCTTTCAATTAGTTTTAAAAAATCCCGTTTAAGACATTGATACGTCTTCTGATGATGGTCATTAGACCGAAACGTACGTAAAGACGAAAATAATAAGTATATGTGTTAGTGTGACCTATTTCCCGAGAGTTTATGTATAAGTATAAATAGTGAAAGATACGATGTGCTGTAGTGCTTTATTTTATTTTGAAGAAAAATGTCCATACAGGCGACAGGCCGGTGAAGGTGTGTTTAGGCGTCTGAAAAATAACATTATACATCATAGAAGTTTTGTGAAATCTGAAAATAAGCAAGGAAGTTGACGAAAAGAAAGAACATTCAGTAATGCAAAGCGTTGTCCAGACGCCTCGAATATCTTTGCGGCGTATTCACGTAACAACAGACGTTGCTCGTTCAAAACCGATGTTATTTCACCCTTATCGGGAAAGACCTTGCCAAAGGCTTCAAGATGGTGATCAAATAAGAAGAATAAAATTTTGCCAGTGTTTCATGGAGAAAGGCAATGAGGATAGAAACTTTACTTTAAAAGTGCTATGGTCGTACAAGAGGAAATTTACTAACTGTGGATTATTCCATCGAAAAGATTTTTTTGTCAGCTGTAAACCTACATTTGATTCAGCAAACTAGACCTTAAGTCAGGTGGGGTTCCAATGTACCAATATATATTATTGGTACCCACGTAATTAGACCGTATTTGTAGCATAAACAATGATGGAGCCTCCACTTGCGAAGATGAAGGTAAAACTGCAATAAAATCAGCAGCGACAATTTGCATGTTTCCACTATCATTTTATTTGAGAGTGGAAGCAGTTGCAGTAAAGATTGATTCCACCTCATGTGAAATCAATCAGATATTATTTAATATATCTCTTGTAGTCAAATAAGTGATATCATACAATATCATACTTGATTGTTGTTAATTTGATTGTCAGTTATTCCCAAAAGAATGTGAAGATACATATTTCCATATTTTTATTACCCTCACTATATAATGTGAGAGAAAATATTGTAAGCGCCCAAAAAAAAAATGTATCGTCACATTTTATTTTGTGAGTTTACTCTGTGGCCAATTTTGAAAGTTCATGTAACAGCAGGTGTCAGTATAAAACAAGGTTATCGCTTTGTGTGAATAATACGAAAGTTAGCATGGCAGCAGGTTTCAGTATTATTGAAGGCAACGAACCGGAAAGTAAAAAAAAAACGACATGTAGGTGAGAATCGAAAAATTTTTGTGGGATTCGATTTGTGGGGTTATCAGGATCATTCATAACACATTAAACCTCACCGGTTACCCTCAGCCCCCCCTCCTCTGGGGCCCAGAAATGGCAAAACTTGACGATTTTCCACCCCAGAATTGTTAAAAGTAAATCTGACATCAGAATCGTGATCAGCGACCAAAAAACCCTCCTTGGTAGATTTAACATCCAAAAAATATATATTGCTAAAATAATCTAGAAGGATGCAAAAATGGCCAATTTGATCGATTTTCTACCCCCAGAATTGATTTCAAGTAAATCTTAAGTCAAAATCGTGATCAGCGACCCAAAAAACCCCTTGGTGCATTTTAAATTTGAAATTACCCTTTCGAGGGCCATTTCTGGCCTCCAAGGAGGGAAGGGTGACCGGTGAGGTTTTATGTGTTATGGATGATCCTGATAACCCCACGAATCGAATACTACAAACATTTTTCGAATCTGACCTACATGTCTTTTTTTTATTATAGCTGAAATTCCGGCTCAGTGCCTGGATTTTATAACACACAGAGTAGTAACATCATTATGTGAACTATTTGAATGAAGTTTTGATGTAACGTAAAATATCTTGATACATCTCATTAGCGATTTCTAAATCATTTTCAATATATTTTCTGTTCCTACTATCATACATTTAACCCGCAGGAGTGTCAGAAACCTATTTTGCTTGCGAAAGTGAGGGAAGCCACATGATCACAACTTTTGTTGAAATCATTTTCAAAGTCACCGTCATTTCTTGAATGTAGTTCTTATATCAAAAGAAATATCATGATTTGTATAGAATGAGTAGGGAAATCGATTTGAAGTAACTTAAGAACGGATTGTTCTTGGGCACTCAATTACTCTCTTTTTTCCCATCTTAACCGACTTTGTATCTCCAGTGATTTCCAAGATCCCCATGTATGTCAAGTTATTCTGGACATCGTGTATAGTATAAGTGTAATATTTGTGTAATATTTGTGTAACATTTTAAGAATCGATCAGTCAACTAAAAAATTAACATAGTTACATTAGAAGGTTAATACGAAATTCTCACAATTTTATGTTCAGTTTTAAGATCCACCAATGCAGAATACATTACCTATCACTGGGAGTGAAACTGACTCACCCCTTTAAATAAGTTAAAAATTGACTAGATCGTCACGACCCTTGTCGGAATCAGGTTGCGTAAATGGGCAATATATGTGCCTCAGAATTCAGAACAAACTTCTCCAGGTCTATCAATTTTGGATTATCACTGAATAGTAAATAGAGATACTTTAAGGTTTCACCAAGGAAGAACGATTCCATCATGTCTTTCGGGCGAGTATTAGTGGTGCTTCGTACGTTACCGATCGACGTGTACCCATAAGTAACTTTTGTGTAGTTAATTTGAATCCTTGGAATATTTTCCAGCACCAGTCTTGATATGTGGAATTTCCCATAAACTGGTACATTTACCATAAACTCTCGATGAATTCAGGTCTGAGTAAATTGTGTGCATCGTTCTGTTCAACATACATATCGTTTGAAGTCTCCCCCTGAATGTTAAAATATGTAATTTCAGGTGCCAAAAACGTTGGCTGACGTGCATACGTCTGATAACAAGTGGTAAGGAGTTCTTCTGCTAGTTTTTGATAACCACTTGGAAGTCCATTACGTACTTCAAGCATCAAAGTTCCCGGTAAATAACATGTTAAATGGTCCATTTATGGCTTGAAGTCTTTCCCACCAACTAACAATTCTCCAATAAATAGAAACCCATTGGGAACAGTACGCTTCAGTAAGAGGTTTTCGACACCTCTGATGGTTCCATGAAGTCACCCCTGAGGTAATCTACGGTTTTCCCTGATTGTAGCCACTGTTTAAGTAAATATTCATAGTAGCTGTCACCTCTTGCCCCCAAAGTAATTGTTGAATATGAAGTATAGAAACATATGCATAAAGTATGGATTGATTCATTCTTTCCTCATCAATTCTTCAAATCGAGGAATAAAACTTTGAAAACGAATTGCATTGATCATTTTCATTAAATTCAATTTATCTGTATTTTCTCTATTGATCATAACGAACAATCAGTCTAGAACATAGAACTATTTGAAGGTTCTCAACTGTTATTATTATTACCAATATAGAGGGAACCGGTGAGTTTCCGTTAGGCCTAAGCCATAGCCCTTTGAACTTCATATTACCTAGTGGAGCGGTTCCCACTCGGGTGTTGCACCAAGCTGCCGACGTGGATATAAAGACCTATCCAAACATGCAGTTAAGACTGAATGTCAGGATAGGTGCTTAGTGCCCTGGAGAGGTTTAGCACCATCTTCGTTACTTCCATTGTGTGGTTGAACAGTCAATGTCCCATTAGTGTGTCAAAAGTATGGAATCGGTTTTAACCATCTTCCTCACTCAATGAGACCAGTTTTCCCTTATATGCCGCCCAATCAGTGTTTTAGACTATCTGTAACCGTTCACTTGTTGTCACTTTTGAGAGTGTTTTGATTTGACCCGGCAATGAATCCTCTCTTTCTTCTTACTCTTCGAGATACACACCGTTGGTTGAGCGTTTATTGAGAATGCTATGGCCTACAGTTATGCAACTCATCGTTTTCCCTTATTCCAGCGTGACTGATAGGGACCCAGAATAGCGTGAGTCTGCTTTAGTCTCCGCTGAGATTTTTAGCATGTCAATGCAATCCCATACGAACTATCATGCTGTTATTTCCATGCTACCGAACGCAACAAGATCTGCTTTGCTGCCTGTGCATATGTGGATGTGGTTTTGCGTTCATTCTTCATGATCTATTTGGGCAAAGCTGATCATAGCTAGTATTTGCGGTATATCCCCGCCACCACCTGCTCAAGGTTTCGAGTTCCATCACTAAACCAGATTTCACCATTTGTTGGTAGGACTGTAATTGTTATGCCAATTTTCTTATCGAAATATATCGTGGGACATTCCATCCGCCTCATTGAATGAAAAGGGATGTGTTTTCCTATTAATTGGAAGAAAGATGTGGCTACCTTTTGCCTTTCATGGTCATGTTGACATGAGTATGTGGGCTGTTCCTGTTGCCGCTCCGTGCAGACAGGTGGAATAGTTCCACCTCATTAGAGTTCCCGTGGCAACGATTATGATGAGTAGATTCTCAACAAAGTGAAATAAAAGGAAGAATATGAAATTTTTATAACCGCATTATCGAAATTGATTATGAAGTTAATCGAATATACTAATAATAACAATAACACATTTATTATTCACCTTAGATACATATTATATGAAATACAAAGAAAAAAATGCTTTATGGCAAATAATAGGACAGTCAAGCCGAGTGGCCAATTCTCCCACAGTTTCCCGAAGAATACGAGAAATAATCCTAATTTTTAATGCCTCATGTGTCAAGGACAACATTCGTTATATCGCCAAAAAACGATCGTGAATCGTGATAATCGACCCCAAAACCCCAAAAGACGATTTTGGTTGCGTTTCTGAGAATATTGAAAAACGGTTCACAAAAATGACTTAGGAAATCAATGTATCCTGACCACCAGGTGACTATTGAGGGTGATGGTCATGACCGGCGACATCAAGAGAACCTCTCTGACAAGTTTCACTCTATTACAGAAAACATTTTCACGAATTTTCTGGAGACGACGTGGGTACCAGAATGCCCTGGCTCCCATATGCGTCGTTGCACCAATCAATGCTCCAGAATCGTGATCAGCCACCCCAAAACCTCCCGAGTAAGAAGTTCTGGCCTATTCCTGCTATATTTGGCAACTTTTTTCACTGAATTCAGAAAGATGCATTTTCCTCTGTAGAAATGCTAAAATGCATATAAACAAAAAACAAACTGTTTACATTTTTATAAATGATTTCTAGAATCGATTAAAAGGAAAAAGTCTCAAAATCGGTTCAGCCACTTTTTTATTTGCCGTTTTCGCATTCATTTCTTCGTCTATACGTGTTTTCTGAATTTTTATAGTGTCAGTACTATCAATACAAGGACCGTAAATAACGTCACAGTGATTGGAGTGAGAAAGTATCGAGCTACGACATAGCTGAATTTTCAATTTAGAGTTGAGAAAATGTATATGCTCATAAATGAGCTTCATGAAAGTATAATCGTTTCTGAGATTTTGGGTAATAAGTTATTTGGACCGTATGTTTGAAATTCGTGAAGAGCCCAATAGTTTACAAAGTCGATTGAGTCATTACCATTTTGTAGTAAATATTATGGGTTTCATTTCTATGATTGTCTGAACCAAAAAGAAGAGTCACCGATTTTTTCGACTTGATTTTCTTGTTAGTTGAATCGTTCAAATCCGAATTGATGAAACCGTTGGCTTCAATTATATCAGAAAATCTGAAATCATAGTACGGCATAGAAATCATATTTGCAGTGTGTCAAGCTCCAGCAAAAGTTATTAGTTGCAATGGTATACAACAAAGGACCTAGAATTCTACCCTACGGAATTCCTTGTCGCAAAAGCAGCGGATTGGATGTGATATTATTCAATTCATCCTGTTGAAGTCTACCGCCTGAATGGAAAAACAGAAAGATTCACTGAACCCTACGATTTGTAGAATAGCAGTCATAATCTTTAATTTATGATGTCAAATACCTTCGAATAGTTACTCCAGGCAAATTAGACATTTTCCACAGCCCTCTCTGTACGGCGGGATTTTTTGGTGGAAAAATGTAGGTTTTGACATCTTAAAACTGAAGTTTTTTGCAAATATCTCCGGAACCGTTCATCGTACAGAAAACGTATTTCGCGAACATTTTCAACTCATAGTAAGCTATGTTCTGTGTGATGAAAAATTTTTTTTAGTCATAATTGGTGAAGATTTTGAAGGGGTAGTTGGTGTTTTTCTCCCCAACTTCTACGCCACTGAAAAATTACAGTTTTGAGACAACCATTTGAGCCGCCAATGTTTTCTACATAAAAAAGGTAATCTTGGTTATAAACTCTAAGGTTTACCGTTTTCGAGAAAAATCAACTCTTATGTTGATAAACATGGTCAATTTTGTGGTTTTGTTACTTGTTCTAACGTTTGAATAAATTTTGTTTAATTAGTAAGAATTGATCATGTTTTTCAACATAAAAGTTGATTTTTCTCGAAAACGGTCCACTTTAGAGCTTACGACCGAGAGTACCTTTTTTGTGTAGGAAACATTGGCGGTTGAAACGGTCGTCTCAATACCGTACTTTTTCCAGTGTCGTAGAAGTTGGGGAGAAAAACACCAACTACCCCTTCAAAATCTTCACCAATTATGACTAAAAAAAATTTTTTATCACACAGAACATAGCTTACCATGAGTAGAAAATGCTTGCAAAAGCTGTTTTCTGTACGATAAACGGTTCCGTTTATAGATATTCGAAAAAACGAAATTTTTTTATCAATTTCAACACCCTGTATCTCAAAAACTAAGCGTCTCTGCATATAAGTTATTAGGAATTTTTTGCTCAAAATCAAATTTTCTATCGTCTATTAAATTTTACCGGTTAAAATCTGAGACACCCTGTATATGATTTTTCGCCAATATCTCAAAAACCAAGCAATGTATCGAAAAAAGTTTCGAACAAAAGTTGTAGGAAATGAAAATTGCCACAAAAAATGATCCATGACATTTTACGATTTTCCGAGCGGTTTCCGCGTAAAATACGTTAAACCGCGTATTATACAGGGTGTCTTCGAACTGCGTGGCTAAAATAAAACCGAAGATTCTTTGATTCGAAAAAAATTTGATGAGCTTCTTTACTTTTGCCTCAAGTGTCTTGTTTAGCCGGTAGAGGGGTTCAAAGTTGCAAAAATAATTTTGTTTTTTCGGTATAACTTGAGAACGTGATGGGGGACTTTTACAATATTTGGCAGGTGAGTTACTGTCAATAATAGCCGTTTTTGAGGGAGGAGCATAGAGCCTTAGAGACCATAGAAATGGTTCAAACTTGAGGATGTAACGGGAAAAGTGTCCAGAACTTTTTTGTGGTCGATGTAATTCACTCTATATTTTTTATGTAGATAGCTTATCTAATTTGAAAACTTTTCTTACTCTTAGAAAATTTTGATAAAATCAACGGATTAGCTTGAAAAAAATAATTTTCGAGTCTCTGCAATTTTGGCTTACTAATTTCACTTGATTAAAATACCTTAGTTGCCTTTGCTTTTCTAATGTCATTTTGGCATTTGGAGAATTTATTCTCAAAGCAGTTTTTACTTTGCTTTCCGTAAAAATTTTATAAAATTATGGCTCAAAGTTTCACTAACACTGAAATGGTTAATATCTCGGTAAAACACGAATAATAAAAACAATAGCAATGGGGAAACGATGTTATTATTTAGGAAAAACAAATGCTAAATTAAAAGAAACAACAAAACTTTTTCGGAAATCGCTAAGACATCAATTGTTCGAAATGTTGCCCATTTTCCTGAATACACAAATTAATTCGTTTCAAGAAATTGGATTGAACTCTGGCTAGTACTTCAGGATCATTCTTCAATAAATCCTCTTCATGATTAATTCTTTGCAACAATTCCTCTCGTGTGTTTACTGGAGCTGCATAAACTTTCGACTTCAAAGCGCCCCATAGAAAGAAGTTACAGGGCGTCAAATCAGGGGAGCGGGCCGGCCAGTTCACTGGTGCATCGTGTCCTCTACCTATCCAGCGATCTGGATATTCCGCATTCAAATGTCGCCTCGCAGCTAATGTGAAATGAGGAGGTGCACCATCATGGATAGGCCAGGCCACGACGAATGTGTAAGGGCAAGTCTTCCAACAGTTCAAGTAGCCTTTGTTCCAAAAAGTTCAAGTAGCTCTCCCCGTTCAATCGATCGGGTATAACGGTAGGGCCAATAATAAAGTTATCCACAATTCCAACCCAAACATTGATTTTAGTTTGATTCTGAAAATATGTAACTTCCGTTTCATGAGGATTTTCATCAGCATAGAAATGTTCATTATGGAGGTTAAAAAGACCAAATCTCGTGAAAGTATCTTCGTCCGTGAACAGAATTCTTCTACAAAAATTGGGGTTTGCGTTTTGTCTTTGGACAATAAGCCGACAGAAATCTAGCCGATGACCTGGATCCATGGGCAATGAGTCTTGAACTGTTTTAATATGATAGGGATACAACAGTTCTTCTTTCAGTACATTATGAACTAATGATTTTGAGGCTCCAATACGAAGTCCCAAACGTAGTGTGCTTATCCCAGGTTCAGTTTCAACCGCTTCCAGTATCGCTTCTTCTAGCTCTAACGTCCTTCTTGTCCGTCTGCGTCCAGTTTCTCTGCGATTTGCTTCAAATTTGCCAGTTTCGCGAAGGTTTGCCGATTTGGAATTCTGCGATGCGGATATCTTTCCCTTCTCCGGCCATTGCAACGACAAAGTCCATAAATCAATAACATATCAACCATTTCAGTGTGAAATTTTGAGCCATAATTTTATAAAATTTTTACGGAAAGCAAAGTAACAACTGACAGTTTTGAGAATAAATTCTTCAAATGCCAAAATGACATTAGAAAAGCAAAGGCAACTAAGGTATTTTAATCAAGTAAAATTAGTAAGCCAAAATTGCAGAGACTCGAAAATTAATTTTTTCAAGCTAATCCGTTGATTTTATCAAAATTTTCTAGGAGTAGGAAAAGTTTTCAAATTAGATAAGCTATCTACATGAAAAATATCGAGTGAATTACATTGACCACAAAAAAGTTCTGGACACTTTTCCCTTTACATCCTCAAGTTTGAGCCATTTCTATGGTCTCTAAGGCTCTGTGCTCCACTCTCAAAAATGGCCATTATTGACAGTAACTCACCTGCTAAATATTGTAAAAGTTCTTCATCACGTTCTCAAGTTATACCGAAAAATTATTTTTGCAATTTTGAAGCCCTCTACCGGGTAAACAAGATATTTTCTACAACTTTTGCTCGAAACTTTTTTTGATACATTGATTGGTTTTTGAGATATTGGCTATAAATCAAATATATACATATACAGGGTGAGTCAGTTTTTTGTAGCGAAACTGCAACAGGAGATAGAACTAGATTTTTTAAGAAGAAAAGTTCAATAAACATATGTCGTAGAAGGCTCCGTTTCCGAGATACAGGGTGTTGAAATTGAAAAAAAATTTCGTTTCTTGCGAATATCTCCGGAACCGTTTATCGTACAGAGAACAGCTTTCGTAAGCATTTTCTACTCATAATAAGCTATGTTCTGTGTGATAAAAATTATTTTTTTTACTCATAATTGGTGAAGATTTTGAAGGGGTAGTGGGTGTTTTTCTCCCCAACTTCTACGCCACTGAAAAAAAAAACTGTTTTGAGACAACCGTTAGAACCGCCAATGTCTTTTACACAAAAAAGGTACTCCTGATCATAAGCTCTAAACTTGACCGTTTTCGAGAAAAATCAACTTTTATGTTGAAAAACATGGTCAATCCTTTGATTTTGTTACTTGTTCTACTTGTTTGAATAAATTTCGTCTAATTAGTAAGAATTGACCATGTTTTTCAACATAAAAGTTGATTTTTCTCGAAAACGGTCAACTTTAGAGCTTATAACCAGGAGTACCTTTTTTGTATAGAAAACATTGGCGGTTCTTATGGTTGTCTTAAAACCATTTTTTTTTCCAGTGGCGTCGAAGTTGGGGAGAAAAACACCCACTATTCCTTCAAAATCTTCACCAATTATTAGTAAAAAAAAAATTTTATCACACAGAGCATAGCTTACTATGAGTAGAAAATGCTTACGAAAGATGTTTTCTGTACGATAAACGGTTCCGGAGATATTCGCAAAAAAAGAATTTTTTTTTCAATTTCAACACCCTGTATCTCGAAAACGAAGCCTTCTACGACATATGTTTATAACTCTTCTTCTTAAAAACACTTGTTCTATCTCCTGTTGCAGTTTGGCTACAAAAAACTGACTCACCCTGTATATCTATATATCAAAACGCACCTCCGCCCCAGCCTCCGCGTCAGTGACATTGGTTCCTAGATGTCAATACCCACCCTTTTCTATCAAAAGATCCCGCCGTACAGAGAGGTCTGTAAAATGAGCTTTTTTCGTCTAATTTGCCTGGAGTAAGTCTAGTAAAATGGAAATACACATGTCCTTATGATTATATGAATCCAATGACCTTGGAACATTTATTGTACTTGACTGATTCTCCTACTGAAGTAGGTTCACAGCAATAAACTGTCATCATTCGTTCGAATCACTATGAAATATGATTTCGTGGAATATTCATAAGATTTGGGGTCAGATCAACTCTCAATATTTCCAAGCCTTTCTTCTCTTGTTCATTGCCAGGTCAAATCAGTACCGGATTTCCAGGAATATTCTATATCTGAGTCTGCAGAATAAGATGATTATGCACTCTATCTATAGTATTACAATAAAATAATTTCAATTGCATAAATTCCATAACACTTCCGTTCTCTATAGACATTGGTATCAAGGTTATCAGATATCATCACTCCTTGAAATACCTCATGATTATTCTCCAAGATAAACATCGGATATATTTTGAGTGTTCCGAAAATTTCCACATAGTCCCATTCTTGAACGGTGACCTACACATTTCGTTGGACAAATCGAATACAACTCGAATTCACTCGTAATAAGTTACAAAATAATTAATAAATTCTGTGTTTGTATTATGTATATTTCATTACGTTTCAGATCTATTTTTTGTTATGAGAAAAATACTCTCGGAGAAATCAAACACCTGAATTTAAAGATTTCTATCGTTATTGATTAGTTTCTGTGTTTTGAAAGACTTGGACAACATTCTCAAGTCATTCTAATTTCAGATAATGAAGATGAGTGAAGTCAGAACACATTAGGAACCTTGACAAAAAATTGGTTGGAAGCAATCATCGTTGACCAGTTAATAGAGTATCAATTGAACTACTTCCATCTGTCTGATATATCGATCAACAGCAAATCATTATCTCCTATTGCCGCGATTGTAGCTAGAGCATCTCATGATATTTGTAATATTGAGTGGCTTAGAAAAGTATTAGGTATATTTGTGTACTGATGTGAAATAGATATCAGGAATGGATTAGATGCGAGAAACTTATCAAGTATTATCACTCGTACTTTTCCATCGACATTCCAGATTTGCAAAGTATGATTAGGGAAGTCGTTTTTGAAATAAATGGAGTCTAAGATTTAAAAACCTATAAAAGTAGAATGACTATTATTTTGAACATCTTTTACAACTTGTAATTTTAATATTTGGTTGTACGTTGATTCAAAAGATAATTGAATGTGTGTGTTTTATGTATCATGTATTATTTCCACATTTGAAAGGAAGAAACCCACTCAAGGATATTCCTGGTCCGAGAATTGGGTAATCGACTTTACATTAAATTTCAAATATCTAAACACGGTGCCTCTAATCAAAACTTTGCTGAAAGTCCTCTTTTTTGCCAAATTCAACGAGAAATCGATGAAATGAGCATTTTTTAAATATACATTGGTGTAGAAAGTAGGGTGACCAAAGGGGAACAACTCTCCTGTAGCTACGCCACTAGACAAATCTGAAAATTATTTCTAGTGTAGATAAAGGTACCATTTCCGGAGTACTTGAACTGAACTTGGTCGAAATCGCTGTAGCGGTCAAAGAGTTACTATAAAATAAGACAATAGGACAACCTGTATACAACCTACTATGAATGCCCCAAACACAAATTGTTGTTCTAGATACTAGTACCTACAGTTTGACATGAAAAATTTGCTGACGGGACATTTCTGTAATCAGTCAGTTATTTACCTCATTTGACTGGACTAGTATATGATATCTTGTTAGCAAAGATTTACCAAAAAAATCTCGACAAATAAGCTTAGCTACATGTCACTGATAAATTAGACTAATCACTTCTATTCACTAAAAATACTATTAAAGTAGCAAAAACATTTTGGCAGACAGCAGAGGAAACATCGATGATGGCTAATCAACAGCTGACAGTTTCTTCAGTACTTTAACAACATTTTTAGTGGATAAGGGTGATTATTATTATTCTGACTCATTAGTGTCATAGTATATTCACAGCTGTGAACTCTTTCATATATTATACATGATTCATTTAATCCAATATTTCTATTTCAGTTTACTTCTCCAATATACTAACTACAATATGTGGCAAAATAATAGGTAGCCATTTCATGGAAAAAAAAACATGAGCTTTAGCGTGTAATCACAAGAAGAATCACAACGTTGATTTTTATTATTGATCAAATATTTTTCGGCTTCAATACAATAACTTATCAATCGAACAATTCACATATAAAATGATATTTAACAGTACAGGAGCAGTCATTCCATTTATATTGATTGTCGTGTTTCCGTATATGTACACAATTCTCGGCTTTTGCATAGTTATCAGGTTGCCCTGCATCCCAATTTGTGAACGAGAATCGATTACCTGTCGATAACCAAACGTAATGTCCTGACAAATTAGTACCCGATGTCCAAAAGAAATCAACGCCTGAATCTGTAAAATAACATTTAACTATAACCGTATAATATAATAATCATCTGGACAGTGACACACACGTTGTGATTATTTATTTATTTATTCATTCATTCATTTATTCATTTATTCATCTATTCATTTATTCAATTATTCATTCATTCATCCATTCATTCATTTATTCATTTATTCATTTATTCATTTATTCATATATTCATTTATTCATTTATTCATTTATTCATTCATTCATTCATTCATTTATTCATTTATTCATTTATTCATTTATTCATTTATTCATTTATTCATTTATTGATTTATTGATTTATTGATTTATTGATTTATAGATTTATTGATTTATTGATTTATTGATTTATTGATTTATTGATTTATTGATTTATTGATTTATTGATTTATTTATTCATTTATTTATTTATTTATTTCACAAGAACAAATAGGTTACAATCACTTATAACCTAATTACATATTCTAAAGTTATATGGAATCCGTCCAATAATTAATAAAAACAAACCATATATAGTTCAAAGAAAATACAAAAGAAGGTAAGAAAAATCACATACTCAATCAATACAACCAAACTAAAACTAATCTACAACCCTACTGCTGGCCCACAACTACCTCATCACTTCCTCGGGCATCGGTACCCACAAGCCCACCCAGATCTGTCTGTCACTATCTAGAGCACTCGCTAACACACACCACATCCATCAGAAATCACTTCTACCAACCCGAACTGCCTCCCGTTGAACTGCATTACTCAACTCAAACAAACCTTGTCGAAACTGTCGCACGCTCACATTGAACAATCCACAATCCAGATATGTGCAGTGCTTATCATAAATCTTACACATTCTAGTGACAGGAGAATCGCTACGAGTAGGAGTCAAGAAAAGTAACTGTCTGTGACGTATTCTGCTGTTGGAAGAACAAAATTTCAGCGCTGAAAGTAGCTGCGGAGAATCTATTAAGAAACCACATAGCTTATACAGAAAATATATACTAGCAGTTTCTCGTCTATAGCATAGCTTGACAAGGTCGAACTCCTGACGAATTGCTGAATAGGAACCAAATGGAGGGTATCTCAGATACTTTTTGGAGTACATATATTCAATAGCCAAATTCTGAATCGCCTCAATCGCCTGCGAAGCAATGGATGAGCAAGGATTCCATTACATTAGAGGCAGAATGGGTCGCACCAACAAAAAATAGAGATGCCTGAAAGTCACATATATTCTAAACTCCCTCCCTACATGCTTAATGAAACCAAGTGATCTATAAGCTTTCGATGTACTGAATGTGATCACCAAATCTCAACTGTGTGTCACAAACCACACCTAGATCCCACATTGATGTAACTCTCTTCAAATTGGAATTACCAATATGATACGTAAAAAAGATGTTATTCTTTATTCTATTCTATATTGAGGTATATAATATATATATAGCATTTAGTCATTTTATGGATTTTTTTGAGATTTGGTACTTTTTTTCCGACTTTAGGTTTGAAAATACAGAAAGTTAGGAAATTTTCCGTAGATAACGAAGAAAATAGTGGCTGAAAACCTCCAATGAAGGAAAATGTCTTAATTTATATATATATACGATTTTCCGGAAAGAACACTTATATCTTCGAAAATAAGCATTTTAGAAGGAAAAGTTTCATACAAAAGTTGTTCAGCATTAAATTTTACATAGGAATTGACTATTCTGAATTCAATTTTCATCGAATTTTCCAAGCATTGGATGGGAAAACAAAATATTTTCGAATAAGAACTATGTATAAGAAAAAATTGCATTTGGCTGGTAAATATGGTATGATAATTTTATATTGGGGTATATATCGTTACTGTAAATGATTATAATTGAGAATTTTCCAATATTTGCCCTAATTTTCCGGGTTAGGAACATTTTTTTATTTTTTTTTCAATCTTAGTGTATGATATGTCGATTTTTAGGTTTTATAGAGCTCTGATAACGATTTTTCAGTTCATTTTGTCGTGAAAAGTCATTCGGAAAATGGAGAACTTTTTTTTTTATTATGGCGTGTGACAGATCAATTATATTTTGTAGGGTTCTGAAAATGTTTTTTTACTTTGTTTCATCGTGAAAAATCATTTATATCCGAAAATTTTGACATCGATTTCTGTGTTTTTCAGGGCTCTAATAACAATTTTATAGTTTTTTGTAACCGAAAAAGTGATGGAAGGTATATATAATTTGGAAATTTAGGAAATTTGAAGGATATGTAAGGAAGACAACATTTTTTTTTGAATTTGATTACATTATATTTTAATTTCATTTAATTAAAAAAAGTTGATTCCAAATGAAAAAATACATCAACTAATTATCTTGATCTTCTTGAAAGCCTTGGCAATTTTATAGGTGATGGACCACTTCCTTCGCTATTTGCTTCGCCTTCAGAAGAACTATTATCTTCTCCGATATCAGTTTCATCTTCACTCTCACTTCTGGCATACCCGCTACTAGAGCTTATATCCAAATCCAAAATTATAATTTTATATAATTTGTTTTTTTTATTGCTCTACATACTAACGAAAACAATTGAATTTCGTGACAAAATTAACTGAAAAAACGTTTGCCATTTTCCGAATGTACGTTATCAGAGCTCTATAAAACTTAACAATCGACATATCATACACTAAGATTGAAAAAAAAATAAAAAATTTCCCATCCCGGAAAATTTGGGCAAATATTGGAAAATTCTTAATTATAATCATGTACAGTAGGTAACGAGATATACCCCAATATAAAATCATCATACAATATTTACCAGCCAAATGCAATTTTTTCTCTTATATAGTTCTTATTCGAAAATATTTTGTTTTCCCATCTAATGCTTCGAAAATTCGATGAAAATTAAATTCAGAATAGTCAATTCCTATGTAAAATTTAATGCTGAACAACTTTTGCTTGAAACTTTTCCTTCTAAAATGCTTATTTTCGTAGATATAAGTGTTCTTTCCCGGAAAAACAAGGAAAATCGTATATATATATATATATATAAATTAAGACATTTTCCTTCGTTGGAGGTTTTCAGCCAATATTTTTTTCGTAATCTACGGAAAATTTTCTAACTTTCTGTATTTTCAAACCTCAAGTCAGAAAAAAAAGTACGACCAATCCATAAAATGACTGTTCTAATAAAGAGATATAGAATAAAATTTTCAGAATTATGAAGATAATCCAATTTGGGATTATAAAGATGAATAAACGTAGAACATTGAATCATAGGCGGGATTCGGACCCACATTACTGGATGTCTAGTCCAGTGAGTTTACCAAGTACACCAAAACCTCTTAATGGATAGTAGATCATTGATGAACACAATGCGATTCAATATAATATAGAGTATGATTAAACGTATGGGGTAGGTGGGGAGGCAAAGAGGAGCAGGAGCAGAATTGAAACAATTCAATACGACGTGTTAGCATCACTTGTTATGATCTCAATTCATCAAGGGCTAGCTTCTATATGAGTCTAATTGAAACACGATTATTCCTTTGATTTCTTGTGTTGAGTTTTCCATTTTTAAGATTGAACTGGTCTTTACTTGTTAGAAATCCATCACGTTACAAACGAACCCTACACCGAATAATCTACTGTAAAACTACCATAGGAACACATTCTATCAATCCAATTTGTCACTAACTAGCAGGATATCATAGTATGGTCCAATTTCAGCCCAAAATTTCAAAACGGTACTAAACATCATGAAACCGATAACAATCACAATAATTTCAATCATGATCTGAGACAATGCGTTGAAAAAATCGGAAACTTATAGAAGTATTAAATACTTTGCTTAAACCTAGAAAACGTGAAACTTAAATTTAAAATATAAATTCTACTACTTCTTTCAATACTATTAACAAACAAGGTCGACATTTGAAAAATAACAAATGTAAATCAGGAGGAGGAAAATGAGCCTATAAGTTAAATTGTGGATCTTCTCCAAGTTTTCGTACGTAATGTCAAAGTACTAGGTCTATCTCTAGTAGAGTGGGTGGACATTTTAAGACTTCACTTCCATTATGCCAAACATTTGTAGCTACGCGCCACCAATTTGATCAAAAGTTTCAAATGTTTCATGTGGAAGAAAACTTTTAGATAACTCAGAATACTCGAAAATCAATGAATATAAGCACAGTAATCTTTCACTCAATGATCAAGTTCTTCTCTCTTACTCTCTTCCCATGCAAACAACAAGTCACAAACTAGTTATCAGATTTTAATCCCTCTGTTGTAAATAACCTGCATTCTTGTAATCATTCAGTCAGTCTCATGATCATTATCAACTTATATATAAGTAATACGTTTGTAACTTTGAGTATCATTGTTCACCTGAAGAAGCCACTGTGTGACGAAACATGCCGTGTGTTATTTTATTTTGATAACAAAACTCTATTCAGGTATTTTTATACCTAAGTCAACTGGAAAAAACTTACATGATTTCCGTATATGGTTCACAAGTAAATCGTTTTCTTCTAAGCTTTCAATTGTTACTAATCGCATACGATGGTGGTTACAGTATTGGGTTGCTTCGAAATAGTTTGCCTGGAAAATAATAAATTGTGTAAGCAAATCATTGAGAGAATGTGTACAATATTTGATCTATTTCTCCCTGGAAGTAGTGAATTTTAGTTTTTGTAAACTTATATGATCCGTTGGACGATCTTTAATGCATTTAAAGTTTCCTCTTTCTCGAAACTTAATTGTGATGTAAAGGAGTATCGACTGCTACTGCTACTTTCATGAACGAATTATAAAATAATCCTTATTCCAGTAGAAATCTATTAGTTTTGGCCAAATATTGCAGTTTTCACTGTTAAATATTACGATAAACATGAACAATGTTTTAACAAAAATCTAAATAATAACAAACTGACCTTATAGAATGTTCCAAAATAGTAAGATTTACTACCAAGTTGTACCAATGGCCGGAAGGAAGTTTCGGATATGTTCTTTCGAGATCCTGCGAATGTGAACTGAATTAATAAAACACAATGTTCTTCACAAATATCACTGCAACATACAGGTGTATTTTCTAGTTATTCATTCGAACTCAACCATGATCGTCCGAAAGGGTGGGAGGTCAAGGGTTGCTACCCATTGAAAGCTTTTTCAAAATATTCTGAAGATTTAATATCTACAGCGCAAAAGCAAAGTAGTATAAAAGGTGTCAAAAATTGATAAATTATTATCACACTAATTTGTGGTTGTTTTTTCATTACCTATGATTTTCCGTGGAAGACTGAGGGAGACTGTTTTATTTTTATTATTACTTCAATGAGAGTAATTTTTATTTTATGTATTTATTTATATCATTATGTAGCTGCATACTTTTCTGAGCTTTTTTCCTTCTAGGTAACTATTAATAATTTACCAAAAACATTATTTTCACTATTATAGATGATCCTTTCTGATAGATTTTCTTTTGCTCCCCTAAAAAATATTATGTGTAGCCCTTGAACTTAACACGAGCTTGTTTCTACATGGGTCAAACATCAACATAATTTGTGGGTGTTATCAATAATTATCCACTCTCTGGGGCCTTGTAAATTTGTTATCAATGTGAAGGTTGATAATATATTCAAAAAAGTTTCACCTTAACCCAGTAATTTCCAAAATAAGGTGTATTACACAAATCGATGGTGGAAGCCGTTTCTGTGTGATAATTTATCATGTTGATATAATAAAACATCCTGTGTTATATCACCTATATTTTAGAAACATTAACGTAAATACAGTTTCGACAACTAACGTAGTCATCTTCTACATTTGTATCGACGATGACAATCCAGTTGTCGGAACAATGATCACGTTAGTGTTTCTATAATATAAGTGTTAAAAAACAAAGTAATAAGTGTTTTATTATATCAATAAGGTATATTGTTCACAAACAAATCGTATAAGATACGACTTAAAATATTGAAGATTTGTTCCATTTATTTCTAGCTAAGCACCTATCCTCGGTTTCGTAATACAGAGAAAATATATATTAAAAGAATGTTCATCAACTTCTTACCTTCGAAATTTGTATCGCCACTTCTTACATCTATGTGAGGTTGACCTCCTAGATTTTCACTTACTGTCACTGTCAGCGTTCTTACATTATTGTCGGTAGACTCGGGTAGCAATAATTGAATAACTCTGTCAGGATGCTGATATATACCTGTAAATTGAGAGACTATTTTGATTTGTTATGGTACATTACATTTATGCTAAATCACATATATTTGATTAATTCAAGAACGAGCAGTATTTTCGACGAAAGATTGGTGAAAGTTGTGTTTATTTAGATTGGTTTTTGATGATTTTAACTTAAATTGCATAGTGAAATGTGAATAAACACAAATGTATACCGTAACAACAATATATTGGCAAGATTCAAACGCAGCCACCGCCTTAGTTGATAATTATTTCTAAGGATGCCACTGTGTAATAATTGCGTATATATTGTTTCTGAAGTGTTTATTCATATTGTACTATTCAATTTAGATGATTAAAATATTAATATAGAACTCTTGTATGTTCGTTCAGCGTCCTGGTTTTTTGTAATAAGACCGAATAACGAAAAACAAGCCAAACTAAAACTAGAAGGAATTCAACTGAATTACGGGAGTCAAATCCGAAATATCCCTTCCTTTTTCTGGATCTGCTCCTTCAACCACTTTCTGCATTATTGTAGTTTCTACCTAGTAATATCTCTGTATATTGTCCAACAAATATTAAAACTGACGGAAATTTAGATCATTGCCATGAGAAGAACCCCACATAGTCATAAAGCGCTCAGTTTTAGTAATTTTTTGAAGAAATTTCACAAATTTTTTCTATTGACTATTGACTCCGGATCAATTGGGACAAATATCTGCGTAGCAAGGCTTATGTTCTCCAGGTCGAACGGTAACAACACGTCTATTGTTCCAGACCGCTATTTCGGTTCTCATAAGATCATCAGTGGAACAGTGGAACGATGAAGTAACTTTTCGACCATCTCCGCCAGTTGTATAGAAACTAGCGATGCGAATAATAGTGATGTTTCAGCAATCGATTATTAGTAATCAACATATTTCGATGATCTTCTATGGAATTTGGATAAGTTCAATACACGTGATGCACGGGCTTCACATGCTGCGAACGTTAGGCAACTATTCGATTTTTATTACAGTTTGCTGCATTGCTCTTTTGCCTCGTTATTATATAATACTATAGACTGTCATCCCTCTATCGCCAAAGCTATACGTTTATTAGTTCAACATATTTTATGTATGATAGATCGGCCGTATACGTCTACGCGCAGACCAGCATTCCCTTTTTCCATCGTCTACCGTCGTCTAGCGCGCGAAGGTTACCTATATTTATAATATAATAATTATTTCTAAAACATTAAAGGTAGATTTTAAAGAGAAGCTCTTCTATTTTTTTGGGCTGCGAATTCTTTAATTTGATCATCACATTACTAACCTTTGGTTAGAGGGAACTATAACTGGACGAATAACCTGAAAATTATACGTTCCGTTATTGGTGCGGAATAATGGATCGAGGTGTTATAGTATAGTGTATACGCAGTGTTATTTCTTTCATAGTTCATCAGGTTGATTTAATAAAACAAAACGACACGTGATGCAACTGAGACCAATTTCCATGAGTATAAGGGCTAAGAAATTCAGTCAATTGCAAAAACAAACTTTCCTATAACATACTAACCTAGTATTCCAAAAAATATATAAATATTTCACAGACCAATCTGCAATAACATTAACGCTTGGAGATTCCTGCATGTGTACAACGGCAAGGGAAATCAATCAACTACAAGAATAAACTTCCAACTAACATACTAACCTATTATTCTCAATGATATACAGCAATTTAACAAACTAACATGCTCTAACGTTGCCGCCTGAAGATTTATGCATGTATATAATGGCAAGGGAAATCAATTGACTACAAAAACCAACTTTCAGATGACGTAATATCCTATTTGCCGCTTGGAGATTAACGCATGTGTACAAATGCAAGGAAAATCAATCAACTAAAAGAACAAACTTCCGAATAACATACTAACCTACTATTCCCAAGAATATATAGAAATTTCACAAACTAACATGCGATAACGTTGCCGCTTCGATATTCCTGGATGTATTCAAGTGCAAGGGAAATCAATCAACTGAGAAACAAACTTTCAAATAACATACTAACCCATTATTCACAAAAATATATAGAAATTTAACAAACTAACATGCGACAAGGTTGTTGCTTTTAGATTTTTGCATGTGTAAGGGCAAAGGAAATCAATCAAGTACAAAAACAAACTTTCAAATAATATACTTACCTGTTATTCCCAAAACTACATAAATTTAGCAAACCAACATGTCATAACGTTGCCGCTTGGAGATTCCTGCATGAGTACAAGAGCATAGGAAATCAATCGACTACAAAAACAGACTTTCAGATAATATAGTGACCTATTATTCCCAAAAATATATAGAAATGTAAGAAACTTACATGCGTTAACGTTGCCGCTTAGAGATTCCGGCATGTGTACAAAGGTTAGGAAAATTAATCAACTACAAAAACAAACTTTCAAATAACTTACTTACCTATTATTTCCAAAAATATATAGAAATTTAACGAAGTAACTGAACTTATCTTGAATCAATCTATCCCGTGAATAATCCCCATATTTGTTATTAGTGTCCCGCTTTTTATGATAGCTTGGATGTCATAAATAATTACAGTATTGTTCAAATTTATACCGCTTATAGAGTTTCCAGAATGTCAGAGATTATTCCCGTATCAGTTGAATTCATTCCTCTCATTCAATTACTCAACAATTTGTTATAGACGATTTGCGAATTACTTGAATCTATTGTTTTCATTCATTTACTCATTTACTATTCCTGTCCTATTCCTGTCTTTTTGAATTCACTCCGATCATTCAGCGTAGATGCCGACATAAACTTATTTTTCTACCATTAATTACCAAGATTCATAAGCTTTTAATTCCAGCACTTTATTGAATGATAAGAATTGATTGAGGTAATGGCTTGTAAAGAAAGTAATCATTATTATTTAACTAATACACATTTTTATTAATTTAGTCTTCAAAATCCATTTCAGACTCAATGATAAACGAAAGGGTATATTGCTGATAAAATTGAGCTAATAATGTTTGGCCATTCTACCCGAAATAAAGAACAGTTTTTTTTTCTATGCACGACTTCTTTAGTACAGATAACGTAAGGAGAATATTGGGTCGTTCTGAAAACTCGAATCAATTATTATCCAATTAAGTATGTAACTTTACAATTCAGCTTGGGAACGTTAATCGCTCCTTCTAATTTCAAGCTATGTCAAAATACAGACACTTCCAGGTCAGAGTTTGCTTACATATTCAAAGAATATGATATACACAGCAAAATAATTTCAATGTGTTGCGGATTTAACTATCAAATGAATCGTATGTGGATTTTGCAGTTATACAAAGTAGTTGTGATTTAATCTCATAGATATCAATAACAAATTGATATTCAGCTTCATATCCAGTTGAAGAATAGCTATACCAATTTCAAAGCGAAACCGAAAAATTCATGGGAAAATACAAATCAGGGATCATATGATACTGAAACAGTATGCCGAATTCGCTTCATGCTTTTCGGAACTCTCGCAATTCTAAATATTGAACAGCTGTAAAACAAACAAAATTTCGGGATTAGATAAATAATTATGACAAACATCCTGGGTATCAAGTCTAATCTACAAATTGTGTTTCTGAGTTACCAGTTCTAAAAGCTATGATGCCAGTGAGTTGATATATAAAAGTTTGTTTCTTCTGTAGAACTCAGTATATTGAATGTATCACATTTGAACTAGTTCTGACCATAACGCAGTGAATTATGAGTTTCCCTGACATTCCCCAACAAATATAATATTATAAATTGTAGGGTATATGAGAAAGAGATCAGAATCGATTTTTGACAAAATTGTGTAAAAGCGCCATCTTTAACTTCTTAATGAAACTTCCCTCTAGGGAGGTTGATATCAGGTTAAAATAATCACAGTCGCTGTATTTAAATTAGATTCAAATATTTTGCATCTTAAAAAACCATCAGACTCCAAGATGGTCCGAAGGATGCCGAACAAAATTGTTCCTAAAGTCTATCTCGGGTTGTAAATCTAGTCGTTAATGAGAAGTAGGAGTATCTCTTTCGTATGCATGTAATTTGGTGAAGATAGTGAAGATGAAGATCTCAGCTACTCCAGAAAATAATAACGACAATTTTATTCTCCTAGCAGAACCAGTGAGAAAAAGCAAAGAGTAAAAATAATAAGCATTTGAACGGAGCGTGCAGCAGTAACTGTCTATCCCTTTCCCTCTAAAAAGCAGGTCCAATTATGGCGACACACCATACAGTTACTTTAGGGCAATGTAAATTTGATGAATTTAGCGAGGATTCGTTATGAGTTCAAGAAACCCCCAAGTCTCCAATACCTCAATAACCACTGGGACCATTTTCCAAATCAGTTCATGTTTTGATAAGAACCTAGACAAAATTTAAAATTTAACAGACCAGATAGGGACACCGTTTAAACAAAAGTACTTTCAGTACCTAGATAACAGTTATCAATAACGTTACAACATTCAACTCTATTATTCTTAACCTGATCGTTTATTTACTGACCTATTGCGATCTTGTACAGGTGAAAGTTTCTTTTTCAACATTCTTCGTGTACTTCGCTCAGTCACATCCAAAACAGTACCATGTTTAATAATGAATTTGCCACACTAGCAATAACAATGGCCTTTCTTACTCTTTCTTAGTTAAATTCATTACAAACTAACCTTGGCTTGCCACTTGTCTTTTTGTTTAAAACAGACGTGTTATCCATTCCTGAAATCAAGCGGAAATAGTCTTATGCTGAGGGTACTGTTGGACATTGAATTGACGTTGAAAACACCTTTGAACGAATATTAATGAATTAAATTCAATAAATTTCTCTACACACGCGATGTTTTGTTGACCAACGCTGCATTTCGACAACTGTCAACCATTGTAACATGCCTCCCCATCCTCATAAAAATATCATCAGAATGAGTTTAAGTAACCATGTGACAAAATTTGATTTTTAGTAATAATTGCTTTTGATTCACTGTATCTAAAATACAAGACACGACAGGCCCAGGGTCGATAGTAGAAACTGAAAACTTTACTAGTCCCTGAATTTATATTTTAAATTGGAAGCTATGATCAAAGAAGCTCATTATCATCCACTCCTGTAACGCAGAATTCATCTGGAAACCAAAACTGATAATACTCTCATAATATCAGTACTAAATGTTTCTCTAGTATACGAAACATCCTTTCTGATAAATGTATAAGAACAGTGTAATAAATTTAATACGTGATGATGGTAATTCCGAATTCTGAAACTAGTGGTTGTCTCATGACCAGTTGAATATACCACAATGGCATGGATTTGCTGTGTTATAACCACAAGCCACTGAATAATCAAGATAATCGAATTAATTTTAAAAATATATCTACCTTCATTAGTGGAAACAAAAACGATGAGTGCGTATATAATATAGCTGAAGAACATTTTGATAATTTTATCCAAAATTTACTTTTAGATATAGATGAATAAATAAACACTACTTCACTACTTGATTGAATACTTATTATCGTACTGCAGAAGAACATTGATGCGAACGTTCCTTAAATATATTTACAACTGGGGAAATACGTTGTTTTTGATTAAGATAAAACTTGTTTTATATAAAATAATCTTCTGCTAATTAGCTCTCAATACCGATGAACGTTTGCCATCAAACTTCCGACTAGAGATAAAAATGTTTGGGGATAATAATGGAAACAAGAGCAACACTTAGCTGGAGATAAATCGGAATTTAATAAATTGCTTTTTCGTTTATATATTTCTATCCCTTCTAAACTATATACATATTTGTGCGTACTGTGTTGAAAGTGAACTTTCTTGAGAAATGAGGTGAACTGTATTTAAAATATGTTCGGCGCTGATTCTTCACTATTATTCTTCTTTAGATGGGCAAAATGTTCTTCATACAGAGTTAAAATGTTCCTTCTAGTTTGGCACACATAGCATTTTGAACACGACTCACAATCGATTTTGTGAGTAGTCGGAAACTTTTTCAGACGTGTTGCATAAATGGTTTTTAGCTTGTTCTTACATCTATGAACGGTATTGCAAATTTAGAGAACAAATTATGGAATTTATTAATTACTGAAGGATGATGGGTGAAACTTTGAATTTTATCAAACAATCTGAAGGCAATGGCTCTAATTCCGTTAGTTTGTTGCGTTCCTATTTCCTTCTTCATATAGAAATTAAATTATTGGTCAGAGGTTTGTCATATCCATAGTCTAACTCTATTTGCGAAAGTTGTAATGAGTTTTATAGTTCAAAGACACGTTCAATAATCTATGAACAAACATTTTTAAATAGAGCTATTTTATAATTAAATGGTGTAGCTGAATCCGCCGGACTATACCTATTTGATTGAGTGCGTTTTCAGATGTATATGTTGGATTTCCAGTAATTACTATCTTTTATAATAATAATATCAACGAAATGAAGCTGCTTATCTAATTCTAGTTCGACAGTGAATTTCATTGAATCAAGTTGACCATCAATCGCGTTAAAAAGCCATATAAATCAAAATCTTTACTTGTAATCGCGAAAATATCTTTTAGAACCTGTTCTATTATTTATTTTAATTAAGTAGGTTTTCAAGTTCGCTTAGAACAATTTGGCCAAAAAAAGTGAAGGTGAGTTGGCCATTGTATATCAGCTTGTTTGTTTATGGAATTTTTTGTTCAAATTGAAATAATTTTGCTCCATACATAAAGGCTGACTCAAGGATTCCATATTATGTGCAGTTTTTATAGGGGATGCTAATATTTGAAAGCCATTTATTCAGAATATTTATCAGCTCAGGGATTATGGTATTTGCAGAGAGTGAAACAACTGCAAATGAAATGAGAGTATCACAGGTTCAAGTTTGAAATCTTTCAATTGCGTAATTAGTTCCGAAGAATTTTTCACACCTCTCCTCCCGTTTGTCACACCCAGTCACACTTTCTCTGATCCCCCTCTAAAAAGATGTCACTAATTGCTGTATACCCAACCCCCCCAAAATTTATATAAATAATCTTAGCTCAATAAAGATGAAACTAGAATTTTTCAAATATTAAAAATTTGTTAAAAAGGAACAAATATTTTTATGATCCGCAGCTCCTCCATGCGTTGCAATATCAATAATAGCTGTTAAGAGTTCAGGTTTGTCTACCTCAAGCCTGGGCTTTCCAATTCTACCATCTATGAATTTCAGATATTTTTCACAGATTTTTTTTTAATTTAGTGCTTTGATCTTTTCTACTTTTCCTTTTTCTTATCGCGTCACTTTTCTTCTTAAAGACTTTTCTTCTGCTGCAAAATCTTTTTTAGTTTACTGATTCGTTGTTCTGTTCCTTCACGGACAAATCCAATACCTCTCACTCCCACAAGATTTGAAATTTGAGTTTTCAATGCATCGATGCGAATTTTTGATTGAGACGGAGTTTGTGAAGGAACAGAGTCAATTAGTCATATATAAAGTGAAGTTATGCATGCGCGCATAAACAAGCAAGAGCCTGTCATTTGTTTCGTCGCGGGTGTATGTATGCTGAACTTTGAACGCCATCTGATGGCGAGTTCCAAGATTTACGCGAGAAAATTCAAAAGATCGTTAATCGAGTAGAGTAATAGAGCTCCGTATTAATTATGATAAATTAAGAAAAAATTTTCGTACTCTTAACAAATTTGTTGTGGACGTCACAAAAGTTAAAGACTGTCACACACAAACGTTACAGACAGAAATCTGGCAAATCACATGATTCAAAATATGTGAGTCAGATTTGTTAAATGTCTTCAAAAATGAAGATGTCATTAACCAGGTAGCACCGAAACTAATGTCAATACTCTTATTTTCAATAAATCTATTTTAGGATGTAGTTTAAAAACCACATGTATACGGTTATATATAAAGTAAGTTGTGGGTTCTCTTAGGTTTTTCAGCAATTTTAAATGAATTATCTCAATGAAACAATCTTTTCATTCGACGCGTTTCGGCTTTCGCCTTCTTCAGGAATTTATTCATTGTTTACATTATGAACTGAAATTTAACAAAATATTTTTATATTAATTAGCTAATTAATATAAAAATATTTTGTTAAATTTCAGTTCATAATGTAAACAATGAATAAATTCCTGAAGAAGGCGAAAGCCGAAACGCGTCGAATGAAAAGATTGTTTCATTGAGATAATTCATTTAAAATTGCTGAAAAACCTAAGAGAACCCACAACTTACTTTAGATAAACCAGCAAAAGAAAACCACAGCGGTTATATATATATATATATATATATATATATATATATATATATATATATATATATATATATATATATATATATATATATATATATATATATATATATATATTTACTGTTTACTCTTGAACTATAAATGCATATTTAATCCTCATGCTGTATGCACAAAGCGGGTCGCAAACGCAAAGAGATAATTATTCCTGTTGAGTAATACACAAAAATATGGAATTTAAAAAAAAATAAGCTATATCATAGATACATGCTTTTTGGTTTCCAATAAAGTGCACTGAAATCTTTTGCTTTTCCTTAAAAAATGTTTGCGAGACCACGCCCCCTATTTTGAAATTTTTTTTGTCTGCGATCTGTATTACATCCACAAGGGCCACTCATACATATGTGGCCGTCGGGCCAGGCTGCTCTCACTCCGCCCCTGATTTCTCAACTCTTCAACTACTTCTTGCATTGTGCTTCTTCGAAAAAACCCATATGACTCAACTCCATTTTACACTCCATCATGTTACAATTTCTTCATTCTTTGAGATAAGAATATGCAATACCATAGTACATAATTGTTACATTACTCTTGTTTGTGAACAGGAACTTATCATAAGTTCAGAGGTTCTTGTTGATAGAGAAGTCTGGTATCTATGTGTCATGAGTTCAAAATTCACAGAATAAGAAACCCAGTGCTATTACTAATTATTTCAATGTTTGGCAACTGAAATAATTCCCGCAAAACACTTTTATCAATAATTGGACTGTTATTAATAAAATCGAGACATAATTATATTGCTCCAACCGTAGTGACAATTCAACATAAATTCAAACCAATTTTTATTCCTCTATTCCTGTGAAGCTGATTAGCATTAATCGAAGAAAAGAAACGTTTAATTTCTGATGTTCTGGTATTCAACATCATCTTGGAAATGAAAACGTGTACTAAAAATAATTATAACTGCTTCTAAGCAAAGCAGAAGGATTAGGTTTGATATTGAATATCTATTTCAACCACATTGATTACGAATGAGGCAAAATTTAGGAAACTTTCCTACATCTCATCAAATTCGAAAATTAATTATCACTGACCCGATTTCGAGTATTAATTCTTCTTGTCAGCTCAATAGAGGAAATCACCGTTTCTAATTTTACGTAGTTCATATTCCATTCTTTTCTATGACATCTAACAAGAAATGAACACATTTTGACCAGATCGAATCCGTAAATAAAAGTGATATTAGTGAATGTTTTATTATATAAAAACAAATAACACAGAATATGTTTTTCTGTAGACTGTCTTATGTGGGCACATTCACATATAGTTCGGGACATTAGAGATCGCCTAGCGGAAAAATGTTAGTCGAGTTCTTAGTATCTTGAAATCTATCGAGCGGTAAACATTATTTTGAGAATGGCGTTGAGGCAGTTGTGTGATGGTGCGATTTTTGATTCTACCCTTGGCAGATCCTTCGGGAGCCAGCTCGTCCACCTTATAATTGCTTTCTGCTATGTCGTGTCCCTTCACCAAACGCAGTTTAATGTTGTTATCTTTTGCTGCTTGGCTTAGGCGGTCGAAATCAACAAACGCTAACAACAATAAGCTGCGTTGGGTGAAGGGACACAACATACCAGAAAGCACAAGGTAGACGAGCTGGCTTCCTAATACTATTTCAAAAGTTCCTGTTTGTTGCTAATATTGAAATTCTGCTGTCTATAGGAATTTCTATGAATTCACCACCTATTTTGCGGTTCAGAATTTCTTTCATCATAGGATTGATAGCACAAGCGATTGGAGTACTATTGCTCTATTCCTTAGTGGTATTGTTAGGTATAGGTTTAAATCGCCTGTTAGTTTCAGAGCAATCAGTGAAGATACGGATAGTTTTTCCCTTTTCATTCATTGCTTCCGTTTCGGTTGATACTTTCATAGACGTATTGAGCAGACTGTCTGTTTCCTTAACAAGAGATGTCATCGTACATACCATCTTAAGTTGATCATTGTAATGTACAGAAGAAGTCAAATGAATAAATTAATGAAACTAACGTTTTCCGAATGTTGAAGACAACATTAGTCTGAAATCCTTATAACATATTACATAAATCAACGAATATCACACCACCACTTTTGACCAGTGAAACGAATTCCCTCGAGATACGTAACCCAAAATTAACTTATCTCTGTATGTGAAGAAAAAAAATATCGAGAAAAATCCAATGACACAGTAATATACTGTAGGTATGATGTGTACATTGTTGAGAAAATCATTATCATCGCAAGAGGGGAGAGGGCTTAGTCCCCTGATGCACTTAGTTGGGCCCATTGTGCGCCCCGTGGTCAGGAGCCTATTATATTCTAGCAGGTTTGTGGCCCACCAGATACCCAGAATATTGCTAATGCTGGTTTCCATAAGTTCTTCTGGGAGCAGTTTTAATTCTTCGAAGTGTCGGTGCCTGAGGGATGTTAATGCTGGGATGTGAGAGGCAGTTTCTTCAACCTCTCTGCATTTCCTTCATTTCGAGTCATCTGTGATGCCCAGTGTGGAAATGTTTGTTGAGACGACAGTGACCGGTTAGGATTCCGGTCATCTCTCTGATGTCCCTTCTGCTCAGAGAAAGGAGTTTCTTTGAGAGCCTACGCGCAGGTTCTTTGATGAAGAGCTTGGCCTGCCTCATGCGTGGTGAATCTCGCCATAATTTGGACCTTTCTTTATTCAGTTGGCCCAGAAGGGCGAGACCCCCCACGCAATTAGATAAAGCAACCATTGGCTCCAGCCCGATAGGGGCGTTAGACGACCCTCGCCTGGCCATTTCGTTCCCTGCAACTCCGCTGTGTCCGGAGATGAGTTGAACTTCATTTCTTCCAGCTAGTTCAGCCAGTGTATCCCTGCATTCTTTGACAAGCCTTGATGTGACTCTGGGTGATTTGTGAGCTCCCAGAGCCGACCGGCTGTCTCTGCAAATATATATGCGCCTATTTACATAGTTTCTTCGCAGGTTTTCCATGGCACAAGGCAGTATTGCGTAGACCTCCGCCTGAAAAACTATGCATTAAGCGCCTAGAGTCACTGAGATAGTGATCCTTGGCCTTTTTAGGTACAATTCCACCCCAGAAGCCTGACCTACCTGTGAACCATACGAGCCCGTCTGGTGACAGTAGGGTGAGGTTATCGTTGTTCCAATCTCCTCTTTCCAGGATGAGGATATTGGGAGAAGTGAGACATATAGCAGGAATCATTGTATCTTGCTACATTTCTAGTATGGAACATTTAGAAACTGCCTCACTTAAAATCGATGAGTGTCCACGATGCGTCTTGGTCCAGTGGCCTAGGCCCTTCAACCTATACGCCGTTCTCATGGTCTCAGTTTTAATGTATAAGTGTAGAGATTGTAATCCAGCAAGAGCTTCAAGGCCTCTCGTCGGAGCCGACCTCATGCCGCTCATTATGCCGACGCATGCAAGTCGTTGTAGACCGTCAAGGGGGCGCTGGGAAATACCAGTTCTTGTCCCTGACCACAACACCACCGCCGCGTAGGTAACCATAGGCTTAATCACAGCAGTATAGATCCAATAAAGAATCTTTGGCTGTAATCCCCTTGTGCTGGTAAGAGCTCTTCTGCATGCCCAAAATGACGCAGAGGCTTTCCTACACAGTAGTCCATTGGTTAACTTGCCGCAAAGTTCAAGTTTTTATTAACTTCTAGAAGAAATTATATTGTTTCTTGGAATAAAAGATGAGGATATATGAGCATTGAAACTTGTGTGGTCTAAGCAGGATCGAGCTCCGAGCCGCATGTCATACAGCACACATGGAACTTAATTTCAAGACAAATTTCTTGGTTGTGTTATCCTCTCTAAGTGTGACATCGATAGGTCAACGAAGTCGCCTAGACTTCTTTTTCTGAGGTTATTTGAAGAGCAAAAAGCTTAGAAGTACAAATAGTTGCCAGGTAAGTTATTGAAATAGAGTTTAAATTACGCGAAAGCATTATGAAATGACTAACATTTTCTGATTGTTAAAGGCAACATGCATCTGGAATAAATGTAACATGTCACAAAGATCAACTATCATCGTTTACCGGAAACGAATTTTTTTGCGATGTCGGTAATTCAACATGATAAATTGAAAATTCAACATACATTTTCAAATAGGGAAATAAAGAGAAAACCTATAATGTTCATTGAACATTGTGCGAACCATAGGTGAAATGTTGGTGCAGGTGCGCATTTTTCATAAAAGTTTGGAGGCTATAGGCATCAGAAAACACAGAGTCGCAGAACTTCACCGTTCGACCGTTCGATAGAGGAATGAAGTCTAGAGTCTGATAAAGAAGGGTTTAGGTAGGTCTCGAGGTGGAATAACAGACGGGATTGCCCAATCATGGAGGCATCGATCAGAACGATTTTTATAGAGGTCAATAGATTCGTAATTGAGACATCACCAATCAGACCAATAGCTCTGTTCTGAATAGAATTTAAAAGCTTCAGCGGAACTACAAATGTGGTAACCGTACTCCAGGACATCTCGTGGGATGACCCTATACTGCGTAAAGTATTGATACAGATAGTAACATCCACACAAATATTGCAGAGAACTGCATCGATATTGCCAGTATCGATAGGAGAAAAAGTTAGAAGAAAAAATACATTTTATTGAAAAAGTATAAATCTTAAATTGATTGTGCCGCCGTCCGTATTAATCGTTTTTTGAATTTTCACCACTCTTTATTTCACAAATACATGATTTACATTGTACACCGACTTTCTTCTTCACAAGTAACGTTCCACACCTTGCTTCTTAATAATATAGTTAGTGTTGCCACTTGGAGAATAGATAAAAGTTACTATTCGCAAATCATTTGATTTGTTTACAGATTTTTTAGTCCAGTCGCCCTGCAATTGAGCTACACTTAAAACATATTTTTTCCGCATCTCTATTTTATGATTGAGAGTTGTCTTTCGTGTCGCTGATCACGAATATGGAGGTTAAAAAATCGTAGACCCATGGCGTTCCGAGATGTTGGCCATTGTCGACCCAAAAATAGCCGTTTTTTCGAGTTTTCGTCGTTTTTGGAAACAACACATTTTACCGACTGAACAGTGGTGAGTAGAGTAGTAGTAGTACAGTAGTAGTAGTATTTTATGTGTACTTTTGAACCAATTTCGGTTTTTTTGGCGCCAAAATCCGCCGTCTTAGAAACTCCATTAAAAATGGGTCTTTCGACTCAAACTAAAATGTGAATTGAAGAGTTTGATGTCTTCTATAACATACCTGAAATCCAAGCATTTTGAATGAAAAGTGAAGAAAAGGGACCGTTTTTAAAAATCAAGATCCCAGAAAAAATTAAAAATTTTTAGCTTAGAATACTCTATGAAATTAAAATCTCACGAGCAAATAAAGGACCGTTTTACGAGTATTTCAAGCCTCCGTAGGTCTTTTTTGGATAACTAGAACTTGAGACATCCTTTGATGTAGGTTTGAGACCACAGTGAGCCCAATTTTGACCCTAATCAAAAAAATCGAGAAGTTCTTACAGAAGAGGCTTTTGGCTATCTAACCCTGAATCGCCAACCTCCTACATATCTGTGAAGAAATTATAGCGCGAGTTAAAAAAAAAACCGGAGCAAGAAAAATACATCCGCGCTCTAAAATCGAACGTCGGTTAGGTTAGATTCATTTTGAATGTATTGTTTAGATAAAAAATTAAATACTATCAATAAAATGATGAATTTGAGATTTATTGTTGATAATTTTAATAATAATTAAAATAATATAATATTTTTTTTTACGATAATGGGTTTTTTTAAGGTACTATTCAATTGAAAAAATGAAAAATAATTATAATAATAGTTTCTGCAATTTTTTTTTTGGATAGGAAAATTTTGAAAAAAAATATTTATATTTCATTATGAGTGAGATTGTTATATATGTATATATATATATATATATATATATATATATATATATATATATATATATATATATATTTGTATGTTTTCTTGGTATATTGGTTCGTATATATACTGAAAATGAAATAAAAATTCTGTTTGACGTTTCGACAATGTTTACTGTCTTTATCAAAATTTGAATTAGTGTTTCCATGTAATTTAGAAAAGAATAAATGATTTCGATTAATGAAATGCGTCTGCAGCCAACTTGTGTCTTAAGATCCAATTAAAACTGCAGAAAACATTGGATCGGTTGTGTGTGAAAGAGTAATGTACGGCTAATTACAATTTGAAATGGATTTAATTTTATTAAATACAAGATATTTTAAGATTGTACAATTATAAATATCTATGATTATTGTATGAATTAGTTATTCTATGATAAACACTTCCGATCTATCCATAATCAACTATTCAAGTTAAGATAATTCTATGGAATTTAACCCCAAAATTGTTACTCATAATGTCATAATTAAATAATACTTTATCTTTTTTTAGGTTGAATTTTAAATAGACAAGTGGAAAGTGGCACTTCAAACTAATAAAATTTTGTTAAGTTTGAATTAGATTATTATAAAGTTTCGAAATTACATGGAAACATTAATTCAAATTTTGATAAAGACAGTAAACATTGTCGAAACGTCAAACAGAATTTTTATTCCATTTTCAGTATATATACGAACCAATATACCAAGAAAACATACAAATATTACAAATGGTTCAAGAATATCAATAAAAGAATATATATATATATATATATATATATATATATATATATATATATATATATATATATATATATATATATATATATATATATATATATATATATATATTATATTGTTTCTTTCTTATTTAAAAAAAAATAGAGTTTTCAATAATAACATTTGTACATGGCAGATTTTTTTTTATTTGTGATAAATAACAATTAATTCTTATTATTAATAAACTAACAACCTATAACATCACACTATATTATACTTATACTCTATGCTTTGAAGGTACTATTTAATTGAAAAAATGAAAAATAATCAATAAACTAAAACTAATTGAAAAATAATTATAATAATGATAATTCCTGCAATTGTTTTTTTGATAGAAAAATTTTGTAAAAAAATATTTTATTTATATTTAATTATGAGTGACATTGTTATATATATTACATATTGTTTCTTTCTTATTTAAAAAAAATAGTTATCAATAATAACATTTGTACATGGCAGATTTTTTTTTATTTGTGATAAATAACAATCAATTCTTATCATTAATAAACTAACAACCTATAACATCATACTATATAATACGCTTTTTAGGCCCAATTCGTACCTTAATATCTTGTTTGATATAAAATGTATCATTGTACAAGGTGAGTACTTTAAGCCGCCTTAAACTGTAGTTCAATTATTTTGTTGAACATAACACCATATAAATATTTTTACGCGTTTAAACATGTTTTCCAGTCCACAGGGTGTATAGTTTTGCATGGACAGATACCAACTTTCTTATTTTAAATGGCAACCTGTATTTTTTTACAAATTCGAATTAGGTATAAAATGTGTAGTATGATTTATGGTTTATATATTTGCTCTATTACTTTCAAATAATAATAATAATAATAGTAATGGATGTTTTTTTTTCAAAATCTGACAGTATAGATGCTCTCGAAAAATGTGAAAAGCGGCAAAGCTATCTAAGATGATCTTATAAAATTTCAAACTGTGATTAAGAACGATATCACCTTATCAACATTTAATTTTACTATAGATTATTTTTGATTAACTCATGTTGGGTCATGAAAAAATAAGTAACGAGCCCCTTGCTTCACCCAAGAATTTTTGATTGTTATTGCTCGAGACTAAGAACGGTTTCAATCTGTAGACCAGTCGTCTAATTTCTCCTGACGTTTGATTCAATAAACGCATTTGCTGTCGCTTTAATGTGGCTATTTTTCAAAAGAATTCCGATATTAGATGATTCGCTGTTTTTCAGAAATTCATTTCCATTATTCTGAATATGATAATAAGGAAACTTCTAATATTTAAGGAACCACAACCGCAGAAAATCCTCTGGACAAATCAAGTGAAGGAGATGGAAACTGAAATCACAACTCTTCAACAATCACTTGAACAACTCAAAACTGAATTATATACTGCTAAAGATGCGCTTCTAGTAGCTAATGAAGATTTAGATAAAGAGTGAGAAAAAAATATATATCTAGCATTGGATGTTGAGAAAAATTTGGTAAAAGAATTAAAAGATGAATTACAGTTATCGAAAATACGGCCAACGCTTAAAAGGTCCAGAAGTGATTCATATTTGAAATTAATAAATACAGGGACCATAGATGAGGACATTTCAGAAAGTTTGAAATATATATACGGAATTCTAACTGATTCACTACACCATATCGATCAATTACTGTGTGAAATCAATTCAGTAAATTCGTAATACTTCGGAAGTTGGAGAATAAAACTCAAATTTTACACAAAACTGTAGACATTTAATTTAAAAATGCTGACAAATTGTTTCACCACACTGTGGCATTTTCAAAGCAAGGAGTTATCAACTAAAGCTAAATCTAAAAGTATGTCCTTCAATATCAGGGATCAGAATGTGGTACAAATTGAGGGATGGGGGTGGATAATGGTGGGAGTGTATTTACAAAATTGTTAACAAGCGGTGAATTATATGTATCGATTTGATCATTTAATATTACATTATTAATGTTTTTTGAGTGTTTCAATATTTCTATGGATTCTAGTATATTAAGTTTATGTATGTCCTTTTTCCTGAATATGTAGAATATCGGGATTAAGGGTGAAATTGTGGTTATGTTTTAACAAGTGATTTGCGTAATTAGAGTCCTCTTTTTTGAGCCGGTAACTTCTCAAATGTTCGTTGAACCTTACGCTGACAAACTGGACGCAGTTTCACCGCAAAAGCAGTATTCAGATCTATGAGACGCCGGCTATCATGATCTTTATTTCTTTGTTGTTTCCGTCGGTCGCCCTTTTGGTATTGATATTGATATTCAAACCCTTTTGATGAATCATGTTCGTTTGTTTCTTCATTGTTTCTCCGATTGGCAGACAACAATTGATCAACTTCTTCCTTACAGCTGGTATATATGCTTTTTTAATCTATTAATTTGTAATAGAAGTTTGTTATCGTGCTCTGGAACTCAGAATCTGCCTCCGTTGCACTCATCTGTTTTAATTCCGTAACCAATTGTTCGAAATTGCTGCCAGTGGACAATTTTAATAGAATTTTATTATTTTCATGATATTTTTTAAGTTCATCGAGTTCAACGGAACGAACACAAACATTTTCTACTAGCTTGGCATTGCTTATAGAAAGCTTCTCATTCTCTGTGCTAAATTGGTTCAATGCCACGATATTTCGTTCTAAACATGCATCTTTTTGTTTCAGTTCTTTATGAACTGTGGTATATTCCTGACGCAAATCTCTATAAGACGATTCGAGATTCTCATATTGCACTCTACATGTTTCAAGCGACTGGCATTTATTCCTTAAATCGGTCAGTTTTGTTAGATATTTAACGTCATTTTTATCCAATTCAGTCAGCTGAAGCTCTTCATAATTGTATTTGTATGATTGAAGCAATTCTTTTTCCTTTCTAGTATCCCTAAGTTCCCTGGTAAAGCGTCGTATTCCGCCTTGAGCTTATCTAGCTCTTTTGAATGTAATAAAAGCGTATTCTCTAATTTTCGGCTGAGTAAAAACCGTTTTTCTCCCTCCAAAATCTTCACTTCCAATTGCAAAGTAGTTTCATTATGATTATTCTTATTCTCATGTAGTTTCTCTTGCACAGATTCAAGCAGCGATTCCAAGACTTGTTTTTATGAGAGTGTATTAACACAGGTTGATTTGCAAGTTCCTTGGTTAACTGTTCGTTATCTAATAATATACTTTCATATTTTGGTATCAATTTATCGAAAACCTCAGATTGCAGCGAAACATCACTTTTGAGTCTTTTAATATTCTTCAACAATTCATGATTCTCATTAGAGATTTCCTCTAATCTAGAAACTTGTTCCTCATATTTTACTTTATAAGGCTCAAGTGATTTGAGTTGATTTTCAAGTTCAAGCAAATGGGTCTCCTTTTGACGATTGTATTCCAGAAGCCACTGTTTTTTCTCGCTCGCAAAAGTTTGTTTCAAAGCAACAAAATCTTAATTTTTATGACATACTTCTTCATTCATAGTTTGCAAAAGCTTAATTTCAATTTCGAGTTGCTCATTATTCAATTTATATTATGATTCCATCGACTCAAACTGGCTTTTAACTTTCTCATAAGCCATTTTAACATTTTCATGTGACTTTTCGAGTTCGTTGTACATTTCCTCATGTTTGTTAGAATCTATCAGCCATTGTTCTTTTTCATCTGGAGAGGATTGTTGCAAATTAACGAAATCAGTTGTTAACAACTTATTAATTTGATTTGTCATAGAATGTAGTATTTTATGTTGGTCGTCGATTGATTCGGCCAACTTTTACTTTTCCTTCCGTTTTATTTCTACCTGATTGGTTAAGTCACATAATTGTTTAATTACATGATCGACTTTTTTTGGAACTCTACATATGAATCATCACTAAATTTATACGAAATATCTTGGTCTTCAATTGTATTTTTTGTAGTATCGAAGTATTGTTCTGAACACTCCATTTCTTGAGATGTATCTGACGCCATGATTTTATTACAGGTACTTCGGAAGTTGGAGAATAAAACTCAAATTTTACACAAAACATTTAACATTTCATTTAAAAATGCTGTCAAATTGTTTCACCACACTGTGTCATTTTCAAAGCAAGGAGTTATCAACTAAAGCTAAATCTAAAAGTATTTCCTTAAATATCAGGGATCAGAATGTGTTACAAATTTAGGGATGGGGGTGGATAATGGTGGGAGTGTGTTTACAAAATTGTTAACAAGCGGTGAATTAGATGTATTGATGAACTGGACGCAGTTTCAGTTCACAGTTCATAAAGAACTAAAACAAAAAGATGGCAATCGTGGCATTGAACCAATTTAGCACAGAGAATAAGAAGCTTTCTATAAGGAATGCCAAGCTAGTACAAAATGTTTGTGTTCGTTCCGCTGAACTTGATGAACTTAAAAAATATCATGAAAATAATAAAATTCAATTAAAATTGTCTACTGACAACAATTTCAAACAATTGGTTACGGAATTAAAACAGATGAATGCAACGGAGGCAGAACTCAGAAATGATATTACCCAACTGAAAAGAGAAATTTTTGTAACGAGAAAGCTACCAATTTAGTTCCAGAGCATGATAACAAACTTCTATTGCAATTTAATAGGTTGAGAAATTATATACCAGCTGTAAGGAAGAAGTTGATCGATTGTTGTTTGCCAATCGGAGGAACAATGAAGGAACAAACGAACATGATTCATCAAAAGAGTTTGAATATCAATACCAAAAGGGCGACCGACGGAAACAACAAAGAAATAAAGATCACGATAGCCGTCGTCTCATAGATCTGAATACTGCTTTTGCGGTGAAACTTGAGTCCAGTTTGTCAGCGTAAGGTTCAACGAACATTTGAGAAGTTACAGGCTCAAAAAAGAGGACTCTAATTACGCAAATTACTTGTTAGAACATAACCACAATTTCACCCTTAATCCCGATATTCTACATATTCGCAAAAAAGGAAATAAACTTGATATACTAAAATCCATAGAAATATTGAAACACTCAAAAAACAATAATAATGTAATATTAAATGATCAAATCGATACATATAATTCACGGCTTGTTAACAGTTCTGTAAACACACTCCCACCATTATCCACCCCCATCCCTCAACTTGTACCACATTCTGATCCCTGATATTTAAGGACATACTTTTAGATTTAGCTTTAGTTGATAACTCCTTGCTTCGAAAATGCCACAGTGTGGTGAAACAATTTGTCAGCATTTTTAAATTAAATGTTAAAAGTTTTGTGTAAAATTTCAGTTTTATTCTCCAACTCCCGAAGTAGCATTATATTTTTAAACCTGGTACTTCTTAAAATATTTTCTTTGCAGTTTTCTTAACAATGTAGTTTTTATAATAAGGTTAAGTAGTGCTTGAATCACAAACTAGTTGAGGAAGATCAAAGGAGCAGCTCGGAGCTTCTTACTGATTACCCATTCTTTGGCATATGTACGTAACTAAGATAGGGGTGGGCATGGCGGAACCTGCGATTGAGATAGCGTGACGAAAATATGGATTATTTGTAATTTGATTCCTCTTCCTCCATTTTGTAACTTCTCAAGGACAAGGTGAAAAGTCCCTGAAACAATGAAACAAGAAATGATTTATTTGGTCAAAACTTATTTTATTTCTCAACATAATCTCCTTTTAGCTCGATACACTTCATTCTACGTTTTTCTAATTTTTCGATCCCTTCCGATTAATACGATTTCGGCAATTACGTTCAAATTAGACGTTTGTTTCAGCGATAACCTCATCGTTGGAGGCAAATCTCTTTCCGCCGAGCCATTTCTTCAAGTTTGGAAATAGATACAAATCGCAGGGAGTCAAATCTGGAGAATATGATGAACCAATTCGTAGCGCAATTCATGCAATTTTGCCATTGCGACTGTGGACCTGTGGAAAAGCACTGTCTTTGCCAAATGAGGCCGCTTTCGCTTCAAATCGGCATCGAATGGATTCAACAGCTCTGCATAATATACGCCGGTAAGAATTAGAAATGGGTTGCTATTCAGCGATCTGTTATTTACCAACTGTTGTTTCATAAAAGCTACTCTGTCACTGTAGCATACTTTGTCTAATATCAAATAGCATCTGCTATTTGTACCTCTTATTTGAAAGTTATTTTGAGATTTGGGATAGAAATAGAAATAGATTATTTATCGCACTGGGCTATTTAACTCAATCTGTATAAACCGGACCTCTCATTGTTTGAAATTTTGTCTGCAGTGTTTCCTAACAACATCTTAAATCTATCATTACACGAGTTTATATCAACTAGAAGGTCTATGATGTTAACATCATTAAAAACCTGTGATCAATTGATCACTGACATCCCTCACTTATGTTAGCAAAGTAGCTTGAACACTGCGAGTCAAATGTATGATTGTTACAACAGAAAATATATTGGAAATGATTTAGAAACATGTCGAATGATTTTGTTTGGGGGACATCTTTTGACGTATATTTGGGGCTTGAACGAGCAACCCCCTAATAGGGGGCGCTTCAACCCCTCAAAATTGAATAGTGGAGAGGGGTTGAGTGATACGTCATTTGAAAGGTCTTGGAAGCCTCTTTACAACGGTGTATGAAAAACGTAAATTTGATGAACCGTTTTCGCCAAAAATTAATTTTGTTGCTCGAATGCGCCACCTTGAATATTTTGGTTATTTGTACAATGTACAAGCTCATTTTTATTAAGTCTTTTTTACAATCGTTTTCTAATTGTTCAGTTATTAACGGATCAATCGCATTTTTCAACATTTCAAGATAAATTTCGCCATTTAAATTACCAGGAATAAACAGAGGTCCAATTAGGTGGTCTCCCAAAATTCCTACCCGAACGTTTAGCTTTTCCCGAAGTTGAGTGTGAGGTTCTCGAAATACCTGAGGAATTGTATCGCTCCAAATTCTACAGTTATGCCGATTAACCTCTCCATTAAGTAAAAAAGTGCATTCGTCAGAAAAGCAAACGTTGTACAAGAAATTTGGGTTGTTGTTGATACGCTCGACCATAATTTCTCAAAACTCTTGCCTTCGATCCCAATCATCATCATTTAATTCCTGAATTAATCTAATTTTGTACGGATGGAACTTGTGTTTATGTCAAATTCTGAAAACGTTAGATTGGCTAATACCGAAAGCTGCAGAAAGTTGTCGTACAGATTGCGTGTTTGGCATAAGTTGGACATGTCCCAATACCGCCACAGCTGCCCCTTCATCATTAACAATTCCAATGGGTGCCCCTTTTTTATCCATTACTGAACCCGTCTCCACAAATTTTGAAATCAATTCCATTACGTACTTATGGCGAACGCTACGTTTAGGATGGTTTTCGTTAAATATCCTTGCAGCCGCTCGGGCATAATTTTGATTTTGGTAATAAAGGCTAACCAGCTCAACACGTTCTTGCAATGTGTACACCATATTTTTTGAAATTTTAAACAAATCACAAAGTAGTAACTCAACAGATTGATTTAAAATCATTAAATGATCGAAGAAACGTTAAAACCAGATAAACACATTCTAAGAACAAAAAATAGGCAACATAAGGAAATGTTTTGCTGTTTTTTATTTATTAGTTTGAGAGAATGTTTTATTGTATGGAAGTCAATGGAGGACAATTTGAACATTTGATTTAAACACGCAGATTTAATTTTTTTCATTGTAAGCATGACAACACGATTCAATTTTTTTACGAATGTGATTTTTTGAAGATTTTTTAAGTTTGTAAAAAAGGCTTAATAAAAATGAGCTTGTACATTGTACAAATAACCAAAATATTCAAGGTGGCGCATTCGAGCAACAAAATTAATTTTTGGCGAAAACGGTTCATCAAATTTACGTTTTTCATACACCGTTGAAAAGAGGCTTCCAAGATCTTTCAAATGACGTATCACTCAACCCCTCTCCCTATTCAATTTTGAGAGGTTGAAGCGCCCCCTATTAGGGGGTTGCTCGTTCAAGCCTCAAATATACGTCAAAAGATGTCCCCCAAACAAAATCATTCGACGTGTTTCGGGAGATTTTTCCACTCACTATGGGATAAGAAATATACGGGGTGGCTCGTCTGAGATGGAACACACCCTGTATTTTGAAACATTCGAAATTATTCACATAGTCTTGTTATATAACGATACCGACGATTGTCACATAAACTATCAAAATTAACCAGAGTGAACCACGTAAAATAGACTGTGACGTCACATCTATGACGTCAAAAGAATCTTAAAATGAAAATTTCTGATATTTCTGAAGGTTAAACATATGCGTGTGTAATATTTTCATAATCAGAAAAACATTGTTGAATTATTGTTCAACAAAATACTGTGATCCATTTGGAAAACTGAAGATGGATGTCAAAAATACTACTTGAAACGGCGCCCAAAAACAATACAGTTCCTATTTCCAGCACTTCCGAGATGAATAGGAACCAACAAGAACGGCGCAATCGTTTCCACAATATTTCCGAGAAAATTCGGAAATTTGTTTTTACCGATTATTTCCTTTGTACTGCTTATAGTCAGGGAAGTAAAAATGTTTGAAAATTTATTATAAAAACTGAAATGATTCATCAAAATTTCAAGTAGTATTTTGTTTCGAGAGCATTTGATCTAAGGTAAACACCTGTTTAATGATTTATTTATGAAAGATTTCTCGTATCTATTTCGTATTGCAGTATGGTAGATGTTGTCTAATTCTTTGTTATGTAAATTAAACTAATGAGATGCAAATTTGTTATTCCATGAAGTGTCTGAATCAGACATGCAATTAGTTGTGTGTATGGTCGGTCTTTCTGAATGTATAAGAATACAAAATATCATTAGCTTTACTGATGTTAAGGCCTAATTAGTTTCTTATTCTCCTCTAACACAAAAGTGAATTTTACTAATTCTTTGTTATGTAAATTGAACTATTAAACTATTGAGAGATGCAAATTTGTTATTCCATGAAGTATCTGAATCAGGTATGCAATTATTTGTGTGTATGGTTTTTCTGTATATATCAAAATACAAAATATCATCATAGTGGAGGGCAGTTATGATTTTTTGTGAAATTTTCATGCTCGTTAACGGGACCCGGCTCAAAATGTTCGTATTGATGGTCCAAACAACATACTGAAAAGTTGAATTACCGAAATGGCTGCCACCCAATTTAATTGGCCAAAGTTTTTTTTTTGAGCTTTTTGAGAGGTACTTTTTTGTTTTATTCTTTTTTGAAGGCCTTAGAGATTTGGCTCAGGTTTGAGATTGATACTCTTTTATTCTGGGTGTCAGAGGAACCCATTGGTTCAAGGTTTTTGAAAATCGGTTCATGCCCCCTTTCACAATATAAATATATATACATGTATTTTAGGACAAAATTCAAATTGATCTGCGAAAGCCAATAATCGATCAATTCAGCTGAAAATTTAGGTGAATGTAACTCTTTCCAAAAATAAAAAAATGGTTCTATTTATTTATTTAAAAATTCTCCAACGGAGTAGGGTTCTAAAACACATATATAGTTGAACACTTCACTCTTGAATCGTTTTTTAAAATTAAACAATTCATGTAGACCCTTGGATAGACATTTATGAAAACGAATGCATGCATAATAAGGACTTGTTTTCGTTAAAGTTAATCTATGGCAAGGATAATTATACCTATTTTTATGTCTCGTGTAATATTCATGATCTATCAGCTCCTGTGAAAATATGTGCTGATTTTTTTGCAAAAAAAAGTAGGCATTCAAAGATATACATGCCTGTTGTTGTTAAAAACGGGTTTCTAGTAAATTTACTTTTACACTGATTGAATTTAATTTTTAGAACTATTTTAGAGCTCGTTTTTGCAACTTCTATTAGTCTTGAAGATCCTCCTCAGATCACAATAGCATATTTAAGGCAGGAATAAAAATTGGCAAAATAAACACTCCTTAGGAAACTAGGACACACCGTTCTGGATAAACCCTCAATGCAAAGCATACTTTATTCAGTTTTTTCGAGAGTACGTTAATATGTTCGTCAATTGTGACGCTTAGGCATTTTCCACTTTCAGAAATAAAAAGGCATATTTCTCCATAATCGAAGAACTCTGGACCCTGACACTTGGATCTGTCTGTTCTAAACAGTAAGCAATTTGTTTTCAACTGATTAAGAAGTAGTTGATTTATATAAAACCAATCCTTAAGCTGCTTCCATAAGGGCGTACCTGTCTGTTTGATATCATCCAGCATCCAGGGATGAACCTTTTACAAGCATATTTGTGTCGTCTGCACAATTTCCTAACTCAGTATTTGTGCCAAGTGATAAATAATAATGCTGTCTTGGAACTTTTATGTTGTTATTATCACCTTTGATAATAAGTAGAATAACGTGTTTTCATTATTTACGGTTTTAGTCCTTAATATTAATATTAGGTACCAACGGGCTCAGCCCGTTTCAAGCCTTGAATGTTTTTATAGCATTTTACGATGCAATAAATATTTATGTACTCAGATTTAAGTGGTTCAACAATGATTTGGAAAAAGTTAAGTCACTCAGAAAAAGATTTGCCATGAAAGCTACAAATTACTTGGTCACATATTTCATCTATGGTAAATAAATCTCTTCGCTCTCTGGGGTTTATGAATAGTTCTGGAAATACCAATTCTTCAAATCAATTAGTATAACTTCACTTGAACTGCTCATCATATCAAACCCATAATAATGTTTTAGCAGTTCCAAATCAAATTTATAATTATTCTCAAAATTCACCATTAATAAGGAATAAATATTAAATTTGTATAGATACAAATATTAATATGAGCTCACACTTTGGTGGAACTTATTATATGAATGGTGATTTACATGTCATTTCAAATTCGAACTTCAAAAACAAAATCAAGAGATTAACTTAGAATTTTTCAAAATCAAAGCACCCTGTGTTCGATCAATGATGGAAGGACATTATGTAGATCATGTTACGCATTTAAGTACTATTGGTATGTTGGAAGGTGGTTCGACTCAACGAACAATTGCTGAAGCTGTCAACACATTTAAGAATGTTATCAATATAAAGTTTTTAAGATCTCTACAAAATGGCGATGGAACAGAACGATCTACTAAAGAGCGTACCAGCCAACGCAACTCAAGACGAATTTTTGCTAGTTCAAGCAAGAACGGGCAATATAACAGAATCCGAACAAACAATTGTTGAGCTCCATAATAATACGCTTGGCGTTTTAGTGAGTGACCAAACCGTACGCAACAGATTGCACGAAGGTGAACTTGATGCTCGATGTCCTTTGAGGGGATTTCAGAATGCTATTAGAAAGAAATCTCGAAAATTGGAAACGTCAAGGGTGTGATTCACGAAGAATGAGGGGTACGATGTGCATGTGGGCAGGAATTAATCTGGGTGGAAGGCTGGAAGGACACACTAGTTTTTTTGAATTGCTTGTTGAATGCGATTGGTTATCGTCTTAACATTTTACAGCCTGTTGCCGTATGCAAAAGAAATGATTTTCTCTTAATGAGTGACAATCCACGATTACATACAGGTACAGCGAGTTTCTTTAAAATAATGATATTAATATTTTACCGAGGCCACCACAATCGCCCCATTTAAACCCAATTGAACAGGTTTGGGATATACTGGGCAGACGCATTTCAAGGCAAAATGTAGCGTTCCAAAGAAAACAACAGCTCATTGATTGTCTATGGAATGGAATATAGGAATTATCTTTTTAGATGGGAATTTATGGATATTTGAGGAATTAAATTCCATAAAAATAATTAAAAGCAATATCAAATGGAAATGTATACAAATGGGGATTTCTATCAATATCAAAATAGAAATCCATTGAACCAATTATTTGAGGAGGCAAATCGAGTTTGAGTAAAATCCCATAACCCAAGTTAGCTCTAGATAAAATCGTTTAGATATAGTTGTATTTGACTGTGTAACGTTGATTTTATACATGTTTCTGTGCTGTATTATAACCGAAGCACGTACCTAATAGTCAGAGAGCTGTAAGCCAAAGTTCCTCGAACCCTTTGGCGAATCTTACGGGTTTCCAAGTTGGTCCGGTAAGTATCTGCTTTTTTTAAGTTAGATATGGTCAAGACCATACTCCCTTACAAATTGCAGACATGCAGATGGTCCAGATCCTAAGATATGGCCCAAAAACCGCGAATTTTAAATTTTCCCTGATGACAGTGGAAAATTTTGTTGCTGAAAAGTCCGGAAGTGCTTCAAACTTTGCCCACATATTTTAGGCTGTAAAAAAAAATGAAAAAAACCACAAAGCAGAAATGTTAGTAGTCATAGAAACTTTGGGCGGCAGTTTGAAAAAATTCAAATTTTGACGTTGAAAGTAGATTTTTTATTAATTTTCCTATAGGTCGACTGTCGTAAGATGAAAAATTCAGCTTTTCCATTTTTCCACTATTGAATTGAGTTTTGAAAATTTGAATTTTTTCAAACTGCCGCCAAAAGTTTCCATGACTACTAACATTTCTGCTTTGTGTGCTGCTTTTTATCATCAAAACATAGCTTACTATGAGTAAAGATTGCTTACAAAAGCTGTTTTCTGTACGATGAACGATTCCGGAGATATTCGCAAAAAACTAACTATTAGTGATGGAAATGTTTTTTGCATTCACGTGATTTGTCCAGAGGATTGTCTGCGGTAGTGGTTCCTTAAATATTAGAAGTTTCCTTATTATCAAATTCAGAATAATGGAAATGAATTTCTGAAAAACATAGCGAATCATCTATAGTGGAGGGCAGTTATGATTTCTTGTGCAATTTTCGCGCTCGTTAACGGGACCCGGCTCAAAATGTTCGTATTGATGACCCAAACAACATACTGAAAAAAGTTGAATTACCAAAATGGATGCCACCCAGTTTAATTGGCCAAAAACTGTTTTTTTGCGCTTTTTGAGAGGTACTTTTTTGTTTTATTCTTATTTGAAGGTCTTAGAGATTTGGCTCAGTTTTGAGATTGATACTCTTTTATTCTGGTTGTCAGAGGAACCCATTGGTTCAAGGTTTTTGAAAATCGGTTCATGCCCCCTCTGACAATATAAATATATATACATATATTTTAGGAAAAAATTCAAATTGATCTGCAAGAGCCAATAATCGATCAATTCAGCTGAAAATTTAGGTGAAGGTAACTCTTTCCAAAAATAAAAAAATGTTAGGGTTTGGTCGAATATTCAAATATCTTTTGTCATTTTGGGGTTATCGAGATCTACTTGGTCTCAAATGAAAGCTATTTGTATGTTGTTTAACTTATGGGCGTGATCCATTCATTTCCAAAATTTGGACTAGTTTTTGGACATTTATTGTTATTATATATTTTCGCTTTATGATTTTTATGGCGCCATTACGCTTATATTTGCATATAAATACATATACATACTGAAGTGTAGTTAGTTTTTACAAGTCCGGTAACTCCGGTACTCCCTTACAAATTCCAGACATGCAGATGGTCCAGATCCTAAGATATGGTCCAAAAACCGCGAATTTTAAATTTTCCCTGATGGCAGTGGAAAATTTTGTTGGTGAAAAGTCCGGAAGTGCTTCAAACTTTGCACACATATTTTAGGCTGTAATAAAAATGAAAAAACCACAAAGCAGAAATGTTAGTAGTCATGGAAACTTTGGGCGGCAATTTGAAAAAATTCAAATTTTGACGTTGAAAGTAGATTTTTTATTAATTTTCCTATAGGTCGATTGTCGTAAGATGAAAAATTCTGCTTTCCCATTTTTCCAATAAAGAATTGAGTTTCGAAAATTTGAATTTTTTCAAACTGCCGCCAAAAGTTTCCATGACTACTAACATTTCTGCTTTGTGGTTTTTCTGGATCATCTGCATGTCTCCAATTTGTAAGGGATTATGGTATGGACCATATCTAATTTTAAATAGAAAAAACAGCCACTTACCGGACTTGTAAAAAACTAACTACACTTCAGGGTGCCCTATGGTATCCTACATACCACCTGGGAAAGTTTTAAAATTCGTCAGGGGGTTCGGGGCACCGTTGACAAATGTACTATCATTGAGGCAGAAGCTTTAAATTCCTGTAAGGAAATTGGCCTACAGCTCTCTGACTATAAATGTCATTGAAACTTTCTACTTTGGTATAATTTACAGAGAATAGCCAACCGTGCAACAATTGCGTAACAAAACACAACATTCACTTACGTTGTTGTTCACTGTACTCGGTGATAAATGCCAATTCCAGTTTCACATACTAAGTAAATGGTGACTGGTGGCGATAACAAAATCACATCTATTAGTCCAGTTAAATTAGGCATTGGTGACAGAAATGTTGGGGATAGCAGCCAAACCTATTTCATTTGGTCGGTGGGGTAGGTAGGAGCATTTTTGCGCAATATGCCCCCTTTTTTGTGGAGCTTTTTGCCAAAAATGCAATTGTTTACATTTTTTGGTCGATTTTCGCTGTTTTTTAAGTGTAGTTTGGTTAGTTTACGTCTGAGATGAAAATGACCTGTGTAAAAGTTGTTGGTAATTTTATGAGCTACAAAAAATTTTAAGCCATTAATAATTTTCGCTATTGATGGAAAATTGTAAGCAGAAATGTTAGTTTACAATCTTAGAAGTCCAGATATTAAATAATGCCAACTTATAGGAAAAAATTAGTTGAAAATTGTTGGTCATTAATAATTTTTCGCGAGATATGTGGATTTCTAAGATTTTGTTTACATTTCTGTTTTTCTTGGCAGGGTTTTGTAACTCATAATTACCAACAACTTTTACATAGGTCATTTTCATCTCAGACGTAAACTAACCAAATACACTACAAAAACAGCGAAAATCGGCCAAAAAATGTAAACAATTGCATTTATATAAATTTTAAAAGCTATTCTATGGATTTTCAATTCTTTGTAATGTATTGGGGTGTTCCCGGTAATAAACAAATAAATTTATTTTCTCATCTCAGCAACGCCTAAAACTATTAAATAAACAATAATCCAATAATCTCGGTAGTTTTCGATTATTTTGATAAGTCGATCGTTGTTTTTATTCCGAGCCGTACGGTACTCAATCCATGGTCAAATATTTGACGATGAACTCTTACAAATACAGAAGGTTGCGGGTGCCCTCTATCCGGAAATCTTCGCCTATGCTCCTTGACTGCTTGAGTTTCCATTTAAAAATTCATAAATAAAATTAATATCTGTTAGAAAACATAAAGGGCATTAGTCAATTTGTCTGAGAAATTCTACGTTGATGCGAGAATTAGCCGAATTAATTCGAAATTAAAATGACCAAAGATAAACATTGTTTTGAAAATATGCAGCAAAAGTTAAAAACATAGCTATTTTTTAGAACACATGCTGCTGTAATTACCAGAATGTTAAGCTTACTAAAAAAACCATGTTTAGCAAGCATATTTAGCGAAGCTTTGGAACAAAACAATAAATCAAACTAAACCGTCATAAATTACTTGTTGAGATTCCAAACCATCGGAACGTCTGCAATGAATGAATATTTTAATAATGGATATTTAAAATATAAATTGAAGGGATGACAACTGGTTGCGTTAATTTATATCTAACATAATCATAACCTAGTTATCTTGATATATAGAGTCGCACGAAAGACAACAGTCTTGCGTAAAGACGTTAATTTAATCTTATTTGTTGCTAGTGTTGCTACCTCACCCCACCAACCAATTAACTGTAACTGTAGGGAATCGCGAAGGTTAGATAATTGAGCATCTTGAGAAAAATCGCAAAGCATACCAACTTGAACGTATCAAGTGAAAATTTATTAGCTCAAGTGTGTGTTTGCATCAGAATTCCACAAAGATATCTTTCCACTAAAACTTCGTTTGATTGTTATTATTTCTCAGATGTACCGAGTTATAGAATTTTTTTTTGCCCGATGGTAAATTTAATTTGGGTGCTTTTTCAACATTAAAGCAAACTTGATTTTTTATTATTTATTATCAAGTTATCTAAAATGGTTGAATTAAGATTTCCTCTCTAAATGCATTTGTGCAAAAATTCAAGAAATTTTGAAACTTTTACAATTTCCATGGATAGCGAATTTCTCAGTTTGTGTGTGAAACTCTTAACATTTGTATTATTGAAGTTATACATTTCAAAATTGGAATTATATCCCGCTTTCATGGTTAATAAAATGAATTATTGAAAATTTTGAGTGTTAGTTTATCCTCAAGCACTTTAGTTTCGACTACGAAAATAATAATTTCGTGCCAATAAAATTTCTTGCTATATTATAGCATTCACTTTTACAATATTGCAGTTGTATTGGATTGTAATAGATGAAGTTCTAAGATGAATTTACGTTTTTGCCAATTTCTTGAAAATTTTGCCACGCTATAACTACAAATAGTGGTGAAAAAGTGTTTTTATAATGTATCGTAGGAATTATTTTAATAGAGAATTTCGCAATTTTACAAGATACCAGTCGACAGCTTATTTTTCAGAGAAATTGCAAACCCACTAAAATTTGTTTCAATCTGTTTACATTTTGTAAGAGCTAGATGGGTAATAAACACTTACCTTTGACGAATGGCGGACGAGTATATACATACTTTTCTAGTGCTTTACTATAGATGTATATCGTTGCGTTTGTATTGGGTTGTTTAATAAATTTTCAAACAATCTGCATATTTCGTAACTTAGGTACTTATTGATATATGCGCCATCCTTGAAACGTTGTGCTGTGGCGCCTGTATGAGCAACACGTTCTGAACCAGCTAAATCTATTAGATGTATATGGGAAATTTGAACAGGTTGGTCATCATTTTCTGTACAAGATGATTCGATAACCTGAAGAAAATAATTCAAAAATATAATAAAGGTCTATCATCGACTATATATATAACATTTGACATTAGCAGATTTCCATTACACCTAGGTATCTAAGTTTTCCGGTGGATCCCGATATACTGGACTATATATACTACTATTATTGAGAAAAACTTGGTATTGTCTTGTGTATAACAATTTATTTACGTATTGGTTTTAAGTACTAAGAAAGCATATTTGACAGGAAATGTTTGATACTAAGACAATTAATTTGAATTGGTCTACACAAAAACATGAAAATCAAAATGCAACCTATTAGCTAACTATTAATACACTTACTCAATGTATTGAATAAATCTAAAACTGAATTGTATTGGCTATGCCTATGCAAGTATTTGCTTTTAATTTAGACTCAATTGAAATTAACTTTTAGCACAGTCAGGATGTTTTGGATACTAGAAAGTTGAGTGAAATTCACTGCAAGAATGTTCATTACAATCTTAAAATATTTTTTACTTGAATAATTATTTGCAACAAAAAATAAAATTGTAGATTTTCACATCTGCTGTTGAAAACTGATGTTTTTACACCAGCAGCATATTTTACCCTTCATCAAGGATAAACTATTTTCAATTAATATTTCTAATTTGCTGATTACCTGGGTAAATTTGTAGTAACTTTTAATTCATGAATTACCTATAATAACCCTGCATCAAACAATATTTACCAAATGCATAGTTGTCCCCAATAGGTTCCTTATTTTCATCAATTTGTGATTGAATTGCCTTTAATAACTCAATGATTTGATTTTGGATTATTTGCTTTATTTGATGCATTCGGTCTGGCCCTAATAGCAACTTTAATACAATCTGTTGTAGACATGACATTTATGGTATATAATATAATGAAAAACGAGATAATAACGATCACTACTCACACGATAAACATTCACAGTCCACTCCGAACATACAGTGATCAATATATAATTTTTTTTATTACTAACACTTTTTAAAGCTGACGACGGTTACCAATTTTGAACTGCGATTTTGACACAGAACAACTGTAATAAAAAGATTTTGAATGATCAAAGCACATAAAATAATCTAACCATAAAACATTTAATCATTTTCTCTGGTTTGCTTGCGTGATGAAGTTTTCCCATTGATATTATATATACATACATGGATAGCGCATGGTATGCGAACCGCTGTTCAGCTGATGACTCCAACACGTAAGAGAGACACAAGACCTATTTCAGCCTGGTATTAGACAAAGATGAAGAACATTCCGACCACGTGACAAGGGGCAAGAACGTGCATAATTTACATTGATTTAAATAAAGCACTTTACGAATTTCATAAATTATCAAGTTATAATCCTCTTTGATCGGTTTTTATGATTCAGCAACAATACGTAATAGTATTATGTACAAAATTACATTAAAGATATAGAATTAAATACCTTTCATTTTCAATTTAGTCATATTTACATGAAACACACATATGCAACTTGTTTTATATTTCATCAATGGAAAACTTTAGTATGTAATCAACTGAAATTACTGTACCCCACATTAAATGACATATTTAGTTATTAACAGCTTCAATTATTAAATAATACATATATTCAACTACAGTATCATTACCATACTTGACCTAATAAATAAAATATCTTTCATAATGCCGTGAAGATTTGATTATAATATGGAAAACAGGTAACATATACACATTATTCAAAATTTAATAAGCTACAGAAGAAATACATCTATAAATATCAAAATGCTCAAATAATCAGACAGAAATAATATAGCTATTTCTTGGAGTGGTTCGAAAAAAAAGTACGTCATTTATTAAAATTATTAATCTAATTCTGCTACCATATAACCCAAACTTAGATTTTTTCTAAGCCAGAGATTGATCTGATTGTGCTTCATGATGCTAAATATAAATAAGAAGAACTGAAAATTTAATAAATGAACTGTTGTAATTCAGTGGTGAACTTCTGGTATTGTGGCTAGTTGCAGATGCCAAATCGCTAGCTTACCTTTTGTGTTATAATAAACATTAACAAAATATTACGGTTTCTAAAGAAAATGAAAGTGATATAAACAGGGTTTAGTTCATAGCATTAATGTTAATATTAGGTACTGTTAAAAATACAAATTCTTCGAGAATAAAAGTAAACATTGTTCTGGAATGTCCTGCCCGGTCCTGCCTGTCCTTCATATGTTTTAATAAATTTTTGAGATTTTTAACTTTTGCATTCATTCCATGATTCCTTGTAGTCAAATATTTGATTACTTTTCTTTGTTTATACATAGTATATGTTTCTCAATTATTTGAAAAAGTATATGTCCATGTTAGAACATAAAGTATAGGACTGAAAAGATTGTATCAAAATGCTATAAATCTACTTAGTATATAACATACCAATCTTCTGGTTCATTTACAGGTTATTCTTCATTGATTCTAAATGAGGTGCCCTCACAAAAAATAATGTTTGCATCATCACTAGTAAAAACATAATAATAACATATACCCAGCTTAAAATTATGACAAATTCGTATTGTTTACTGATTTCTAGGTTCTCTGGGCTACACATAACGTTTCAAAACATTCGCTTGAAAATTTTTAATACTAGGTGGAACTACATGGTCTTTTACTTTTTTCCTTCCAAACGAATACATGAAATCATTTTCTGTAAAGTTTTCACTACAAAGATGAGAATTCTTGTTGGACACGAAGTATTTTCTCTTCATTGGGTTCTCTCAATCAACGGTTCATTGCTATTACCTATTTTTGTTTCATATTTTCATCTGTAATTATTACACTATTAGTTTCTATTTTTGATCTTGAATAGTCGATTAAAATCATAATTTTAACGTCTACGTTTTAATTACCTACATTATTGTCAATTAAGTATCTACTACCACTATCCAGTATCTACTAAACTTGTAAATACCAGTGAAAACTAGGTCCTCCTTTTTGATACAGATTTTTATATCCGAATGCGGAACACGATTTCACCATTGTTATATCTTAGATTTATTAAAAGTATCCAATAAAACTAATTAATCACACACTTGACGACTATTGTCGTCAAGAGTTATTACACAATATCATATGATAAAATGAAACTAACAAGCCAAGCAGCTAGTCACAACTTAAAAACAAAGCACTAAAGAAATTTTCTGGACTAAAATATTGCTATTTTCTTTTGAAAACAACATCATATGATAGATTACAGTAACATGCACTCTTATGGCTAGAACGATGTTTTGCCCCTTGTCAGCTGTTTCATATGTTGGGGTCACGGTCGTATACACGACCGTGGTTGGGGTAAATGAAAATCTATGATGCGGTATCCATGTATGTATATATAATATCTATGGGAGCGTAGTAATAGTAATAATCAACGATATATACGACCTCTTTGGTAATAATAACCTCACACTGAAAGTGAAAGTACTTTTTTGGTGTTTGATTTTGATTCAATCTTGAACATAATTTGGTACTTTTGGTAGTGCATTTATATAAATAAGTACGTTTTTTAGATTCCCCTTGAAGAAACCAGTCCTTTTAGAGCAATGGGTAAAAGCTACGAGATTGGAAAATTTCATCCCTACACCTCATACCCTGTTATGTAGTCAACATATCAAAAAAGAAGATTATTCAGAATCAACACTAACCAAGAAAAGGTTGAAACCTAATGTAGTGCCATCAGTATTTGATTTTCCATGGTATTATCAAGAACATAACTTTAACGTAGAAAATTAGAGCGAGCTCATGAGGCTGTGGTGGAGGCTCGAGTGGAAGTAAATTTCATAATAGAATTCAAAATACCTAATGATTGCTTTTAATATTCCATGTAGTGTTTTTTATCCAAACAATATTCCTAATCATTGATCAGTATGCTGGTTCAATGTTACGTCATAATTATGCCACCAGCAAATCCCATAAGTATACACCGAGGGGTGTTGCGCTCTGATACAAGTTTATACATGTAATGCCACGAGTGCCTATGAATGCTATGCAAATTTTAACAGAATGTCAGAGACTGCCTAACAAAAATCTAGACCTTTCGGTATACCCTTGGTGTAAGATGTCATGCTGACGTAATCTTCAACTCGTACTGATCAAATTATTATAGAAATAAATTTAGAATTATAATTTATTTATTCCTTCATGTACATCTTAAAATTTATCTTAGTTATACAGTAATATACATATTATATTATGTTATTGTAATTTTTTTAGCTAGAAGAAATGGCATCAACCAATGCCTCCAGCGTGCCAATATCAAAAGATGTTGCAACCCAAACATCTCCAAGAAAAGTAAAATATCCAGAAACTTCAATTAAGAATAGGAAAATCAAAATTCTTCAGCAACATCTAAAAAGAAGAAACATGAAAATAACTACAATGAAAGACTTAGTAAAAGTGCTAAAAAAAGAAAATAAGATGAATATCCATTTGGAAACAGTGCTTCAAAATAATTTTGAAGGTTTGGTGCTAAATTTAGCACAAAGTGAAATAAGGAATTCAAAAGTAGCTCCTTCACAAAGAAGATACTCCAAAGAAATTAGAAGATTTGCATTATATTTTCATAGTCCGAAAGCGTATAACTTAGTTCGAAAGCAAATTAAGTTACCCCACCCCTCCCGAATCAGAAACTGGCTATCTTCACGAAATTGTGAGGTTGGCTTTCTGACAGAGATGTTTGATTAACTAAAATGTAATGCTCAGGAAAATTTACATATGCAGGATGTGGCATTAATTTTTGACTCGATGGCTATTAGGTCTCAAATATTTTGAATAGTAGACTTCCGCGGATAGCTAATCTTGAAAAATCTTGGCTTCCGGATGGATTCCGCGTCACAATAGCTCTACTTGATGCCGACGTTTCGCCAACCATTACAGGTGGCATCTTCAGGGCAGGCTGGAGGCTTGATCTGAAGATGCCACCTGTAATGGTTGGCGAAACGTCGGCATCAAGTAGAGCTATTGTGACGCGGAATCCATCCGGAAGCCAAGATTTCTCAGGTCTCAAATAGTTTATGATAAGAAAAATGACAAGTATTGCGGATATGTTGATTAAGGTGGTATAGCTGCCTCTAATGTAGAAGAATTGGCAACTGAGGCACTTGTTTTTCAAATGGTATCATACTCCAAAAAAATTAAATTGCCCATTGCATACTTTCTGGTCAATAAAATTTCAGCAAATTTGCAAGCACAAATGGTTAAGGTTGCCATTGAAAAATCAGGTGAGGTTGGCATTTGTGTATGATCAGTGACATGTGATGGATGCGCAACAAATATGAAAACATTACATTTGTTAGGGTTCAGAATATCATCTGAAGAAATAGTTACACATATTAAACATCCCAAAATATCAATACGATTTATTGCATATTGGATCCATGTCACATGCTCAAACTATGCTGGAATGCACTGGCTGAGACTGATTTAAATTCTTATTTAGGTCCCATATCTTCTAATTTTATTAAAAAATTACACGAGATACAAGAAGAAGAAGACTTTGAATTTGCTAATTCTTTAAGCAACCATCACATAAGTTATTCAGGCAAAAAAATGAACAGTTAGTTCTAGTGTTGCAGATGCTATATACTATTTGCTAAATTCAGTACGAATTTAGCAAAAAAATATTTCAAACAAAACAAGACATCATCACAGTATAATATTAATGAGATTTCTAAATTATCCTTTATATTTTTCTGTAGAAATATAAAATATGTAATAACATACTTGAAATACAACTAATTTATTTGATTTTTTTGAGTTGACGAGTGTGGTGTTAACATCTGTATAGCAGCAGCTCCTCTTAAAACGCAAATTTTAACCGGTATAAAATCAAAATTAATGCGCAAATTTATACGTACTTGTGCATTAAATCGAGATCTATATTATGGTGTAATCCAAAGTGAAATACAATAAATTGTTGAACAAGTTGTTCAGTAATAACGCAATTGCGTATATCGAAGCAAGTTCATAAAACCCAAGAATAAAAAGGTAGATAAAAACTGTTAATCTCAATCATTAAAATAAAACATTCAATTTTTTGCAAGTGCGGCACCTGGTTTAGTAGTGAACATCTGTGATCTATTTCCTAACATATGAGATATGAAAACATTGAAATAATTGTAAACAATGAGTAAAAATTGTGCCAAATGTGAATTTACTTCTAAAAAACTTGCTTGTTGTGATCAATGTAAAATAATACTTTGTAAAACATGCGCAAATCTTACGGAATCGGAAATGAGGGTAGTCGTAATGAAAACAAGAAAAATGAAATATTTTTGTGATCTATGTGATGATTTCCCGATAACACAATCTAGCCAATCTGAAACAGGTAGTTTGGATACGCTAAATGATGAGGATGATGAAACTAGTCCGAAAGAAAACATTGCTGTCGAACTGATCAGAGTAAGTGAATCAATACATGACATACAAAATGAAATCAAAAATATGAAAATCTCGAACAATGAGTTCTTTAAATCAATAACAAAAAATATGAATCAAATGAGTGAACCAGCAGAAAATAATATTTATGATTCAAATAAACCCTCTACCAGCAAAGCTACTTATGCAAACATAGTTAACCGATGTTCTCAAGAAAAAGTCATTGTGAAACCGAAAACAACACAAACAGTTAAACAAACAAAAAATGATATTATGCGAGATGTAAATCTTCTGAACTCAAATATAAATATAAAATCTGTCAGAAATCTCAAAGATGGGAGATTATTACTAGGATGTGAAAAGCCTGAAGACATCACAAAATTCAAAGAACTTGCTGATGCTAAATTAAGTACAAACTACGATATATTTCAAGTAAAAAAACTTCTTCCAAGAATCAGAATAGTGGGTCTTTCGAGCAGCCTGCACGGAGAGACAATTTGTGAATATCTTACAAGTCAAAATAGTGATATAATTCACAAATCAACAGAATTAAAATTCATAAATTGTAAACCAACAAAAAATAATGCAGATGTTTACCAAGCTACTATGCAAGTAGACATGAACTCTTATAAAACAGCGATTGAAACTGGCTTTGTAATGGTGGGACTGGATCTATGCAGAGTATATGATGCTATAGAAGTATTAAGATGCTACAACTGTAACGGCTATAATCACTCATCTCATCTATGTAAAAAGAAACATATTTGTCCTAAATGTGGGCAGGAACATGACATCAAAATCTGTACTTCGGAAAATTTACAATGTAGCAACTGTAAAGAATTTAATCTGAAAAACAACCTAAATGTTAACACAGAACATGCAGCATGGGACTATGGACAATGTCACACCCATAAAAATTATATTGAAAATTTAAAAATCGATTTAGGTTTAAAATAGCAACTAAGTACAGTAAATACATCAGGTAATATTTTAAACCAATTCAGTTCAAAACTAAATTATGTGTTCGAACAACAAAACAATCTTCAAAAAATATTCAATGGTGAACTTATAGTGTTACATCAAAATATCCAATGCATTAGGAACAAATTGATTGATTTAAATGTATTTCTTGATAGCAATCGGAAACCAGATATAATTTGCTTCAGTGAACATTGGATGTGTACAGGTGAGGAAGTCTATTGTAATTTGGAAGGATATGTACTAGCTGCTTGCTTCTGCAGGCATTTATCAAAAAATGGTGGTACTTGTATATATGTAAAGGAATATTTAGCCATAAAGTGCAGAAATGTGAAAAAATTTAATAACTACTTAACTGAGAAGACATTGGAGTTTTCTGCCATTCACCTAAAATATTTGAATTTAACTGTGCTGTGCATTTATCATTCACCTGCAGGAAATTATAATGATTTCTTACGGAAACTGCAATATCTCCTTAATGATATATATAATGCCTACAAAGGTAAATTAATTTTATGTGGAGACTTCAATATCAACTTTCTTCTTCAATCTAGGGAAAAAATAAGCCTTACAAATCTCCTATCTACATATAACCTTAACAAGGAGTATTTACTCCAACACGAATAACCTCATCATCACAGAGCTGTATAGACAATATTTTTGTAAACTTTTCTGAATTCAAGGTTGAAATAATTGATTACGGTTTTTCGGATCATAGCGCACAGCTTATTACTTCTCAAAGTATTCCATATGTTGAAAGAAATAACTATCACTTCAAAAGATCATATACCAAAGCAAATATATCAAAGTTCATACTCAAACTCGGCAAAATCCAATGGAATTTAACAATAAGTTCAATAAACGCGGAAAACTATAATGAATATTTTCAATTCTTTGTTGACGAAATGCAGAACTGCTTCAAACATTGTTTCCCACTAAAAAAGTTTCAGAATAAAAACAAAAACAATAATTGGATGACTAGTGGTATCAAAACTTCCTGTAGACAAAAAAGGTATCTTATTAAACAAAAAAAGATTGTTAATGACGTAAATTTTACAAATTATACTAAAAAATATAATAAAATCTTAAAAAAAGTAATAATTCTTGCTAAAAATCATAAGATAAAGCGAGATTTACATCAGTGCGAAAATAAAACTAAAAAAATCTGGCAAATAATAAACAATGAAATAAAGAAAAAGGAAACCACAGAAAATATTGAATTGTACATTAATGGAAAAATTGAAACAAACTCAAATGTTGTAGCTGAAGAATTCAATAAATACTTCTTAAACACAAGTAATCATTCAAAAATGAGCAAACATGATCAGTTATGCATTAATCAATATCTGAAATCTTCTTACAAAAACATTAATCACACCTTTTTTATAAATCCAACTAACAGTATAGAGATTCTTTCGATTTGCCAATCAATGAAATCTAAAACATCTTCAGGCTACGACAATATTTCTACAAAATTACTAAAAGAGTGTATAAACGTTCTGGCTGAACCATTGTCATTTTATTTTAATAAGTCAATTGAATACGGCATGTTTCCTGATGCACTAAAAATCTCACATATCCTACCAATTCCAAAAAAAGGTGATAAACATCAAATTACCAGTTATCGACCCATATCATTATTGACAAGTGTCTCGAAAGTTTTTGAAAAATTAATGTACAGTAGATTATCAAACTTCTTAAAAAAGTTCAACATTATTTCAGAAAATCAACATGGCTTTCAAACCAACAAATCCACTTCCTCGGCCATGTTTGACATAACTACCTTCATAAATAAACATCTTGATCAAAAAAAACTTGTGGGGGCAGTTTCGTGTGATTTCTCCAAAGCTTTTGATAGCATTTGTCATGAGATTATTTTACATAAATTGGAGTATATAGGAATACGCGGACTGAGCCTGGAATGGTTCAGATCTTACTTAACGGATCGCAAACAATATACGTTAATAAATAATAGACACGAAAATAAACAAATTTTTTCAAATTGTGGAAACATAGTAAGTGGTGTACCCCAAGGCTCTATATTAGGACCCATATTGTTTACAATCTTTATAAATGACTTACCATCAGCTGTGTCGTCCGCAGTTTTAACACTTTTTGCTGATGATGCTATCTCTCTAAATATTAGTAATTCGAAAGAAGAACTCACTCATAATATAAATAATACAATATGTGAAATAGATACTTGGTGTAAAGTCAATCACATCAACCTAAACATGGGCAAAACTTAATGCATTAAATTTAATTTATTTTTTTACAACCAAAATCTGAATGAGCCAGCTGTCTTCGACATTCAATATGTTGATTATATTAAATGTCTGGGATTTATATTAGGTTCTAATATAAATTGGAAATTGCATGTTAGGGAAGTAAACAAAAAATTGACTAAGGCATGTTACTGTCTACGAGTAATGAAAGCAAAGGGTCTTGATTATGAAATTTGCAAACTCGTATATTATTCCAACTTTGTTTCAGTGATGTCATATGGCATTCTGTTTTGGGGTTATTCGACAGAGTGGAAATCTACTTTTATTTTGCAAAAATATGCAATGCGAATATTAAACAATCTTAAGTTTGGTAATTCCTGCAAACCATTTTTTAAGGAAAAGAAAATTTTGACATTTCCCTCTCTATTTATCCAAGAATCATTGAAATTTGTTCACAGAAACAGACAGTTATATAATTTTTCCACTTCAAATACTCGTCAACTAAACAATCTTATCATTTTTCCAAAGCATAATACAACTACCTTTCAAAAAAGTTTCTATTACACGAGTTCATCTTTATACAATAGACTTCCTAATAAGTATAAATCATTTTCACTACCTAAATTTAAATCATGTATAAAAAAGCTCTTGTTAGAAAAAGCTTACTACTCTGTAAACGATTACTTATCGGAAACTAGCCTAGTCTAATAGCTTAAGTTCTTGTTTTATATACTTGGGTATCTCTTCTAATACTATATATATGTTTGTTGTATGTATTCATAGATGCAATATTCATGGTGTATTCCACATACATTATTGTAATGTTTTTTATTTTGGAATAAATTGAAATTGAAATTTGAGACAAAGTGCTCATCCTGATTTTAAAATTAGTCAAGCTACTACTGAATTCATTAGGTTTTTTGACAGACTTTTTAATATGATGAATTCAAGGTGTATATATGAAAAAAATTTCAAATCTCTATTGTCATTAAAAACTAAAAACGTTTGGGAAGAATATCTTATCTTCTTCAACATGTCAGAAAAACATTTGCTTTAGGTTTCCTCATTAATACTTATAGCTTTGAAAAATTAACTAATTATCTTTTGAATATGGGAAATAAGAGTTTGAAGTATTTTCTAACATAAGACTTCCCAGGACCATCTCGAACTCTATTTTTGTTGTATCAGGTCAAGAAGGGAATGGAATAATAACCCCAATTGCTTGCAGTTTAAATGAACTCTTAGGAAGCTATTGTTCACAAATTATGTAACTCCCTCAATTAATGCCAACTGCGTAGATTTTGAGCAAGAATTTTCAACAATATTCGAAACATAATCTTTCTTTTGAGATGAAGTCCCTTCAACTGTTTTGGCAAACATTCAGTTTCTCAATGCAGATGAGATAGGTGTAGAATTTGTTCAGGGAAACAAAACATGTGAACTCTCTCAAATTCTAATTGATACTTCCGAATTTAGAATTCCTTTATAATATTGATCTTGCTGACATTGAATATAATATTCCAGCTAAAATAGATATGTTGATTGGAGCTGATTTGTATTTCGATTTGATTGAACCAGGTTTGATCAAATTGGGGCCGAATTTGCCAGTTTTACAAAACAGTAAATTAGGATGGGTATTGGGGAGGTACAGTTAAACATCAACACGTCAATACTACTTCTAATGTCAGTGTCGTATTATATGTACACAATGACATTGAAGAACTTATTCCAAAATTCTGGCAGTTAGAAGAAAAGCCTTCAAAAAGAATTTTATCTCTTGAGGATAAAAAATGTGGAGATAGTTTTTCTTCTACTATGTAACGTACTGCAAATGGTAGGTTCATAGTAAATTACCTCTGAAAAACAGCATTGAAAATTTAAGTTTGGGTGAATCATTTGAAATGGCCAAACGCAGATTTCTCTCTTTAGAAAAAAGATTGAGCAAAATGAAAGTTTGCGCTCTTGATATAAGGTATTCATAGATGAATATGTCAATTTGAATCATGCTAAATATGTTCCTCTTGAAATGAAAACAAAACTAAGGATTCTAATATCAAATACTTCTTACAAGTACCACATCACTGTGTAATCAGGGAGGAAAACGTGAGTACAAAGTTAAGGGTTGTTTTCGATGCATCTATGAAGACCACAAGAGGTGTTTCATTGAATGATGCTATATGTACAAAGGACCCACTGTTCAGTCAGGTTTGTTTGAAATTGTATGTAGGTTTCGATCTTTCAGGTACTGTTTTACAGCTGATATCTGAGATGGTTCGAAGTTGCGCCACTGAAAAACATAACCACCCTAACGACATTAATAGTTCCGCGAAGTTTTTACTAATACGGGTTATCCGAAAACGGTCCTCAACTTACAACCGAAGGTTTCAAATTGTTTTGCAAGACTTGTGTTAAGATGTAGGATATGACTATATATGGTCAAATGAACTTACTAGAAATTTATCATAGTATTGCCAACGTGTTTTGTTATTAATAAACAGCACGTTCATAATGTTATATATTCTACTCGACTTGAGAAACTTTAATTGAAGACAAGATTTTTCAAGTTTCTAACGTTTAAGGCAACTTCAGAATACAATTGGATAAGAGTGAATTCCCTAGAAAAGAAGTCGCCTATGTCTGACATATTATCACAGCAAACGGAGTAAAACCGAATCCTGAAAAAATTAACGCTATCTTGAAATACCCAATACCCAAAACCAGGAAGATGATTGAAATTTCCCTAGGACTCGTAGTTTATTATCGCAAATTTATACTTTACATTATCATCCCCTACTACATTTCTTTGCACATGACAATTCCTGTCGGTATTCTCAATGATTTCGCTAGGTGGCTTAACCCTTGTGAAAACTTCACAAAAAAATATTTTCATTAATTCATATTTGCCCGTTTTTTTTTTTTTTTGTTGTGGAGGTGAAGAAAACCCTTCATGGGGAGGTTATGAGCCTTTAAATCTCAAGGTCTACTGTGAGAGTCACCATTCCAGGCATACTCACTAAAAACTTCACCCCCTTTGTAGGCTTGTCTGGCTATTGCCTCCGGTGACACTTTAGGCCTACTGGCCCATTGTATCTCGCCTATGTTTCGTTTGTTTACGGTATCCACTCAAGTATTTTTGTACCTTGTACGAGTTTGTACAAGTCCTTTACAGGGTGAGAACTGTATAATTCTGGTTCGCCGTAAGGCTTACCAAAAATTAACTGTCGTTTGCGATCAAGCGCCTCGCATTTACACAGTATGTGTGTCACTGTTTCTGTATCCTTACCGCAAAGTCTGCATTTCAGGTCGCCATTGTACAGTCCCATTTTGTTTAGGTGCCCTTTTACTGGCGCATGACCAGTCATGAACCCTATTACGACTTTTAGTTTTTCCCTATTTAGTGCTAATAGTTCTTTCGTTCTTTTGTTACACGGGGCATTGATGTATTTCTTCCCATGTGCGTTTTCTGGGATTTTTCCCAGTATTCTTTGTGGTTTTCCATGATCCAGTCTTCTACAGACCTTCGTGCTGTACGTTTTGGTACCCCCGTGGTCTGTTCTGGATCTGGAGCGTTCTCTGACTCTTTTTGCATGTTCGTCAGCTTTTTCGTTGCCTGTCGTTCCCTGATGTCCCGGCACCCAAAACAGCTCAACGCGATTTCGGTCTGCCAGTATGTCAAGTTCTTTTTTGCATGTCCATACTAGACGGGATGTCACTTCCTGACTTTTCATTGCTTTAAGTGCAGCCTGACTGTCTGTCAATATGTGGATCTGCTCATCATCGATGGCTCTCCGATTGTTTTCCTTCACACATTGGACGATTGCATATACCTCTGCTTGAAAGACAGAGAGCCGGTCTTTGGGTTTCTTGAGTATACTCCTGCACCTGCACCTTTTTCAGTCTTAGACCCGTCTGTATACCAGATCTTTCCCTGTAGAATGTCGTTCAGGTTTGTATGTTCCCAATCAGTCCTTTCTGGTATTGATACCCTGAATGTGTTGTTGAAAGAGTATCGCTTTGGGATATGATCTGTTCTCATGCCTAGCACGTCCCTGGTCACGATTTTTACGATACTCATATGTGTCCTGGCCCAATGTGAACATTCTCCAGTGTATTTTGTATTCTGAAAGCACCAAGCCCGTACTGTAATACTGTATATTACACCCACTACTTCCATATGATACACTCTCATGTTTTATATATCTCATTCTTCGAGATCTTGCCAAATGTGCAATTTGCATGCGACTTCATATTACTAGAATCGATTTTACAATTATCATTTTTATAAGGACTCCAAATGTTAATATGAAAGATTGAACGTTTTCGGGAATCCGATAATAGATATATTCCGTGGTTAATATTTTCACTCAGCAATATATTTGAAACTTGATTCGATAATTTCTGTGTGTCATACATGTTTGTTGTTGCGATGATCAAAAACTGAGCATGAGGATTGCACTTCAGAGATGATTCAGCATTTTTTATTATTTTCAGAAGTATTTCTTCATTTTCCATTTCTATAATATAATTTCGGTAAGACTCTTCGATATCAAAACCGTTTTGAGGTTTACGTCTATCTTTTATATAAAAAGTCCATTGAGCATCTTTCAACAGTGCTAATAATGAGAAAGGTGGATTTCGTTATAAGATAAAGCGTGTATCTAAAGTATCGGAGTGCATAAACGTAAAATATGCACCATGCACCGCCTGCACAAGCAAATAAGTTTTGTGTTGAAAATAATAGCTTGAAATCTACCACAATATGTTTTCAAACTTGCTTACATATCCAGTGGATTTGATGACAAACTAATGACAAAGTTTGCACTTCGATTGAGAATAGGCAAATTTTTCCCCCCTCTGAGCCAACTGAAGAGGGAGCGATCTGACTTGTGGCGAGAATGAGGCATGAGGCAGGCCAAGATCTTTATCAAAGAGCCTTCGCCTAGGCTCTCAAAGAAACTCCTGTCGCTAAACACAAGAGCCACATCAGAGAGATGACTGAAATTCTAAAGGGCCATTGTCGTCTCAGCAAACACCTTCATACTATGGGCTTCCCAGATGATCTTATATGTAGGAAATGCGGAGAGGTGGGAGAAACTTATAGCCAGTCAGCGTGAGCAATATTCAACCAAGTGGCCTAAGTGTATCTGGGGGTTAAGCCCCCTCCCCTCACATGATGATGATGATGAAAGGCTAGCACGTTCCTTTGGCGGCACCCGACAAAGGGCTAGAACGTTCCGTCGATGACATCCGACAAATGGCTAGCGTCAGTCCAAATACTGCTTTCAATCCTGATAATTGCAAATCTATATAACTGGTCTGGGTTAATCCAGTCAATCTGTATTTTATATCCTTCAATACTTTGAAATAACACAGAATATACAATCATAAGAACAGGTACGTCTCTAAGAGCTCGAGTTAAGACGGAGTGAGCATAGCGAATAGTGAAATGAACAAATAAAATGAATATAAGAGTTTGATTCTCACTAACTTAATTAAGTAAGAGTGAGAGTAGCGAATGAAGTCTTCCCCCTTTTCGGCTGATTCAATAACTCCGTCTTAACCCTTTGGGCATATTCGCAGCGTATTAACCGACCTCCGAGTAACACATCCAATATTTTGATCTGATTTCATGTGGCAATGACCGATATTCATATTGTACTGTAGAAAGTGAATCTGGTGAATAATATTTATGATAACATAATCTGATAATTATGTATTCCCAAATATTGATTGAGGTTTTGATTGACATTGTGATTAGTTACAACTTAGTTTGAACACGAACATTACAGAATAATCTATTGATAGTAATATTTCAAAAATATTCTATAGACATCCAAAAATTGAACATCATATGAATTTATATCTACAATAAATATCATCAGTGTAATATTTGATGCTTATGCTAGAAATTCGGTGAATTGTTGAAAAACCTACCAGCAGCAATGTATTCACTAAAATAAGCGAAAAACCTGTTAGATAATATATAGTGCCACCAATATTGATTCGTTTTTGGGAAAATAATGCTCGGCTATTCTGGCAACAAATTGACTCAAAGATTGACTAATCGTATGTGGATTGGATAATATAATTGACTCAGATTCACAATAACTCATGATAATGAAAAGGAAAAAAATTCTGTAGCCCATTCTTAAAAATGTATGAGTAAGTAAGTATAAATAATCTCATGTATTATCGTGTTAAGTAATATGTGTTGTTGAATAGTTCCACATTTGCGTGTCACGTTGATTGTTCAGAAATTCATTACAAATAAAATATCTTATCATTATCTTATATGATGTAACTATAATTTCATCTTTCTAGTTCTAGATATAAATTATAGTTTGTGACATAAAATTAATCAATAGAACGCATGCATAAAACGGAAGAACTCAATTAACCTCCAAGATTTGGAGGAAGAAATAATAATGCTTCTTTGAGACCTTTCTCATATGAGAATATTTTTAGATGTGCACACTACTCAGATGCTTAAAAAAATGAAGTTCATTAAGTATAATCGCGAAAGAGCATTGTTAAGTTTATTCGAAGTAATCAGACCATAATAATACAAACGTGAATGAAGTTCTATTCGATTTTTGTTCAATTATTGAACTTTATATATTTCTGTGGTCCATGATCCGACACAAAACACCACATCTGTAAATAGGAGATTTTTGCAAACCTAACCTTATTATAATCCAATTCCAAAGAAAGGAACATAATCATTACACAGCATTTGAAAATAAAATATTATTTGACGTATGACGTGTACCTTGCGACTTTTCGGTAAACTGCTTATTTCAATCTTCGGGCGCCAGATTTTCTAAAGGTTTACTCATTTTCAAGGACTTCTGCTAGGGTCCTCACCACAAGGCTTGTCACTATGCTATCTATAGATAGCCTTGTCCCTAGGGTAGCTACAGTGAAGTAAAACCAGGGCCCATTGGGCAAAAAAACAGTATCAAAATTGTAGGCTTTAATTACAATTGATACCTGGTTAAAACTTAGCTCATTTAAAAGATGGAGCAGAAATAAATTGATAAAATGGGGAATTCTAAATATCAAAATATATAATAATTTTAACAAGTACACTTTCGGAATAATTAGTGGAATGCAATTGAACGGTATAATTCACAAAAATTCACCCAGACGGAAAATGTAATGAAGCTCAAACGGTATATGAAAACTGTTTCAACATATCTATTTTACGATATGTTCGGTATTTAATTTCAATTGAACGGTATGGAATCGGTTGATAAATGATTCACATTTATCAATTTGCGGAAAATACGAATCAAACAGATCCTAGCGTAATAAGCGGTATTCGGTAATTATTCAGATAGCAATATTACTTGAAATGTTCCTTTCACACTACGATATATCAAACGGTTAAAATTCGGTCGGATCGGAAGATATTGGCCTGCAGTAGTTTTCCGCTCGTACGATATCAGATTTTACGGTAAATTCGGATAATTACTCTGATTGAGTTTATTCTGTCATATCACCCACCCTTGTATTAGCTATCCACAGAGTGCCCGGTAATTGTATAACAGTATTAGATTTCATACACTTGGCAGGTTCAGAATTTTAGATAATTAGGGCTTATACTTCCGGTACGTCACAGTGTGCACAAACTCTAACTATCGTATATGCAATAACCCCTACATCCACGGCCGAAGACTTCTCATACGAATAAGGGGTTATTACGATTCTCAATCACACAACCACCCCAGCTTATACTTCCGGTACATCAAAGCGTGCACAAGCCGTTGGCGTTCTGGTCGTCTATGATATACTTATACTTCCGGTACGTCACAGTGTGCACAAATATACCAAAGACGCCCCTGTCGTTCAAACATACACACTCTGTACACACCTTACAATTACTTGAATATTTCAATTCACGTGCGAATTCAAATCGTGCGCGGTCCGACCTATGACGGGATAAACTCGGATATAACAATTTAAATTACTGAAAGCAACGGATCTCAGATATCATAGAAACGGTTACCAATCACAAATTACGGAAATCAATATATCGTAATGCCCAAAAATATTAACTATTAAGCTATCATTCACCTTAGGTAACAATTCACTAAACGGAACACCATGGTTAATTCAAATGTTAAATCTGACTTGAACTCGGATAATAATTAATTCACTTTGATTCTTATAATAATCACACTTCAACAGTACTGATTGAAAATCAAAATCACAAAAGAGCGAGTCACACTTTAACGGTACTAATTGATAATCAAAATCACAAAAGAGCAACTGTACTATTTGAAAATCAAAATCACCAAAGAGGACGATCTTTTGTCTGTCATGGCTTTTATATGTTTTCGAGGTTCTGGACAGGTCCGCTCCACCAATTCCTTATTTTGTGCCAAGGTTTTTTTTACTTATGTCCCGAACAATGCTCAAATGTGACGCTACTTTTTAGATCTAAAATTCGCGCACATGATGCTCCACTAGTTCCTCTCGGCACAATAAACAAATGTTATCTGAGTTTTTGGTTGTTCGCCCTTTTCATAATAAGGTTGTACAAAGTTTGATGCATTAACTTGCCAGACCCCCGTTTTTGCAACATATTTTATCGGAATGAATGCAATTTTTAAACGAGCATAAATTCAATTCATTTATTTAAAATTGCGGAAATTTATAAATGTGACAATCACGGAATACACATTCGGAGTTCACGCATATCTATTAAAATAATGAACTGTTCAAACTGAGTTTACATGTAATATCCGTATTTACTGCCTGATCCAAAATAAATGATATTTCAAAATTTAAGCTTCGTTACAGATGATTGAGGAGATATTAGAGATAAATTAGGAAAATTCCTTCAATGAGACAAGAGCAAAAATGAGATATTCATTCCAAGAATTTGAATGGAGCTGTATGTTACTTTGTGATATTCCATTTTTACAGATACAAACAATAAATTTTACTCTGTTAAATATCACTTCATTTAAAAGAAAGTTGATTGCAATTTCGAACTTTACAGTTCATTATCAAAACATGCAATACAATACAATACAATTATAAGAATAAGAATAAGAATAATTTATTGATTCGTTTGCTATTTACAGAGAATAGATAGGACAAGTCAAAACAAGACATTTAATTAAAAAATTAAAATTAAAAATTTACATTTACATATATTTACACTAATAACATAAATTACATATTAAAACAACGAATTAAAATTGTCAATTCAGTCATTCATTCCATAATGCGATTTTCAATAAAATATCTTAATCTTCATTTGTAATCAGTTGGTTGCAGGTGATGTTGTTTCCTTTCCTTATTGTATAAGGCTTGAATATATATGTCTTCAAAATACCTATAGCTCGACGTCTTGAAATTTCAGATTCTGCTTCAATCTGACGACTTTAAATTGAAGGATTTGCAACCGTCATTCCAATTACAAATATAGAAAGTTCTTCAGCATCTTCAATGTAATAATTGTTTTGGTCTTGGTGGTACTACGAAATGTTAAGCCAGGAAATTATTGAGGAATTTATGGACAATCTACCCTTGATTGAGACAAGAAATCAGTTCTTCCAACAAGATGGTGCACCACCTTATGATATCAGGATCGTTCCAAAAATATTGAATACTAATTTTGGAAATAACTGGATGAGAAGTAATGGACCAGTGAGGAATTTTGGGGTTATTTTGAAGAGAAATTATATAAAAAAAAAAGAAACGACATAAATGAACTCCACAACAAAATTTTATAGACTGTGTGAATTCCGTTTCAAATCTTCATGTTCATAATGCAGCTTAGAGTGTTATGAAGAGGTGTAACTTATGTATCGAACATAATGGATATCAGTTTGAACATTCGTTTGAATTTGTAAGTTGTAGGTAATATAGTATAAAATCAGATATAAATATCTGATTCTTTGGTATTGGCTTATTGAATGATTCACAATTAATAAGATTTTCTTTTAACCTCTTGGAAATAGCTGTCTTCTTTCTGTATAGCGATTGAAATATATTCCAGATGCAATATCACAATTGTTATTACTTTGAGTAAAGTTTTCTAACATATCATTTTTCTCGTAATTTTGGTAAATCATCTATACTTTTTTGATAAAACGAGCTAATTATTATTATGACGGAAACAAAATCGTTAATTTACTGACAAACGGATAAACACTGTCATAGATGACATCCACCTACTTGGAATGAATATAGAAAACGCAAAATGTAATATACTAAAGCATTATTTTGCTATTAAAGATCTGAATAAACCAAAGCTAATTTTAGGCCATAACTCGAAATTGCAACTTTTTTCAAATTTTTTCGACGCCACTGGATTATACAAAAAAAGTATTTAAGAATTTTCAAGTTATTTTCTCCTAAATTTACAAACAACCACGATATTCACATGTGTCTAAACGAACAGAACCACGAATAATCGAAAATTTGTACTTTTCAAGTACGTCATAAATCTACATCTGGGTCGAGTTATTACAAACAAATATCTTCGAACTTCAGTTGCTTTGAGACCATAGCAATATGCGTTTGTACATTATGAGAATATTACTTAACAGTGGTTTCCTGTTGCAAAAAAATCTATACTTTAATATTAACGATACAATTTTCGATTATTCGTGGTTCTGTTCGTTTCGACGGCGTGAGCTTTTTGATTGAAGATTGTGCGATATGGACGCTTGTGCTAATTAGTTTTAGTTAACCCCTTTTTAACAAAATAAGTCTTCTGATGATGGTCGTGAGACCGAAACGTACGTAAAGACGAACATTTATAACAGAGTGTTAATGTGACCTAATTCCCGAGAATTTTTTATATAACATGTGTCTAAATGTTGAAAAATCAAACTTGTTTTAAAACTCGAAAACAAAATTGATAACAAATTTTTGTTTCCCCCCGTGAATTTGTCTTATAAAAAGGGATCGAGAATGTGACTTCCATGTTCTTGTATCTCCTATGGTTACCGAGTTACCCTATACAAAACACCATTGCATTGTCGGAAGGTGAAATCTGATTATTTCTGCTGACTTTAGAAGCACGGTAGATACTTATTTCTTCTCAAGATTTTTACAACCATTGGATGGCTCATGTCAAGATTTTCCTCTTACAACTGGATCTTACACAACAAATTTATGTATCCGTATTATCATTTACCGGTGATGGGACTTTATGACTGGGGTAACGTATCTATAAGTTTTTAATTTATAATAGGTACTCCGCATTACGAAGTAAATCATTGAAAATTAAACGAGAATTGTCACCGTAGAACCATTGTACAATTTTAATTTTTTATTTCAATTCTGAAGACATTTTAATTTTTCTTGATATAAAGTAAATGTATGTGAGTTCTCTTACCAACGCCCGATGGAAATATTTGATATCAATTTGGGTTTAAGACTAGAAAAACATTCAAAATAATATAAACTTTTCAATTGTTACTCATACATAGGTTTGTCAGTAGCTTCGTTGAGCCTTATTCTATGAGTTTTTCACATATGAAAAAATATTTTTCGTTACAGTTGCTGTCATTCCAATGATACTCGTAACCATCTTTCTTTATCTCTACACAATGTTCGACGTTCCCCGAGTTATTGGGTTCCCCTGAAGACCAAGATTCAAATGAGAGTCGTTCACCTGTCGAGAACCAAACGAATTTTCGTCCCTCTGCCAAATCAGTACCCGATGTCCAAAAGTGATCAACGTCTGGATCTGTCGAATAATATTAAACTGTATAGAACAGGTTCGTGGAAGTATAACAATTAAGAGGAGAACTACACTTTCCATATGAATTGATAGATATTCAGTAATTATGTAGGTACATATTTAAATAAAATAACTATTAAAAGTTCAATTAATCAATCCATTTTTTTAAATTTAACAGGGAAGAATCATCCAGTGGTTGTTGATCGTTCAATAGGATATCTCACTTCTTATATTCATTAATCTGGAGACTTATAGCAAATTTAATTTGTTACTCGTACCTATTCATAAATTTTGCCGGAATCCCTAGATTGTTGTTAAGTTTGTATAATTAGATGTTCCGTTTGCTACCAGTTTATCGTTCAATTCATAGATGGGTTAGCTCAATGAGGTAGAGTTTCACTGAACATCTATCCTAAGATTATAATTGAGGTTATATATGAGGTTAGCTCTTTTGTAGTAAGTTAGCACTTTCTAATTTTTTTACGGTGTTAGCGAAACTTTAGTTAGATTTATTAATTAAATTATTGAAAATCGAACATTTGACAGTTATTTTATTTAAGCTAAAATGGATTTTCATGAAGTAATGGATGATTCTATTCAAATTATGTATATAATTTACCATCCCAACATACTTGATTTCTTGTCCAAAGTCAAGACGAAGGAGAACGGTTATTACCTTAAAATTTTTCTGATTGAAGTACTCTCCTTATACTAACATTGCCTGCTCCCAAATTTCGAATGTTCTGAAAAATATCCTTCTTTTTTTTATACTTTCACTACACGAGAGGGAAACCTATAATGATCGAAGAACATTGTGTGAGCCAGCGGTGGAATGTTGGGAGAGGAGATAGGCATTCAAATTTGTCTTGAAGGCTTGGAGGTTAAAAGCTTAGGAAAAACCTCACTAGGTAAAGAGTTCCACAACTTCGCTGTTGGTTAGAAAAATATCTGGGAGAAAGAAGTTCGACAGTTCTCGAGCTTGACAATGAATGGGTTACTAGTTTGAGCTCGTCTAGTCAACCTATCTGGAATCTCGCGTGATGGAACAACAGATAAGACACCGACATTGAAATATCTATAGAAAAGGGAGAGATCTCCCACCTTTCTACGATTTTCTGGAGAGGTCAATGAAGTCCTAAGTGCATGTGATATCATCAGACGAATATCTCTATTCCGGATATAATACAAGACTTCCAGCGTTTATTTGGGAGCCGAACTGTATGTTTGGAAGCCGAATTGTATAGTTTATAGTGTATATTGTTTTTCAAAAAGGAAAGCTTTATCAAAAAAATAGCAGATCATTTACATCCGTTCCCGAACTAACTCAAAACATCAATCCTATCTAGTGAGTATAGCATAACTCTCTATTAGTTAACAAGAATAAAATCCCTGTCAGGTAGGGATCACATCACCCCAACCCCATGAATTTCAAATATCAATTCTTTCCATTTGGGAAGCTCAATAGCTCATCAATTTGTATCCAAGAATGGGTACATTGTTAAGGGTGAAGTCAAATGTACTTACAATATTGTCGAATCTGGCTCAGTAGTTGATCATTTTCTTCGGTGGTCTCGATTGATACCAATCCCATACCATGGTGGTTACAATATTCGGCTGCTTGGAAATAATTCACCTGGAAGATAATGAAACGTCAACGGTGCCTACCATCATATCAAATTGTTGCAGCGCAGTATAAGCTATTCTACACTTTTCTTTCCTAAAGTTGGCTCTGAATTTTTTACTTCTGTTAGTAAATCATGTAGGTTTTGTCTAATACAATACCAAAATGATCTTTGGGAAATAATGATGTATGGTATAAGCAAAAATATTGGAGAAAAATCATCGTTAGCCAAGTCACAACATTTCTCAGGAAAGTTTATCACTCTTGAAACACAATAATGACAAATATCTAGGTATAGTACATTTTATGGATTGGTCGTACTTTTTTCCGACTTAAGGTTTGAAAATACAGAAAGTTAGGAAATTTTCCGTAGATTACGAAAAAAATAGTGGCTGAAAACCTCCAATGAAGGAAAATGTCTTAATTTATATATATGTATATATATATATATATGTATATATATATATATATATATATATATATATATATATATATATATATATATATATATATATATAAACAAGTTTAAAGTTTCTTTGCCTAATTGGCCACTATCGTGTATGTAACTTAAGAGATATAGAATTAAATTTTCTGAATTATGAAGATAACTTAGATAATTTAACATAGGATTATAAAGATGAATAAACGTAAAAGATTGAACCATAGGTGGGATTCGAACCCACATTTCTGGATTTCTAGTCCAGGGTGTTTACCAATTACACCACTTCGGTCCTATTAGATTTTTATATTTTTGTAAATATAAACCTCTGAAAGGATAGTAGATCATTGATAAACACAATGCGATTCGATGCCCTACCATAGATCAACTATTCACGCACATTCATCTAAAGTTCAGTCGTTTTTTGAAGTAAGGATTGTAGGTTAGTACTGCTATGGTTGGCAGTTACTTGACAGTTCTTATTCAAATGACAGCATCCTGGTTCTTATATATTTCAATAGAACTGACTGAGAATTGTTCTGGTTAATTATAAACAAGTTTAAAGTTTCTTTGCCTAATTGGCCACTATCGTGTATGTAACTTAAGAGATATAGAATTAAATTTTCTGAATTATGAAGATAACTTAGATAATTTAACATAGGATTATAAAGATGAATAAACGTAAAAGATTGAACCATAGGTGGGATTCGAACCCACATTTCTGGATTTCTATTTTATATTTACAAAAATATAAAAATCTAATAGGACCGAAGTGGTGTAATTAGTAAACACCCTGGACTAGAAATCCAGAAATGTGGGTTCGAATCCCACCTATGGTTCAATCTTTTACGTTTATTCATCTTTATAATCCTATGTTAAATTATCTAAGTTATCTTCATAATTCAGAAAATTTAATTCTATATCTCTTAAGTTACATACACGATAGTGGCCAATTAGGCAAAGAAACTTTAAACTTGTTTATAATTAACCAGAACAATTCTCAGTCAGTTCTATTGAAATATATAAGAACCAGGATGCTGTCATTTGAATAAGAACTGTCAAGTAACTGCCAACCATAGCAGTACTAACCTACAATCCTTACTTCAAAAAACGACTGAACTTTAGATGAATGTGCATGAATAGTTGATCTATGGTAGGGCATCGAATCGCATTGTGTTTATCAATGATCTACTATCCTTTCAGAGGTTTATATTTACAAAAATATAAAAATCTAATAGGACCGAAGTGGTGTAATTGGTAAACACCCTGGACTAGAAATCCAGAAATGTGGGTTCGAATCCCACCTATGGTTCAATCTTTTACGTTTATTCATCTTTATAATCCTATGTTAAATTATCTAAGTTATCTTCATAATTCAGAAAATTTAATTCTATATCTCTTAAGTTACATACACGATAGTGGCCAATTAGGCAAAGAAACTTTAAACTTGTTTATATATATATATATATATATATATATATATATATATATATATATATATATATATATACATATATATATATATACATATATATAAATTAAGACATTTTCCTTCATTGGAGGTTTTCAGCCACTATTTTTTTCGTAATCTACGGAAAATTTCCTAACTTTCTGTATTTTCAAACCTTAAGTCGGAAAAAAGTACGACCAATCCATAATATGATTCTCGGGTATTGATCCGCGTTGTGTGGTTTCGGTTCTCAAAAGGACCAATTTCACTCTACGGTCGAATCACCTGAAGATGGCAAATGCGACTTTGCCGAAACGTCGTGAAATTGGTCCTTTTGAGGACCGAAACCACACAACGCGGATCAATACCCGAGAATCCAGTTCTACATATATATATATATATATATATATATATATATATATATATATATATATATATATATATATGTATACAACCGATTTTCCGTGTTTTCCCAGGAAAGAAGACTTATATCTTCGAAAATAAGCATTTTAGAAGGAGAAGGTTCGAACAAAAGTTGTTCAGCATTAAATTTTACATGGGAATTGACTATTCTGAATTTAATTTTCATCGAATTTTTCAAGCATTGGATGGGAAAACAAAATATTTTCGAATAAGAACTATATATGAGTAAAAATTGCATTTGATTGGTAAATATGGTGTGATAATCTCATATTGGGGTATATATCGTTACTGTAATTTATTATAATTAAGAATTTTCCAATATTTGTCCTAATTTTCCGGGTTAGGAAAATTTTTAATTTTTTTTTTCAATCTCAGTGTATGATATGTCGATTTTTAGGTTTTATAGAGCTCTGATAACGATTTTTCAGTTCATTTTGTCGTGGAAAGTCATTGAAAACGTACATTCGGAAAACGGAAAACTTTTTTTTTTTATTATGGCGTGTGACAGATCAATTCCTATATTTTTTAGGGTTCTGAAAATGTTTTTTTACTTTGTTTCATCTTGAAAAATCATTAAAAAAATGTATGCTAAAATTTTAATTTAAACAATTTAATATTAAAAACGAGGTTGTTAGAATCAAATTGTTTTTCACTTAAACGATTTTTTAATCAAATATATCAATAAAATAATTGTTTACACGGAACACACAACAGCTCAGCTGTAAATATTTTATAATAACGTTTAACGTATACAATAACAGAGCACATGTGGCGTTATTTTGGGCATCATATGATTGAACGCTTGCGCATAAATTCATTGCAGTGGTGCTACATACATGGTCCAGCGCATAGAAAGATTTAACGCAGTGGTGCTCCATCGAGAATTTGAAACGCGCGGGAGATCCAGAATTTTTTTTTTTTTTTATAATTTTATATAATTTGTTTTTTCTTATTGCTCTACATACTAACGAAAACAATGGAATTTTGTGACAAAATTAACTAAAAAAACGTTTTCCGAACCCTAAAAAACATAACAATTGATCTGTCACACGCCATAATAAAAAAAAAAGACTTTTCACGACAAAATGAACTGAAAAATCGTTATCAGAGCTCTATAAAACCTAAAAATCGACATATACACTGAGATTGAAGAAAAAAATTTTTTCCTAACCCGGAAAATTAGAGCAAATATTGGAAAATTCTTAATTGTCATCATTTACAGTAACGATATATACCCCAATATAAAATGCAATTTTTTCTCATATACGAGTATAGTTCTTATTCGAAAATATTTTGTTTTCCCATCCAATGCTTGGAAAATTCGATGGAAATTAAATTCAGAATAGTCAACTTCTATGTAAAATTTAATGCTGAACAACTTTTGTTCGAAACTTTTCCTTCTAAAATGCTTATTTTCGAAGATATAAGTGTTCTTCCCCGGAAAAACACGGAAAATCGTATATATATATATATATATATATATATATATAAATTAAGACATTTTCCTTCTTTGGAGGTTTTCAGGTACTATTTTTTTCGAAATGTACGGAAAATTTTCCAAATTTCTGTATTTTCAAACCTTAAGTCGGAAAAAAAGTACCAAATCTCAAAAAAATCCATAAAATGACTGTACTAGTAATTTAGAAGAGATGGAAATGTATAAGCGAAAAAGCAATTTATGAATTGAGATTTATCTCCAGCTGAGATAAATCCCTGTTTGCTCTTCCAATCCCAGATAGAATTTAAGCAGTCACATTTTGATTCCTGATTTAGTTTACTCTCTTGATGGCTACTTGATAACTGGAAGGTCATCAGGATTTTAACAGTATTTTCAGGGGATAAGGATAATTGTTTCTTATTTGAGTGTTATAATATATCCAAATTGTGAACTCTTTTATAGTTTATTAAGTATGATTTAATTGAATAAAACTTTCTTACATCATAGATATTTCATCAAACGATACAATAAAATGTCCATAGTGTTTCACAATATTGTGCCTGATCCGGTATAGACAGAAATAAATGTGTTTTTGAATACAATAATTCTCCAGTACAGTAAGCAATAAAGTAAATCGTGTACACTTAAAGAAACCTTGATCAACCAATTAATGTATTAGAGTATTGAGTGAGTGGTGGTCGCCAACTCGTGGTCTCTCACCCTAGACTAGAGGTGTGAGTGCCTAACTGTACCCCCAGCCTCACTGCACACACGAAAGTCGCTATAAATGCCAAAAAAGAATAACAAAAGAAGTGTCGCTAGCATTTGCTGCGCCAGCATACAGGTTCGTTTACACCTATGATGCTGAATAACTTTGCTAACATGTCATCAAGAGCTATAATATGACGAAAATTGTTCATATTAGGATCATCATGCGGGCTTCTAGTTATATATTATGGTATGGAGAAATAATGTATACATGTAGACATTCAATATATATGTAACTTTATACGTCGATGATGATGGAGTGCAAGATTGTCAGTATTTCGTAACGATCCGATATCTCATATGTTTTTCCAGGTAGTACAATGAATCTATTTTTTTTTGTTGATCATAGACATACATTACGGATAAATAAAATTGATTGTTATATTGAATTTCCACAATTTTGGTGAAGCTTGTTTTCATTGTCATCTTGAGAAATATCAACGAACATTTCGATGGTAAACTAATCCTTATCCACAGCCGACTTTAAATAGTATCCAGGATATTTTCATTGATTTTGTATGACCTTTTTGGTTTATATTTAATTTTTTAAGAGTGATAACATGAAGGTTTGAACAAGTTAATTTAAAGTGTTGAAGTTTGTTAAACAAAGAAACGCCCGGTCTGTTTTTTATTTTGGTTACCTTTTCTTGAAGGTTATTTTTGAACGCCGGCTGGACATAATGCTGATATATTATCAGAAACAGTGCTGAATGAATTGCAACCTATTATAAATTTTCCTTCTGGGTCTGATAACAATAAACTAATCGCTAAAAAGTTATCATGAGGCGTACGTGAGGAGTGGTAAGACAAATGGTGTCCAAGCTAATATCGAAAAAACATTTCCACATGCACATTATATTCACTGTTACGTGCATCAATTCATATTAATTATTGAACGAGCCAGAACGAATAGTTCTTGATGAAATAGTCAAGCGTAGATTATCACACGCTGTTCCTACACGCTGGATTTTCAAAAGTCGGACTGTGAACACATTATTAGAACACCAGTATTCTTCCAAAGAATGTTTAGACAAAACTATTGACGAAGATGGGATGGATTCAGTTACTATTAGTGAAGCAACGTGGTTTATTGAATGAAACATTTGAATTACCCGGAATTACTCTACTGGTAGAAATTATTTCATTTCCTCATGCCACATGTTGAAATATTATTTAATCAGTCTAATGCGAGGGATTGACAGTGCTTAACTGCAAATAGTCGAGTCATATTAGCAAAAAAGCTGAGAAAATTTGCGGGCAACTCCGATCGACTCCGGGTTTGTTGCAAAATTTTCTTGAACGGATTTAGAACATTTCCCAAAAAAAACTAATATGTGCTTTTCCATTTTTCAATTGTTATAGAGGAAAATGGCCAATTTTCATGGCCAAAAAATTAGGAAAATGGCTAGAAAACTGTACCCGGGGGTTTTCGAGGTCGCTGATCACGATTCCGAAGTCAGATTTCTCATTTTTCGATTTATTGGCCAGTTATTGGCCAATGTTGATGGACAAAACGCGGAAATTTTGCAATAAATTCCGACTTCGGAATCGTGATCAGCGACCTCGAAAACCCCTGATTAGTACAGTTTTCTAGCCATTTTCCTAATTTTTTGGCAAAGAAAATTGTCAATTTTCCTCTATATTCCTCTATAACAATTGAAGAATGGAAAAAGCACATATTACTTTTTTTTCGGGAATGTTGTAAATTTGTTCAGGAAAATTTTGCAAAAAACCCGGAGTCGATCGGAATTGCCCGCAAATTTTCCCAGCTTTTATACTTTTTTCGTCTAATTTGACCCGACTAAAAAGGCAATTGAATAATTCCAACAGCAAATTATTCGAATTACAAATTGTACAGACAATGACAATCAAGGATGCAATAATGAAGAACCTGCTAGGAAAAGACAAAAAACGACAGCTAGAGATAACAGCTGTTATTGCAAAGGAAGTATGTGACACTATTTCAAGCCAAATTAGCGACCGATTTGATTTTGGGGATCATTTAAGTGCAACAAAATTATTTGATTCTCAAAATTTTAAAACTTATAGACATGCTTTTCCTAAAAACATTTTGATGAAACTGTGAAATCCTACCCTATGTTGGACAATGTAAAATTGAAAACTGAGCTTTCAGCAATTTATGAGTGCGATGACATGTGTGACGTAGATGGTATTTTGCCACTTTTAGTGTTCATAACAGACAACAATCTAAAAAAGGTTTTGACGGAAACATATAAGCTCTTGGACATTAGGAATGTGAACTATGTTTTCCCATCCTGAAACGCATCCAAACTTTTCTGAGAAATACAATGTCAGAAGATCGACTGAACGCGTTGGCCGTTCCATCAATAGAGAAGAAGTTCGTCCAGTCTATCCCTAATTTTGACAACAATTTCCAGCATGAAAAATATTAGAATGGATTTTATGTACAAAAAATAGGTAATTTTTTTCTTGTGGCTTCCCTCTTTCATAACTCACGAGCCGCCACTGATAGACCGAGTGAAACTATCTAGTCGCCGTTAGGTTATATAGGTGTATAACGTGAATAATAATATGTTATTTTGTAATTGTATTATTTATTGCATCAGAAAAATTACACTCCTAAAATTTTATTGTGAATTACACTTAATTAATTTGGACATCCTCATATTTTGAGATGATTTCTCATGTAACCATTTCGGTCCAAATTTCATTGAATAACGTAATACCCCTATTATTCCGATTTTGTTCGAATATTATTCATATATCGGGGGGCAAGATCTTTTTCCAATAGCAGTCGATTCCTTTGAAGGACCGGCCAAAGTGCAAGTAGAAATCTTGCAAATATGTTCTAGAAGTCCAACAAGTCTGTTCAATAATACATAAAACAATAAGGATTTTCAGTATCAGACTAATTATTTCTTTTACGACTTAAACCACGATCAAACTAAATTAGCGAATACAATAATTACATAATTTCGTTTTAATTATCTCTATTTTGAAACGTCAATTCTTCTTTTATAGCAAATTAATTGACCAATTAAGCAAGTCAAACTTCAAATTGGCTGGACGACGCTCCCAAAATTTTGCTCGAACATATTCCTGCTCTTATTTACTTTTTCATCGATAATGGGCTCGTCAATAAGTTAATGAGGACTACATTTCCCGCGAAGGAACGATACTGAAAGTTGTACCAATAGAAGGAAAAGTGCAGGGGAGTATCTTCCTTTTGTCAAAGCCTAAATCTAATAATAGGAGGATTAACAATATATAATCTCAATAACCTTTCATTTTACCTCATCTCACCTTAAGTAGGATGGTACATTGTTCTTATTATTAAGTGTAAGTTCCTTATTATACTTATTATTATTCTTTGAACCGGCTCCTTCTACTCACCTGATTTTTTTATTTGACAACAACACATTAGTGTCCGAAGTTCAATTTGAGAGCACAAATTCAAGTTATAGGTGGCGCTCATCCTCTTTAATTGAACTAAGGGAGCCTTAGATTAAAGAGTTTTTCTAAATAACTTCACCTCTCCTTACATTTTGGGAATTCCATAGAGTCCGAAACGTTGGAAATAAGATCCTGCGTTTCAATATCAATATCAATCTTACATTATTTTAGGCTATTTGATTCACCTTGCAGGATATTATATCCTTTGTTATGTATCTATGTTTCTAACATGTTCAAATATGAATACTAGAAATTGTAAACAATGCGATGTATATATTAAATCATATTAATACAATCTTGACAAGATGGGCTTACTTGAACTTCGGATTTTCATATACCATCGATCTTCGGAGAAGGATATACGTCGTTTTGTTTTTTTTTTACTTCCTCGTTTGTTGTAAAGTCGGAGATCTACCGTATCCCAGTAGAACCCTTATATTTTTGCCTACCTATTTCAATTTTCACGATATATATATTCATGAATGATAACAAGATCTTTGTGGATTAGATCAATTTTTAACAAGTATTCGCTCAATTATTGCCTTATAAACTATATAGTATGAAAATCCAAATAATCAAATGCTGACCTTATCTAATGTTCCAAAGACGTAAGATTTGTCACCAAGAGTGACCATCGTTCGAAGGGAAGATTCGGATATGTTCTGTCTAAGTCCTGCAAATATACACTAAATTATTATAACGTACATAACTGCAAAATACAAGTGTTTTTTCTCGTTATACTATATAATTTTTCAAATTCAACAGCAGCTTGTTATGCTATTAATCTCATCATGATACTAATACCTAACTAACGAGATTTATTTGGTTGTTTATCTGATGATGCCAGCGTAGCTAACCATGAGATTTTGAATGCCTATTGTGGTAAAGGGCTTAGCGATTTTACTATTAGTGCAGGAACAATTCCACAAATACGAACTTGATATATGAATCTTCCGGTATTAATCAGAATCTGTTTCTTCAGTATTATTTCGAACAGAATAGTTTTTGATAAAAATCTAAATAAATCATTGAAGTTTCAAAAAACGAATTTTAATTTTATTCAGTGAAATAGAGAAACAAGAAGAAATTTGTAAGAAAAAATATAAAATAATCCAATTAACTGAAATCGTGGTTTGTGGCGTTACGGTATTAGACTCTACTATCTTCCGCATTTCTTCGAATCCTGAAGCTCAAGCTTATTGGCTTATATAAATGAGAACCACAAGCAGGCAAATATTTAAATTGATCTGGTTATAAATAAACTATATTTACCTTCATTAGTGGGAACAAAAACGATGAGTGCATATAAAATACAGATGAAGAACATTTTGATTCTTAAGTTTCACTTTATTTTTCGCTGTAGGTGTTCGAATAAACGTCACTACAAAACACTGTAACATGTTAATAGAACAATTCCTTAAATACCTTGTAGGTGAAGTACATTGTTGTCAATTACGATAAAATTTGTTCAAGATGTAACATATGCTATGCTTATCTAGTGTTGATTAGGAAAAACATAGGAAAAATATTTGTCAATTAATAGTTACTGAATAATTATTATGATATGTCACTACCATGAATTTACTTATTCACATAATTTGGGAAATATCAACATGAAACCCTATACAGGCTTTTAGTAGGTACATGGGGATCTTGGAAAATCTGGAAATACAAAGTCAGTTACATGGGGAGAAAGTTGCATAATTGAATGCCCAAGAAATTTCTGTTCTTATCTTACTTCGAATCGGTCTCACTCATTATCTACTGGTATACGAAGTGAAACATACAACAGTGAATTTCTGAAAAACTATAATATTTCAACTATATCCGAAAAAATTCGACGTAGAGGTATGTATAGACGGTGACTTTGAAAATGATCTCAAAAAACTGATGGGCCCACTATGTTACGTGCAGCCGTACTCAACTTTTGTTTATCTTATGGGTGCCACATCGAATTTTTACCGAAATCTTCATTCACATTGGTTCTCAATCATGGATGACATGCTTATGTTTAGTTAAGAAAATTGATGAAAAATTACGAAATTGAATTTTTTACCATAGCAGGCTGAGGAAATAAATTGTTTAATTAATTTGTTGTCAAAGCCAGTATTGAATCATAAAATACTTAAACGGAAACGCTGAATAACAATTTTATTAAGCTGTGGATAATAGCTTTCAGGCACTCCTGCGGGTCAAATGTGAATGATTTAGAAGCCGCTGATGAACAACATCAAATGATACTTTAAGTTACATTGAAATTTTATTTTAATGGTCTAGATAATGTATTCACAACTCTATATTTCATACCGACACCTGCTGTCAGGTTGACTTTCGCACTTCATACTATTATATAACCTTGCTTCATACTCACACTTGCTGTCAGATGAACTATCGAAATGTACCACAGAATCAAAAAGACTAGGAATTCTTGCACAGAATAAAGACATAAAATCACATCAATGACGACACTTATATTATGAAATGACACTTTTGCAGGTTGAATATATACGTGTGATATATATTTATAACCAGAAAAACACGATTTTCCTCATGGTTATATGGGCAATTCTAAATTAAAGGAGACGGCAGAGGGGGGGGGGGGTCTACAGAACTTGCCGGGGCAATTTTTTTCCGTTTCTACATCGTATTTGAACTCGTTTACCGGCATTTAGAAATTAAAATACCTTTTAAAAAGTTTTTTATGACTTTTTCCAATTTTATTGGTTATTTTCCAACGAAAATGTCAAAAAACTGTTTTTAACCCCAGAAATCCATATTTTATAATAAATAAACGTCCAATAAGTCATTTCCGATCGGAAATTGGCCTCTGAATTCGAAAATGGTGTCAGTTTCCTCAAATAACGCATCATTTTTCATCCATTGGCTGATTTTTGGAAAAATACCTTATTTTTGACAACGTCATATCGGTGTGAACAGCCATTTAAAAAAAAAAAATTTCTAACGAAATCTGCGTGTTTTCACCTCAGCTTTACGATCAAATAAGAATTCCTCTGACTAAATAGGTTTAAGAGGTCGAAAAATTGAAAAAACTAAAAAAAAAAAAAAAAACCGATATTACTGTACAAAAATCTGTCGTCAGGTCGCTGACAAGTCTTTCCTTGGGACATATGACTTCGGAATCAGATTCAGCGGGAAATTTTACGATGAGAAAACAGTTCCCGAACGTCATCCAACAGTTTTTACACTCCAGTATACCATTAATTTTCCGCCAAAAACCAAGTAAACGTAATTTTCTTCCAGTTTTTGACCTTTTTCGACCTCAAAGTTGCAGAATTGAGAATTGTAAGTAGGATATTTGGAATACTTGAACAATTTTCGATTGAAAACGTGCTATAACATTATTTTTTCAAATATTTTGATGCTTTGGAAAAGCATTTAAAAAAAATCTTTTTCGTAGCTGCAGATCTAGAGACTTGAAGTTTGTTTCTTAAAACTTTAAATCGACTAAAATCGTGATCAACATGACTGATTTTGATGTAGAATTTCCCAAGCATTCTGATTCTGACAAATTTTCAATCCCACAGGATGACCCAGAGCCACAAAAGACTTGTCAGTGACCTGACGACAGATTTTTGTACAGTAATATCGGTTTTTTGTCGTTTTTTTTTAGTTTTTCCAATTTTCCGACGTTTAAAACCCATTTAGTCAGAAGAATTCTTATTTGATCGTAAAGCTGAGGTAAAAAGACGCAGAATTTCGCTGAAATTCTTTTTTTCAAAATGGCTGCTCACACCGATATGACGCCGTCAAAAAAAACTGCCAACCATAGCAGTACTAACCTACAATCCTTACTTCAAAAAACGACTGAACTTTAGATGAATGTGCGTGAATAGTTGATCTATGGTAGGGCATCGAATCGCATTGTGTTCATCAATGATCTACTATCCTTTCAGAGGTTTATATTTACAAAAATATAAAAATCTAATAGGACCGAAGTGGTGTAATTGGTAAACACCCTGGACTAGAAATCCAGAAATGTGGGTTCGAATCCCGCCTATGGTTCAATCTTTTACGTTTATTCATCTTTATAATCCTATGTTAAATTATCTAAGTTATCTTCATAATTCAGAAAATTTAATTCTATATCTCTTAAGTTACATACACGATAGTGGCCAATTAGGCAAAGAAACTTTAAACTTGTTTATAATTAACCAGAACAATTCTCAGTCAGTTCTATTGAAATATATAAGAACCAGGATGCTGCCATTTGAATAAGAACTGTCAAGTAACTGCCAACCATAGCAGTACTAACCTACAATCCTTACTTCAAAAAACGACTGAACTTTAGATGAATGTGCGTGAATAGTTGATCTATGGTAGGGCATCGAATCGCATTGTGTTCATCAATGATCTACTATCCTTTCAGAGGTTTATATTTACAAAAATATAAAAATCTAATAGGACCGAAGTGGTGTAATTGGTAAACACCCTGGACTAGAAATCCAGAAATGTGGGTTCGAATCCCGCCTATGGTTCAATCTTTTACGTTTATTCATCTTTATAATCCTATGTTAAATTATCTAAGTTATCTTCATAATTCAGAAAATTTAATTCTATATCTCTTAAGTTACATACACGATAGTGGCCAATTAGGCAAAGAAACTTTAAACTTGTTTATAATTAACCAGAACAATTCTCAGTCAGTTCTATTGAAATATATAAGAACCAGGATGCTGTCATTTGAATAAGAACTGTCAAGTAACTGCCAACCATAGCAGTACTAACCTACAATCCTTACTTCAAAAAACGACTGAACTTTAGATGAATGTGCGTGAATAGTTGATCTATGGTAGGGCATCGAATCGCATTGTGTTCATCAATGATCTACTATCCTTTCAGAGGTTTATATTTACAAAAATATAAAAATCTAATAGGACCGAAGTGGTGTAATTGGTAAACACCCTGGACTAGAAATCCAGAAATGTGGGTTCGAATCCCGCCTATGGTTCAATCTTTTACGTTTATTCATCTTTATAATCCTATGTTAAATTATCTAAGTTATCTTCATAATTCAGAAAATTTAATTCTATATCTCTTAAGTTATATATATATATATATATATATATATATATATATATATATATATATATATATATATATATGTATATACTACGTATAGTGAGGGAAGTATAAATAGTTAATAATGTTCTCGGGAAATAGGTCACACTAGCACATATGCTTATTATTTTCGTCTTTACGTACGTTTTGATCTCACGGCCATCATCAGAAGACGTATCAATGGCTAACACCGGATTTTTTAAAACAAATTGTATCAGCACGGAGGGTCCTTATCGCACCAATCTCAATTGAAAACACTTACGTCGCCGATACTTACAGAAACACGAGTAATCGAAAATGTAACACATTATTGTTTCGAGTATATGAATAAGTATCAAGAATACACTGCTTAACAACTGTCTTATAATATACAAAGTAATGTCAAATAAGGTTGTATATGACTGACACCAAAAAATATAACGCTCAAGTATCTACTTTTGAAACAGATGCTAAAGATTCATGAGGTAATAGTAAAAGGTTGTCAGACCTTATCAGAAATATAGCTATTTGAGCATTCTACCTAAAATATACTTTTAACATTACACAGACGTATGTAGGAATTTGCAAGAGTTTTAACTAATTAAATTAGCATAAATCTAACTCAATGATTGAATATCTGTTCTATGATTTACAGACTTGCTACTCACTTTATGTATTAAAGGTTTTAGATTTGAAAAAAATTTCACAAAACAGTCAGTAGATTTATACGCAACATCTATATCATACTTTTTTAAACATTTTGTCTCCGGAATGTATGATAATGTAATAAAATGAAAAATCTTTTCTTCCGGATGGATTCCGCGTCACAATAGCTCGACTTGATGCCGACGTTTCGTCAACCATTACAGGTGGCATCTTCAGGGCAGGCTTGAGACTTGTAGCGAAACGTCGACATCAAGTCGAGCTATTGTGACGCGGAATCCATCCGGAAGACAATATTTTTCAAGATTAGCTGTCCGCGGAAGTCTACTATCCAAGATAAATGTTATAAAATATATATCCGTGTTATCGTTTCTGTTATTCATGTATGACGTTCCATTATATATTTTATTTATTCTATCTTTATTGATGGAATTGTAGAATGTTTTGGGTAGCCATTCATTTCCAGTGTATTACCAAAAAATTTTTAATTTTTGGGAGGATCCTCTGAGTGGGACAATTTAACAGCGCGCTCTGTAAGGTTATTTATATCACATTTTATAACTTGTTGGAACAACGGAATTGAAGTAAAGATAACTTTGAGACCAAACTTCTCTAGTAAACCACGAAGCTTATATTTCTCCATCTGTATCATGCATAATGTTCATATCTAAGAAATTTATGTTTTTGTTCACTTCTATTTCACAAGTAGATTGAAGTTTACAGTGAAAATTGTTAGATTTATTAATCACGTACAGAATTTTATCATTAGGAACACACATTAGGCAATCATTTACATATCGTTTGAAGAATGCGGGTTGAAAATCTAATAAATTTATTACAGATTCCTCTAGACATTCCATAACTAGGTCAGCAATAGTAGCTGAAATAGGAGATCACATTGCTGTGCCGAACATTTGTCCAAAATATTGCTTACCGTATTAAAAATTCTAAGCAAAACTGCATTTATGAATTCAGATGATCTAGAGGTGTGGTTTTTAATCTCTGCCCAACGTTTTTTGATGCTACTCGATGTCAAAACGACTTGTTTATTTGTAAATAAAGGAACAACAACATCCAAAGAAATTATTAGATGATCTACGGGTACGGATTGATTTTTTATAAATTCATAAAAATGCCATGAGTTCTTCACATAAAATTAATTTTTTTCTATTACATTGTTGATAGATTTTGATACCAATGTTGCTAAATTGTAGGTAGACGCTCCAATATTACTTACAACGCGTCTTAAAGTTATATCACTTTTATGTAGTTTCGGAAGCCCATATATATAAGGTGCTTATCCATTATGGCAAATTAATTTATTCATGTCATTTTGTACTGATAATGTAGGGTCAGATTTTAATATTTTGTTGTTCAATCATTTGATAGATTTCCTCTTTTTTTTCTATTCCCTCACAAATCTTTAACATCTGGTTCGAAAATCGATACTTGAGCGTTATATTTTTTGGTTTCAGTCCTATGCAAACTTTGTTTGACATGACTTCGTATATAATAACACAATCGCTAAGCCAGTGGATTCTTGATACATATTCAAATACTTGAAACATAAATGTGTTACAATTTCGATTACTGGTGTTTCCGTGGGCATAAAGGCGCTTCGGGCTTGATACAATTACTTTTAAGAAATCCAATTTTAGACGTTAATACGTCGTCTGAACATGGTCATGAGACCCAAACGTACGTAAGGACGAAAATAGTAAGCATATATGGTAGTGTGGCCCATTTCCCGAGACTTTATGAATAAGTAAAGTATAAATAGTGAAAGCTACGATATGTTGTACATTCTGGCTTCTGAAAAATAAACTGATCATGGAAGTTTTGTGAAATCCGAAAATAAGCAAGTTGAAAATAAAGAACATTCAGTCATGCGAAGAGTTGTCCAGATGCCTCGAATATCTTTGCGTTACTTCACCCTTATCGAGAAAGACCTTGCCAGGGGCTTCACAATTGCGATCAAATAAGAAGAATGAAGTTTTGCCAGTGTTTCATGGCAAAAGGGAATGAGGATAAAAACTTTACTTCAAAAATGCTATGGTCGGACAAGAGGAAATTTACTGTGGATTATTTCGTCGACGAAATTTTTTGGTCAGCTGTAACCTACATTTGACTCAGCTAACTAGACCCCGAATCAGGTATAGCGAACATCCTATGAAATCGTCCATTCATTCAGACCGTCTGTAGTAGAAACCGTTAGCAACATTTTATAAAAACATAATTTTTTTTGTAACACAATTTATTATATAATGATCATTGAAATCTGCCAATGCATATGATAACCTATTGATTATTCTATAAGGAGATGATGGTACATCTGCAATAATACCAGCAGTGACAATTTGCATGTTTCTAATAACATGATATTTGAGAGTTTAAAGCAGTTGAAGTCAAGGTAGAACCTCCTTTGCAATCAATCGGATATAATTTAATATATCTCATGTAGTCAAATCACGGTCGTATATACAGGTCTGGAAACTCGAGGCTGTTTCCTATGTGAGAAGTGAGTCCGCTAAGCGTCATCTGTTGCGTAGTACCAAAATGGTGGCGCATGAGTCGAGGGATGTTCTCTGGCACGTACACGACCGTGTTTGAACGATATGGCGCATAATCCTGACATCCTGACAAGATATTTCGATCCATGCGCCAGCTGGTGGCTGAGCGAGGGACTACGAGTTTGGCGACATGTGAGAGACTCATGTCAAACATAGAGTTCCCAGACCTGTATATACTACCGTGAGTCAAATAAGTGATACCGTAGATATTATACTTGATTGTTGTTAATTTGATCAGTATAAAACACAGAGTAGTAAAATTATTGTGTAGACTATTTGAATGGCGTTTTAATTCAACGTACAGTGTATCTTAATATCTTTCATTAGCGATTTCTAAATAATTTAAAATATATGTTTTCTGTTCCTACAATCTTACATTTAACCCGCAGAAGCACAAAAGCTTACAAAAGTGAGGGAAGCCACGTGACCACAGCCTAGGCCATATCCCTTTGCACTCCATATTACCAAGAGGAGCGGCTCCCACTCAAGTATTCACCAAGCTGCCGACGTGAACGGCAACCATCCAAACATGCAGTTAAGACTGGGTGTCAGGATAGGTGCTTAGTGCCCTGAAGAGGTTTCACACCGTCCTCGTTACTTTCATTGTGTAGTTGAAAAGTCAATTTTTCATTAGTGTCAGCAGTTTGGCATCGGTTTTAACCATCTTCCTCACTTGCTGAGACCAGTTATCCCTTATGTGTGGCCCAATCAGTGTTTTAGACTATCTGTAACCGTTCACTTGTTGCCACTTTTGCGAGTGTTTTGATTTGACCCAGCAAGGGATCCTCTGTTTGGTCTTACTCTTCGAGATGCACACCGTTGGTTCAGGGTCTATTGCGAATTCTTAGGCCTATAGCTTTGCATCTCATCGTTTCTACTTATTCCAGTGTGGCTGATAGGAACTCAGAAAAGCGTGAGTCTGCTTTCGTTTCCGCTGAGATTTTTAGCAATCCCATACGAACTATCATCATGTTATTTCCATGCTAGCCAGTGCAACAAGATCTGCTTTGCTGCCTGTAAATATGTTGATGTAGTTTTGCGTTCATTCTTCATGATCTGTTTTGGCAAAGCGATATTATCATACGTTTGCCTAAGCAATTGCGGTATATCCCTGCCACTCCCTGCTCAAGGTTTCGGACTCCATCACTGAACCAGATTTCACCATTCGTTGGTAGGACTGTAATTGTTAAGCCAATCTTCTTATCGAAATATATCGTGGTGACATCCTATCCATCTCATTGAAGAGAAATGTGGATACCGTTTGCCTTTCATGGGCATGTTGACATATAAGTCTGTAGGCAGTTCCTGTTGCCGCTCCGTGCACACAGATGGAATCGTTCCACCCTCATTAGAGTTCCCGTGGTAATGCCTAGGATGGGTAGATTCTCAACAAACAAAGGGTAAAACAAAGAATATGAATTTTTTATAACTATTCTTAAGCATTATTGAAATCGATTATAAAGGTAATCCAATAATAACGATGATACATTTATTATTCACCTTGGATACATGTAATACAAATGGAAAAATGCATAATGGTAAATAATAGGAGGCTGGTTAGGCCGAGTGGCCGATTCCCCCACAGTTTCCCAAAGAATACGAGGAATAATCGTAAATAAGTAGACTTCACCAAAGAGGAAAAAATAATCTACAAATATTTAGCTATTTAAAACATACACAAATATATGATATGTAATATCAGTCATCGGCTAGAAGAAATCGTTTGTCCCAAATTTTTTAATGCCTCATGTGTCAAAGAGTTATTTGAAACATTTATTATAGGGCTAAAAGTTTATTATATATACATTATAAGAGAAAGACGGTCTAAATAATTGTTTCTTGTGCTTGGGAACAATCATTAGCATATTTTTACTCTTCAAACACAGATTATGTATGGTGTCTACGACGATTGAACATAATGCGCTGACGTCGTCTAATCCCATAATTAGTCTAAAACATAAGAGAGTTATCAGTCGGGGAAAAATAACCGAAAAAAAGCCAAAGTAAAAATGAAAAAGCGGCCGAACTGATTTTGATGCTTTTTTTTAATCGATTCTAGAAGTCATTCAAAAAAATGTAACGGGTGTTATGTACTTACATGCATTTTAGCATTTCTACAGAGGAAACTGCATCTTGTGGATTCCACTTTCAGCAACTAAACTTCAATATGGAAAGAAAGTGAACAAATATATCCGGAATAGGCCAGAATTTCTTACTAGAGAGGTTTTGGCAGAATTCCTTACTCGAGAGGTTTTGGGGTCGCTGATAACGATTCTGAAGTCGGATTGGAGCAACGATGCACATGGGGGCCGAGGCATCCTGATAATCACGTCGGCTTCAAGATATTCGTGAAAATATCCTCTGCAATGCAGTGAAACTTGTTAGGAAGGTTCTCTTGAGGTTGCCGGTCATGACCGTCACCCTTAATAGTCACTCAAAGGTCAGGATACCCTGATTGCCTAGGTCATCTCCGGGTACTGTTTTTCAATATGCTCAGAAACGCAACCAAAATCGTCTCTCGGGGGTTTTTGGGCTCGATCATCATGATTTCGGTGCCAGATTCAAACTAGAACACACCTGGGGTTCAGAGCATTCTAGTACTATTCGTGAAATTATCATCTGGAATTGTATGAAACGTGTGATAGAGGTTCTATTGGAGTTGCCGGTTGTGACTATGACCCTCAATAGTCACCTGGCGGTCAGGATAATTCATAAATCATAAATGCAACCAAATTCATCTCTCGGGTTTGGGGCGCTGATCACGATTCTGGAAACAGAATCAATAATAATAATAATAAATGAAACTGCCTGATCTAATATTTTTAGTAAGTAATTCAAAAAGCTGAAGTTTGTGTTTTACGATCTGGTTTTTGCTGTTTTTTTTTTGTAAAATTATCTGATGTAGTTTGATTCTTAAAAAGAAACTCAGTTATTAAAATATTCAAAATTTTTGCCATTAAAATCAAAGATATGTCACTATTATTTTGGTCCCACTTGGGAAACTCAATCAAATTTGACTACACTGCAAACCTGTATTTTTCGAATTCTTTCTTGCCGACATCAAAGATCTGGAGACCACCCAGGTCATCAGGGTATTCTGACCACCAAGTGAATATTTATGGTCAAGGTCCCAACCGGCAACCTCAATAAAATCTCACTCGCAAGTATCATCTCATTCCAAAACATAATTTCATGAATTCCATGGAGACGACGTTAGTACCAGCATGCCCTGAATCTCAGGTGCGTCGTAGTTTGAATCTGGCACCGGAATCGTGATTTTTGACCCCAAAAACCCCCGAGAGATTCAAGGTGATGGTCATGACAAGCGATCTCAAGAGAATCTCCTTAACAAGTTGCACTACTTTTCACAAAATATTTTTAGGAATTTCCTAGAGATGACGTGGGTACCATGATGTCCTAGTCCCCATGTGCGTCGTTGCTCCGATCAATGCTTTGGAATCGTGATCAGCGACCCCAAAAACCCCCGAGTAAAACATTCTGGCCTATACCGAATATATTTGAATTTTTTTGACATTGAATTCTAGCTCCTGAATTCATTTTCCTATGTAGAAATGCTAAAATGCATATAAAAGAAGAACTGTTAACATTTTTTTTAAATGATTTCTAGAATCGATTTGAAAAAAAAGCGTCGATAGGGGTCCAGCCGCCTTTTTATTTGACCTTTTTAGCTTTATTTTCTCTACTATATGTGTTTTCTGGATTCTTATAGTATCAGTACTATCAATACATGGACCATAAACAACATCACAGTGATTGAAGTGAGGAAGTATTAAGCTGACACAGTTGAATTTTCAATTTAGAGTTGATAAAATGTGTATGCGAATAAATGAACCGTAGTTTAAAATCCATGAAAAGCCCAAGATTATTACAATTATTCAAGTTTGATTGTCTCATTACCAATTCGTATAAACTAGGTATTCTGGGCTTCATTTCTATGATTATCTGAACCAAATAAAAGAGTGACCGATTTTTTCGAATTGATTTTCTGTAAATGCTTGCTGGTTAAATCGTTGAAATCCGAATTGATGAAATCGTTGGCTTCAATTATATCATGAAATCGGAATAATAATACTGCTGCGTGTCGTCCGCATTGAAGTCATATTAGCAGGGTTTCAAGCTCCAGGAAAAATGATTAGTTGAAATGGTTTACAACAAAGGACCTAGAGTTGTATCCTGAGGAATTTCTTGTTGCAAAACCAGCGGATGAGATGTGATATTATTCAATTCATCCTGTTAAAGTCTACCGCCTGAATATGATACCAAGAAAGAACAGGCTGATTCACTGAAGCCTATAAAGTGTAGAATGGCAGCCATAATTTCATGATTTATGTTGTCAAACACCTTCGAATAGTCAAATAAAATGGAAACACACATTTCTCTATTATTATATGAATACAGCGACCACGGAACATTTATTGTATTTGACTGATTTTCCGACTGAACCAGGTTCACAGCAATGAACTGTCATCGTTCGCTCAATACACTATGAAATATGATTTCGTAGAATATCCATACGATCATTCCATTTGAGGTCAGATTCAACTCTGAATATTTCCAAGCACTTCTTCTCTTGGTCATTGCCATGTCAAATTAGTACCGGATTTTCAGAAATATTCTATATTTGGTTCTGCAAAGTAAGATGATAAGCAGCTAGGTCAAAAGATATGTCGAGTGAATTTTATATCTTTAGTCTTACAATAAAGTAATTGCACCGGCATAAATTTCATAATACTTCCGTTCTCTATAGACATTGGTATCAAGGTTATCAGATATCATCACTCTTTGAAATACCTTTGAAATATCATTATCAGACAAATACTTTCGGAAAAACCAAACACCTGAATTTACAGCTTCCTATCGTTATTGGTTAGCTTCTTTGAACGTTTTGAAAGCCTTTGACATTCTAATTTCAAGAGTAAAGATCAGTAAAGTCAGAACACATTAGGAGTCGTTGACCAGTTAATAGATATTAATTGAACTACTTGCATTTGTCTAATATATCATTCAACAACAAATCATTATCTCCTATTGTCGCGATTGTAGCTAAAACATCTCATGATATTTGCAATATTGAGTGGCTTAGAAAAGTATTAGGTATATTTGTGAGACGATATGAAATACGTACCAGGAATAGATGCGAGAAACTTATCAGGTGTTATCACTAGTACTTTTCCATCGACATTCCAGATTTGCAAGGTGTGACTAGATCAGTCGTTTTAGAAATAAATGGAGTTCAAGGTTTAGAAACCTATAGAAGTAGCATGGCTATTATTTTGAACATTTCTTACAACTTGTGATTTTCATATTTGCTTGTACATTGATTCAATAGATAACATTCATTATGTGTGTTCTATGTATCATGTATCATTTCCACATTTGAAAGGAAGAAACCCCCTCAAGGATATTCCTGGCCCGACAATTGGTTAATCGACTTTACATTAAAACTCAAATATCTAAACACGGTGCCTCTGATCAGAACTTCGCAAAAAAACTCCTTCTTTTGACCAAATTTAACGAGAAATCAATATAATGGGCATATTTTCAAATATACAGTGGTAGAAAATAGGATGACCAAAGAGAAACAACTCTCTTGTAGCTACGCGACTAGACAAATCTGAAAATTATTTCTAGTGTCGAATAAAGGGACCTATTTTCACAGTATTTAAACTGAACCTGTATACAACATACTATAAATGCCCCAAAGACCATGACACATATGGAAATTATTGTTCTAGATACCAGTACCTACCTACAGTTTGACATGAAAATTTTGCTGATGTTAAACATTTCTGTAATCAGACTTTTATTTGCCTTATTTGACTGAACTAGTATATGATATCTGGCCATGTATTACCACGAAAATCTCGACAGAAAGATATAAACTCGTATCCACTAAAAGTACTGTTAAAGTACCAAAAACATTTTGGCAGCCAGCAGAGTAAACATTGATCTTAGCTAAACGTTTCTTTAGTACTTTTATGATATTTTTAGTGGATAAAGGTGTTTAGTTCTGACCACGGTCGTACATACAGGTCTGGAAACTCGGGGCTGTTTCCTATGCGAGAAGTGAGTCCGCTAAGCGTCGATTGTCGCGTAGTACCAAAAGTCGTCACGTAGGAATATTCTGTGACAACTGTCTGTTGACTTGTAAACACAAGGAATACCTGCGTTTTTAGAAACAAATTACGAAACCGTGCATTGTGCCGAAATGCAAAACGGGGTACAAAAGTGTAAAGCAACAAACTTCTGTTTTTAAAGTGCCGGAAGATGCGGAAATGCGTTAAAAGTGGATGCTTGCGATTCCGGATAGAAATCGTTTTAACGAGGTCTTTTGTGTGCGTCATGTATAACGAAAAAGGAGAAGTTATTTTCAAGGTGAGTAATACATTTTGACAAGAGTAACAGTTTTATTCCTCTCTCAAATCAAAATACTTAGTAACACTGCTTGCGATTCCGGAAAGAAATCGTTTCACCGATCCAAGCGCTAGCTAGTGGCTGAGCGAGGTACTACGAGTTTGGCGACGCCTAAGAGACTCATGTCAAACATACGAGTCGCCAGACCTGTATGTACGACCGTGGTTCTGACTTGTTAATGTTATAGTATATTCACATCTGTGAACTCTTTCATATACAGGATGTTCCATCTCAGACGAGCCATCCCGTATATTTCTTATCCCATAGTGAGTGGAAAAATCTCCCGAAACACGTCGTATGATTTTGTTTGAGGCACATCTTTTGACGTATATTTGAGGCCTGAACGAGCAACCCCCTAATAGGGGGCGCTTCAACCCCTCAAAATTGAATAGGGGAGAGGGGTTGAGTGATACGTCATTTGAAAGGTCTTGGAAGCCTCTTTACAACGGTGTATGAAAAACGTGAATTTGATGAAATGTTTTTGCCAAAAATTGATTTTGTTGCTCGAATGCGCGACCTTGAATATTTTGGTTATTTGTACAATGTACAAGCTCATTTTTATTAAGCCTTTTTTACAAACTTGAACAATCTTCAAAAAATCACATTCGTAAAAAAATTTAATTGTGTTGTCATGCTTACAATGAAAAAAATTAAATCTGCGTGTTTAAATCAAATGTTCAAATTGTCCTCCATTGACTTCCATAAATAATACATTCTCTCAAACTAATAAATAAAAAAACAGCAAAACGTTTCCTTATGTTGCCTTCATTTTTTGTTCTTAGAAGGTGTTTATCTGGTTTTAACGTTTCTTCGATCATTTCATGATTTTAATCAATTTGGTGAGTTACTACTTTGCTGATATGTTTAAAACTTCCAAAAATATGGTGTACACATTACAAGAATGTGTTGAGCTGGTTAGCCTCAATTTGCAATACCCCGGTCGTTGTATTGGAAGGAGAGGTCCTATGGAGTGACCTGCCCGATCTCCTGACCTGAACCCTCTGAACTTATCCTTGTGGGGACATATTGAGTCCAAGATTGTTGTGAATTAGCCTGAAAATTTGGACGAACTACGCCAATGAATTGTAAATGAGTGTCGTCAAATAACTGCAATTATGCTGAACCATGTTAGAGACGGTTTTCAGTCAAGATTGTATCATTGTATGTAAGTCAATGGAGGACAATTTGAACATTTGATTTAAACACGCAGATTCAATTTTTTTCATTGTAAGCATGACAACACAATTCAATTTTTTTACTAATGTGATTTTTTGAAGATTGTTTAAGTTTGTAAAAAAGGCTTAATGGAAATGAGCTTGTACATTGTACAAATAACCAAAATATTCAAAGTGGCGCACTCGAGCAACAAAATTAATTTTTTGCGAAAACGGTTCATCAAATTTTCATACACCGTTGAAAAGAGGCTCCCAAGACCTTTCAAATGACGTATCACTCAACCCCTCTCCCCTATTCAATTTTGAGAGGTTGAAGCGCCCCCTACTAGTGGGTTGCTCGTTCAAGCCTCAAATATACGTCAAAAGATGTCCCCCAAAAAAAATCATTCGACGTGTTTCGGGAAAATTTTCCACTCACTATGGGATAAGAAATATACGGGATGGCTCGTCTGAGATAGAACACCCTGTATTATACATGATTAATTTCCTCCAATATTTCTAATTTAGCTTACTTCTTTAATATACTAACTACAATATGTGACAAAATAATAGGTATGCATTTCATAGAAAAAATCATCAGTTTCAGCGTGCAACCACAAGAAGAAAGAATCACAATGTTGATTTTTATTATTGGTCGAATATTTTCCAGCCTTAATACAATAACTTATCAATCGAGCAATTCACATATAAAATGAAATTTCGCATCACAGGGGCGATCATTCCAGTTGTATTGATTGTTGTATTTCCGTATCTCTACACAATTCTCGACGTTTAAAGAGTTATCGGGTTGCCCTCCTTCCCAACTTGTGAACAAGAATCGTTCACCTGTCGATAACCAAACGAAATGTCCTTCCTCTGTCAAATCAGTGCCTGATGTCCAAAAGTTATCGACGTCTGAATCTGTAAAATAACATTGAACTAGAACCGTATTGATATAATAATTATCTAGAGACCGACATACACAGGTTATGATAAATATTCAGGTATATAATAAAGAAAATATGGGAAGAGGAAGTTGAGATCTTTCGAAATGGGTAGAGTATGAGAATTACCATGGTTGGCAATTACTCAGCTCTTATTAAAGATACATGGAATTAAAGCGCATTAGGCGATCCTGTAAATCGATACCCGTAAGAGAAAGTGTCGGCTGCGCCACTGCGATGTCGTTCCCTAAGTTTAGATACATAATAAAAATATTTTTAATGAGTAGAAACAGCTAATGGCGTGAAATGACGTAAAATCATACTTTATATCATGTGAAAGTTTATTTGAATTGATGAGGATTTCTACCAAAGAGTTCTATAGATAGAGTAGAGAACTAAGCCTTTCACTTGTATCTTAACGGACATTCTCTTCTTCTCGCACATGTACTGCGCTCTCACTCGCACGATATGCGTGCGCTATACTTATTCTTGTATTCTTATACTCTTGTGATAGAAGGGGAGACCATGTGAGTGAGAGCGCACCAACATGTGCGAGAAGGACAGAATGTCCCACTAGTTACAAGCGCTTTCCTATGCTTATCACACTACTTGTCTACTCTATATATAGAACTCTTTGATTTCTACGATGTGGAATGGTCTACCACGGAAATGTGACTGTCAGTGTATCAGCTCTACGTAACGTAGAGTAACATATATAAACAGATGGTCAACCGCCAACCCCTCCTCATCGGTCGGTAAGAAGCTTCAGGTTCTTAAATCGTGTACCCTGAGTATTCTAATTGAACCCAGAATGACTGCCTTCTTCATGCGGTCTATCAAGATCTGTGCCAAGTTCAAGTTCGAATGCAGCGAAGACCTAATTTCGCCCAAAACACCGATGATCAGAACCACCAATACGACCTTCTGGCCTGGGTATAGTCCATTTTTCCTCCTCTTTCAAGCCTATGTTCTTCTCTGCTGAAGCAGAGAATTCAATGACATACATAGCCTTGCTTAGTTTATCGAGGAGGAAAACGTCAGACCTATTTGCTTGTATGAACCTGACGGTCGGAAAAGGGTAATTCCAGTGGATCTGAATTTTTTCGTTTCCGACAACGGACTCAATATCTCCTGGCATGTAAGGCAGCACCGGCTCTTGGTCTATTCCGTACGAGTGCCTTAGATGGTGATACAGCACCCGTAGGGCCGCATTATGGCGATGGGTGTACGCCGAGGCCGCTTTTGCCGTACATGCCGACAGCAGGTGGATAAGCGTCTCAGGCGAATTTCGACAGGCCCTACAGCTGACATCAGGGACCTGCATTACATTGCGGCGAAAGACCAAGGTGTTAATTACGCCATCTAGCAAGCTGCGGTAAATTCCTCAATCTCGGATGTTAGCCCGGCAGACCTTAGGTAGCCGAAGGTCTGCCTGGTTGACAAGCCGAGCGTTTCGATGTTTCGATAGGAAACACCGTGTATCGGTTTGTCAACATGCCGCCTGAGCATAATATCTTGCTCCGCGACATTTATCTGGGCTTTCAGGCGAGAAGGTTGGAACTCGAGGTTGTCCTCTATTCGGCATCCTCGATTGATCTGAAATTCGGGACCAAGTTCTTCCGCAGCCTTTTGTGCTCCCTTATGGATAAATGCCAATTCGTCACTTTTAACAAGGCACAGGAAGGGGTCCGAACTTCTAAGAACTTTATAAGCTATACTCATAACCACACTTCGATGCAGACCCTCCAGACTGAGAAGTCCCCTATCTCCCTGGTGTCGTGGGAGATAAATACGGGAAACGGACGACCTAGGATGCAAACTGTGATGGATATGCATAATTTTCCGGGTGTCTTTGTCGATTGTATGCAGCTCATCGACCGTCCATTTCATCGCTACAAAAGAGTGGAGCAGGACTGTAACGGCAAGCATATTTTTTGCAGACGCCTTGTTCCCACTCGAAAGTTTAGAAGACCAAATCTTTCGAACAAGGTTTCTGTACTTATCAGCGAGAGCCACCTTTACCTGGGAAGCGTCATAATTAGGACGCTGTTCAACTCCGAGGTATCGTTAGGTCTCTGCAGCATCAAGGTATTTAAAGATGCTTCCGTCGGCAAGCTGCATATTCTCGTGAACTTCCGGAGATCGTCCTGTCCTCAAATGAAACACTGCGCATATGTACAATCCCAAGTTCATGCTTACGGCTCGTGTATATTCCTGAACCACATTGAGAGCTTGATGGAGGTTTTTCTCACCAGAGGCATACAGTTTCAAATCAGTCATGTAAAATAAATGGTTGATCTGATGCCTCCGGTCGTTCGGTGGTCCAGAGTAATATCCACGAGTCCGTCTTGAAGCAATGTATGTAATGTTTTCTTGGTTTGTTGGTTCTAAGATAGACTAAAAATAAGATAAAAATTCTCTTTTAACGTTTCGATAATAGTTCATTATCTCTACCAAAATTGTTTTGTTAATTAGTGTTTCCATGTAATTTAGAAAAGAATAGATGATTTTGATTGATAAAATGCGTCTGTAGTCAACTTTGTGTTCTTAAAATCCTATTGTGTGTGAAAGAGTAATGTATGGCTAATCAATTATCAATTTGGAATAGATTGAATACAGTTAGATATGACTGAACTTTAAATGAATGTGCTTGAATAGTTGATTTATGGTAGGGCATCGAATCGTATTGTGTTCATCAATGATCTACTATCCTTTCGGAGGTTTATATTTACAAAAATATAAAAATCTAACGGGATCAAAGTGGTGTAATTGAGAAACACCCTGGACTAGAAATCCAGTAATGTGGGTTCGAATTCCGTAAAAAAAAAAGGGTTAGCATCACTTGTCATGATATCAATTCAGCGAGGACTAGTTTCTATTTAACTCTAAGTAAACGACGATTGTTCCTTTTATTTATTGTGTTGAGTTTTTCATTTTTAAGATTGAACTGGTCTTTACTTGTTAGAAATCTATTATGTTCACAAATGAACCCCTCGCACATACACACATACAATTTACCCGAATTGGCACTATGAAAACCCAAATAAATGATAATTTTTAATGGACATCGTACTGTGACCGTCATTTCAAGTCAAAACTAGTTTTATATTCCAAAAAGGTACTGAATATTGTGAAACAGATAACAATCACAATAATTTCGACCACAATCTGTTGAAAAAATCTGTAAATTATAGAAGCATTAAATACTTTGTTTAAGCCTCCAATGATATAAAACGTAAATTTAAAACACTAGGTCAACATTTTAAGAATAATAAATGTAAATCAGGTGACTCATAGAAATAAAAGCTTCACTCCCTTTATGCCAAACATTTGCAGATACGCGCCACCAATTTGATCAAAATTTTGAAATGTTTCATGTGGTAACTGAAAGTAGACTTTTAGGTAACTCAGAATACTCAGTAATTAATAAATAGGCACAGTAATCTTTCACTTAATGATCAAATTCTTCGCTTCTCAATCTTTTCCCACGCAAACAACATGTCACGAACTAATTATTAGATTTCAATTCCTCTGTTGTAAATAAACTGTATTCTTGTAATCATTGAGATAACCATGAACAATCTGATGACCCCGTGGTCATTATCAATCCATCTATATATAGCTAGTAATACCATTATGTTCACCTGAAAAAGGCAATGTGTGGCAAAGCATGCCGTTTTGTTTGATTCTTATAACAAAACTCTATTTAGGTATTTTTCTATAGAGTCTTATGCGGTGTAGTGTTTATTTGTGATACGTTTTTCATATTGAATTTTCTTATTGTTGTATTATCTTAAAATGAATTTATTTCCTTGGATCTTATGAAAAATATGCATTTACATATTTATATAGCTCGTGTTATTTTATTTTCTCCCACTCCACGAAAAGTTCTGCGGGTGCCTATGACTGAATCTCATAGTGCAGCTGATCACAACCCCATTAATTTCAATTATTGAATGTTCGAATCTAGGAATCTGTTACATCATTAAACGTTCACTCGAAAAAACTTACATGATTTTTGTATATGGTTCAAAAGTAAATCATTTTCTTCTGAGGTCTCAATTGTTGCTAGTCGCATACGATGGAAGTTACAGTATTGGGATGCTTCGAAATAGTTTGCCTGGAAAAGAATGAAATGTGTAAGCAAATCCTTGAGAGAATGTACACAATATTTGATCTCTTCCTCGCTGGTAGTAGTGAATCTTTTGTTTATAAACTTATATGATTGGTTGCACGATCCTCAATGCATCTAAACCTTCCTCTTTTTCGGAACTGATACTTCTTGCGCCAGCATTAAAGATTGTCTAGTTTCAAGCAAACCTGTCAGTCAGAAACTAAAATTGACAGCTCTGATAAATTTCCAAAATGCTTGAATCTTATCTTAATTCCCAGTAGAAATCCATTAATTTTGGCCAAATACTGCAGTAATCAGGGTTAAACATTAATATAAAGATCAACGATGCTCTAAAAAAATCCAAATAATTAGAAACTAACCTTATAGAATGTTCCAAAATAGTAATATTTACTACCAAGCTGTTCCAATGGCCGGAAGGAAGTTTCGTATTCGTTCTGTCGTGATCCTGCGAATTTGAACTAAATTATTAAAACGTGATGTTCTCCGTAAATATAAGAGCAAAATACAGATATACTTTCTAATAATACGATATGATCGTTCTAGCTCAAACATGGCCGTCCGAAGGGGGTGAGGACTATTAAAAGCGTTATTAATTAAAATCTGTTTCTTCAGTATTATTCCGAACAGAATAGATTTTGATAAAAATAAAAACAAATCTTTGAAGCGTTAAAAAACGGATTTTAATTTTATTCAGTGGAATAGAGTACCAAGAATAAATTTGTAAGAAAAAATATTGAATAATCCAATTAACTTAAATCGTGGTGTGTGGCGTTGCGGTATTAGACTCTATTATCTTTCGCATTTCTTCGACTTTTGAAGCTGAAGCTCACTATGTTAGATAAATGAAAACCACAAGCAACCAAATATTTAAATTGATCTAATCATAGATAGACTATATTTACCTTCATTAGTGGAAACAAAAACGATGAGTGTGTATATAATAAAGATGAAGAACATTTTGATTCTTAAACGTCACTACAAAACACTGTAACATGTTAATAGAACAATTCCTTAAATACCTTGTAGCTGAAGTACATTGTTGTCAATTACGATAAAATTTGTTCAAGATGTAATGTATGCTACGCTTATCAAGTTTTGATTAGGAAAAAACATATGAAAAATATTTGTCAATTAATAGTCACTGAATAATTAATTGTGATACGTCACTACCTACATAATTTGGCAAATATCTACATGAAACACTAAACAGGCTGTCCAGAATAGCTTTTAGTAGGTACAGCGGGATCTTGGGAAACCTGGAGACACAAAGTCAGTTAGATAGGAAGAAAATTGCAGAATTGAATGCCCAAGGAATTTCTGTTTTTATCTTACTTCAAATCGGAAGCACTCACTACTGATATACAGAGCGAAAAATACAAGTGTATATTTGAAAAACCATGATATTTCATTTACTACAAAGACTACATGCGAAAAAATTTAGGGTAGAAATACGTACAGACGGTGACTGAAATAGATCTCAAAAAAATGATAGGCCCACTATGTTACAAACAGTCGTACTCAACTTTTGTTTTTTCTGGGTGCCGCATCCGGAATCCTCATTCACAATATTTTTCAATTATGCATGACATGCTTAAGTTTAGTTAAGAAAAGTAGTGAAAAGTTACGAAATTAAATGTTTTACTAGAGCAGGCGTAAAGTCGTAAAGTACTTAGGCAAAAACGCTAAATAAAAAGTTAAGAAAGCTGTGCATAATAGCTTTTGGGCACTCTTGGGGGTCAAATGTAAATGATTGTAGTGGCAGATAATATATTGGGAATGATTTAGAAAGCGCTAATGAAAAACGTTAAATGATACTCATGTATGTAACATTGAAATGTTATTCTAATGGTCGGCATAATGTGTTTCACAACTATATGTTTCATACTCATACTTGCTGTCAGAACAACTATCAAAATGTACTACATACACAATCAAGAACTAGGACTTCTTGCACAGAATGAAGACATAAAATCACACCAATGACGCCACTTGAATCTTAAAATGACACTTCTGCAAGTTGAATTTAGACGTATGATATAATATATTTATAACCAGAAGAACACGGTTCTCCTCAAAGTTAAATAAAATACCATAATGATATTTTGAAAAATGAATCACATCAAAAATATTCTAGATCGATTTAGAAAAGCTCAAAACGGATATATCCGCAAAAATCCGGGAAATTTTTTGCCCCGACTACAATACCTCTCGTACACTATACACATACTACGTATATCGAAGGCAGTATAAATAGTGGAAGATATGATATGTGGTAGTACTTTATTTTATTTTAAAGAAACGATGCTGAAGGAATATATCACAATAAATATCCCGACAGGCGATAGGCCGGTAAAAGTTGACGAAAATAAAGAACATTCAGTCATGCAAAGCGTTCTCCAGATGCCTCGAATATCTTTGCGGCGTATTCACGTAACAACAGACATTGCTCGTTTACAACCGATGTTATTTCACCATTATCGTGGAAGACCTTGCCGAGGGCTACAAGATGGTGACCAAAAATGAAAAAAATAAACTTTTGCCAGTGTTTCAGGACAAAAGGGAATGAGAAAAAAAACTTTACTTCAAAAGTGCTATGGTCGGATAAGAGGAAATTTACTAACTGTGAATTATTTCATCGATGAAATTTTTTGGTCAGCTGTAAGCCCACATTTAACCCGGCAAACTAGACCCAATACAGGTGGAATCTTAATGTATGGATAGGTATTATTGGTACTCACGTAATTGGACAGTATTTTTATATCTAACATAACAGAAACAATTATGGAGCTACCACTTTGCAGACATCCAAAACCTACCGCACAATGGTCACATCGTTACCAACTTTGATAATAATGAATATCCCGAGTAGTATCAAGGACTAAGAAAGTGGCCACCTAGGTCGCTGGATCTAATACCTACTGATTTTTTTTTTTAGTTATCCAAAAATACAGTATAAAGAACATGATATGGAACCGTCGATGCATTCAGATTGTCTGTAGTAGAAACAGTTAACAGCATCACTTCTCATTTTGTAAGAATATAATGTTTTTTATAACACAATTTATTATATAATGATCATTGAAATCTGCCGTAGCATATGACACCCTGTTTATTATTCTGTAAGGAGATGATGGTAAAACAGCAATAAAATCAGCAACGACAATTTTCATGTTTCCACCTGCATGACATTTGACAGTTAAAAGCATTTGAAGTAGAGGTAGAGCGGTGGCGTCCTTTGGAATCAATCGGATATTATTTTATATATCTCCTGTAGTAAAATGAGTCACCATACGATATTATACTTGATTGTTGTTGATTTGATTGCCACCTATTCCCAAAAAAATGCAATGATATATATTTCCAGATTATTATTTCCCTCAATATATAGTGTAAGGGAAAAGTATTGTAATCGGCCCAAAAAAAATGTGACGTGACATTTTATTTTGATAGTTCATGTGACAGCAGGGGTTAGTATAAAACACAGAGTAGTAAAATCATTATGGAGATTATTTGCATGACGCTTCAATTTATTGTAGAGTATATTTCAATATCTTTCATCAGCGATTTCTAAATCATTTTCAATATATTTTATGTTCCTACAATCATACATTTAACCCGCAGAAATGTCAGAAACCTATTTTGCTTACAAAAGTGAGGGAAGCCACGTAATCACAGCTTTTTTGAAAACATTTTCGAAGTCACCGTCATGCTTTGAATATAGCTCTTATATTAAAGAAATATCATGATTTTTCAAGAATGAAATAGTGAGACTGAGACCCATTTGAATTAAGTTAAGAACGGATTGTTCTTAGGCACTCAATTACTCTCCTTTTCACCCATCTTAACAGACTTTATATCTCCTGTGATTTCTGAGATCCCATGTATTTCAAGTTATTCTCGACATCGTGTATTATAGTATGAGTATAGGAATATATGCATAAAGTATGGGTTGATTCATTCTTCCCTCACCAATTTTGAAAATGAATTGCATTAATCATTTTTATTAAATTAATTTTTTCTGTATTTTCTCTATTCATCATGTCTGAGGAATAAGGGACAAGTCTATAACATGCAACTATTTCGAGGTTCTCAACAATTATTATTTTTATTCATATGGAGGGAACCGGTGAGTTTCCTTTATGCCTAGGCCATAGCCCTTTGCACTCCATATTACTTAGTGAAGCGGTTCCCGCTCAAGCGATCCCAAATACCCCCAAGTAAGAAATTATGGCCTATTAAGGCTATATTTGGTCACTTTTTTCACATAGAATTTTAGCTCCTGAATTCAAGAAGATGCGTTTTCCTCTGTAGAAATGCTGAAATGCATATAAACAAGATACAAACTGTTAAAAAATTTTTAAACTGATTTCCAGAATCGATTTTAAAAAAAGCGTCAAAATCAGTACTATCAATACATGGACCGTAAATAACATCACAGTGAATGAAGTAAGGAAGTATTAAGCTATGAAACAGTTGAATTTCCAATTTGGACTTGAGAAAATGTATATGTCCATAAATGAACAAGAAAGTATAATTAGTTTTGAGAGTTTCGATAATTTGTTATTTGAACCGTCGTTTGAAATCCATGAAGAGCCCAAGATTCTTACAATTATTTCCAAATTCGATTACGTCATTACCAATTTGTATCTAGGTACTAGGTATTCTGGGCTTCATTTTAATGATTATCTGAACCAAATAGAAGAGTGACTGATTTCTTTGAATTCATTTTCTTATTAGTTAAATCGTTCAAATCCGAATTGATGAAACCGTTGGCTTCAAAATTATACCACAAAATCTGCTTTAATAGTAAGTGTCGTCGGCATTGAAATCATATTTGCAGTGTGTCAAGCTCCAGCAAAAATTATTAGTTGAAATGGTATACAATAAAGGATCTCGAATTCTTCTCTAAAAAATTCCTTTGTCTCACAACCAACAGATCAGATGTGACATTATTCAATTCATGCTATTGAAATCTACCATGAGAGAACAGGCTGATTCCCTAAACCTTATGAAGTGTAGAATGGCAGCCAAAATCTTATGATTTATGTTGTCAAACACCTTCGAATAGTCAAGTAAAATGGAAACACACATTTCGTTATTATTATATGAATCCAGTGACCATGGAACATTTGTTGTACTTGACTGATTTTCCGACTGAAGCAGGTTCACAGTAATAAACTGTTATCGTTCGTTCAATTCACTATGAAATATGATTTATTTCGTAGAATATCCATATACTCTCAATATTTCCAATCATTCCTCCTCTTGGTCATTGCCAGATTAAATCAGCAAAGGATTTCCAGATATATTCTATATCTTGGTCTGCAAAATAAGATGATTATGCGCTAAGTCGAAGGATATGTCGAGTAAATTTTATATCTATAGTATTATGATAAAATAATTTCTGTTTATTTCCTGATTTTAATCGTGGAAATGTTTTTAGTTCGTATAAATAAAAGTCAATTTCGGATGTTAACACTAACTATATTACTTAAAATTACAACAGATTGAACGAAATGGAGCAGAGATTTAATGCGTGTTGTCCCAAAGGAGGGTTGGTTTGCACTGGTCATTCTGATATTTGTTAGTATTGCAGAATATTTACAAAGGAATTGTTCATAACTTTACCGTCGGTAGGGTAAAGATACGCCTGTACCGTTACAGTAATATAATAATAAAAAAGGGAAACTGGATATTTCGCAGCCCCTTATTTACAATATTGAACAGAATTTGAACTGACAATACAAATTTACTTAATAAGCTTAACTATTTGTTTGTATATTTTCATGTAACTGAACAATTTCAATTTCATACATTCCGTAATACTTCCGTTCTCTATAGACATTGATATCAAGGTTATCAGATGACATCACCCCTTGAGATACCTCATAGGATTATTTTCGGTGATCACCTTCGGATATATTTTGAGTGTTCCGAAAATTTTCACATAGTTCCATCATCGAAAAGTGTAGGTTCCTCTCGTTGGTAAATTGAATGCTTCTCGAATTTACTCGTAATTAGTTACAGGATAATTAATAAATCCTGTGTGTGTTTTATGTACATTTCATTACGTTTCAGATCCATTTTTCGTTATCAGAAGAATACTTTTGGTAAAAATCAAACATCTGCATTTACAGCTTTCTATCGTTATTGATTAGCTTCTGTGAACGTTTTGAAAGACATGGACAACATTATCAAGCTATCCTAAATTCAGAGAATGAAAATAACTAGAGTCAGATTATATCAGGAGTTAAAAAAAAAAATGGTTAGACGCAATAATCGTTGACCAGTTAATAGAGTATTACTTGAACTACTTGCTTGCCTAATATATCATTCAACAACAAATCATTATCTCCTATTGTCGCGATTGTAAGTAAAAAAAACATCTCATGCTATTTGCAATATTGAGTGGCTTAGAAAAGTATTAGGTATATTTGTGAACCGATATGAAATAGATACCAGGAATGGATTAGATGCGAATAAACTTGTCAGGTATTATCACTCGTACTCTTCCATCGACATTTCAGACTTGCAAAGTGTGATTAGAGAAGTAGTTTTTGAAATAAATGGAGTTTGAGGCCTAGATACCTATAAAAGTGGAATTGCTATTATTTAAACATATTTTACAACTTGTGATTTCATATTTGAATGTACGTTGATTTAAAAGATAATATTTGTTGTGAGTGTTCTATGTATCATCATTTCCTGATTTGAGAGGAAGAAGCCCCCTCAAGGATATTCCTGCCCCGATAATTGGGTAATCAACTTTAGATAAAAAGTCAAATATCTAAACACGGTACCTCTAATCAAAACTTCCCAAAAAACTATTTCTTTTTGCCTATGTTAACTAGAAATTAATATAATGGGCATTTTTTTTCAAATGTACAGTGGTGAAGAAAATAGTGTGACCAAAGGGAAACAACTCTCCTATAGCTACGCCACTAGACAAATCTGAAAATTATTTCTAGTGTCAAATAAAGGTACCATTTTCGGAGTACTTGCACTGAACTTGGTCGGAATCGCTGCCAGAGTTACTATAAAATAGGACAATGGGACAACCTGTATACAACTTATTATAAATCCCCCAAACAACACGGGGCATATGAAGATTATTGTTCTAGATACCTGAAACCACAGTTTGACTTGAAAATTTTGCTAATTACATTTCTGTAATCAGACCTAGTTTATCTTGCTAGTCATGATTCACCAAAAAAATCTCGGCAGATAGACATACATATTACTAATAAACTAGACTAATTACTGTTAAAGTACCGAAAATATTTTGGCAACCAGCAGAGTAAATATTGATGATGGCTAATTGACAGCTGAAATTTTCTTTAGTACTTTAACAATATTTTTAGTGAATAAGTGTGATTATTATTATTCTGACTTATTAGTGTTATAGTATATCCACAGCTGTGAACACTTTAATATATTATACATGATTTCATCCAATATTTCTATTAGCTTACCTCTTTAATATGTGGCAAAATAATAGGTAGACATTTCATGGAAAATATCATCAGTTTCGGCATGGAATCACAAGAAGAATCACAATGTCAATTTTTATTATTTGCCAAATATTTTTCAGCCTTAATACAATAACTTATCAATCTAGCAATTCACAAATAAAATAAAATTTCCCGTCACAGGGGTGGTCATTCCAATTATATCGATTGTTGATTTTCCATATCTCTACACAATTCTCGACATTCCCAGCGTTATCAGGTTGCCCTGCATGCCAATTTGTAAACGAAAATCGTTTACCTGTCGATAACCAAACGAAATGTCCTTCCTCTGTCAAATCAGTACCCGATGTCCAAAAGTTATCGACGTCTGAATCTGTAAAATAACATTAAAGTAGTAGAGCTGCATTGATATACTAATTATCTGGGGACCGACACACACACGTTAGTGTACATAATAACAAAAATATTACCCCATTGCAATTGTTTCTTGCACAAGAGAAGATGAAATTGAGATCTTTCGAAATGAGTAGTGTATGAGAATTACTATTGTTGGCAACTACTCAGGCGATCCCATAAATCGATTCCCGTTTAATAAAGTGTCGGCTGCGCCACTGCGATGTCATTCCCGTAGATTCGATACATAATACAAATATTTTTGATGAGCAGAAGCAGCTAATGGCGTGAAAAGACTTAAAATCATACTTTATATCATGTTTATTTGAATTGACAGGGTTATCTATGATGTGCAGTGTATCGGCTTTACGTAATTTTATATACATACAAGTTTGAGGTTTCTTTGCCTAATTGGACACGTTGGTGTAAGTATTGTGTTCATCAATGATTTACTATCCGTTTAGAGGCTTATATACAGTATCGGAAACAATTCTTCTGGGGTATAGACAGAAATCTACACGAACAACAAGGAACGCAATGATATGATAATACCACATAAAGAAGAGTGACACACTGATGTGCGCGACTCCTCTTACCCCACCCGACGCGTACACAGTGACTCGCACATTCTCCCGACTGGTGCTGGTATGATACTGACGTCCTACGTCCTGAGCTGACCGCCCTGAAATTGTAATGCTCTCTCAACATATAGCAAGCTACTCTTTACGCTCTCATGAAACCACCATACCCAAGATAAATACTTTCCGATACTGTATACAAAAATATAAAACACTGAAGGTACTAAAGTGGTGTAACTGGTAAACACCCTGGACTAGATATCCAGAAATGTGGGTTCGAATCCCGTCTATGATTCAATGTTTTACGTTTATTCATCTTTATTATCCTATGTTAAATTATCTAAGTTATCTTCTCAAATCAGAAAAATTAATTCGTTAAACGTATGGAATGGTGAAATGAAAGGTCGATGAGCTGCATAGACTCGAAGAAGAAATCCGGAAAATGATGCATATCTATCACATTTTGCATTCTAGGTCGTTCGTTTCCCGCATTTATCTCCCACGTCACCGGGTGATAGAGGACTTCTTAGTCTGGAAGGTCTGCATCGAAGTGTGGTTCTTACTATAGCTTGTAAAGTTCTTAGGAGCTCGGACCTCTTCCTGTGTTCCTGTTACGAATTAACCTGAGTGGGGGCATTTATCATTAACGCAGCACAAAAAGCTACAGAAGAACTTGGTCTCGAATTTCACATCAGACAAAAAAGCCAACTAGGGGGACTGAAAGTCCAGATAAATGCCGCGGAGCAGGATCTTATTGTAAGACGGCATTTTGACAAGCTGGTACAAGATGTTTTCTACCGAAGCATCCTAACGCTCGGCTTATCAACTAGGCTTACATCCCGCTATCTAAAGTCAGCCGGGCTTATATCCGAGACCGGGGGATTTACCGCAGTTTGTCAAGATTGCGTAATCAACACCATTAAATACATTAAAATTTCAATGTAACATAGAGTATACTTGAACGTCTGGGGTTGTGGGGAGGCAAAGAGGGGCAGCTGTGCAAAAATTGCTCAGATTTAAAACAATTCAATACGAAGGGTTAGCATCACTTGTCGTGATATCAATTCCTAGAAGGCTAACTTCTGTTGAAGTCTAATTAAACGACGATTCATTACTTGTGTTGACTTTTTCATTTTTAAAACGGGTCTTCACTTGTTAGAAATCCATTATGTTACAAATGAACCCTACACCGAATAATATACTGTGGAAAAACTCCCATACAAACACATTCTATCCGTCCAATTTATCTCAAACTACCAAACTAGCAGAATATTATAGTATGGTCCAATGTCAGCCTAAAATTTCTAGAAGGTACTGGATATTATAAAACAGATAACAATCACAAGAATTTCGAACACAATCTGTGACAATGTGTTGAAAAAATAGGAAAATGATAAAAGCATTAGATACTTTGCTTAAGTCTCGAATGATATAAAACGTAAATTTTGAATATGAATTTTACTTCTTTCAATAGTATTAACACACTAGATCAACATTTGAAAAATAACAAACGTAAATCAGAAGAGAAAAATGAGCCTATAAGTTAAATTGTGGATACAAACTTTCGTGTGTAATGTCTTTCATTCAAAGACTCATAGAAATAAAAACTTCACTCACTTCGTGTCAAACATTTGTGGATACGCGCCACCAAATTGATCAAAATTTTTCAATGTTTCATGTGGTAAATGAAAAAGAGACTTTTAGATGACTTAGTATACTCAGGAATCAATAAATATGAGCAAAGTAGTCTTTCATTTAATGATCAAATTCTTCTCTTGTTAATCTTTTCCCACGCAAAAAACATGTCACAAACTAATTATTAGATTTTAATTCCTGCAAATAACCTGTATTCGTAATCATTAAGCCATGAACAATCTGAATTCCTAATCTTTCAGTCAGCCCCATGATCATTATCAACTTATATGTAGCTAGTAATACCTTTCTAACTTTAAGTACCATTGTTCACCTGAAGAAGCCACTGTGTGGCGAAGCATGCCGTTTTCTTTTATTTTCATAACAAAACTCTATTTAGGTGCTTTTCTATAGAGTTTTATTCAGTGTAGTGCTTATATATAAAACGTTTTTCATATTGAATTTTCCGATTGTTTTATCATCTTGAAATGAAATTTTACTTGCTATTTAATCTTATAAAAAATATGCAGTAAAAGTTATACTCATTTACATATTTATATAACTCGTGTTATTTAATTTCCCCCCACTCCACGAAAAATTCTGCGGATGCCTCAATCCCATGGAGCAGCTGATCACAACCCCATTAAGTTGATTTGTTGAATGTTTGAATCTAGGAATCTGTTCTGTTCCATTATTAAAAGTACACTCAAAAAACTTACATGATTTTTGTATATGGTTCACAAGTAAATCGTTTTCTTCTGAGCTCTCAATTGTTACTAATCGCATACGATGGTAGTTACAATATTGGGATGCTTCGAAATAGTTTGCCTGGAAAATAATGAAATGTGTAAGCAAATCATCAATGTGTATAATATTTGATCTCTTTCTCGATGGTAGTGGTGAATCATTTTTTATAAACTTATATGATTCGTTTGACGATCTTTAATGCATCTAAGCATTCCTCTTTCTCGGAACTGCCACTACTTGCGCCAACATAAAAGATTGTCTAGGTTCGAGCAAACCTCATCATACAGAAACTAAAATTGATAGCTTCAATGAGTTTCCAAAATGCTTGAATCTTATCTTATTTGTGATGTTAAGGAGTACCGACTGCTACTGCTACTCTCTTGAACGAATTATAAAATAATCCTTATCCCATTAGAAATCTATTCATTTTGGCTAAATACTGCAGTTTTTAGGGTTAAATATTAATATCAAGATGAACAATATTCGACAAAAATTTAAATAATCAAAAACTGACCTTATAGAATGTTCCAAAATAGTAAGATTTACTACCAAGTTGTACCAATGGTCGGAAGGAAGTTTCGGATATGTTCTGTCGACATCCTGCGAATGTGAACTAAATTATTAAAACATAATGTTCTCCACAAATATAATTGCAAAATACAGGTTGTATTTTCTAGTTATACTATATGATCGTTCGAACTCAACCATGGCTGTCCGGAGGGGGGGGGGTGGCTCAAGGGGATGCTCGCCCTATCCACCTAGCTATTGAAAGCTCTTTCAAAATATTCTAAAGATTTAATATTTACAGCGCAAAAGCAAAGTAGTAAAATAGTTATAAAGGGCGTTAAAAATTAGTAATTTATTATCACACTAATTTGTTTTTTCTATTACCTTTTGTTGATTTCTATCATATTTAAAATTACCAATGTACCTTTTAATAATCTTGTAAAAACATTATCATCACTAGTATAGATATATACTTTCTGATAGAATTTTTTTTGAAGTCAACAGGGACTTGTTTATTTTATTAATTCCACCATCGATATATTTTCTGGGTGTTATCTATAATTCTTCACTCTCTGGGGTCTTGGAAATTGTGATCAATGTGAAGGTTGATAACATATTTAAAAACGTTTCACCTTAACCCAATAATTTCCAAGATAAGGTGAATTGAACAAATCAATGGCGGAAGCCGTTACTTTGTGATAATTTATCATATTGATATAATAAAACACTTATTACTCTGTATTATATCAGTATATTTCAGAAACAATAACGTGAATTTAGTTTTTGCAACTTCTAAACAGTGGTATTGAAGATGAGTTGTCGGAACAATAGTCACTTTAGTGTTTCTATAATATAAGTGTTAGAAACAAAGTAGTAAGTTTATTATATCAATAATGTATAAGATACGACTTACAATGTTGAAGATATCCATTTATTTCTAGCTAAGCACATATCCTCGATTCCGAAACACAGGAAATAAATATAAAAAGAATGTTCATCAACTTCTTACCTTCAGTAAGAGTAACCTCTACTCCTTCGAAGTTTGTGTCGCCACTTCTTACATCTATGTGAGGTTGACCTCCTAGATTTTCACTTACTGGCACTGTCAGTGTTCTTACATTATTGCCGGTAGACTCGTGTAGCAATAATTGAATGACTCTGTTAGGTTGCTGATGATATGTACCTGTAAATTGAGAGAATATTTTAATTTCTTATGGTACATCACATTTATGATAAGTTACATACATTTGATCAATCCAAGAACGGGTTGTATTTTCGACGAAAGAGTGGTGAAAGTTGTGTTTGTTGAGGTTGGTTTTGGATGATTTTAATTTAAATTGCATAGGGAAATGTAAAGAAACACAAATGTATACCTCAATAACAGTATACTGACAAGATTCAAACACAGCCACAGCCACAGTTGTTAATTTATTCTAAGGATGCCACTGTGTGATGTAATTATTGAGGATGTATTGTTTTCGAATTGTTTATTCATATTATACTATTCAATTTAGATGATTAAGATATAAGTAGAGAATTTTCGCATATTCGTCTGGCATCCGGATTTTGTGTAATAAGACCGAATAACAAAAAGCATCCCTAACTAAAACTAGAAATCCGAAATATCCCTTTATTTTTCTGGATCTGCGCCTTCAACTGTCACCTCTATCGTCACAGCTTTAAGTTTATTATTTTGGAATATTTTATGTACTTCATGTCGTTCTTCCAATGACTGATAGTTCGGCCTTATACGTCTATGCGCAGGTCAGTATACCCTTTTTCCACCGTCTAGCGCGCGGATCCTATGGTCTTCTAGCTCGCGAAGGGTACCTATTATTATAATGTAATAATTATTCTTAATACATTAAAGGTATGTTTCAAAGAGTCGCTGAGACATGGAATATTTTTGTTAGTTCGATAACTGAGTAATTATTAATTAATTAATTGAATTAACATTTAATGAAAAAAATAACATCAAATTCGTATTCAGCAACTTCAAATTACCTGAAAATGACTCGTCTTGATTATTCTTAAAATTTCCATTTTTTGGGTTGAATTGTTAATTAACTGATTAGATTAGCAGCCAATAAAAAAATAACATCGAATTCGTATTCAGGGACCTCAAATTACCTGAAAATGAATCTAATCTTGATTATTTTGAAAATTTACATTTTGTTGTTTATTAACAGATAGATAACTAACAAATTGTTATAAACCTTAAATTTACATTGTTTATTGATCAAATAACTGCAATTTTCTACTTTACCCGCTAAAAATTGATGGAAAATAGCGTTTTTAACTTTTTTTTATATATTGTTATAGCACATCAATTTTTGGCCAATATTTATTGTTTATTAACAATCTGAGACATTTCCCCCTATGTAGCTATAGCAGACTTCAATCTAGAGGCCAAACCGAATCAAATGAGTCCTCATACATCAAAATCGTTCTTTTGACTGTGAATTGTTTCATTTGATCACTTTACAAAATCCTTTGGTTAGAGGTAACTACAACTGGACTAATAACTTGAAAATTATACATTCGGTAATTGGTGCTTAATGGATAGAGGTGTTTCTTATTCTAATGTTATAGTATAGTGTATCCACAGTGATAACTCTTTTATAGTTTATCAGCTGCTTTCAATAAAACAAAACTCCACGTGACACACCTGAAACCAATCTGCATCTGAATAAGGGCTAGGAAATTCAATCAATTACAAAAGCAAACTTTCTTAAAGCATTCTAACCTAATACTCCAAAATTACATACAAATTTTACAAACTAATCTGCGATATCGTTGTCGCTTGGAGATTCCTGCTTGTGTATGAGGGCAAGGAAAATCGATCAGTTCAAACAAACGAAATAGCCTAGTAACCTATTATTCCCAAAAATGTATAAAAATTTAACAAACTAAGCGATAACGTTACCGGCTGGAGCTTCGAACCTACGCTATCGGAAGCAAGGGATTTAACAGGTGTACAGAATAGAATGGAAACCTTGAAATTTCAGAGTTAGATTTATTTTGCCTTACCAGTGTATGTACATATATTGAAAAACTAGGGTGTTTAATTTTAGACATTTACTCTAATAATGTAAAATTTGAACTTTAGATTTTGGAAAAGTATGTATATTTCTAGAATATGTTTAGAGAAAGATAAATCTGTGTTTATTAACTCTAAAGAATCTAAGATATTTCTTTTATTTATTTCCTATATTACGACTCGATTTCCTAATTTAAAGTTCTCACACTCTGATTCAATGAATGATATTTTGACCGGGCAAATCAGTTATTATAGCAACTCTACAATGTTTATTGATACAATGCCGTCGTTGACAAGACAAGCATTAATTACTCTATGTCCTCTTTATCAGTGATAATTCACTTATTTTAGATTCCTCGACTTATTATCATACATTGACAACATAATGAATACTTTAAAATCGTTTACCGTTCCGATAATTTAAAACACAAACCTAGACTTCCGCATCCTAATCTTCGTAAGCTATATTGCTTACCCCAGATTCATAAAGTAGGTAATTTCATGAGGCCAATCATTTCAAACAAAAATTGTTCCACGTATAACATAGCAAAATGGTTAGCCGAGGAATTTTACAATTTCCAAGCAGCATCAAGTTTGTCTTTAAAATATTCCTTATAACTGATTATAATCTGAAGAAATGGCTTTCAAATATTTATACCCCCGATAAAACTGCACAGAATTATAGAATTATTTGACTTTTAACAGAAACTACTTCAAACAAGCAAGCGCATGGGCCATGGACAATCTACTCTCGCCTTTTATGGCAAACATTTTTCTAAATGAACTTGGAACCCCTTTCAAATCAAAATTAAATCAATTCTCAAAAGTTTGGTATAGATATGTCGATGAAATTTTTGCGATTACAAGTGAAGATTTTGATTTACATGGCTTTTTAACATGCCTAATAACCAATTTGATTCACTCTGAAATTTACTGTGAAAATAGAAACAGGCAAGCAGCTTCCTTTCTATGATATTAACATCATCAAAAAAGATTGTAATCACTTGGAATTCAACATATACAGAAAACCCACTCGAACAAGTTAATATACTCCTGAGGATTCAGTTACACCAATTGATCATTAAATAGCTCCATTTAGTAGTATTGTTCATAAATTATTACACGTACCTTTGAGCCATCAAAATCATAACAACTAACATGAAAAACTTCAGCAAATAGCGCTGGACAATTTAATATCTAAACAAGAAAGGTAAGTTGAAAACAATCAATTAACTAAGAATTTCTTCAAATAGTTCAAGAAAATCATCATGGAAGAACAATTTAAAAACCCATTCAGGCAATAACGTTGATGAAGTTACCGACTTCGACAAATCCGGAATTTACAAAATCGATAGAGAGTCGTGTTCAAAATGCTATGTGGGCCAAAGTAGGAATATTCTAAATCGTTATAAAGAACATTATGCCCATATAAAGAGGAATAATAGTGTAAAATGGGCATTAGTAGAACATAGATAGATAGATAGATAGATAGATAGATAGTCATTTATTTTCCTGCAACACTATTACAGTAGGATTCGTCAGACAATATAGGTACTTAAAATTATATTACATTAAAAATTAGACACATAAGTTAAGCCACTAAAATTTAACACACACTAAACCTTTTAGACAATATTAAAATATTAAGACCTAGGGTAATATAAAATTATGCCGTAAAAGCAATCAAATCAAAAAATAAGGATCATAATACATACACTCATATATACATATGTACATATACACAATATACACACATACACACATATACACATACGAGCATATACACTTAATCCTAAATATTAAAAAACACATGTTGTCATATGTTAGTAAAATATGCGAACACAATAAATATTATTTGAAGCCTATTGTAAAACAAATTCCTCAAAAGAATCGAAACATTTCTGCAATAAATACTTGTTGAGATTTTTCTTAAAGAAGATAATGTTGGTTGATTCAATAATTTCAATAGGAAGCCTATTGTAGATGTAACTCATGTTGTATTTAGATGATTTAGTGTATTTTGTGAGTTTGAATTTTCTGACGTGTATCCTATTTGTGTTCCTAGTTTGATATGAATGAACCTCACTATTTTGTTTTAAATTTGATTTGTTTTTGTAAGCACAGATTGCTGTTTTGTAAACGTAAATTGATGGAGCAGTTAACAATTTGTTCTCAATAAAAGTTGATTTACAAGATTCACGAAAACCAAGATTAAATATAATTCTGAGTATGCTTTTTTGTATTATGAATACTCTGCTAAATTCCACTGAGCGGCCCCATACTACAATATTATAGCTAAGAACGGAATAAACGAGCGCATAATAAGCTGATAGAAGATTGTTTTTTCCAAACTCATCTTTGAGATTTTTTATAGCAAACATAGCTTTTGAAAGCTTAATGCATACATCATCAACTTGAGGAGAGAATGATAAAGTGTAATCTAAAATACAACCTAGAAATTTTGTTTGATATTCCATTTTTATGGTTGAATTCATGATAGTTAAATCAAAATTACTTATTGTTGTATTATTGGTGAAGTGAATTGCTACAGTTTTTTTAGCATTTACGATTAATAGGTTATTATGACACCGTTCCACAAAATCATCCATAACTGTATTGGCTTTAATTATTAGCGAATCAGTATCATCGGCTATTACAATCATACCAAAGTCATCAGCATATGAGAAAGGAATACCATTGCGTATGCTCAGGTAAGTCGTTTACAAAAATCAGAAATAATAGGGGACCGAGAATGGGACCCTGTCCCACCCCATTTTTTTAAATTATCCAATCGGACTGTTCTTGTTCATGAGTCACAAAAAAGGTCCGATTTTTTAAATAAGACATTATCCATTCTTAGATTTTGGCTCTTAATCCAATTTGTTCGATTTTAGCTCTTAGGAAATCGAAGTTAACAGTGTCAAATGCTGCAAACATATCGAGAAATAGTCCTAAGACTTTCTTTCCGTCATCTAGAGCATCATAAATTTCTTGAGTAATATGTATAGCAGCTAGTTCGGTAGATTTGTTTATGCGATAACCATATTGATGAGAAGTAAATAATTTATTATCTTCCATGAAATTATAAATCTGAATACTAACACTTTTTCTATAATTTTTGCCAAATAACTCAATAAAATAATAGGTCTATAGTTGTCGAGTAGTTGTGGGTCCCCCTTTTTGTAAAGCGGAACAATCTTACCGATTTTCAAGAAGTCAGGAAATTCTCCAAGTAAAAAAGATGTATTAACTAATTCAGAGATGCTATCAGATATAATGTATTTGCAATATTTTATTAGCTTAATTGGAGTATCATCTATACCAGCACACTTACTGTTGGACAAATTGGTAATAACTGAGACTATTTCATCTGCATTAACAGGTCTAAGGTAAAATGTTTTGTGAAAAAGTGGAGGTAGAGAACAAGTAGAGGAGGCATTGTTAGGTATAAGCATTATTTTTTCTTCTATGGATTTTGCAAAAAAATTTACCAAAGCGTTACATTTTATTTTATTGTCTTTAATTATCTCTTGTTCAATCTTTAAAGAGACTATTCTATTGACACGTTTATTCCGTCCTAGCTTGGAATTAACTAAGTTCCATAAAGTTTTATTTTTATTAGTCAAGTTTGCAAGTAATCATTATGTAAAAATTTTGAACGTGATATTTTTTTATCCAGCTCAGATTTCTGATTTTTATAAACAACTCTCAAATCACAGTTTCGAGTGGATCTGCAAACATAGTTCAAAAATTTCAAATCATCATATTCCTGAATTGTTTGACATGGAAGTTAGTTTTTACGATTGTTTTCGTTGTGTTATTAAAACTTATTATAGGACAAGTAACATCAAGACACCATTTAAAGTGTGTTAAAAATTCATTAAAAAATAAATTAATATTATTAAATCTTGTGCTAATACATTTATTTTGTGAATACACATGTGCGAACTCAGACATGCTTGAATGTGTTAATTTTCGACGACGTATTAGTCTATTGGTATCTGTAGGAGATTCAACTACAAAAGGAACACTTAATATTTGAGCAAAATGATCAGCAACTAAAGCGTCAAACACAGAACAAGTTACATCTGAATCAACATGATTGCTTATGGCATAATCGATAGAAGTAGCACTGTTAAAGTTTGCTCTCTTATCAACCCTGGTACAGGTCTTCACATGATTTGTCAGTTTGAATCGTTTTAAAATACTTAAAAGTAATCTTCTGTTTGAACATTTTGACAGATAATCAATATTCAAATCACCTACAATAATGATTGATTTATAAACATTTTCAAGTTCAGATAACAGCATAGTAAGATTTTGTAAAAAATTATCAATGTTGTCTACACATGACCTATAAATGCAACATACATATACTGTCAGAGTATGACACTGCTGCAATTTCAAAGTCAAGTTCAATGCAGTATTTTTGGACACAATTTAAGGGTTTAGAATTTACAGCTAAGTCCGATTTGACAAAAACATTTGCACCGCCATGTATGTGCTTGAGTCTTGAATAATTACTAATGTTCGCATAGCCGGCTAGGCATGTGACAGCAGCCTGTTGTTCTGTCATCCAGTGTTCACTGCAGCAAAATCTGGTATGATCATCCGGCAGAATAAAAAAAATATTAGAAAAGAGCTGTTTCGATTTTAAACCGAACCAGAGTCTCAATAATTGACTAATTTATCATAACATTAGTCATATTATCATATGATTCATATTTTGGGGGGGGTGGTTTTAGAGGGTTTTGGGGGGTTGAAATAGGCAATGAGTGAAGGCAATAATTTTAAATCCTTATTTGACCTCCAATAAAGTTATTTAACATGGTGCCATCATGTTACCATGTAACCCGCAAGTTTTATCCACAAAATGAAAAAAAGAAACATTTTCGGTCCAAATAATGGCCAATTACTCGGAAATGGACCGATAACTTTTGATGGCATAGGGTTTGTTAATAATTGCCAATACCAATGAACATTTTCCACCAGGTTTGGGGGGTTAACTTGCAGTTCATTTTCGGTTCAATTTTAACTAGTCGGCCTGGTAAACGGACACGACAAAAAATGATGGCACATGGTGGAAGTGTATAAGAATGGCATGCTTCTCAAGTAACCGCAACTTGGAAAGGGTTAACCTCCAGTCAAAAAAGACAAAAATGCGGATGCTGTATCTTGAGATCTAGCAGCCGGGGAAAATTCGGTCTGTGAGATGAATTGATCATTGAACCGTCCTCTGACGATAAACCATAGTGCCATCGGGTTAATGTTCAGCCCATCAATATCGCTCTGGTTCCTAGACTACGACGAATAACGAAAACCACAACCAATTTTGCTAGTACTAATTTCCAAAAGCGCAATTTATTTTATCGAGATATGTCGATAATCGACTATCATCAACACTGATTGAAATATTAAGAGAACCAAGTGTTACTCGATCCACTGACGAGCTTATTCTAAAGCGAAACAACTGTCTGAAACTGTAGGTATTATCATTGTTTGACCTGGAGAACCTAAACATTGTGTAATTGAATATTTCCAACACGAAATAAGTTCGCAATTCATCTAAGCATTGAAATATCTAGGTAATCATATGTTAATCATTGGCTAGAACATTCAATCTATGTTGTAAATGTGAACTTATCTTGATTCAACCTATCCCGTTTATGATAGCTTGCATGTTATAAATAATTCCAGTATTGCTCAACTTATGCCGCTTATAAAATTTCCTGAATGGCAGAAATTATTTCGTATTAGTTGAATTTATTCTTCTCATTCAATTACTCATTTGCTATAGACGATTCCTCTTTTTAAATTCATCCCGATCACTCAGCGTTAATCTTAACATACAATTATTTTCCTGGCATGAATTACCATGATCCAAATCGTTTAATTCCAGTACTCTATTAAATGATGAGCATTGATTACTGATATCTTACTGGAAAAATTCCCCATTTGGATCAAGAGCAATACAATGCATCATAATCAACTATTAATTATATATCCCTGAAAAGTTCCTGTTTCAAATTGAGCTGATGGCTTGTAACGGAAGTAATTATTGAAATATAATTCAATACACATTTTTATTAATTTAGTCTTCAAAATCCATTTCAGACTCAATTATAAACGAAAGTATATATTGCAGATAAAATTGGGCTAATATTGATTGCCCATTCAACCCGAAATATAGCTTTTTTTCTACGCAAGACTTCTTTGGTAGAGATAACTTAATGAGGATATAGGGTTGTTTCAAAAATTCAAAACAATTATAATCCAAATTAACAGCTATCAAATTTTCAGTATTTAACTTTACAATTTGGCTTGGAAACGTTAAACGTGTTTTCAAGCCATGTCGAAATGCACTTCCAGGTCAGTGGTTCCAAAGTAGTTGTCAAACAAAATTTCGGGATAAAATTAATAATTATGACAAACATCCTGGGAATCAAGTCTAATCTGCTAATTGTGTTTTTGAATCACCAGTTCTAAATGTTATGATACCAGTGAGTTGATGTACAAAAGTTTGTTTCTTAGAACTCACCCTTCTAATTTTGAACAAAATAATATTCGAATATTGAATTCCTTACATTTGAACTAGTTCTTAGCATAACCCAGTGAATTATGAGTTTCCCTGATATTTACCAACGAATATGATATTATGAATTGAAGGGTACATGAGGAAAGAGATCAGAGTCAATTTTTGACAAAATTGTGAAAGAGCACCATCTGTAACTTCTTAACACAAACTTCCGTCTGGTGAAATTGGTATCAAGTGAAAATGATGACATTCGCTGTATTTGAATTAGATTAAAACATTTTGCAGCGCAAAAAATCTTCATATTCCAACATGGTTCGAAGGATCCCGAACAAAAATGGCCCCGCAGTCTATCTCGGGTTGTTAATCTAGTCGTTAGTGTAGAGTAGGATTATTATCTCTTTCGTAAACATGTAATTTTGTGAAGATAGGGAAAATGAAGGTCTCAGCTACTTCAGAAGATATTAACTGTATATCCCTTTTCCTCTAAAAAATAAGGTGCAATTATCCTTGAAGAAGAGATGCCACACCATACAGTGACTTCAGGGCAATTTAAAGGCCGCTGATGAATTCAGCGAGGATTCGGTATCAGTTCTTGAAACCTTTCGTCTCCAATACCTCAACAACCACTGGCACCGTTTTCCAAATCAATCCTAGTTTCGATAAGAACCCCGACAAAATTTAACATCAAAGCACCATGCAACTCTCAGTGTCAGAGGTTCTCCTAAATGCCGCGCAACGAGCACCAGAGATCCAACCATAATACCGTTTAAAAAAATGAGCCTCGTCACTAATGAAAATTTTGCTTCCAGTACTTAGATAACAGCTATGAATAGGATCACAAAATTCAAGTCTATTAATATTAACCTGATCGTTTATTTTCTAACCCATTGCCATCTTGTACGGGTGAAAGTTCCTCTTTTTTAACATTCTCCGTGTACTTCGCTCAGTCAGATCCAAAACAGTAGCATGTTCAATAATGAATTTTTTCGGACAAGCAATAATAATGGCCTTTCCTACCATTCCTTCGTTAAATGCATTACTTGGCTTTCCACTTCACTTTTGTCTAAAACAGACGTATTATCCATTTCTGTTTCCAAGCTGAAATGGTCTTATGCTGAGGATACTGCTGGACATTAAATTGACGTTGAAAACCCCTTTGAATGAATATTATTGAATTAATTTCAGTACATTTCTCTACACCAAAAACGCCATGTTCTGTTGATGAAAGCTGCATTTTGACAACGGTCAACCATTTTGAGATGCCTCCCATCCATTATAAAAATATCACGACAATGAGGAATTTTGTTATCATTAAAACACTACATTTTTCCGGATCCTGGATAACCAAATCATAGATTCAGGATAATTTCATAGGAAGTTATGATCAAAGAAGCTCATTATCATCCACTCTTGTAACGCAGAATTCATTTAGAAAACCTAAACTTATAATACTCCCAGAATATCAGTGCTATATCTCTAGTATACGAAACATCCTATCCGACAAATGTATAATAACAGTCTAATAAATCTTATAACTGATGGAAATTAAAGTTCATGGCAATGCGGTACCGCACTAGGGCCGCGTTGGTGCCTACATACTAGTTCCGAATCCTGATGCTAGTGGTTGTCTGTCTCATGACTAGTTGAATAGACCACAACGGCATGGACTTGCTGTGTTATAGGAAACCACAAGCCACTAAATAATCAAAGTAATCAAATTAATAAAAAAATTGTATTTACCTTCATTAGTGGAAACAAAAACGATGAGTGCGTATATAATACAGATGAAGAACATTTTGATAATATTATCCCAATTTACTTTTAGATATAAGTGATTAAATAAACACTTCTTCACTACTTGATTGAATACTTATTATCGTACTGCAGAAGAACATTGATGCGAACGTTCCTTAAATAGTTTACAGTTGGAGAAGTACATTGTTTTCGATTATGACTAAAACTTGTTTTATGTAAAATACAGTGTTAGCTTCTGCTCATTGGTTCTTCATACCGATGAACGCGTACCATCGAACGATCTTTACATGTTGCTTCCGAATAATTTTAGGATGACGAATTATGAATTAAAATACTGGAATGTATTAATTATTTACGTTATATGGAATAGTGTCCTTGAAAAATTAGAATGCGCATAAATATACAAAATTTTCGAATTATAATTTTATATTTGAAAATATCCTCCTTTTAATAGTAAACTAATTAATTACGATAACAATGAATGATCCTCACAGTTTTTTATCAGGAACTTGAGTTTAATTCATGAATACATAATATAGGTATCTTGTAAATTAGATTCTTATCTCAATATGAGGTATGAATTAAAGCTCTTGGGAAATAGGTCTATTATAATTCCGTCTTCGCATACGTTCCATTCTCACAATCATCATCAGAAGACGTTTGAAAACTAATTCACATCAACTAAAGCGCGAGACTAATAATATTATATATTATAAGTTTAATTATTATATATCAGGCACTGAGCGTCTTTATTGTCTACGCTGCAAAACGAGAACACAAATAATTAAATTTCCATTATTCGTGTTCCGTTCGTTCTTGCGACGTAGATATTTTTAATTGAAATTAATGCGTTAAAGACGCTCAGTTCTCAATACAGTGGAAAGTGTCCTTATCGGATCATAGACTTCTATTTGATATTGAATCCATTACAAATGAGGTTCGAAGTTACAGGAACCCGAGGACCTCCAACTGGGGCCTTTATAAAGAGGAGCCAGCTGATAGGCTCCTTATACTTCCGACCTATCACAGAGAAGGAATGGCGGAGACAGAGGCTACAATTTCGGGTCTTAGCTCGGTCACCATCTCTACGTATGAAGCCAGCTGTGACCTTAGGCAGAGGAACGCTGGAGGAACAAAACCAAGGTGGAGGAACACCGAAAAAAGAAAAGAAAACTTCCTAATAAAGCTTAGAGAACTCAAGTAATCGCGGATTGGGAGAGTATAAGAAGCAGCTAAAAGAGACTATAAAAAAGCGTTCAGAACGTCAAAACGAGATACTTGGCGGACTTTCTGCGAGGATATCAACAAGATGCCCTCTGCAGTCAAACTCTGCGAAGTTTTTTCAAAGGATAGCAGAGCCAGAATTGGATCAGTGATTCTTTCGAGTGGTGAGTACAATGCGTCACCGGAGGAGACACTAAGACAAAAGTGTCGGTTCATTTCCTGACTCTGGAGACAGAGATCTGACAATCGAATGAGTTCATAGACAACGTGACCGTCGTAATTGTTACTTTCGTCTGTCCTCCTACATTGTCAATTATGAGAAAATGAAGTGGGTCATATCTAGGTTCGCATCGTATGAATCACCATGCGAAGATGAAATCTCCTCGGCTCTCCTACAAGAGGATCAGAAAATTATCATCACGCTATTGATGAAGATCATCCAATTTTGCATTGTCACTGGCTTTATTCCAAACTTATGACGGGCAATGCAAGTAGTGTTCATTCCAAAAGCGGGTAAAACAGATTAAACCCAAATTAAGGCATGCCGCCCTGTCAGTCTAACTTCATTCCTATTAAATAAAATAGTGAGACTTATTGACAGACACTTAAGAGATGGCCCACTGTAGCCCTATCCCTCACACTGTCGTAAACACGCCTACCAAGCTGGTCTCTCAAGTGAAACGGCCGTGCATAATCTAGTCACCCGAATAGACTAGAGAGGAATACGCCCTGGGGTATTTATAGACATCGAAGGGGCTTTTGATAACACGTATGTTGAGTCTATCTGCTCAGCCGCTAAAAAGCATGGAATCGATCCAACAGTAGTTCGTTGGATGGAAGTCCTGGTATCTAGGCGAACGATAAAGGCGCAACATAACGGATGCATGGTACGAACCACCCCTACAAAAGTCTGCCTACCGGGAGGTGTCCTATCACCGCTTCTGTGGTGTTTCGTAGTCGATGGACTCTTGAGGAGTTGGAAGAGGCAGGCCTTTATGCTAAAGCTCATGCTGATTACTTGGTTGGCGTCACCTTTGAGCGGCCCTTTGAGGACACTGTATGAGCTGCAAAACACGCTACTCAGCTGGTGCTACACCGTGGGGCTCAGAGTCAACCATGACAAAACATTAGCTGTACTGTTTACCAGGGAACGTAAGCTAGGCACACTACCAGAGATTCCTTTCTCTGGCAAAGGTTCTGTAATTCAAAGGGGTGGAAAAGTTTCAGTGACTCTAACACCTCTAATATCAGGTGAGCAAGACCTCTGTGCCCTTTCAGGACTGCAGGAGAGCTTTCAGCAGCACGTGAAGATTACAGCTAAAGATCTTCCATTGAATCTATAAGGCTGTGATCAGGCCTATGGTCACCTATCTGCGGTCGTGTGGTCAGTTAGGCAATCTTCAGGAGCGATTTTACAATGACTTTTTTCGGAATTTTGATAGTATATTGTAAGTCTGAGTTACAGATAATCTTTTCAGTATTGGAACATTTTGTAACCATCTTCTCTAATTTTAGCCCAATCTACAGCTACAGATTCCCCATATTTTTCAGATAGATGTTTGCAAAACATTCACTCTAAGCATTTGTCATAATTATTTAAAATTTCCTGGAAGGTGAAGAATATCTGCAATTAGTTATCGATAATTCTAAATATAGTCATGTAGCTAATATTCAATAATCGCAGACAGGCATATAGACATGACAACACAAGTATTTTAGATTTTTAAATTTAATGAATATTGGCCTACATCTACTAATTGTGCTTTTTCTTATATGGTAACAAACATCTATATTCTTTCCATGGAAGTGTGATCTAGTAAGATTTTGTGAAACTCCAATTGAGTATAGTTAATTACTTTTTTCAGATATTCCTTATAGAATACAAGCCAATCGTAAGTTTTCATGGAATCAAATGACCCATTATGAATTATATTTAGGCAGATACTGCTTATATATGAAACAATAACTTCAGGCACTACGCCGTAGTGGTGGTACAGGTGACTACACAGGTAAGTTGAATTTTCTATACGAAGAAAAAAAATTCGGACGTAATATTCTTGTAGGGCATTCCTCAAGCTGGTACATCATAAAATAATAATCACCTAGAACATACTGCCGTGCTGGAAAAAGGAGAATTTTTCATTTTCCTATCATTTTCCTCGAAATGTAGGTGATTTACTACAGAATAACGTTTTGTACAATTCGATTGCTATGCTTACATAAATTCATTATTCAGCAGCGACATATTTGCTGCTAAGAATAATGGTTAATATAAATATAAATAAGCAATTACCTGCATTTAAGTGTTGAATCACATTTTTTGGCGATGAGACATTTTAGCCATGATGTGTCTAAATATTATTCACGGCCAATAAAAAAATAATTAACTGAACTCATTTGACGTATTTTTAACAATTGTTTCGTCTACAAATTATGGTTAATATGAATTTAAATAAACAATTACCAGCATTTGAGGGTCGAATCAGATTTTTTTGGAGATAAGATCATAATTTCCTGTACGGCAACCGACTTTTGATATGATGTGACTAAATATTATCGTTTTCCATTATGGATCAAAATTTTTATTTGAAAATGCTGTTTTGAATTCTTTAGAGATGGAAAACCAAAAAAAAACAGATGCCGTACATTTCCACTTTGAAGATTTTCCAAAGCTGATGGCTGATGAGATTTTCCATAATGTTTTCACTTTTCTCATGGTAATTAATAACTATACTACATTTCCAAAATTTTATCAACAATATCAAATAATAATTGAAAATTACAATGCTGTTCATATTAGATGGAAAATTAGTTCTAACATACCATACTCCAAAACCGTCAATATAAGCGTAAAAAAAACTTTTACTGAGATTTGTTTGATCCAATAGATTTTATTTGAAAGACTACTTTGATTTTGTATATTTAAGACTATTTATTAAAATATATATATAATTCATAATATGAAATAATCGTATAGAAAATAATATGTTTAAAACATCTCAAAATAATCTTCCAATTTGAACTTATTGGATTGAACCAAATGTGAGTTAACATATGCGTAAAATTTTATATTAAAATTCTTCACGCCCTTGTTGCATAAATGATCATTTTATGTAAGTTTGGTAAAAGTGGATTCTATCCAAAAATATTCAGTAAATGACAGTTACAATTTTTTATAACTTTCGTCAACTTTCATAACCTTTTACAAACATTTATTACTGTAAATGGAATTTACTTCTTACTATTTGTCATAATCATCACTCATTTCATAACTTATAAGAGTGAAACGCTCTGACCTGATTTTGGCGCTAATTTGAAAAGTGATTAAATTATTTTGCTAAACTTTATGGCTATTATTACCATGATTATTCTAAAGGTCAAAAATAATATCAAAAAGGTGCATACCTTTTGTAGGGCAGACTAAGACCATCTCTCTAGGGATGATTTTACAAAGAAAGGTATGATATTTAATTATTTATATTCGCAATAGTTTTAAATTAACAATTGACAAAAAAATTATGCTTTTATACTTTAAACGATTTATTTTTATTTCTGTACTGTTTTGGCCGTAGATAATATTTAGACACGTCATGTCAAAAAGTCGGTTGCCGTACAGAAAAGTAAGATCTTATAGCCAAAAAATGTGATTCAACCCTGAAATGCAGGTAATTGTTTATTTATGTTTATACTGACCAAAATTTTTAGACGACACATTCCTTGAAATCATTCCAAATGTTGAATATCACGTTTTGCAATGATCTGACACCATACGGGTTCAGGTATGGGGTTGTACTCGGGGCTTATCACTCCTGTACCAGCAAATATGCCCCACCAAAAATTCTCCTGGCTTCCTGTCACATTGTTTTTGTACAGATTATAGGTGGATATTTTTCAACTTTGGATGTAAAATTCTATTTACCTGTGTAGTCACCTGTACTGCCAAAAATTGACAGCATAGTGCCAAAAATTATTGTTTCATACAGCAGTATCATGCTGGGTCACTTGATCTCTTGAAAATTTACGATGAGCTTGTAGTCTGTTACATTCGAGCATTATTCTTCTGCGACGACTGATCCATGCCAGACATTTTTTGTTTCAAAATTCTGTTTTCATCAGTCAATATTTTTATTTAATTATTGTACTCGTAATTTTGTTTGAACATTTAAATAATTAATGATCCATTGTCTGTTATCTGTCACTATGTAAGCGGCATTTTCACTTAGATTTCGGAGACACTTTCATTCAAATGTTAGCGTTCCTACTTCATATGTTTAGTATTCAGATCACTCGACCAGAATAAGAGTTTCTACGAGAGTCTTTTGTAAGAAAGTCACATAATTATAACCGATGATCTAACAAAGGAAACCATAATTTAGTAAAATTGGTTATAGATTAATGTGGAAAACCAAATGTTTGGGATTGAATGCAAAGATATATACCATATACAATAATAGAAAACATTACATCAACAACTTATTCAAGATATACACTGAATAATACACATAAATTAATAATCTATAAGAGGCCGATGAAATGTATAACAATCTGACTTAAGAAAGAGATTTTATCTAGTTGTGATTCATAAAACTATTTTCATTGAAGATACATTCACTTATATTTTCACTCTGGTAGTTTCGTAGTTTGCCAAAAGTATTATATGAACATCTTGCCTAAATTAAGAAGGGGTGAAGGGAGTTTTCAATTCAAAATAATTATAATGATGTTGAAGAATTCAAAAAGATTGCGAAAGTAAATCGAATAGTTAATATAATAATCTAAATATGAGATCCTTGAATCGCAACTTTAAAGAACTATTGATTTATTCACAAAATATAGATATTATTATTTTTTCAGAAGCCTGGGATATTAAAAATATGGATCAATTCGGTATACCTGATTTTTCAGCATATTTTAGCGATTCTTGTTTCATTCAAAATGATGAGAACGTGAAGAATAATATAATTTTTTTTGATAAGGTAATTGAAGTCAAATCAATTCACTTAAATAAAGATTTGAATAATTTAACATAACATAATACATAGTATTACCTGGATACTCGTCATCGACAAACCTAAAAAATCTCCGACATAGAACACTGCTACTTTAATATTCAGTTTTTTAGGGGATATAAACATTGATCTATCGGACAAAAATAATATAGGTTGATAAAATATGTATTTATTTAACTTCATTTATTTATTACCGTACCAATTAGAACATCTGAAAATAGCAAAATCTTGAATCACTTGTCATTCCTTTGTTGGAACTGAAAATAATCTTCAAAATAAAATTACCATAGAATAATACTTATTTCAAACCAAATTAACTGAGCATAACATAACATAATTTCTTTAATTTAATTATTCAAGATCCAACATGTTGCAATCAAATAGTGAGATCAACCTTCCGTTGGTCTGTAAAACGATTCCGTTCCGCGTTATAACAATAATAAACAATTTAAATAAATAAGTTTGTACATTTTGTCAGATTGACATCAGAATTGTAATCATTATATCAGTCAGCATTTGTATACTTAACGAATAAAGAAATATCTGTCAAAACAGTAAAAGAAGTAATTATTATACAGTCCAATATTACATCAAGAATAATCAATTAGCTGTACACAACACAACATAATGATGAAAAACAACAAAATTTATTTCATTACATTGAATCAAGATCTAAATAAAGAAACGTGGTCTGAGTAATCGAAAATAATAATTCAGAAACATGTGATATATGAATTGAATAATTATGAGTGTAACAAAAAAATTTTACACTACTTTTATTACAAACAGATATAATTAAAAATAAATTGGACATCTAAATAATAACAAATCGTAAGTAAATATGGCTACTTTTGCTCGATACAGATACTACCTTGTCAAAATTCTGGTCGATACAAAAAACAAATATCAAAATGAGCTATACAATTTAAGAAATAGTTCAAAATGTATCCGGAGGGTAATTAATGAAATCTGTAATACCACAAAATCTAAAATTCAGTTAAATCGATAACCAGGAAGGAACTCATTACAAATGATTATGATAAATACATCTAAATTTTCCAATAACTACTCCACAGATTACGAAATCATAAGTTCAAATAATGATAACAACGTTACTAATCTAAATTCACCACCCACAGATTCTTCATTCATGTAGTTATCCAATAACTTGAAATCGGCTTATTTTACATCTCAAATTTGGAATCAAAATATTCATTTGGTCCAGGTGTGTACCTTGCACAGGCATCATATAAGGTAGATCATGTCTTGTTATTAAACATAATCGAGTCGATATGTGGCAGAAGAATTGCACTAGACAGACACATTCAAAAATTACCAGCAAGATCTCATCAGTATACGACATTATAAATAAGAAATGATCACTCCTATCTACTAAAAATACTTCCGGCTACCAAGTAGGCATCATCAGAGTACAATAAATTAGAAATCAAAATGTGCCAGTTCAATTATAGTCTAGGAGCCAGAGCGATATTGATGATCTGAACATTAACCCGATGGCACTACGGCTTATCGTTAGAGAACGGTTCAATGACCAATTCATCTCACAGACCGAATTTTCCCCGGCTGCTCGAGATACAACATCCTCATTTTTTTTTGACTGGAGGATAACCCTTTCCAAGTTGCGGTTACTTGAAACTCATGCCATTCCTATACACTTCCACCATGTGCCATCATTTTTTATCTTGCCCGTTTATCAGGCCGACCAGTTAAAATTGGACCGAAAATGGACTGCAAGTTAACCCTCCCAAACCTGGTGGAAAATGTTCATTGGTCTTGGCAATTGTTAACATACCCTATGCCATCAAAAGTTATCGGTCCATTTCCGAGTAATTGGCCATTATTTGGACCAAAAATGTTTCTTTTTTTCATTTTGTGGCTAAAACTTGCGGGTTACAAGATAACATGATGGCACCATGTTAAATAACTTTATTGGAGGTCAAATGAAGATTTAAAATTATTGCCATCACTCCTTGCCTATTCAAACCCCCCAAACCCCCTAAAACCACCCCCCAAAACAAAACAAGAACAAAAAAGCTGCCGTTTCGATTCTAAGTCCAGCCAGAATCTCAAAAATTTACTAATTTATGATAAAATTGGTCATATTATCCATATTATTCATATTTTTTCAGGGGTGGTTTTAGAGGATTTTGATGGGTTTAAATAGGCAAGGAGTGATGGAAATAATTTTAAATCTTTATTTGACCTCCAATAAAGCTATTTAATATGGTGCCATCATGTTATCTTGTAACCTGCAAGTTTTAGCCACAAAATGAAAAAAGAAAGATTTTTGGTCCAAATAATGGCCAATCACTCGGAAATGGACCGATAACTTTTGAAGGCATAGGGTATATTAACAATTGCCAACACCAATGAACATTTTCCATCAGGTTTGGGAGGGTTAACTAGCAGTCCATTTTCGGTCCAATTTTAACTGGTCGGCCTGATAAACGGGCATGATAAAAAATGATGGCACATGGTGGAAGTGTATAAGAATGACATGCTTTTCAAGTAACCGCAACTTGGAAAGGGTTAACCTCCAGTCAAAAAAAAAATGCGAATGCTGTATCTCGAGATCTAGCAGCCGGGGAAAATTCGGTCTGTGAGATGAATTGGTCATTGAACCGTCCTCTAACGATAAACCATAGTGCCATCATGTTAATGTTCAGACCATCAATATCACTCTGGCTCCTAGACTATTACTATTTGGGGATAATAATGCAAACAAGGGGTTACACTCAGCTGGAGGTAAATCGGAATTTAATAAGTTTGCTTCATCGTTTATATATTATATCCCTTCTAAGCTATCTACATATTTTTCCGTACTATGTTTTTAAAGTGATCTTTCTTGGAGAAATGGTGTATTGAGAATATGTTCGGCTCTGATTCCCACCATTATGTGGGCAAAATGTTTTTCATACCGAGTTAGAATGTTCCTTCTAGTTTGATATACATAGCATTCAGAACACGACATAACATACATTCGATGTTGTAAGCAGTGGCGGCTCGTGAACTTTTTAAGAGAGGAGGCTGGACATAAAACGTTCTTGTAAAAATATACTCTATTCAGCCAATAAATTTAACCTTTGCACAGCTACTTCAGTGACAAAATTAATTGTTGCCAAGCAAGAACCAACGTGGAGGTGTAGTTTCTCTTGGCAAAACATTTTTTTGTTCGTTTTTTTTCTTTGGATTTTTGATATTTTTTATTTTATTTTTTTTTATTTTTCATATTTTGTTTTTTTAATTATTTTTATAAACTTTTTTATATATTAACGGAATTCTACGGTCTTCAGTTTGCGAAAAATGATCAATAATATAATCATAAAATGTATCATTTTGTTTTAAGTGTTTTACTGAATCTTTTTCAATAGATATCAAACTAACACTGTATAAACGATTTTGGCTCATTGTATTTCGCATGTAAGTTTTAATTCGTTTGAGAGTAGAAAATGATCTCTCCACCGATGCCGACGTGACAGGAATGGTGACTGTCAAACAAATTAGTTTATAAAACTGAGGTAAAACTTGTTGCAAATCATTGTCTATCATATATTGTATCATATCGGCGTGAATGTCGTACTGGCCTAAAATATCTTTATCCGAGTAGGTATATAACCCATAATTCATTGAGCAGTGCTATTTTATCAAAAAATTTATATTTTAGAACTAAGTTATCTAAAAGTGTATTGGGAAACTCTTTTGAAAAAGATTCGAAAAATCTTTTATTCGTCAAGTCGAAAAATTTCAATTCATGTAAATCGGAAAATCGAATCTCAATTTGACCTTTAATAGTATCTAAAATTTCATAAAAAAAGTTGTTCATAATGTAGTTTCTTGTCTACCAAATTATATGTTTTCCTCCTTTAACAATATTCTGTTTACCGGTTAATACTCGATGTAATATGTTCCTGCGATTTTTCATGTCTATCTATACCACGAGCTAAATTTTTCAAATCATCATAACCCGAGTGTCCCCAACATGAAGTTGTATCAGATGTAAATAGCAAGCAATATAATTTATTGTGTATTTCGATTTTGAAACATACCTGTCATCGTCACCACTAATCCTTTCAAATCCGGTAAAGGCCGTTTATTTCTAACAAAACACTTTTCTATCATATGTTAATCCACTAAATAGATTTTCTAACAACCCAGCAACTAAGTCACTCATCATTTTAACGTTCACCGATTAGATAAATTATAACTTAACTACTTAACCTTACTTCGCCTCGCGGTACAAATTACAAAACCAAGAACTAACGGAACACGACACGTGTGGCATTCTTCTAGCGGAAGGGCGGTAGCAAGTAATCGTATTTCATTCGACCGACGATTCCATACGAGAAGCTAGCTTCCATAGGATGTTGCCATATTCGCTCTTTTACCCTATCTAGCAATTGGACTGCTTGGAAAACGGCAACTGTGTTGACCACACGTATTTAGCGTTTGAGATATATAGAGAATCTAGCCTCTGGCCACTGTTGCCAGATTAAAAATAACTACTGAGAACGGGGAATTAATTGTAAAATTTGAAGAATTATCAGAGAAACAGGAAATAAAATGGAGAATGATCATTAAGATAAATTGGTGAGGAGGCTGAGCCTCCTTAGCCTCCTTCGAGGAGCCGCCACTGGTTGTAAGTCCCTGAGTTGTCGAAGTAGGAAACTGTATGAAAGGTGTTGCCTAAAAGATTTTTTAGCTTGTTCTTACATTTATGAACGAGTTGTATTGCAAATTTAGAAAACAAATTATGGAATTTATTAATTACTGAAGGATGGTAAGTGAAGCTTTAAATTTCAATAAACTATTTGAAGGTACTGACTTAATTTGGTTAGTTTGTTGCGTTCCTATTTCATTTTTCATTTAGAAATTAAATTATTGATCAAAGGTTTGCCGTATTCATAGTCCAACGCTATTTGCTAAGGTTTCTCAACTCCGTTGTTATAATTTTGCTGGATAAAGGGACGTTCAGTGAATTTCTGTGAATCAAATTGACTATTAACCGCGTTCAAAAAACCATGGAAATCAAAATCTTCACTAGTAATCGGGAAAATATCATCAAAATGTCTATACCAATCTTTTAGAACCTGTTTTAATATTGATATTATGTAGCTTTCAAGTTTGCTGAGAACAATTTTTCCAAAAAAATTGAGAGTGGGTTGCCCATTATACATCTGCTTTTTTGTTCATAGTAGTTTTTGTTAAAAATTAAATACTTCTGTTCCATACATAAAGACATAACGATTCTGTATTCTGTGCAGTTTATATCATCATGTGCGTCGTTACTTCAATCAACTCTTCGGAATCGTGATCAGCGACCCCAAAAACCCCGGATTAAAACGTTCTGGCCTATACCGGCTATATTTGACCACTCTTTTTCATATTGAATCTTAGCTCCTGAATTCAAAAGGATGCCTTTTCTTCTGTTAACATTTTTTTTAATGATTTCTAGAATCGATTTAAAAAAAAAGCGTCAGAATCGGTTCAGCCGCTTTTTTATTTAAACTTTTCGGCTTCATTTCCTCGACTATATGTGTTTCTGGATTGTTACAGTGTCAGTACTATCAATACGTGGACCGTACACAACATCACAGTGATTGAAGTGAGAAAGAAAATTGGTTTTCTGTAAATGCTCGTTGGTTAAATCGTTCATATTCAAAATTGATGGAACCATTGGCTTCGATTACATCATAAAATAGGAATTAATAGTACAGTTGCGTGTCGTTCACATTGAAATCATATTTGCAGGGTGTCAAGCTCCAGCAGAAATTATTAGTTGAAATGGTATAAAACATAGGACCTAGAGTTGTAGCTTGAAGAATTCCTTGTTGCAAGACCAACGGATCAGATGTGATATTATTCTATTCATCCTGTTAAAGTCTACCGCCTGAATATGATACCATGAAAGAACAGGCTGATTCACTGAACCCTATGAAGTGTAGAATGGCAGCCACAATTTTATGATTTATGTTGTCAAACACCTTCGAATAGTCAAGTAAAATGGAAACACACATTTCGTTATTATTATATGAATCCAGCGATCTTGGAACATTCATTGTACTTGACTGATTTTCGACTGAAGCAGGTTCACAGCAATAAACTTTCACCGTTCGTTCAATTCACTATGAAATCTGATTTCGTAGAATATTCATACGATCATTGTCGATCATTCCATTTGAGGTCAGATTTAACTCTCAATATTTCCAAGCATTTCTTCTCTTGATTTCCAGAAATATTCTATATCTGATTCTGCAAAGTAAAATGATTAAGCGCTAGGGAAATATGTCGAGTAAGTTTTATATCTATAGTCTTATGATAAAACAATTTCACTTGCATAAATTTCATAATACTTCCGATCTCTATAGACATTGGTATGAAGGTTATCAGATATCATCACTCCTTGAAATACCTCATAGGATTATTTTCCGAGATCACCTTCGGACATATTTTGAGTGTTACGAAAACTTCCGCATAGTTCTATCATCGGAAAGTGTAGGTTCCTCTGGTTGGTAAATCGAATGCTTCTCGAATTCACTCGTAATAGTTACAGGATAATTAATAAATCCTGTGTGTGTTTTATGTACATTTCATTACGTTTCAGATTCATTTTTCATTATCAGAAAAATCAACCACCTGAATTTACAGCTTTCTATCGTTATTGGTTAGATTCTTTGAACGTTTTGAAAATCTAATTTCAAAGAATGAAGATTAATTGAACTACTTGCATTTGCCTAGTATATCATTCAACAACAAATCATTATCTCCTATTGTCGCGATTGTAGCTAAAACATATCATGATATTTGCAATATTGAGTGGCTTAGAAAAGTATTAGATACATTTGTGAGCCGATATGGAATAGATACCAGGAATGGATACGAGAAACTTATCAGGTATTAACACTCGTACTTTTCCATCGACATTCCAGACGTTTTGGAAAAGAATGGAGTTCAAGGTTTAGACATCTAAGGTGTCTCAGAATGTTTTTCGTTTTTAGATGTTAAATAAAAAACAATATCAATAAAAACTCGTTTTATTTATTGTTAAATTAAAGAGCAGCAGTTCTTGAAGTTTATTTACGAAAAACAACCGTTTGCAAATGCGCACCATTCGCTTCTTCACACTCATTTAACCTGGAGCTAAAATTTTCAATCACTCGCTGGAGCATCGCTCTTGGAATAGAGTTGATTTCTTCAGTGATTCTTTGCTTCAAAACATTCAGGTTGGATGGCAATGGATTGTAAACTTTACTTTTTAGGTAGCCCCATAGGAAAAAATCAGCAGGCGGTAAATCAGGGCTCCTCGGTGGCCCGTTGATGTCTCCTCGGCGGCTTATCACTCTTCCAGGGAATAAATCGTGAAGAGCAGCTAATGAGTCATTTGTAACATGAGAAGTGGCTCCATCTTTCGAAATAATGCGATGAACCGTAGATTTGTTCAAAGAAGCTGCGCACAATCTCAACGACTGTCGTGGGTCGTCCATAACAGACTGGCGAACGCGTTCGACGTTCATGCTCGTTCTTGATGTCCTTTTGCGCCCAGACGATTTGTCCGGCATTGTATTCCCAGTCTCTTTAAACTTGCACACCCAATGCTTAATTAAATTGGCACTTGGCACATGTTTTAAGCTTGTTAAATTAAAATGTGTCCTGTAGAGACGACGAACAACAGTGTAGGAATCGTTGTTTTTATAAAACGCTCGCACGCAAAACGCGCGCTGCGGTCCCGTGAAACCACGATATAATATTTATGCCGTGCGTGAAACGATCATGGCCATAGATAACTCTACTACCGTAGAATGAAATGTTCCATGTTAGGTACCGAAACCGCAACAAGAGCGCTGCGTGAGGATTGGAAGCGTACTAAATGATGGTTTGGAGGGAAATTCGAAGTTACACAGCACATAAATGAAAATTTTGTTTTCTACAATTCAAGTAGGAAATGAAAGTTGAAAGTTTTTACCAATAGTTTTTATTCAACAACAGAGTTAGAACAGAAATATATAAAATATACATATAAATACAATTAAATATCGAGACTAATTACAATGGGTTAAAGCAAAAATGCAAAAAATATACATGTAAATACAATTAAATATCGAGACTAATTACAATGGGTTAAAGCAAAAATACAAAAAATATACATATAAATACAATTAAATATCGAGACTAATTACAATGGGTTAAAACAAAAATACAAAAAATATACATATAAATACAATTAAATACCGAGACTAATTAAAACAAAAACACATAGCGTGTAATAAACGGTTTTTGTTAGGAGGTTGTTTCTCACACCTTTCAGTAAATGTGGTGGATCATACAATAGGATAATTTTTTGTCCGTCAACTTCAAATATGAAGTCATATAATTCTTTCCCTCCTCTTGCATACTCCTCTTTCGTTTCCTTCACTAATTTGTTTATCGTACTGACATTATTTGTACCTTGATCGCAAATTGTGGCCACCGCATTGAAACCAATTTCCCTGCAAGATCGTACAATGTTTTGAATTGAACATTTAATGGTTCCAGCCTTTGCTGCTCCTTTAATAAATTGATACATAATTGGTTGTTTCCATTTTCCCTCAATACCTTGCCGTATCAAAACCTGAAAGAGTGTCAATGAGAGAAATTCAATCATTTTCATTCACATATAGTTTACCTGTACATGATTAGCTATGTTAGAGGTTTTGTAACTTCCAAAATCTTCGAAACCATCGACTTCGTCCGTATTTTCATTATACTGCAGGTATGGTGTAAGACTCATTTCATCAAAAATAAGAACACAATGTTTCTCACTGGGTTTCATATTCTTCGCAGTTTCTTTCAATCCATGAAATACAGCTGGGCTAAGGCCAGGGTATATAGCCGTGTTTTCTCATGATAAATATTATGCAAAAATAATAAAATATTGTAGAAATAGCGTCATAGCGTGTATGATAGCAAGCAAAATCCACAAATGAATTAAACATGGCTAATATTGAACAACAATAACAAACGCATGCGCATTATAATTTCTATTAATTTCGGACGCTTGACGCGCCCTCCCGTGTTTTGGAAGCGTAAATACTTGACGGTTTTGGTCCCTTCCATAAGACATTTCATTCTACGGTAGTAGAGTTATCTATGATCATGGCTACTAAACTTAACAAGCCGGCCAAGCGATTGAGACCACTCCCCTCCCCCTGCTAGGTGCGGTTGACGCTTAGTGGTCAATTCAAAAACGAAAAACATTGTGAGACAGCCTTATAAAAGTAGAATGCTATTATTTTAAACATTTTTCACAACTTGTGATTTTCATATTTGCTTGTACGTTGATTCAATAGACATAACATTCATTGTGTGTGTACTATGTATCATGTATCCTTTCCACATTTGAAAGGAAAAAACCCTCTCAAGGATATTCCTGGCCCGAGAATTGGGTAATCGACTTCACATTAAAACTCAAATATCTAAACACGGTGTCTCTAATCAAAAGTTCGCGAAAAACTCCTTCTTCCGGCCAAATTTAACGAGAAATCAATATAAGGCGTATATTTCCAAATATATAGTTGTGTAGAAAATAGGATAACCAAAGGGAAACAACTCTCCTGTAGCTACGCCACTAGACAAATCTGAAAATTATTTCTAGTGTCAAATAACGGTACCTATTTTCGGAGTACTTGAACTGAACCTGTATACAGCCTACTATAAAAGACCCAAACACCATGGCGCATATGAAAATTATTGTTCTAGATACCAGAACCTACAGTTTGACATGAAAATTTTGTTGAATGGAAACATTCCTTAAATGAGACCCCTATTTGCCTCTTTTGAATGGACTACTAAATGATATCTTGCTGGCCATGTATTTCCAAGAAAATTTTGGCAGATAGATATACATGTTACTTATAAATTATACTAACCACTCATATTCACTAACAATACTGTTAAAGTACCAAAAACATTTTAGCAGCCAGCAGAGTAAACATTGATGATAGCTAATTGAAAGCTGAAAGTTTCTTTAGTACTTTAATAATATGTTTAGTGGATAAGGGTGATTAGTTCTGACTTATTAGTGTTATACTATATCCACAGCTGAACTTTTTCATATATTATATACGATTGATTTCATCCAATATCTCTAACTACAATATGTGACAAAATAAAAGGTAGGCATTTCATAGAAAAAAACAGTTTCAGCGTTTCACGAGAAGAATCACAATGTTGATTTTTATTATTGGTCAAATATTTTTCTTAATACATCTTATCAATCGAGCAATTCACATATAAAATAAAATTTCTTTTCACATTCGCAGTCATCCCATGTATATTGATTATCGACTTTCCATATCTCTACACAATTCTGGGCATTTGAATCGTTATCGGGTTGCCCTTCTCCCCAATTTGTAAACATGAATCGAGTACCTGTCGATAACCAAACAAAATGTCCTTTCTCTGTCAAATCAGTACCCGATGTCCAAAAGTTAGTGACATCTGAATCTGTAAAATAACATTAAACTAGAACCGTATTGATATACTAATTATCTAGAGATCGACATACACAGGTTATGATAATTATGCAGGTATATAATAACAAAAATATGACCCCATTGCGATTGTTTCTTGCACAAGAGAAGAGGATGTTGAAATCTTTCGAAATAAGTAGTGTATGAGAATTACTAGGGTTGGCAATTACTCAGCTCTTATTATAGTTTCATAGAAATGAAGCCCATTAGACGATCCTATAAAAAAGTGTCTGCTGCGCCAGGTATATAATAACAAAAATATGACCCATTTCGGAATGTATGTTATGTTTATTATCTTTATCAATTAGTGTTCCCATGTAATTTAGAAAAGAATAGATGATTCCGATTAATGAAATACTTTCATCTATACTTTTTTTCATTACGCGCGTACAACGAAAAAAACATTTCAATATTTCACAATTACTTGGTAATTACGATTCAGTAAAAACGGTAACTTATTGATATCACCAATCAAATAAATATTATTTTCTAATTCAGACATATTGAATGTATTACTCCGTTCATATTAAATCGAAACAGCCACGTTGTACCCTGAGAAATCATATGGAAGTGACTTTTACTTCAATACGTATCAAGTGTGAGCGAAAACGAAGAAAGCGCCTCTAATGGCAGAAATCGTAACGTTTCTTCTGTGTTTTTATAACTTTAGGAAAAACGTTACGTTTTCTGCCATTGTGGTCGCTTTCTTCATTTTCGCTTGCAATCAGAGTACGGACAGCTGTTCTGTCATCAAAACGTCACGATATGCAAGCGGAATTTGAAACCGTTTCTTCGATACGAACAATTTTCATTAAAAAAAATTATAATCAGTTGGCATTTGATCTCAATTATTTTTACAGTAGCAATCATAGAATTCCCTCAAAAATGTATTAACTCCAAGAATAAATAGAAATAATACCACGTTATTCGAAAAAAAATTAAAAATAGAAGTGGGAATCAAATCAATTGAGTGTGTGCTTCCGTAAAATCAACCCACTTTCAAATGTAAACAATAAATAAATTTCTGAAGAAGGCGAAAGCCGAAACGCGTCGAATGAAAAGATTGTTTCATCTAGATACATAGATAGATAGATATAAATTCTACTTCTTTCAATGGTATTAACACACTAGGTCAACATTTGAAAAATAATAAATGTGAATAAGGTGGAGGAAAATAAGCCTATAAGCTATATTGTGGATCTTGTCTGAACATTCATACGTAATGTCAAAGTGCTAGATCTTTCTCGAGTAGAGTGGGTGGACATTTCAAAACTCAGAAATGAAAGCTTCACTCCCTTTATATCAAACATTTGTAGATACGCGCCACCAATTTGATCAGAATTTTGAAATGTTCCATGTAATGTAACTGAAAGGGGACTCTTAGATAACTTAGAATAGTCAGTAATTAATAAATATATAGGCACCGTAATCTTTCACTTAATGATCAAATTCTTCGCTTTTCAATCTTCTCCCACTCAAAAAACATGTCACAAACTAATTATTAAATTTTAATTCCTCTGTTGTAAATAAACTGTATTCTTGTGATCATCGAATTAGCCATGGACGATCTGATGACCCCATGATTATTATCAATTTATCTATATATAAATAGTAATACCTTTGTTTGTTTAAGTGCCATTGTTCACCTGAAGAAGCCACTGTGTGGCGAAGCATGCCGTTTTCTTTTATTTTTGTAACAAAAACCTACTCAGGTATTTTTCTATAGAGTTTTATTCAGTGTAGTGTTTGTTTGTAATACCTTTTTCATATTGAATTTTGCTATTGTTGTATTATCTTAGAATGAATTTTATTTCCTGTTGAATTTCATGAAAAATATGCAATAAAAGTTTATACTCATTTACATATTTATATAGCTCGTATTATTTTATTTTCTCCCACTCCACGAAAAATTCTGCTGTCGCCTATGACTCAATCTCATAGTGCAGCTGATCAAAACCCTATTAATTTCAATTATTGAATGTTCGAATCTAGGAATCTGTTATATTATTAAAAGTCCACTAAAAAATACTCACATGATTTTTGTAAATGGTTCAAAAGTAAATCATTTTCTTCTGAAGTCTCAATTGTTGCTAATCGCATACGATGGAAGTTACAGTATTGGGATGCTTCGAAATAGTTTGCCTGGAATATAATGAAATGTGTGAGCAAATTCTTTAGAGAATGTACACAATATTTGATATCTTTCTCGCTGGTAGTAGTGAATCTTTTTTTATAAACTTAAATGATTCGTTGGACGATCCTTAATGCATCTAAACCTTCCTCTTTCTCGGAACTGACACTTCTTGCGCCAACATAAAAGATTGTCTCGTTTCAAGCAAACCTATCAGTCAGAGACTGGAATTTCCAAAATGTTTGAATCTTATCTTAATTGTGATGTTAAGGAGTATCGACTGCTAATGCTCCTTTCATGAACGAATTATAAAATAGTTCTTATCCCAGTAGAAATCTATTAATTTTGACCAAATACTGTAGTTTTCAGGGTTGAACATTAATATCAAGATGAACGATGTTCTGAAGAAGTCTAAATAATTAAAAACTAACCTTATAGAATGTTCCAAAATAGTAATATTTACTACCAAGCTGTACCAATGGCCGGGAGGAAGTTTCGGATACGTTCTGTTGAGATCCTGCGAATGTGAACTAAATTATTAAAACCTAATGTTCTCCACAAATATAAGAGCAGGTATATTTTCCAGTTATACTATATGATCGTTTTAACTTAAGCATGGCCGTCCGAAGGGTGTGAGGGCTATTGAAAGCGTTGTTAATTAAAATCTGTTTCTTCAGTATTATTCCGAACAGAATAGTTTTTGATAAAAATGAAAATAAATCATTGAAGCGTCGAATAACGAATTTTAATTTTATTCAGTGAAATAGAGTACCAAGAATAAATTTGTAAGAAAAAATTTAAAATAATCCAATCCAATTGTGGTGTGTGGAGTTGCGGTATTAGACTCTATCATCTTCCGCATTTCTTCGACTCTTGAAGCTGAAGTTTACTGTGTTATATAAATGAAAACCACAAGCAGCTAAATATTTGAATTGATCTGATCATAAAAAAACTATATTTACCTTCATTACTGGGAACAAAAACGATGAGTGCATATAAAATACAGATGAAGAACATTTTGATTCTTCAGTTTCACTTTATTTTTCACTGTAGGTGTTCGAATAAGCGTCACTACAAAACACTGTAACATGTTAATAGAACAATTCCTTAAATACCTTGTAGCTGAAGTACATTGTTGTCAATTACGATAAAATTTGTTCAAGATGTAATGTATGCTATGCTTATCAAGTTTTGATTAGGAAAAAACATATGGAAAATATTTATCAATTAATAGTTACTGAATAGTCAATGATGATACGTCACTACCATGAATGGACTTATCTACATAATTTGGCAAATATCTACATGAAACACTGAAATACAAAATCAGTTAGATGGGAAGAAAGTTGCGTAATTTAATGCCTAAGAAATTTCTGTACTTTTGTTACTTCAAATCGGTCTCACTCTCTACTGATATACAGAGCAACAAACACAAAAGTGTATTTTTGAAAAACCATGATATTTCATTCAGAGTAGAAAAACGTACAGACGGTGACTAAAAATGATCTCAAAAAAATTATACGCGCAGCCGTACTCAACTTTTGTTTTTCTTATGGGTGCCACATTGAATTTTTACATTTCCGAAATCCTCATTTACAATACTTTTCAATTATGCATGACATGCTTATGTTTAGGCTTAGGAAAGTATTAGGTATATTTGTGAACCGATATGAAATAGTTACCAGGAATGGATTAGATGCGAGAAACTTATCAGGTATTATCACTCGTAGTTTTCCATCGACATTCCAGACTTGCAAAGTGTGGATAGAGAACTAATTTTTGGAATAAATGTTTAAGTTTAAGGTTTAGACACCTATAAAAGTGGAATTGCTACTATTTTGAACATTTTTTACAACTTGCGAATTTCATATTTGGTTGTACGTTGATTTAAAAGATTTATTGTGTGTGTTCTATTTATAATCATTTTCTGATTTGAAAGAAAGAAACCCCCTCAAGGATATTCCTGCCCCGATAATTGGGTAATCGACTTCAGATTAAAACTCAAATATCTAAACACAGTGCCTCTAATCAAACCTTCCCAAAAAACTCCTTCTTTCTGCCTAATTTAACCAGAAATTAATACAATGGGCATTTTTTTTAATGTACAGTGGTGAAGAAGATAGGGTTACCAAAGGGAAACAACTGTCCTGTAGCTACGCGACTAGACAAATCTGAAAATTATTTCTAGTGTCAAATGAAGGTACCATTTTCGGAATACTTGCACTGGTCGAAATCGCTGTAGCGATTAGTGAGTTACTATAAGATAAGACAATGGGGCAACTTGTATGCAACCTATCATAAATCCCCTAAACAGCACGGGGCTTATGAAGATTATTGTTCTAGATACCAAAAGCCACAGTTTGACATGAAAACATTTCTGTAATCAGACCTATTATATATATCTTGTTAGCCATGATTCACCAAGAAAATCTCGGCAGATAGACATACATATTATTAATAGATGAGACTAATCACCCGTATCAACTGAAATTACTGTTAAGGTACCACAATATTTTGGCAGCCAGCAGTGTAAATATTGCTGATGGCTAATTGATAGCAGAAGGTTTTTTTATTACTTTAACAATATTTTTAGTGGATAAGGGTGATTATTATTATTCTGACTTATTAGTGTTATAGTATATCCACAGCTGTGAACACTTTAATATATTATACATGATTAATTTCATCCAATATTTCTAATTTAGTTTACCTCTTTAATATGTGGCAAAATAGTAGGTAGCTATTTTATGGAAAATATTATCAGTTTCAGCGTGCAATCACAAGAAGAATCACAATGTTGATTTTTGTTATTGGTCAAATACTTTCCAGCCTTAATACAATAACTCATCAATCGAGCAATTCACATATAAAATAAAATTTCCCATCACAGGGATGGTCATTCCAATTATATCGGTTGTTGATTTCCCATATCTCTACACAATTTTCGACATTTCCAGCGTTATCGGGTTGTCCTGCATGCCAATTTGTGAACGAAAATCGTTAACCTGTGGATCACCAAACGAAATGTCCTTCCTCTGTCAAATCAGTACCCGATGTCTAAAAGTTATCGACGTCTGAATCTGTAAAATAACATTAAACTAGAACCGTATTGATATACTAATTATCTGGAGACCGACATACACACGTTATGATAAATATCCAGGTATATAATAACAGAAATATGACACCATTGCGATTGTTTCTTGCACAAGAGAAGAGGAAGTTGAACTTTCGAAATGAGTAGTGTATGAGAATTACTATGGTTTGCAATTACTCAGCTCTTATTATAGTTTCATAGAAATGAAGCCCATTAGGCGATCCTATAAATCAATACCCCTAGAATAAAGTGTCGACTGTGCCACTGCGATGTCATTGCCTAAGTTGCGATACATAATAAAAATATAGTAGAAACAGCTAATGGCGTGGAGAGACTTAAAATTATACTTTATAATCATGTTTATTTGAATTGACAGTGTTATCTATGATGTGCAGTGTATCAGCTCTACGTAATTATATATATACAAGTTTGAGGTTTCTTTGCCTAATTGAACACAATTTCGTGTAAGTATTATGTTCATCAATGATCTAATATCCTTTCAGAGGTTTATATATACAAAAATATAAGACACTGATGGGAGCCAAGTGGTGTAATTGGTGAACACCCTGAACTAGACATCCAGAAATGTGGGTTCGAATCTGCCTATGGTTCAATGTTTCACGTTTATTCAGCTTTATAATCCTATGTTAAATTATCTAAGTTTTCTTCTTAATCCAGAAAATTTTATTCTATATCTCTTAATATACTTACGTATATTTACAAAAATATAAGACTATGACGGGGCAAAGTGGTGTAATTGGTAAACACCCTGGACTATACAGCCAGAAAAACGAGTACCAATCTCGCCTATGGTTCGATGTTTTACGTTTATTCATCTTTATAATCCTATGTTCATATTATCTAAATTATCTTCTTAACTCAGAAAAAAATTCATTTGTGAAACGTATGAAATGGTGAGATGAACGGTCAATGAGCTGCATAGACTCGAAAAAGAAACCCGGGAAATAATGCATATCCATCACATTTTGCATCCTAAGTCGTTCGTTTCCCGCATTTATCTCCCACGTCACCGGGGTAGTAGAGGACTTCTTAGTCTGGAGGGTCTGCATCGGGTTGTGGTTCTTAGTATAGCTTGGAAAGTTCTTAGGAGCTCGGGCCCCTTCCTATGTCTCGTCAAAATTTACGAATTGGCCTGAGTGGGGGCATTTATCATTAATGCAGCACTAAAAGCTACGGAAGAACTTGGTCTCGAATTTCACATCAGTCAAGAAGGCCAACTAGAGGGCAACCTCGAATTTCAACCTTCTCTCCTGAAAGTCCAGATAAATGCCGCGAAACAAGATCTTACGGTAAGGCGGCATGTTGACAAGCTGATACCGAAGCATCTTAATGCTTGACTTGTCAACCAGTCTCACATTCCGCTACGTAAAGTTAGCCGGGCTTATATCCGAGACCGGGGGATTCACCGCAGCTTGCCAAAATGGCATAATCAACACCTTGGTCTAGCGCCGCAACGATGTCAGCTGCAGGTTCTGTCGAAAGGCGCTTGACCACCCCCTGTCGGCGTGTCTGGCAAAAGCGCCCTCGGCGTACACCCATCGCTATAATGCGGCCCTACGAGTGCTGTATTACCATATAAGGCACTCGTACGGAATATACCAAGAGCCGGTGCTGCCTTACATGCCAGGAGATATTGACTATGTTGTCATCGAATTTTCTACTCCGGTGGAGAAGAACGTAGCCTTGAAAGAAGAGGGAAAAAAGAGTATCAAGATCTCCTATTCGAGCTCCGCACGCTATACCCAGGCCACAAGGTCGCATTTGTGGTTCTGATCATGTTTTGGACGGAATTCGGTGTTCGCTGCGTTCGTATACTTGAAGATCATTCCGGCCTGTAAGAATTCGGTGCAGATCTTGAAAGACGGAATGCAGAAGGCAGTTATTCTGGGTTCAATAAGACTACTTAGTCATACGATGCAGGAACCTGAAGTTTCTTACCGGAGGAGTAGCTTCGATTTTTCCGGTGCGATTACTGCAATGTCGTCGTCGGAGCGCCCAGCACAGAGTTATATTGACTAGTGATGGCCGACTCCAGTGGCCTCCCACACTATACTAGAGGTGGGGTTTCTACTATGATAGTTCATGTGACAACAGGTATTAGTATAAAGCAAGGTTATATTATACTGTGACTGACTGCGAATGTCAAATTGAAGGCAGTGTCAATATGAAACATAGAGCTGTGAAATACATTAAAATTTCAATGTAATATAGGGTATACTTGAACGACTGAATCGGTGAGAGGCAAAGAGGGGCAGTTGCGAGGAAATAACGCAGATTTAGAACAATTCAATACGAAGGGTTAGAATCACTTGTCATGATATCAATTCATCGAAGGCTAGTTCCTGTTTAAGTCTAATTGATCGACGATTACTCCTTTTAATCTTTGTGTTGTTTCATAGGGACCATCTTCTGAAGCCCCGAACATTTAAATGATCTTTTCTTTTCACAACAATTTTTGTATCAAAGTTACTTTTCGTTAATTCGCGAAAAACCGTAAATATTTTATTTCCGGCCACAAAACATGGCCATATCTTCTTAAATCATGTGTTAAGACACATGAACCATCGTTTTCAGCCCACCCTAAAATATAAATATCGACATAAGATAGAACTAGTCAAAAATAACTACCAAAAATCATAGGATGGAGGGACTACAAATACAAATGTCTACATTAGAAAAACGTTTAAGAATCACCGCCAGGTCGGCCATATTCCTTTTACAATGCTTTAGAGGAAGATCAAAGGTGCCGCACACCAGTGTCCCTACTTATTCTTGTTTATGCTTTGCTCCAGAAACTTCCGGGCCCAGAAGAAATCGACACCGGGAAATCAAAGTTCCAGCCCGGTACCAAACCTGATCTATAGAATGCGGCAAAATAGTTTTTTAGGTAAAACAAAATTAAGAGTAAAAAAAAATACGGGCAGTCACCGAGCACTGCTGACAGAAGTGAAAACTGACATTATGAAGTAACCAATTTATTTTGGGAATTTCATCCAAGTTCGTATGATTTCACCAGTATAATCTCTTTCTACATGACACAGTGTCATTGGATAACAATCCATCCCCAACATCTATGTTATTTAAAGTGAGGCATTTATAAAATTTTCATATTTGGCATATTTTTCATATTATATGAAATTTTACGAATTTTTTTTTTCTTAGAATTCGCCTGGATAATCAGAAACGTATTTCAGGGGTAGTAGCGGTAATTATAACGGTTCCGAAAAAATAAAAAAAGTTTGTCATTTAATAATTTATGAAAAAGTAGGTTATATTTGCATAATTTCTGTATACATGAAAATAATTATGGAATACGTGTCCACCATTGACCAGTTTTATTCAACAAAATTGTTTTATTTCAAAGGAGTTATAGAACTACTAACGAGGCTTACCCCACCCTGTAGTCCAATATGATTCGAGAAGTTACAAGCAAATTAAATCAAATCTCCTTGTTTTAAAATATATAGGGGTTCGTATAATGTGAAGCAAAGTTTTTTCACACTATGTGGCAAATAGGTGAAAGCCACTATATGAATTAGTTTGTCAAAGATGTTAGGTATCTATTTGAAAAATTTGCTCTACATATGGTATTTCGTCTTTGTAGATTACATCTTAGAAAAGGTTTCTAATAGAACAGCATGTTAAAACTGCATCACATGTGGCTGAACGAAACAAAGTGACATCTAAAGGAAAAAAGCAACCGTCAATATCAAAGTGCTTTCAATCTAATGTTGCCAAAACTTCAAGTGAGCAAGAATTCAGGCAAGATTTATGTCGAGCATTGGTGACGTCAAATATACCCTTATCAAAACTGTCAAACGATAATTTTCAATCTTTTCTTCAAAAGTATTGTAAACTTAATATACCAAGCGGAAGAACTTTAAGAAGTACAGAAATTGACAATTTATATTCCTCGTTACTTAATAGCATCAGATTAGAGATAGTGATTAATTATTTTTTTATAAGTGTAGATGAAACGACAGATGCCTCAGGACGTTACATTGCCCATTTAATGATTGGGGCCCTTAAGAATGAAAAATTTTACGGAATCATATTTAATTGCTTGCGAAGAACCTCCTCAAACAAATGCCTTAGCTGTTACTAGATTTATACAAGACACTTTAACAAATTTTTTTTCTTCTTGAGGCTATTTCTAACGAAAAGTTTATACTTCTCCTATCAGATGCAGCACCTTATATGGTCAATACAGGACGAAACTTAAGACATTTTTATCCGCAATTAATTCATACTACTTGTTTGGCCCATGCATTAAATAGGGTGGCAGAAGATGTTAGAAAAAACTTTCTCCTTATAAATGATTTTATATCTTGCGTAAAAAAAATTTTTTTAAGAGCTCCACTTAGAATTCAATTTTATAGAGAGCATTTACCTTATCTTCCTCTTCCACTTCAACCCGTTTTAACACGTTGAGGAACGTGGTTAGAGGCTGCTTCTTCTTATGCCGAAAACTTTCGCAAATAAAAACTGTTATACAAGAATTTGAAGATGATTCTTCTCAGCCTCTCTAACAAACCAAAAAATTGCTGATCAATCACATTTTATGTCAACAAGTTTCATTTATAAAAACCAATTTTAATTTCATTTCAAACACTATTATCCAATTATCTTCGATGCAGTAAATTTAATAAAAGAATTTGAGCAAAAATGCAAAAATGTTCCGGGACGTATTGGAAACCAAATACATAAAAAATTCAAAGCAGTAATTGATGAGAACCATGGCTACAAATTCCTTCTACAAGCAGCAAATGCTTTAATTGGAGATTTTGATGAAACATTTACATTGGAACCAGAAATTTGGTCACATTTGAAAAACGCCCCTATTACGTCTGTTGACATAGAGATAAGTTTTCTGCGTTTAAACATATGTATACTGATAGGAGGCGAATCTTCTTGGTATCGAATTTTGAGAAATACCTAATTGTTTATTGTTTTATTAATTAAATTAATCATGTAAAAACTGTTTTGGTAGATATATTTTTAAATAACCAAATACAGAACTATGTTTTGTTTTATTTCAAACTACCCCATTAAAAAGCAATTGATTGTGGAAATTAAAATATTAATTTTTAAATAATTTCATATTAACATTTTTTTTTTCATATTTCAACTAAATTTTTTTCATATACATGATCATATTTCCTACTTTTTTTCTTCATATGTGCCTCATTTTAAGTTATTAGTTATCATGTATGGTCGGTTAAGAACTAAAATTAACTGGTATGGTAATCCACCCGTATCATCGGTTCTCATTTTATGCAACTTCTGCCTGACGAAATTTTGTTACTCAGCATTATGACAACCAACGAAGACATCCGATGCCACAGATACTATTTTCTAAGGAGTTTAGTATGGGGTTGTTGTACTCGTTGTAGCATTCGAAATTACAATTTTATTAATTTTAAATGAAAATTAATATAATTAGTTTTCTTTAGTTTTCACAACTGTCAGCATTTCAATCAACAATTATATACATTTTTATATTTAATAATAAAAAACGTATAATGGGCGGTACAATCCCTGTAAAGAGTATGAATGTAACCCAATAGTCATTATAATAAATACACATTATTTTATTTTCAAAACATATTATTTATTGATTATTGATATTTACATCGATGTAAATGAAAGTAATGTTAAACAGCATTGGTCCGAATTGAAGATGTCTAGGGATGGTGGTAAAAGAAAACATCTTCAATTCGGACCAATGAACAAATAATCCAAAAAGAAACGCAAAATGTAAACATATAAACATTTCCGTCAAATGTCAGTATGATCGTAAATTACACCACAAATAATTATTTGAAATAAAATTTTGTATTAGTAGTATTAAAAAAAACATCAAGACGATACTCATTACTATATTTGATGCTGTGATCCAACATTCGAACAATGAAAATAATAAACTAGATATAACATAACGTCATCAATGTGTAGTACACATGCAAAAGTTCTCACTTACACACATCATTAATGTTATATTCTTATGACAAGAATTATATTCACAATATTTAAAACCTTGCACGTAGATACGATACTAAGTAAACAATGTACAATTAATAAATTCAATAAAAATATAACCTTCGTGCACGAGAATCGAGGATTGAGTAAATGAATAACGTCGAGTATCCGACTCAGATATGCACACGAGTGTAAGCGTATAGAGAGACTGCATGACGCCTGACCCGAGTAGTTGCACACGAGGTAGTATATATAATTTCTAATATATATAGCTATAGCGTGACGGCACGTGACGGACTCATGGTTTTACCCCCCTCTGAAATAGCTCAACACGCCTAAGGAAGTTTTCACTTAATTGTTTAATGAAAACTATTCATTAAAACATGTAAAATTATGAAAAACTACATCTAGTAAATGACTGCCATGTCAAGCCAATTACCATCTCTACTTTGAGCGTATAGCATAACTGCGAAATATTTCAACTGGAATTTGCGCAATTTCTTCACGAATATTTTAAGTATCCCCACAAGAAAAAATTTGGTGCCGTCAAATCAGGGGAATGAGGCTGCTACTCAACATCTCCATTTTTTTAGGGCAGCCTGGCAGGGAAAATGTTCTCAAGAAGAGCGACCGTTTCACTCGCTGTGTGGCATCTAGCGCCATCCTGCTGGAACCAGAAGTTTTCCATGCCAAGTTCTTCCAACTGTAGGTGCATAAATTCACGTATCATTGTTTGATACCGTTCTTCATTAAAGCATTGTCCCTGACATTTGAAAAAAAAAGGGTTCACTGATTCGTTCGGAGTATATTGTGCACCAAACAACGACTTTTTGATCAAACTGCACGTTCTCTTGAGAACAACGAGGGTTTTATGTTCCCTAAAAACGAAAGTTTTGCCTGTTAACACGACCAAAAAAGCAAAAATTTGCTTCATCACTCATTATCAAATTTTGCCAAAAATTGGGTTCTGCTTCCACTAAGCTCGTAACGATTTGTGCGCATTGCAAACTTCTTTGATTATCATTTCGGCTGTAGTTTGGACACAGTTCGAATTTTATATGGATTTATACAAAAGTCTAAATGCAAAATTCTATTCAAAGTCCGCTCAGACAATCCTAATTACGGTGCACGTCTTCTTGTGGAAGTTGTTGGTTCTGCCTGGAAGTCCGCCCGGACAAGCTCAATATTTTTGTTTCAACGATCACAACGACGTCTTCCAGTATGATTCACATCACTTACTGTACCATTCTGTAAAAGCGCGGTTGCTAAACGACGAACTGTTTCTCCATGTGGAGTTCTTCGGTTCTGGGATTTGATTACTTCACTTTCAGCTGGATTTTGATTTGCCCAATACTGCCTATTATAGATACACGCAGTAAGAAAGTAGTTTCACTGCTCCATAAGATTTTGTGTAAAAAATTAGGACTTGCAGCTAAGCGATCTAACATTTATAAGCAAAAGTTATAGCTCTCGCTCTGGTTTCTCAAAGTTTTATAAGCATATGCCCTACTATGACCAAGTTCGCGGACTGCGTTCCTTAGTGTTTGGATTTTCCTGAAAATGCAAGAGTATTATTATTTTGTCGACATAAATATGTTCTTTATGTTTCTAGTGTATACCAGATGCAGAACCCTCTCAGTGTGTACTCAGTTCAGCATACTCTATCCTTGCTAACAAGAAGAAATAAGCACGCACGTATTTAGTCCACTACTTATAACATAGAAAATAATTACCTCTCCTAGCATTTTTTTCGCATCTCATCTCATCTGACACAATATCATATCTTTTTTGTTCTGAAAACATGACACAAAGTGTATTATTGTTATTATGAAACAAATGTTGTTTTGACAGCCCTAAACGAACTAACGCAGCGCTTTCAAATCTCCAGAATTTGTTTTTCATTACTACTAGAATGACAATAAAGTAGGTCTGGTAATGTTATGGTGTCTATTGAGACTTGGTTCATTTCAAATCTACTAAAATAGTATATTAAAGAACGAGTTTCCTAAGACTCGTCTTAAAGCACGAATTCAAGTTTAAAAAACGAGTGGCGAAGCCACGAGTTCTTTTAAAGAATGAGTGCTTCAAGGTCTTAGGAAACGAGTTGTTTATACTATTTTTTGTAATTTGCCCTTTTTATGCCGTTTTGAAACAAAAATGTTTAATTTAGTCCATTTAGGGATTTTTATGGTGGTTGGTAACATCTTAATTTTGAAAGTCAAAATTTGATTCAGTGGTTCTGTGATCGCTTTTGTTTCCGTAATTTTAGTTTCGTCTCTACTGGAAAGAGCAATAACACTAGAAAACGACTATTAGTACAAATATCTAAACCATATTGTGTATTAGCTGAAATCAATTCTTCCACTGGACACGTCGATGACTTTCTCTTCTTGAGTTGTTGATGCTCGACACTGTCATTTAAACTGACATAATGATGACAAGATAATTCCGCATCAAGCTCGCCATCCTAAAAATGTAAAAAGTTCCGTGCTTTTTTTGGATATTAAGACACGGCAAGTGATGACGTTGCGTTCGTTAATGGGTCTATTAGAAAATCAAAATGGAGGCAAATTACAAAAAATCCTTTTATCTGTGATAAGGGTGGTTTCTATGAATGGCTGTCTGGATTGTATAATATTGGATTTCAAAACAGAAAGCTATCAAAACATTTCAGGTGCAACAACAGAAAAAGAGTATCTGAGAAATTTCCTTTTAAAATAATTGGATCCGTATGTCAATTCTTGGGAAATTGATTGCATTTACTATCACAATACTTATATTATGTTGCCATGTGTATACAGGGTGTTTCAGTTTTTTCGTTCATAACTCCGGCAAACGATAGAAGTTCTAAAATTAATAGGGGTCTTCCATATAAAATTTTTCGCTTAGTCAATTCGTTTTCGAGATACAGGGTGTTGACATTGAACAAAAAATTTGAAGTTTTTTGCGAATATCTCCGGAACCGTTCATCGTACAGAAAATAACTTTTGTAAACGTTCTCTACTCATAGTAAGCAATGTTTTGTGCGGTAAAAAAAATGTTTTTATCCATAATTGGTCAAGATTTTGAAGGGGTAGTGGTTGTTTTCCTCCCCAACTTCTACGCCACTGGGAAAAGTACGGTTTTGAGATGCCCATTCGAACCACCAATGTTTTCTGCACAAAAAAAGTACTTTTGGTCATAAGCTCCAAACTTGACCGTTTTCGAGGGAAATCAACTTTTATGTCGAAAAACATTGTCAATTCTTTGAAATAAAATCTATTTGTAACCAATTAAACGAAATTTCTTTAAACAAGTAACAAAACCAAAAAATTGACCATGTTTTTCAACATAAAAGTTGATTTTTCTCGAAAACAGTCAATTTTAGAGTTTATGACCAGGAGTATCTTTTTTGTGTAGAAAACATTGGCGATTCAAATGGGCATCTCAGTACTTTTTCCAGTGGCGTAGAAGTTGGGGAGAAAAAGAACCACTACCCCTCAAACATCTTCACCAATTATGAGAAAAAAAAATTTTATCGCACAAAACATAGCTTACTATGAGTAGAGATTGTTTACGAAAGCTGTTTTCTGTACAATGAATGGTGGAGATATTCGCAAAAAACTAAATTTTTTTCAATTTCAACAACCTGTATCTCGAAAACGAAGTGATTTAGAGAAAAATTTTATATGAAAGACCCCTATTATTCTTAGAAGTTCTATCGTTTGCCGAAGTTATCAAAGAAAAAACTGGAACACCCTGTATATCACGATCAGACCAAGGATTAAATTTCGATTATAATACCTTTCAGAAATGTGAACCAATACAATCCAAACCTTTTATCACTGTAAAATATTTTATTCCATTATATTAATGAATATTTAATATCAACAGCATTATAAGGCAATATAACAGATAATACAAGCGATATAAGGAATGAAAGAATACCTCCTTATGTAGAGTGATTTGTACAAATAAATCTATACAAAAATTAGATATATGATGTTTATATCGATGAGAAAAAACTTCACTACACAACAATTCTTAAAATTAACGAGTTCTGAAACAACTAGTGTTAAGTTAGCTCCATGTTACCTCTACAGTAGTGATCATTTGGAAAAGCAATTGGAACTGATGTATCGATTTTTCAGTGAAAATGTCCTCAGATGACCAAATAGGCTTGCATTTTGGAATTCAACGCAAAATGTTCATTCTATGAAAGATCATATAGGTAGGTACTCATCTTTGATCTGTCAATTATGAACGTATTTTTTTTATCCTTTGACTACACGAGAGAGAATCCTATAATGTTCGAAGAACATCGTGTGAGCCAGCGGTGGGAGTGAAGATAGGCATTCGAATTTTTCTTGAACGCTTAGAGGCTATGGGCATAGAAAAGACCTCTCTAGGCAGAGAGTTCCACAACTTCGCTGTTCGATAAAAAAATGAAGTCTGGTAGGAAGAAGCTCATTTGAGCTCGTCTATTCCGCCTATCTGTGGTGAAACAATAGACGTAAGTGGTGAAAAACAGATGTAAGTGTTTATGTGACTTAAATACATAAATTCACCTATGAATGAATTCCTAACAGCTGTAGTACATTCAAAGCTACAATCTACCCTTAATTGAGGCAAGAAATCAGTTCTTCCAACAAGATGGTGCACCACCTCATAATATCAGTACCGTTCCAGAATTATTGAATACTAATTTTCCAAATCACTGGATGGAAAGTAACGGACCAGTGAGGATTTTTTCTTTTGGGGTTACATTAAAGAGAAATTATGGAAAAAAAAACAGTAACGACATAAATGAACTCCACAACAAAATTGTATGGACTGTGTGAATTCTGTTTCAAATCTTCATGTTTATAATGCAGCTTAGAGTATTATGAAGAGGTGTAATTTATGTATCGAACATAATGGACATCAGTTTGAACATTTCCTTCAATTTATAAGTTGTAGGTAGTAATGTATTATAAAATCTGATATGAATATCTGAATTTTTGGTCTTGGCTTATTGAAGGATTCGCAATTAGTAAGATTTTCTTTTAACCTCCTGAAAATAGCTTTATTACGTTGTGTTCTTTCTGGATAGCGATTGAAATATATTTCAGATGCAATATCACAATTGTTATTACTTTGAATAAAGTTTTCTAACATATCATTTTTCTCGTAATTTTCGTACATCTACACTTTTTCGATTGATTGAGTTCATTTTTATTATGACGGAAACAAAATCGTTAATTGTCTGAAAAACTGATAAAGACTGTCGTAGATGACATCCGCCTACTTGGAATAAATATAAAAAACGCAAGAAGTAATATAGTAAAATATTATTTTCGCTATTAAAGACTTATACATGAGAATCCACTCAACATATGATACACAGTTCAAAAAAAAAACCCATCTTAAATAAGCCATTGCTAACTTTAGTCCATAACTCGAAACTTTCAAATTTTCTCGACGCCATTGGATTATACAGAAAAAACTACTCAAAAATTTGGAAGTTACTTTCTCCTAACTACCACGATATTCAAATGTGTCTAAATGTCGAAATCAAAACTTGTGTTCCATTAAAACTCGAAAACAAAATTTACTGCAAATTTTTGTTTCCACCGGTGAATTTGTCTCATAATAAGAGATCGAGAATGTGACTTCCATGTTCTTGTATCTCCTATAGTTACCGAATTACCCTACATTGTCGGAAGGTGAAACCTCATTATTTTTGCTGGCTTTAGCAGATAGATAGGTAGATACTTATTTCTTTTCAAGCTTTTATAACCATTGTATGGCTCACGTCAAGATTTTCCTCTTTGTTACAGCTGGATCTCAACAAATTAATGTATCTGTATTATCATTTATCGGTTAAGGGGCTTTATGACTGGGGTAACGTATCTATAAGTTTTTGATTTATAATAGGTACCCCGCACTATGAAGCAAATCATTGAAAATTAAACGAGAATTGCCCCAGAACCATTATACAATTTTAATTCTGAAGACTTTTTTAGTTTTGTTAATAAATAGTAAATGTAAGTAAGTTCTCTTACTGGAGTTCGATGAAAATATTTGATATCAATTTGGGTTTAAGACTAGAAAAACATTCAAAGTAATATAAACTTTTTAATTGTTACTCATACATAGGTTTATAAGTAGCTTTGTTGAGCCTTAATTCAATGAGATAATTCACATATGAAAAAAAACTTTTCATTACAGTTGCTGTCATTCCAATGATAATCGTTATCAGCTTTCTTTATCTCTACACAATGTTCGACGTTCCCCGAGTTATTGGGTTCCCCTGAAGACCAAGATTCAAACGAGAATCGTTCACCTGTCGAGAGCCAAACGAATTTTCGTCCCTCTGCCAAATCAGTACCCGATGTCTAAAAGTGATCAACGTCTGGATCTGTCGAATAACATTAAACTGTATAGAACAGGTTCGTGGAAGTATAACAATTAAGTGGAGAACTACAATTCCCACATGTATTTCGAGATATTAAATAATTATGTAGTGATATAAAAACTCTTTACTGAGTTTTATTCTTTAATTATGATTTGAATATTTCAATGTTTTGAAATCTACCTGCTAGCTTTTATTTGTATTCTAAATCTTATGTTTGTTTTGATTTGAATAATCTAATGATTTGAATAATGAACTTTTACTTTTATTTTATATCTATGGAATTAAACACAATGTTCTTTGAATGTTAAAAACTTTTATATTTAAATTTCTATGACTGTATTTTTTATCTCGAGTATCAATTTTAACAATTTTATGTTCAAATGGATCTATGATCTAACCTCAAAATTATTTACTATTAATATTTGTTTCAAAGTTATAATCTACAATCTTTCTTTCAGATTTACAGACAGATAATAATACAATGGAGAAATAATAAATAAACTTACGTTTAGTTTATATCCAAGAATATGTTTTAAAATGTAGGCAATGTTCACTTGGTTTGATCTTCTTATTAATTTGATAATTCACTTTAACCGTAGGTACACAATTTCTTTGATATACACAAATCACAGGTAAACAATGTGGTTACTTCTTTAGAAATCAGGAACTGTTGATAATTGTTAACTTGTCTTATTCTTTTCCAAAAGATATAAAACCTTAAATGGTGTATTGGAACGTTGTCGAAGACTAACTATTATACGATGCTACTTGTGAGTTATGGTTATAATAACTTTTAAAAAACTTTGTTCGAAGACTGGGAACACTACTTGACTTGTGTAAATTACTTATTTGCTTCGGTTAGTTTCAACCTTACGAAGCTACTGGAACACTTGGGTTCACCGATGTTTATCCAAAAATTAAGGTTATGGAAATTTTATGATTAGCTTGAGTATCTTGACTCTTCAGATGTTGATGGCTAACTAACTTGGCTTGTCTTCAGATGCCTTTTATAGGCCTTCAAAACCGACGCTGAGAATTTTCAAAATTAACCAATGAGGTGCTTAGTTTACCTATCAAGAATGCTTTGTTGATTGTTGCAAACTGACAGAACTATTACATTGTTACTAGTCTGACGTCTATAAAATTGCCTCGACCAATCAGAACTTAGTATTCTTTAAATTTTTAATTATTGGAGATTTTCATCTTATTTTAAATGATAATGATTCCTTCTTTTTGAATTCATATTGCCTACATTTTTCCACACACTTTGGTATAAGATAACCTATGATTAGGTTATTATTAATATGATTATTCCTATAATTATTATAAATTTGACAGTTGTCATTATTAAAAACTAATACATAATATAATATATCAATAACATTTCTTTAACATTATATAATTCAAATTTACTAATCCTAACTTATATCTACAACATTTTTCAATAGTTTGTGTGTGTCTCATGATAGTTTTTGTAATCATTTTAATTATGATTTCTGCCTTCGTAACACTGTACGTTTATTCACTTTCACTGAAGTTCTTGTTTTACACTTTTATTCTAATTACATTGTTGTTTATTATGTTTTACATTGTTCATTATATTATACTAACTATTATTTAACTTTTACATTGTATTTTAATTCCATATAATATCTTTTTATTAATCTTTTCTGATTTTCAATGTTCGGTAAGTTCTAATTTTATCATTTTATTGTTTAGGAAATGAAATCATAACAGTAGATATTTAAATAAAATAACTATTAAAAGTTCAATTAATCAATCCAATTATACAAATTTAACAAGGGGGAATTATCCAGTATTTATCGATCGTTCAACAGAATATCTCACTTCTAATATTTATCAATCTAAAGGCTTATAGCAAATTTAATTTATTACTTGTATCTATTAGATGTTCCGTTTGCTACCAGTTTATCGTTTATTCCTAGATGGATAGAACCAAATTAGGTAAAATTCCACTAAACATCTATCCTAAGATTATAATTAAAGTTATATACAAGATTAGCTCTGTTTGTAGTTAGTTAGCACTTTCTAATTTTTTTTTGAAAACCTACGGTGTGAGCGAAGCTATAGTTAGATTTATTAATTAAATTATTGAAAATCGAATATTCAATAGTTATTTTATTCAAGCTTAGAATGGAGTTTCATCATGTAATGGCTGATTCTATTCAAATAATGTATATAATTCACCTTCCCAAGATACTTGATTTCTTGTCCAAAGTCAAGGCGTTTGTCAACTCCTTATACAAGCATTACCTGCTCCCAAATCCTGAATGTTTGTGAATCATTCATTATGCTTCACTTGTCCAAAAATATTATTAACAAAATCAAACACATATTCAAATTTTGAAAAACGTCCTCCGTGTTTTTTTTATACTATGACTAGAAACCTATAATGTTGGAAGAACATCGTGTGAGCCAGCGGTGGAATGTTGGGAGAAGAGATAGGCATTCAAATTTGTCTTGAAGGTTTGAAAGTTATAGACATAGGGAAAAACCTCACAAGGTAAAGAGTTCCACAACTTCGCTGTTGTATAGTAAAATGAAATCTGGGAGAAAGAAGTTCGGCAGGTCTCGAGCTTGACAATGAAGGGGGGGTTACTAGTTTGAGCGCGTCTAGTTGATCTATCTGGAATCTCTCGTGGTGGAACAACAGGCGAGATTTCTGATGAACACCGACCATGGAAATATCTATAGAAAATGGAGAGGTTTCCCACCTTTCTACAATGTTTTAGAGAGGTCAATGAACTAGTAACTGTGACATCATCAATCAGACGAATATTTCTATTCTGAATGTAATCCAAGACTCTCAGCGTATGTTTGAGAGTCGAACTGTATGTTTGGGAGCCGAATTATATGGATTATAGCATATATTTCTTATCAAAATGAAAAACTTTCTCGGTAAAATAGCAGATCATTTACATCCGTCCCCGAACGAATTCAAAACATCAATCATATCTAGTGAGTGTAGCACAACTCTCTATTTGTTAACAATAATGAAATTCCTGTCAGGTAGGGATCACCCCAACCCCATGAATTTCAAATATCAGTTCTTTCAATTTGGGAAGCTCGATAGCTATCAATTTGTATCCAAGAATGGGTACATTGTTAAGGGTGAAGTCAAATGTACTTACAATATTGTCGAATGTGGCTCAGCACTAACTCATTTTCTTCGGTGTAATCAATTGATACTAATCCCATACGATGGTAGCTACAATATTCGGCTGCTTGGAAATAATTCCTCTGGAAAATAATGAAACGTCAAAGGTCAAAGGCCTACCATCATATCAAAATGTTTCAAAGCTAAAGTTGGCTCTGAATTTTCTACTTCTGTTAGTAAACAAAATCATATGGGTTATGTCTAATACAATAATGTTTAATTCAATTATGAACAAAAAGTTAGATAAGTATGGTATAAGCAAAAATATTGGAGAAAAATCATCGTTACCCGAACGTATTCTAAATACAGGTCACAACATTTCTCAAGAAAGTTTATCACTCTTGAAACACAATAATGAGAAATATCAAGGTAATTCAGAGGAGATGGGAATGTATACGCAGAGAAGCACTTTATGAATTCAGATTTACCTCCAGCTGAGATAAATCCCTGTTTGCTGTTTCAATTCCAGATCGAATTTGAACAAACACATTTTGATTTCTAATTTAGTTTACTCTGTTGATGGTTACTTGGTAGCTGAAAGATCATCAGTATTTTAACAGTATTTTTAGTGGATAAGGGTGATTGTTCCTTATTTAAGTGTTATTATATATCCAAGTTGTGAACTCTTTTGTAGTTTATTGAGTATGATTTGATTGAATAGAACTTTCTTACGTCATAGATATTTCGCCAAACGATCCAATAAAATGTCCAGTGTTCATCGAGGAAAATTTCAATTGTAAAGTAATCCTTATCCACAGCAGACTTTAAATAGTAGCCAGGAACAAAACTAAAACTGGCAACACTGTCTAGTAGATAAAAGTATACCGTAAGTCAAAATGTTCATATTTTCAACGATATATTATATCAATTTTGAACTGTCTCTGAAACAATAGTTTTGTGAAGTTAGTTTTTGATTGTGTGCAGTACTTATTCAAAATTCGTGAATTTAAATATAATTGTATTGTGATATGGATTGTTTTGTTTTGGTAAACAGAGTTATATTATCATCACACTTAGTCGTGTGCAAAGCTGTCCCACAGCACTGTACATAGTGATCGAGAACTTCTGTGTTCGCAAGCATGGTGCTCACAGAAATTTTTTTCAGTCCGTGCCTGGTGCTCATTGTTTCCGGGCATCTTATGCTTAGTAATCCCGAAAAGTGCTCACTAGTACTTTGGAGCACTTTTCGGGATGTGTAACATTCAGTTTAGTGAAAGAATTGACGTTTAGTTTTTCTGTATTCTGTTGAAGATATATTTTCATTGATTTCATATGATCTTTTTGGTTTGTATCTGATTTTTCAACAGTGATAACGTGAAGGTTTGAACAAGTTCATTTGAAATGTTGAATTTTGTTAGACAAAAAAACGCCCGGCCCGTCTTCTTTTTATTTTGGTTACCTTTTTTCAAAGGTTATTTTTGAACGCTTTTGGTCTTTTTTAAAGCCGGGTGAACACACTGCTGATGTATTAGCAAGAACATTGCTGAATGAATTGCAAACTATTTGAAATTCTTCTTCTGGGTCTGATAACAATAAACTAATCGCTCAAAGTTATGATGAGGCGTACGTGATGAATGGTAAGGACAAATGGTGTCCAAGCTATTATCGAAAAAACATTTCCACATGCATATTATATTCACTGTTACGTGCATCAATTCAATTTAATTATTGAACGAGCCAAAACGAACGATAATTCTTGATGAAATTGTCAAAGGTAGATTACCACGCGCTGTTCCTACCAGGGCCGGATTTGAGGTGGTGGAGGTCCCTGAGCCCAAGTTTGGTGGGGGCCCCTATATGTCAGAGGCTAACATTTTTTTTATCCAGTTTACACCAACTGTATACTGAATGCAATTTTAATGCATTTTAAAACGTTCTTGTATTAAAAAATCTGGACAATATATATTATTTAATGTACATAAATATCAATAACTTTACACAGGTATTTTTCGAGTTTTCCTAGCCGCGAAATCGTCGATGACATCGTCAAAATTCAAGGATCTCAAAATATCTCTGTTGCTGCTCAAAATGGCGAGATCGTTAAGACGTTGTTAAGTCATTGCCGTTCGCAATCTGTTATTCATCAATTTTAATTTTGAAAATGATGTTTCCGCTGAACAATTCGTGATCATTAAAACGAGATACATTTTTAATATAGTTTCAACAATAGGAAAAGTATCCTGCAGCTGTTTTTCAATGATTAACAAATACATACAATCTTCGCGACTTAAGTATTGGTATTTGTTCCCAGCAAACTGTCTGTAAAATTAGGCAAATTGTATTAGCTCGACCCCAAGATTCTCATCAACATCGTGTTTGTAAATCCAAGCCAAAAGCCGTGCTTGTTTACGCAAATCATCGGAACTCAAATCCTCGAGTTCAGCCAGAAATTCGAAACGCGTAGACACTTGTTCATACCCCGCAAGCCGTTGGTCCAATGATGTCAACAACTGGTCAATTACAGGGAGGTAGTTGTCGACGACAAATTTTCGCGATGGTGACAGGTCCACTTCTGGCGCGTGCCCGTAGTCCAGTGGAATCAAGCGGAGATTTCGGCGCCGTGTCCTCGAGGTCTCGCACTCTGAAGTTCCAGTTCGTTCTTTTCCTGCTTTTTCGTAGTGTTCTTTCTCAATGAAACTCTCAGTGACTTCAGAGCTGCAACTGCAGAATTCAAGTCGAGCTTGGAATGTTGAAGCAATTTGCTTGTCGCGTTAACTCTGTTTAAAATGTCATTCCAGAAGACAGCATGGATGCCAGTTTCCAATTTGCACATTTGCTTATGCAAGCTTTGACACTCGACTCGAGTTTTCGAATGTTGCTCATCATCTTCAGACATTAACAAGAATGTTTGTTTTATATCTGCATATCCGAGCACAAAAGCTTTAGTAGCATCTGCACGACAAGACCAGCGGGTACTATTCACTTGAGTTGGGACATGTACATGACGTTTCTCTGTGTCGGAGTGAGATGTTTGGAATTGCTATGTAAGTTTCTTGTAACGACTTGTAGAGCTCGTGAAAAATACGTAAACTTCTTCCAAAAAGTTGAAAAACCGCACTGGTGCAACACAACATTCTGCAGCATCTTTGCCGACGAGGATCGGGAAATGTGCAGCACAAGGAATTCAATCAGCCAATCCGTTGTCCGCCTTCACAAGAGCTTGAAGACCGTTGTATTTCCCACTCATGGCAGACGCGTTGTCGTAAGAAATCTGTACATGCAAATGTTGCACTAAATGGCGCAAAACGACGATATTATTCATTATTGATTACCAATATTCACGTCAATACTATTGATAACGATACTATTGATTACTATATTAGACAATTGTCATATGATTTCTGTAATGAGCAAATTTTTTTTTCTTCACTTGATCTTTGGTGGGGGCCACCAGGTGGTGAAGGCCTCTGGGCCATGGCCCACCCGGCCTACCCCTAAATCCGGCCCTGGTTCCTACAAGCTGGATTTTCAAAGTCGATACTGTGAACACATTATTTGAACACAAGTATTCTTTCAAAGAATGCTTAGACAAAATTATTGACGAAGTTGGGATGGATTCAGTTACTATTAGTGAAGCAAAGTTGTTTATTGAAACATTTGAATTGCCCGGAATTACGTCCAGTCCCTCTGTAATTTTTAGGGTTCAAATTTTTACATTCCATAATTTTGGTCAATCTTTATGTTTCCGGGTACACTGATCACCAACATGGACATTTAAATTGTTTGGGCCTATGCTACTGGTTATTGGCCATTTTTTGGGTTCAAATTGCCCCGACTTTGGTGTTTTTTCAATTTTTAGAGAAAAGTCTCACTCGATCATTTTATGACAGAAAAAGTTGTAGAAGATCAAAAAGAGTGAACTGGCGCCAATTAGATTTTTGGGCAAAATCAAACGTTTGTTCAATTGTCAATTATAAGATGGCTGTTTGCCGTACCAACTAATGCTTAAGATGCATTGATAGTATCTTCTATGTACTTCAATATGAGTTTTTCATTTGTTTGATATTTGCAAAGGGCAATCACTCTTTCCATGAAAAATGTGATTTTGCGATTGCGGGCCAAAAAAATCAACCTTTTGACTCAACACAAGATTCAAACGAAGGATACTGACCTTTGAAACAAAATCCAACCACTTTGGTTCATATGGGCCGATTTGAGACCATTTTGAAAAAAAGGAACCGCGAAAAATGAGAAAAATTCGTAGGTCAGAAATTTTGGACCAGGAAAATAAATTCACAGCTAAATAGCTGAAAATTCAGGCAAATTTTGATACCAAGCACGATCTTCTAGATTGCGTGAATCACGAAAAAATTCATGCTAAGCCTTTTGCATGTAGGGTCCAATTTGTTGGGTTTCGTTATAAACTTTGGTTCAGATATAGATGCCTTTGTGGGTATCTTGATATACTATTCCCGCTTCAGCGTTTGACAGAGTCACACAATAAAAAAATCGCACTAACACTACACTAACGTTAACCCGGGTTCGATCTTACCCGAGAAACTTTTTCTTCTTTTTTTTCTAACTTTTTGATAATTAGATACAAAATCGTAATAATTTGAATCATCATAATCATAATAATGATAATAAACCGTTTAGATAGATCACGAAACTGTTTATGACTATCTTTTACTCTGTCGCACTCATCAGTGTGGACCACTTTTCGGTAGAGAGAGAGACAGTCACGAAGCTGGGTTAACGTAAGTGTACATCATCTTTGATAATTAGGAATTGGAATTTTCAGCTGATTTTTTTTGTGTGACTGTCAAACGCTGATGCGTGGAAAATAGTATATTGAAATAACCACAAGAGGCATCTATAGTCTGAACCAAAGTTTATAAAGAAAAAGGCTTAGCATGAGTCTTCTCGAAATTGACGAAACCTATAAGATCGTGCTTAGTATCAAAAATTGCGAACTTTCTGGGTTGAAAATTTTCCTCATTTTTCGCAGTTTCTTTTTTCAAAACGATCTCAAATCGGCCCGTACGACCCAAAGTCGTTGGATTTTGGTTCACAGGTGAGAGCTGTCAATATCTTTCGTTTGAATTCTGTTTTGATTCAAAAGGCTGATTTTTCGCCCGCAATCGCAAAACTACGTTTTTTACGAAAAGAGCGATTGCAGCGCCCTTCTTTCAAATATCAAACAAATGAAAAACTGGTATTGAAGTACACACAAAATACTATCAATGCATGTTGAGCATTAATTGATACGGTAAACAGTCATCATATAATTGACAATTGAACAAACGTTCGATTTTGCCCAAAAATAGCACTTTTTGGGCCCTATATTAGGTCTCTCAAATTCTATTAAATTCTAATTGGCATCATTTCACTATTTTGACATCTTACAACTTCTTCTTATATAAAATGGGCAATAACTCGAGTAGCATAGGGCCCAGACATTTTTTATGTCCATATTCGTGATCAACGAACTCGAAAACTTGAAGATTGACCGCAATTAAGGAACGTAAGAATTTGAACCCAAAACGTCAAATAAAATTACAGAGGGCCTTTCTACTGGTTGAAAATATTTCGATTCATAATGCCACATGTTGAAATATTATTTAATCATTCTAATGCGAGGGACAGTGCTTACATGCAAAAGACAATTGAACAATTCCAACAGCAAATTATTCGAATTAGAAATTCTACTGACAATGACAATCAACAATGCAATAATGAACGACAGCTCAGGATAACAGATCTGTTATTACAAAGGAAGTATGTGACACTATTTCAAGCCAAATTAGCGACCGATTTGATTTTAGAGATCACTTAAGTGCAGAAAAATTATTTGATTCTCAAAATTATAAAACTGATAGACATGTATTTCTAGAAAAACAATTTCATGAAACTGTGAAATCTTATCCTATGTTGTACAGTGTAAAATTGAAAAGTGAACTTTCAGTAATTTATGAGCGCGATGACATGTGTGACGTAGATGGTATTTTGCCTATTTTAGTGTTCATAACAGACAACAATTCAAAAAAGGTTTTGGTGGAAACATACAAACTGTTGGGAATTATTTGTATAGCGCCCATGTCGACAGAAGAATGTGAACGATGTTTTTCCACCCTCAAACGCATGAAAACTTTTCTGAGAAGCACAATGTCAGAAGATCGACTGAACGCATTGGCGGTCCTATCAATGAAAAAGAAGTTCGTCCAGTCTATCCTGAATTTTGACAACAATTTCCAGCATGGAAAATAGTAGAATGGATTTTACGTACAAAAAATAAGTAATTTTTTTTCTTGTGCCAACCCCCTTTCATAACTCACGAGCCGCCACTGATAGACGGAGTGGAACTCTTTAGTCGCCGTTAGGTTATATAAGTGTATAATGTGAATAATAATATGTTATTTTGTAATTGTATTATTTATTCCATCAGAAAAATTACCCAGCTGAAGTTTTATAGTATATTTTTGATTTAGACTTTGGCAAAATTATACGTTTGGATATCTTCATATTTTGAGATAATTTCTCATGCAACCATTTCGGTCCGAATTTCATTAAATAACGTAATTACCCTTACCATTCCGATTTTATTCGTATATTATTCATATATCGGGGGGCAAGATCTTTTTCCATAAGCAGTCGATTCCTTTGAAGGGCCGATGAAAGTAGAAGTGGAAATCTACCTACAGGGAATGTCTCTAATATTTTCAATATCAGACTAATTGTTTCTTTTACGACTTAAACCACGATCAAACTAAATTAGCGAATACAATAATCATATTAATTTCGTTTCAATTATCTCTATTTTAAAATGTCAATTCCTGTACAATTAAAACCGATTTATAATAAATTAATTGACCAATTTAGCAAGTTTAACTCTCAATTGGCTGAACGACGCTCCCGAAATTTTGCTCGAACATATTCCCGCTCTTTTTTGCTTTTACATCCAGGCGCACAGTATTGGGTTCGTCAATAAGTCAATAAGGACCACATTTCCCGAGGAGGGCCGATACTAAGAGCTGGACCAATAGAAGGAACAGTGCATGGGAGTAGCTTTCTCTTGTCAGAGCCTAATTCTAATAATAGAAGGATTAACTATTTTGCCTCATATAATTTCAATTAACATTCATTTTACCTAATATACCATCTCACTTTAAGTAAGATGGTACATTGTTCTTATTATAATGAAGTGTGAGTTTCTTATTATACTTGTTATTATTTTTGAACCAATTTCTTCCCCTCACCTGATTTTTTTATTTGCCAGCAAGCCCTTTAGTGACCGGAGTTCAATTTGAGAGCACAAAATCAAGCTATAGGTGATGCTCACCCTCTTTAATTGAACTGAGGGAGCCTTAGATTAAAAAGTTTGTTATAAATAACCATACCTCTCCTTACATTTTGAGACTTCCATAAAGTCCTAAACGTTGGAAATTAGATCCTGCGTTTCAATATCAATCTCACATTATTTTAGGCTATTTGATTCACCTTGCAGGATATTATATCCTTTTTTTTGCATAGAGGAGGGGAAATCTTGCATAGACGCCTCGGGTGCCCATGCCCCCGGGTATATATTATATCCTTTGTTATGTATCTATGTTTCTAACATTTTCAAATATGAATACTAGAAATTGTAAACAATGCGATGTATATATTAAATCATATTAATACAATCTTGACAAGATAGGCTTACTTGAACTACGGGCTTTCATAAACCATCGAACTTCGGACAAGGATATATGTGAAGTTGCTTTTTTTACTTCCCCGTTTGTTTCAAAGTCGGATGTGCCGTATCCCAGTAGAACCCTTATATTTTTGCCCACCTATTTCAATTTTCACGATATATTCGCATGAATTGTTACAAGACTTTTGTGGATTAGATCAATTTTTAACATGTATTTGCTCAATTATTGCCTTATAAACTGTATTCTATGAAAATTCAAATAATCAAATGCTGACCTTATCTAATGTTCCAAAGACGTAAGATTTGGCACCAAGAGTGACCATTGTTCGTTGAAGGGAAGATTCGGAAATGTTCTGTCTAAGTCCTGCAAATATACACTAAATTATTAAACATAACTGTAAAATAGAGGTGTATTTTGTCGTTATACTATATAATTTCTCAAACTGTACAGCAGCTTGTTATGCTATCAATCTCATCATGATACTAATACCTAACTAACAAGATTAATTTTGTTGTTTCTCTGATGTTACCAACATAGCTAGCCATAAGATTTTGAATGCCTATTGTGGTAAAGGGCTTAGCGATTTTACTATTAGTGCAGGAAAAATTCCACAGATATTATTATGTATTAATCAAAATCTGTTCCTTCAGTATTATTTCGAACAGAACAGTTTTTGATAAAAATAAAAATGAATCATTGAAGCGTTCAAAAACGAATTTTTTATTTTATTCATTGAAATAGAGGAGCTACAATAAATTTGAAAGAAAAAATATATAATAATCTATTTAACTCAAATCGTGGTGTGTGGCGTTGCCGTATTAGACTATATTATCTTCCGTATTTCATCGACTCTTGAAGCTGAAGCTTACTGCGTTATATATATATGAAAACCACAAGTAACCAAATATTTAAATTGATCTAATTATAAATAAACTGTATTTACCTTCATTGCTGGGAACAAAAACGATGAGTGCGTATAAAATACAGATGAAGAACATTTTGATTCTTCAATTTCACTTTATTTTTCGCTGTGGGTGTTCGAATAAACGTCACTATACAAAACACTGTAACATGTTAATAGAACAATTCCTTAAATACCTTGTAGGTGAAGTACATTGTTGTCAATTACGATAAAATTTGTTCAAGATGTAACGTATACCTACTAAGCTTATCAAATTTTGATTAGGAAAAAACATATGGAAAATATTTGTCAATTGATAGTTACTGAATAATTAATTATGATACGTCACTACCATGGATGGACTTATTCACATAATTTGGCATATCTCTACATGAAACACTATACAGGCTGTCCAGAATAACTCTTAGTAGGTACATGGGGATCTTGGAAAACTTGGAGATACAAAGTCAGTTAGATGGGGAAAAAGTTGCGTAATTGAATGCCCAAGAACTTTCTGTTCTTATCTTACTTCAAATCGGTCTCATTCACTACTGATATACAGAGCGAAAAACACAAAAGTTAATTCTTGAATAACTATGATATTTGAATTACATCCAAAAAAATTCAACGTAGAGGTATGTACAGACGGTAACTTTGATAATGATCTCAAAAAAATGATACGCGCAGCCGTACTCAACTTCTGTTTTTGTTATGGGTGCCACAATTTTTTTACACTTCCGAAATCCTCATTTACAATACTTTTCAATTATGCATGATATGCTTATGTTCAGTTAAAGAAATGGGAGAAGAATTACGAAATTTAATTTTTTACCATAGCAGACGAAAATGAATAGCTTAATTAATTTGTTGTCAAAGCCAGTATTGAATCGTAAAACGCTGAGTAAAAAATTTTTAAATCTGTGTAAAATAGCTTTCGGGTACTCCTGCGGGTCAAATGCAAATGATTTAGAAGCCGCTAATGAACAACGTTGAATGATACTTTATGTTACAATGAAATTTTATTTTAATGGTCTACATAACGTATTTCACAACTCTATATTCCATACCGACACCTGCTGTCAGATTGACTTTCGCAATTCATACCCTTGCTTCATACTCACACTTGCTTCCGGTCTCCGGAATGTATGGTAATGTTATAAAATAATCTGTTTTACCGTTTATGTTATTTATATCATTGATTAACATATGTATGTTGATCAATGTTTGTATATGACGTTCCATTATAGATTTTGTTTATTCTTTCTTTATTGATCGAATTGAAAAATGTTTTTGGGTAGCCATTCATTTTTAGTGTATCACGGACAATTTTTCAATTTTTGGAACGATCCTCTGGATGGGACAATTTAACAGCGCGATCTGCAAGGCTATTTATAATACTTTTTAACTTGTTGGTACAACGTAATTGGAGTTAAGATAAAGAGTGGGGTCTTAATGTACGGATAGGGATTATTGCTACCCACGTAATCGGACCGTATTTTCATAAGTAACATAGCAAAAACAATTATGGAGCTTCCACTTGCGGACATTCCATGCATACTTTTCCAGCAGCATGGTGCCCTACCGCAGAATGGTCGGATCGTAACCAACTTATAGTCCAGGAGCCAGAGTGATATTGATGGTCTGAACATTACCCCTATGGCACTATGGTTTATCATTAGAAGACGGTTCAATGAACAATTTATCTCACAGACCGAATTTTCCCCGGCTGCTAGATCTCGAGATACAGCATCCGCATTGTTAAAAATTCGGTCTGTGAGATGAATTGATCATTGAACCGTCCTTTAACGATAAACCATAGTGCCATCGAGTTAATGTTCAGACCATCAATATCGCTCTGGCTCCTAGACTATTACGTAATAATGAATATCCCGACAAACGGATAGGTAATCCAGGTCTAAGAAAGTTTCCATCTTGGTCGCTGGATCTAATACCTCCCAATTTTTCTCATTTGCAGTTATTCAAAAATACAGTATACACAATATCCCATGAAACCGTCGATACATGGAGACTGGCTGTAGTAGAAGCAGTTAACAGCATCAGTCCTCATTTTTTAAGAACATAATTTTTTTTGTAACACAGTTTTATGTAAACTGATCATTGAAATCTGCAATAGCATATGACACCCTGTTGATTATTCTGTAAAATAATAGTAAAACTGCAATAAAATAAGCAGCGACAGTTGAAGGAAAAGTAGAACGTAACGTCCTGTGAAATCAATCGAATATTATTTAATATATCTCATGTAGTCAAATAAGTGATACCATACGATATCATCATCATCATGATCATTTGAGAGGATGGAGCTTAGCCTCCTGATGCATTTAGGCCACTTAGTTGGGCCCATTGTGCGCCCCGTGGACAGAAGTCTATTCTATTCTAGCAGATTTGTAGCCCCCCAGAAGCCCAGAATATTTTCAGTGCTGGCTTCCATAGGTTCTTCTGGGAGCAATTTCGATTCTCCGAAGTGTCGGTGTCTGAGGGATGCTAATGCTGGGCATTCCAACAGGAGGAGAGAGGCACTTTCTTCCACTTCTCTGCATTTCCTACATATTGGGTCATCTGTGATGCGCATAGTGTGGAGATGTTTGTTAAGACGACAATGACTAGCTGGGATTCCAGTCATCTCTTTGATGTACCTTCTGTTCAGAGAAAGAAGTTCCTTTGAAAGGCTAGGCACTGGCTCTTTGATGAAGAGCTTGGCCTGTCTCATACGTGGTGATTCTCGTCACAGTTTAAACAACTCTTTATTTAGTTGGCCCTGAAGGGCGAGACCCTCTACGCAGTTTGATAAAGCGACCATTAGTTCCGGCCTGATAGGGGCGCTAGACGATTCACACCTGGCCAGAGAGTCGAAAATTTCGTTTCCTACAAGTCCGCTGTGTCCAGGGACCCAGATGTGTTGAACTTTATTTCTCCTAGCTAGTTCAGCCAGTGTATACCTGCATTCTTTGACAAGCCTTGATGTGACTCTGACTCTGAGTGATTTGAGAGTTCCCAGAGCCGACCGACTGTCTGCGCAAATATATATGCGCCAATTTACATAGTTTCTTCTCAGGTTTTCTATGGCACAAGTCAGTATTGCGTAGACCTCCGCCTGAAAAACCGTGCAGTAAGCACCTAGAGTCACTGAGATAGTGATCTTTGACCTTTTTAGGTACATTCCCGCCCCAGAAGCCTAATCTACCTTGAGCCCATCTGTGAACCATACGAGCTCGTCTGGTGACAGTAAGGTGAGATTTTCGTTGTTCCAATGTCCTCTATCCGGGATGAGTATTTTTGGAGAAGGGCTCTCCGGAGAGTTGACCTCATGCCGCTCATTATGCTTACGCATGCAAGTCGCTGCACACGGTCAAGGGGGCGCTGGGGAATACTAGTCCTTGTCCCTGACCACCAGAAACTACCACCGCGTAGGTAACCATAGGCCTAATCACAGCAGTATAGATAGGATTACTTCCAGAAACTTCACCGACCCTTCAAAATGCAGGACCTCGCCAGGGAATCTAATTTTTGGTAGTGTGCCCAGCTTGCATTTCCTTGTAAATAGAACAACTTCCGTTTTTTCAAGATTCACCCACAGCCCCTCTGGAGTGGCACCAGCCGTCCAATATACTGAACTGCGTGTTTTGCAGCTCGCACAGCGTCACCAAGTGCCGCCCGAACGTGACGTGAGCCAAGCCATCGGCATAGGCTTGGGCATAAACCCAGCCTCTTCTAGATCCTCAAAGAGTCCATCGACTTCAAGCCACCACAGAAGCGGAGATAGGACACCTCCCTGTGGACAGCCTTTTGTAGCGGTGGTTTGTACAACGCATCCGTTATGTTGCGCCTTTATTGCACGCGTAGATAGGCTTCAATCCATCCGATCAATGTTGAACTGACTTCATGCTTCTCAGCAGCTGACCAGATAGACTCCACGGACGTGTTATCAAATGCCCCTTCGATGTCCATAAATACCCCCAGGGCGTGTTCCTCACGTGATGGAAGGCCGTTTCAGTCGGGAGGCCAGCCTGATATGCGTGTTGATGACAGTGTAAGGGATGGACCTTCAGTCGACCATCTCTGAAGTATCTGTCAATCAGTCTTTCCATTGCCTTCAATGGGAATGAGGTTAGACTAATAGGGCGGAATGCCTTAGCTTGGGTATAATCAGGTTTACCCGCCTTTGGAATAAACACGACTTTCACTGCCCGCTGTAGCTACGGAATAAAGCCAGTGGTTATGCAAAAGGAAAATTTTCACCATAAGCTTGATGATAATTTCCTGACCCTCTTGTAGGAGAGCCGGGAAGATCCAATCTTCGGCTGGTGATTTGTACGGTGCGAACTGGGATATGTCCCACTTCACCTTGTTATAATTGACTATGTCGGAGGACAGACGAAAGTCACCGTTACGACAGTTACTCTGTCCATCGTCTCTTTCAGTAGTCAGATCTCTGTCTCCGGAGTCAGGAAAATAAATCGACACTAGGTGTCTCAGTGTCTCCTCCGGAGTCGTGGTGTACTCACCACTCAGAAGAATCAATGATCCAATTCTGGCTCTTTTGTCTTTTGAGAGAACTTTGCAGAGTCTTGCTGCAGAGGGTAACTTCTTGGTATCCCCGCAGAAAGTCCGCCTAGTAGCTCATTTTGACGGTTTCAACGCTTTTTCATAGTCTCTTTGGCCCGCTTTATAGCTTTCTCAATTCACGACTGTTTGAGATCTCTTATCTTCATCAAAGAGTTTTCTTACCCTTTTCCGGTGTTCCTCCAGTTTTGTGGTACACCATGATGTTGTTCCTCCAGCGTTGCTCTGCCTAAGATCACAGCTGGCTTCATAGGATATCATACTTGATTGCTGTTAATTTGATTGCCAGCTATTCCCAAAAAAATACAACGATATGTATTTCCATATTTTTATTTCCCTCACTGTATAGAGTAAGAAAAAAGAATTGTAATCGTCCCAAAATAAATGTGAAATCATATTTTATTATATGAGTTTACTCTGTGGCAAATTTTGTTAGTTCATGTAACAGCAGGTGTCAGTAAAACAAGTTTATTTTATAGTGTGAATAATAAGAGAGTCAACCTGGCAGCAGGTGTCAGTATAACACACAGAGTAGTAAAATCATTACGTAGACTGTAGACTATTTGAATAAAGTTTTAATGTAACTCAGCATATATCTTAATGTATCTCATTAGCGATTTCTAAATCATTTCCAATAAATTTTCTTTCCCTACAATCATAAATTTAACCCGCAGAACTGTCAGGAACCTATTTTACTTACATAAGTGAGGGAAGCCACGCGACCACAGCTTTTTTTAAAATCATTTTCAAAGGCACCGTCATTTCTTGAATGTAGCTCTTACATTAAATAAAATATCATTATTTTTCAAGAATGCGGTAGTGAAACCGATTTGAAGTAAGTTATGAACGAATTGTTCTTGATCATCCAATTACGCTACTTTTTTCCCATGTAACCCACTTTGTATCTCCAGTGATTCCCAAGATCTTCATATATTTCAAGTTATTCTGGACATCGTGTGTAGTATAAGTATAGAAATATATGCATATAAGTATGGGTTGGTTCATTCTTTCCTCATCAATTCTTCAAATCGAGCAATAAAACTTTTTAAAAAAGTATTAATAATTAATTTTAAAATTATATTGAACATTCTTATTAAATTCAATTTATCCGTATTTTCTCTATTGATCATGTCTGAGAAATTTGGGGCAAATGGTCTATAGCATGGGAATGTTTGGAGGTTCTCAACAATTATTATTATTACTAATATAGAGGGAACCGGTAGGTTTCCCTTATGCCTAGGCCATAACTCTTTGCACTCCATATTACCTAGTGAAGCGGTTCCCACTGAAGTGTTCAATAAGCTGCCGACGTGGACGGCAGACCTATCCAAACATGCAGTTAAGACTTGGTGTCAGGATAGATGCTCAGTGCCCCGAAGAGGTTTCGCACCGTCTTCGTTACTTTCATTGTGTAGTTTAACAGTTAATGTTTCATTAGTGTCAGCAGTTTGGCATCGGTTTTAATCTTCTTCACTTGCTGAGACCAGTTTTCCCTTATGTGCGGCCCAATCAGTGTATTAAACTATCTGTAATCGTTCACTTGTTGCCACTTTTGCGAGTGTTTTGTCTTACTCTTCGAGATGCACACCGTTGGTTCAGGGTCTATTGGGAATTCTTTGGTCTATAGTTTTGCAACTCATCGTTTCTCCTTATTCCAGCGTGGCAGATAGAAACCCAGAATAGCGTGAGTCTGCTTTCGTTTCCGATGAGATTTTTAGCAATCCCATATATCATGATGTTATCTCCATGCTAGCCAGCGCAATAAGATCTGTGTTGCTGCCTATACATATGTTGATGTGGTTTTGCGTTCATTCTTCATGATCTGTTTTGGCAAAGCGGATCATAGCCATTACTTCCGCTTGAAGAATAGTGGTGTGCTCCCTGAACACACCTGGGCTCAAAGCATTCTATTACAATTCGTGCAATTATCATTTGAAATTGGATGGAACGTGTGAGAGAGGTTGCCGGTTGTTACTATGGCCCTCAATAGTCACCTGGAGGACAGGATACCGTGATGACATAGGTCGTCTCCAGGGATTGATTTTTAAATGCTCTGAAATGCAACCAAATTCATCTCTCGGACCGCTGATCACGATTCTGGAGTCAGAATCAATAATAATAATAATAAATAAAACTACTCGATTTATACTCATATAATTTTTTTAATAAATAATTCAAAAAGCTAAAGTTCGTGCCTTACGATATGATTTTTGTTTTTATTTGTAAACTTATCTGATGTGGATTGATTCTTTAAAAAAAAACTTCGAAATTTTTGCCATTAAAATCAAAAACATATCACTATTATTATTGTCTCACTTGAAAAACTCAATTGAATTTGATTACAGTGCAAAAGGTATTTTTCGAAATCTTCCTTGCCGACGTTAGTACCTACCAAGATGCCTTGAATCCCAGAACCGTCGTAGTTTGAATCTGGCACCGGAATCGTGATAATCGACCCCAAAAACCCCCGGGCGACGATTTTGGTTGCGTTTCTTGGCATATTAAAAGACAGTCCCGGATCTGACCTGGGTGATTCTGACCACCAGGTGACTTTTGAGGGGGACGGTCATGACCGGCGATCTCAAGAGAATCTGCCTAACAAGTTTCACTCCATTGCAGAATATATTTTCACGAATTTCCTAGAGATGACATGGGTACCAGGATGTACTGGTCCCATGTGCGTTGTTGCTCCAATAAATGCTTCGGAATAGTGATCTGCGAACCCGAAAGCCCCCCTGGTAAAACATTCTAGCATATTCCGGCTATATTTGACCATTTTTTTCCACATTGAATTTCAGCTCCTGAATTCAAAAACATGTATTTCCCTCTGTAGAAATACTAAAATGCATATATAAGAAAAACTGTTAACATTTTTTTTCGACCATATGTATTTTCTGGATTCTTATAGTATCCGTACAAGCAACACGTGGACCGTAAACAATATCACAGTGATTAAAGTGAGAAAGTATTAAACTATGACACGGTTGGAATTTCAATTTAGAGTTGAGAAAATGTATGTGCCCATAAATGAGCTTCAAGAAAGTACAATTATTTCTGAGATTTTGGGTAATATGTTATTTGAACCGTAGTTTGAAATCCATGAAGAGCCCAAGATTCTTACAACTATTTCCAAGTTCGATTGTGTCAATACCAATTTGTATATACTAGGATTCTGGGCTTCATTTCTATGATTATCTAAACCAAATAGAAGAGTGACCGATTTTTTCGAATTGATTTTCTGTAAATGCTTGTTAGTTCAATCGGTCAAATTCGAAATGATGAACCCGTAGGCTTCAATTATATCATAAAATCGAAATTAATAGTACAGCTGCGTGTCGTCCACATTGAAATCATATTTACGGGGTGTCAAGCTCCAGCAACAATTATTAGTTGAAATGGTATACAACAAAGAACCTAGAGTTGTATCCTGAGGAATTCCTTGTTGCAAAACCAGCAGATATTATCCATTTCATCCAGTTAAAGTCTATCGCCTGAATAGGATACCATGAAAGAGCAGGTTGATTCATTCAACCCTATGAAGTGTAGAATGGCAGTCATAATTTTATGATTTATGTTTTCAAACACCTTCGAATAGTCAAGTAAAATGAAAACACACATTTCGTTATTATTATATGAATCCAGCGACCTTGGATCATTTATTGTACTTGACTGATCTTCCGACTGAAGCAGGTTCACAACGATAAACTGTCATCGTTCGTTAAATTCACTATGGAATTTCATTTCGTAAAATATCCATACGATCATTCCATTTTAGGTCAGATTTAACTCTCAATATTTCCAAGCATTTCTTCTCTGGGTGATTGCCAGGTCAAATCAGTACCGGAATTTTCCCAGAAATATTCTATATCTGGTTCTACAAAGTGAAATGATTATGCGCTAGGTCGAAAGATATGTCGAGTAAATTTTATATCAAAAGTCTTATGATAAAATAATTTCACTTGCTTAAATTTCACAATACTTCCGTTCTCTATAGACATTGGTATCAAGGTTATCAGATATCATCACTACTTGAAATATCTCAAAGGATTATTTTCCGAGATCACCTTCGGATATATTTTGCGTGTTCCGAAAATTTCCACATAGTTCCATCATCGAAAAGTGTAAGTTCCTCTCGCTGGTTAATCGAATGCTTCTCGATTTTGCTCATAATTAGTTACAGGATAATTAATAAATCCTGTGTGTCTTATGTACATTTCATTACGTTTCAGATCCATGTTTCATTAACAGGAAAATACTTTCGGAAAAATCAAACACCTGAATTTACGTTATTGTTTAGCTTCTTTGAACCTTTTGTAAGCCTTTGACATTCTAGATTCAGAGTATGGAGATAAGAAAAATCATAACACATTAGGAATCGTTGAACAGTTAATAGAGTATTAATTAAACTACTTGCATTTGCCTAATATATCATTCAACAACAAATCATTATCTCCTATTGTCGCGATTGTAGCTGGGACATTTCATGATATTTGCAATATTGAATGGCTTAGAAAAGTATTAGGCATATTTGTGAGCCGATATGAAATAGATACCAGGAATGGATGCTAGAAACTAATCAGGTATTATCATCACTCATACTTTTCCATCGACATTCCAGACTTTCAAAGTATGACTGGAGCAGTCGTTTTTGAAATAAATGGAGTTCAAGGTTTAGACACATATCAAAGTAGAATGGCTATTGTATTGAACATTTTTTACAACTTGTGATTTTCATATTTGCTTGTACGTTGATTCAATAAATAACATTCATTGTGTATGTTCTAGGTACCATGTATACTTTCCACATTTGAAAGGAAGAAACCTCCTCAAGGATATTCCTTGCCCGATAACTGGGTAATCGACTCTACATTAAAATTCAAATATCTGAACACGGTGCCTCTAATCAAAAGTTCGCCAAAAACCCCTTCTTTTGGTCAAATTTAACGAGAAATCAATATAATCAGCATATTTTCAAATATACAGGGGTGTAGAAGATAGGATGACCAAAGAGAAACAACTCTCCTGTTGCTACACCGCTAGACAAATCTGAAAATTATTTTTAGTGCCATATAAAGGTACCTATTGTCGGAGTACTTGAACTGAACCTGTATATAACCTACTATAACTGCCCCAAACATCATGGCGCATATGAAAATTATTGTTCTAGATACCACAACCTACAGTTTGACATGAAAATTTTGTTGATGGAAAAAATTTCTGTAATCAGACCTTTATTTGCCTCATTTGACTGGACTAGTATATGATATTTTGCCAACCATGTATTACCATAGATGACTGCTATGCACTACAAAATGATCTGGACAATATTTTCGAATGGTGCGCCAACAATAAATTAAGTCTAAATATTAGTAAATGTTGTGTTGTTAGCTTCAGTCGTAAAGTTCATCCTATTTTGTTCGATTATCTTTTAGATTCATTTCTCGTAATACTACAGTCAAAGACTTAGGTGTTTTATACGATCATCAGTTCACTTTTAATCTACATATAAGTGATATGTGTGCTAAAGCTAATAGAACTTTAGGGTTTGTACTTAGGCATTCCAAATATTTCAACAATTTAGAGGTACTAGAAACACTATTTAATTCATTGGTTAGACCAAAACTGGAATATGCTTCACTTATCTGGAGCCCTCAGTATAAATTTCAGATTACACTAATTGAGAGCATTCAACGTAAATATTTGAAATATCTCTGGTTTAAAACTTTCAATATCTTTCCTAGAAGAGTTTTTGATCATCAATTATTATTATCTACTTTTGATTGTTTGACACTTGAACTTAGAAGAAGAATAAGGAGCACAATATTCCTCCACAATTTGTTGAATAATAATATTTTGACTGCAGTTACTTATTAGTTAAATTAAATTTTGTTGTACCTAGATTATCTTCTCGCTGTCCCTTACTTTTTTACAATGTTAGGTCTAATACAAATGTATCATCTAGATGTCCGATATTTGTCATGACAACAAACTTTAATGTTATTTGTTCACAATGTGACTTATTTTTCAATAGTATTCAGTATCTTATTAGTGTGGTTAAGTGAGGTTTTTCATTTCATTTTTTTATTTTTTATCACCATGTAATTTAAGAATTTAGTCAGTTTATTTTCATTATTCCTATAAGATATTATTTTTGTTATATATTTCTTTTTATTGTTTACATTATGTTGCTCTGTATTGCTTGTCCTATAATTGGGTTAACCTGTTGGGCATATATATACTAAATAAATAAATAAATTACCAAGAAAATCTCAGCAGATAGATATACATGTTACTAATAAATTATACTAATCACTCGTATCCACTAAAAATACTGTTAAAGTACCAATAAAATTTTGGCAGCCAGCAGAGTAAACATTGATGATAGCTAATTGATAGCTAAAATAATATTTTTAGTGGGTAAGGGTGATTAGTTCTGACTTATTAGTGTTATAGTGTATCCACAACTGTGAACTCTTTCATATATTATGCATGATTAATTTCATCCAATATTTCCAATTTAGTTTACCTCTTCAATATACTACAAAATGTGAGAAAATAATAGGTAGGCATTTCATAGAAAAAAATCATCAGTTTCAGCGTGCAATCACGAGAAGAATCACAATGTTGATTTTTATTATTTGTCAAATATTTTTCAGCCTTAATACAATAACTTATTAATCGAGCAATTCACATATAAAATAAAATTTCCCATCACAGGGGCGGTCATTCCATTTATATACATTGTTGATTTTCCATATCTCTACACAATTCTCGAGTTTCCCAGCGTTATCGGGTTGGCCTCCATGCCAATTTGTGAACGAGAATCGTTTACCTGTCGATAGCCAAACGAAATGTCCTTCCTCTGTCAAATCAGTACCCGATGTCCAAAAGTTATCGACGTCTGAATCTGTAAAATAACATCTAACTAGAACCGTATTGATATACTAATTATCTGGAGACCAACATACACAGGTTATGATAAATATTCAGGTATATAATAACGAGAATTTCACACCGACAATTTTCTACCAATTAAATACTTTTATTTTGACTTGTTGCCATGCCATCGAAAAAATTTCAGCGAAAATTTCACACCTCCACTTTTTAACCAATAAGATGCCTTAATTTTGACTAGTTACCATGGCAACTAAAACAATTTCGGAAATTTTTTCGTGGCGCCACTATATTCAAGTTGAAATTTTTTGACAGTTGAAAAGGTAAACATATAATCTACAACCATTAAATATTGTAGATATACCTGTGAATAATGCAAAATTTCTATAAGAATTAACATTATTATTTATTATTCGCTATAAAGTTTCATTAAACAGAAAACACAAATTTGTTTAATTATTATGCATTAACAATTTATATTTCAAAAAACGTAGGATCTACAAACATAGTAAGATTTAAATGTTGTTTGAATTCCAACCCATCCTCTCTTCTTAATGGTGAATAGGAAGGTGACGAATTAATTAGATGTCTGTGTTTTAAGACATATATGTAATATTTTGAAACAATTTTGTTCAAATCTCTTTTACGCAAAAGGCCATATTTACTTGACATCTGCAGCAGACTTTCTTGGATTTTCGTAAACAAACCATTCAGCTCTAACGCTTCCTGGTCGCAATCTTCCATTAAATTCGTTAAATATATTAATTTTGGATGACATATTTGCACTTGACTCAACTCTTTGCAGTATTTACATAAATTGTACTTTTCAAAGCATTTCATTTTTCTCAAATTGTTTATCGCAAATGCTTACAAGAAATGTTTTACATAAGAATATCTTTGTTTGCTGGTTTACTATACAGTAACTCAATGTAATTTACCAATATAAACCTCATCTGTCAAAAGCATGGCCGCCTATATCACGGCCACCTACTGCAACAAACCATGTTAATATTATATTTTTTACATTAGTAAATTATGGATTACTTTAACAAAAAATACATTTCTACCACCTTTAGTGACCTAAAATTATGAAAGGGCGATAGACTGATCTAATACCCATCTGAGTTTTTGCATTTGGTGTAACTAAAGTTGGTAATATTTTTTATTTAACGAAACATGGTGGACTTGACAAGCAGTGAAATTAATTTAAAATGTCAGATTGGATTAATATTTTTTTTCCAAATTATGGTGTGAAATTTTCTTACCGAATACCACGCAAGCTTAAATTATTCCTGGAAATTTTCTTTCGGGCACGAATATTTTAAGAAAATTATCCCTCGTCGCTTCTCGACTCGGGATGATTTTCAAAAAATTCGTGCCCTCAAGAAAATTTCTGGAAGTAATTTAAGCTCTTGTGATATTATAAGTGAATATTTTTTCTATAAGGATAGAGAAGCAAAATTATAGTGGATATTTTTTGACGTTTAACAAATGAGTTTGAAAGTGATACGATACATAACAAAACAACAACATAGTATCTGTCATAGCCATGGCCGCCTATTTCCATTGAGCAATATTGCTATTTTATAATTGTTTGATTCGCTTAAAAAACAGGAACTATCGCTTGCTAAAAACAAATATAATTTCTCCAATTTTAGTAGATCAAATTTAACCCAAAAACATAAAAGAGACTATACATAATCTATTTAAAATATGATTTAACACAACTAAAGTAGGTGGATCAAAAGATATTTGAATTTTATTGTAAATCAGTTGCCAAAACAGAAACCATTACTTAAAAACACATAATTCCACCAATTTTAGTAAATAAAATGTAATTCAATAACATGTAATAAACCATATTTAATTCACTTTTAACGATTTTGTACAACTAAAGTGGGTGGATCAAAAATTACTACCGATATTTAAATTTCATTGTAAATCAGTTGCCGAAAGAAAATTATTGGTTAAAACACATACTTCCACCAATTTTAGTAAATGATATTCAATTCAACAACATGTAATAAACTATATTTAATTCACTTTTTACAATTTTGTACAACTAAAGTGGGTGAAGCAAAAATTACAACTAGATTTTCAATTCCGTGGCGAAACATTATAAATTATAACCATACACAATTTAAGCATGAAAACGCCACAAATTTTTGTGACGTTTGGACTCGCATACATCAAACGCTAAAAATCCAATAAATAAATTATGGCATTCCTTCGTAGTGTCTCATAACAAAATGTCAAATAATATCACATTGAAATTATTTTAAACTAATTTTTCTTCGGTGTGAAATTCTCTTACCTAATATCCCGGTGCACAAATTGATTTCCGGAAATTTTTTCGAGATAGCGAATATTTGCCATCTGCAATAATTTTGCACATGGGATATTATAAGTGAAAATATGACCCCATTGCGATTGTTTCTTGCACAAGAGGAGAGGAAGTTGAGATATTTCGAAATGAGTAGTGTATGAGAATTACTATTGTTGGCAATTACTCTTCTCTTATTATAGAAACACAGAATTAAAGCCCATCAGGCGATACTATAAATCGATACCCGTAGAAGAAAGTTTCGGCTGCGCCACTGCGATGTCGTTCCCTAAGTTTCGATAGATAATAAAAATATTTTTAATGTGTAGAAACAGCTAATGGCGTGAAAATTATACTTTATATGATGTGAAAGTTAATTTGAATTGATAGGGATATCTACGATGTGGAATGATCTGCCACGGATATGTGACCGTCAGATATATACTTTTTTTTGCATTAAAACCTGGTCGGGGCTGCTGCGTGCTCCGACGACATCGCAGCAGTCGCGCCAGAAAACCAAAAGTCGGTTAACCGAAGCTACTCCTCCCCCCGGTCGGTAGGTAGCCTCAGGTTCCCAAATCGTGTGCCCTAAGTAGTCTTATTTAACCCAGAATGACTGCCTTCTGCATCCAGTCTATCAAGATCTGCACCGAGGGAAATAGGCGAAGAGGAGAAGTTTTGCGGAAATTGCGCAGAATCAAAACAATTCAATACGAAGGGTTAGCATAAACGGCTAAGTAGCTCAGCGACAGAAGCATCGATCTTCTAATCTCTGTGGCTTACGGTCGCGGGTTTGAATCAAGCGACGGTGAAATTTTTCCGATGGCCCGAGAAAGTGGTGAGGCAAGATACAATGGGCCGTCAGACCTAAGTGTCATCGATTCTGTCCTGGTTGCAGAATCGAGCTTACCACACGAGATGGAGTGTTTAGTGGGTATATTTGAGGTGATTAAATTCGGATTCAGGGCTCCAACTGTCTTATGGGATGTTACAGGCCCAGAAGGTGCCCATGAAGGATTTTCAACCACCTCCCAACAAAAAAAAAGGTGATGCTAATCACTTGTCATGATATCAAATCATGGAAGGCTAATTTCTATTTAAGTCTAATTAAACAACGTTTATTCCTTTTATTTCTTGTGTTGACTTTTTCATTTTTGAGATTGAACTGGTCTTTACTTGTTAGAAATATATTATGTTACAAATGACATCTACACCGAATAACACACTGTGGAAAAACTCCCACATACAGACATTCTCTCCATCCAATTTGCCATAAACTAGCAGGATATCATAGTATTGTCCAATGTCAGAACATTTCAAAAAGGTACCGAATATTATAATACAGATAACAATCACAATAATTTCGACCACAATCTGAGACAATGTGTTGAAAAATTCGGAAAATTATGAAAGCATTAATTTGTTTAAGCCTCAAATGATATAAAACGTAAATTTAGAATATAAATTCTACTTCTTTCAATGGTATTGACACACTAGGTCAACATTTGAAAAGTATCAAATGTAAACCTGGAGGAGGAAAATAAGCCTATAAGTTAAATTGTGAATTTTGTACAAACATTCGTACGTAATGTCCAAGTGCTAGGTCTTTCTCGAGTAGAGTGGTTGGACAGTTTAAGACTCATAGAAATAAAAACTTCACTCCCTTTATGCCAAACATTTATAGATACGCTGCACCAATTTGATACAAATTTTGAAATGTTTCATGTGGTAAATTGAAGTAGACTTTTAGATAACTTAGAATACGCACAGTAATCTTTCACTTAATGATCAATTCTTCGCTTCTTAATCTCTTCCCATGCAAATACCATGTCACAAACTGATTATTAGATTTTAATTCCTCTATTGCAAGTAACCTGTATTATTTTAATCATTGAGTTAGCCATGAAAAATCTGAATTTCTAATCATTTCGTCAGCCATCAGCCATTTATCTATATTATAGCTAGTAATACCTTTGTAAGTTTAAGTGTCATTGTTCGCCTGAAGAAGCCACTGTGTGGCGAAGCATGCCGTTTTCTTTTATTTTTCTAACAAAACTCTACTCAGCTATTTTTCTATAGAGTTTTATTCAGTGTAGTGTTTATTTGTAATACGTCTTTCATATTGAATTTTGCTATTGTTGTATTATTTTAAAATGAATTTTATTTTCTGTTGGATTTTATAAAAGATATGCAATAAAAGTTCATACTCATTTACATATTTATATAGCTCGTGCTATTTTATTTTCTCCCACTCCCCGAAAAATTCTACGGGTGCTTATGCCTAAATCCCATGGTGCAGCTGATCACAACCCTATTAATTTCAATTATTGAAGGTTCGAATCTAGGAATCTGTTACATTATTAAAAGTCTACTCAAAAAAACTTACATGATTTTCGCATATGGTTCACAAGTAAATCGTTCTCTTCTGAGCTCTCAATTGTTACTAATCGCATACGATGGTAGTTACAATATTGGGATGCTTCGAAATAGTTTGCCTGCAAAATAATGAAATGTATAAGCAAATCCTTGAGAGGATGTACACAATATTTGATCTCTTTCTCCCTGGGAGTTGATAACTGTGTGAGGACCTTAGTTCCCCCGGCCTGCCCGTCCAGTGGACTCTAGACCCGTCGTACTTGCTCTCCCCTAATAATCGATAGCACGCCACTGCCCTGCAGAGACCAATGCCTTAATTGGAGAGGAGACGGTCTTTTGAAACATCTGGGCCACTCTCCCCCTGCCTACTCGTGTTCGTCTCATTTTACAACTACTTCGTTTGATGAGTAGCCGCAGGCCTCTTATCATCGACCTATCACATATCATTGCCCTGGCCGCGAATCAATTGCCTAGAAAACTGGGATAAGAAGCACAGACACCGGACTTTAGGTGTGAAGCCATGTGGTGCAGCATTTTACCCAAGCAGAGGCAGCTTTTTCGCCCCCGGCGGGACTACTTTAGGCGAAGCCCTTGCGGGCGCTTGCTTGCTAGTATATTATTGCCTCTTCTGGGCTATAGTCAATTCCACCTCCTCGTATTTACCTATTTCACCAGGAGCGTTACGAGTAATCGTTCGGCTTCGTTCAAGTACACTACCGCATATGTCTACCACGACCGTGAATTCATTTCGACCAGTCGTCTGGGATAGGAAGGCACTGCGCCGTGATTTTCATGGGTAAACGCTATGTGATGCACCGTTTACCTGACGTTTCGCAGTGGCACCTTTTTCACCCCGCTCTAGCTGGCAGAGGCTACTTTAAGCGAGAACCTGCATTACCTATGGTGCAGCAGGCACGGTACTTACTGACTATTCTCCCTAACGAGCGAGGAATAGCTTCTCTCGCCTGCTCGCGTTAGCCTAAGCTACGTTAACGAACCATCGCCGGCCTCGTTCAAGTTTGGCCTTCCACAAGTGTCTACCACGTCCGTGAATCCGTTCCGACCAGCATCCCTGTGATAAGAAGACGCGGGGTCGTAGTCTTAGAGGTGAAATGTATGTGGTGCCCAGTTCACCGGATCTTTTGCAGTGGCAACACTCAGTTTCCCCCAAGGGGTTACTCATCTCGAAACCCGCGGAGGGGACGTTGCTTGCTGAATCTACTGCTAGTTTCTCTTCGGCCTGGTAGTTCCCTTTCGAGCTATCTGGGAGCAATGATTTTTTTCTATCTTATATGATTCGTTGGATGCTCTTTAATGCATCCAAACCTTCCTCTTTTTCAGAACTGCCACGTCTTGCGCCAACATAAAAGAATGTCTAGTTTCAAGCAAACCTCATCAATCAAAAACTAAAATTGATAGCTTTAATGAATTTCCAAAATGCTTGAAGCTCATCTTCATTGTGATGTTGAGGAGTATCCACTGCTAATGCTACTTTCATGAACAAACTATAAAATAATCCATATCCCAGTAGAAATCTATTAATTTTTTCCAAATACTACAGTTTTCACGGTTAAATATTACGATCAAGATGAACAATGTTCTGAAAAAATTTAAATAATGAAAAACTAACCTTATAGAATGTTCCAAAATAGTAAGATTTACTACCAAGCTGTACCAATGGCCGGATGGAAGATTCAGATATGTTCTGTCGAGATCCTGCGAATGTGAACTAAATTATTAAAACGTAATGTTCTCCACAAATATAAAAGGAAAATACAGGTGTATTTTCTAGTTATACCATATGATCGTTCTAACTCAAGCATGGCCGTCCGAAGGGGGATCAAGGGGGCGCTCGCCCTCCCCACCTCCCTGTTGAAAGCTTTATCAAAATAATCTAAATATTCAATACTTACAGCGCAAAAGCAAAGTAGTAAAATAGTTATAAAGGGTGTTAAAAATGTATGAATTATCATCACACTAATTTGTTGCTGTTTTTTCTATTACCTATTAGTGATTCATATTTTATTTGATATGAGCAATGTACCTATGTATACCTATCTATGTTTTCACATGGGAGACTAAGAAAGACTGTTTAATTTTCATTATTACTCTAATAATGGTCATTTTCATTTTATATATTTTTTTATATCATTATGTAGCTGCATACTTATAATAATATACAGGGTGTCCTCAAACTGCGTGGCTAAAATAAAACCGAAGATTCTTTGATTTAAAAAAAATTTGATGAGCCTTTTTACTTTTGCCTCAAGTGTCTTGTTTAGCCGGTAGAGGGATTCAAATTTGCAAAAATAATTTTGTTTTTTCGGTATAACTTGAGAACGTGATAGAGGACTTTTACAATATTTGGCAGGTGAGTTATTGTCAATAATAGCCGTTTTTGAGAGCGGAGCATAGAGCCTTAGAGACTATAGAAATGGCTCAAACTTGAGGATGTAACGGGAAAAGTGTCCAGAACTTTTTTGTGGTCAATGTAATTCACTCTATATTTTTTATGTAGATAGCTTATCTAATTTGAAAACTTTTTTTACTCTTAGAAAATTTTGATAAAATCAACGGATTAGCTTGAAAAAAATAATTTTCGAGTCTCTGCAATTTTGGTTTACTAATTTTACTTGATTAAAATACCTTAGTTGCCTTTTCTTTTCTAATGTCATTTTGGCATTTGGAGAATTTATTCTCAAAACTGTCAGTTTTTACTTTGCTTTCCGTAAAAATTTAATAAAATTATGGCTCAAAATTTCACTAACACTGAAATGGTTAATATCTCGGTAAAACACGAATAATAAAAACAATAGAAATGGGGAAACGATGTGATTATTTAGGAAAAACAAATGCTAAATTAAAAGAAACAACAAAACTTTTTGGGAAATCGCTAAGGCATCAATTGTTCGAAAATGTTGCCCATTTTCCTGAATACACAAATTAATTCGTTTCAAGAAATTGGATTGAACTCTGGCTAGTACTTCAGGATCATTCTTCAATAAATCCGCTTCATGATTAATTCGTTGCAACAATTCCTCTCGTGTGTTTACTGGAGCTGCATAAACTCTCGACTTCAAAGCGCCCCATAGAAAGAAGTCGCAGGGCGTCAAATCAGGGGAGCGGGCCGGCCAGTTCACTGGTGCATCGTGTCCTCTACCTATCCAGCGATCTAGATATTCTGCATTCAAATGTCGCCTCACAGCTAATGTGAAATGAGGAGGTGCACCATCATGGATAAACCAGGCCACGACGAATGTGTAAGGGCAAGTCTTCCAACAGTTCAAGAAGCCTTTGTTCCAAAAAGTTCAAGTAGTTCTCCCCGTTCAATCGATCGGGTATAACGGTAGGGCCAATAATAAAGTTATCCACAATTCCAACCCAAACATTGATTTTAGTTTGATTCTGAAAATATGTAACTTCCGTTCCATGAGGATTTTCATCAGCATAGAAATAAATGTTCATTATGGAGGTTAAAAAGACCACATCTCGTGAAAGTATCTTCGTCCGTGAACAGAATTCTTCTACAAAAATTGGGGTTTGCGTTTTGTCTTTGGACAATAAGCCGACAGAAATCTAGCCGATGACCTGGATCCATGGGCAATAAGTCTTGAACTGTTTTAATATGATAGGGATACAACAGTTCTTCTTTCAGTACATTATGAACTAATGATTTTGAGGCTCCAATTCGAAGTCCCAAACGTAGTGTGCTTATCCCAGGTTCAGTTTCAACCGCTTCCAGTATCGCTTCTTCGAGCTCTAACGTCCTTCTTGTCCGTCTGCGTCCAGTTTCTCTGCGATTTGCTTCAAATTTGCCAGTTTCGCGAAGGTTTGCCGATTTGGAATTCTGCGATGCGGATATCTTTTCCTTCTCCGGCCATTGCAACGACAAAGTCCATAAATCAATAACATATCAACCATTTCAGTGTTAGTGAAATTTTGAGCCATAATTTTATAAAATTTTTACGGAAAGCAAAGTAAAAACTGACCGTTTTGAGAATAAATTCTTCAAATGCCAAAATGACATTAGAAAAGCAAAGGCAACTAAGGTATTTTAATCAAGTAAAATTAGTGAGCCAAAATTGCAGAGACTCGAAAATTAATTTTTTCAAGCTAATCCGTTGATTTTATCAAAATTTTCTAAGAGTAACAAAAGTTTTCAAATTAGATAAGCTATCTACATAAAGAATATCGAGTGAATTACATTGACCACAAAAAAGTACTAGACACTTTTCCCGTTACATCCTCAAGTTTGAGCCATTTCTATGGTCTCTAAGGCTCTGTGCTCCACTCTCAAAAATGGCCATTATCAACAGTAACTCACCTGCTGAATATTGTAAAAGTTCTTCATCACGTTCTCAAGTTATACCGAAAAAACAAAATTATTTTTGCAATTTTGAAGCCCTCTACCGGGTAAACAAGGCACTTGAGGCAAAATTAAGAAGGCTCATCAACTTTTTTTCGAATCAAAGAATCTTCGGCTTTATTTTGGCCACGCAGTTCGAGGACACCCTGTATTTTGTTTTGAAAGAAAGCTCACTTTTTCTGAGCTTTTTTCTTTCTAGCTAACAATTAATAATTTTGCAACAACATTATTTGCACTAGTATTATAGATATATACTTTCTTATAGATTTTTGTTAGCACACCTAAAAAAACGTATGTGTACGCCCTTGAACTCAACACGAGCTTGTTTATCCTATTAAGTCCACCATCAACATATTTTCTGGGTGTTATCAATAATTCTCCACTCTTTGGGGCCTTGGAAATTGTGACCAATGTGAAGGTTGATAATATATTTTAAAACGTTTCACCTTAACCCAGTAATTTCCAAAATAAGTGTATTAAACAAATCGATGGTGGAAGCCGTTACTTTGTGATAATTTATCATATTGATAGGATAAAACACTTGTTACTCTGTGTTATATCACAATATTTTAGAAACATTAACGTGAATATAGTTTCGACAACTAGCGTGTCATCTTCTAAACAGTTGTATCGAAGATGACACTCCAGTTATCAGAACAATAGTCACGTTAGGGTTTCTATATTATAAGTGTTAAAAAACAAATTAATAAGTGTTTTATTAGATCTATAAAGTATATTGTTCACAAACAAATCGTATAAGATATGACTTAAAATATTGCAAGATATCCATTTATTTCTAGCTAAGCACCTATCCTCGGTTCCGTAACACACAAAAAATATATCATAAGAATGTTCATCAACTTCTTACCTTCGATAAGAGTTACTTCTACTCCTTCGAAATTTGTGTCGCTACTTCTTACATCTATGTGAGGTTGACCTCCTAGATTTTCACTTACTGGCACTGTCAGCGTTCTTACATTATTGCCGCTAGACTCGTGTAGCAATAATTGAATGACTCTGTTAGGATGCTGATATACACCTGTAAATTGAGAGACTATTTTGATTTCTTATGGTACATCACATTTATGCTAAATCACATATATTTGATCAATTCAAGAACGGGCAGTATTTTCGGCGAAAGAGTGGTGAAAATTGTGTTTATTTAGGTTGGTTTTTGATGATATTAACTTAAAGTCAACATTGTTCATAACTAATTTAAATCATTAGAATTAGTGCTCAGCGAAAGTTTCCCGTAATTTTTAGTAATTTTTTGGAAGAAATTTCACGAATTTCTTCTATAGGATTTTCACATTTACATGCTGCAAGCAAACGTAAGGCAAGTCACAAAGTATTTAATTTTTATTGCAGGTAGGACTACATTTTGCTGAATTGGTCTCTTGCCTCGTGATGATTTATGACTTGTCATCTCGATATAAACTGTCACCCCTCTATCGCCAAAGCTTTATGTTTATTATTTTGAAATATTATATGTACTTTATGTCGTATTTCAAATGATTGATAGTTCGGCCGTATACGTCTACGCGCAGGTCAGTATTCCTTTTTTCCATCGGCTAGCGCGCGGATCCTATGGTCATTTAGCGCGCGAAGGGTACCTATTATTATAATGTAATGATTATTTTTAATACATTGAAGGTATGTTCCAAAGAGTGGCTTTTTTACATTTTTGGGCTGCGAATTCTTTCCTTTGATCATCAGTTTACAATCTTTTGGTTAGAGGATACTACAACTGGACGAATAACCCGAAAATTAGACGTCCGGTAATTGGTGCGTAATGGATAGAGGTGTTTTTCATTCATAATATTATAGTTTAGGGTATCAACAGTGTTAACTCTTTTATAATTTATCAGCTTCTGGAACTGGTATAGGTGTTATCACTGGTAGACATGGAGAGCCTAATCATTGTCTAATTGAATAGTTCCAATACGAAATAAGTTTACCTAAGCATTGAAATATCTACGTAATCATTAGTTAGTCATTGGCTAAAAAAATCAATCTATGTTCCAAAAGTGAACTTACCTTGACTCAACCTATCCCGTGATGAATCCCTATATTCGTAATTAGTGTCCCGCTTTTTATGATAGCTTGCATATTATAAATAATTCCAATATTGTTTAACTTATGCCCCTTATAATAAAGTTTCCTGAATGGCAGAAATTATTTCGTATTAGTTGAATTCATTGTTCTCATTCAATTACTCCTTTGTTATAGACGATTTCCGTATTACTTGAATCTATTCTTTCCAGTCAATTACTCATTTGCTTAGATTCATTCCGACCATTCAGCGTTAATATCAACATACAATTATTTACCATAAATTACCAGGATTCATAAACTTTTAATTTCAGCACTTTAATAAATGATAAGCATTAATTACTGATATCTCACTCGAAAAAATCCCCATTTGGCTCAAGAGAAACACAATGAATCATAATCTACTATTAATTTCATATTCCTATGAAGTTCCTGTTTAAAATTGAGCTAATGACAGGCATTGATTAATATACATATATATTGATATAATATATATGTTAATCGATGTGACTGGTAAAGAATGTAATTATTGAAATATAATTCAATATACATTTTTATCAATTTAGTCTTCGAAATTCATTTGAAACTCCAATTATAAACGAAAGGGTATATTGCTGATACAATTTGGCTAATATTGATTGCCCATTCTATCCGAAACATAGCTTTTTTCTACGCACGACTTCTTTGGTAAAGATAACGTAATGAGGATATAGGGTTGTTTCAAACATTCGAAATAATTATCATCCAATTAACATTTATCAAATTTTCAGTATTTAACTTCACAATTTGGCTTGAAAACGTTAATCGTTTCTTCTAATTTTAAGCCATGTCAAAACACTTTCAGGTCAGTGTTTGCTTAGATATCCAAAGAAAAGTATGAATAAATATTTGATATACACAGCAAAATAATTTTAATGTGCATAGGATTTAACTATCAAATGAATCATATGTGGATTTTGTACTTATATAAAGTATTTGTCATTTAATGTCATAGATATTGATCCCAAATTGATATTCAACTTCATATCCTGTTGAAGAATAGTTTCAAAAAGTTTTCAAAACGAATCTAAAACATTCATGGGAAAATACAATTTAAGGATCATATAATATTGAAACAGTATACCGAACTCCCTTTTTTCTTTTCGGAACTCTTGCAAATCTAAATATTGGACAGCTGTTGAACAAACAAAATTTCGGGATAAAATGATAATTATGACATCCTGGGAATAAAGTCTAAGTACAAATTGTGTGTCTAAATTACTAGTTCTAAATGTTATATGATACCAGTGACTTGATGAATAAAAGTTTGTTTCTTCTGTAGAACTCACCCTTCTAATTTTGAACAAAATAATATTCGATTATTGAACTAGTTCTGATCATAATGCAGTGAATTATGAGTTTCCCTGACATTCACCAACGAATATAATATAATGTATAATTGAGGGATACACGAGAAAAGGGATCAGAGTCGATTTTTGACAAAATTGTATAAAGGCGCCATCTCTAAATTCTTAACTCAAACTTCCCTCAGGTGAGGTTAGTATCAGATAAAAATGATCGCGTCACTGTTTCTATTGATAAAAAGCTGATTGCTTCGCGGATATTCGTTGATTTCAGTAAAGCTTTCCATTGTGTTGACCATGAAAATTTTCTCTATAAAATGTATAGATATGGTAATTTTGTGACACATTTGCCAACTACAATGTCAAATTTTGTAATTCCATTGGTTTGTAAATAAAGTTCTATTCTGTTCTATTATATTCTATTCTATTCTATCTCGGCTTGTTAATCTAGTGGTTAGTGTAGAATAGGACTATTTTTGTATCTCTTTCGCACGCATGTAATTTATGGTGAAGATAGGGAAAATGGAGGTCTCAGCTACTTCAGAAGATAATAACTGTTTATTCCTTTTCCTCTAAAAAATAAGGTCCAATTATCCTTGACGAAGAAGTCACACCATACAGTTACTTCAGGGCAATGCAAAGGGGGCTGATGAATTAAGCGAGGAGTCGGTATCAGTTCTTGAAACCATCAAGTCTCCAACACCTCAACAACCACTGGCACCATTTTCCAAATCAATCCAAGTTTTGATAAGAACCTCGACAAAATTTAACATCAAGGTACCACGCGAATCTCAGTGTCAGAGGTTCTCCTTTAAATAAAAGTAAGCCTCGTCACTCATGAAAATTTTGATTTTAGTACCTAGATAATAGTTAATAATAAGGCTACAAAATTCAAGTCTATTAATCTTAACCTGATTGCTTATTTCCTGACCTATTGCGATCTTCTACCGGTGAAAGTTCCTCTTTTTTAAAATTCTTCGTGTACTTTCCTCAGTCACATTCAAAACAGTAGCATGTTCAATAATGGAATTTTTTCTAACTAGCAATAACATTGGCCTTTCTTACTCTTTCTTCGTTAAATGCATTACAGACAGACCTTGACTTTCCACTTGACTTCTTGTCTAAAACAGACGTGTTCGTGTTATCCATTTCTGAATTCAAGCTGAAATAGTCTTATATTGAAGGTACTGTTGGACAATAAATTGACTTTGAAAACCTCTTTGAATAGATATTATTGAATTAAATTCAATAAATTTCTCTACACCAAAAGCACGATGTTATGTTGATCAAAGTTGCATTTTGACAACTGTCAACCATCGTAAGATGCCTCCCCCCTTTATAAAAATATCACCACAATGAGGAATTTTGTTATTATTAAAACAAAATAGTTAATACATTTTGCCGGACCGTGTATAACCAAATCATAGATTCACGATAATTTTATAGGATTATGAGTAACTTTGTGACAAAATTTGATTTTTAGTAATAATTGCTTTTGATTCACTGTCTCTCAAATACAAGACATAACAGACGTAGGGTTGATAGTGGAAACTGAAAACTTCACTAGTCCCAAAATTTATATTATAAATTGGACGTTATAATCAAAGAAGCTCATTATCATCCACTTCTGTAACGCAGAATTCATCTGGATTCTGGAAATCAAAACTGATAATACTCTCATAATATCAGTGTTAAATTTTTCTCTAGAATAGGAAACATCCTTTCCGATGAATGTATAATAACAGTATAATAAATCTTATAACTGATGGGAATCAAAGTTCTTGCCAATGCGGTATCGCACCACACGGGCCGCGTTGGTGCCTAGATGCTAGTTCCGAATCCTGATGCAAGTCATGCCCAGTTAAATAGACCACAATGGCATGGACTCGCTATATTATAGGAAACTACAAGCCACTGAATAATCAAATTAATCGAATGAATAAAAAAATTGTATTTACCTTCATTAGTGGAAACAAAAACGATGAGTGCATATACAATACAGATGAAGAACATTTTGATAATATTGTCTCAATTTACTTTTAGATATAAGTGATTAAATAAACACTACTTCTCTACTTGATTGAAGACTTATTATCGTACTACAGAATAACATTGGTGCGAACGTTCCTTAAATAGTTTACAGCTGGGGAAGTACGTTTTTTCGATTATGATAAAACTTGTTTCATATAGAATACAGTTATCTTCTGCTCATTGGCTCTCCATGCCGATGAATGTTTTCCATCAAACTTCCGATTAGATATCAAAAAGTTACGTTTAATAGATTCACATATATAATTACGATCTTTACATGTTGCTTCTGAATAATTTTAGGATGATGAATTATGAATTAAAATACTGGAATGTATTAATTACTTACGTAATTTGGAATAGCGCACATGAAAAAAAGTACAAAGCCTATAAATATACAAAATTTTCGAATTATAATTTCATATTTGAAAATATTCTGCTTTTAATAGTAAACTAATTAATTACAATAACAATAAATGATCCTCTCAGTTTTTATCAGGAACTTAAGTTTCCTCCATGAGTTCATAATATATGTATCTTGTGAATAAGATTCTTACCTCAATATCCTGGAAATGCTTATTGTTTCCTGTATAATAATGATTCTTGACTCAGGTATGGATTATATGTGAGCTCTTGGATAATAGATCTATTAAAATTTCATCTTCACATACGTTTCGGTCTCACAACAATCATCAGAAGACGTTTGAAAACTAGTTCTCAAACTGATAATTATATTAATTACTGAACGTCTTCATCACATAAATTGTCTACGCTGCAAAAACGAACGAGAGAATAAACGAAATTTCAATTATCCGTGTTTCATCCGTTCTTGCGACGTAGATATTTTCAATTGAAATTAATGCAACAGAGACAATCAGTGCTTAATATAATTGGGGCAATGGAAATTGTCCTTATCGGATCATAGACACATTCTATTTGATATTCAATCCATTACAAATGAGGTTCAAAGTTGCAGGAACCCAAGGACCATCAACTACGGCCTCTATAAAGAGGAGCTAGCTTCCGACCTATCACGGAGAAGGAAGTGCGGAGACAGAGGCTACAGTTTCGGGTCTTAGCTCGGCCATCATCTTTGCGTATGAAGCCAGCTGTGTCCTTCAAAGAGTTCTATATATATAGAGTAGACAACTAAGCCTTTCACTGTTATGTTAACGGACATTCTGTCTTTCTCGCACATGTACTGCGCTCTCACTCGCACGATGTGCGCGTTATACTTATTCTTGTATTCTTATACTCTTTGTGATAGAAGGGGAGACCGTGCGAGTGAGAGCGCACTAACATGTGCGAGAAGGACAGAATGTCCGACTACCTACCAGCGCTTCCCTATGCTCAACACACTACTTTTCTACTCTATATAAGAACTCTTTGGTGTCCTTAGGCAGAGGAACGCTGGAGGAGCATCGACGCCATGGTGGACCACCAAGGTGGAGGAACACCGGAAAAAGGTAAGAGAACTGTTTAATAAAGGTAAAAGAACTCAGGTAGTCGCGGATGGGAAAGTTTAGAAGGCAGCCAAAATAGATTATAAAAAAGCGTTGAGAACTTTAAAACGAGATACTTGACGGACTTTCTGCGGAGATTTCAACAAGTTGCCCTCTGCAGCCAAACTCTGCAGAGTTTTTTCGAAGAATAACAGAGCCAGAATTGAATCAGTGATTCTTCCGAGTGGTGAGTACAACACGTCGCCGGAGGAGACACTGGGACACCTAGTGTCGGTTAATTTTCCTGACTCTGGAGACAAATATCTGACAATCGAAAGAGTCGATAGACCGTCATAATGGTGACTTTCGTCTGTCCTCCGACATTGTCAATTATGACAAGGGGAAATGGGCCATATTCGGGTACGCACCATATAAATCACCAGGCAAAGATGGAATCTTGTCGGCTCTCGTACAAGAGAGTCAGAAAATCATCATCAAGCTATTGGTGAAAATAATCCGATTTTGCATTGCCACTGGCTTTATTCCAAAGCTATTATGGCAGGCAGTGAAAGTCGTGTTCGTTCCAAAAGCGGGTAAAACTGATTATACCCAAGCTAAGGCATTCCGCCATATCAGTCTAACTTAATTCCTATTGAAGGCAATGGAGAGACTAATTGACAGACACTGTAGGCCTATCCCTCACACTGTCAAAACAGAAACTGTACTGCTCACCAGGGAACGTAAGCTGGGCACACTGCCAGAGATTACTTTCTCTGACAAGTTTCTGCAACTCAAAGGGGTGTTAAGTTTCTGGGAGTAATCCTAGACTCCAAAATGGCGCGAATACCTAGAATATCGAGTGAGGAAGGCCTCTGCGCCCTTTCAGGAAGGCATTAGAGCTTTCAACATCACATAGGGATTACAGCCAAAGATTCTTTATTGGATCTATAATTCTGTGATGAGGCCTATGGTCACCTATTCTGCGGTCGCGTGGTGGTCGAGAACAAGGACTGTTATGTCCCAACGCCCCTCGGACCGACTGCAGCGACTTGCATGCTTAGATAATAATTGAATGGTATGAGGTCGGCTCCAACGAGGGCTCTTGAAGCTCTCGTATTATCACCTATACACTTATTGGAGCATCAGTTAGATGACATTTTGAAAGTACATTGTAAACCTGAGTTACAGGTTATCTTTTCTTTGTAACCATCTTTTCTAATTTTGCCCCAATCTACAGCTACAGATCTATTTTTCAATAGATTTTTGCGAAACACTTGTCATAAATATTCTCAGAAGAATTAATCAAGATTTACGCTAAGTAATACACATAAATTAATAATCAATGAGAGGGTGATGAAGTGCATAACAATCTAAGTTAAAAGAGAGACTTTAATCTAGTTGTGATTCATAAAACTATTTTTATTTAAAATACATTCACTCATATTTTCACTCTGGTAGTTTTGTGAAAGCAAAAAGTATTATACGGACATCTTGCCTAATTTAAAAGGAGGTGGAGGGAGTTTCCAATGCAAAAATAATTAGTGATGTTAAAGACTTCAAAACGATTGTGAAATTAAATCGAATCGTTAATATAATAACATAAATATAAGACCCTTGAATCGCAACTTTAATGAACTATTGATTTATTTACAAAATATAGATATTATTACTTTTTCAGAAGCTTGGGATATTAAAAATATGGATCAATTCGGTATACATCATATCACATATTTTAGCGATTTTTGTTCCATTCAAAATGATGAAAATGTTGTTTACGTGAAGAATAACATAAATGTTTATTGATGACGTAATGAAATTAAGTCAAATTAATTCACTGAGAATGTGAATAATTTAACATAACATTACCTAGATACATACCGCCCTCGACTAACCTAAAAATCTCCGATTTATTTACACCTTTAGATACTTTAGTATTCAATTTTTTTTAGGGATATGAACATTGATCTATTGTACAAAAATAATGTAGGTGTATGAAATATGCATGAATTTATTCAACTTAGATGGAAAGTTTTTATTTATGACCATCTAGAACATCTGAAAATAGCAAAATCTTAAGTGATCTTTTCTTTGTTGGAACTAAAAATAATCTTTGAAATAAATTACCATAGAAATAAGTATTAGCTTATTTCAAACTAAATTAACCGAGCATAACATAACATAATTTCTTTAATTTAATTATCCAAATTCCAACCTGTTGCTATCAAATAGTGAGATCAACCTTGTAGTTGCAATCAAATAGTGAGAACAACCTTCCTTGGTCTGTAAAACGATTCCGTTCCGCTGTTCCCCGTTGTTATAACAATAATAAACAATAATAATAAATAGGTCTGTAAGTTTTGTCCGATTGACATTGTGTGACATTCGGTAGCGAAAATAAATTTTTATAAGGGCGAAAAGTTATCTTAAATGTGACTGGACAATAATTAGAGAACAATGAATTATTTCGAATTAATTTTAAAGAAAGGCCAATAACTCTACATTGATTTCCTGGTGAGAAAGATGTCAATTTGTTCAATTGCAAGTTTCAGCTTCTAAGGAATTAGGAAGAAAAGGATGGAAGAATTTAAAATCATTAATACACGGTTATCAAAAAACACGGTATACACGTTATTACTTCGACTTGTGGAATATTTTTATCCTACACAAAGTATAGCATTTATTGATCAAATTGTAAAATAATATAATTAAATTTCCCGTAGTGATGAATACGTTACCGTGATATCAAACATATTGGAATTATATCTCCTCGTGGTTGTGAACAGACCATTTTTTTGTATTTTTTTCATCTAGCAGTTACCACGAGTGCTCAATTTATTCATTTTAAAACTAATAGTGACATCTACTGATGAAACCAAAGGGTACTAGAATTCAATGGTTGGTATCTTGGCTTCACCAAATTGAAATCATTATATCAGTCATAATTTGTATACTTAACGAATAAATACATATATGTTCAAAGAGTAAAAGAAGTAATTATTATACAGTTAACTATTACATCAAGAGTAACCAATTAGCTGTACACAACAAAATGGTCCTTCGAGCCGGATCGTATATTGGTGTAAAGATCGTCACGAGACACAACTAAGAAGGATCTGTCTCCGCACTCATTTCTCGGTTCTCAGAAGACAAATAGTTTTCTCAGGTTCCTCTCGCTTCTATGGATCTGTTTCTACAAGTGAAAGGATAGAAAGGAAATCTCGATCTCAAGGATCTGTCTCTACAAGTGAACTGATGAAAAGGAAATCTCGCTCTCAACACAAGGTCAGAACGTTTCGATATATATCATCTGTTCATCTGATTCTTGCGTTACAATCTGCTTCTACTTCAAGTTAGTTGGCACAAAACAGGGCCATATCTAATCACACCATGGGTTTAAACACATACACCATCGTTTTCATAACGCTCTAAAATATAAATATCGACCTAAAATAGAACCAGTGAAAAATCATAGGATGACAGGACTATAAATACAAATGTATCCATTAGAAAAACGTATTCATTCAATAGTCTATAAGGTTAAATCAGACTAAATGTTGGTAACTCCATACTTTGAAAATGCCACAGTTTGTTGAAACATTTTGTCAGCATTAATTATTTAAAATCAAGTCTTTGTATAAATTCAAGTCTTATTCCAAACTTCATAAATTTTGAAATGATTCTGAAGGTTATATAGATGCTAAAATGTCATATTATATCCTTGCTGCAATAACAATAGTTTTTGCAGCCTAAGCAATAAATACATATGCACAGTTTATTAACATGTAACTATAGAAAAGTTTTCCAGAGTAAACAAATAATCCCTGAAACACGATCACGGAATTTTAAATTACCCTAATTTTTAATACTCCTTAGATTTTTTTGTCATCGTTTGAAAAAAAAATGTATATATGTCATTCGGAGCTGTGACTTATGTAGCGCGGGTGGACCCCAGCCTTGCTACATACAACTTCACTTCAGCTCCTTATAACAGAATATACTATGTAAACACCGAAATCATAGATAGGAGCTTAACTCAAATATTTTCATTGTCCTTAAATTAAACCATTTTGACATGAATATTCATCCGGTGCTGTAAGATAAAACAGATATGTTTGTTTAGATTCCGGGTATTCCCTCTTCGATGGAACAATTAAACGCAAAAGAATAATCAGAAACCTGATTGCACATATCTCAACATTCCTCAGTGGGCGTCTAATAATGAATCTCTGATTAAGTAGATCGAGAGTCGTGTTTGTTCAGCAGTGTTCAAATTATTAATGGATCGTAGAATATAAAATACTCATTTGTGCACAAATAAAATAGATACCAGTCATCACCTTCCACTTAGCATGAGTATACGAAAATTATTAATCCTAAGTGCCGTCATGCCATATTTCTTCTGCTGATTATGAATGAGTAATGATAATTGTTCCTAACGTTCAGCGTGTATTCCACCGAAATCATAAACATACCCAATTAATATAGATAGACAGTTGACAATTTCATTATCAAATAATAAATAATAATAATAGCTTTATTAAGAATTTTCTTGCAAAAACATGTATCATTACAAAAAAATATGATGCATGCCTATATGTACCCCCCACAAAGGGTTCCACTGTACCCCGTGTCCGGGTTTGGATCCCAAACTAAATTTATAAACTGAATTAAATAATAAATATTAAGTATTAGGTTTATTATGTTCTTAAATTCAAATTTAAATTTAAATATAATTATTGAAATTAAGTTCAAATTACATTCAACTATAGTAAATACTCATGAGAGTCTTGAGATATCGACTTATATTGTAATTTGAAATTCTTAGCTAGTTATATTAAGATGTATTTAGAATTCAAAATACTATCTCAGTATACAGGCTGTCCCACGACGTTTTGATAGTCCAGTTTCTCGAAAACTGTTAATATTACACAAATTTAATTTCCTTTCAGGATCGAACCAAACCTTGTGTTAAATATATTTTATAAAGATGTTATTTGTGATTTTTTAATACTCTTTGTATTGAACTTCTACTCATTTGTAATGCTTGTTCAAGAAATCGTATTGAGGTGTGTGGATTCACCTGAAGATAAGACAAAATATTTATCACATTGTCATCTGTCTGAGCGGTCTTTTGACGAGGAACTTGATTTTTACCGCTTGGAAAAGAACTATAGTTCTTAGTTTTCACGTCATAGGTGTTATGTTCTAGGTTCTGTACTCTATATATGTTCTATGTAACAATGTTCGATGACCGTAACTAGAGTTTCCCGGTATTAATGTACAAGCATTGTTTTAGTAGCAATCTAGCAATAACCGTAACTGAAAGGAATAAATGGTACTTATCAATATGTTGTATTAATAAACACATACACCAAATATCAATACATAACATTGGCGACGAGAATAACTCGAAATTCACGCGAAAGTGAGTTGTGAAAGTGTAACTTCAATACGTACAAAATGTCTGCTGCATTACATTCACTTGGGGAATTTGACTCTGCGGTACCCTGGCAATGGACAATATATTCAGAACGTCTAGAATTTCATTTAGAGGCTAGCGGAATAGACGATCCTGCCAAGAAGAGGGCTACTTTACTAGCTGCCTGCGGAACTGCTACATACGAAATCGTACGTTCACTTTGTGCTCCTGCAAAACCGAATGAGAAATCTTTCGATCAGATTCTCGAACTACTAAATCAGCATTTTACACCGAAGACGTCGGAGATTGTTCTACGTTTCCTTTTTCATAAGAGGGACCAACTCGATGGGGAGGACATTGCTACCTACGTTGCAGCTTTAAGGAAAGTTGCTGAGAAGTGCAATTTCGCTAATCAGCTGGACGATAATCTACGAGATAGAATCGTTTGTGGGGTAAGAGATATTGCTTTGCAGAAACGCTTGTTATCAGAAGAGAATCTTACTCTCAAATCTGCTTTGTCGCATGCTGTAGCTGCAGAAACTGCTACAAAAAACATTAGTGAAATAAGAAATTCCACACATGGAATCATTGACAATACTGCTGTGAACAAAATGCAAGCTCAGAAAGTAGGTAGGGTTAACCTCAAATATAATAGCCGCAGATCAAATTCTACAAATGTTCAAACATCAGAAACTAAGATGGTACCTAACCGACAGAATAACAAACATTGCTATCATTGTGGTGATATGTCACACTGAGCAAATACTTGCAAATATGTAAATACTACCTGTAGATACTGTCAAAAAATAGGACATTTCGAAAAAATGTGCCTAAAGAAGAGAAACAGCTCTAATACAAATAATACACATCAAGTTGAATCTAACGATGTCTCTACAGGAATCTCACAAATTAAATTAGAGGAAACTATATTTACGTGTAATACAGATAAACCTTCAAAAAGGCCTTACATAACTACTGTGCAAATAAATAATAAAGACTGTCCAATGGAAATTGATTCAGGTGCTAGCTGTTCTATTATTTCATTCGCAAATTTCAAAAAATTGTGGCCTGAAAATTCTCCAGTTCTTGATAAATGTAATATAACATTTAGGGATTTTCAACAATCAACTATCAGAACTGCTGGATTCTTCAATGCAAATGTTAAGTTAAATGGAAAAAGTGCTACATTACCTCTAATTGTCTCTTACGGAAGAAGTGTTGCTAACCTATTGGGTCGAAATTGGTTTGATGCATTCAAAGGACCAGCAATCAAATTACAGATAGACAAACAGTGTGTGCCTATCTCACTTAAAGCTAGGAATGTACCTTTTGCTTTGCGACCAAAAATAGAAACTGAGATCGGAAAACTTTGTAAACAGGGTATTTTGGAACCGATACAACATCCACGATGGACTACACCAATCGTTTGTGTAACCAAGTCTAATGGTGAAATCAGAATTTGTGGTGACTACAAGTGCACACTAAATAAATAAAGTTTTACTACCATATTCCTATCCAGTGCCGTCCGTAGGGGAAATGATTGCTAACTTGCAAGGTGCAAAATATTTCGCGAAACTTGACATGGCTCAAGCTTTTCAACAATTACCGGTCGATTCAGAATCCGCGGAATTACAAACTATCATTACACATAAAGGTTGCTTTATGGTGAAACGTCTGCAATTCGGACTGAATGTCGCGCCTCAGATTTTCCAACAATTTATCAATAATAGACTTGCTGGTTTGAAAGGGATTTTTCCCTATTACGACGACATTTTAATTTGCGGTACTACTATTGAAGAATTGTGTGCTCGTTTACGGGAAGTGCTACTACGATTTTCGATAGATGGACTTAAACTACGGAAAGACAAATGTGTATTTTTCACGGAGTCCATAGACTTTCTCGGATTTAAAATAGATGCCGGCGGCGTGCGTCCGTCACAAGAGAAAATACGAGCTATTCATGATGCCCCAGAGCCTACAAACAAACGTGAGTTGCAAATATTTCTGGGATTACTTAATTTCTACCATTCCTTTTTGAAAGATAAGGCTACGATCGCCGAACCACTACATCGATTATTGGATAGTGATGTGCCTTGGAAATGGGACATGGATGAAAAAGTTTCTTTTAAGAAGGTGAAGGATCTTTTAACATCAGATTCTTTATTAGTGCACTACAGTACTTCAAAACCTTTAATACTATCGTGCGACGCATCACCCTTTGGCGCGGCTGGAGTTTTAAGTCATTTACGGGACGATGGTTCGGAAGCACCAGTGGCGTACCACTCAAAAACATTCAATGACACTGAACGTCGATATTCGCAGTTAGATCGAGAAGGACTTGCCATTATTTTAAGTGTAAAAAAGTTTCACAATTACTTATACGGTCGCGAGTTCGTGATCTATACTGACCATAAACCGCTCTTAGGTTTACTTGGCGAAAACACGCCGACCCCTGACCTAGTATCGCCTAGGCTAGTCAGATGGTCTCTGTTCTTATCCAACTATAATTACAGACTTATATACAAGGCCGGAAAAGACATTGCACACGCGGATGCACTAAGTCGTGTACCATGGCCTAAAATAATCGAAAACAATGAAACCATTGTGTCAAACGTGTTAATGACAGAACTCATGCCTGAAAACTGTGTTAAAGCAGAGTTGGTGGCAAAATTGACTGCAAAAGACCCAATCTTATCGCGAGTGCGTGATTACATATTGAAAGGATGGCCTGAAAAGCCGACCCCGGAATTTAAAATTTTTTACTCCAAGAAGCTGGAATTATCAACATACAGAAACTGTATTTTATGGGGAAGCAGAGTTGTCATCCCGGAGGCTGCTAGAGACCAAGCTCTAAAAATGTTACATTCAACACATCCTGGCATGGTTCGCATGAAATCCTTAGCAAGAAGCTACATGTGGTGGCCTAACATGGACTCCCAAATAGAAAATCCTGTTAGACAATGCACCACATGCCAAATAAATCAAAACGAACCAAAGAAGGCACCACTACATCCCTGGGAATGGCCTTCTGAAGCTTGGGAACGTCTGCATATTGATCATGCAGGGCCTTATCATGGAGCTATTTTCCTGATTGTGGTAGATGCTCATTCAAAATGGCTAGAAGTACGTCATGTTCCATCTACTTCGTCGACTGCTACAATAACTGTTCTTCGTCAAATTTTTGCTACACATGGTCTGCCAAAAGTGCTTGTCAGCGACAACGCTACCTCCTTCACATCTACTCAGTTTACGGAATTTTTGGAGAAAAATAGTATTAGACATGCTCGTGTTGCTCCATACCACCCATCATCTAACGGGCAAGCTGAGCGTATGGTTCAAGAAACAAAGAAAAATCTTTCTAAATTGGTGGAGAGAGATTGGGAAGTAAAATTAGCTAGATTTCTTTTAAACCAACATACTACGCCATCTACGGTAACCAAAATGAGTCCTGGAGAGATATTGATGAAACGTCGTTTGCGTACACATTTAGATGTTATACACCCGGATTCTATCCAGCGGAGGAATAATACAAAGCCTGGTTTGCCTAGACAATTTTCACCAGGAGAATCAGTATTCAGTCGGAATTACAGTGGCTCTCCTAAATGGATTCCTGCAACCATCGTGAGATCCACCGGACCCGTTTCCTACGAAACCACGATTGATTTTGGAACCTTACAAAGGCGTCACGTCGATCAGCTACGCAGAAGTACTGAAGAACTATCTGCTCCAGACACACCGCAACCAGTCAGTTTGGATCCAGACTCAATTCCTGGGACTACAGCTGTAACTGATCCAAGAAGTGATTTGAACGAACCTAGTGATGTTTCAGTTAGTGCGAATTCGGATACGTAAATTAGTGCTAATCCATATTCAGTGCGTAGATCTGCGCGAGTGAAATCACAACCCAGTTATCTGAAAGACTACGCATAAACTTTATAATGGGGGAGAGGTGTTATGTTCTAGGTTCTGTACTCTATATATGTTCTATGTAACAATGTTCGATGACCGTAACTAGAGTTTCCCGGTATTAATGTACAAGCATTGTTTTAGTAGCAATCTAGCAATAACCGTAACTGAAAGGAATAAATGGTACTTATCAATATGTTGTATTAATAAACACATACACCAAATATCAATACATAACAATAGGCAAAAGTATTTTTGCTTAGAGTTATTCTATGAGGAAAATGATTTCTGTAAAAATTGAAGGCATTATTTACCTATTATTACTGTGTTCACAAGATTATGACTAATAGTTAATGGCAGTTCTTGAATAAACTTCACCTAACAATACTGAATGACAACCTATGTTGTTACTACAATAGTTATTTGTTTCATAGCCACCCACATTTTTGAGTGCAAAATATTGCTTTAATAAATTTAGTAAAAATAAATAGCCCTTATTATCATTACCGCACAATGCAATGATGACAAGTGTGGTATCGTTGAATTTGTTTTTGAATGATATATCCAAAATTACGTATACCGGTTGTTCCATTTAAAGAAAGTATGTTGGGGTCAGGAGACCCGAAATAACAGGAAAAACGGAAGACATTTTATAATAAATATAAGCATCAGTTTCGACTATTTATATCTGCCAAATTTCATGTATGTCATATTAACAGTTTTCGAGAAATTGGACTGTCAAAACGTCGTGGGACGTATATAAAATATTCGCTCATTCAGTATAGAAGTGTTTCTTTATATAAAATTTGAGTTTAATATCCTCTCAAGCAATCAGCCAATAAAACAATATGGATTTCGAGGAAGCTTCAAAAAGAATTGAGTTTTAATCGTAAATCCATATCATTAGAAAAAGCAACAATCGATCTAATTTTCGGAATATTATTTCATCTTGTCGGATTGAACTGTAGAATACCTAAATCGAGGTGGTTCCTGTAAAGACTTCTAATACAATTACAAAAGCAGAATTATTTTCCTAAAATAAATGAAGAAGATCGCAAACGCTAAAATGGCAAATTGTATCATAGCGCATACAATGACGCCTGTAGTAGCTAAAATTGAAATTGCAAGCAATTTTTTTTAGCTAAAACTTTTGACAGACACAGAAGACTTACAAGTAAAGGATCATAAATGTATGATGTCAGGGCATTAATTTCTGCTGGACAAAAAAGTAGAGGGTGAGTTGCCCATTGCACATCCAAAACTAATCGAAGCAAATGGGTATACTGCGGCGGAATTTATTGCATTTTTGGGTAAATTTTCCTATTACTCTCGAACAAGAAAATACAAATAAGGTAGGATTTGGTAGGATTTTAAAATTGAGGCATGAAAACAATTTATGGAACTCATGTGGAAATAATGGCCCCTCCAAGGATTGGCATCCACCATTCGTCTATAACTATATCAACCGAAAAGGAAGACATTATATCAATGTTATCCTTATTTGCGATACTAATCAAAATATGCTACTGGTTCGGTTCATGATGCTGCCATATTTAGAACCTCAGAAGTTCGGAATCACTTAAAAAATAAATGTTCCGAAGGTTCTAGAGGGTCCAACCTTAGGTACCTTAAGTTATGGAATTGAACCTAGGCTTTTAACTCTGTTTTCGATAACACAGCTTAATGCTCCCGAGGAAAGGTATAACATATTATTAAAAGGTGCTTGTAATGTCATAGAACGCGCAAATATTGGGCAGAAGTTGTATGTTGGGATCATTTTCATCTTATACTAGTGATACTAAAGCAATTATTTAATTTTTGAATTATTATATACCCTATCTCAGGTAATGGTATGCTTACCTGTCCTGCTATGAATCACTATATTAAATCTTTATCACTGGTTTAGTAATAGCCATAATAAATTGAATTTAAAAAATATTCCAAAACGACATATTGGCAGAAAAGCGGACGGCTTTTATTCATTATTAATTTGAGGTTACGTCTATTAATCTGACGTTAAGCCAGAGAGATGTAAGGATAGAGTGCGCTAGCGCAACGAATGCATTGTTAAATGAATGACCGAGGTTAAGCTACGAGATTCATCCCCTCTTCTTACCAGAGAGATCTCTCTTACCAGAGAGATGTTTCTCTCTGCGTCTTACTAAATTTCACCCCACGCTCGCGCACTCGTTATATTCAGTAGTTTTATCATCTCTGGACTTTATAAATCAACAATATTTTGTGTTTTATGCAACTATAAGCATCTACGTAAAATCCCCCACCATACGGATTATATATCTTAAGCCCGGTCACGTAAATAGTCGCTCGTTAAGAGAGTGCTTAACATCTCTCTGCGTTAAGCGCGGCATTCACGCCACACATATGAGGCGCTGTACCATCCGTACACAATTTAAATTTTACAGCAATGTAGAACAATTTACAGGATTGCACCATTAGTTCATTGGACCTGGCACTATCATTGTTCACATTCTGCTTCCGTCGCTGTCTATATGAACAAAATTTTTCAGAATTAGTAAGTTTTTCGGTCTTTTATCAGGTCCTGTCAACATATCTAACTATTTTAGCAATTCCGCTTTTTATATTAGGTAAATTCCAACAGTAGAAGTTATAGCGCAAAGTGTTAGAGTATCTGCAACACGATCGATTCGCATATTATATGATGAGCTACTAGATTAGAAGCGTTGCGCGATTACGTGTCTTCTGATGTCTGGTAGTACCCAATGAGGACTGCTCCGACCTTGGTGAAATAGAATCCTATAAGTGTTTTCAACACTAAATTTCGACAAACAATGGTTTATTCAGAATATTACTAATTTTAATGATTCCAACAACTGTTATTGCTTAAACTTACTTTGGCCATATATGACGTTATTTCAAGAATCACCGCCAGGTCGGCCATACTCCTTTTGAAATGCTTTAGCGGAAGATCAAAGGTGCCGCACCCAAGTGTTCCTACTGATTCTTCTTCATACTATGCTCCAGAAACTTCCGTGTCTAGAAGAAATCCACATCGGTACCAAACCTGATCTATAGAGGGTGGGAAAATATACCTAGCCGAGTTTTTTTTTCATAAAAAAAAATTATGAGCAAAAAAAAATGTTTTCAATGGGAACTATTTACTAAAACATGTGAGATTAACTTATGAAAAATCACTTCGCGTAAATGACCGTAACGACCAGCCACACAATGACCAACTCTGTTTTGAGCGTGTAGCATAACTTTGCACAATGTTTCAGTTGGAATTTGCGCAATTTCTTCACGAATATTTATATGCCTTCAAGTCTTCTAAGTTTTGTGGGCAATTAATGTAGACTTTATTTTTCAGGTAGCCCACAAGAAGAAATCTGGTGCCGTCAAATCAGGGCAATGAGGCGGCCACTCAACATCTACATTTTTTAAGAGCAGCCTGGCAGGGAAAATATTTCTAAGAAGAGCGACCGTTTCACTCGCTGTGTGGCATGTAGCGCCATCATGCTGGAACCAGAAGTTTTCCGTGTCAAGTTCTTCCAACTGTAGGTGCAGAAATCCACGTATCATTGTTTGATACCGTTCTTCATTACAGTAACTGAATTGTCCCTCGCATCTTCAAAAAAGAAGGGTTCAATAATTCGTTCGCAGCATATTACGCACCAAACAACGACTTTTTGATCAAACTGCAAGTTCTCTTGAATGAAACGAGGGTTTTTTGTTCCCCAGAAATAAATTTGTTTCATCGCTCATTATCAACTTTTGCCAAAAATTGGGTTCTGCTTCCACTAAGCTCGTAACGATTTGTGCGTATTGCAAACGTCTTCGAATATCATATTGGCCGTAGTTTGAACACAGTTTGAATTTTGGATCTGAGTGCAAAATTCTTCTTGTGGGAGTTGTTGGTGCTTGCTAAAAGTCAGCCCGAACAAGCTCAATATTTTTGTTTGAACGATCAGAACGAGGTCTTCCAGTAAGCTTGACATCACTTACTGTACCTTTCTGTGAAAACGCGTTTTCTTAACCACGAACTGTTTCTCCGTGTCGAGCTCTTCGACCGGGATACCCTATCCTAAAAGAAATAACACAATTAAAACAATATTCCATGGATGAGTATATTTTGCCGCACCCCACATTTTCGTTGGGGAGAAAATGGGGCGTCATACCCTATTGCTCCGTTATCCAAAAGAAGTACAAACCATCGATAAGGAAGATTCTATGAACATCCGTAATAAGTCAGTACCACGGTCGTACATACAGGTCTGGAAACTCGAGGCTGTTTCCTGTGTGAGAAGTGAGACCGCTGAGCGTCGACTGTCGCGTAGTACCAAACGACGTCACGTGAGAGTATTCTGTGACAACTGTCAGTTGACTTATAAACACAAGGAATACCTGCGTTTTTAGAAACAAATTACGAAATCGTGCATTGTGCCGAAATGCAAAACGGAGTACAAAAGTGTAAAGCAAGAAACTTATGTTTTTAAAGTGCCGAAAGATGCGGAAATGCGAAACAAGTGGATGCTTGCGATTCCGGATAGAAATCGTTTTAACGAGGTCTTTTATGTGTGCGTCATGTATAACGAAAAAGGGGAAGTTATTTTTAAGGTGAGTAATACATTTTAACAAGAGTAACAGTTATATTCCTCTCTCAAATCAGAATACTTAGTAACACTGCGATTCCGGAAAGAAATCGTTTTACCGATCCAAGCGCTAGCTAGTGGCTGAGCGAGGGACTACGAGTTTGGCGACGCGTAAGAGACTCATGTCAAACATACGAGTCTCCAGACCTGTATGTACGATCGTGGTCAGTACGCAGTATTATTGACCTCTCCACAATTATTTACCTATTGTACAGTATCTCTTATTTACACACGATTAAGTGGTATATTAAAACATATCCCATAAATGATCGCCTCGTTAATCAATGCTACACATACACACATTCGATAAAATATCGGAAAATATTCATCTCTCTCCTTCGCCATTCCTTTAAATTGTGAATAATCATTAATAGCTATAGAACGGACAAATTTGGCAAAAGAAATATTTGAGGACGAACTGATTATGGTTGAATTTCCGTCCGCATAGGTTAAACGTCGCAATGTCTTAGATAGCGAAATAAGAAACAAATTTCGTTTGGCAAATATCAATATTCTCATTTGTCTTTTTGATAAGTATTAACTTTTTGGAGCTCCATTCCGTTCATTGCTCCACAACTTCCCATTTTTTCCATTGGTCATGTTTGCACAACGGATTCGGTGTATCGACAAACAAATTTTGAGTAATATAATTGTCTTTATTGATCCGAGTGTATGTTACAATTTGATGAACATTATTCTGAACATGTTATGACCAACTTTTATTTTCTTCACTATTTGTGTTTTCTTCTTCTGTAACATAGTAATCAGCAACAGGCTTTTCCATCTTAGAAAACTTAAAGATGAATTTCAATTCGCGAACAAGAATAGTTCTGAAAGGAATTTTTGTTTTTATAGCTATATTCATTATATGTACGCCCATTTCGACAATTACTACAAAGAACGACAGCACTGTTCCAATTATTGTTACCCAGAAAACTCCACCTACATTCTTCAAATCTAGGGCTTCCGCTTCATTACTTTCCTCCGTACCCTGGAAAAAAAACAAATTTCTTCAGTAAATGTTTGATGTAACGAACAGTACGAAACCCTCAAGAGGTAATCACATTTTGATATGTTCACGCGAAAATTGTTACCCCCTTAACATCGTTGTGTTTTGGGATACGAAAGGAGTAATAGCAACAAAACTTTCCTATATTTCTCTATAGTTTTTGATGCAGTGATTAAAAATTGAGCATCGGCTCAACTAAACCTAGTAGTCCAGCCAATAAGCCCGGAAAAAAAGCATAATAAAAAAAATATATAGTAGGCTAGAATTTGAAATTTTTTTTGCATTTTGTTCCTAATACCCCATAGATCATTCATGACTATTAAGACCGCGGAGGTCGACCTTCCTACCCCCTCAAAACGGGGTTTCAACCCCTCAGAGGAGCATTCTTATAAAAACAGTCCAAAATTAATGGATTAAGAGCCAGAAATGACCCCTAGTATGTATTTTGGGTCGCTGATCACGATTCCGCAGTTAGTTTCCTCGGAAAACTCCCTCCAGATGGAAATTTTGGAAAATTTGGAAAATTTATATGTAATATATAACTAATAATTTTGTTGCAAAAATGACCTCTAGTAGATTTTTTGGGTCGCTGATCACGATTCCGCTGTAATTTTTCCCAAAAAAGTCTCTCCAGATAGAAAATTCGGGAAATTTGAGATTTTCCTGAGACGTTTGTGAATGATAAAGTATAATTTGATTGCAAAAATTACCTTTAGTAGGTTTTTTGGGTCGCTGATCACGATTACGCTGTGATTTTTCCCAAAAAAATCTCTCCAGATGGAAAATTCGGAAAATTTGAGATTTTCTTGAGACGTTTGTGAATAATAAAGTATAATTTTGTTGCAAAAATTACCTCTAGTAGGTTCTTTGGGTCGCTGATTACGATTCGGCTGTAATTTTTCCCAAAAAAGTCTCTCCAGATGGAAAATTCGTGAAATTTGAGATTTTCCTGAGACGGCCATGAATAATAAAGGGAGGGGTTGAAACCTCGTTTTGAGGGGGTAGAAAGGTCGACCCCCGCGGTCTTGATAGTCATGAATGATCTCTGGGGTATTAGGAACAAAATGCAAAAAAAGTTTCGAAATTCTAGCTTACTATATTTTTTTTTCTGGTTCGTTGCTTGGACTACATATTCATTTATAGTATTCATATTTTCAAGTTTTAAAGATAATTGCACATTCAATTCATGAAGTAGGCTACGAAACATAAGACTATTTGTTACATGACTTATTTTCTAACAATAAAAATGATAGTAAGAATTAACTGAATTTTCACCTAAATTTGTAAATATTGCACAATATGCCCTCCTTGCTTATCAACACAAATTATTGTTCACTGCTCCTAATATAAACTTTTTCTAAATAACCCCATAATAAAGTGTTCAATGGGGTGAAATAGGGACTATTAAGAGGTCAGCTAATCCTTCTTCTACCAATCCATTCTGAATACATTTCATTTAGTAGCTCTCGAATTGCGTAAGTACTATGGGATGGAGCGCCATCTTGCTGCCAAATCAATCCATTTCTTATCATTTGTAGTAATACTTCGATGAAGTCGTTTATAACACGAATCATCCAGACCATAACGTGAGCCATCAATACGTTAAACGGTCAATGGATAAATTTGAGCTTCAAGTTCTGTTTCCAACAGAAAACATGAAGTATTCCGTCCTGTTAGAGATAAAGCAGTTGAAGTTGCAGTTTTAGGACATGTAGAAATGGATAATCGACAATCTATCAGACAAGTAGCTCGAGCGTCTTGTGTATCAACTACTAGTGTTTTTTGGAATTTGAAAGCTCACAAATTCCATCCTTTCAAAATAAGGCTGAGTTCACGAATTAAACGAAGATGATCCTGATCTTCGACATCAGTTTTGTGAGGAGTTTAGCGAGAAATTGACCAATAACGGAAACCTACTATACAGTACATGTTTTTCAGACGAGTGTACTTCCATGTTGACTGGTGAAATAAATAGACATAATTGTCGTTATTGGAGCGATGTGCATCTTCAGTTGGTGATGGAAACACATTCACACACTTCACAAAAATTGAATGTATGGGCCGGAATTCTTGGTAATCATATTGGAGACGCATACTTAAATCTGTTACATGAATGTGTAGATCCTATGATTACGTAAATTAAAAGAAATGATGTACTAGAAAACGAAATAACGTTCCAGCAGGATGGTGCACCCCCACATTTCGATGTTCGCGTGAAACAACTTTTGAACGAACGTTTTTCAATGCGTTGGATCGGCCGAAGGGGTCCAGTGGAGTGGCCAGTAGGATCACCTGATCTCACACCGTTGAATTTCTTTCTGTGGGGACACCTGAAGTCGGAAATTTACGATACTAAGCCTTCAAATCTAGAGAGCTGCGACAGAGAATTGTTCGGGAATGCCGATTGCTGACCCCGGACATCTTGAATAATGTAAGGAAAGGTTTCGAAAGTCGACTGTTTTAGTGTATGGAAATAGGTGGAGGTCATTTTGAGCAATTCATCTATTAATTGTGTTACCATTAATATTGTTTGTTGTTGGTTTCGTCAATAAAAGAAACGACAGCTAATTTTCTGTTTTTTCTTAAATAAAGCTTCAACATCGAATTTCTCGATAACGAATTAATCTATTCCGAAAAAAATTACACAGGTAATAGAAATACAAGGGACCTTTCAAATGATGTATTACTCTACTCCCATGCCTTAAAAAAATATGGGGGTAGCTGCTGACCGCAAGGGGGTGAAGTTTTGAGTATGAATTTCATATCAAAATTGGACACCCTAGAAACACAATTTGATGTATTCTTTGAAATTTTTGATCACACGTCCGTTTCTGACTTACAGGGGGGGTCAAGTTTTCGTTGGAACATCCTGTATATCATTATTAGACCAAGAATCAAATTTCGATTGTAACAGCTTTTGGAAATGTGTATGAATACAATCCAAACCTTCTATCACAGTAAAATATTTTATTTATTATCAACAGCATTCTACGGCAATATAACAAATATTACAATCGATATCTACATGAGAAATGAAAAAATACCTCCTTATTACGCGGGGTATGTACAAATAAATCTATAAATAAATTTACGATATATGATGTTTATATCGATGAAAAAAACTTCACAACAAATCTTAAATTTAGCGAGTACTGAAATGACTGTTGCTAAGTTAGCTCCGTAGTATTGACCATTTGGGAAAGCAATTGGAACTGATATATCGATTTTTCAGTGAAAACGTCTTCAGATGACCAAATGTGTTTGGGCAAAGTCAAAGATGGCCTGTAATGAAAATTTCTCGTTAAATCTCACAATGCAAACACGTTTTGCCAGAAGACGTTTTCACTGAAGAATCAGGTTCATTAATAAGGAATATAATCTTCATACTGTACCCCACATTGGCCTCCTCCTCGTCTTTCTTTCCACCATTTTCTTTTTATAGCTTCTAATTCTCCAGACTGTTGTAATTTCAGAATAGCAGATGTCAATATATTTGAATACGATGTATCTGCAAGAAAAGAAATATTTCCACGTAAGAGTTAATTAGTGGAATAAACACAACTAATTCTACAACCAGTGGGCAGCTTGTGATAGTTCTACTGCTAAATTGCACAATACCTCCATATTCCCACATAATTCCTTCACATTCTATAAAAATCTGTTATGTACAGCTCTAAAGTGAGCAAACGAATAAACAATAATTTAACAATATTGAAAACCATCAACTCGCCGAACCACGAACCGTTCTTCTCTAGACTTGGATCTTCAAAATCTTCTCTAATCGTCTTTAAATTGCCTTTAATTATGGGTATGAAACATTCTTATTTGAAGTACCTATAATTTGGTTCAAGTATTCTATAATGGAATTTGAAGATTATATTAAAAAAGCACTCCTCTTATGATATACGAATCTAGTAATCGCCTTTTCAAGATTCATCAGCATCAGGCTGGCCGCCGGACTATCGGGCTTAGACCGGTGGGCCGCTGCCCCAGGGCCCGGTATCGTAATGAAAACGTAGAACAGTAAAATTACAAAAATGTTCTTCATATTTCATCCTGGACCATACATTTTCAAAAGGATGTCACAAAACTGTATGATACCTATTAATTGCTTTTTGTCTGTGTCTCTTTCTGCTTTGCTTTGTGTTTCCTATTAGTGCTCGTGTCAATCTCAATTTAGTAAGCTCACTCTCCTCGATAAATTACCATTGTTTTTTGCCTCTTTTTTAAAGAGAAAGTCTCCAGCAGGATTCGGAAGTTTCTTTAGGCTAGTATTCATTGCTCTGTGCTCTCATAAGACTGATTTTGTCGAATATAATAAATAGTGCACATAGGTGTGAAGCAGTGCTGTACGCCATATAGAAGTTTTTTCAGAAAGAATAATAACATTAATAGCAACAAGAAACGCAAACCTAACGGTTATGCTGAGAAAGCACTGAAGATGAAACTGCAGTTGTCTTTAGAGGCAACAAAATGACATTCCTTAAGTTATGTATTTTAAAATATTAGGATACTTAAGACAATTTGATTTTCATTGTTTTATTGATAAGACTGCGAATGTGGCTATCACTAGTGGCGGTGGACATTCAAACGTGAATGCTTTAGAGGTATTTTTTTTGTAATCAGACTACTACTACTCCCAACTGTTCCCAAATTAATACGGAAATTAGAGATGGATCAGTTCTCATTGCATTGGTAAGGCCGTTGACCAATCCTATAGGGCAGTAAAGAACAACATAGAAAAATTAGGCCCTGAGCGAAAGACAAAAACAGAAAAAATGTTTCGAAGTGCAAGCATTTTTAGCGTTGTCTCATTGTTCTTCGTTATGTGAAAATTTATTAACTGATTAATTTATTTATTTAGAATAATAAAAGCTATTGCGAAAAATCTGTTTGATATAATTACCTCTAAACCTATAAGATTCTGTACAAATCTTGAGCTTAGAAAAAAAACGGTACTGTTAGAAGTGTGAGATTTTATAAACGTAAAGAATTTATCATTTTATGGAGCGTTTTTTCCGAAGTTACCCTTTTCTCGGATATACATGTCGTAAAAGAGCTAGCTCATTTTTTGATAATTGAAAATGCGTTACTGTCATCCAGCTACCCAGATGTTTGTACAGCCCTTCTCATGTTTCTGACAGTCCCAGTCACTACGGCAAAAGCTGAAGCAACTTATCATTGCTATCAATCGAAAATCTGAGAGCGCGCACAATTGATTTCGATAAAGTCATTGAACAATTTATCTCTTCAAAAGCAAGAAAAAGAAAGTTCTAAAATTGTTTCCTCAAATATCGAATCGTGATTATGAGCATTAGTTTAATCTTTTAATACTAAAATCTTATCGAACAACTTCTGCATATTAGCGAATTAAAGGTGATTTATAATGACTACTCGAATATCTCATCCTTCTCTATATAATTCATAATTTTGTAATGTACGGGATGAAGGTACCGTATAATATTATAGCTAAGAATATATTACTACTTTACATGATTGATGATGTTATAATGTCTGATATTTTAACTTACAAATTAATATGTAATACAACGTGAAAAATGTGTAAGACAAATAAAATAAATTATTTATGAATAGAAATAATAATGCCTTGTTTCTTTTTTTTACAAAAATTTTGAAATATTGAGTTGACAAACTCAATAGAGAAATAGGGCCCCGAACTTAGTTATGCACCGGGGCCCCTTAAACTCTAGGTCCGGCCCTGATGGCGAGAATTTATTTTCAAGTGAATTGGTTTTCATTTTATAGTAACTGATTCACACGACTCTTTTGTTTACTTGCACTTCGCTCCTTACCGTAGAGGATACGAGAATAGTACTTACTTCCAGAACCCAACATGAGAGTTTATACTAATAGATTTCGACAAAACTGCCCAAACGTTTTATCGGGGTAACATATACTGATTCAAAATAATCTACGATACGCAGCGTAACTGTTCTGAAGAAACATCCCAATTTAATAACACAATTAAGGTGAAGTGGGGTAACAGTGTAGTAAAAATATATAAATTCACATTAAGGTATTCTCATAAAATGTAGTACATTGTGTACTACATATACCTTAAGGTTTGTGTTGTAGAAATGACAACTTGGAAAATATAATGCCCCGGATTTTACAGGTTTTTTTTTAAAACAAGGTTCATACTACACACTTCCCCAGACTTTTGGGGCAAGTGTGTAACTGGTCTGTATCTCGAATAGTTATACAGTTAAAATATTAAAGTGCAAGTGTTTAAAACTACTTAATACACTGAATAAAACAGTACCAAAATTATTTCAATCGTGAAACAAAATAGTACATAAAAAACTATTTTACTGTGCAAGGTCGAAATAAAAAAAATAGCATTTTCGCAAAACTTCGTTTTATTTAACTTAACTAAAAAACAAACAAAACAAAAACGTTTACAAAGAAGATTTAACTATATCTGACAATAATCAGCTAAGTACTATTCTACGTGATATGAAGAAAAGTCTATTTCAAATTTTATTAAACCTTGTCGACCAAAGTAGGGTGATGGAAGTGAAAGAATGATGTCCTCTCTTGCAATAAATGCACATTCTTCAGGGCATTTCCATATAAAAGTTGAAGAAGACATAGGATCTAAAGTAGGAACTTTTTTGGTAAACTTTACCTCGAAATCACCATATTCGTTATTAGCAGAACATATGATCTGGCCAACATAGTACCTTTTGGACTTTTACCCTGAGAGGCACACTAACACCCAATCATTTTCTGTTATTTCATTCAAAGGCTTACTAATTTCTTTCATAGAAGCTACTAGTGTTTCTTCCTCTCTCATCTCTTCTTCTATGTCATCGTCACTATCATCAAGTATCATTTCTTCCTCTTGTTCGTTTTCTTCTGGTTCAATAGTTTGGTAAACTTCTCCGTGAGATCGTTTTTTTTGTTTTTTTTGGTATCATGTATTTCTTGCAAGCGATTGGAAGCTTCCTTGGCTGTTATCACTTCTGCTCCTGAAGCTACTTTCGTCTTCTTTACCTTTTCGGGTGGATTATATTGTTTGACAGTAGATAAAAGTAATTCCTCAAATGTGCACTTTGTATCTGATGGCATGTCATTCTCACTGGAAGTACCCATTTTTAAACGGTGTCTTGAAATTGTTTTTAATAACATGCTTCTCAACAATATTAAAAATATCTCTTCGCGTTAATCCCCACCCCCATTTTTCCATTGTTATTAAGCACTCTGCAAGTTTCGCTTCTTCATCATAAGAAATTGCTGTTCCTCTTCCCATAGTAGAACTTTTGACACCTCTCAGTCCCCTTCGGTGGTAACTGAGAGTCATTTGTGGAATGTTATATTTCTTGTGGGCTGCATACTGTGTTATTACACCTCTTGAAATTTCGTCTAATGCCCTTTTTAGAGTGTCATCAGTATATGTACTTCTTTTAGTTGTTTTGCGAACATACTTTCTAACCATTCTTGCCTAGAAATAAAAATTAAGATTAACAAATTTCCCTTTTTGGGTTAGGTGTAAGTGTGTAGTATACTACGCACTTTCCTCTGAAAATTACAACACACTTGACCCGTTAAGATTTTTTAACGAGGCAACTGTTTAGCAATTGCCATTTTTATGTTAACTTGACTTTATGAAAAAAATATTCTATAAAATATAATTATTATTACCTTCACTATGCACTACACCTCTTACAAGAATTAAAAATCAAGTCTCTGGGATGATGACTGTTGAATATTTGTTGCTCGTCAAATTGCACTCAGTGTCACAACGCGCCGTTGAATGTTGAACAGGTGGTCAGTTAGCTGATATAGAAAACTACAACAGTTTGGTAATTTAGATAGAAGACACATTATCATTCAACTCGATTCCGGTAGATGTCACGTCTAATTCTTGAAAATAGTACGTTATGTGACCCGTCTACACACTTACCCCTGTTACACACTTACCCCACCTCACCTTACGTACTTTTACGAGTAGCTATCCCATAACCCTTCTCATCTAACGATTTCCCCACTTGTTGTAGATTGCATTTCCGTTCAATCTCGTATTCGATTGAAGTAGATTCCATAAAGAACGCATATGTTTCATTTTCAGCTTTGATCACGCCATCTTTGTTATCTGGCATCATAACTTCATCCTCATGATTCACCATATAACTGTATATTTCCTTGAATACAGGATTCGTAGATTCCTAAATACCGAACACACATTATTCTGGAGACAAGGTTATAGTCATTAAGGTTTAATAAATATAATAAAGAAATGTAAGAGAATATGAAATAAATGAATATATGATGATGACACTCATTTATCTCATGTTCGCTTTAACCAGATAGCAATGATGAGAACTTTCTAGTCCAGATCGATCAGCAACGCCATAAGCTTATAGTTCCAGACAGCTGTTTCGCCCTTCTCATAGAGCTCTTCAGTGGAACGAGTAAGTTTGTAACGTTACTAAACGATCTCTGCTGAAGGTAGTCATAACCAGCCAGCAACATCCAAAAGACCTAAAGGATCTAAGGCCATCTATGAATAGATGTCCCGCTAAGAAATCAAATAATGTACTACATTGATTGATAAATTTCAAAATAATAATAAGATTCTTGACCCAGTATGAATTATATATAAAAATTCTCAGGAAATAGGTCACAATAACACTTTGTTTTAACTATTCGTCTTTACGTACGTTTCGGTCTCACGACCATCATCAGAAGACTCACTATGTCTAAAAAGGGGGTTTATTAAAACTAATTATAACACAAGCGTCCAAATCGCACAATTTAATTTCAATTAAAAGAGCCCACGCCGTCGAAACGAACAGAAACACGAATAATCGAAATTGTATCGTCAGAATTAATGTATAAAAAATTATTTTTTTGTAGTAAGAATCCGCTATTCAGTAATATTATTAAAATATATGAGTGCATATCGATTGGTATTCTCACAACAAATGAGAAGAACGAAGTTATTTGTCAAGTATCTACTTTCGAAACCAGATGTGTAGGATTTATGACATGGCACTTAAGAAAGGTTTCAGACCTGTACTGGGAAATAACAATTACGAATTCTTCCTAAAAACATTTTCTACACTTATAAAGACGTATGTAAGAATTTGCAAGAGATTATTTAATCAAATTAGTATAAATATGACTTAGATTTTGTGTGTCTACCCTATGATTTACAGATTTGGGGTCCCGTTTTTCCTATTATATTATTGATAGATTTTGATAGAAATTTTGATAAATTGTAAGTGGGCGCTCCAATATTACTAACAATGGGTCTTAGAGGTATATCATTTTTATGCAGTTTGGGAAGCCCATAGATATAAGGTGCTAGCCCATTATGGCAAATTAATTTATTTTTTAATTCAATAGGGATTATCTTATTCTTATGCCATTTATTTATCAATTTATTCATGTTGTTTTGTACTGATAAAGTAGGATCAGATTTTAATTTTTTATAAGTTGTTTCATCATTTAAAAGGTTTCCTATTTTGTTAAAACAAAGTGTTATTGTGACCTATTTCCCGAGAATTTTTATATATAATTGATAAATTTCTCAAACTTTACGAAAGTTACGGGGAATATGAGACTACATGAGTGCGCCAGATGGCGACACCACACCGAATAAATGTAAGAGAAGTAGAAATATATGTAGATATGGATATATTCGTTTATATCATGTTGACTTTTGCCAGATAACAATGATGAGGTCTTTCTAGCCCACATCGATCAGGAACGTCACAAACCTATAATTCCAGGCAGCTGTTTCGCCTTTCTCATAGAGCTCATCATGATAATAGCTGTGGGGGGTTTTAAACCCCATGCCTTCCCATCCAGTGAACTTTAGACACGTCACGTAGTGCCCTCTCCTACTTTCAACAGCACGCCAACTGCCCGGCAGCGACCAACGCCTTAATTGGAGAGGAGACGTTTTTTTGAACCATCTGGGCCCCTCTCCCCCAGCCTACTCGTGTTCATTGCTAAACAGCTTTCGTTTGACGAGTAGCCTCATCTCATCGGCCTACCATATATCATTGCCCTGGCCGCAAATCCATTACTCAGAAACCTGGGAAGCACACACACCAGACTTTAGGAATAAAGCCATGTGGTGCAGCATTTACCCACGCACAGGCAGGTGTTTTATGCGCCCCCGGCGGGACTACTACTGCCCCTTCTGGACTATAGCCAACTTCACCTCCTCGTGTTACCTGTTTTACCAGGAACGTTTGACGAGTAACCGTTCGGCTTCGTCCAAATAGCCTACCGCATATGTACACAAAGCCCATGAATCCATTTCGACCAGAGTTCTGGGATAAGAAGGCACGATATCATAGTTTTAGTGGTGAAATGTATGTTGCACAGTTCACCGGATCTTTTGCAGTGACAACTGTTAGTTTCGCCCCGAGGGGTTGCTTATTTCGAGACCCGCAAAGAGGACGTTGCTTGCTGAATCTACTCTCGGAGTCATCCGGACCATGTGGTTCTCTCTCAAGCATAGAGCTCATCAGTGGAACGAGCAAGTTTCCAACGTTACTGAACGATCTCTACTGGAACTGTAAGAACAGTGGAAGACAGTTCAAAGTTGTGTCGTTCCATTTAAAAGCCTCTACTGGAATTGCTTTAGACGTATCACTAGATAGATATATTTCTTAGTATTATAATCACATTAGTCAATTACTTGGAGTACTGATTATACTAACCTTGAAAAAAGTTTGAGTTGCACCATTTTTCTTCGCTCCATATTTGATTCCAAATTTATCAGCAACTTTCAGAAGTTCGTAGACATTGTCAAATTGCGGATCGGGTAGTTCAGAAGTTAGGCATGCCGCCAGATTTGCAGTGTAGCAAGCAACAATAATTACGACAAAAAACCACCACATTCCGGAAACTATTCTCGTTGAGACTGCTCTGGAAATAAAACAAAATTTAATTATCATATTACAAGTCGATGTAAGTGAATGTAAATTTGACATTTCCATAGCCAAGTGGTTTCGTATATTTTATACCAAATAATAACCTTTATACTTGATAGTAATTTCATTTTGGCAATAATATCACTACACGGTGGTATTTTCAGTATGAATTTTATGAATGACCATTGTAATCCTTTGTGTACCGATATAGTCCAGGAAATAAAGTACAAAAAGGTAAAAGGCCGATTTTGATGTGTGAGGGATCATTCGATTCGTTTTGACCTCTAGATCAGAATCTGCCACAGCTACATAGGGGGAAATTTGTCCTATTGTTAATAAACAATAAATAATGGTCAATAAATGGCACGTTTTTGACATAATAAAAAAAAAATTGAAAACGCTATTTTCCATCAATTTTTAGCGGGTAAAGTAGAAAATTGCAATTATTTGATCAATAAACAATGTGAATTTAAGGTTTATAACAATTTGTCACTTATCTATTTGTTAATAAACAACAAAATGGAAATTTAAAAAATAATCAAGATTAGATTCATTTTCAGGTAATTTGAGGTCGCTGAATACAAATTCGATGTTATTTTTCTGATTGGCTGTTAATCTAATTAGTTAATTAACAATTTGTTAATAAACAAATCAACCCAAAAAATGGAAATTTAGAAAATGATCAAGACTACAGTCATTTTCAGGTAATTTGAGGTCGCTGAGTAGTTTGATGTTATTTTTTTGATTGAATGTTAACATAATTATTTAATTAATAATTACTTAGTTACCGAATTAAGAAAAAAATTCAAAGTCTCAAAATAATCAAGATTGGAGTCAATTTCGTATAATTTAAGGGCACTGAATACGAATTTGATGTTATTTTTTTGATTGGCTGTTAATCTAATTAGTTGATTAACAATTTGTTAATCAACAAATTAACCCAAAAAATGGAAATTTTGAAAATAATCAAGACTAGAGTCATTTTCAGGTAATTTAAGGTCGCTGAGTAGTTTCATGTTATTTTTCTGATTGAATGTTAATATAATTATTTAATTATTAATTACGTAGTTACCGAATTAACAAAAAAATTCAAAGTCTCAAAATAATCAAGATTGGAGTCAATTTCGTATAATTTAAGGTCGCTGAATACGAATTTGATGTTATTTTCTGAATAAATTGCTGGGAAACTATTTTTCATCAATAACATGAAAAACCACTCTTCCCCTTTACGGCTACGGCCCTGGAGGTTGAATTGCTGGTTCTGAATTCAGCTCATACGTCCCTGCACTTCTCTCAGTTACCATGGCAACGCTATCAATCAACTAATAATATGAACAATTTATTGAAAAATCACATTAGATTCAAATTTAACTACTTCAAATTATCCGAAATTGACTGTAATCTTGATTATTTTAAAACTTTGAATATCTCTGGTTGATTCGCCAAGTGAATTAATTGATCAATTAAATTATCATTCGATTCAAAAAGTAACATCAATTTCGAGTTCAGCGGCCTTAAATTATACGAAATTGACTCCAATCTTGATTATTTTAAGACTTTGAATTTTTTTTTTAATTCGATAACTAAGTAATTATCAATAAAATGATTGAATTAACCTTTAATTCAAAAAATAACATTAAATTCATGTTTAGTGACCCGAAATTAACCGAAAATGACTCTAATCTTGATTATTTTGAGACACTGAATTTTTTTGTTAATTCGGTAACCGAGTAATTATCAATTAATTAATTAAATTAACATTTAATCAAAAAAATAACATCAAATTCGTATTGAGCGATCTCAAATTACCTGAAAATAACTCTAGTCTTGATTATTTTCAAATTTTTCAATTTTTGGGTTAATTTGTTAATTGAAAAATTGTTTATCAACTAATTAGATTAACAGCCAATCAAAAAAATAACATCGAATTCGTATTCAGCGAACTCAAATTACCTGGAAATAAATCTAATCTTGATTATTTTGAAAATTTTCCTTTTGTTGTTTATTAACAAATAGATAACTAATAAATTGTTATAAGCCTTAAATTTGCATTGTTTATTGATCAAATAACTGCAATTTTCTACTTTACCCGCTAAAAATTGATGGAAAATAGCGTTTTTAGTTGTTTTTTTATATATTGTTATAACACATCATTTTTTGGTCAATATTTATTGTTTATTAACAATCTGAGACATTTCCATCTATGTAGCTATGGCAGACTTTGATCTAGAGGCCAAAACGAATCTAATGAGCCCTCATACATCAAAATCGGTCCTTTATCTCAAATTTTCCGCTTCAAAACCTTTATTTCCTGGACTAATAAGTATTCATGTTGTAGCTATGTATTTTTAATCGTTATTGAATACCGCCTGAAGATAGAGTAATACACTGAAACTTGTTCAACGGAAGTTACATATAAAAATGATATCAATTAAATGGAATATCTACAATATTTGATCATTCAATACTACTATGCAATGTTTTTAAAATTTCTACTGATTCTAATATATTTTACTAGAAAAACTTTGATGTTTGTCCCAGGACATTGGGCATCGAGGGCAACGATGAAGCTGAACCTGCTCACGAATGACAAAAACCGCTGCTCGTTGATGTAAAATTACATGGTCAAACAATAGCAAAGAGAGTGTTGAAATGCATCTCCCCGAGAAAATATCTTCTTAGAAAGAAGCACAGAACAGAAGAACCAGAAACATCCCAACATACACTGTCAGAATGCGAAGCATTAGATCGTGAAAGACAATACTACTGATAGTAGAATAGCCCTCCCGACTTAATCCTGAGTCCTACAACTTCGACATTCGATAGACAAGTGAAGTCTGTTAGAAAGAAGTTTGGCAGGCCTTAAGCCTGACAAAGAAGGGAACTAGGCTGAGCTAGTTTTGTCTGTCTACTTGGAATCGCTCGCAACCTAAAAAACCGTTTAGGCTTAGTTTCCGACTTCGACAAATCCGAGATTTACAAAATCGATTATGAGTCATGTTCAAAATGCTATGGGGGTCAAACTAAAAGGAAAATTTTAACTCGGTATAAAGAACATTTGTCCGTATAAACAAAAATAATGTCTAAATATTAGCGTTAGCCGAACATATTTTAAATACAGGTAACACCATTTCTCAAGAAAGCTTATCCCTTTTAAAACACAGTACGGAGAAATATCTACGTAATTTAGAAGGGAACGAAAAAGCAATTTATTAAATTCCGATTTATCTCCAGCTGTGGATAACCCCTTGTTTGCAGTATTATCCCCAAAGAGTATTTAAACAGGAACATTTTGATTTAGAATTTAGTTTATTCTGATGATGGCTACTTGGTAGCAGAAAGGTCCTCAGTAGTAAGAGTATTTTTAGTGGATGAGGGTGATTATTTCTTATTTATAGTGTTATAGTGTATCCACAGTGTGAACTCTTTTATAGTTTATATGAAACATATACCTACCTAAATAAAACAAGCTCATGTGAATTGAATAGACGTGTTGTGAATTTTGATACACGACATACCAGAAAGTTTGTACTTGCAGAGGAGTAGCGTATTCTACTAAACAAACCGTGCTGTATTGTTGGTAACATATCATAACATAAGTTTAGCTTGCCATATGCAAAGAACATTACCACGTATAGATAAGATACTGGAGTACAGACTATCCAACTTGAAAGTGTTTGCGCTCTATAACTCCAAATTGTGGTTTTAATGTTAACATTTTTGCAAAAGGTCAAGTAAATTTTAAACATTAGAACATTCTGTGGAATGCATGTAATTTTTCTCCGGGAAGAGGTTACTTCACTTCACAGTGACGTCTGTATTAAAGTATCGTTATTCAAAAGAAAGATTCACATATTGCAGAGCATTGCGAGATAAGTATAGGATTGAATATAAATCATATGTTCAAAGGTGAATGTGTATCATACATTCAGTAGTGTATATTCATCATCTATCCCAGAAGCAGAGATAAAAGTAATCAGTTCAATCACACGCAAAGAACCTCCACTCGACCCACTGAAGTAGACAGTCATGAAATTTTTAGCACTCATATTCTATTTGTGACAGTTTCTAATAACTTGAGCCAATCATCTACATATATATATATGGACTGCGCGTGGCAATGATAAACGCGGCTAGTTCAGGCGAGAGAGAGGGAAAACGAAGAGGCCGGCTCTATCGCGTTTCTATTGGCCGCTGCGTACTGTAGCTAGTATGTTTCAAAGAGTTCTATATATAGAGATGACAAGTCGGATTTATACCGTACTTTGGGAGTCTCCCTTTTTTCGTTCTTTACGCATGATCGAAGCAGACAACTATTCATTTATGACGCTATTGCAGCAGAATAAAGTTATTTTCGTTATTTCGTTTTGTTTATATTATTGGTTTTGAGTGATTTTTTTAATGAATTAAACATGAGTTACAAATGTAAATTTTGTAAAAAGCAGAAAACACCTCAACAACCAAGAAGTTTTTTCCAGTAAGTTTTTTTATTCTTTGTAAAATAAAATATAATAAATAAAAAGAAAATCTAACCTCAATTTGTTTGTTATTTATGTAACCGCGGTGGACTCCCAAAATACGTTCTCTTTATATACAAACGATACAACTTGTCATCTCTATATATAGAACTCTTTGGTATGTTTACGTCCCGAGCCGGCCTTTTCGTTTTCCCTCTCTCTCGCCTGCACTAGCCGTGCTTATCATTGCCATGCGCAGTCCATATGTATATGTCGATGGAGCCAATCGACCAATCGTATTCCATCAGAGGAATTCGTTTATAAACAACATGTATTTACGTCATAGCTTGATTACAATGAACTGAACAGAGGCAGGAGATCATAATAGAGGCCCTGTTCATATCATACTGAGTGAGTTGGGGAAGAAGGCACGAACACGATTGAAATAGATTACAAAAACGACTGTTTCGCTCTTCTCATAGAGTTCGAGAAATCTATCAATGTGGTGCATTGTTTGATTTATTAGTGGGACATCTATTCATAGATGGCATGAGATATTTTAGTATTTTTACCACGTGGTAGGTCGGTTATGACTATCTTCAACAGAATTCAGTTAGGTTGCAGTCTTGCTCGTTCCACTGGTGTGCTCTATGAGAAGATCGAAAAAGCTGTCTGGAAGTATAACTATTTGGACAAATCCGGGATTCGAAATGATATGTGGGTCAAACTAGAAGGAACATTTTAACTCGTTATAAGGAACATTTTGCACATATAAACAAAAATAATGGTGAAAAATCAGCGGTAGCCGAACGTATTTTGAACACAGGTCACACCATTTCTCAAGAAAGTTTATCACTTTTAAAACACAGTACAGACAAATATCTAGGTAATTTAGAAGGGATGGAAATGTATAAACGAAAAAGCAATTTACTAAATTTCAGTTTATCTCCAGCTGAGGGTATCCCTAACTAGTATTTAAACAGGCACATTTTGAATTATAATATGAGAGACCCCTTAACGTGAAAAGTATCCCTGTCTATAATCCCTTGAGTTTTTTAGGTGGATGATTTGTAATAACTAAGTTTTTGACGCTGGCAATGGCACCCTTACTATACTCTGAATTCTTTTATTCCAATTAATTATTCATATTGTACCTTTGCTGTACGTGACAGAGGCTGTTGGGTAAAGGTTACGACCAAAGCCATATAATTAGAAAAAAAATTAATTTAGTTTACTCTGATGATGGTTACTTGGTAGCCGAACGGTCCTCAGTACTTTACCAGTATTTTTAGTGGATAAGGGTGATTATTTCTTATCAATAGTGTTATAATATATCCACAGTGTGAACTCTATTACAGTTTATTAATGATGTAAGAACATCAGGTAGGTGTAGGTTCTTCAAACATTTTCTAATATGGTAGTTAACCTCTGCCGTAGATGAATCGTTCCACTGATAAGCTCATGAGAAGAGCGAAACAGCTTTCTGGAACTAATAGTGTGCTGTGAATGTTAGCCTGGAGAACCAAAGCTTTGTCTATTGTTACTGAGACGAAATGTGTTTGTATTTCATTCTGCACTTCATTTACTTGTTTCAATTTTTTTAGACAATTATATGTGTTCCTCAAAAAATGGAGCAAACGTTTTACGGCATGTCTCAATTTGTGAAAAAGTATATTTATAATTTTCATTCAGAATTGAATGAGATCAACATTTTTTACCACACCAAGGTCACAGTTCAAAATCTCTAAGTCTACCTTTAACTTTCATATTTTGCAACTACCACAGAAGCGATACAAATTAAATATATCAAAATCAGTTGAAACATTAAAACATGTTGGATATGTTGATAAGATGTGAATAATACTACAATATGAAATCAATATCCAAGAAACAACAATAATATTCATAAGTAACATAGTTTTCCTTTCATTATTATTTTTCGTAATCAACTTTACAAAATTCAATAGAATACCCGCAAACATACTTATACCAAACCATAATCTCTAACAACTTACATAGGAGCAAAATCACAACCTTGTTGCATAAGACTTCCTATGTTGAACCACAAACAATTAGCGAAACTCAACTGATTAACCAAATATTCAGGTTCTTCAATACATGGATAAGGATTAGTCCATTCTGCTGGAGTGATTCTTCCCATGATAAACAAGGATACAGATGCTCCAATGTATGCAACAGCTAGTAACTTCCATACAGACAATGCAAATGGTTCCGCAAACGAGAAAAAGCTAGGATTAGCTTTTGTAGGTTCTTGATACAGTATACTTATTCCTAAAAAATATGTTTGGTCATCAATAAACAAATAAAATAAAAAATAGAAATATATTCTCATAAAGAAATAAATTGGTTCTAGATTTTTCTAGGGAAATTCAGTATCTACATATATTTATTGTAGTCAAACAAAGCCCCAATATCTAAATGTCTTTAATGGCATGGAGACCAATCACAGTCGTCTTACATCCCCAAACAAGGGAATAAGGATAGGACGGGGTGAAGGCATTGAGGTAGTATGTCATTCATGCTCAAGACGCAAGAAAAACTGCTGAACAGGCACAAGGCCACAGTACTAGTGAATTAACCTAAACTTAGAGACCAATATGCCTCCACAGAACCTGGACTACACTAACTCGTGGAGAAAGTAGAAAACGCTTAGGAGAACAAAGATTCTGGTTGATGCATTCCTACATATTGAGGGAGCATTCATCTCTAGACTCATCTCAAGAGTATCGAGAAGGAAAGGCATCGATGAAACTTGCTGCATGTGATATACTTTATACTTAAAGAAATAACCATCCACTGCTCTCTAATGGGAGAAACACAATCGTCAAGATTTTCAGGGGCCGCTCGCAGGTGGGAGTACTGTCCCCCTTAATCTACAACCTGGTGGTAGAAGGCCTGATAATCGAACAAAAAAGGAATGGTTCCAAAACGATTGGTTACATAGTCATTATAGTCCAAGGATAATGTAACACAATAATTGTGATAAGAATGTAAATTGCCCTTAACCTGATAAGCACATGGATAGGACAAGAGGGCCTAGATTTTAGTCCCCACAAATTTATAATTGTAGGTTAACCTGAAGGATAAAACTAGAGGGAATAGGTCCTGAACCCTCCAAGGAACTAATATCCAACCGGCGGGGAAGTCAAATATCTCGGAGTAATTCTTGACTCTAAACTTACCAGAAAACGTTTTTCCTGTATATACTCTATCACAGCTCTGACACGGCCATCATTGATTTTTATTGGTAATCTTACTATAAACGCGATCGCAGAACATATTATCAATGTAATGCGCTTTACGCCGAAGCTAAAACATACGATTTTCTCAAAGAAAGAACAACTAGTCGAAGAAGGATAAACTGCTATAAGATGTTCCTTCATTGAGGAAATCGAAGAACAGATGTGTATAGCTGAGAAGATAACCAATAAGAATCGATAATGCGCGTATCGTAGCTGTGGCCGAGTATATTTAGGAAAATCGCTACCCGGAACCAACAGCTGGTAAAAGTCAGCCAGAACGCAAACACTAAAAGACATGGGACTAAATACTAAAATGTAGCATTAGACATAGTACATTGTTGTCAAAATCTTGATCACTCATGCATTTTGGTATGTTGGATAAAAATAGCACAGAAAATAGCTACGGCTGAGTGGTACAAAGTTCAAAGACTTGCCTGCCTCAGTATAACAGGCACTATGAAAAGAACTCCAACAGCAGCCATGGAAGTACTATTAGAACTACCCCAACTGACCTTACGATCATGGAGGAGGCAAGAGTGGGACCTCTGAGACTACAAAACTATAGTAAAACATCGGTTCAGAATAGAATCAAGGATATAGTGTGTAGAAAATGTGTTATAGTCCTAATCTCTAGAGAAAAATTTGAGAGCACTCAATGCGACATCCTCCAGAAAAGTTTCAAGATCACAGATCAATGGTGTGAATCGGCTGGACTAGAAATTAACCCTACTAAAACAGGTACAGTACTGACATTTACCCGGAAAACGAAAATGGATTCCATGAAGCAATTTGAGCTGAATGGAATTACCATAGTTCTGAAAGATTATATCAAATATGTATGTGAATGTCTTACCTACGGGCAGCAATTGAATAATTTAAATAAGAAAGCGATATGTGCCCTACTGGTGACTCGCATATATATATATAACTATGGCACTAAAGTCTTGTCCTATGGCAAGCTGGAAAATTAGCGGGGACTAACCCCCCTTCATACAGCAATAGAAAGAACTGCGAAGAATACTATGCTTAATACAAGCAAAGAAGAATCTCAGGGAGGTATAAAATTTTGATGTAAGGATAAAGACTCGCGGAAGATGGAACTCCCATTACTCATGGCCCCAAGAAACGACCTGTAAAAAGTGTTCGTGTTTACACAGAACTTCGGAACCCACATTGACAACAAATAGTAGTTGAGGCAAGGTGAAGTACACCCTAGCAAGAAAAGAGCAATATGCTAGTATACCAATGGATCCAGAGCAACAGAAGATACCGTATAACCGGAGTATTTGTGTCCAGACTCAAATACTCGCAATCTTTTGAGAGATACACCAGTATTTTTTAGAAGAAATCCATGCGATTGGAAGATGTGCTCAACTCAATCTGGACAGAGGATACAAAAAGAAGTGATGTCTGATTGTCAAGAAGCCATAACAGCGCCTGAGCTGCTTAATCATCATTAGCTCAAGGATGGTTCTTACCTGCAAAACCAAACTGAATATTTTGTAATTGCAGAAAAAAATGTCCTACTAGTTCTCAGGCGGGCGTCCTTGCATCTGACAGGAGCGGAACCCTTCTGCGGAATGGGAACACACAATATACAGGAAATTCTCAGAACAGAAGACACAGAACTATGTTACTCTACACTGTAATTCTCTTCCAGGAGAAAAACAATCCAAGATACCCCTGGATAGATTTAGAGAAAAGGAGCTATACTCCTCAGCAGAAGCAAATACTCCTTGACTTCAACACCATAGAAGAACTTACACCATTGAAACCGGGAAAAATCTTAATCTTTTCGAAAGAACTATATCCCACCAGCGTACATAAAAACAGTATCTGGAAGAGGATACAATAGTGCTTCAAGGACGCGGTAGTAACATCACCTCACCTCTAATGTAGTCCAAACCATTTTTGAAATGGATCAACGGACCGTAATACACCCAAGTACTTCTTCGATACTTACTTCAATAGTCAAACCTGGCGAGAGGATCTGCATACAGGTGGGTCAAAAACCTAAAAGAGACTGGTTCTGGAATATACAATGAGTAAGGAAACTCTGAGTATCTCTCTGAGAATATAGAATTCTGTATTCCAAGTGGAGGTGTAGGCAATGTTTCAATGCGCAAGAGAAAACAGCATGAGGGAAATGCGTAACGCAAGTATCAGAATGTGCACAGACAGCCAAGTTTCACTGAACTCTTGAACCAAAAGAGACATCGAGAGTGGTATGAGAATGCCGTAAAGAACTCAGCACTCTAGCACTACGGATCATAGGTAACGGAAAAGTAAATAAATTAGCTGAACCCAGGACCTTTACTCAGATTAGCACAAGCCGGTGAGAACAACTAAGAGTGCGCTGGATGGAAGCCCCACGCATGTACCACTGGAAAACATTCATCAGAGAACCGTCGAAACACAGAACTGAAGAGCTACTCAAAATCAGTAGAAACGAATAACAGGTCTCCTCACTAGCCCAATGAGAGGACACCTGTACAAAATGGGGCTCTTCAGGGGACACCTTCTTACAAACAGAGTGGTGAAGAAACTGAAACAGTCAAACACATATATCATCAGAATGCCAATCGGTGTACAAACTAGTACAGGGAACTACAGTAACGAAGTGGGTATAAAACATTCGACTGGATTATACAAAAAGTTCCAGCGGCTGATGATGTATTTGATGAACAAATTTTTTTTTAATTGTCGACTCATACATACTACTCTACAATAACAATTATTCCGTTTCTCAATTATTGTTGGTTCGTCTCTAAAGAACATTCCATATGTTCGATGTTGGTAGATCAAAATGATGATAACGCAACCTTTCAGTCTGTGCTGTCTCTCTTGATTTTTTCGGTGGCGTGGCATTATTGTCAATATTATTCAAAATTCAGTTCCCTCCCCTCTCGCTCCCGTTCATTCAAAAGAGGAACAAGGTGATATTTAGAGAACGAACGGAGATAAATTCACATTATCTTGAATAGTAGACTTCCGCGGATAGCTAATATTGGAAATTCTTGAGTTCCGGATGGATTCCGCGTCACAATAGAACGATTTGATGCCGACGTTTCGCCAACCGTTATAGGTGGCAGATTCAATTCAAACCTCAAGCCTGTCCTGAAGATGCCACCTGTAATAGTTTGCGAAACGTTGGCATCAAGTCGTGCTATTGTGATCCAGAATCTATCCGGAAGCCAAGAATATCCAAATTAACATTATGCTCAGTTGTTACGATTTAGTTCAAAAACTAACTACCCAGTGAAATCCAGTGGAGTAAAGTACTATAACCTGAATCATCAACAATGTCCATTGAGTGCAGATATCTATTTAAGAGACAGTGACCTGTAAGAAGGCCTGTCACCAGTTTTACACATATTCTGCTCATGAAGAGAAGGGTTTCCGAGCGTTTGGGAGAGAACTTCGCAATGTGAAGCTACACCTTCTTCATACCATCAGGAGCGCCGCGCCACTTCGAGAGACACTGTCCGTCCTTTACCTCTGAAGGCGCATGGCCCGGTGATCGATGAGATTCCCATCGTTGGATCACACACACTTAAAGAAGTTTTTTCACTAGATAATCCAGCCAGGCCCTCCCTGCACTCCAAAACAACACCTAGAAGTGCGCCCAGAGCCGCTCGGATGTCTGTGCAGATATAAACCTCTGTAACTCAGAAGTTGAAACTCAGATTTTCTAGAACAAAAGTCCGAATTGCACATACCCCGGCCTAGAAAATGGTGACATAAGCACCCAAGTAAACTGAAAGTTCAACACTCCGGTTCCACCTGATTCGTCAGACTGGGACCCTTCTGTGAACCACACGAGTCCACCCGACGGAAGTGGCCCGAAGTCTTGGTTCCCCCAGTCAGTCCTCTGGTTTATGAGGGCGTCCGGGCTTATGAGGACGTCAAGGGTCTTGCTCAGTTGCAGAATCGGACTGCTTGCAGCAACCCAACTCCAGATTCTACCATTACCGCGACGCACGTACACTCTGATCCAATGGCTCAAACCAGCAAGCCGATATACAGTACGAGCAGTTACTGTTTTAATGTGGAGTTGTAGTGAAGCAAGGCCTACCATTACCACCAGAGCGCATTCTCCGTAGCCCTCGTAATTCCTGCGCGGGCAAGTCGCTGAGTACTAGCCAGCCCCAGGCAGGACAAGTGGAACTGAAAATCTAGGAAAATCAGTACCTGTGTTTTCAATCATATTCAAGCAGGATTCTAGCTATTCACCATTAGCTCAGTCTATCTGTTCTCTTCCAAAATGACGAATTCTACTTGGTGGTATTGAATTATGAACGATAATCATTACCCTACTCCTTTTCATTTCAGTTTTCCAATTGAACGGTGATCATCCCGGTAAATATGATTGAAATTGATTTGCTCTTATTTTCCACAAATTTTGTAATATTTCATTAAACAAACATAATTGTTCTAGAAAAAGTACTTACCTAAATTCATAAAAGGTGTTGTAAAATCAACGGCTTCTTCTCGATCAGATGTAATTGTTAAATCAGCAATAGCCAAGTCCGCTTTCTGGAGGAGAGTTACAAATTCAAGTTCAGAGGTTGTATTTGAACAAGCAAAATTAAATTCACTACAGAAATTAAAGGAATTACCAATTTCATGGTCCTCAATCCAGTCGAGATTTATAAATAGTATCAATCTGTACCCCCTACATTCCAATGTTAACAGATCTAACACAGTGGTGTAACAAACACACCCGCAGACCCCGCAACGCGGGGGACGGCCCATTGGCGGGCCCAACGCCCCAGTTGCCGGTTAACGACTACTAGGGCCCCATTCGTGGCAAACTATGCTCTTCATATTTCTTAAATAAAATTATTATGAATTTTCTTTTTGTATTACTGCCTCTGCCACTAGTGCAAGTATGATATCAAGCTAAGATGCGAGGAATAATAGATTAGCGTGCATCATAAAAATATTAAACACAACACTCTAAATTGAGCATGCCGATACAGACTATCAAAACATTGAACATAGCCATTGTCGGCTGCGACTTTATCACGTACAAGCAACAAACGTGACTTCCCTCACGTTTTTGAGCACAATAGGTTTCGGACACTTCTGATAGTTAGATGTTTTTAGGAACAGAAAATACATTGAAAATGATTTAGAAATGACTAATGAAAGACGTTATATTATGCTTCGCAGCTGTAAGGGAGAATGCTGAGGTATTTCGGGAAAGAGGAACGTTCAAAAATTTCATGATGAATTCTTAGAAGATGAGAGATTAAGAATCACTATTCAAAGTGGAAGTTTTTCTCTACAATACATATTCTAGCCAATTGAAAATAAGGTTTGAAAGTATAAAAGCCATATAGAATAATAACATTTTTTATATCCTGACTCATTAACTTACTTCAGTAAAGGGGACTCGTATGTGAAAGCTGGCAATTTTCAACTGATATACCATAAGATCTTATCCATTGATTTTCCTAATCAAATTTTAAGCCGTAGAAAGGGGCTTGAGGAAGGTTTTTCCAAATCCAGAGATAGTGTTTGAATTTGCGGATCATTTATTAATGTAAAATCAGTGAATTTCATCAAATATACCAGATATATCTAGTCCATTGTTATTTTTAACTTCACCACTTAGTACGGTATCAGCGGAACGTTAATTTTTGAAACTGAAAATAGTAAATAGCTATTTATGTAACGCTTTAGGTCAACAACGCCTTTCTGATTTATATTTAATCAGTATCGAACTCGAGTTCATTAAAACGTTAAACATTGATGGAATATTATAAACGATTATGCAATACCTCTATAGGTACTTAACTTTGACAAAAGTATTTTGTTTTCGTGCTTATGTGTCTCATTCTTTTGATTATCTTTTGGCTGTTGGATTCTGCGAGGCTTTGTTCATAACATGGGAAGCACCGTTACCTATATGTTTTATATATAAATTCTCGGGAAACACTGCTTCGATTATAACCATCAATTGGATTACAATAATGTTAATATTTTAACTAAGGAAACCAATTATTATAAAAGATTTATTCTGGAGATGATTCACATAAGACGTGACTCCAAATCTATAAATCATAGGACAGATATTCAGACACTGAGTCAGATTTATACTAACTTAATTAATTAAAACTCTTGCAAATTCCTTCATGCGTCTTCATAATGTTGAAAGTATATTTTAGGTAGAATGTTAATAGTATATTTCCAATAACTGACGAACCTTTCTCTATTAGCTCGAAAATCTAGCATCTGGTTTGGAAGTGGATACTTGAACCCAATGTTCTCGTTTCTAGTCGTTCACAGACTTTGTTGTTATGAACTTGCATTTATTACGAGTACTGCTTAACAGTGGATTCTTGATATATTATACTTATAACATTGATGTGTTAAAATTCCGATTATTCGTGTTTCTGTTCGTTTCGGCGACGTGGGCATTTTAATTGAGATTGGTGCCATAAAGACGCTTTGTGTAATACAATTAGATTCAAGTAATCCAGTTTTCGACATAATAAGTCTTCTGATGATGGTCGTGAGACCGAAACGTACGTAAAGACGAGAAAATATAAAGCATAAGTCTTAATGTGACCTATTTCCCGAGAATTTATATATATATATATATATATATATATATATAATTCATACCTGGGTCAAGAATCTTTATTATATTACCTATATGTACATTCTTTTAAAACTTTGTTTTTGCAGTCTGTTTGCTGGAGTATCACTTTATGCTTTAAAATTTTTATTTATGTTATGTATACCTATCTGCCATAAATACGGATTTTTACCTATTTTATTATGTACACAATAATTATGTATGTTTATATCACGATGAACTAATTCAAAAATTACCTGATGTCAATGAAATTGAGATTGATTTTCTTTCCATTCATTGTAAATAGGGGGCTCACCAAAAAGGTTTGCGGGGCCCTTACAGTTTTTGTTACGCCACTGACCTAACACATATTCATGATATTCCTATTTGCTTCTTAAATTTTGTTAAAACGGCCATTATCAGAGGAAATGAAAAGAAATTTGGTTCTAATTGGGTATGTAGGTTCGAATGATTAGATTTGGATATTTTCATCAATACCTCTGGAAATATATTTGAAGATTGAATCTTTTGGGTGCATGGAATACACTTTTCATACAATTTTTATAAATTTCAATTGATCTATGTTCCAGTTCATCCAAATGGGTTCAATGCATATTTTACTGGGTCACCTTTCTCCACTTAAAATTTAATCGAAGGAGCTCTGCTATTCAAAAGTCTTATTAAATGCTGAATAATAATTCTACAAACATGCCACCCGCCACTGCATAAAACATATGACATCATTCACAGATTTTCTGTTCTTGGAAAAGTACAAAATCTCATTGTTCATTCAACAAATGATCCATTTTTGACAAATGTTATGATAAATCAAAGATTTACTACTTGTTACCTATATCTGAATTGTGACTAATCTGTAATCTTGTATTAGTAGGAAATATCAGAGTCAAAGACGTAGTTACAAAAGTTCTCCAATTTCAACATTAATTTCATCATATGGTAATATAAGTGGACAATAAGATAAGAGACTCGTTGCTTATTTGAGAAACCTTCGGTATTTGTGTTTTGTATTTAAGTAATTATTTCAGATTAGCATATTATCAACTAGCTCTGATAACATGTTGAAGTGTCGCTAGTACATCATATTTGAAGTTAAGAATATCAAACAGCATACGAAGGTTGATTCATGAAAATAGTTTCTTAAAAGTTCAAAACTGACAATTTCAGTTTTCAATTATAGAAGAATAAGCTGAAAGCTTTTTTCTTTCGAATTTCAATTTGATCTTGCCCATTTAATGGAAAAGGCATTTTAGTACATTTATTAGGATTTTTTTGATCCGTCTATATTAACTATAGTTCAACAGTTGTGAAAACAGTGAAAACATTCCATCATAGGACGCTGTAGATTGTGCATCCAGCAAAATGGTTCCCATTTCGAACAGTTCTTACATTACTTAATTTAATTGTGAATCTTATCTAGTTGATATTTGAAGTATGCTTAATATTGTTTTCTCTTTAAGTAAAATAAATTTATTTTGAACTCAGTGGATAAGTTTCTTATTCACAAATTCAGTAATTGGGACATGATTCTTTTTATAGTTTTTTTTTGTTTTGAGTTGAGTTATCAAAAAATTGAAGAATACAAAAAAGGTTCTAAATTGAAAGGCAAATCCTCTCTGCAGATGGGATCCTGAAAAAAATAGTGGCGTACGTTTTATTGAATAATGTATTTTTGAGGAAACCCGTCCGCACGCCTCTGTTTTGTAAATAAAATAATTACAACCACTAGTTGATGAAGAATACAAAGAAAAAGATCTATGCTAAATTTCAGGAGACTACCTTTTTTCATTATTAATTCATAACAAATTATTTAAAATAATTTATTTTCTTTAACAGCCTGTACATCAAAAAGTGTACAAACATAGCTGATTACATTTTTCATGAAGCTCAAACACATAGAGGAGTTTATAGAGATAATATACGGTTTCATAAGTAACTCCACAAAATGTATAATATCAGAGACGTAATGAAGGGGTGGGGGCAGGGAGGGGCACTCGCGCTAGGCTCTAGTAATATGGGGGCGCCAAATTTCGAAATCTTGTCCACTTTTTAGAAATGTGGTATATTTTTAATTTTTCCCGAAATTCGGCGCCTTCGAATTTGTAACTTCTGACGAAATCAGCACTGTAAAAAGTTTTTCATATGGCAGAAGACTGTTAAAACAAACTCTATTTATCTGAGATAATTGCATCCACTGAATCGCTCAAAATACAAATTTGAACTTATAACATATTAAGAAAATAAATGTTAATGTTTTATTTGAATAGTTGCATTCAACAATGTTGAAGTATAACTGTTTTATCGTGAAATATTTCAGGGGGGTGGGGCGCAAATTGATTAACTGCGCCCCCGGGCTACGCCCCTGCGTCATATACCTGTAGGAGGAATTTTTTCACTCGTCGGGTGTTGTCAGTTGAGTATTGATGAACAATTTGAGTACTTGATCGAATGATGTTTAATTCATCTGATTTTACCGTTTTTCTTTCTCAAACTGATGAAGAACAATGGCTTTTGAAGCTCACTACTTGGAATGTGCATCCTTATAAGAAAAATTAAAACTTTATCCCAAGATGGGAAATTGAAGTAAAAAAATCAAACTGTGATTTCACAGGGAAAATTATTATTTCAGCTGGAAGTAAAATTCTGCGATGTTTTTCTATTATATTGAATTTTATTTTAGAAATTATAAATATGTATTCATTTTACCTCATACATAACATCTCCAATCATTCCCGTCCATTTTTCAGTTCTGAGATCAAAAGCACCGTTACTTTTATCCTTCCTTTCAATGAAAGTATAGTTAAAACCTTCCATTGTTGATAATGCTTCGATTAGGTCTATAGCATATCCCTCATACGCATCATTTCCAAATAGTTGATTTGGACTCTCCTTCAACATTGCGTAAGGTTCAGTCTACAACAATTACAACTATTTATAAACATGATCAAGTCAGAAATTATAAAATGCCTTTGACTAATCCAATATTAAAGGAAACGTATAATTGTGTCATTTCTTATAATAATCAGCGAACGTAGCATTCAGCTGGTTGGAACAGCTGCTTGGAACTCACCGAGCTACTAGATAAGTCGTCTAGGCGACAAAACCTTTATTCAATATTGATTCTTAAGCGCGAATTATTTGAAAACTCTGATGCCAAATACGTGTTTTATTGATGCAGTATACAATTTCAGATATTTATATTAGAAGACAATGATAATACTAGAGAAGTAGAGAATAGCACATTGAAAACTGGGCCTTGCACTCAAGCTGCTATTGTGTACCTACATGTTGGAATTCGGATGAGTTGTGCCGAATCACATGTAGCCGAGGAAATGAAACATTTCACCTCCGTGTGACGTGTTTGTTTTTTGTGGAAATTCATTATTGCATTTGTGCAGTAAAAAATGCATTTTTCCGGGTGCACGTTTTGAAGTGAGTAAAAAAAAATTAATTACTCGGTGGATAATGACTAAAGCTGTCTCGAATCGATCTCTTGAAGGTTTTTGTGGTCGTTGAACACAAATATGATGTCCAAAAAATTCTCAGAGGTCACCTTGAATGATCCCCGGGGTATCTGGTGGTCCTGGCGCCCTGGATATCGATGAATTTCATTTGTTTGTTTCTTATTGCTTGGCGACTTAGATTATGGAGGACGCTGATGTTGATTACGATATCCAAAAATTTCCTGAATACCTGAGTCCATTTCCGGGGTCCGTGAGGGCCTGTATATCTGGGTCATCTTATAGAAATTCATTAGTTTTTCTTCATAGTATGCAACAGATTACGGTTTTTTAAGTCGCTGATCACTATTATGACACTTTAAAAGTTCCACAAATTATCTGGGCTCGTTTCAAGGGACTCTGGGTACCTAGACGACTTTTTCGTCTAGGTCATCACATAGGAATTCGCTCCTTAAATAAGAAGTAATCACACTATTGATAAGAAATAATCACCCTTATCCACTGAAAGTACTATTAAAATACTGAGGACCTTTCGGCTACCAAGTAGCTATTATCAGAGTAAACTAAATTATAAATCAAAACGTGCCTGTTTAAATACTATTTGGGGATAATCATGTAAGCAATGGGCTACCCTCAACTGGGGATAAATCGGAATTTAATAAATTGCTTTTTCGTTTATACATTTCTATCCTTTCTAAATTACCTAGATAATTGTCTGTACAGTGTTTTAAAAGTATTAAGCTTTCTTGAGAAATGGTGTGACCTGTATTCAAAATATGTTAGGCTACCGCTGATTTTTCACCATTATTTTTAATATATGGGCAAACTGTTCCTTATAACGAGTTAAAACGTTCCTTCTAGTTTGACCCACATAGCGTTTTGAAAACGACTCACAGTAGATTTTGTAAATCGGATACTTTATCGAAAGTGCTGCCTAAACGGTGTATTAGCTTGTTCTTATATCTATAAACTGGTTGTATTGCAACTTTAGAGAAGAAACAATGGAATTTATTAATCACTGAAGAATGGTGAGTGGAACTTTTGAATTTTATTGAAGTATTTGAAGGTATTGGCTCTAATTTGGTTAGTTGGCTACGTTACAACTTCCTTTTTGCTTAGAAATTAAGTTATTGATCAAAGATTTGTTGTAACCATTGTCCAACGAAATTTACTGAAGTTTCTCAACTTTGTTGTTATAATCTTGGTGGCTCAAAGGGACGTTCAATAATTATGAACTAGACTATTAAACGGAGCTATTTTATATCTAAATGGTGTAGCTGAATCCGCCGGGGTACACCTATTTGTTTGAGTGGGTTTTCTGTATATGTTGAAATCCAAGTGATTACCATCTTATTTAATAATGTTAATATCAAGGAAAGGAAGCTGATTATCTGTTTCTATTTCGACAGTGAATCTCAGTGAATCAAATTGGCTATTAAACGTGTTCAAAAAGCCATTTAAATCAAAATATTTACTTGTAATCGCGAAAATGTCGTTAACATATCTATACCAAACTTTTGGAAACTGTTTCAATTTTAGTTTTAAGGACGTTTCAAATACGCTTAGAAAAATATTGGCCAAAAAGGAGATAGTTGATTGCCCATTGCACATCGGCTTGTTTGATTATAGTAATTTTTGTTAAAATTGGTATAATTTTGCTTCATACATAAAGATGTAATGAACACGTATTCCGTGCAGTTTCTATCAGGGATATTAATATTTGAAAGCCATTCCTTCAGAATGTTTATCGACTCAGGGATTGGAGTATTTGTAAATAGTGAAACTAAAATGTTACCAGGTTCAAGTTTGAAATCTTTCAATTTTGCTCCAAGAATTTTCCACAGTTGCTAAATTCCTTCAATAACCATTTTGCTATGTTATACGTAGGACAATTAATGTTTGAAATCATTGTTCTCATGGAGTTACAAGGTTTATGAATCTTAGGTAAGCAATGAAGTTTGAGAAGATCAGGATTTGAAAGTCTAAGTTTGTATTACAGGAAACCCACTCAAACAAATAGCTACATTCCGGCGGATTCAGTTACACCATTTAGATATAAAATAGCTCCGTTTATTAGTCTGGTTTATAGATTATTGAATGTCCCTTTTAACCACCAAAATTATAACAACGAAGTTGAGAAACTTCAGCAAATTGCGTTGGACAATGGTTACAACAAATCTTTGATCAATAATTTAATTTCTAAACAGAAAAGGAAATTGTAAAGTAGCCAACTAACCAAATTAGAGCCATTAGCTTCAAATACTTCAATAAAATTCAAAAGTATCACTTATCATTCTTCAGTAATTACTACGTTCCATAGTTTGTTTTCTAAATTTGCAATACAACTAGCTTATTGATGTAAAAACAAGCTAAAACACTGTTTAGGCAACACCTTTGATAAAATTTCCGATTTCGACAAATTCGGGATTTACAAAATCAATTGTGATTCGTGTTCTAAATGATATGTGGGTCAAACTAGAAGGAACATTTTATTTCGTTGTAAGGAACATTTTAACCAAATATAGAAAAATGATGGTGAACAATCAGCGGTAGCTGAACATATTTTGAATACAGGTCACATCATTTCTCAAGAAAGCTGATCACAATACAGAGAAATAATAAGTAATTTAGAAGGGATGGAAATGTATAAGCGAAAAAACAATTTAATAAATTTCGATTTGTCTCCAGCTCAGCTGTCTCAGATTATTATCCCCAAATAGTATTTAAACAGTCACATTTTGATTTATAATTTAGATGACTCTGATGATGGCTACTTGGTAGTCGAAAGGTCCTCAGTACAGTATTTTTAGTGAATAAGGATGATTATTTATTCATAATGTTTTAGTCTAACCACAGTGTGCACTCCTTTATAGTTTAATTTGTTCTTATTTTGACATAAAAATTCTCAAGTTTTACTTTATAATTTATATTCAATTCCAATTTTTGAAAAATAATGAAGCAAACCTATTCCGAGATGTTTCAAGTATACCACCTTCAAATTGGAAGCTCTTAAATGTTTAGTATATAAGAGAAATTAAGTAAAACTTAATAAGATTAAAAATAAGCCTATTCTAAATATTATCTCCTAGTGCGAAAAAGGTCAATATTAGAGCTTATAAATTCTTATAACTAAGTGATGTATAATATGTGACAACATCAGTATCGGAGTCAATTTTCAGTGTTGGATCTTTCTTGCAAGAAATGGTAATATTATTCCGGAATGCTATTTGAATAAATCAATTATCTGCATACCTAAAGCCGGGCTCAAATGACTCGTGTACTTGGCGAATAATCGTTACTTGCTTATACTTGCCATGTCATGTGAGTGGGTTATTTGTACAATTATTTGTCACTCGTTGGTTTTCCATTTGTGGTCGGTAAAAATGGCCCGAGTCAAAGGGACCTCGATTATTCGTACACTTGCCAAGTACACACTTGTCTATACTTGTAAAGGCGCTCAAACGAAATGCACAAATAATTGGCTTTTACTGCGACTATTCATTAGTTTTCAAAGACCTAGCAGAACCGTGCAGACGTTTTGTTTGTGTATTTTTGAAAATTGAAATGGAGTGGACGAATGACATTGTGTTGGAGTTTCTTGATTTTTATGAAAATGAGCCGGTCATTTGGATGGCTAAGCTGTCCATATTGACTGCCACACCACTGATTCATTTGTCAAGGTTTTAAGCCAAATGTTCACGCTCGCGTAGTTGTAAATTGTACACGTCGTGTGAGCGTCCTGCTCGCCATCGCAATTCGCAAAGCTCGTATACTTGCCAAATACGCAAATAATTGTGTATTTGCCAAATACACGAGTCGTTTGAGCCCGGCTTAATGCTTTACAATTATTTATTCAATCATCGTTATGCCTACATTTGTATATTGTAAACTAAAATTTCTCCCTTGAATATTACAAATGATACTACAATTACGTTATTTCCAATTTCAAAATTACTGCCCTAAACGAATGTAAAATACATGTATATTATTTGAGAGTTCAAAATTTGAATGCCTTGAGGATGAGATGAAGCCAGTGATGTTTCAATACTTGATACATTGTATCGGAGGATTGGAGGATTTAGACCAAACTATCTACACGATTGCGCAATATAAGCGAGAAGAAGAAATAAATATTGCATCCAATTCTAAAAGACGTTGCATCTATGAATATTTACGTACCAAGCTGATAATAATTGTAAACGATTTATTTGCAAGACTCAGGTCGTTATTAGGTAGAGCGTCTACAACCACTGTCGTCATATTCAGTCCCTTGCTCGAGCTCCATTCGCCTACTTTTGCAATGCCGC